>CM038043.1:74941262-76191262 GCA_021397845.1 Areca catechu | reverse complement strand
TAGTTATCTTTCTAAATCCTTTAACCTCTTCTTTCTTCTTTCAGGCAAACCCAAATCTCTTGGTGACTTCTTAGCTCACCAGCGATCCAACCTCGATCTCTGTCCCGCATCAAGATGAACACTCAATGGACTTGGGACTTACATTCACGGAGAGACCTCTCACCTCTAGGGCATCTCACCCACCTCACTAATGGAGCTATGAAGGGAAAATCTCTAAGGTCGTGGATGGGGAACTCAAAAGGGAAGGATAACTAGGGTCTCACACCCCTCGATGCTCGAAAGAAAAGGCAAAAAATGGGCCTCTCACCCTCTCCATGTGGAGCGAAAAAAACTTAAACTAATTTTAATCATCCATTTCTTTTTTTTTTCATACAAGAGAGGAGGTCCTTATATAGGGACCAATTACTTGGAAAGCAAGTAAAGAAAACATGAAAGATATGAGGCACCACAATCCTTCCTGGTTTGCTGATTGAAAACATTGAAGGTGTTATACAATTTCCGAAGAAGCTCAAGAAAAATAAGGAAAGAAGGGGAAACCAAGGGGGGAACCATGTGGGGCGCCAAACACCTGCTCTCTTGGGCTTGGGGTGGACCACATCTTTCCTTAGTTGCTTGGGATGAATCAAGGGATTCATGTTTATCCACCTGACCTTCCTTCTTTGTTTCAGGGGGGCTTATAGTGAGGTCTAGTGGCTCTCCTCTTGGACTTGACTTGATCAACCAAAATAAACAAATGGATAGCTCTTGGGTCCCTATCATTCTCCTAGAGTAAGAAGAACTCAACTTCGTTGAGTTTGAAGATGACTTGGGTGAAACTAAAATCCATACATTATTTGAAATCCATGTAGTACTTGATGATTTTTTTGGGACTGCTCTGAGATCTATGCAGCTTTGAAGATTATGTAGCTCTAAGATTCGTGCAGTGCTAAGATCCATGAAGGATGTTGAAGTCAGTAGTGAGAAGCTAGTCTACTTTCATGTTTGGGTGCCCATTCATCTTCTTTCTCTGGATCGAGCTAAAGATGGAATAGGGGATGCCTTGCAGGAAGGGAAATATGGTGAAGCTTCATCGACGAACTTGGAGGAAACATCGTCGGAGTAGAGGATGATCAGCAGGACTGGTCTGAGATGGCGTTCGGGGTTGGTAGATGGCTGGATCGATGGATTCGGATGGGGATTTCACCTTTGGCCGGTGACTCTTCGAGGCTTCATGGATGGAAGAAAGATAGCAGGGATCGGTGATTACCGGTTGGTGGAGGTGGATTTGGATGGCCGCGAAATGGGAATGGGATCTGTGATCGGGTGGTTGTCAACTCCTGGTAGCGGGCAGTGGCAGCGATGATGGAGGATCGGCACGGTGGCACTAGACGAGAGGAAGGTGGAGGCCGGAGCATCGATTGAAGGTTGTAGGGGGTAGGGAGAAGATCCGGTGGGTGGCAAAATAGCATGAAGAGATGGTGAACCAGATCGATATCTACTTTGATGGGCATGTAGGACTTTGTCTCTATGGCCGACGATGGTTTAGGCGGCTGTGGGAGGCATCGATCGAAGACGGGAGGCTTCATGGCAGGGATGATGGCACGACCATGGCTCGGTGGCATTGGTGAGCGTTGGTGAGCTGGCGATGGAGATGGAGATGGTGGTGGATGAATCAAGGAAGGAGATGATGAGAATAACTCAAGGATAAATCAAGGATAAGCAAAGAATAGCAGGAATAACAGGAATAAGATGGAATAAAAAGGAAATAATGGATACCCTAAACCTCTGGGCTCTGATACCAAAAATGATGGGGACGGGTGGGAGGGTAGGATCGTTGGCGAGCTGAAAAGTCACCAGGAATTAGGGTACCACAAAAAAAATTATATTTTTTTATTTTTTTTGATGGAGGTGGTGAAGGAAACAACGGGGATGGAAGGTAACGGTTTGGACTGCCACGGACTTGGAAACTCACACTCAAGGAGAGACCTCTCACCTCTAGGGCATCTCACCCACCTCACTAATGGAGCCATGAGGGTAACTTTCCAAGGTCGTGGAGGGATAAAGAAGATGGATACTCTACGGACTTAGGACTTACATTCATGGAGAGACATCTCCCCTCTAGGGCATCTCATCCACCTCACTAATGGGCCGCGAATGGAAAATCTCTAAGGCTATGGAGGGGGAACTCAAAGGGTAAGGGATAACTAGGGTCTCACATCCCTCAATACTTGAAAGCAAAGGCAGAAAATGGGCCTCTCACCCTCTCCATGTGGAGCAAAAAAAACTTAAACTAATTTTAATCATCCATTTCTTTTTTTTTTTTACATAAGAGAGGAGGTCCTTATATAGGGACCAATTACTTGGAAAGCAAGTAAAGAAAACATGAAAGATATGAAGCATCAAAATCCTTCCTGGTTTGCTGATTGAAAACATGGAAGATGTTATACAATTCCCAAAGAAGCTCAAGAAAAGTAAGGAAAGAAGGGGAAACCAAGGGGGGAACCATGTGGGGTGCCAAACACCTGCTCTCTTGGGCTTGGGGTGGACCACATCTTCCCTTAGTTGCTTGACATTAATCAAGGGATTCATGTTTATCTACTTGACCTTCCTTCTTTGCTTCATGGGGGGCTTGCAGTGAGGTCCAGTGGCTCTCTTCTTGGACTTGACTTGATCAACCAAATAAACAAATGGATAGCTCTCGGGTCCCCATCATTAAAATTTTCTGGAAATCATAAAACCTAAAAGTCCTCTAGTACGGGTACAGTAAGTTTCCTAGGGATAATAAATATCCTCTCTAGAACTTTTGGACATGGATTGTAGCATGGAAGTCCTTAAGCTAGACATGGTTCAATAGGCTCCTATGCTCAAGGAAAATTAACTTGGTTCTTGTCCTAACCACATGTTTGGCACTAGAGTGGTCTACATGCACTAGTTCTAGAGTAGGCTAAGAATCCATTAACAGTGGAAGGTCATCAGGAAGGTCTTTGGAAAGCTTATCTTAAAAGTCTTCTAAAATAATGTCTACTTCCTGGGGTTGTTCCTTAGGGACTTGTTCCTAGACCTCCTCTACGGACAACTTTGGTGAACCCTCACTTTCATCAACTATGTTTGATCTTAGCTTAGTCACTTCTTCTTCAAATTCTATAGTGGATTCAGGATCTTTTTCTATTAGTTCCTCAGTGATTTCAACCTTGGGTCCATCTTCATCATACTCTTCTACTAGACTTGATTCATAGATGTCTTCATTGGACTCTTCAATGGACTCTGGAGTTTCTTTCTCTAGATTTTCAATGGGTTCAACCTTTTCATACATAAAGTCTTCAATGGGCTCAAGGATTTTTTCATTTAAATTCTTAATTGGTTCAACCTTTTCTCCTTGAAATTCGTCAATGGGTTCTTCCTCATCCCCTTCATATTCATTAATTAAACTTGATTCAGCCTTATATACTTCTTCCTCAGGCTCATTAATGGGTTCAGGGGTCTTTTCCTTGCAAACTAATGGGATAGGAGTAGTAGGCTAGTTTGAAGGAATCTACCTAAGGATTGGCCTAGAGGTGCTAATCATGCTAGGCTTAGGTCGACTGTTCATAAGTTCCTTTTGATAAGACTCGAATTTCCTAGCAATCCGATAAGCTTCCTCTAGAGTATAAATTTTCCATTGAAATAATTTCCACTGGGTGTCCTTACGTAGGCCCTCTCAAATCTAGCTATGATCTTAGACTTAGGTTAATGGTGTTACATCTCCTAATAAAATTATTAAATTGGTCAATGTATTCAGACATAGTTTTATTACCCTGTCTTAATTTTTACCATTGGTCCAAAAGTTTGTGCTCATAATATCTACCTAGGTACTTTTCTCTCAATCTACTTCTCATGGATCTCCGAGTAAGTATTTCATCTCCTCTTTGATAACATTAATCCTCAATAACTTTTCAGTATCGCCTGGCATGTCGGATTAGCCAAAGTGTAGCAAAGTTAACCTTTCCTAACTCTGACATTTCATTCCACTCAAAATATCAATTCATGCTTTCCTCCCAATCAATATACACCTTAGGATCTAGGCTTCCATCGAAAGTGGGTGCCTAAGGTTGGGTGTGTCTAAAGGATCTTTCCTCTAGGTCCACCAAGTATGGGTCTAGACTTCTATGATTAGACTCAGGGGCAAGATCATGATGATAAGCTCGTGGATCAAAGGTACTGGGCCTAGGGTATTTGAATTCAGCATGGGTCCTACGGGCTCCTTCATAGGTCAAAGGATGTTCACCTATTCGATCAGGCCTATGGGGTTCCAGAGAGTCAGGTCTAATATGGGCCTTAGGGGGTCTAACTTTGGCATGGGCCTTGCGGGCTTATACCCGAGTCTCCACTTGGGTCATCCTTTGGTTCATCTTGGTAAATGATTGGACCATCTACTCAGTGAGGGCTCTTATTTGGGCTCCAAGATTAGAATTATCCATGGGTTCAGCTGGCTGTGGGTGTGGTGGATTATATGAGACTCCTGACCTAGTGCACATGCAAGACTCAAAGGACAAATCGGCCATGGTTTTCTAGACCTAGAGCCCAAACAGAATAGGTCGACTCAACTTACATACAATACAACACCTAATCCTTTCACGGGCTAGGTAAAAGGTGGGGTGGTGGGAGGCCCCCTGCTTTCGTAGGGACCCAATAAAAGAACCACCAGTCTACTTAGGGAGTTTGCCCTTGGACCTCTAGCCTTAGACACCCGCTTCCAGTAATAGGCGAGGTATTGGGTACACTAGTCTTCCCACAAGGTTCGAACCCGACCTGTTGGTGTCCCTAAATTGCTTTTGGTTGCTACTTGATATTAAGTCTGGCTTGGGTTCAAATGCAAGGATTGTTGTTTTGGACTAAGGAGAGGTGATCAACTCCTCCCCCCATCTGACATAGTAGAATTGCCCTTAAAATATTTTATGCGAATGATGACAAGCAAATGAAACCCTAATGATGCAATGTCTCTAAAGTTTTCTTTTTTTTGTTTTTCTTTTGTTTTTGTATTTTTATCAGAAATATAATATGCAGGAAATTACCTAATATGCAAGAAATATGCAAAAAAATTAAAATATGCAGAGATTATGCAATCCAAACCCTAAACATGCTGAAATTACTGCTTGCTGAAATTCTAGGTGCAGAAACTTTCTAGGCAGAAAATCAGACGTGCAGAAGACTTGTAAGATGAATTAAATTATGAAAAAAATTTGATAAATAATATTAAATACAATGAATCCAAAAAAAATAAGAATCAGAATTTTTTGAGCTACCTATATGCAGAAACAATTAAATGAACAGACCATATGTAAGAATTATGGGATGCAGAAATTAATATGCAAAATAAACTAAAATATGCCCAAATAAATCATGGGACCTTGCTCTAAAAAATTCACATCTAGCCTTAGCTCATTACTCCCATGGACAGACAACATATGTGGTTTTCACGAGTATACCCCGCTCAGGAGGTGTGAACTTTCTAAAGAAAGGATTTTAGAAGATGAAAACTAAGCACTAAACTTCCTCTGATACCAAATGATGCGGGACTAATTAGCATGCAAGGGAATTTTCATTGATTCAACATTAAGTTAATATTTTAATTCCCAAATTTTAAGTCAAAAAGACGTAAGGGAGATCCTAGAAATTCTATAGCGTAAGCTTACAAAAAGACCCTCAAAAGAGATAAAAAATAAGACTGCCAGGGCTAAGAAATCTCGGTAGGGCAAGCTCTTCTACAATAACTCGATCTAGAGGGCTAGGGGGTGTGTACCTGGCAATGTTTGCTACTGCTTCCATGAAGAGATCACTCCACACTCCCAGATGCAGCCTGGAAGACCAAGTTGAAAACTCGCAGATCCATTGGCTTTCTATCCGCTGGCCCGAAAGCTAGGCAAACGGACTTCGATTCACGTGAAACTCGATGGATTTGCAAAACACCTAAAGAGGGTTAGAAAATGATAAAACGGATGGCTAGATGGCTGAAGGAAATGTGGAAGAGAGAGGAAGCAGGTGGCAGCAAGGATGGGTTGATGATGGGCATCTTTGCGCTGGAAGAAATAGGGCGGCTAGGGTTTGATAACTTGGGCTTCACACCCCTCGATGCTCAACGAGCAAAGGCAGTTTTCTCCCTCACAGAACTCGATGCACAAAGGCAAAGGACAATTGAGAAGAGACTCAAGAATTTTTTTCATTAATCATAACATCATCCTCAAAGTACATGAGAAGGGTCCTTTATAGAGATGTTCATTACTTAGGACCCAAGTAATGGAATACATGGAAAAACTTCATGATAAGGGGCACCCAACACCTTACTATTGTGCTTCTTGAATACATGGTAGAATTCAAACATATTCCAAAACAAAATCCCTTCAATTATGGTATATATGGGGCGGCCAAAAGGGGGGGACCATGGGGTGCCAAACATATTCCATCTTGGGCTTGGGGAGGCCCACATCATTCAAAGACAAGCCTCCATGATTTGCCAGATTCAAGTATATTTGTTTGACCTTCCTTCCTAGCTTGATGGTGTGTGGAGTTGGCATGCCTGGAGGGTGGAAGGGTGTGCTGGCATGTGGACACCAAATCTTTATGCATGGGTCGACTTCATGTGATCCTCCATGTAATCCTAGTATGCTGCAATCCAAGGTATGGCTCGGACTCCACGTAGTTGCTGAAGTGGCACACTAGCTAGGGTCCTTCACTGGCTTGAGTCTTCTCTTGCTGAACTAGACTTGACTCAAAAAAATTGAAACTACAGGACTCAACTAACTTAAGGCTCAGAATGAGCTAACTTGACCAACTATGCTCACTGTGCCGAACATGTCCCAAAAACTGATCCAAAAATTCTAATGGTATGAATCGAACTCTAAAAACAAGACTCAATTATATCAAAATAGGACTCAAACCCTAATAATATGGGCCTAAATGGGCCATGCCTTTATCACAGGACTCAAAGTGAATGAAAACCCTAATCATAGGACACAACCGGATTTTCATGACTTAACCCTTATTACAGGACTCCAGATGACTTCAATGACTCAAGCCCTACTTACAGGACTCAAAGGGCTAACAGGACTTGATTATTGACTCAAATATAAAATTTAAAAAATGGCTAAGGGACTCAAAATTCAAGGATCCATAGTGAACTAGGGTTGACCTGATGTTCCCATCATACAAGCCTAGAAAGCCTTTAGATCTTATACCATTACCCATGCATGAATGCATCTCAGAGTCTATAGAGTCATATGCTAAACATATTAGAGAATTGCATAAGGAAAAAAATAAAAAGATCAAAGAAAGCAAAGAATCATATAAACATATAGCTAACCCAAGAAAAAGACTCAAAGAATTCAATGAAGGAGACTTTGTTTTGGTCAGACTTCAACCTGAATGGTTCCCACTTGGAACCATGAAAAAGTTACACATCCATAGTGCTGGACCATATAAAGTAGTTAAGAAAATTAGACCTAATGCCTACATGCTTGAGTTACCACCTGAACTAGGCATTAGTTCTACTTTCAACGTTTCAAACTTTGTAGATTATAAGGAGCCAATGTTGATACCTAGTGAGCCTTTTAGGCCTGATCCCATCCTTGAGAGTGAGCCAACCTATGAGTATCCACCAGCCAAACTACTAAAATGGAGAGACAGGATTGAGCGGATCTTGGATGACAAGATTATTGCTACTCGGAGCAAAGACTATCAATGCTATCTGGTTTGTTGGCAAGCACAACCTAAGATTGAAGATTCTTGGATCACTAGAGAGGATTTGTGAAGGATCAATCCTGACTTATTAGAACATTATCAAAGCAGAGTTGACCCATACTCGACAGGGTCGAGTTTCTCCCACTCGGGGAGAATTGTTGCGGACACCAAGGCCAGAAGGAATCGACAGGTCAATCCCACATTCCTGTGGATCACCTGTGGACCTAATTCCTATGTCACATGCCACAAGTCACATCACTTGCCACATCATCTTGGACATCCTCACTTGCCATGTCACTTATCCTTGGTCGACCACATGAAGGATTATTTTTATCGCCAATCCAAGAGGAGTCGGTCAAAAGAGAGGGCACCACTTTTCTTCTCATCACCCATCATAAGAGAATTCTATCTCAAGGGGACACCCATCAAGGAGAAGATTCAAGGGAGTTTCTTGTTTCAAAAATCCAAGCCAATCAAGTTCCAAGAAATCAAGAAATCAAGAACTCAAAGTACCACAAGAATTCATGAGTTCTCTTTATCTCAATTGAAGAGCTCAATGAATTCAAGGAGGCCTTATCATTCAAACTCTAGAATCCCTCATGGATTTCCTATCAAGAAGTCATCTTGGCCACCCAACATCAACCCATCATCAAGGAGTCTTGCTACCCATCTCATCCTCCTTCTTGTCACCAAAAAGGATGAAGGCTGCCATGTTGTCGCCCAAGCTAGATGAAGCACAAGAAAGGATCAAGATCAAGAGTCCAAGACACCAAGAGATAATCAAAAAGGATTTGAAGCCCAAGGGAAGCCAATTCATAGAGTTTCTTGCTCTTCCAACAAGAACTCAACACTTTATAACCCTTACAATTCTAGTTTGTGGTCTATAAATACCACCTTCAACCCCTTTGTATTCATTCATTCTTCTATGAAATAAAGTGAGAGCATTCTCTTAATTTCTTTGCTGTGATATCATCGATGGGTGTGAGGCCCTAATTTGCCTTTGTTCTTCAAAGCATAGAGGGGTGTGAGACCCTAGTTATCCATCTACCCAACCATATATCAGAAATCCTAGTTGCCACCTTCAAGCTTCTTTCTTCCCTTTTCCTTCCTCCAATCTTCTTCTTCCTTCCATGCCTTCCTAACTTGACTTTTTTGTGATTGTTTCAGGTGATCAAGATCTGAAGTAAAGGTTCTCCTTGCATTGGAACCAAGTTCGTTGCAGATCGGAGCCCGAAGGATATGAGTCTTGAAGTCTTGCCACGAAATCTTAGAGTGCTGAACCAGATCCACTTCAAGAGTAAATCATCATTGGTAATTCTAAACTTTTCCATTCTCTTTAGTTTTGATTCATTAAAAATAGGAACCCTAGTTTACGATGATTTATTAATCACCAAGTCATGTTTCTTAGTCTACTTTATCTGATTTACATTGTTGGTTGCATAGCTAGTCAACTAGTCAAGTTCTATTGATTGCTTTAAGTCTCTTTCCTGATAATTTCAAAAATTAATTACTATTTAATCTCAGATATTTAAATTTAAAATTAGTAGATTAGCTTTGCATCATCTCATCCTGCATCAAAGGGGTCGATCTGCACTCCTGAATCAGCGCCTGGATGAATAGGTCTGTTTCCTATGGATCAGCCGACTTTTTATCAGCTGGTATCGAAGGAAAGGAGGGCCTTTTCCTTAGACGATTTCACCAGAGGGATCCTGCACATGTCAGGGGTTAGGGGCACATATGATGAGAAAAATAACAAATGGTAAGATGAGAGAGTAGAGAGATGGGAGGGCTGCTGGGGGCTAGTGGCCTGCTTCAGGAAGATGATGCCTGGCTTGGAGAGGGGTGGCTTGGCAGCAGATGAGGATGCATGGGGTGGAGGTCCTGGTGGCCTGGAGGCCAGGGGATGCCTGGATGAGAGGTAGATGTTCGGCCAAGAGTTCTAGAGATGTGGTGTTGGCAGCCAAGTGGAGGAAAGGGGAAAGGATGGGGTGACCTTGTTCCTGGAAGATGGTGGGGGCATCCTAGGGTTTATCTAGGATAGGGGTGGCTAGGGTTTAGTGGAAGAGAGGGTTGTGTTGGGTGGCTAGGGTTTTCACACAAGAAAAAAAAATAATGGGCCTCACACCCACTCCTTTCCGAGGCAACAAAATAATATAAAAAACTCTCAAATTTTATATTTCATCAAAAGTTATTCATACAAGAGTGGAGGGGTGGGTTTTTATAGATTTACCCAGGTCCCTGAAATCCTTTACTGACTGGGACTACTTGACTTGAGGGCCAGAAAACCTTGATAGACTTGGACTTAGTCAAGGGTGATGTAGAACAGAGAGCTCTGATACCAAAAATGATGCAGAACGGAAGCTTTGATACCAAAATGATGCAGAACGGAAGCTCTGATACCAAAATGATGCAGAACAAATAAAGGGATGCGATGCGGAAGTAAATTAAGATTAACTAATTTTTTTTGTTGTTTTTATATGTTTGTAGAAGTTGGCTTCAAATCAAAGAAAAGTTAACCTAACATTGAAAGATACTAATATGATAATTGAAAGCACAATTTTAAGGAAACTAAATTATCAGAGTAGTTCAGAAGCAACGGATCGCTGGGGGTTGAGAAACTCCCAGACCTAGGGTTTCGCTCCGAACTTTCAACAGAACAGAAATAAAGAGAAGAGATGGTTTACCTAACCAGACAATGATCTTCACAGATTTTGGTGGAAGAACTCTCCCGAGCAGATTGTTGGATCCTCGGATTCAGATTTCTTCGCAATGGATCCTCCAGTACTGGTCCTTTGGCGGGTTGGCTTCTCCTGAACTCAAGATTTGGAAGAGAAGAAAAACAATTGATGGAATCAGAGAGTCAAGGGAAAAATTTACCAGGTTGATGAACTTGAAGATTGAAATTACTGAAAACTGGATTCTCCTGGAAGCTGATGTGATTTTCCTTGGAACTTGCTCTGGATCTGAAGTAGCCGGACTGGATCTGGATGAAGGTGGACGGCCTGGACGTGTAGAGAGAGAGAGGCCGTGGGAGATGGAAGGAGCTAGGGTTCAATGGATTGAAAATAATGAAGGGCGGCTAGGGTTTTGGATTTTTAAGTGGCTAACCTAGGGTTTTGGATAAAGATGGAGATCTCTCACCTCCTCAAGGCTCCAATGGAACCCGGATTACCCCCTCACGGAGCTCAACACTTAGAATAGTGCGGAAGAAGAGAAACCTAGGTTACTCAACACAAGAGAATAGCAAAATAATTTTTTCTTCATTGATTTCTCCTCAACTTACAAGAGGGATGTAATTTATAATGCTTTACAAGGGAGAAGGGTTTCATATTTTCCCATGTGGGACTAAAGGAGGGGGTCTCCAAATTAGGGCAAATCCCTTACATATGGTTGGCCAAAATACCAAAAATTAGGATTTGGGTTATAAATGGCAGGTAGATGGCGCCACCTTGCTTGGATTTTTTTCAAGAAAAATTTTCTTCCTTCCCTGGATGAACTCTTTTGGACTCCTCCTTTTCTTCCTCCCTAAGTCAAGGCTCTTCTCATCTTTGTTTTAGGTGTTTTTGGCAGGTAATGGGCGCCCCTTGATATTCTCTTCCAAGAAAAACTTCTTCCCTTCTTTGCTTGGAGTCACTTGGGAAAGTCTTGGCCGCCCCCTTGATTTGTGCTCTTCTCTTTATCTGGTGCATGAAAGAAGGAGGTTGCCATCTGTGGAGTGGGGACCAAAGGCTGCTGGATGTGGATATGGCACCCCCTGGACTGGGAGTGTGGCTGGGAGTGTGGTGTCCACTTGCCAGGTCTTGGGAGAAAATGTAACATTCCCGGTTGAAACCCTAGTCCACTACTGAGTCAACATGACTCAACAAAATAAAAATGCAGGTAGTAGACTCAAGCTAAATTGAGTTGATCTAGTCAACTCTTATTACAAACCAAAAACCCTAATTCTTCGGGCAAGGTTAATCAGAGATCCAGATGGAGCTCTGAAGTCTTCTTCTGAGTCTGGTGCCCGCACCAAAGGGGACTCCTGTTGGGTTGAGATGCCAGCTTGGTGGACTTGGGCTAGGGGGTGCCAATCATGATAACCTGGGATAACAGGGGCCTGGAGTGGGGGCGCCAACCTTGATGGGCCTGGGGCATTGATGGGCTTGAGGGGTGCTTGCTAACTACGGACCTGGAAGGGGTACTGGGCTAGGGAAGGCACCAATTGAAGGGAGGCCCACTTAATGGGCTTGGCGGCATGGAAGGGGCCCAAGTGCTGGGGACTTGGGGTGCCACTGTTGGAGAAGGCCTGAGTAGGGGTCCAGGTGCATGAAGCTCTACTTTGATGGGGCTTGGTGAATCTTTTGGTCTGGTGACTCCCTTCTTGTACTAGACTTGAACACAGGACTCATAGGATTGAGACAAGGGACTCACTAGACCTTCTTGTCTCAAGTTATTACAGGACTCACTCTTTATTACAGGACTCAACTGATGGACTAAATTTATTACAAGACTTGGCTCACTTTAATACAAGTGACACAGGACTCAAAAACCATGATCAGAAAACCATAACGGCCCAGTAATCTCTGTCTGATCCTGGTGCCGGCACCACTAGCAGATGCCAAAGGGTCTTCCAAAAATAACTAGTGAACCTAACATCTCTATCTGACATAATGGTTTTGGGTAAACCATGCAGCCTAACCACCTCATTTAGAAAAATTTTTGTTACTCTCGAAGCATCGTAAGTCTAGGAATAAGGAATGAAATGTACCATCTTGGAGAATCAATCAACCATAACATAGATAGAATCATGTTTCCTTATGGTCTTTGGCAATCCCAATACAAAATCCATACTAAGATCTTGCCATGGATAGTCTGGTACTAGAAAAGGCATGTATAGTCTATTGTTTTGTCTTTACTGTATGGCAACAGCATAGGTTTGGCATTGAGCTACAACTTGGGTAATGTTTCTCTTGAGGCTTGGCCAAAAGAATTGGTCTTCGATAGCTAAGATGGTTTTAATCTTACCAAAATGGCCAGCTAAGCCTCTAGCATGGATCTCCCATATCAAGAATTCTCTAAGGGAGGTTTGAGGAATGCATAATTTATCTCCTTTGAAAAGGAATCCATCATGAAGGGTGTAGTCTTTGTACAAGCTAGATGGTCCTTGATGCATAGATTAAAAAATTTCACTGAAGTTAGGACAATTCTCTTATTCCTCCTTCAGTCTTTCAAATCCTATGACTTCAATGTTCACAGAGGTCAAAAGCATGGACCGGTGGCTAAGAGCATCAGCAACTCAATTTTTGATGCCAACACGATGCTTCAACACAAAGGTATATGCTAGAATATACTCTACCCATTTCCTATGCCTAGGATTCAACTTCTTTTGAGAATTAAGGAATCGGAGTGCTTCATGATCAGAATAAAATATGAACTCCTGCGGTAGAAGATAATGTCTCCTTATCATAGGTGTAATTCCTAAGTTTGACCTCATTGAACTTTTCACTAAAAAATGCCACTGGATGATTTTCCTGACTCAAGACTCCTCCAATCCCTACTCCAGAGGCATCATAAGCAACCTTAAATACCTTTGAAAAGGTCGGTAATCTTATAATGGGTGCTTGGATCATTTTCTCTTTGATTTCTAGGAAGGCTCTATCGGTGGCTTTGGTCCATAATAAAGTTCTCTTCCTAATACAATCGTAATGGGTGCGATGATCGTACTAAATCCTCGAATAAATCTCCTATAGAAGGTGGCAAAGCCATGGAAACTACAGATATCGTGTATGCTTTTAGGGATGGGCCACTTAACTATGGATTTAACCTTCTCTGGGTCAGCAGACACCCCTTCTGGGGTAACGACAAAATCTAGGAAAATGACTTGATTGGTCAAGAAGCTACATTTCTTCATGTTGGCATAAAGGCTTTCTTTCCTAAGTGCTTGGCATACTTGGTAAAGATGGTCTAAATGGTTTTCCTTAGTCCTACTGTATATCAAGATATCATCAAAGTACACTACAACAAACTTCCCAATGAATGATCATAGGATTGGGTCATGATTTCTATGAAGGTGCTAGGGGCATTGGAGAGATCAAAAGGCATCACTAACTATTCATACAAGCCATCCTTAGTTTTGAAAGCCATTTTCCGTTCATCCCAAGGTCTAATCCTAACTTGGTGATAGCCGCTCTTAAGGTTAATCTTTGAGAAAATAGTAGCTCCGGCCATCATGTCTAATATGTCATCCAAATGAGGAATTGGAAAACGATACTTGATCATTATCTTATCAATGGCTTGACTATCTACACACATTCTCCATGTGCCATCTTTCTTGGGGGTCAAAATGGTAGGTACTGCACATGGGCTCAGACTTTCCTTAATGAAACCCTTTTTAAGGAGTTCTCCAACTTGTCTTTACAACTCAGCATGCTCAGTGGGATTTAATCTATAGTGTGAGAGGTTGGGTAAGTTAGCTCTTGAGACCAAGTCTATGGCATATTGGAAATTCCTTAATGATGGAAGGTGATCAGGAAGGTATTCAAGAAACACATCTTGAAATTCTTTCAAAAATTCTACTACTTCATGAGGGTATTCTTTTTGGGGTGGGTCTTGGGTCTCCTTAGTAGTCAAAATCCATATGGGTGAACCTTTGTTAATGATGTGGCAACATCCGCTGATGTGGAGCACACGGGCAGCTACGATAATAGAAGACTTGCCACCCGGGCGTGGCACCTCAGCTCCCAGCAGAGGCCGGGCTCATTAGGTGAGCCCCAGTCTGAGGCCAGCTCCCTGCCAAGGTTAGCTCCCAGCCAAGGCCGGGCTCATTAGGCAATTTCCCTGTCTGAGGTCAGCTCTCAGTCGAGGCTGGGCTCATTGGACAAGCCCCCCGTCTGATGCCAGCTTCTTGCCGAGGTCAGTTCCCAGTCAAGGTCGGGCTCATTAGGTGAGCCCCCAGTCTAAGGCCCGCTCCCTGTCGGGGATGTGCCCATACCCCGTAGTGGATCCCCTGATATGGAGTTCCCACCAGAGGAACAGGTATTTGAATTATGGTGAAGCAAAGCCTAGTCACCCGTAGCTTTCTGCAGGAAGTGCCAGAGGTACGACGTGGGTGCCCCCAGACCCCATGCCTAGCGACATACTGCCATGTCCACAGCTGCACCACAAATAGCCACTAACAGTCATGGGGCAACACTCAGAGCTTCCCCAAGTGAAGAATCCGATCAAGGCCCTAGGACCTATAGCCCTGGGTGGTCTCTCCTAAAATAAAAGCACCCCTCCTATAAGGGGCATCGAAGCCAAGAAGGTGGGGAGGACTTTCTCGGCTCGCAGCACCACTTGAAGGCCCAAGAAAGGGAGGATGGAGTCTCCTCTCTCTCAAGCTCCCCCAAGGCCACAAGAGTCCGACCCGGCCTCCAAAGGAAGGTATAGAAGGTAAGAATGCGGGGAAAAGTGAGGGAGAGATTAGTAGGCAGGCGACCAAGCACCACCGGGCGAACCACCAGCCCGAGAAGCCTCCCCGCTCTCGATCCCTCCTCTTTTCCATTCCTTTATTGATGCGGGACTATTCATGCATGCCAATTATTTTTTTGTTGTTAGGCATTAAGTTAGAAGTTTGTATCTTGAATTTCAAGCCAAGATATTAAGTAGGGAATTTTATAGAAAATCTAAAGCACAGGCATGCAAAAATAAATCCTAAAAGTGAAAAAACAGGATTACCAAGGCTTAGAATCCCTGGTTAGGACTAGCTCTTCTGCAATACCGCTACCAGAGAAGTCTAGGAGGTGTACATGATAAAGATTTGGAGATCAATCCATGAAGAGTTTGCTCTACTCTCTCGAATGCAGCATGGAAAATAAAGCTATCAACCTTGTGGATTCGTGACTTTCAATCCGGTGACCTAAAAGCCAGTCAGATGGAATCCTTGGATTCATGAACTCTGAGAGACCTACAAATCACCTAACAAGGGTTAAAAAATAAGGAAGAAAAGGGTTATATTTCTAAAAGAAGAAGGAGGGAAAGAGGTTTGAAGAAGATGGTCAAGGGATGAAGAAGGCTGGCGGCTTGGAGGCAAGGCATAGGGATCACACAGATTCCTGGAAAGATCACACAGATACCCTTAATCACACATAAATTCACTCAAAATTTTGAGGAAAACTCAAGAGAAATTCATTCATAACAATTCATAAGAATTGATCGTTGATCATTAGTTACAAGAGGGTGGAGGGGTGGGGTATTTATAGATGTTCCCATGCCCTCTCCTAGTTAGGATAGGAATATAAAATTTGATATGGAGAAAGATTTCAAAATTGCTTAGAACTAGGATTACACAATTTGAGTAGAAATAAAACAAAATCTCCTAGTTAGAAGTGGATTCTTCTCCTTCTTTGACTTGGTCGGGCTTCCTTGTTGGGTTGGGAAGGAATATTCCTTCCTTTGACATGGTCTTCCTCTTGGGCGCCTTGGCTTGTCATGAATGGGCCTAGGGCGGCAACTACTTATGGGATTCAAGGCTGGGGTGCCTAATTGAACTTGGGCTTGACTTTAGGGTAGCAAGGGGCATCTCCAACATGGGCTTGGGTGGCCTCCAAAGAGTTTTGGCGCATGGGCTTGATCCTAGTGGGCTAGAAACCCTGGGCTGGGATGCTTGAAGAATATTCTAGGTCCTTGGTATCTTTTATGGACTTACTTTATTTTGGGATCCTAGTGAAGACTTTAGCTGATGCTCCTCATCTTGTACAAATTTTTAAAAAAATATAACTTATTGTTCTCTTACAGGACTCAATTGGATGGACTGTGATGCAGAACAAAAGAGAAGATGATGTGATGCGGAAGTAAACTATGACTAATTCTTTTTTTGTGGTTTTTTTTTTTTTTTCTTTTAATATTTTCAGAAGTCGGCTTTGACTCAAAGGAAAGTTAAACTAAATTGAAAGAAACTAGGTAATAATTGAAAGCACAATTTAAATAAAACTGGGTTATCAGAGTAGTTCAGAAGTAACGGATCGCTGGGGGTTGAGAAACTCCCAGACCTAGGGTTTTGCTCTGAACTTTCAACATGACAGAAATAAAGAGAAGAGATGGGTTACCGACCAGACAGTGATCTTCATAGAGTTTGGTGGAAGAACTCTCTCGAGCAGATTTTTGGATCCTCGGATTCGGATATCTTCGCAATGGATCCTCCAATACTGGTCCTGTGGCTAAGTCGGCTTCTCCTGGACTCAAGATCTGGGAAAGAAGAAGAACAAGTGATGGAATCAGATACTCAAGGAAGAATTTACCATATTGAAGAACTTGAAAGTTGATGTGCTGAAATCCGGATTCTCCTGGAGGTTGATCTGACTTCCTCTAAGAATTGCTCTGGATCTGAAGTATCTGGACTGGACCCGGATGCTGGGGTCGGCCTTGACTTGAAGAGGATGGCCGTGAGAGGTGGGATATGCTAGGGCTTGGTGGAAAGAGAAGGATGATGGGCGGCTAGGGTTTGGGAGTGAAGTGGCTATCCTAGGGTTTGGGGTTTGGAGATCTCACACCTCCTCAAGGTTCCTGGGGAACCCGGATTTACTCCCTCACGGAGCTCAACACCTGGATGCAAGTGCGGAAGAGAGAAAGCACAGAGTTTGCTCATACAAAAACTTGAATTCATTCATCAGATTACTTTCAAATTTACAAGAAGGGTTTAATTTATAGGACTTTACAAGAGAGTAGGGTTTTACATCTTCCCATGTGGGACTAAAAGAGGAGATCCTCAAATTAGGATTGTAGGATCAATCCCTACACATATCGCCGGCCAAAGGTTCCAAAAAAATTTGATTTGGATTTTAAAAGGAAGGTAGATGGCGCCTCCAAGCTTTGTTCTTCAAGAGAGGATTTCTTTCCTTCCATGGCTCAACTCTTTTGGACTCCTCCTTTTCTTTCTCCCTAAGTCATGGTCCTTCCCATCTTTGTTTTGGGTATTTTTGGCAGGGAATGGGCGCCTCCTTGAAGTTCTCTCCAAGAAGAATTTCTTCCCTTTCATAGCTTGGCTCTTATGGAAGGTCTTGGGCCGCCCCCTTGATTTGTGGATCCCTGGTTGCTTTCTCCTCAAATGGCGCATGAGAGAAGGGAGCTGCTATCTGTGGTGTGGGGACCAGAGTATACTGGATGGAGATGTGGCGCCCCCTGGACTCAAGCGTGTGGCTGGGAGTGTGGCTGGGAGTGTGGCGCCCACTTGCTTGGCCTTGGGAGAAAATGTGACACCCTAGGTTGAAGTCTTAGACCACTACTGAGTCAACATGACTCAACAAAAATAAATTGCAGGGAGTACAGACTTAAGCTAAAATTGAGTTGATCAAGTCAACCCTTATTACAAGCTAGAAAATCCTAATTCTTCGGGCAAGGTCAATCAGAGATCCAAATGGAGCTCTGAAGTCTTCTTCTGAGTCTGGTGCCCGCACCAGACTGAGGTTGAGACAACTCAACTTTTTACACGACTAACTCAACTTAACTAGACTGGATTAGTTACAAAACTTGACACATGATTAAGGGCTCAAAATTGACAAATGGCTCATAATGAGCTGACTCGCTTAACTAAACTTGAATGTAATCTCAAGCTTGACTCATGAGCCCTAATGGCATGAGTTGACTCTAGATACAGGACTCAAGTGTAATAGAGCTCAAGGCCTAAATACAGGACTCAATGGGCACAATCGGGCTTAACTGATCAAAACCCTAATTACAGGACTTCAAGTGACTCAACTGACTTAAGACCTACTTACAAGACTCAAAGGGCTAACAGGACTTGATTATTGGACTCAAAGACAAAATTGGAATCATGGCTAAGGGACTCAAAACTCAGGGACACATAGTGAACTAGGGTTGACCTGATATCCCCATCATTTACATTCCTATTATCGAGTCACACCTGATGGGATTTCTAGGGAGCCAAGGTCATCATGCTACATGCGAAAGTGAATTTTAAAACAAAAATTCTAGCATGAAAACCCTAACTAGCTAGAAGAAACCCTAATTGTCGGATCCCCTTAGACATTATCAACTAATGAATCTTAAATGAAGTATAAGAAATATACCTGAAATGCTATTTTCCACTTCTTTCCACAAGACTCACAAGTATAAGCCCTCCAACCGTGATCCACATGAGAATTGAACCAAGGAAGAACTCCTTCTTGAAGTTGCTTGCTAGAGTAGGACACTTTCTACAGCCTTTGGGTTTTTCACCACTATAGGACACCCTGTCTCACTGTAGGGTACTATGAACACTCTCCTAAAGCACTCTTGGTTTTAGGACAACCCTCTTCTAGGACCCCTTAGGCTTATATCCTAAAACAAACCCTTGTCCTAGTAGAAAAGACCTTGTCTTAACAAGACAAGTCTTGTTTAAAGAAAGAAGGGAGGGAGTGACAGATAGACACTCAGATAGAACACTCGATGTAATTGGACTCCTATTCTGAAAGACCAAACAACAACATCTCATTTCACCGTGCACCCTTAAATAAGAATTTAAGGGGCATGAAAAGCATCCCAAAATTTCTTATCAGATATGTCTCTTCAAATCTGATAAGACTCTTCAGGACTCAAGAGTCTTATCTGAGTTCTCCAGATGATCTCTCCTCATGCCACATGGCATGTACCAAACTCAAGGGAAAGGAGGCATCTTTTCTTGTCTTGAAACTACAGAAGAGGAATCCTGAGAGCAGGACTCTGCCACAGAACCGTTCGTAGATGAAGAGACGTGACTCTTCATCTGCGCACGCTAACTTCTTCTCACTTCATGTCGTCCCTTTGTCCCCTTTTGACCGGTCAACCAAAACCAAAAGGGCATGGAGACTATTTAAAGAGGCATCTTAGATAAGAAACTCCCAGAGTTTCATCTGCAGAAGGACTCTCAGTCCTTCTGCATGCACTCTTTTCTCCCGCGGGCGCCAAGAGGTGCCAAGAATTCTGAGTGCCCAAGACTCTTCAATTAACTAGGTTAATGTTCAAATAAAAACCAGATAAAGCCTAGTTTAGGCTGCCCCAATTAGGACTCAACCTAATGTAGGTTTTCCTCAATTAGGTTAGTCCAATTAACAAGCAACTAGACCCAAATCAATTGGGTTAGAAATTGGGTTAGCCTACACATGCTAGTGTGTAATCTGCTAACCAATTAGGATGCCATGACCCTAATTAAACCATGTATGACTTCTTTGGCCAACTCCATAATGTGTGTGATCCTTTGGGTTCCACATTTAGCCAACAGTAAGTTTAGGTTTGAGCCGATTCAAACCAATCGAACCCAATTGACCTAATTAGGTCAAATTGGCTCACCTAATTGTCCAATTCGAATTATCCATCGAATTGACTCATGTAACCAATCAAACTGATTCATGAAAACCTACAAGACAAGATTGACATCAAGTAATGTGTCATGCCTATCCAGAGATGTGGAATTTGGTGAATAGTATCAAAATACCCTTCAGCAAAAAGTTACCGTGCAATTCAATCTTTAGATCTCCCATTATCCCGATTAAGTGATAGGTATGGATACATGTCAAACCCTAATACTTAGTCATATCGAATCTCAGCTCGATCATGAGGACTCAACTAATGACTGATTAGAAACCACTTATAATCTCATCCTTGGTGGGGACACCAGAGGCACCAGAATAAGACAGAGGCTTCTCAACCCTCTATGGATCACTTAGCTACATTCAAGTCCATTGTAATAAAGCTTAGTTCATTTATGTTATCTTTATTTGAGTCCTGTTTTAGTCAGCTCATGTTGAGCTAGTCCAGTCAAGTGCTAGTCAGCTCATGTTGAGCTAATTTTATTTTTTTGAGTCCTGTCCAAGCACATTGAAGACTCAAGACCATATCATACAAGTGAAGACCAAGTCCAACCAGATTGAAGACATGGAAGTGTAGCCCAAGTCCAACCCAGATTGAAGATTCGAAGACCCCAGGAGGAGAAATCAGAAACCTTGAAGCCCTGGACCAGCCAGAAGAAAATTGGGCCAGCCCAGGCCTAGGAGGGAGCTAGGGCGCCAAGAGCTTATGGTGACCACCCCTTGGTCAGCCACTTAGAGTCACCCTCTTGGCCGACCAAGGCAAGGAGAGAGGGAAAATTTTTAAGGATTTTTTCTACCTAATGTTTCCTTATTTTCTAGCTAGGGTTTGGGTGGGAATAAGACTCCTATGTAATTACTTTTGTATCCTTACTTAGAGCCCAAGGCTATGGGTCTATTTAAAGGACCCTAGTCTCTTGTATAAAAAAAAACTTTGATATATGAATGATAATTGAGTTTTCTATAACTGCTGTGTGCTACCCTGCTGTGTGCTTAAGGGGTTTATTGGTGTCTTCTTCTTCCCGGTGTTGCAACAGATTCCTGCCGCTAGCCTGTCCTCCAAACCTTGGCCGCCCACTCCAAAACATCCTTTCCCTTTGCTGTTTTCTCTTATTTTTTTCTTCTCCCTTGAGTTTTCTAACCCCTGACAGGTCAATTACAGATCCCTCGACTCCAACAAATCCGATGACTCTAGCCAGGCCATAATCAGACCACCGAGAAGAAAGCCAGGAATCCACGGGTCTTTAGCTTGATTTTTCAAGCCGCATCCATCGAGGATGAGTGATCTCTTCGCTGCGATCTTCATCAAGCACTTCAGACGTTGCCAGGTATACCCCCTCTGCCACTGATAGCATTATTAAAGAAGAACTAGCCCAACCGAGGCTTCTCAGCTCCTGCGGTCCTTCTCTTTCTGATGCTCATAGGTCCTATTTCGCATGCTTTTAGTTTCTTTCTTGCATAGTTTTGCTTGCTTAAATACTTGATCTGCTCTTCGGGATTAGATTCACAACTTAAATTAAAAACATACAAAAATATAAATGCATGCATATATTGGTTCCGCATCAATCCTGTTTTGATCAAAGGCTCCTTGAGTCACTCATTGAAGATATTACATGGGATAACAATTCCTCTTACCATGAATGATGGATTCCTTGTTGGTCTACTCACATCCTTCGTGCACCTTCCACCATACCCAGAATACCCCGTACATGACTCAATGTCATGAATAAGTATGAACCAAAAATATGGCTTAGTGTGCATTAGGAACCATGGTGACCTTAGGTCTAAAGATCATATGCACAACTCCTACTCTGAGACATATCTTTTGACAAGTAGTAAGACTTCCATAAGATAGTCTCGGTGCGGATCAGTTCAATGTACTCATACCCTGATGAGCACCCTTATTCTTGTATTAGTGTCTCTACATAAATGGTTGTGAGACCAACCATCCTCATTAACTGAGCATACATATGATAAGCTAGTCTTACCAGATTCATCGATCCCCGAATCGATGGTCCATTGACTAGGAACATTTTGATTAAGATTTATAGGAACTTAGGTCTCACTGTTATAATCTTTATCATAACCCTAATTCCATTGCCCTAATCTATGGGGTTCATCATAATCCATAAATAAGACACAGCAGTATATGATGAAAATAAATGCCTTTATTAATATAATGTCATACAAGAGTTGGAAGATTACAAAATTGCCCTTATAATGATTGGCTTTTAGGGCACATTTCTTTCAACACCCTCTTGACTGACAGGTCCCCCAAGCCCTATGCCATGGGGGTCTTGTCTATTCTTCTCGATTGTCCCACTAACTTGATCATTGGAGTGTCCTCGCCAGAATCCCTGGCCCGGGTCTCCGCTGTCTTGCAGGAAGGAAGGAAGAGGGCTGGCATGGCTGGGAGTGAGCAGCCTGGAGCAGGATGGAGTGGACGGGTCTCCAAGCCATCGTAGTGCATGATGGCAACAAGTGGATCCCCTGGCACGATCGAGCTATAGGTGGCAGTGATCTTGGCGGCAACAAATTGGCATGCCAGGTAGGGGGAATTTTCAAGATCCTGATGACCAATAGATTGGCATGCCAGGAAGGGGGAAGTTTTCAAGATCCTGTGATGCGGGACTAATATGCATGCAATTCTTTTTGTATGTTTTATATATGGGGTTAGGTGATTAATTCTCGAGCTTCATATCAAAATTAGTTGTATGGAATTTTATATAAATTTTTGAAGCCAAGCATGCAGATTAGAACCTAGAAAAGTACTAAAGAAGGATCGCCGGGGCTGAGAAGCCTCGGTTAGGGCAAGTTCTCCTACAATATAAAGACTGGAGGTAGAGGGGGTGCACCTGATAATGTCTGAAGTTCCCGGTGAAGATCGCAGTGAAGGGATCTCTCATTCCTCGATGGATGTGACCTGGAAAACCGAGCCAAAGACCGGCGGATACCCGGCTTTCTGCTCGGTGGTCTGATTGAGGCTTGGTTGGAGTCGTTAGATTCGTAGGAACTCGGGGACCTGCAAACGACCTGTCAGGGGTTAGAAAACTTAGAGGAAATCAAGAAAACAAAGGAAAACAGCAAAGGGAAGAATGTTTTGGAGGGATGCTGGAAGGATGGTTGGCGACAGGAAGATGGTTGCAAACACCGGGAAGAAGAACTCTCAAACCCCTTTATGCACACAACAAGGTAATCACATAAGATAATAGAAGAACTCAAGGTTTATTTTATATATCAAAATCTCCTTTCATACAAGAGGCTAGGATCCTTTAAATAGACCCTTAACCTTGGGCTCCAAGTAAGGGCACATAAGTCTTTACATAAGAATCCTTTTCCCTCTCAAACCCTAGCTAGAAAATAAGGAAACATTAGGTAGAAAAATCCCTAAAAATTTTCTTGACTTGGCCAACACTCCAAGGACGCCTAGGGGGTGTGTTGGGCTTCTAGGAGCAGCAAGAGGCTGGCCCAAAGGGGCTCGGGCGCATGGGTTTGGGCCTCTGGAAGCTGGGGTGGCCTGGTAGCCAGGTAGCAGGAATATTCCCTGGTATCTTGCTTCTTAGGGGCTTGGGCTTGGCGCCTGGGCTTGATTTCTTTGGGCTAGGATGCAGATGGACCTCTAGAATCATGGATGCCTTGGTATATGAATATATTTTGGCATCTGGAAGGGAATCTGGGCATCTGGAGGGCATCTTCAAGGAATCAGGATTTTCTAAGTTTTTTCTCCTGAGGTCTTCAAATCTTCAAGCTGGGTTGGACTTGGGCTATACTTCCATGTATTCAATTTGGTTGGACTTGGTCTTCACTTGTATGATGGGGTCTTGAGTCTTCAATATGATTGAATAGGACTCAAAAAAAAATAAAATTAGCTCGACATGAGCTGACTAACACTGGACTGAACTAGCTCAACATGAGCTGACTAGTACAGAACTGAAACTCAAAAGACTCAAATAACAACTAAAATGGACTCAGATGGGCTAAGCCCTTATTACAGATGGACTCATGAATTATTGATCAATTCACAAAGGGTTGAAAAGCCTCTGTCTTATTCTGGTGCCTCCAGTGTCCCCACCATCCTGGTGACAAATAGATTGGCATGCCAGGAAGGGGAGACTTTTCAAGATCCTAGCGACCAACAGATTGGTGCACCAGGTAAGGAAAAGTTTTCAAGATCCTGACGACCAATAGATTGGCATGCCAGGAAGGGGGCAATTTTCAAGACCACCCTCGACCCTGAGGGGGCAGATCGAGGGTACAAAAATATATATATATGAAAATGACCATGCTTTCCCGAATGCCGGTCATCCCCGCTCTACCCTCCAGTCAAAACTGGCCCCATCAATCTTCCTTTAAGTCAATGATCAACAAGTTCGACCCATATTTCTCCCCCTAAAAGAGTAACTCACTCCTATCCAAGTGACCAAAGTCCGACGGGTAACTCTCTCTCCCTATCACCTTCATTATGTGAAAAGCTATGTGACAGATCCATAGGAAAAGCTTCTGTCTCGACATCAATGGTAAGTATCATGGTCTAACACCTACTACTGAGGCCAAAGTCCAAGGGATGCCAACTGGGAAACCCTAGGGGTCCCGCCATCTACCACTTGACTCTCAGCTCAGCCCTTGCTATGCTGACAGTCAAGAGACGTCTGCGGTCACTCAACGCAGTCTTGCCATTTATTGCAAGGCACATAGTTTGGCAATTGCTACGCTGATAGTCCGGAGATGTCTGCAGAGTCTCCGAAAGGTCCTGCCATCTACCGCTTGACTCTTAGTTCAGCTCTTGCCCTACTCACAGTTCGAAGATGTTCGCGATGACTCAACACAGTCCTACCATCCACCGCGAGGCTCACAGCTTGGAATTTGCCAAGCTAATAGTCCGGAGATGTCCCCGGGAACCTTATCAATCTGGTGGTCCACCACCAGACTCGCAGTGCAGTCAACCGATGGGCCTGCATTGAAGCCTTGATCCTGGAGTAGCTCGCCACCTTGTTAAGGATGTAAGACTTCCTCCTTGATTATTAAAACTCACCTCCAGTGCAGCCTTGTCTTTTGTTTGTGCAGGGACTCATTCAACTGACTCCAAGCCAGCCTAAGCCTGGAAACTCCCGAAGCCCAGTACTCTAAGCCTAGAAACTTTCGAAGCCTAGCACTCTAAGCCCAGAAACTCCTGAAGTCCGACACTCTAGGCCTAAAAACTCTCGAAGCCCGGCACTCTAAGCCCAAAAACTCTCGAAGCCCGACACTCTAAACCTAGAAACTTCTGAAGCCCGGCACTCTAAGCCCAGAAACTCATGAAGCTTGAAAACTTATGAAGCCCATCACTCTAAGCCTGGAAACTCTAGAAGCCCAGCAATCTAAGCCCGGAAACACATGAAGCCTAGCACTCTAAGCCCGGAAACTTACAAAGCCCGACACTCAAGATCGGAAACTCCACCGGCCTCCCTAGTGTAGGCACCACAGTTCGAGAAAGAATTTAGTCCAATCTAATCAAGCCAGACTCATTGTGGATGGATTAAGTTAGCTTTACTTTTGGTTTCAATTTTACTTTTGGTTTCAATTTCATTTCTTTAATTGAACATGAGTCTTGTAAATAGAAAAATTTATGTCTTTGGTTGAATTTGAGTCCTGTAATTAAGATTAAGTCCTTGTCAATTTGGTCTCTTAAGTCAAATTGGGTTCAATTTGACTTTGTAATTAGTAGATTTCATAAGTTGGTCCAAGAAGGGTTTGAAATGGGTTCAGAGTTAAGCAAGAAGGCTTGAAGATTTAGTACAACAAATCACTTCAACCAACCATGACAATGAGAACGCCACATCATCAAGTACAAGTGGAGGCCAAGTCATCTTCAAAGTCAACATGGAGGACACCTGAGCATGCCACTTCACCATACTTTGGGTGGCCAAATTGAATTCAAAAAGAAGGTGAACGACCACCATTCTCTTCACCATCCAAGCATGGTTTCAACTCCCCATCCACATAGATTGGTTGGATTACAACCTCCCATGATATTCTCCATGTATTTCGAATTTTCTAACTTGCATTGGAGGCTTATAAATAACCCTCCAAACCCCTCTTATAAGATGATTTTGATGAATGAAATTTCCAAGTTATCTTCTTCCATTTGTGTTGTGCAAATGTCCTCTGAGAGGGAGTGGGTGAGAAGCCCATAAGCTTTCCATTAACTGACCTAGCTACCATCAAAATTCCCTTCATTCACCAAGGAGTCGCCACTTCAATCAACTCTAAGATGCCCACCAATTTCAGCAAAGGTGCCAATGGTGTGGGCACCAAACCTCTGATTAGGGTTTCAATTTTTGGATCCTGTAATAAGGCTTCAAGCCTAAGCAATCTAATTTTTTTTAGTCATCAATTTAGTCTCAATTATTTTTGTTCAGTCTTGTACCTTGACCAATTTGGTCAAGTTATGTCTATGGGTCCTATAATGATTCCAGTCTGAGTCTGTTTGAAGATTGGGCCCAAGCTGGAGTGGTCTTCAAGTCTAGTCCAATTTGTAATGGGTCAAGACATCTCTCAATCCATGAAAGATGCCACTTGGTGCCACCTCATCCATCCAATGTGGTGCCACATCACCTTGACATGTGGGTGGACAAGACAAGAAGGGAATGATAGAATTTTTGGGCACCATTCCTTGATTCTTTCCTCCCTTCCCTCCCCCTATCAAGCCTCTTTCCAAAGGAGCTATGGGTAGCCAAGGAAGGTCAATGGGCAATGAAGGCATGATCCTTGTTTCAAGTCCCATATCAAGACTTCTTTCCAAAGTGCTTGGCCGGCTATGGAAGAAAAGCATTGACCCTCAAATCACGGAGACAAGTCCCTTGTTTGAAGCCCCATATCAAGCCATCTTCCCAAAGTGCTTGGTCGGCTATGGAAGAAAAGCATTGACCCTCAAATCAAGAAGATAACTCCCTTGTTTCAAGCCCCATATCAAGCCATCTTTCAAAAGTGCTTTGTCAGCTATGGAAGAAAAGCATTGACCCTCAAATTAAGAAGACAACTCCCTTCTTTCAAGCCCCAAATCAAGCCACAAGACCTTGGTCGGCCAATGGAAGAAGAAATTTGAAT
Source organism: Areca catechu (assembly GCA_021397845.1). NCBI lineage: Eukaryota > Viridiplantae > Streptophyta > Magnoliopsida > Arecales > Arecaceae > Areca > Areca catechu. Next base: position 76,164,182 of record CM038043.1, on the reverse strand, counting down.
TTGGGTGCCCTCTTCTTGAAGCTTTATATTTTTTTGAAATTTGAATGGGTTTTAAGGTGCCTATATAAAGGGCCATACCCCTTCCTTGTAAAGTTTAATCTTGATGAATGAAAGAAAATATTTTGAGTGCTACTCTTCTAGTTATTGCCTTCGTTCCTTAAGAACATCAATCTCCGTGAGAAAGCGCCTTCGCCTTCAGGTGTCGAGAGGTGTGAGGCCTCAAGTTACCTTCTCTTCCATGCAAGCCATCTTCCATCTTCAAGTTCAGAGGCCAATTGATGATCCATCTTGGCGCCTAGCAAGAAGATCTTTCATTCACCACCATCTTCAACTTTTCTTTCCTTATTGTTTCTTGTCTCTTGCTAACTCCCAACATTTCTCTTGATTACTTGCAGGTCCTCCAGGTGCCACGAGTACGGAGTCAGTCTCCCTTGCCTTCGAGACCTTCGGACTGAAAGCCAGCACATCCGCGGGGTTGAAGGCTCAATCAACCAGGCTGCATCCGTGAAAGCAAGTGAACTCAGCATCGGGTGCTTCAGAACTTTTAAGGTTTGCCACCCTAACTCCTAAGTTGGTATTGATCCGAGAGCTAAGTCCTATGGGATTTCTCAATCTCAGGAGCCTCTTCTTATCCTTGTTTTGGGACTTAGTTGCTTGCTTAAAGTTCTTATTATTTTAGAAACCCTAGATCTACTCTTATCTATCTTCGAGAATTCTAAATCTATAAAAAAAACCTAAAAATCACAAACAAAAAGAATCACTTGCATCATTTCTCTCGTCTTGTATCTAGTTAGTCATGCATCATGTTTGGTATCAGAGCATGGTTAGGACTTAGCGCTTTTTGAGTACTTGGATTAGGTGCTTCACCAGGCCATCTGGTCATAGGAAACAAGAAGGGCTGCAAGACCCTCACTTCACATTCCACGGGGATTTTCTATGGCATGTAGGGGTGCCACTATGATTGACCTTTGAAGGGGAACATAAGGAGAAAAGTTTTTTTAAAAAAAAAATCCAAAAGAAAACTTTTGCATCATTAGGTCTCATCTTCTTTAAATTTCTGCAAATTTTTTCTTTTAGTACATGGTCTATTTTTTTAGGTGTTACTATTTGCAAGAACCTCCAAGCTTCCTGATTTTTCTTTTGTTAGATCACACATAGTTGAAAGTATTTTTTATAATTTTCTTAGATTTTATTTCAGCCTGTAAAATCTCTACAAGCTAAAAATACTACCTGAGAGCAGAATTTGTTCTGAGACTTTCAACAAGTGCATCATTTCATGTTTTCATTTCTCAAATAGTTTAATTTTGCATTTAGCTTCATCTCTTGTCATTTCTAGCATCTTATTTCTGCTATCATACATCAAAAATCCAAAAATATAACTTAGATACATCTCATTAGATCATTTGTATGCCATCATTTTCATAAATCACTTAAGGGCATCAATATCAAAAGATAAGGGAAGGAAGTCATTACCTTTCCTTAGCCCAAAAACAACAACCCTGCATATCGGACCCAATCCCTAATTAAAATTGAGTAGACACTTAATTTGCTTTAGTAAGCTAGAGACACAGACAAGGTCGGGTCAAACCAAGTGTCAAGCCAATTTAGACAACTTGTTTATGTGTGCTTGTATATCTGGTGTCTAGGCGAGTGGTTCAGGGACAAGAGCCCGAAGGAAGGTGGGTTGGTTCGCTTACCTGGCCAATTTCAAATTGGTGTCTAAGGCAAGCAAAGAGGGATCTCCACCAACCTTACACTTACCTGGCCAGGTGCCAAGTTACTACCACCAAGATTGTCATTCTGACCTAACATTTGGTTTGGACTTTAGGTCTAGCAAACCCCTAGCACGAGTTTGAGTCAGTGTGTTCATGTCGACTATATCAGGAGTCCCCTATCACCCCCATCATTCCTAATCAAGTGAAACCATCGAGAACGATCGAGAAGATCAATTAAAGATCCTCATTGAACAGTTAGCTAGGGTGAACAATAGGCTTGATGAGTATGATGATAGATTTGAAGCCCGCAAGGTCCATGCTAAATTCAACTCCTCTAGGCCCAATTCCCTTGATCCAAGAGCCTATGATCATGATCTTGCACCTGAGTCTAGCCCTAGGAGCCCTTACCCATACTTGGTTGACTCCAAAGAGGGGCCCATTAGGAGCACCGAAACTTATGCACCCACTTTTGATGGAAGACAAGAGGTGTATATCGAATGGGAGGAGAGCATGGATCACTATTTCGAGTACACTAGGATGCCGGAGTTAGAAAAATTAAGATTGGCCATACATAGGTTAACCTGATATGCTATGTGGCATTGGGAAACTATCGAGGATGAATGTTATCAAAGAGGAGAAAGAATACGTAGTTGGAAAACCATGAGAAGTAGGCTGAGAAAAGTACCTAGGTAGATTTTATAAGCAAAGACTTTTAGACCAATGGTACAAACTGAGACAGGGCGATAGACCAGTATCTAAGTATATTAAGAAATTTAATGGGTTTATTAGGAGATGTAGCAGAGTTGAGTCTGAGGCCATGATCATATCAAGGTTTCGAGCTAGCCTACATAGGGACATCCAAGAGGAATTATCCCATTGAAAAATTTAGAATCGTGAGGAAGCTTATCACATAGCTAGGGAGTTCGAGTCTTATCAAAGGGAACTCACGACCAATCACTCTCAGTCCAACAGGGTTAGTACCTCTAAAACCAAGCTCAACCCTAACCCGAGTCTACCCACCCCTGCTACCCCATGTGTTCACCATGGTGACATTAAAGAGGAGGAATATATTGTAGACATGGAATTGGTTGACCAAAAAAACACCCAGGCTGAATCTATTTTGGAAGGACCCTCAGAAGATCCTAAACCCACTAGTGAGTCTGAAGTAGAAGTATATGAGGCTGACATGAGTTTGGTAGATGAATATGAAGGAGAAGACTGTGAGGAGGACAACTCTAGTACCTTACATGAGGAAACCCTTGGAGAAGATAAGATTGTTGAGCGTAGTCCTGAAACATCAGAACAACAAGAAATTAGTAAGGACTTGGTTCTTGTAAGTCAATGCCCTCAGGAAGAACCCACTTCTTTTGCTTCAACCCAAGACCTCATTCAGCTCCCTTATAAAGAGTTCATTCCTCTAATCCCAGTTGATAACCTTTTTCTGGAACTGATTAAGTCTTCCCTTCTTGACAAACCTGCACTTACAATGATGAAATTCTCCATCCATCAATTTGACCTTATGACACCCATAGATCAATATTCAAATCTTAAGGTCATCCTGAGCAACCATGGTCTATTTCATGCTTCGCATAGATTGCCCTAAGACTCTGATTCCTATTTCCTACCCTTTCCTGAGTCTACACATGTTTCTAGAGCCATAGGGTTACATTTCATAGAGATCACCAGGTTGCATGCGCCCTTAGCAACCATCCCATTTGCTACCTACTTTTGATATACTTTATGGCATTTGCTAGGGATCTATGATAAATTTCTTGTGCATACCAGACCAGGGTCATGAAGGAAGATTTTTTTTTTTTTGTGCCTACACTAAGCATAGAATAGGAACAGGTAGATATTTTAAAACAATGTTAAAATTAATTGCGGAAAAACCTGTCCCAAAACCAGGAAAAAATATATATATATATTTGCATAGAGAACATTAAAATGCATGGCATATATTTCTTTTTCATAATTTTTAGACATGTATAAATGCATATAAAAATTAATAAAGAACTTATTCCATGCTGGAATAAGGGAGGAATGGGGTGGAATAGCTATTCCCGCTATTCCACCCTTCTTCAACCTCGGTTCAGAAATTCCTTACCGTGGAGCAATGTTCAGACGCCGACTGCAGAGCGCACAGGCCTCCAAACTTCGAGCTTCAAGGTCCGCTGGAATGTGCTCTTGACCGGCTACAAGGAACTGAAGACCAATCGCCAAAACTCCGGTGTTTCCCACCTCAAATTAGGGCTCAAAAAGACTTCACGGCCACGGTTGCAGCAGGGAGAATAAAGCTTCAAACTTGGATTTCTTTGCATTGGAGCGAAGAACTGCTCCCAGGATCTCAGGCGAAATCCCTCTAGAGGGGATACACGCCGTGGGAACTTCTGATCGGAGCTCCGGCGTCGCTAGCCGTTGGATCCCAAGCTTTCACGATTTTTGGAAAAACTCTGAGATCTCTCTAATGGCTACGAATGAAGGCTTCCAAAAGGTCTCTCTGGATCCGTATCGTAGAGGAGAGCAAGCTGCTGCTTTTTGGTATGAAGGGATGAAGGATTTAAAAGGAAAGAATCGGGATTTGAAACGCCCTGCCACGGTTTCAAAAAACCAAAAGTCTCAGGCGTTCCAAAACGATAAAGACGATGGTTCAAAAGGTGAACCGGCAAATGACCAAAATGCCCTTCGGTCCAAGGTCCAAAGCAGGGTCAATTCGGTTCAGGTCAAAACCCAGTCAAACAAAGTCCAAAACGAACGAAACTGGACTCAAAACGAAGCTAAGAACGAACCCTATCTTTCTACAGTCCAACCTCACGGATTTGAGTTGAAATCGATTTGCAACCGATTAAAACAAAATCAATTAGACTTAGAAACATTCATCAAACCATTTGATGAACATGGGTTCAATCCTAGTCAGCCAGGAACACATTTCTGGTCGATCCAGAGAAGACCTCATCAACCCAAGACCGGGTCAATCAGAAGAAAACTCAACCAAAAACCGTGACAAAACACCGAAACGATTCCCAATCGAATCGGTTCCTGATCAGATAGAAATCCTCTGTGGCGTGTGACCTCATAGGTTCGAACCTAAATGGTAGTACTGGAACACTTCCAGTACCAGCACAAGATACCACCTAGCAATGGGTCTCGGCATCTGGATAGGTCGAAGATGCGAGAGCAATCCATCGAACCTCTGGCATATGGTTACCGCATAATTCATCCCTTTGACCTCCAATGCTCAGGATGACCTAGGGTTGAACTGCCAACCCTAGCTATGTCAATCCACTACGTGTCTCAATCTCGCATGTCCAGTGACTCTTCACTGGGACCACCCCGGTCGAGGATTTGCTAAATTGAGACACTGCGAGACATTCAATCCAAACCATTTGGACAGGTCAATTCCATCTTGGTCCACTACTGCTCCACAAGTACTTGCCTGTACCCAGAAACCTTCCATCACCGGATTAAAAATCCGGGTAGTCCAGCACCAAAGCACAGGGAGTTGCTTGCAAGCTACCAAAGTGACCTCAGGTCAGAGGGACACTTATGCCCATATCCATTCGCGAGTGATCCTTAGGCAGATAAGGTGCTACGCGGAGTCACGTCTAATGAGATATCAAATATCCCACTTGCAGATCACATCAGTGTCACCACACTCCTTTGGTCAAGAGGACAACCAAACAATGTGAACCACAACAGCCTATGCTTGATATGTTGCTATCCAGGCACAACATATCATTTGGCTGAGAACCCTGTTTAAGGACCACTCGATATATCCTCTCTATATCGATGTAATAGTAGTCCTAAGGATATCATCACTAAAGAATTCATTATAGGAAGATGTAAAGTGATGAGAAGCCAGAATAACTTTTATTCATTATAAAAATTACATAACAATTAGCTCAACCATCTATAACCTAGATGATTGGCTTTGGGATACAATTCCCAACAAACTCCCACTTAGACTAAAGCCAATCAGAACAGTATCGAATACCCATCTTCCATTTATAACTGTCGAATTCTTTAATTCCGATGGCTTTGGTAAAGGGGTCGGCCGGATTTTCCTTTCCATCGATCTTCTGAAGGTCGATGTCACCTCGTTCCACGATCTCTCGTACAAGGTGAAAGCGCCGCAGAATATGCTTGGTGCGCTGATGTGCCTTCGGTTCTTTGGCTTGAGCAATCGCCCCTGAGCTGTCACAATGCAGAGGAATAGAATGCTCCAGGGAAGGTGCCACTCCCAGCTCGCCTATGAACTTCCGCAACCAGACAGCCTCTTTTGCTGCATCAGATGCGGCAATATACTCTGCTTCACAAACCGAGTCTGCAACAGTATGCTGCTTGGAACTTTTCCAGCAGATAGCTCCACCATTCAGGATAAAAACAAATCCTGACACACTCTTGCTGTCATCATGATCTGACATAAAACTGGAGTCAGTATACCCCTCTAGTTTTAGGTCAGAATCTCCATAGAGTAGCCATTGATCTTTAGTATTTCGCAAATACTTAAGAATGGTCTTTACCACCTTCCAATGTGCTTCTCCTGGGTTAGATTGGTATCTACTCACTACCCCTAGTGAGTATGCCACATCAGGTCTAGTACACAACATAGCATACATAATAGAACCCACTGCCGAAGCATATGGTATTCTACTCATACGCTCTCTTTCCTCAGGGGTTGTCGCACAATCCTTTTTAGAAAGAGTAATTCCATGGCCTATCGGGGGATAGCCTTTCTTGGAATTTTCCATGCTAAACCTTTTTAACACGGTGTCAATGTATGTCGATTTGGACAATCCCAGAAGCCTCTTTGATCTATCTCTATAGATTTTCATACCTAATATGAATGAGGCTTCTCCCATATCCTTCATGGAGAATTGTGATGAAAGCCAAACTTTTATTCCCTGTAATGCAGGAACGTCATTCCCGATTAAGAGAATATCGTCCACATACAATACAAGAAATACAACTACAGAACCATTAGCCCATTTATATATGCAAGGTTCTTCTCCGTTCCTAACGAAGCCATACGATTTGATACACTTATCAAACCGCATGTTCCAACTCCGAGATGCTTGCTTTAGCCCATAGATAGACTTCTGAAGTCTACACACTTTTGACTCGTCTATGGAAGTGAACCCTTCAGGTTGTGTCATATACACTTCCTCCTCCAGCTCTCCATTTAGGAAGGCTGTTCGGACATCCATTTGCCAGATCTCATAGTCAAAATGTGCAACTAAAGCTAGCATAATCCGAATGGGTTTCAGCATTGCCACAGGAGAAAATGTCTCGTCATAGTCAATACCATAACATTGACGATACCCCTTGGCAACCAGACGGGCTTTATAGGTCTCTACCTTCCCGTCTGCGCCTCTTTTCCTTTTGAAGATCCATTTGCACCCAATGGGTTTTATCCCTTCAGGTGCATCAACCAATGTCCATACATGGTTGATTTCCATGGACTCCATTTCGGATTTCATGGCTCCAAGCCATAACTCAGAATCAGACCTTTGCATTGCATCCATATAGGTGATCGGATCCTCGTTGTTCTCATCGAGTTCAACAGGATCGCCATCCTGGATTAGATATCCAAAATATCTATCCGGTGGATGCGATACTCTATCGGATCTCCTTAATGATTGCACAATAGGCTCAGGATTTGATCTTATCAAATCAGGTTCAATACCAGCCTGTGTGTGCCCAGGTTCTTCTACTTATAGAACTTCATCAAGTTCTATCTTAGAAGCTACAGTTCCTTCAATAAGGAACTCTAAAAAGATAGCTCTAAGTCTGACGAACACCTTTTGTTCATCAGGCAAGTAAAAGTAGTATCCTTTGGATTCTTTTGGATAACCAACAAAAAAACATTTTTCAGAACTTGGCCCTAGTTTATCTGTTTCCAAACGCATGACATAAGCCGGACACCCCCAGACACGAAAATGTGAAAGGGTTGGCTTACGTCCTGTCCATATTTCATATGGAGTTTTGTCAACGGATTTACTAGGAACATTATTAAGAAGTTGACATGCAGTCTCCAATGCATATCCCCAGAAAAACATAGGCAAAGTAGCAAACCCCATCATAGATCGAACCATGTCCAACAAGGTCCGATTTCTCCTTTCAGACACTCCATTGAACTGAGGTGTCATAGGAGGAGTCCATTGAGAGAGAATCCCATTCTCCTCAAGATATGTCAAAAACTCACCTGAAAGGTATTCACCACCTCGATCTGATCAAAGTATTTTGATTTCCTTTCTGGTTTGTTTTTCAACTTCATTACGATATCGTTTGAACATTTCAAACGAATCAGACTTATGTCTCATAAGATAGACATAACCAAACCTCGAAAGGTCGTCTGTAAAAGTAATGAAATATCTAAAACCTCATCTAGCACAGATAGACATAGGTCCACATACATCAGTATGTACAAGACCTAGGATATCCGAGGCTCGCTCACCTTTTCCTTTAAAAGGTGATTTGGTCATCTTTCCAATAAGACAAGATTCACAAGTTGGCAGTGATTCACAATCACTGACATCTAGGAGGCCATCTCCTATTAACTTGTTAATCCTATTTTTATTGATGTGACCTAGCCTACAGTGCCAAAGATAGGCTTCATTGACATCATCTATTCTAGGGCGTTTACTAGAACTTGTACTCATTACAATAACAGGCTGTGATAGTAAATATATGCCATTAACTAAGCTTCCATTCATGATAGTCTTACCATTCAAAATGATAGAACAAACATTTTTCTTTATTGAAAATTCAAAATTTTCATTGGCCAGAAGGCCTACAGAAATAACATTAAGCATGAAAGGACTATAATGACAGTCACTTAGAGTGACATTACAAGACTCATAAGACAACTCCAGAACACCCAACTCCAGAACTGGAACAGCATTTCCATTCCCTACGTTCAGGTACCTCTCGCCATCTTCGAATCTTCTACTAACTCGAAGTCCCTGTAAAGAATTACAGATATGAATAGGACTTCCGGTATCTAATACCCAGCTAGTAGTATCACAAATAGTAAAGTTAGGATATATCATATATATACCTGGTGCAGCAACAGCTTGCTGCTTCTTCTTCTTCGGCCTGTTCGGGTCAAGTGAAGCGATGTAAAGAGGACAATTCCTCTTCCAATGACCCTGCTTCTTGCAAAAGAAGCACTCTGCCTTGCACTGGTCTAACTTCTTCTTGGTCTGACTTGGACCAGGAGCAGACTGTAACCTTCTTGCTCTTCTTCTTCTTTTTTTTTTTTTTAAAGGGTCGAGGAGCACCTGCCGAGGAACCTCCTACATAATTCACCAGCCCTTTGTTGAGCTGGTGGTCCTTTTCATAGGCTTGCAGTAAACCTAACATCTCATGATAGTTTACTACCGGCCTATTCAATCTCCAGTGATCGAGAAAGGACACGTAGGATGGAGGCAGGGAGTTCAGGATCGCATCTTTCCCCAACGGTTCATGAAGGGGACACCCGAGCTTGCCCAGGCGCTCGAACAACTCGATCATGTTCATAACATGATCAGTCACAGAAGCACCTTCACGCATACGCATGTGATAGATGGCGCTGGAGATACGGTATCTCTCAGCGTCATCAGGTGTGCCAAAAGACTCCTTCAACCTTTGAAGGATATCCTCGGGCTGGGCCTCCTCAAACCTGCGACCGAACTCATCATTCATCGCAGCCAGCATAATACATCGGACAGTGGTCCAATCAGAGATCCACTTCTGGTAAGTGTCTCTAACCGGTCCCCGAGTATTGGCAGCGGGAACTACAGGTGCCGGATCTGTCAGAACGTACAAGATCCATTCATGCTCAAGGACTATCCTCAATCTTTGATAACAGCTATCGAAGTTGGGTCCAATCAATTTTTCATTGTCCAACAATGGATGGAGCGACAGATTGGTTGACATCTGAAAGAAAAAAATGACCAAAATTAGTTTATGTGATTTACAAAACCCTAAAGACTTGGACTTTAGTCAAAAAGGTTCTCCCACTAACTTTTCAGAATGGGAGCCTCTACCTCCAATTCCGTGAAGTCATAATTCAAAGTGGGTACTAGAATCCAATAGACCACGTACAAGCCCGTCTAGGGAACGGCTCACCCATACGTGTCTAAAGGTAGGTTCTTATAACCAATTGCTGCCCTTAGCAATTTCTAGTAATCTATTTTGCCCCAAGATGCACTGTAATCGACCTAGGGGCCTCCTATTACAGGCTCTCGGTTAGGTCCAACCATTAACATGCCGAATTCAGTGTTTCCAACCAACAAATGACCAAGCCCGTCTAGGGTACGGCTCACCTGATCACTGTTGAGAAGGTCACACTGAACCTTCATATTAGGGAGAGTAATCCCAATAGCGTGATATACACCCGTTCTATGGAACTGCCGATGCATACCCAACTAATGGACACATTACAAACCCACTTAATGGGAGGCAAAGACTTTGTTAACTCCTTAACTAGGTCTTTTTAAGGAATGAAGGCTACGAATGAAGGCTTCCAAAAGGTCTCTCTAATGGCTACGAATGAAGGCTTCCAAAAGGTCTCTCTGGATCCGTATTGTAGAGGAGAGCAAGCTGCTGCTTTTTGGTATGAAGGGATGAAGGATTTAAAAGGAAAGAATCGGGATTTGAAATGCCCTGCCACGGTTTCAAAAAACCAAAAGTCTCAGGCATTCCAAAACGATAAAGATGATGGTTCAAAAGGCGAACCGGCAAATGACCAAAAAGCCCTTCAGTCCAAGGTCCAAAGCAGGGTCAATTCGGTTCAGGTCAAAACCCAGTCAAACGAAGTCCAAAACGAACGAAACTGGACTCAAAACGAAGCTAAGAATGAACCCTATCTTTCTACAGTCCAACCTCACAGATTTGAGTTGAAATCGATTTGCAACCGATTAAAACAAAATCAATTAGACTTAGAAACATTCATCAAACCATTTGATGAACATGGGTTCAATCCTAGTCAGCCAGGAACACTTTCCTGGTCGATCCAGAGAAGACCTGATCAACCCAAGACCGGGTCAATCAAGAGAAAACTCAACCAAAAATCGTGACAAAACACCGAAACGATTCCCAATCGAATCGGTTCCTGATCAGATAGAAATCCTCTGTGGCGTGTGACCTCATAGGTTCGAACCTAAACGGTAGTACTGGAACACTTCCAGTACCAGCACAAGATACCACCTAGCAATGGGTCTCGACGTCCGGATAGGTTGAAGATGCGAGAGCAATCCATCGAACCTCTGGCATATGGTTACCGCATAATTCATCCCTTTGACCTCCAATGCTCAGGATGACCTAGGGTTGAACTGCCAACCCCAGCTATGTCAATCCACTACGTGTCTCAATCTCGCATGTCTAGTGACTCTTCACTGGGACCACCCCGGTCGAGGATTTGCTAAATTGAGACACTGCGAGACATTCAATCCAAACTATTTGGACAGGTCAATTCCATCTTGGTCCACTACTGCTCCACAAGTACTTGCCTGTACCCAGAAACCTTCCGTCACCGGATTAAAAATCCGGGTAGTCCAGCACCAAAGCACAGGGAGTTGCTTGCAAGCTACCAAAGTGACCTCAGGTCAGAGGGACACTTATGCCCATATCCATTCGCGAGTGATCCTTAGGAAAATAAGGTGCTACGCGGAGTCACGTCTAATGAGATATCAAATATCCCACTTGCAGATCACATCAGTGTCACCACACTCCTTTGGTCAAGAGGACAACCAAACAATGTGAACCACAACAGCCTATGCTTGATATGTTGCTATCCAGGCATAACATATCATTTGGCTGAGAACCCTGTTTAAGGACCACTCGATATATCCTCTCTATATCGATGTAATAGTAGTCCTAAGGATATCATCACTAAAGAATTCATTATAGGAAGATGTAAAGTGATGAGAAGCCAGAATAACTTTTATTCATTATAAAATTACATAACAATTAGCTCAACCATCTATAACCTAGATGATTGGCTTTGGGATACAATTCCTAACAGGTCAAACCTAGAGAGTCAATAATTTGTTAGGTTTATGCCCTAGAGAGTTCAATAAAATTTCTCTCAATAAGGATTGCATCATTGAGTTTGCATTTTGCATCATGCATTAAGTATAAATTTTAAAATAATTTGGCTGATTCCCAAAAGAAAGCCAAAAAGTTTGAGCAAGGGGATTCTATAATGGTTAGGCTTAGGCCTGAACGGTTTCCACCAGGAACTGTTAAGAAACTTCATGCTCGTGGAGCTAGCCCTTTTAGAGTAATAAGGAGAGTTGGCCCTAATGCCTATGTGCTTAAGCTACCCCCGGATTATGGCATTAGCTCGACTTTCAATATCCCGGACTTAGTCGAGTATAAGGAACCAGCAAACATACACGGTGAGCCATTTGGGCCTAACCTTTCATTTGAGAGTGAACCCGACCCAGAGTGTCCACCTCCAATTTTACCTGAGAGAGGAGAGTGAATCGAGTGTGTCTTGGATGATCAAGCTATGACCACTTGGGGCAAAGCTTATCAGCATTACTTGGTTTGATTGCAAGGCTGATTGCAGTCTGATGATTCGTAGGATACCTGAGAGGACTTGCAGCACCTCGACCCCGACCTTCTAGAAAAATATCAAAGCCAAATCAACCCTTACTTGATAGGGTCGAGTTCCTCCCATCCCAGGAGAATTGGTGTGGGTACCAGACCTTTGATTAGGGTTTCAATTTTTGGGTCCTGTAATAAGGCTTCAAGCCTAAGCATTATAATTTTTTTTTGTCATCAATTTAGTCTTAATTGTTTTTGTTTAGTCCTATACCTTGACCAATTTGGTCAAGTTGTGTCTATGGGTCCTGTAATGATTCCAGTCCGAGTATGTTTGAAGATTGGGCCCAAGCCAGAGTGGTCTTCAAGTCTAGTCCAATTTGTAATGGATCAAGCCATCTCCCAAGCCATGAAAAATGCCACTTGGCACCACCACATCCATCTCATATGGTGCCACATCACCTTGACATGTGGGCGGCCAAGGCAAGAAGGGAATGCTGAAATTTTTGGGCACCATTCCTTGATTTTTTCTTCCCTTCCCTCCCACTATCAAGCCTCTTTCCAAAGGAGCTTTGGGAAGCCATTTTCCAAAGGAGCTATGGGAAGCCAAGGAAGGTCAATGGGCAACGAAGACATGATCCTTGTTTCAAGCCCCATATCAAGACTTCTTCCCAAAGTGCTTGGTCGGCTATGGAAGAAAAGCATTGACCCTCAAATCATGGAGGCAACTCCCTTGTTTCAAGCCCCAAATCAAGCTATCCTCCCAAAGTGCTTGGTCGGCTATAGAAGAAAAGCAATGACCCTCAAATCAAGAAATCAACTCCTTTGTTTCAAGCCCCATATCAAGCCATCTTCCCAAAGTGCTTGGTCGGCTATGGAAGAAAAGCATTGACTCTCAAATCAAGAAGACAACTCCCTTCTTTCAAGCCCCAAATCAAGCCACAAGACCTTGGTCGACCAAAGGAAGAAGAAATTTGAATTTAGGCACCCTCTTCTTGAAGCTTTGTATTTTTTTGAAATTTAAATGGATTTTAAGATGCCTATATAAAGGGCCTTTCCCCTCCCTTGTAAAGTTTAATCATGATGAATGAAAGAAAATATTTTGAGTGCTACTCTTCTAGTTATTGCCTTCGTTCCTTAAGAACGTTGATCTCCATGAGGGAGCGCCTTTGCCTTCGGGTGTCGAGAGGTGTGAGGTCTCAAGTTACCTTCTCTTCCATGAAAGCCATCTTCCATCTTCGAGTTCGGAGGCCAATTGGATGATCCATCTTGGCGCCTAGCAAGAAGATCCCCCATTCACCACCATCTTCAACTTTTCTTCCCTTATTGTTTCTTGTCTCTTGCTAACTCCCAACATTTCTCTTGATTGCTTGCAGGTCCTCCAGGTGCCACGAATATGGAGTCGGTCTCCCTTACCTTCGAGACCTTCAGATTGAAAGCCAGCACATCTGCGGGGTTGAAGGCTCGATCATCCAGGTTGCATCCGCGAGAGCTAGTGAACTCGGCGTCAGGCACTTCAGAACTTTTAAGGTTTGCCACCCTAACTCCTAAGTTGGTATTGATCCGAGAGCTAAGTCCTACAGGATTTCTCAATCTCGGGATCCTCTTCTTATCCTTATTTAGGGTCTTACTTGCTTGCTTGATGTTCTTATTATTTTAGAAGCCCTAGATCTACTCTTGTCTGTCTTCGAGAATTCTAAATCCATAAAAAACCTAAAAATCACAAACAAAAAGAATCACTTGCATCATTCCTCTCGTCTTGCATCTAGTTAGTCCCGCATCAGCCAAGCTTTCATTCTTTCAAGGATCCTCCATCAAACCACCACTCCTAACCTTCACTCAAAAATTTACTTATATTCCATTACTAATGCGAGACAAATAATTAAAGCCTAATTATCAAAGAATAGTAGAGAATAATTTTTTTAGATTTTTTCAGATTTTTAAGAAGACTTAAAGGAGATAGTAAAAGAAACTAGTTCTAGTTAACTACCCGTAAAAATAAACCTAACAAAATAACTAGGAAAACAGGACTTGGTGATTGAGAAATCACTATAAACTAGGGTTTATCTTATCAACGAATCAGTGAATAATGAGAAATGAATAAGTTTTGATTTAACCAATGAAGAAATGCTTTTCTGAATCGAACCTGACAAAACTCTCAGGATCTTCATGGCAGGATTTCAAGAACTCGATCCGAGGCTTCGATCTTCCGTGCAAAGCTAGTTCCGAGGCAAGAACACCTGATGTTGACTCCTGATCACCTACAAACACTCAACAAAGAAAACTAAAGGTAAAAAGCAGCAAGGAAAGGAATTGAATGAAAAAAAAAAGGGTTAGAAGAGGTGAATAGGTTTTCTTCTAGGCTGGCTAGGTAGGATAACTAGGGCCTCATACCCCGCGATGTTTCGAAGAACAAAGGAAATGGGCCTCGCACCTCGCAATGTTCCGAAGAACAAAGGAAATTTGATAGCAAAGGAAATTCGACAGCATGTCTTTATTGATGAATAATAATAATAATAATGAATTACAAGGGTTGTTGATGGGGTATTTATAGACCCTTAACCAGTGGTGTAAGGGATTCAAAGACAAGTTTTTTTCTCCCTTGGACTACAACTCCTGGAATTCTGGCTCTGAGCATCCTGGACTCTTGTCTCTGGGCTGGTCTAGACCTCTCTTCAAGTGGGCGACAATAAGAGATAGTCTTCATGGTGGGGACACCGGAGGCACCAGAATAAGACAGAGGCTTTTTCAACCCTCTATAAATTGATCAATAATTTATGAGTCCATCTGTAATAAGGGCTTAGCTCATCTGAGTCCATTTTAGTTGTTATTTGAGTATTTTTAGTTGTTATTTCAGTTCTGTACTAGTCAGCTCATGTTGAGCTAGTTCAGTCCAAGGCTAGTCAGCTCATGTTGAGCTAATTTTATTTTTTTGAGTCCTGTCCAAGCATACTGAAGACTCAAGACTATATCATACAAGTGAATACCAAGTCCAACTAGATTGAAGACATGGAAGTATAGCACAAGTCCAACCCAGCTTGAAGATTTGAAGACCCCAGGAGGAAAATTCAGAAAACCCTGATTTCTTGCAGATGCCCTCCAGATGCCCAGATTCCCTTCCAGATGCCAAAGTATATTCATAGATAATGGCATCCATGATTCCAGAGGTCCATCTGCATCCTAGCCCAAAGAAATCAAGCCCAGGTGCCAAGCCCAAGCCCCTAAGAAGCAAGATACCAGGGAATATTCCTGCTACCTGGCTACCAGGCCACCCCAGCTTCCAGAGGCCCAAACCCATGCACCCGAGCCCCTTTGGGCCGGCCTTTTGCTGCTCCTAGAAGCCCAACACGCCCCCCTAGGCGTCCTTGGAGTCTTGACCAAGTCAAGAAAATTTTTAGGGATTTCTCTACCTAATATTTCCTTATTTTCTAGCTAGGGTTTGAGAGGGAAAAGGATTCTTATGTAAAGACTTATGTACCCTTACTTGGAGCCCAAGGTTAAGGGTCTATTTAAGGGATCCTAGCCTCTTGTATGAGGGGAATCTTTTGATGAATGAAAACCTTGAGTTCTTCTATTGAGTGGTGTGATACCCTGCTGTGTGCATAAAGGGGTTTGTGAGAGTTCTTCTTCCCGGTGTTTGCAATCATCCTCCTGCTGCCAACAAACCCTCCAGATCCCTGGATGCCCACTCCAAAAGAAGCCTTCCCTTGCTGTTTTTACTTTGTTTTCTTGTTCCTTTGTGAGCTTTCTAACCCGTGACAGGTCGTTTGCAGGTCCCTGAGTTCCTACGAATCCAACGACTCCAGCCAAGCCTCAATCGGATCACCGAGCAGAAAGCCGGGTATCCGCGGGTCTTTGGCTCGGTTTTCCAGGCCGCATCCATCGAGGAACGAGAGACCCCTTCGCTGCGATCTTCACAGACATTGTCAGGTACACCCCTCTACCTCCAGTAGTTTTATTGTAGGAGAACTTGCCCTAACCGAGGCTTCTCAGCCCCGGCGGTCCTTCTTTGCTACTTTTCTAGGTCCTAATCTGCATGCTGATCTTCAAAAATTCATACAAAATTCCCTACAAATAATTTTGATCTGAAATTTGGGATTAATCACCTAGCTCAACATGTAAAACATATAAAAAAAATTGCATGCATATTAGTTCCCCATCATTTGGTATCAGAGCTTAGATTAGGGCTTGTTTTCTGCAATTTTTCAGTCCGTATATACTCTATCATTTTAATTATTTCTCCCTGTTAAAAACTCCAAAAATTCTGAAATTTATTTTTCTGGATTTATCATAATTCACAGTAATTTTAAATTTTTTTTCATATTTTATTATGGCCTGTGAATTTTCTGCGAGCCGAAATAGGGCCTGCAAATTTTTGGCTCTGTTTTTTTTAGCAAGACAAGTTTGGAAGTTTTAGGGTTTTGTTTAGGAGTTTTTGCATATTTCTTAATTTTAGTATATTTCCAGTATATTAGGCCATGATTTGCAAGTTTTCTTCTATTTAAAAAAATACCAAAAAAAAAATATATATACATATTTTCCAAAAATACCAAAAAAAAAAAAATATACCTAAACCCTAATTTGCATCCTCATCTGCCTGCCATCATTGCATAATTTACTTTTAAGGGAACTCTTGCTATATCAGATGGGGGGAGGGTTTGATCACCTCTCCTTAGCCCAAAACCACATCCCTTGCATTCAGTCCCAAGCCTTAACCTAAAAGTAATTAGACTTAATTTGCCCTAGTGGGATAGGGACACCAACTGGTCGGGTCCGGGCTAGTGTTAGATCACTGTGTCAAGTTAACCTGTGTGTGCCTTGTGCTCAGTGTCTAGAACGGTGGTTTAGGGATTCAATCCCGAAGGGCTTGTGTGCTGGTCCGCCTACCTGGCCAATCTCTGATTGGTGTCTAGGATTGGCAATCAGGGACCTAACACTCCCCTTACACCTGCCTGGCTGAGTACAGGGTTACTATAGGCTAGTTTGCCACCTTGATTGAGCATCTAGTTTGGACTCTAGGTCTAGTCAGCTATAGTCGGTCTGATCGAGTCTTGTATGAGCACTAGATCAGGAGTTTCATATCACCCACCTCCTTCACAAATGTCTGAACCCATGGAAAACTTACAAGCCCAAATAAAAGCCCTAGCTGATCAAATGGCCCAGATGACTACCCAGTTAACTCAGTCTGGTACCCAAACCAACAATAGAATTGACCATCTTGCCAAAAGGTTTGACCAGTTAGGAGGTCGTGTAGGGACCATAGCAAGAACCCATGGGTCACAATCTGAGCCAGATCCTGAGTCCCCTCAACCTAGGAGAACCCCAAACCCTGATCTATACCATGAGGTCGAACCTAGGAGATCCCCTTATTCTGACCCGTACTACAATCCTCAACCTAGGAGGACCCCAAACCCTGATCCATACCGAGAGATTGAACCTAGGAGAGCCCCTCAGCCTGACCCATACAATAATACTGAACCTAGAAGAACCCCTTACCATGACCCTTATTATGACACTGAACCTAGAAGAACCCCTTACCGTGACCATTATTATGATACTGAACCCAGGAGAACCCAAAACTCTGACCCATATAGGGAGTCCAATCCTAGGAGAACCCAATACTCTGACCCATATAGGGAGCCCAACCCTAGGAGAACCCAATACTCTGACCCATATAGGGAGCCCAACCCTAGGAGAACCCAATATTCTGACCCATATAGGGAGTCCAACCCTAGGAGAACCCAATATCCTGACCCATATAGGAAGCCCAACCTTAGGAGGACCCCATACCATGATCCATCCTTAGAACCTGATCATAGAGCTGACCCAAAATCCTATGACCCCAGATCCTATAATCCCATGACCCATA
Organism: Areca catechu; assembly: GCA_021397845.1. Lineage (NCBI taxonomy): Eukaryota > Viridiplantae > Streptophyta > Magnoliopsida > Arecales > Arecaceae > Areca > Areca catechu. Next base: position 76,146,068 of record CM038043.1, on the reverse strand, counting down.
GATCTGCACCCTTGTCCTATGAGCCTAGAGAACCCATAACCCCTAAGTATCAACCTAGTACTAGTCATGCTTCCCCTAGTCAACTTGAACCCCATAGGATTAGTATCCCTAAATACGAACCCAGTAGTGAGCCACTACCCCTTATACAACCTGAACCTACTAGTAGTACCCATAATCAGAGACCAGAACCTAACCAATTTCCTGCTAGCCGACCTTCTCCAACCATTCCTGAGATTCACAAGGCTTACATTAACGCGAAAGTGTATGAAGCTGATGTGAGCCTAATGGATGAGTATGAGGGAGAAGAGGAGACACCTTTAGTAGACCTAGAATTAGCTGACCCAGTAGATGCCCAGGTAGAAACCAACCCAGAGCTAGTTGACCTTGACCATATCCAACCTAAAGCTATAATGGAAGAACAAATAGAGGAAGAGAACCTAGGTACTGCTACTAGAGCCCTACCTGAGGAAACCATAGAGGAGAGCCAAATTATAGAGTCTAGTCCTAAAATACAAGAACCAGAAGAATTTATTAAGGACCTGATCTCTTTGAATCAGTACCCTCAGGATGAGTCTCCTCCTATAGTTCCCATTAAGAACCTCTTTCCTGAGATTAATAACCCATCCTTCCATTATACAAATCCCGTAGATATATCGCAACCCCATAAGGTTAACCTCATTAGTCTAGGATTAGTCCCTGACATGCCTTCTTTGATTCTACTTTATCCAACTAACCCAGAACCTTTTTCTCCACCCTACCAGAATAATTCTGAACCCACTTCCTATTTTCTACCCTTTCCTGAGTTTTCTCATGTGTCTAGAACTATTAGGTTACATTTTGTTGAGGTTACTAGGTTGCAAGGATCCATAGAGCCCATCCCATTTGCTACCTACTTTTGGCAGACCCTCTGGCACTTATTAGGAGTTACTAGCAAATTTTCTTCTGCATGTCATCCATCAACCACGACTCATGCCCCCATGCCCAAGTGGTAGTTAAGACCTAATAAACCTCTTCAGTCGAGTCTGTTAGGTGTAGGTTTGAGTCCTTTGCATCATCTTGTTAGGAGTCTGCATGTGCCTAGCATGTTCACCACCTGCACTAATGTTAAAACAACTGGCTAATTCCCGAAGATGGATCAAAAAATTTGATGTAGTGGATTTTATCATGGTTAGGCTTAGGCCTAAAAGAAACTTCATGCTCGCAGAGCCGGACCTTTTAAAGTGATAGAGAAGGTTGGATCAAATGCCTAGGTGTTAGACTTGCCTTCGGATTTGGGCATTAGTTCTACCTTCAATATTACAGACCTGGTTAAGTATAGGGAACCGGCAGCGATACCTAGTGAGGCCTTTGGACCTATTCCTTTTCATTGTGAGTGACCCTATCCTAGAGTGTCCACAAACAAATTTGGCCTGAGAGAGGAGAACGGATCGAGCGTATCCTGGACGATCAAGCCATCACGACCCAGGGCCATGTCTTTCAACGCTTCCTGGTCCGATGGCAAGGCCGGCTAGAGTCGGACGATTCATGGATTTCTCGAGAGGACTTGCAACGCCTCAACCCAGACCTTCTCGAGAGATATGTGAGCCAGTCTGACCTTCACTCGACAGGGTCGAGTTCCTCCCACCCCGGGAGAATTGGTGGGGACACCGGAGGCACCAGAATAAGACAGAGGCTTTTTCAACCCTCTATAAATTGATCAATAATTTATGAGTCCATCTGTAATAAGGGCTTAGCTCATCTGAGTCCATTTTAGTTGTTATTTGAGTATTTTTAGTTGTTATTTCAGTTCTGTACTAGTCAGCTCATGTTGAGCTAGTTCAGTCCAAGGCTAGTCAGCTCATGTTGAGCTAATTTTATTTTTTTGAGTCCTGTCCAAGCATACTGAAGACTCAAGACTATATCATACAAGTGAATACCAAGTCCAACTAGATTGAAGACATGGAAGTATAGCACAAGTCCAACCCAGCTTGAAGATTTGAAGACCCCAGGAGGAAAATTCAGAAAACCCTGATTTCTTGCAGATGCCCTCCAGATGCCCAGATTCCCTTCCAGATGCCAAAGTATATTCATAGATAATGGCATCCATGATTCCAGAGGTCCATCTGCATCCTAGCCCAAAGAAATCAAGCCCAGGTGCCAAGCCCAAGCCCCTAAGAAGCAAGATACCAGGGAATATTCCTGCTACCTGGCTACCAGGCCACCCCAGCTTCCAGAGGCCCAAACCCATGCACCCGAGCCCCTTTGGGCCAGCCTTTTGCTGCTTCTAGAAGCCCAACACGCCCCCCTAGGCGTCCTTGGAGTCTTGACCAAGTCAAGAAAATTTTTAGGGATTTCTCTACCTAATATTTCCTTATTTTCTAGCTAGGGTTTGAGAGGGAAAAGGATTCTTATGTAAAGACTTATGTACCCTTACTTGGAGCCCAAGGTTAAGGGTCTATTTAAGGGATCCTAGCCTCTTGTATGAGGGGAATTTTTTGATGAATGAAAACCTTGAGTTCTTCTATTGAGTGGTGTGATACCCTGCTGTGTGCATAAAGGGGTTTGTGAGAGTTCTTCTTCCCGGTGTTTGCAATCATCCTCCTGCTGCCAACAAACCCTCCAGATCCCTGGATGCCCACTCCAAAAGAAGCCTTCCCTTGCTGTTTTTACTTTGTTTTCTTGTTCCTTTGTGAGCTTTCTAACCCGTGACAGGTCGTTTGCAGGTCCCTGAGTTCCTACGAATCCAACGACTCCAGCCAAGCCTCAATCGGATCACCGAGCAGAAAGCCGGGTATCCGTGGGTCTTTGGCTCGGTTTTCCAGGCCGCATCCATCGAGGAACGAGAGACCCCTTCGCTGCGATCTTCACAGACGTTGTCAGGTACACCCCTCTACCTCCAGTAGTTTTATTGTAGGAGAACTTGCCCTAACCGAGGCTTCTCAGCCCCGGCGGTCCTTCTTTGCTACTTTTCTAGGTCCTAATCTGCATGCTGATCTTCAAAAATTCATACAAAATTCCCTACAAATAATTTTGATCTGAAATTTGGGAATTAATCACCTAGCTCAACATGTAAAACATATAAAAAAAATTGCATGCATATTAGTTCCCCATCACTTCATAGCTTGGGCGACAACAATCCATAGGTGCGCATCAACTGAGATGGGTGACAATTTTGAGGAGTCTTTCTGGTTTACTCATCTTAAAATCACTAACAAATATTTCTTAACTTGAAATTGGTGACAATTAAGAAGTAATCTTTCTTAAATGATCTCAATTGCATTTAGGACTCCTTGAAATTTGAATGTTGATTGCTCCCCCTTTGAGATAAAACTCTTGAAGTAAGAAACAATTGGTCGACTCCTTTGATTTGGCATCAAATGAATTGAGATGAAAGGGTGATAAATGGGAAGACTCCTTCTCATTTACTCACCTTAAAATAAGTTGGCATGAAATCCTTGGGAGAGTCCTTCTTATTTACACATCTTAAAATTAAGTTGGCACAAACTCCTTTTAAGTGGCCGACCAAAGAGGATTTATAACATGTGTTGTCATGTGATGATGTCCAAATAAAGTGGCATGGAGTGTGTTGTCCCAAAATGACATGGCATGTCCAAACATGACATGTATTCATGTCCAAATCCTTGAAAAGGTGATGCCAAGAACAAACTGACTTGGGCTAGCACATGGAGTCACATGGCTTGTCTTGGACTAGCACATGGAGTCACATGGCTTGTCTTAGGCTAGCACATGGGTCTTCAATTGGGTGCACATGAAGTCACATGGGTCTTCAATTGGGTCCCCCTTATATTACAGGACTCAATAACTAATTATTACAAGACTCAAAATAAAATAACTGAAGCCCAACTTGATCAATTAAAATCCAATTTGATCAAAAGGCACAGTCGATTAAATAAATATTTCAATTTGGTAAAAAGGGTTTGGCCCAAAAGTCCAATAAACAAAATCCTAATTCCAGTTGGTAAAAAGGATTAACTAAAATTGGACCATTTAAACTCAATTGGAAAAATAGGGTTTGACACAACTGATAAATGAGGTTTTTTGTACAAACCCTAATTGGTAAAAAGGGCTAAACCCAACTAAGCCGATATAATAGAATTTAAAATAAAATATTTATAGTTGGTGAAAGGGGTTGGGTTTAAAGCTTTATTCACAGGTGATCCACAAGGATATGGATTCAACCTGTCGATATTTTCTGGCCCTGGTGTCCACACCAATTCTCCTTGGGTGGAAGGAACTCGACATTGTCGATTATGGGTCAATGTCGCTATGATAGCACTCTAGCAAGTCTGGGTCAACTCTTTGCATATCCTCTTTGGTGATCCAAAAATCATCAGACTTAGGTCATCCTTGCCATCGAAATAGATACTGCTGATAATCTTTGCTCCGGGTAGCAATGATCTTGTCATCCAAGATCCGTTCAATCTTGTCTCTCTGGGCTGGTGGTATGGCAGGTGGACATACTGGGGTTGGTTCACTCTCAAGGACATGATTAGACCTAAATGGCTCACTAGGAATCAACGTTGGCTCCCTATAGTCAATAAGGTCTGAAACGTTTAAAGTTTGACTAATACCTAGTTCAGGTGGTATCTCGAGCACATAGGCATTAGACCCAATTTTTCTAATCACTTTGTATGGTCCATTACTACGGGCAAGTAACTTTCATGGTTCGAGGTGGGAAGCATTCAGGTTGTAGTCTAACCATAACAAAGTTTCCTTTATTGTATTCTTTGAGTCTTCTCTTAGAATTAGCCATATGATTTTTATATAATTCTTTAATATATTGTGCATATGACTCTAATAGACTCACTATGCATTACTAGTGAAGGAAATTTATTTATTTATTTATTTATGTTCTTTTTTTTTCTTTTTTTTTAAAGTCCTCAATTTTATTTCTGTGCTTGACCTTTGGTCGATGGGTGACATGCAGATAAGAATTTAACATACACTCCTAATAGATGCCATAAGGTTCTCCAGAAATAAGTGGCAAATCTAACAGGGTCTAAGGACTAATGAAACATACTAACTTCAACAAAATGTAAACTAATGGTTCTAGAAACATTGGAAACATCAGGGAAAGGTAGAAAGTAAGAAGTAGATTCGGGGGTGACTTGGTAGGGTAGGAATAAGAAAAGGGTTCAGGGATTTGTCCTAGACTAACGGGGTTGACCTTAAGGGTTGGACATAGATTCACACCTACAGGGAATAAAGGGTCAGCTTGAAGGAAAGATGAGTCAGTGATTTCTAGAAAAAGATCTTCAATGGGGACTAATGGAGTGAATTCTTCCTGAGGTTGCTAGTTTGGAAAAATCAAGTCCTCACTGATTACTTTAGGTTCATGAATTTCTGGACTAGGCTCTAGGATTTGGCTCTCTTCTAGTGTTTCCTCAAGTAAAGTCTCAGTAGTAGGGTTAGGTTCCTCTTGGATCTCTTTTTCTAAGGGTCCTATCAGTATAGTTTCAGTTAGGGTACAATCATGGTCAACTAACTCTGGGCTGGCTTTAGCCTAGGTGCCTACCAGGTTAGCTAATTCTAGGTTGGCCTTAGTTTGGGTATGGTCAGGATTATCCAACTCTGAGTCTACCTCCTGTATTTCCTCATCTACTAAGCTCTCATCAGCTTCATAAACTTCCACTACAATGGCAACTTAGTTAACTAATGGGGTAGTAGAGGTGGGTCGATTAAGGGGAGGAGGATTGATTTTGAGGTTCTGACTAGGTGTACTGATCCTAGTGGGTTCGGGTTGATAGGTTAAGGGGCCAAGGGGAGTTGGTTTGGGTAAACTAGGGTTAATACGAGTCTTATGGATTCTCTCTAGGTTTTATAATCGTTGGTCCAGTCGATTAAACTTATGGTTCATTTGGGTACATTATTCAGTGAAGGTCCTAAGGAAGGTCTCAAAGCTAGAGTCCATGGTCACACTAGGTTAGGTTTGAGGCAACTGGTATTGGTCTCCTAATTTAGAGGTCATGTAATGCAAACACACAAAATCTGAACTAAGGTTTTCTAGACCTAGAGCTCAAGTAGGATGGGTCAGCTCAAATTATAACCAATTTAATAATTACCTTGTCCACTGGCCAGGTAAGAGGTGGGGTCATGGGAGTTTCCCCCTGTTCTTGCAGGGTCCTAATTATAAATCACAAAACCTCTTAGGGTGTTTGCCTTTGGACCTCTAGCCTTAGACACCAGATTCAAGTCATAATCAAAGGATAGGGTGCACTAGCTTACACAATACTTGGAACCCGACCTGTTGGTGTCCCTAGCTCACTAGAGCAATTAAGTCTAACTAAGTTTCAATTAGGGTTTTGCTTAGATGCAAAGAAGGTTATTGTAGGCCCAGGATAGGAGATGAGCTCCTGTCCTGATCTGAGATGCTCAAGTGCCTTTAAGATTAGGTTACTTGATGATGCACACACAAGATGAAACCCTAGATGCAATCAAACTAAAATAATTAAAATAATAAAAAAATAAAATTAATTAATTTTTTTATTTTGTTCTTTTGTTTTTTAGTAGAGATATATTTTGTGGAAAAAACCCTAAGATGCAGGAATTTAAAATATGTAAAACTTATGCAAAAAGAACCCTAAACTAGAATTACTAAAATTTAGGGCAGATCTATTCTCAAGCAGTATTCCAGCGAGCAAAAAATCTGCAGACCAAAATAATTCATATGAAAATTTTGAAAAATACTATCAATTACGATAGATTCAAAAAAATAAGAGTCAAATGATTCTGAGTTATCTATATGTAGAAATAATTAAAATAATAGATTATATATTGTGATGGACGTGATGCAGAAAATAAACCCTAAAGATGCCTATCTCTTTGTTTTCTTCTTCAAGGGTCAATTCATAGTGGCACCCCTACATGCCATAGGAAATCTTGTTTGAATGGGAGGTGAGGGTCTTGCAACCCTACTTTTTCCTATGACCGGATGGCCATGGTGAAGCAACCAATCCGAGTACTTAAAGAGAAACTAAATCAGTACAAGAGAGATTAAACCCTAGTTTAACCTGGATCTAATACCAAAATTGATGTGAGACAAATAATTAAAGCCTAATTATTAGAGAATAGCAAAGAATATTTTTTTTATATTTTTTCTGATTTTTAAGGAAGACTCAAAGGAGACAGAAAAAAAAACTAGTTCTAGTTAACTACCCGCACAAGTAAACCTAACAAAATAACTAAGAAAACAGGACTTGGTGATTGAGAAATCACCGTAAACTAGGGTTTATCTTATCAATGAATCAGAGAATAATAAGAAAGGAATAAGTTTTGATTTAACCAACAAAAAAATGCTCCTCTGAATCGGATATGACAGAACTCTCAGGATCTTCACGACAAAATTTCAAGAACTTGATCCGGGGCTCCATGGTGCGGGCACCAGACTCAGAAGAAGACTTCAGGGCTCCATCTGGATCTCTGATTGACCTTGCCTGAAGAATTAGGGTTTTCTGGTTTGTAACAATGGTTGACTTGATCAGCTCAATTTTAGCTTGAGTCTGTATGTCCCTGCAATTTAATTTTATTGAGTCATGTTGACTCAGTAGTGGTCTAGGACTTCTCCAGGGTGTCACATTTTCTCCCAAGGCCAAGCAAGTGGGTGCCACACTCCCAGCCACACTCCCTGCCACACACCTGAGTCCAGGGGGTGCCACATCTCCATCCAGTATACTCTGGTCCCCACACCACAAGATAGCAGGTCCCTTCTCTCATGCGCCACTTGAGGAGAAGACAATCTGGGATCCACAATTCAAGGGGACGGCCAAAGTGTTTCCATAAGAGCCAAGCTATGAAAAGAAAGAAGCAAAGCTTGGGGAGGAAGACTAGGAGGTGCCCAAGTAATTCCAAATAAATCCAGGTATGAAAGGAAGGAAATTTCTCTTGAAGAGCAAGGTTAGGAGGCGGCCAAATACTTCCAAATAAGACCGAGCATGGAAGGAAAAATATTTTTTCTTGAAGAGCAAGGCTAGGAGGCGCCACCCACTTTCCTTTTGAAGCCACCAATCAACATTTTTGAAACCTTTTGGCCGGCCATATGTGTGGGAATTGATCCTACAAACCTAATTTGAAGATCCACCCTATTAGTCCCACATGGGAAGATGTAAAACCCTGCTCTCTTGTAAAGTCTTATAAATTAAACCCTTCTTGTAAATTTGAAAGTTATCTGATAAATGAATCCAATTTATGTGTGAGCAAACTCTGTGTTTTCTCTCTTCCGCACTTGCATCCAGGTGTTGAGCTCCATGAGGTAGTAAATCCGGGTTCCCCAGGAACCTTGAGGAGGTGTGAGATCTCCAACCCCAAAATCCTAGGTTAGCCACTTCAACTCCAAAACCCTAGCCGCCCATCATTCTCCTCAATCCACCAAACCCTAGCCTGCCCCACCTCCCACAGCCACTCTCTCCAAGTCAAGGCCGACCCCCAGCATCCGGGTCCAGTCCGGATACTTCAGATTCAGAGCAAATTCCAGAGGGAGCCAGATCAACCTTTAGGAGAATCCGGATTTCAGCAACATCAGCTTTCAAGTTCTTCAATCTGGTAAATCCTTCCTTGAGTATCTGATTCCATCACTTGTTCTTCTTCTTTCCCAGATCTTGAGTTCAGGAGAAGCCGACTCAGCCATAGGACCAGTATTGGAGGATCCATTGTGAAGATATCCGAATTCGAGGATCCAACAATCTGCTCGATAGAGTTCTTCCACCAAACTCTGGGAAGATCACTATCTGGTCGGTAACCCATCTCTTCTCTTTATTTCTGTCCTGTTGAAAGTTCAGAGCGAAACCCTAGGTCTGGGAGTTTCTCAACCCCCAGCGATCTGTTACTTCTGAACCACTCTGATAACCTAGTTTCTTTTAAATTGTGCTTTCAATTATTACCTAGTTTCTTTCAATTTAGTTTAGCTTTCCTTTGAGTCAAAGCCAATTTCTGAAAATATAAAAAAAAGAAAAAGAAAAAAAAGAATTAATCTTAATTTATTTCCGCATCGCATCATCTCTTTTTTGTTCTGCATCATTTTTGGTATCAGAGCCCTGTCTAGGGTTTCTGTCTTGTTTGCTTGTTTAAGTGTCTCTCCTTTTTACTTTGTCTGCTCGAAATAGACTCCCCAGGATGTCCGGTCCTAGGAATGAAGCGAGGTGCAAACCTCCTCTTCCCATTCCATGGGGTGTTCCTAGGGCGTGTAGGGGATTCGCTGGGTTACAACTTCGTAGCAGGAATTGTAAACGGGGGAAGCACTCTGTTTTTAGTCTGTAACTATCCTATTGCAAGAATAGTTTCTCATTACAGGTAACTCCAAATTATGTGATTTTTGTTTTGCTGGAACTATATAATTGAAGCTATTTTACATAATTTTCCTGTGATTTATTGGTTTCCGTGAAATTTCTGAGAGTTAAATTACTGCAACTCTATTTCTGTGTTTCTGCAATTCAATTTTTTGAGTGATCATCTCCTAATTCATCTTAAGGGCATTTGAGCATCTAAGATAAGGGGAGGAGTTGATAACCTCTCCTTAGCCCAAAACCACCACCCACTCATTCGATCCTAAGCCTAATTTTAAAATTTATTAGACTTAATTTGCCCTAGTGGGCTAGGGACATCAACAAGTCGGGTCAAGGCTAGTGTTGAGTCAGTTTGTCTAGTTACTCTGTGTGTGCTTTGTACTTAGTGTCTAGAATGGTGGTTCAGGGATTCTTTCCCGAAGGGCTTGTGTGCTGGTCTGCCTACCTGGCCAATCACTGATTGGTGTCTAGGATTGGCATCTAGGGACCTAACACTCCCCTTACACCTGCCTGGCTGAGTCCCGAGTTACTACAGGCTAGCTCGCCACTCTGATTGGGCATCTAGTTTGGGCTCTAGGTCTAGTTAGCCCGTAGTCATTTCAGTTGAGTCTCATTTTGTGTGTTTGCTTGCATCATCATGTCTACCCGGAATGGAGTACCCTACCAACCTGGTCAAACCCAACCTGATTTAGAGGCCATGGTTAGAGCTCTTACTGAAAGTATGAACAAATTAAGTCAGGATATGAATGAGAATTTTACCCAGCTTAGGGATCGAATCCAAATACCTGAGGAACCTAGGCATCAGAATTGGACTCCTGACCTAGATTTTAATGTGCCTCAACCTCACCCACACCAGGAGCCTAGAAGACCTTTATATAGAGATCCTGAACCTAATCATAGGAGGCCTGACCCAGAGCTTGAAGACAGAGATGATAGGTTCATTCGGAACATCAAATTAGATGCACCCACTTTTGATGGTAGCTTAAACCCTAAGGTGTATTCTGATTGGGAGGGTGAGATGGACCAGTACTTTGAGTGGTATGCCATGTCTGAGGAAAGGAAGTTCAAGTTTGCCAAGATGAAGTTGGTACGTCAAGCTAGGTTATACTGGGGGAACATTGAGCTAACCACTAGAAGACGAAACGTTGAGCCCATAACCGCTTGGCAGGGTATGAAAGAGAAGCTTAGAGATAAGTACCTACCCATTTCATACCAGCAGAATCTGTTAGACCAATGGCAGACTTTGAAACAAGGGAACCGATCTGTATCAGACTACATAACCACCTTTGATGAATACCTGATGAGATGTGATGTGAGTGAAGCCCATGAGGTCACTTTGTCTAGGTTTAGGGCTGGACTTAGGGAAGACATTAAGAGGGAGTTGTTTCTGAGAGAGGTTACTGACCTAGACCAAGCCTATCAGATTGTACTGAACACTGAGAAGTTTCAAAGAGGACTCATGCCTTCTAGGGTTAGTGCCCCAATTCCAAGAAATGGACCTAGCCAAGTTACCCCTAGCAAGCCTAATCAGGGTATTCCCACCCCTAGGCCCATGGACAAAGGTAAGGCACCTGACACCCAGAGAACCCCTAGTTCTAGTATCATCTGTTTTAAGTGCCAGAAGCCCGGTCATATCTCCAACCAGTGCACAGCCATAGCTTGTTTTAAGTGCCATAAGGTAGGTCATGTTTCTAGCCAATGCCCTCATAGATCCCTTTACATAGAAGAAGGAGAAGAAGAGAATTCCGGGCCCAATGAAGAGTTTGAAGAAGAAGTTTATGAGGCCGGAATGAATTTGGTCGATGAGTATGAAGGAGAGGAGGAATCCACAGAGTCTGACCAATTAGGGGTTGTAAGATGCATCCTGTCCCAGAATAGAGTTCAGGAAGATTGGCGTAGGACTAACATCCTACAGACTTTCCTTAAACTAGGGGATAAGGTATATAAAATCATTATAGATAGTGGGAGCATGTGTGAATGCCATTTCTGCTAGCACTGTCAAAATGTTAGGCTTAACCCCAGTCCCCCACCCCAACCCCTATAAGGTATCTTGGGTAGACTCTACCTCTATACCTATCCAGTCTAGATGTCAGGTCCAAATCCAAATGCAATCCTATCAAGAGAAGATTTGGTGTGATGTCTTGCCCATGGGGGTGAGCAGTATAATTCTTGGAAGACCTTGGTTATATGATCATGATGCCACCCTCTTAGGAAAATCCAACACCTGTGTCTTTAGTTTTAATGGGAAGAAAATCACAATCCATTCAGTCCCTCCTAAGGACAAGGTAGCTAAGGGACCCAATAAGGTTAGAGAGATGAAGACTGGAGTGAACCTAATTAGTGCTAAGGATCTAGAACAAGAAATTCATAGTGGTTCACCTATTTGGATGTTGACTGCTAAGGAACTTTGGACTCCTACACCCTCAGAGCCTCCTCAGGAAGTTAAACCTTTGTTAGAAGAATTTAAGGATGTTTTTCCCTAGGATCTGCCGGACCACCTTCCACCTCTTAGGGATATCCAGCATTCCATAGATTTAGTCCCAGGAGCTACTTTACCCAACTTGCCCCATTATAGGATGAATCCATCTGAGCATAAGGAACTGCAAAAGCAGGTTGGAGAAGGGTTCATTAGAGAGAGTCTTAGCCCTTGTGCAGTCCCTGCACTTCTGACCCCAAAGAAGAATGGCACGTGGAGAATGTGTGTTGATAGTCGTGCCATCAACAAAATCATAATCAAGTATAGGTTTCCCATCCCTAGACTAGATGACATGCTAGATATGATGGCCGGTGCAATAATTTTTTCTAAAATTGATCTCAAGAGCGGCTATCATCAGGTTAGGATTAGACTAGGGGATGAGTGGAAAACCGCTTTCAAAACTAAGGATGGTCTTTATGAATGGGTTGTTATGCCATTTGGGTTGTCCAATGCCCCTAGTACTTTCATGAGGATTATGACCCAGATACTTAGAGCTTTCATAGGAAAGTTTGTAGTGGTCTATTTTGATGACATCCTGATCTATAGTAAGATCCCTGCAGATCACCTAGGCCACCTTAGACAAGTCTGCCAAGTTTTGAGGAATGATAGTCTCTACGGTAATCTCAAAAAGTGTGAATTCAAAACCAGTAGAATTATCTTCCTTGGTTTTGTAGTAACCCCTGACGGCGTGGCTGCCGATCCAGAAAAGATTAGGTCCATAGTAGAATGGCCAGAGCTGACCAGTGTGCATGAAGTCAGAAGTTTCCACGGCTTGGCTACCTTCTATAGGCGATTCATCAAGGGGTTTAGTACTGTAGTTGCTCCTATCACAGACTGTATTAGGAAGGGAGATTTCCAGTGGACTAAAGCAGCCCATAAAGCCTTCCTAGATCTTAAGGATAGGATGACCCAGGCACCCATTTTGAGGTTACCCGACTTTTCAAAGGTATTTGAGGTTGCCTGTGATGCTTCAGGAGTAGGCATAGGTGGAGTCCTAAGCCAAGAGAACCATCCCGTAGCATTCTTTAGTGAAAAACTTAATGATGCTAAGCTTAGGTATTCTACCTATGATAAGGAATTTTATGCGGTAGTGCAAGCTTTGTGTTACTGGAGACATTATTTGCTACCGCAAGAATTTGTGATATTTTCGGACCATGAGGCTCTTAGATTCTTGAATTCCCAGAAGAAGCTTAACCCTAGGCATGCTAAGTGGGTAAAGTATATCCAGTCCTATACTTTTGTTTTAAAACATAAGGCTGGGTCTGAAAATAAGGTAGCTGATGTCCTTAGTCGTCGATCTTTGTTATTGAATTCTATTAGGGCTGAAGTCATAGGGTTTGAGCAGATCAAAGAGGAATATGAGTCGTGTCCGGATTTTAAGACTATGTACCAGGATCTAACTCAAGGACCATATAGTGATCATAAGGATTATACCCTTTTAGATGGCTTTCTGTTCTTTAAGAATAGGCTTTGCATCCCTAGAACTTCTCTTAGAGAATTTTTGATTTGGAAAATTCATGCTGGAGGTTTAGCTGGCCATTTCGGAAAAGACAAGATCACCCTGGCTATTGAAGACCACTTTTTCTGGCCTAGCTTAAAAAGAGATGTAGCACACATTGTGGCTAGGTGTCGGACCTGCGCTGTAGCCAAACAGCGAAAACAGAACACCGGCCTTTATACCCCACTCCCTATCCCAGATCGTCCTTGGCATGATGTGAGCATGGACTTTATGTTAGGTTTGCCTAAGACCCAGAGGAGGCATGACTTTATCTGTGTTGTAGTCGACCGATTTTACAAGATGGCCCATTTCTTGCCTTGTTCCCAAACATTTGATGCATCTAAGGTAGCCACCCTGTTCTTTAATGAGATAGTTCGACTCCATGGCCTACTTGAGACCATTGTTTCAGATAGGGATGTCCAGTTCACCAGCTATTTCTGGAAAAACCTTTGGCATATGTTAGGGACAAAACTTAAGTTTTCAACTGCCTATCATCCCCAGACTGATGGCCAAACCGAAGTAGTGAACCATAGTTTAGGCAATCTGTTAAGGTGTCTTGTTGGTGAAAACATTAGGAACTGGGATTTGTACTTACCTAGAGCTGAATTTGCATACAATGACTCGGTCAATAGGTCTACAGGTAAGAGTCCATTTGAAATTGTGCATGGTTACAAACCTCACACACTTCTTGACCTAGCTCCTTTACCAGTCCACACACGAGTCTTCGAGTCTGTCGAAGTTTTTGCACAGCATATAAAAGACTTGCATAAAGAAATTCATGCCAAAATAAATTTAAGTAATGAAACTTATAAGAAGTTGGCTGATTCTCAAAGGCGAGTCAAAACTTTTGATGAGGGAGACTATGTAATGATTAGGTTAAGGCCTGAACGGTTTCCTCCTGGAACCATTAGAAAGTTACATGCTAGAGGAGCTGGACCATTAAGAGTGGTGAAGAGAGTAGGATCCAATGCCTATGTGCTCGAGTTGCCTTCAGAACAAGGCATTAGCTCCACTTTCAACATTACAGACCTAGTAAAGTATAGAGAGCTAGCTGTGATTCCCAGTGAGCCTTTTGAGCCTAATCCTACTCTTGAGAGTGAACCCAACCCTGTGTGTCCACCAACAAACTGGCCTGTAAGGAAAGAGCAGATTGAAAAGATCCTGGATGATCAGGTTATCTCTACTCGTAATCGAGGATACCAAAGATACCTGGTCCACTGGCAAGGAAGGCCAGATTCTGACGACTCTTAGATCTCCCGAGAAGAATTACAAGAATTGGACCCAGACCTCTTGGAGAGATACCAGAGCCAACTTGATCCATACTCGATAGGGTCGAGTTCCACCCACCCCGGGAAAATTGGTGCGGGCACCAGACTCAGAAGAAGACTTCAGGGCTCCATCTGGATCTCTGATTGACCTTGCCCGAAGAATTAGGGTTTTCTGGTTTGTAATAAGGGTTGACTTGATCAGCTCAATTTTAGCTTGAGTCTGTATGTCCCTGTAATTTAATTTTGTTGAGTCATGTTGACTCAGTAGTGGTCTAGGACTTCTCCAGGGTGTCACATTTTCTCCCAAGGCCAAGCAAGTGGGCGCCACACTCCCAGCCACGCTCCCAGCCACACGCCTGAGTCCAGGGGGTGCCACATCTCCATCCAATATGCTTTGGTCCCCACACCACAAGATAGCAGGTCCCTTCTCTCATGCGCCACTTGAGGAGAAGACAATCTGGGATCCACAATTCAAGGGGACGGCCAAAGTGTTTCCATAAGAGCCAAGCTATGAAAAGAAAGGAGCAAAGCTTGGGGAGGAAGACTAGGAGGTGCCCAAGTAATTCCAAATAAAACCAGGTATGAAAGGAAGGAAATTTCTCTTGAAGAGCAAGGTTAGGAGGCGGCCAAATACTTCCAAATAAGACCGAGCATGGAAGGAAAAATATTTTTTCTTGAAGAGCAAGGCTAGGAGGCGCCACCCACTTTCCTTTTGAAGCCACCAATCAATATTTTTGGAACCTTTTGGCCGGCCATATGTGTGGGAATTGATCCTACAAACCTAATTTGAAGATCCACCCTATTAGTCCCACATGGAAAGTTGTAAAACCCTTCTCTCTTGTAAAGTCCTATAAATTAAACCCTTCTTGTAAATTTGAAAGTTATCTGATGAATGAATCCAATTTATGTGTGAGCAAACTCTGTGTTTTCTCTCTTCCACACTTGCATCCAGGTGTTGAGCTCCGTGAGGGAGTAAATCCGGGTTCCCCAGGAACCTTGAGGAGGTGTGAGATCTCCAACCCCATAACCCTAGGTTAGCCACTTCAACTCCAAAACCCTAGCCGCCCATCATTCTCCTCAATCCACCAAACCCTAGCCTACCCCACCTCCCACGGCCACTCTCTCCAAGTCAAGGCCGACCCCCAGCATCCGAGTCCAGTCCGGATACTTCAGATTCAGAGCAAATTCCAGAGGGAGCCAGATCAACCTATAGGAGAATCTGGATTTCAGCAACATCAGCTTTCAAGTTCTTCAATCTGGTAAATCCTTCCTTGAGTATCTGATTCCATCACTTGTTCTTCTTCTTTCCTAGATCTTGAGTTCAGGAGAAGCTAACTCAGCCACAAGACCAGTATTGGAGGATCCATTGCGAAGATATCCGAATCCGAGGATCCAACAATCTGCTCGAGAGAGTTCTTCCACCAAACTCTGTGAAGATCACTGTCTGGTCGGTAACCCATCTCTTCTCTTTATTTCTGTCCTATTGAAAGTTCAGAGCGAAATCCTAGGTCTGGGAGTTTCTCAACCCCCAACGATCCGTTACTTCTGAACCACTCTGATAACCTAGTTTCTTTTAAATTGTACTTTCAATTATTACCTAGTTTTTTTCAATTTAGTTTAGCTTTCCTTTTAGTCAAAGCCAATTTCTAAAAATATAAAAAAAAAAAGAAAAGAAAAAAAAATTAATCTTAATTTATTTTCGCATCGCATCATCTCTTCTTTTGTTCTGCATCACTCCAATCTTCTATGCAAAGCTAGTTTCGAGGCAAGAACACCTGATCCTGACTCCTGATCACCTGCAAACACTCAACAAAGAAAACTAAAGGTAAGAAGCAGCAAGGAAAGGAAATTGAATGGAAAAGGAAAGGGTTTGAAGAGGTGGCTAGGTTTTCTTGTCGGCTGGATACGTAGGATAACTAGGGCCTCACACCCCATGATGTTTCGAAGAACAAAAGAAAAGGGCTTCACACCCCACAATGCACACAGCAAAGGTAATTCGACAGCATGTCTTTATTGATGAATAATAATAATAATAATGAATTACAAGGGGGTTGATGGGATATTTATAGACCCTCAACAAGTAGTATAAGAGATTCAAAGACAAGACTTTTTCTTCCTTGGACTACAACTCCTGGAATTCTGGCTCTAGGCATCCTAGACTCTTATCTCTAGGCTGATCTAGACCTCTCTTCAAGTGGGTGACAACAAGAGGTAGTCTTCATAGCTTGGGCGACAACAATCCATAGGTGGGCATCAACTGAGATGGGCGACAATTTTAAGGAGTCTTTCTGGCTTACTCTTCTTAAATTCATCGACAAATATTTCTTAACTTGAAATTGGCGATAATTAAGAATTAATCTTTCTTAAATGATCTCATTTGCATTTAGGAGGACTCCTTGAAATTTGAATGTTGATTGCTCTCCCTTTGAGATAGAACTCTTGAAGTAAGAAACACTGAGCCGACTCCTTTGATTTGGCATCAAATGATTTGAGATGAGATGGCACTAAATGGGAAGACTTTTTCTCATTTACTCACCTTAAAATAAGTTAGCATGAAATTCTTGAGTGGAGGCACCAATTTGGGAGAGTCCTTCTTATTTACACATCTTAAAATTAAGTTGGCGTAAACTCCTTTTAAGTGGCCGACCAAGGAGGATTTATAGCATGTGTTGTCATGTAATGATGTCCAAATAAAGTGGCATGGAGTGTGTTATCCCAAAATGACATGGCATGTCCAAACATGACATGTATTGATATCCAAATCCTTGAAAAGGTGATGCCAAGAACAAACTGACTTGGGCTAGCACATGGAGTCACATGGCTTGTCTTGGGCTAGCACATGGATGTTCAATTGGGTGCACATGAAGTCACATGGGTCTTCAATTGTGTCCCCCTTGTATTACAGGACTCAAAAACTAATTATTACAAGACTCAAAACAAAATAACTAAAGCCTAACTTAATTAATAGAAATCCAGTTTGATCAAAAGGCACAGTCAATTAAATAAATATTTTAATTTGGTAAAAAGGGTTTGGCCCAAAATGCCAATAAATAAAATTCTAATTTCAGTTGGTAAAAAGGGTTAACTAAAACTGGACCATTTAAACTCAATTAGGTAAATAGGGTTTGACACAACTGACAAATGGAGTTTTGATGGGGGACAAAAATAAAATGATGGATGGAAAGTTTAAGCAAGCTAACCAACAAACAAACTTGAGCAATTAATTATCAAATAAATGGGCAAAATTAATCCAAAAAAGGAATTTTTATAAGGAGACTAGTTGATCTAATTTTTAAGTCATGAAATGTAGATCTAGTTCAAAATAAGGATTAGGATCTTCTTGGCAAGGAAACCATCACTACTAGGGCAAGTTAACCTTCAAATGATCAGATCTAATGAAGCTTAGGAAAAGTTTTCCTACCAACAATGAGGCTAATTATTTGGTGGAAGAAGGAGCTCTCAACACTCAAGGATTGAGGTCTAGAAGTCAAGATTAGCACTCTTTACTTTGAGACTCACCTTGCCTTTGATCCATGGCCTGGAGACCTTCATCCTTGACCTAGGAACCTGAGAGAACCTGCAAAGAAATTTAGGATTAGACATAGAAAAAGAATTGAAGTTGGAATGGAAACAAAGAAAAAAAGGAAGAAGAAGAAAGTGGCCGGCGGCTTGGGACTTAGAGGTTGATCATAGATCCATCAATGGGCATCCCATCCTTTACTCCTTGCAAAAGTACTCTTCACTTTCAAACTTAAACTTAGAAAACCCTCATTCTCTCCTTGGATAAGGATCTACACACTCAAACTAGCTAGAAAACTTTCACTCCAAATAAGAACTCAAGAAAACTAGAACACAAGGAAACAATCCTTTTATTAATTCAAATCATAGCATAGAATGAATATAATGAGAGCCTAGGGGTCCTACCTATAAGATCCAATGCTAGAAATTTTGTCCAAGGGTGGAGATGAGGGGATAAGGATGGCTTAGTTGGCTTCAACAATTTTTAGATAAGTGGTTTTAACTATAAACAAATTATTGGTAGAATGTTACAACCACTTGACATGTGGCATTCTAGAAGGTCTTCATGTGGTTGTCAAATGCTGATGTGGAGGCTAGGTGTCATTAGAGGTGGCGCCCCACATGTCGCTTGTTGGAAGGTATCTTTATGTTCTTCATAAAAGTCTTGATGTAGTGTAATTTCTTCTCCCCCAAGGTTTCTTAATGAGGTGTCCCCCAATGTAAAAATTTTGGCTTCAAGTCTTGGCTTGAATTGGACTTGAATGGCTTGAATTGGGCTTTGAAGAGGTGACTTTCCATCATGCTTTGAGCTTGAGTCGACTCATGAAAAATTGTCTTCTTTCATGTGTTGACTCATGAGTATGCTTCAAGAAAATTTGGGGCTTGTTTCATGGCTCAAGATTTTATTAACTATAGCTACAAAAATAAAGTTAGTTAATCAAAGTATATATTCTTATCATTGATGTCCCCATCAATTCTCTCAGGGTGGAAAAAAAAGGCTCGACTCCGTCGAGTAGGAATTCATCTGGCTTTGGTGATACTCTAAGAGGTCAGGGTCAATTCTTTGTAAGTCCTCTCGAGTGATCCATAATCTTTGGAATCAGGTCATCCTTGGCAGTGAACCAGTAGATTGATAGTCTTTGTTTTGAGTAGTGACAATCTTATCATCTAAGATTTGCTCATTCTTATCTTGCCGCTTTGGTAATATGTCTGGTGGACACTCAAGGGTTGGTTCACTCTCAAAGGTGGAATCAGGCTTGAATAGCTTACTAAGTATCATTGTTGGTTCCTTATACTTTACTAGATCTGAAATGTTGAAAATGGAACTGATACCAAAGTTGGATGGTATATCTAGCACATATTAGGTCCAATCTTCCTTACTATTTTGAAAAGGACCTACACCATGGGCATATAATCATTTTGAGCCTAATAAAGACATAGTCTCCTTCCAAAAATTCTAACTTTTTTTATAGAATTTAGCCATATGCTTGTTAATTTCATTGCTCAAAATTTGTTTTACTAATCATGCTATGCATATGACTCTCGTAATCATTGATACTTATGCATGGAACACCAAATGACAAGAGACAAACACAAATGATACTAAATGGTAAAAGACAACAAAAATAAAACAAGATCAAATGGGCTTTATTATCTATGGACTAAACTTTATTGTTGGACTAGGAAACAAGGTTCCTAATTTCCAATATTCCTTAAATGGCTTTGAAGACTTTGGCAAAAAACTTCAGGTAGGTGGCAGTGAATCTTAATTTGGTTCCCAACATATGCCAAAGAGTCTTAATAAAGTAACTGTTGAATATCATTGGGACCAGATCAATGGTATGGTAGATGTCCCAGTCAGATAGGATAGAAGAGTGAATGAAACGTAATGGTGGATCGAGATGGTGGATGTTCAGAAATGAGAAATCAGGGAAAGAAAATTTGTTAGGGAAAATATTTTGCAGGGTTTTCAAAGGCTCTATAGCTTCTTGAGGCTGATCTGTAGGATTTTGTTCTTGGTTTTCTCTGATGGTCAACACCCCATTAGGTGATCCTTCATTAATTTCTAGATCTAAATCCTCAACATTGATTAATTATGGGTCCTTTATCATCTCCTTGGATTGCTCTTCATGGTTTTGTCCTTGGATTTCATCTTCTTTAAGTTGATTTTTCTCATTATTGATTTCCTTAGGATGGATAATTATTTTATCCTCAAGCAATTGTTCTTGTTCACATTCATCCACTAAGTTAGACCCAGCTTCATAGACTTCTTCCTTAAGTTCTTCAATGGGTTTAGGATCTTCTCTTTCTAGCCCTTCATTTGGACAAGATTTTGATTCTATTTCATCTTTAATTCTTCAATTGGTTCAGGAGATCTTTCCTCTAAATTCTCAGTGGGTTCAGTCTCTTCCTCAACTCCCTCATACTTATTGAATTTAGCAATATATTTAAACACAGTTTCATTATCTTGTCTTAATTTGTACTATTAGGTTAGAAGATTTTGCTTATAAGATTTGCCTAGGTACTTTTCACTCAACTTACTATTCATATCTCTCCAAGTAATTATTTTATCCCCACTATAAAAACTTTTATGCTCAACATGTTCCCAATATGACTTAGCATGTCAGACTAGCTTTAATTTGACAAATTGACATTTCTTTACTTCTGACATTTCATCAAATTCAAAGTACTGATCCATTTTCTTCTCCCAATCGACGTACACCTCAGGGTTTCCATCAAAAGTGGGTACATAGGGTTGACTGCTCCCAAAGACTCTCTCCTCCTGATCTACAAATCCTTGGCAGGGGTATCTAAGTTTATACTCAGGGGTGAGATCATGATCATGGGCTCTTGGACCAATGGGAGGTGATTTAGGATTAGTACGTGTCAAGCGATCTTTTTTGAGATTTCCGATTTGATTATTTACTTGTCCTAACTCTTTGTTCACTTGTCCTAATTGTTTAATTAGGGTATTAAATTTTTCAGTCAGGGTCCTCGTAAAGAATTCAAGATTGGGATCCATAGATACATGTAGGACTGTTGGTATAGGGCTTTAGATCAAATGGGCAAGCAGTACAAACCTAACTTCTAGGGCTTGTAGACCTAAAAGTTTAAAATACAGAAATTAACTAAGTACTAGTTAAAGTTGTAATTACCTTTTCCACTAGCCAGGTAAGAGGTGGGGTTGCGAGAGGCTCCCCTCGCTTTCACGAGATCCAAATTAAAAACTGCAAGTCCACCTAAGGCATTTGCCATTTGACCTCTTGCCTTGGACACCAATTTCAAGAAGTACAAACTCAACTAATATTTGGTCTCATCTTGCACTTGAACTCGACTTGTGGGTGTCCCTAGTTTGAGGTGCCTATTCGATTTCAATTATGATTTAGGTCAATGCAAATGTAGATGATTATTTTAGGCCAAGGAAAGGTAATGACCTCCTTTCCTTATATTATGATTGAATGCCCTTAATTGGATTTAGAAATGGATGCACAAACAATCAACTTGCTAACAAGATATCTATACTAGCTCAAATAGGTGATTCAAACCCAAATTTTAAAAAAAATAAAATAAAATTCAAAAATTTAATTAAAAAATTTAGATTTTGAATTCTAGAATTTAGAAATCAAATTTTAAAATTTAAATCTTGAATTATGATTAAAAATTTGTTCTAGAAGTTAGAGTTGTTGCAAGATAGTTTCAGCCCTAACAACTTCTAGTCAACTAGTTTTAAAAATTTGAAATTAAAATTTTAAAATGAAAATTTAAATTATTAAATCTCTTAGTGAAGATTCCATATTCCAAATTCTGAAATTTACTTCCTGAAATGTGGTTAAAAAATTCATTTTGAAAGCTTGTTGTAAAAGAAAATTTCAGCAGGGAACAACATTCAACTAGCTAGTTTTAAAATTTTGAAATTTAATTTTTTAAAAAAATTTAAAAATTTAAAATAAAATCGATTTGGTTAGCTCTCATATCATAATTCTTGGATTTAAAAGTTTTGACTTCAGATTAACTCGAATTTTAGTTAAGAAGGTAGTTTGAAAACAATTGCTAAAAGGTTCTAACAATTTAGCTAACTCTTAACAACCTGAATTCAAATTTTGAATTCCAAATTCTAAATCTTTGTAAAATTCAAAATCCTATTGGAAAATAACAAAAATAGAAGTCTGAATCTCAGATCTAAAATTAAAAATTTAGAAAAAATATTTTTGTATTGTTTGGAAAATTAAATGAAATGGAAGGCAGAAATAGAATTCATGACAGAATTTCAGAAATGATCTAAGAACTCATGTTTTTAAATCTAGAAATCAAAGAAAAATATTTTTTTTAATTTTATATTTCAAATCCTAACACACTATGGTACTGGAAAATTATTGTTTTAGATTTTTTTAAAATGTGAAAAAATTACTAAAATTCATGAAAAATTTAGGTGAATACTAAAACAAAATTTCAGCAATCAAACACTTGACCTAGTAAACCATAAGCTCTGATACCAAAAATTGATGGGGGACGAAAATAAAATGATGGATGGAGAGTTTAAGCAAGCTAACCAGCAAACAAACTTGGGCAATTAATTATCAAATAAATAGGCTAAATTAATCCAAGAAAAGAATTTTCATAAGATGACTAGTTGATCTAATTTTGAAGTCCTACAATGTAGATATAGTTCAAAATAAGGATTAGGATCTTCATGGCAAGGAAGCCATCACTACTAAGGCAAGTTAACCTTCAAATAATCAGATCTAATGAAGCTTAAGAAAATTTTTCTTACCAACAATGATGGCTAATTATTTGGTGGAAGAAGGAGCTCTCATCACTCAAGGATTGAGGTCTAGAAGTCAAGATTGGCACTCTTTACTTTAAGACTCACCTTGGCCTTGATCCATGGCTTGGAGACCTTCATCCATAACCTAGGAACCTGAGACAACCTACAAAAAAATGTGGGATTAGACATAGAAGAAGAATTGGAGTTGGAATGGAAGTAAAGAAAAAAAGAAAGAAGAATAAAGTGGCCGGCGGCTTGGGACTTGGAGCTTGATCATAGATCCATCAATGGGCATCCCATCCTTTACTCCTTGCAAAAATACTCTTCACTCTCAAACTCAAACTTAGAAAACTCTCATTCTCTCATTGGATAAGGATCTACACACTCAAACTAGCTAAAAAATTTTTATCCCAAATAAAAACTCAAAAAAACTAGAACACAAGGAAACAATCCTTTCATTAATTCAAATCATAGCATAGAATGAATACAATGAGAGCCTAGAAGTCCTATTTATAGGATCCAATGCTAAGAATTTTGTCCAAGGATAGAGAGGAGGGGATAAGGATGGCTTAGTTGGCTCCAACGATTTTTAAGTAAGTGGTTTTAACTAAAAACAAATTATTGGTAGAATGTTACAACCACTTGACATATGGCATTCTACAAGGTCTTCATGTGGTTGTCAAATGCTAATGTGGAGGCCTAGGTGTCATTAGAGGTGGCACCCCACAAGATACATGTTGGAAGGTATCTTTATGTTTCCCATAAAAGTCTTGATGTAGTGTAATTTCTTCTCCTCTAAGGTTTCTTGATGAGGTGTCCCCCTATGTAAAAAGTTTGGCTTCAAGTCTTGGCTTGAATTAGGCGTGAATGGCTTGAATTGGGCTTTGGAGAGGTGGCATTCCATCATGCTTTGGGCTTAAGTCGACTCATGAAAAATTTCCTTCTTCCATGTGTTGACTCATGAGTATGCTTCAAGAAGATTTGGGGCTTGTTTCATGGC
The DNA here is from genome assembly GCA_021397845.1 of Areca catechu. Lineage (NCBI taxonomy): Eukaryota > Viridiplantae > Streptophyta > Magnoliopsida > Arecales > Arecaceae > Areca > Areca catechu. Next base: position 76,122,264 of record CM038043.1, on the reverse strand, counting down.
TCAAGATTTTATTAACTATAGCTGCAAAAATAAAGTTAGTTAATCAAAGTATATATTTTTATTATTGATGTCCCTATCAGGTTTTTTATACAAACCCTAATTGGTAAAAATGGCTAAACCCAACTATGCCTATATAATAGAATTTAAAATAAAATATTTATAGTTGGTGAAAGGGGTTTGGTTCAGGGCTTTATTCATAGGTGATCCACAGGGATGTGGGTTCAACCTATCAATATTTTCTGGCCTTGGTGTCCACACCAATTACTCCATCCCTTCCAATCCCTAATGAGTTCCCTTGCAGGATCCTCTATGGTCATGAGTTAAAGAGGAGGTGAACTTTGCTTTGGAACCAATAACATGGAAGTCTTCACTCTTGATGTGATAATTTTCAAGTTCGAGCCATCCATCATTGAGTGTTGAAATTTGATTCACCACTACAAAGTGTGAGGGCTCAATATTGGTCAGTAAGCCTCCTTTTACTCTAGGTTTTAATATTTGAATGTGTTGCCACCCGGATCGTTGTGGCCCATAGTTGCTGGTGGTGCCGGGTGTTCCGCGTCCACCTGTGGGAGATGCCTCCGGTGCCTCGGGGCCTGCAAGAAAGCCAACATCAGTGACACAGGCCAGGGATTCCGGCGGGGTCACTCCGACGATCAAGTCAGTGATGATCCAAGGGAATGGATCCTCCTGGTTGAGCCACTCTCGATGAGCTCCATGATAGGGGGAGTGAATATAGTGTATGAGAGTGTGAGTGAGTTGGGAGATGTGGTGGCCGAGGTGGTCTTGCCCTCCTGTCTGGCCTCTCCCCTTTCTCTTCTTTCTTTTGCAGTGGTTGTCTTGTTCTTGCTTGGAATTGGAATTGAAAAATGAGTGTTACCTCTCCCTTGCTTATACTGGCTGGGACCTTTTTTCGTGGCTTGCCTCGGGGTCCTCTGATGTTGTTAGATGGGTATGATATGATATCATGCCATGAATGGTACGCCTTCTTTATTGGGTATCTGGGGAAGCTTCCATAAGCCTCTGACATTCCTTTGATTTGCCCTTCCTGGAAGCCTGGCAGGGCCTCGACTGTCGTGCCACTGCTCTCGGGAATCGCGCTCCTTGGTGGGATCTTTTCCCCGATCGTACGACATACCGGTAGGGGGCAAGGTGCCTTGATGTGAGCTTCCTTTCCTCCTGGGGTGAATGGCGGCTGTGGGCATTAATGGTGACTTGGCGGGTGCTGTCGTATGGCCCTTGGGGGGCCAGCCACCATCTTCGAATGGGAGGTGCTGCTTCCTTGGCAGTTGACATCTTGATTTGCATTGGGGGCCGAGCTGGAATGATGGGGCCCACTCCCAGGGGACCCGCCTTGCAACGACTCAGCTATGCAGAGAGGGGCCAAGCTCGGAACCAGGCTGGAGGGGCCCAGCCTTGATCGAGCTCAAGTGGCTGAAATGGATGAGTCGCGCCCAGGCTAGGGGACCTGGCCTCGAGGGGGCTCCTTGTGGCGGGGGAGGCTTGAGCTCGACTCCGGACCACGGGACCCGAGCTCGGGCTCGAGAGGTCTGCCTCCGGTGGCATTTGAGCTCGGCTGCGACCTTGGCGTCCCGACCTGGTGGGTACCAACCTAGCGAAGAACAGAGCCTGGCTTTGACGGGCGGCTCCAATGGCATGGGGGAGCTCAGCTCGGCGAAGGGGTCTATGAGTGGGATCCCGCGTGGCATCCAATGAGGAGTCCATATCAGGCTCCTTTTCTTACGTCAGCGATCCGGTCACATCACTTGCCCCCCACTCCCGAGGCCTGTTATCGTATGGCACTCGGGGTGAAGGGAGTAGTTGCGGTGCTGATGTGGAAGGGTGGAAAATATGGTGCAATGATGACCGATATCGGTGGCATCTCATCCGACGGGTCCTTAAGCCTGTGCGGGGGCACCACGTGGCCACGTCTTGGGAGCAGTTATGGCGGGCACGGAAGCTGAAGCGGCTACGATCGGATGGGGTCGCTGGCCCCGTTGATCGGCGACACATGGCATGACTTTTGGGGGAGCCATAACGGTATGGTCTGATGCAAGTTGTCTCGAAGGGATGGGTAAGTCTATTCGAAACATACCTTTTTTCAAACTCTTCATGCTCAGAGTCATACAAGAGCCTTCCTCTTCCTCTTCTCTAATCGTCGGCGTCTTCTGTGAGCATTAACAGGTTAGCTCTTCCTTCTCGCCCATTAGAAGTCACCGTAGGCCTTCCTCCGTTCACCTCCTCCCTTTCGTCATCTAGGAGTTGCCCTGCTCTCTCCCTTTCTCTTCCATTGACCGCTTCGGGCCCAACTTCCGTCCCTCTTGCCAGGCTGAGGCCGGACCTTCCCGGCTGAAGACTCCTTCCTCTTTCGATGAGAAGATGGAGGCGGCGAGGTACGAGTTCAGTAGAAGGCCTTTCCATGGCCCGGGGTCCATTAGGGAACCCGGGACTTCTCCTCATTTGGCTCCTCTTCCTGCTCCCGCTTCTGTTTCTGTTCCTCTCCCTGAGCCTGAGCATTCTCGGTCGACAGGTCCAAGGGGGATCACTTTGGTGATTACCGCTGAGGACCTTGCATCTATCCGGGAGGCTTACGGTGTCCCCGAATCCATCCAACTCCGCATTCCTGGTCCCGGAGAACGAGTCACTTCCAGCGGTCCTCAGCGAATCGCCTTCTATGAGGAGACCTTCGCTGGGGGTCTCCGCCTCCCTATGCACCCTTTTTTCCTTTCTTTCTTAGTCGGCTACCAGCTTGTCCCAGCCTAGTTGGTCCCCAATGCCATCAGAACGGTATTTTGTTTCATCGTTCTGTGCCACTTCCATGGGATTGTTTCTCGTTTTTCCTTGTTCAGGGCCTTCTTCACCCTGAAACGCCACCCTACCGAGGACGGGTGGTGGTCCCTTTCTTCCCACCCTTGGGGCATCAAATTTGTGCTCCCCTCTTCCATCAAAGGATGGAAGAGCATGTTCTTTTTCGCCTCGGTAGAGGGGATCGACTGGGTTTGGAGCGACCCAGATTAATCTCCGAACAGGAACCCCTCAATCGAAGCTGCCGACCTTGACACGTATGACCTACTCAGATCGACCGAGATCCCATCACTGGAGGTCTTGCTGTCGGAGTAGAATTTTCGCGAGGCCGGGGTCAGCTCAGCACAGGAGCCGGGTGAGTTCGGCTTAACCACCCCCCTCATCGTTTCTTATTTGTTTTTCCTTCTCCATTTTTTTTTTGCTGTGACTATTGGGCTGACCTCGTTCCTTCCAGTGCAGAAATGAAGTTTTCTATGGATGAGCTGCTCTCGTTTTCTGAGAAATGAGAGCAAGCTGTTGAGGTAGGTGAGCCCGCTCCGAAGAGGGCTTGAGTCGAAGATGGGGCAAGGTCGGTGCAGGCCGGGGTGGATGCACCAGTTCAGGAATGATGGTGGAAAAGGGTGGCTTAGCCCGTTCCCGTACCTGCCATGCAGCGTGAGCCGGTGGCGGCGCCCGAGCCCGAGGTGGCAGCCAATGCAAGATCGGCTACCACTGCCGCCAGGTCGGCACCCCCCACCCCAGAGGTCATCGATGCCTAAGAGGAGGAGGGCCCGGAAGAGATTAGGCCGGCACACCAAGTGCGGTCCGATGCTGTGCCGGTCTCGTAGTTAGCACCGAGGGTGTCATGCACTAAAAAAGGAGCTGAGCTGGCGAGGACCAGAGATGTCAATTATTGAAGGGTCCCCTTCAAATTAGGGCCGAACGTCTCTCTGCTCAAGGATCCCAACCTTGCCGAGCAGAGGATGGACTTCTCCATCCAGTCCTGCAACAAGCGAGATGGAAGTGGGAGGCTTCTGGGCGACGTCATCAGCACGACGTTCACGAACCTCTACACTGTAAGTCCTTCACTTGTTGTTGCCTTTCCAAATCACTTCTTGTTATTCTTACCTGATAGCTGACACCCCTTCCCCGATGCAACAAGGCAGAGAGCTCCTCCTCATCCGGGACTTCTACCGGAATTGGACCAGGGAGGAGAAGGAGCGACTGACTGAGCTCGAATCTCTGCAGGCTGAGGCAAGAAAGAAGAGCCAAGATGCCCAAGATGCCCTCCTCAGAAATAAGAGCCTTGCGGGCAAGGTTGACAACCTCGTTCGGGCGAAGAAGGAGCTCGAAAGCGAGCTCGAATTGAAGAGGACTCGGTTGAAGGAGCTCTGGGTCGAGTCCGAGAAGAAGGTGGCGGCCGCAGAGAAGAGGGCCGCTGAGGTCGAGGGGAGGGCTGCTGAGGTCGAGAAGAAGGTCGCCAGCCATAATGCCGAGGTCATCGAAAAGGGAATGGCGATGGTGATCTGTCAGGCCGAGCGTGCCGAGGACCTGGTGGCCACCAAAAAAAGCAAGGCGGAGGGTGCCAGAAGGGATGCCACCAGCTTTGTGGCCGCATTCAAAGCTTCTCCTGAGTACCTCAAGGACTTCAAGGAGGTGGTGATGGACTCCTTTGCCAAGGGGTTCGCTTATTGCTGCCAGCAGCTGCGGGGTATTCTATCCGAGTGATTGGCCACGCTCTGGACTCCGGGGAAGAAGGCTTCCTCTGTAATGATGATGGTGGCAGTAGGGCATGGGGCTGCTCCAGTCGAGGTTAGCACCCCAGTGACTTCGACGGCGCCCGACCCCGAGGAGCCGACACCGACGGCGGTAAGGGCAGCACCTGCGCCGCATCCAGAGGTTGCTGATCCAATCCCAACAGCTCCAACAGCTAAACCTGCTCCTCCAGTGGAGGTCGCCCAGGAGCATGCCCTAGCGACGAAGGTGGCGGAGGGAGAGGTCCCAACCGTGCAATGCTCGGAGAAGGAGCCGGCTACTTAGGATAGGATTTTTCTTTTTTCTTCTTGCACTTGTACCTTTCTTTTATCTTTCTTCTTTCACCGGGTCACCCGGCCTGTCGGGGCCCAGAAGATAGTGTAATCAACTTTCTCAATAATGGAACTCGCTTTCGCAATCATGGTGTCTCCATCATCTGCATTGTGGAATGTCCCCTCTCACTCCTCTCTCCTCCCTTTCTTTGCTTCCTCTTCTTTTTTTGTGCAGGGAGGTCCGAGAGAGGAGCCAAGGACTCCGACTGGCACGGACCCGACGTTGAGCTTGAGGTCATGCTGGTGATGGGTGTTAACCTTGGACTTAGCTTCTTAGGGGCATAGCTCAGTGGTCGCCATCTTGGAGTGGGGCTCGGAGATGTCGAAGGCTGAGATCCTTGGTGTTGGAAGTCTGAGTCCTGAACCTTAGTGTCTCGGAGCCAATTTCAAGGATGTCGATGCTTGGGAATTGCGGTGCTAGAAATCTGAGTTCCAGATCTTGGCATCCTGGAGTTGGGCTCGGAGGTACTAGGTGCCTAGGGGCTTCCCAGGTCCTTTGCCGGGGAGCTAGGCTCGCCGGTGCTGGAGGGTCGTCCGGTCCTTGATGCTGGAGAGCTAGGCTCACCGGTGCCTGGGGGCTTCCCAGGTTTTCATGCCAGAGGACTCTTCTCTGGGCTTTGTTACCGGGGTGCTAGGCTCGCCAGTGCCTGGGGCTTTCCCAGGTCTTCGTGCCAGAGGACTCTTCTCTGGGCTTTGTTGCCGGGGAGCTAGGCTCGCCGATGCCTAGGGACTTCCCAGGGCTTCGTGCTGGAGGGTGACCCGATCTTGGATTGGCGATGATGCTATCCAGCCCAGGGGACCTGAGCTCTGAGGAGCACCTCACGGCTGAGGAGACTACGCTCAACTCCTAGCCACGGGTCCCGATCTTGAGGGGTCCACCTTGGGTGGAGACTCATGCTCGGATTTGGCCTAGGCATCCCGGGCTTGCGGGAGCAGACCTAGTGGAGGACGAGGCCCGGCTTCAGCTAGCACAGTAATGCCAGGCTCATGAGTGTTGTTGATGACGAACTGCATGGTTTCGAGATGTCCTTGGCCGGAGGTCTGAGCTTCGATCTTGGGCAGGTGTCCTAGAACTAGGCTCGAGGATGATGATGTGGCTCGGAGACGATGATGTTTTAATGATCTGAGGACATGGCTCAGAAGATGTCGCCTTGGAGCTAGGCTCGGAGGTGTTGAGTGACTGGGGGCTTCCCAGGTCCTTCGCCAGGGAGCTGGGCTTGCCGGTGCCAGAGGGTCATTCGGTCTTTGTTGCCGGGGAGCTAGGCTCGCTGGTGCATGGGGGCTTCCTAGGTCTTTCACCAGGGAGCTGGGCTCGTCAGTGCTGGAGGGTCGTCCGATCTTGGATTGGCGATGATGTTGTCCAGCCCAGGGGAACTGAGCTCGGAGGAGCGCCTCGTGGTGGAGGAGGCTAAGCTCAACTCCTAGCCACAAGTCTCGATCTCGAGGGGTCCACTTTAGGTGGAGGCTCGTGCTCGGCTCCGGCCTAGGCATCCCGAGCTTACGGGAGAGGACCTGGTGGAGGACGGGGCCCGGCCTCGACTGTCATCGTGATGCCGAGCCCGGGAGCTTCAATGATTCGAAATGGTGCCTTGGAGCTAGGCTTGACGGTGCATTAATTGACAATTCCCTTTGCTAAAGATCTGAGCTCCGGTCTTGGGCTGGCGAACTGGAGCCAGGCTTGGGGATGTTGATGATTTGAGGAGGCATCTTGGAGCTGGGCTCGAAGATGCATTGGTTGAGGTGATTCCCTTGGCTGGAGATCTGAGCTCCGGTCTGGGGCCGGCATCCTGGAGTTGGGCTCAGGGACTTCGATGATTTGAGATGGTGCCTTGGAGCTGGGCTCGAAAGCGCGTTGGTCGCCCGAGGGCATCCCAGGTCCTTTGCCGGAGGTTTGTCCGGTCGTTGCTGTCGAGGAGCTGGGCTCGCCGGTGCCTTGGGGCTTCCCAGGTCTTTGGTGCTGGAGGGTCGTCCGGTCTTTGTGCCAAGGGTCATCCGGTCTTTGCTGCCGAGGAGCTGGGCTCGTCGGTGCCTGGGGGCTTCCTAGGTCTTTGGTGCCGGAGGGTCATCCGGTCTTTGTGCCGGAGGTTCATCCGGTCTTTGCTGTCGAGGAGCTGGGCTCGCCGGTGCCTGGGGGCTTCCTAGGTCTTTGGTGCCGGAGGGTCATCCGGTCATTGTGCTGGAAGGTCGTCCGGTCTTTGCTACCGAGGAGCTGGGCTCACCGGTGCCTAGGGGCTTCCCAGGTCTTTGGTGCCGGAGGGTCATCCGATCTTTGTGCCAGAGGGTCATCCGGTCTTTGCTGCCGAGGAGCTGGCTTATGGCTATAGTTTCCTGCAAGGCAGATAGATCGTGTTGTGGAAAGAAATCTTTATTTCTCATGGAGTATAACTTACATTACTGATAGTATCTCCTCAAATTACAAGCGTTCCAGGTCCGGGGGAACCTGGCACCATCCAAGTCTTCTAAGTAGTAGGCCCCCTGCGACAGGGTCTCGACCACCTTGTAAGGGCCCTAACAATTTGGTGAGAGTTTGCCGCACTCCCGGGGCTGGGACGCATCTGCTCAGCTAGCACCAGGTCGCTAGGTTGGAAAGCCTTCTGCTTTACCCGCGCATTATAGTATCAGGCAACCCATTGCTGGTACGCTGCCATCCGAAGCTGAGCTCTGTCCCTTATCTCTTCGAGGAAGTCTAGGTTGAGGAGCAGGTGTGCTGAGTTCTGAGCCTCGTTGTACCTATGCACCCGGAGTGTGGGCACGCCGAGCTTAACTAGAATTACTGCCTCCGACCCGAAGACCAGGTTGAAAGGTGTTTCGCCCGTCGCCGTTCTGGGCATTGTGTGGTAGGCCCACAGGATGCTCGGAAGTTCTTCCACCCATCTGCCCTTTGCTTGGTCCAACCTGGTGCGGAGTCCTTGAAGAATGGTTCGGTTGGCAACCTCGGCTTCCCCATTCAACTAGGGAAGCCGAGGTGAACCGATGCTAGATCTCCCCAACTGGGCGATTGAGGTGAACCGATGCTAGATCTCGTGCTCTGCACAAAATCCCTCAAACTCTCGGTTGTCGAACTATCACCCATTATCAGTGATGACTCAGTTGGGGAGTCCAAAATGGCAGATGACAGACTTCCAAAAGAATTGTCGGACATTGGCCTTTGTGATCCGAGCTAGCGGCTCTGCTTCAACCCATTTGGTGAAGTAGTCGATCACCACCAGCAAGAACTTCCGCTGCCCTGGTGCGGTGGGGAACGGTCCCAAAATGTCCATCCCCCATTGCACGAAGGGCCAGGGAGATGACAGCTGGGAGATCGGTGCAGCCGACAGGCGCTGAATGTGGGAGTGGCGTTGGAACTTGTCACACTTATTGACGAAGTTGGCGGCGTCCTCCCTCATTGTTTCCCAGAAATATCCCTAGTGAAGGGCCTTGTACGCCAGAGTCCTCCCTCCTACATGATTCCCACAGAGGCCTTCGTGTATCTCCTGGAGCACGAAGGCTGCCTCTATGGGCCTAAGGCACTTCAGGAGTGGATAGGAATAGGATCGATGATAGAGTTGGCCATCCATCAACACAAAGCGGGTGACCTTCTTTCTGATGAGGCCAACTTTCTTGCGGTCTTCCGACAGTAGGCTGTCTTGGATGTACTTGACATACTTGTCCATCCAGCTCGGCTCAGGGGCTACTTGCTGCACCTCTTCAGGGCTTTCGTAGCTCGGGCTCTTGAGATATTCGATGTAGGCGTGCCCTAGGGATGAGTCCGGTAGGGTCGCTTGCCTTGATAGTGTGTCTACACGAGCATTCTCCCCACGGGGAATGTGGGAAACATGGAAGTAACGGAAGCCTGCTACGCTCGATCGGACCTTCTCCAGGTACTTCATCATCTGGGGATCTCGGGCCTCGTACTCTCTGGAGACTTGTCCGGCAACCAGTTGAGAGTCGATGAAGACCTTGAGGTCCTGTACGCCCAGCTCACGGGACACCTTCAGGTCCATGAGGAGCACCTCGTACTCTGCTTGGTTGTTTGTGGCGGGAAACTTGAAGCGAAGTGCACAATCTGCCACCACTCCATCAAAATTGGTGAGGATGAGGCCTGCTCCGCTCCCACAAGAATTGGAGGCACCATCCATGTGGAGGATCCAGGGGTCCTCCAGCAGGCCGGGCTTGGCTTGGCTCTCCGAGACCATCTGCTTTGGTTCCTCTAGAAACCTTGTACATTCAACCACAAAGTCGGCTTGGACTTGGGCCTTCTGCGATAACCTCGGTCGATATGCGATGTCGTACTCGCTCAGCGTCAGGGACCATTTGGCTAACCTTCCAGAAGTCTCGGGATGGCTCAGCATGGTCCTCAGCAGCTGATCAATCACAACCACGATGGGATGCGCTTGGAAATAGGGCCAGAAGTGCTTAGCAGACATTATTAGTGCAAAAATAAGTTTTTCAGAGCGGGTATACCTGATCTCCGCATCATGGAGTATTTTGCTGGTGTAGTACACCAGCTTTTGCATTCCATCCTAGTTTGTATGGATGAGGACCGAGTTGACGGCCCCGGGGTGACTGCCAGGTAGAGTAGGAGCTCTTCTCCGTCTTCGGGTCTGGACAACAGAGGTGGGGAGGTCAGGAACTCCTTCAACTCTTCGAAAGCCATCTGGCACTCTTCAGTCCAAGTGAAGTCATGCATCCTGTGCAGCACCTTGAAGAAAGGGAGACAGCGATCAGCTGACCTCGAGATGAACCGACTCAGGGTAGCGACCCTTCCTATCAGGTGTTGAACCTGCTTCTTGGATGTTGGGTGCTCCATGTCCAGGATTGCTTGGACCTTTTCCGGATTCCCCTCGATGCCTCTCTGGGTGACCATGAAGCTGAGAAATCTCCCGGTCGCCACTTTGAAGACTTCACCGGGTTGAGCTTCATCTGGTGCTTCCAGAGGTTATGGAAGGCTTCAGCGAGGTCGGTAATATGGTCCAATCTCGATTTGCTCATGATGAGCATGTCGTCCACGTATGCTTGTACATTCCAGCCAATCTGGTCCTTGAAGACCTTGTTGACTAGACATTGATACGTGGCCCCAGCATTCTTCAGGCCAAAGGGCATCATTCTGTAGCAATACGTCCCCCGGTTGGTGATGAAGGCAGTGTACTCCTCGTCCTCAGGGTGCATCCAGATCTGATTGTACCCGGAGAATAAATCCATGAAAGAGAGTAGCCTATGCCCCGAAGTGGCATCCACCAACTGGTCTATCCTTGGCAGAGGGAAGCTGTCCTTCGGACATGCCTTGTTGAGGTCGGTGTAGTCTACACAGATCCTCCACTTGCCATTATTCTTCTTCACCATCACCACATTCGCCAGCCAGCTCGGATATTGCACTTCTCGGATGAAGCCAGCGGCGAGGAGTTTCTCAACTTCCTCGTTGATAGCCGCTTGCCTTCCTGGGGAAAAGCTTCTCTTCTTCTGTCGAATTGGCCTGCACTTTGGATCAATATTAACTTTGTGGGTGATGACTTCAGGGGAAATACCTGGCATGTCAGCCACCGTCCAGGTGAACACATCTGCATTTGCCCGCAGGAACTCCAATAGCGGAGCCCTCTCCTCCTCGGGTAGCTGGGCTCAGATCTGCACGGTTTTTGCTTGGTCGGCTCCGAGCTGATAGGAAAGCAGGCGCTCGATTGGGCCTACCCTGGGGTCCTGGGCCCTCTGGTCGAGCTAGTATTCTCCGGAGTCCTCCTCGGGCACCTGGGCCCCAGTGAGTGTCTGGAAGCAGTGCTGCACTGGCTGGGGCATACCCCTCATCTCCCACACACCGCAGGGGGTTGGGAACTGGACAAGCAACCTCTTGGTAGAGACAACAGCGTCGAGGAGGTTGAGCCCAGGTCAGCCCAAGATCATGTTGTAAGGTGAAGGAAGCCTGACAACCGTAAACGTCATCATGATGGTACTCTACCGAGGTGGGGTCTCGGTAGTGACTGGGAGAGTAATTTCTCCCTCCACCATTGCAGAATCTCCCAAGAAACCAACAAGGAGAGTATGTACTGGCTTAAGCTGAGTAGGAGAGAGATTCATCCGAAAGAACGCATCGTAGAAAAGTATATCCATAGAGCTTCCACTATCTACCATGATGCGTCTTACAGGATGCTTTGCGATCGTCATCTCGATGACCACAGCATCATTATTTATATTTTTTTCCCATTATCCCCTTCCCTCATAAAGGGGAGTACATTCTCAGAGTTCCCTGCCCCCCGGGTCCTCTTGGATGCATGCTCAGCTCCCTAGGAGATCATGCCCACCGACTTCTCGGTGGGGCAGTTATCGATAGCTGGAGCTGGCGGGAGAGCAACGAGCACCTGGGACTCTAGTTGAGGCCTGCCCCCTACATATTTCCCGAGGTAGCCCCTCTTAATAAGCTCTTCAATTTTCCACTTGAGGTTGCAGCACTCCTCGATGTCGTGCTCATGATCGTGGTGGAAGCGACAGTACTTCATCATGTCATGGGTGAAGGACGGCTTCAGTGGACGAGGATGCCTCAGATAAGTCTCGCCCTCGATCTCCATGAGGATCTTCGTTCTCGGGGCGAGAAGGGGAGTGAAATTCCCTTGAGGGACGGGAGAATTCCTTGGTCTTGGCGCTGGTTAGGAGCTCTGAGCCGATGGTCTTGGCCTCCGCGCTTCAGGCTTCTTCGTGGGCACCAGCCCCTTTAGCGGCTTCCCGTCCAGCTCCCGCCTCATATAATCTGCCTCCTCGGCACGGATGTACTTCTGAGCCCAGGAGAGTAGCTCAGCATAAGTCTTCGGGGGCTTTTTGTCGAGCGAATAGGTTAGGTGGGAAGTCATGAGCCCTCGCTTTAAAGCCAGCATTGCCACTGACTCCTCCAGGCTATAGATCTCTAAGTCAGTAGCTTTGAAGCGAGCCACGTAGTCTTGCAGCGGCTCACAGTTTTGCTTCTTGATGGAGAAGATGTTGTCTGCCTCGCGTGGCATCTTCCGATAGGCATCGAAATGGGCCACAAACTTCTGCCCTAGCTAGGCAAAAGAACTGATGCTTTCTGGCTCGAGGCGGGTGAACCATACTCGAGTGGCCTTCCGAAGGGTAGCAGGGAAGGCGATGCACAGAAGAGCGTCAGTGGCCCCTTGGACCCTCATGAGGGCCCGGTAGCTTACCAGGTGGTACAGGGGGGTTGGTGGTCCCATCGTAGGGATCCACCTGCGGCATGCAGAACCGGCGGGGAATTGGCTCCATTTGGATCTCCTGGAAGAAAGGAGGGCGAGCGTCATAGCCCACTGGCTCACTAGTGGAGCCAGGCAAGTTGGCAAACCGGCAGGCAAACTCCTCCAACTTGCGGTCATGCTCCTCCACGTGCTTCTCCGCCATGCACCTGATGGCTTCGTCTATAGACCCCTCCGCTGAAGGAGACGGAGAAGGCGATGCGGATGCGCGGCGCCCATAGAGGGGAGCTTTGCCCTTCTGGCCTTGGGGGGGTTTGGGTGCCCCCTGGTCAAGGTGTGGTGAGCAGCTTTCTTCTTCAGTGGAGCTGGCTCGCCGTCGCTTCCCAGGGGCTTGATGGGTACCCCGAGGGTCTGTAACCGCCCACAGCTGCGAGGGCCTTCTGTGGAAGGATCGCAGGCTATCGCGGGGTGCCGCAGCATGGGCTACGGGGGTCTCTGGCTATTGGTGGGTAGCCAGGGATCGATACCGGTGCTGGTGCTAGAGCTGGCGCACCACCGCAGTGAGAGTGTACATCTGCTGGGCGAGTGCGGTCAGCTGGGTCTCCAGTGGGGGTGGCTGAGCCAGGGCAGGCACTTCCGTCTCCGGTTCATGCGGGTTCCCATGAGAAGGGGATGCCTCTGCACGACTGGGAGAAGCTCCCCTTTCCCGGGTGGTCACCATCCTCCTAATGGATCGGCTAAGCAGGATTTGAACTAGATAAAGTTTCCTTCTCTCCCCCCTACCTGGTGTGCCAATCTTTTGCAGCCCGGATCGTCGTGGCCTATAGCTGCTGGTGGTGCCGGGTGTTCCACGTCTGTCCATGGGAGATGCCTCCGATTCCTCGAGGCCTGCAAGAAAGCCAATGTCAGTGACCCGGGCCGGGGATTCCGGCGGGGGCACTCCGACGATCAAGTCAGTGACGATCCAGTGGAACAGATCCTCCTGGTCGAGCCCCTCTCAATGAGCTCCATGCTAGGGGGAGTGAATATAGTGTACGAGAGTGCGTGAGCTGGGAGATGTGGTGGCCGAGGTGGTCTTGCCCTCCTGTCTAGCCTCTCCCCTTTCTCCTCTTTCTTTTTGTGGTAGTTGTCTTGTTCTTGCTTGGAATTGGAATTGAAAAATGAATGTTACCTCTCCTTTGCTTATACTGGCTGGGTCCTTTTTTTGTGGCTTGCCTCAGGGTCCTCCCATGTTGTTAGATGGGTATGACATGATATCGTGCCATGAATGGTACACCTTCTTTATTGGCTATTTGGGGAAGCTTTCATAAGCCTCTGACATTCCTTCGATTTGCCCTTCCTGGAAGCATGGTAGGGCCTCGACTATCGCGTCGCTGCTCTCGGGAATCATGCTACTTGGTTGGGTCTTTTTTTCGGTCGTACGGCAAGCCGGTAGGGGGCATGGTGCCTTGATGTGAGCTTCCTTTCCTCCTGGGGTGAATGGCAGTTGTGGGCATTAATGGTGACATGGCAGGTGCTGTTGTACGGTCATTTGGGGGCCAGCCACCATCTTCGGATGAGAGGTGCTGCTTCCTTGGTAGTTGACATCTTGATTTGCATTGGGGGCCGAGCTAGAAAGATGGGGCCCACTCCCAGGGGACCCGCCTTGCAACAGCTTGGCTATGCAGAGAGGGGCCAAGCTCGGAACCTGGCTGGAGGGGCCCAGCCTTGACCGAGCTTGGGCTGCTGAAATGGATGAGGCACGCCCAGGCTAGGGGACCCAGCCTCAAGGGGGCTCCTCATGGCGGGGGAGGCTTGAGCTCGACTCCAAACCATTGGACCCGAGCTCGGGCTCGAGAGGTCTTCCTCCAGTGGCGTTTGAGCTTGGCTTTGACCTAGGCATCCCGACCTGGCGGAGGACGGAGCCCGGCCTCGACGGGCGGCTCCATTGGCATGGGGAGCTCAGCCCGGCGAAGGGGCCAATGAGTGGGATCCTGCATGGCATCCAATGAGGAGTCCACGTCAGGCCCCTTTCCTTACGTCAGTGATTCGATCACATCATAATGGTTTATATCTTCATGGATTAAGTAGTAGTAATAGTTTGGGTTATCCATCGCTTAGTTTTCCTTCGTATGATTCCTATGCCTATCTTATGAATGAATTTTACTTATGTAAGCGGGAATCATTGCTCAACCAACAAATTAATCCTCTAAGTTAGAATTCATCTTGGCATGCTGCATCAAATTTGGTATTAGAGCATCGTTGCATGAGTAGCATAATAATGGTAGCAAGTATGTTTCTCTTTAAGTACTCGGATTGGGTGCTTCGCCAAGGCCGTCCAGTCATAGGGGAGAAGTGGGGCAGCAAGACCCTCTCTTCCAATTCTATGGGGTCTCCTATGGCATGTAGGGGTGCCGTTGTGATTTGACCCGTGAAGAAGAAAACAAAGAGAAAACTTATTTAGGACTTAGTTTTTGCATCCCGTAATTTCAGTATATGGTATGTTAATTTAATTATTTCTATATGCAAAAAACTTAGAAAATTCTGATTATTATTTTGTTAGATTCATCACATTTGATACTATTTTTTAAAATTTTCTCTTGATTTATTTCGGTCTGTAGATTTTTGCACATCTATTTTTCTGCCTGAGAATAGTTCTGCCAGTCTAATTCCAGCATTTTTTAGTTAGATTATGTTTGTTGCATTTATTTTAAACTACTTAAGGATGGAAATATCATAAGATAAGGGAAGGAAGTCATTACCTTTCCTTGGCCCAAAAACAACCAACCATATTTTGCATCGAACCCAAGCCTTTTAATAAAATTGAGTAGCAACCTAATTAAAATTAGGGACACCAACAAGTCAAGCTCAATTAGTGTGTTGAGACTAGTGTGAATCATTTCTTCATCTACTCCTAGAAATTGGTTTCTAAGGCTAGAGGTCCAAAGGCAAATGCCTTAAGTAGATTTGTGGTTCCTTAATTGGGTCCTCACAAAAGTAGGGGGGCATCCCACAATCCCACCTCTTACCTAGCCAATTGAAAGGGTATTTGTAGTCTTGATCTATACTGAGTCAATTCATACTACATTGGATTTCTAGGTCTAGCAAAACTTAGAACGAGTCTTTATATTGAATGACTACGAGATCAGGAACTCCATACCAGCATTTACAAGACCAACCAAGTTCAACCATGGACCCCAATCTAGAAGTTCTAATGAGAACTATGACTGAGTAATTCAAGCAATTAAATAATATATTTGATCAAATGGAAGAGAGGATATGAACTCTTGAAGAGACCCGTATGACCCCTACTGAGCCACAATCACCCAGATTGCCACCCATCCATCCTAGAGTCCAATGCCAGGAACATACTCCTGACCCACATCAAAGGAGACCACACCATGATTATATTGACCAGGATGAGAGAGCCCTTAGAAACATTCATCTAGATGCACCCATATTCGATGGAAACTTGGATCCTAAGGTGTATATAGACTAGGAAAGTGATATGGATCAATACTTTGATTGGTATGAAATGTTGAAAGATAGAAAATTTAAGTTTGCCAAACATAGATTGGTCCGTTAGGCTAGATTGTATTGGAGTAATGTTGAGAGCATTAGTAGACAGAGAGGTGACATGCCCATAGCCACTACTTGGAGAGCTATGAAGGTAAAGCTTAGAGAGAAGTATTTACCCCTGTCCTATGAACAAATACTTTTGGATCAATGGCAATGATTTAGTCAAGGAAATAAGACAGTGTCAGAGTATATTGCCAAGTTTGATGAGTTCGTCATGAGATGCAGTGTGGTTAAGTCGGAAGCTGTGACCTTGTCTAGGTTTAGAGCAAGTCTTCGAGAAGAAATCCAGAGAGAGTTATTTCTTAGAGAGGTCCATGATCTAGACCAAGCCTACCAAATTGCTAGGGACTGTGAGATATTTGAGAGGGGACCCATTTTTTGTCGACCCGAACCCAATAGGTTTAATTCCCTGGAAGTAGACCCAGCCCAAGCCCAAGTCCATCCAATAGACCTAATCCTACTACTCTATTAGCCCGTAGAGATGACAAAGGAAAGAGCCATGAAGTTCATTGTTTTAGGTGCCATAAGGAAGGTTGATACAGAACAAATAAGATGATGCGATGCGGAAGTAAATTAAGACTTTTTTTTTTTTTTTTTTTTGTGTGTTTTGTTAGAAGTTGGCTTGAATCAAAAACAAGGCTAACTAATATTGAAAGAAATTATACACTGAAAGAAAGCATAATTCAAAAGAGTAGATTATCAGAGTAATAAAGAAGTAGGATCGCTGGGGATCGAGAAACCCCCAGACCTAGGGTTTACTCCTCTTTCAAGAAACAGATGAAGAGAGAAGAGAAGGTTTTATACCTGACTATGATATCTCTCTTTGCTTCAACTGAAGGACACTCTCGAGCAGATTGTAGGATCCTTGGAGATGGGGTATCTTCGCAATGGATCCTCGGATTGTAGTCCTATGGCAAGGTTGGCCTTCTTCTCGTACTCTGGATCTGGAAAAGATGAAGAACAAGATAATGATGTAAGAAACTCAAGGAAGAGACCTTTACCTGGGATAGCTCCGGACTGCTCGAACTTTGAAGATGAGGGAAGAGTATGGAGGTGGCGATGGAAGATGGAGTGGATTTAGGGTTTGGCTGGTAGCGCGGTGGCTTGCAGATGAAAAGGACCTAAAGCTTGATATAGTGGGCGGTGGCTTGGAGAAGGAGATGGCGGCCTTGAATGATGTGGGAATAGGGTTTAGGAATTTGGGTGTTGGCGGCTAGGATGATGAAAGGAAATTAGGGTTGGCGGCCAGGGATGAAAGCGGGGCAGGGTTTTGGTAACTTTGGAGATCTCTCACCTCCTCAAGGCTCCAATGAAACTCGGATTTACTCCCTCATGGACCTCAACACTCAAAGAAGTGCGGAAGAAGAGAACACAAGGTTGCTCAACACAAGAAAAGATTTCATTTACTCATTCTAATCAAAAGATTACATAAGGGTCCAATATATAGACCTTGCAAGAGAAACAAAATTACACTACTTCCCATGTGGGACTAAACATTCATCCTAAGCATGAAAAACTTTCCCTTGACCGACCAGGCTTCTTTCCTTGGAGTGGGCGGCCTCAAATGCAAGGTGATGGCTTCATATGGCAGGTATGTGGGGCACCTCCTAGTTCTTCTCCTTAAGTCATGGGTTTTCCTTCCATGACTTGCTCTTTCTTGGAAGAAAATACTCATCTCCTAGTCTTTCTCCCCAAGACTAGGCTCCTTCCATTCATAGCCAGGTACTTTAGGCAGGTGTGGGCGCCTACCTTGAAGTCCTCTCCAAGAAAAATCCCTTGCTCCTTTAGCTTGGTTACTTTTGGCAGCTTGTGGGCGCCTTCCTTGACTTCTCCTAAGAAGATTTTCTTGCTCTCTTGGGCGTGGGGACCAGGGACACTGGGATGAAATGTGGTGCCAACTGGTCCTGGGAGTGTGGCTGGGAGTGTGGCGTCCACTTGCATTTGGCCTTGGAAGAAAAAATGACGCCCTAGTGATGCGGAACTAATATGCATGCAATTTTGTTTATATGTTTTATATGTAGGGTTGGGTGATTAATTCCCGAATTTCAGATTAAAATAAGTTATAGGGAATTTTATATGAATTTTAGAAGATCAGCATGCAGATTAGGACCTAGAAAAGTAGAAAAGAAGGATCGCCGGGGCTGAGAAGCCTCGGTTAGGGCAAGTTCTCCTACAATAAAACTACTGGAGGTAGAGGGGTGTACCTGACAACGTCTGTGAAGATCGCAGCAAAAGGGTCTCTCGTTCCTCGACGGATGCGGCCTGGAAAATCGAGCCAAAGACCCGCGGATACCCGGCTTTCTGCTCGGTGATCCGATTGAGGCTTGGCTGGAGTCGTTGGATTCGTAGGAACTCGGGGACCTGCAAACGACCTGTCAGGGGTTAGAAAACTCACAAAGGAACAAGAAAACAAAGGAAAAACAGCAAGGGAAGGCTTCTTTTGGAGTGGGCGTCCAGGGATCTGAGATGCTTGTTGGTAGCAGGAAGATGATTGCAGCACTGGGAAGAAGAACTCTCGCAAACCCCTTTATGCACACAGCAGGGTATCACACAACTCAATAGAAGAACTCAAGGTTTTCATTCATCAAAAATTTTCCTCATACAAGAGGCTAGGGTCCCTTAAATAGACCCTTAACCTTGGGCTCCAAGTAAGGGTACATAAGTCTTTACATAAGAATCTTTTTCCCTCTCAAACCCTAGCTAGAAAATAAGGAAATATTAGGTAGAAAAATCCCTAAAATTTTTCTTGACTTGGTCAAGACTCCAAGGACGCCTAGGGGGGCGTGTTGGGCTTCTAGGAGCAGCAAAAGGCCGGCCCAAAGGGGCCCGGGTGCATGGGTTTGGGCCTCTGGAAGCTGGGGTGGCCTGGTAGCCAGGTAGCAGGAATATTCCCTGGTATCTTGCTTCTTAGGGGCTTGGGCTTGGCACCTGGGCTTGATTTCATTGGGCTAGGATGCAGATGGACCTCTGGAATCATGGATGCCCTTATTTATGAATATACTTTGGCATCTGGAAGGGAATCTGGGCATCTGGAGGGCATCTGCAAGGAATCAGGGTTTCTGATTTTTCTCTTGGGGTCTTCAAATCTTCAAGCTGGGTTGGACTTGGGCTAAACTTCCATGTCTTCAATCTGGTTGGACTTGGTCTTCACTTGTATAATATAGTCTTGAGTCTTCAGTATGCTTGGACAGGACTCAAAAAAAATAAAATTAGCTCAACATGAGCTAACTAGCATTGGACTGAACTAGCTCAACATGAGCTGACTAGTACAGAACTGAAATAACAACTAAAATGGACTCAGATCAGCTAAGCCCTTATTACAGATAGATTCATAAATTATTGATCAATTTACAGAGGGTTGAAAAAGCCTCTGTCTTATTCTGGTGCCTCAGGTGTCCCCACCAATTCTCCCGGGGTGGGAGGAACTCGACCCTGTCGAGTGAAGGTTAGACTGGCTCACATATCTCTCGAGAAGGTCTGGGTTGAGGAGTTGCAAGTCCTCTCGAGAAATCCACGAATCGTCCGACTCTGGCCAGCCTTGCCATCGGACCAGGAAGCATTGATAGTCATGGCCCTGGGTCGTGATGGCTTGATTGTCCAGGATACGCTCGATCCGTTCTCCTCTCTCAGGCCAAATTTGTTTGTGGACACTCTAGGTTAGGGTCACTCACAATGAAAAGGAATAGGTCCAAAGGCCTCACTAGGTAGCGCTGCCGGTTCCCTATACTCAACCACGTCTGTAATATTGAAGGTAGAACTAATGCCCAAATCCGAAGGCAAGTCTAACACCTAGGCATTTGATCCAACCTTCTCTATCACTTTAAAAGGTCCGGCTCTGCGAGCATGAAGCTTCTTTTAGGCCTAAGCCTAACCAAGATAAAATCCACTACATCAAATTCTTTGACCCTTCTTCGGGAATTAGCCAGTTGTTTTAAGATTAGTGCAGGTGGTGAACATGCTAGGCACATGCAGACAAATGATGCAAAGGACTCATACTGATACCTAACAGACTCGACTATGCATTCCTATCGAAGAAAATTTTATTGAACTCTTTGGATCTAAACCTAATAGATTATAGGTTCTCTAGGTTTGATCCTAGCTTGACATGCACATGAAAATTTACAGTGAACTCCTAGCAAATTCCAAAGAGTATGCCAGAAGTAAGATGCAAACCTAACATGCGTGATGAATGCATGCAGTATGCTAATCTCAGCTAAATGCAATCTAATGATCCTAGAAATGCTGGAGGTGTCAGGAAAGGGCAGAAAATAGGAAGTGGGTTCAGAATTAGTTTGGTAAGGTAGAGAAAAAGGTTCATGGTTAGTTGGATAAAGTAGGATAAAAGACGGGGTGTCAGGAACTAATCCTATACTAATGAGGTTAACCTTATGAGGTTGAGCTATATCTATAGGATTTGCATAATGGAAGGATGGGTCACTAATTTCGGGGAAGAGATCCTTAATGGGAACTATAGGAGGGGACTCATCTTGAAGGTATTGATTCAAAGAGATCAGGTCCTTAATAAATTTTTCTGGTTCTTGTATTTTAGGACTAGACTCTATAATTTGGCTCTCCTCTATGGTTTTCTCAGGTAAGGCTCTAGTAGCAGTACCTAGGTTCTCTTCCTCTATTTGTTCTTCCATTATAGCTTTAGGTTGGATATGGTCAAGGTCAACTAGCTCTGGGTTGGTTTCTACCTGGGCATCTACTGGGTCAGCTAATTCTAGGTCTACTAAAGGTGTCTCCTCTTCTCCCTCATACTCATCCACTAGGCTCACATCAGCTTCATACACTTTCGCGTTAATGTAAGCCTTGTGAATCTCAGGAATGGTTGGAGAAGGTCGGCTAGCAAGAAATTGGTTAGGTTCTGGTCTCTGATTATGGGTACTACTCCTAGTAGGTTCAGGTTGTATAAGGGGTAGTGGCTCACTACTGGGTTCATATTTAGGGATACTAATCCTATGGGGTTCAAGTTGACTAGGGGAAGCATGACTAGTACTAGGTTGATACTCAGGGGTTATGGGTTCTCTAGGCTCATAGGACAAGGGTGCAGATCTATGGGTCATGGGATTATAGGATCTGGGGTCATATGATTTTGGGTCAGCTTTATGATCAGGTTCTAAGGATGGATCAAGGTATGGGGTCCTCCTAAGGTTGGGCTCTCTATATGGGTCAGGATATTGGGTCCTCCTAGGATTGGACTCCCTATATGGGTCAGAATACTGGGTTCTCCTAGGGTTGGACTCCCTATATAGGTCAGAATATTGGGTCCTCCTAGGGTTGGACTCCCTATATGGGTCAGAATATTGGGTGTTGGGTCTACTAGGCTCATAGGGTGTGGGTGCATAGGATCTATGATCATGGGATCTAGAGTCATAGGATCTGGAGTCATAAGATCTATAGGTTGTAGGTATACTAGGCTTGTAGGGAGAGGGTAAATAGGATCTATCTTCCTGGTCTATAAAATCCTGATTGAGTCTTCTAGGACTAACCTTAGGGATTGGGTCATGACGATAGGTTCTCCTAGGTTCAGCCTCAAGGTATGGATCAGGGTTTGGGGTCCTCCTAGGTTGAGGATTGTAGTACGGGTCAGGATAAGGGGCTCTCCTAGGTTCGACCTCATGGTATAGATCAGGGTTTGGGGTCCTCCTAGGTTGAGGGGAGTCAGGATCTGGCTCAGACTGTGACCCATGGGTTTTTCTTGGGGTCCCTACCCGGACTTTTAACTGATCAAACCTATTGGCACGATGGTCAATTCTATCATTGGTTTGAATACGAGACTGAGTTAACTGGGTCATCTGGATAGTTATCTGGGCAATTTGATCAGCTAGGGCTTTTATTTGGGCTTGTAAATTTTCCATGGGTTCAGACATTTATGAAGGAGGTGGGTGATATGAAACTCCTGATCTAGTGCTCATGCAAGACTCGATCAGACTGACTATAGCTGACTAGACCTAAAGTCCAAACTAGATGCTCAATCAGGGTGGCAAACTAGCCTATAGTAACCTTGTACTCAGCCAGGCAGGTGTAAGGGGAGTGTTAGGTCCCTGATTGCCAATCCTAGACACCAATCAGAGATTGGCCAGGTAGGCGGACCAGCACACAAGCCCTTCGGGATTGAATCCCTAAACCACCGTTCTAGACACTAAGCACAAGGCACACACAGGTTAACTTGACACAGTGATCTAACACTAGCCCGGACCCGACCAGTTGGTGTCCCTAGCCCACTAGGGCAAATTAAGTCTAATTAATTTTAGGTTAAGGCTTGGGACTGAATGCAAGGGATGTGGTTTTGGGCTAAGGAGAGGTGATCAAATCCTCCCCCCATCTGATATAGCAAGAGTGCCCTTAAAAGTAAATTATGCAATGATGGCAGGCAGATGAGGATGCAAATTAGGGTTTAGGTATTTTTTTTTTTGGTATTTTTGGAAAATATGTATATTTTTTTTTTCTTGGTATTTTTTAAATAGAAGAAAACTTGCAAATCATGGCCTAATATACTGGAAATATACTAAAATTAAGAAATATGCAAAAACTCCTAAACAAAACCCTAAAACTTCCAAACTTGTCTTGCTAAAAAAAACAGAGCCGAAAATTTGCAGGCCCTATTTCGGCTCGCAGAAAATTCACAGGACATAATAAAATATGAAAAAAATTTTAAAATTACTGTCAATTATAGTAAATCCAGGAAAATAAATTTCAGAATTTTTGGAGTTTTTAACAGGGAGAAATAATTAAAATGATAGAGTATATACGGACTGAAAAATTGCAGAAAACAAGCCCTAATCTAAGCTCTGATACCAAATGATGCGGAACTAATATGCATGCAATTTTGTTTATATGTTTTATATGTAGGGTTGGGTGATTAATTCCCGAATTTCAGATTAAAATAAGTTATAGGGAATTTTATATGAATTTTAGAAGATCAGCATGCAGATTAGGACCTAGAAAAGTAGAAAAGAAGGATCGCCGGGGCTGAGAAGCCTCGGTTAGGGCAAGTTCTCCTACAATAAAACTACTGGAGGTAGAGGGGTGTACCTGACAATGTCTGTGAAGATCGCAGCAAAAGGGTCTCTCGTTCCTCGATGGATGCGGCCTGGAAAATCGAGCCAAAGACCCGCGGATACCCGGCTTTCTGCTCGGTGATCCGATTGAGGCTTGGCTGGAGTCGTTGGATTCGTAGGAACTCGGGGACCTGCAAACGACCTGTCAGGGGTTAGAAAACTCACAAAGGAACAAGAAAACAAAGGAAAAATAGCAAGGGAAGGCTTCTTTTGGAGTGGGCGTCCAGGGATCTGAGATGCTTGTTGGTAGCAGGAAGATGATTGCAGCACTGGGAAGAAGAACTCTCGCAAACCCCTTTATGCACACAGCAGGGTATCACACAACTCAATAGAAGAACTCAAGGTTTTCATTCATCAAGAATTTTCCTCATACAAGAGGCTAGGGTCCCTTAAATAGACCCTTAACCTTGGGCTCCAAGTAAGGGTACATAAGTCTTTACATAAGAATCCTTTTCCCTCTCAAACCCTAGCTAGAAAATAAGGAAATATTAGGTAGAAAAATCCCTAAAATTTTTTTTGACTTGGTCAAGACTCCAAGGACGCCTAGGGGGCGTGTTGGGCTTCTAGGAGCAGCAAAAGGCCGGCCCAAAGGGGCCCGGGTGCATGGGTTTGGGCCTCTGGAAGCTGGGGTGGCCTGGTAGCCAGGTAGCAGGAATATTCCCTGGTATCTTGCTTCTTAGGGGCTTGGGCTTGGCACCTGGGCTTGATTTCATTGGGCTAGGATGCAGATGGACCTCTGGAATCATGGATGCCCTTATTTATGAATATACTTTGGCATCTGGAAGGGAATCTGGGCATCTGGAGGGCATCTACAAGGAATCAGGGTTTCTGATTTTTCTCTTGGGGTCTTCAAATCTTCAAGCTGGGTTGGACTTGGGCTAAACTTCCATGTCTTCAATCTGGTTGGACTTGGTCTTCACTTGTATAATATAGTCTTGAGTCTTCAGTATGCTTGGACAGGACTCAAAAAAAATAAAATTAGCTCAACATGAGCTAACTAGCATTGGACTGAACTAGCTCAACATGAGCTGACTAGTACAGAACTGAAATAACAACTAAAATGGACTCAGATCAGCTAAGCCCTTATTACAGATAGATTCATAAATTATTGATCAATTTACAGAGGGTTGAAAAAGCCTCTGTCTTATTCTGGTGCCTCAGGTGTCCCCACCACCTAGGGAATGGCACCAACCAGGACTTGACTTGGACTTAGACTGAGTCAACATGACTCAACAAAATGAAATGCATACTCAAAGAAATAAAATAATCTGGTTGACTAGGTCAACCCTTATTACAAACCCTATCTTCGGGCAAGGTCATTCAGAGATCCAGATGGAACCCTGAAGTCTTCTTCTGATTCTGGTGCCCGCACCAAAGGTCACATTGCAAGCCAATGTCCCACCAGAGCATTACATATAGGTGAAATAGAAGAGGAGGTCCCTGAACTCATAGAAGATTATGAGGAAGAGGTATATGAGGCCGGTGTGAACTTAGCTGATGAGTATGAAGGGATGAAGAGATCATAGACTCATCAGGATTTTTAGGAGTTGCAAGATGTATCTTGAACCAGGCTAAGGAATAAGAAGATTGGCATAGGACCAACATCCTACAAACCTTTGTTAAGATAGGAAAAAAAGTTTGCAAGATCATCTTAGATAGTGGAAGTTGTGTCAATGCCATATCAACCAGTATTGCCAAGAACATAGGATTGCCCACTGTACCCCCTCCCAACCTATATAAGGTATCCTAGATAGATTCGACCTTGATTCCCATCAAATTTAGGTGCCAAGTCATAATCCAAATCCGTCATACCAAGAAAATGTTTGGTGCGATGTTCTTCCCATGGGAGTAAGCTGCATCATATTAGGTCAACCATGGTTGTATGATCATGATGCTATACTCTATGGTCGCTCTAATTCTTGTTCTTTCTTCTAATGGAAAGAAGATTGTATTTAATTCTTCACCACCTAAGGACCATGTTAAGAGAGGATCAAGTCACCTAAGGGATAAGAAACAATGAATAAACATGATCAGTGCTAAGGAATTGGAGCACGAGCTTAGCTGTGGTTCACCTGTTTGGGTTTTGACAGCTAAGGAAGTTCAGGATCAACCCCATAAGGAATAGCCCCAGGAAGTGTTAAGGTTTCTAGAGGAGTTTCAAGACATATTTCTAGAAAACCTTCCTAATCACCTTCTACCCTTAAGAGATATTCAACATGCCATAGATTTGATCCTAGGATCCACGTTACTGAACCTTCCCCATTATAGGATGAATCCTACAGAACATTCTAAGTTACAACATGATGGGGACATCAGATCAGACATTGACTTCAAGGTTCATTTTATTCTCTAAGTCATGTGTTGGTAAATTTTGAGTCCTGTAAGAGAATTTAATTTTGAGTCTTGTAATAAGTCGAGGCAAGAAGTCTAATTGAGTCTAGTGAGTCCCTTGTCTCACCCTTATGAGTCCTGTAAGTATGTTACAAGTCATTGTAAGTTGTGTCCAGCACAAGTCCCGTTATACAAGAAAAGGAGTACCAGCCAAAGTCTTCACCAGGCCAACCAATGTCTTTACCAGGCCCTCCCAGAGCGAAGCAAGCCCAAGCCCATGAAGCTCCACATCTAAAGATACCAAGCATTAGTTATACCAGGGAATATTCTAGGCACCTCAGCCCAGGGTTTCTAAGCCACCTGGAGGCCCATGCGCCCATGCTTTGAAAACCATGCCAAAAGCCCAATGGAGGATGCCCCAATTGCTGCTCACATGCCCAAGTCCAATCCAAGTGGTGTCCAAGCACAAGAGAAGGAGATTTGACCAAGTCCAAGGCTTTTTGACCAAGTCAAAGGAGGAGAAGGAAACCTATTCTAACTAGGAGCTTATGTTTATTCCTACTCAAATTATGTACTCCTAATCCTAAGCAAAGTATGTATTCCTATACTAACAAAGAGAAGGCATGGGAACATCTATAAAAACCCCACCCCTCTCCCTCTTGTAAGAATAATCTTTATTCATGAAATCAAAACTCTGGTAAATTTTGTTTAGGATTGTTCTTGTGTTCTTGTGTTGAGGTGTGAGTGTACTTATGAGCCTTAGTTCTTCCAAGCCCTAGCTGACCAAGCTTCTCTCATCCAAACCCTAAGATGCCCAAGGAGAAGAAGCCCTAGCTGTCCTCAAGCAATAAGCTTTCTTCCATCTTCCAACCATTAACTCCAACACATCCTGCTATTTCCATCTTTCAAATCCTAATTCCATCTTATTATATTTTTTATTTGCTTTCTAGCTAACACATCATCGAAAATGACTTGAGAGAGGGTAGAGGGCCTTAGGGTGCAGTACAATATACCTTCCACCCTGCACTTAATCGTCCCCAACCTGGATGGAAGGGTGAACAGTCCATTGAATCTAGGAGCCCTTCCAGTATACAAAGATCACCTTAAGGTCAGCCTTAGGTTTTCACTTCGTAATTTCTTTGTCCAAATCTTCAACTCTTATAGAGTTTCTCCCATGTAGCTGACCCCAAATAGCATTCGGGCAATAAGCTATTTCATGGTCCTCTGTCAGAGGGCCGAGGCCGAGCCAAGAGTGTCTTTGTTTGCAAACTTTTTCCTTCTCAAGAGGGATTTCCGGAGCCAGGAGTGGTGGATGTTCAGTCATCGCCCTGGTCGGAGGATCTTGGGAGGTCTTCTATCAGCCATCCATGGGTGGAAGTCCTATTTCTTCTTCATAGATAGCTTACAGCCTTAGGGCTTCGAGCCGACATGGAGAGAGCCAAGGCTGAAGGCCATTGACGGGAGGAAAGTGCTGAGGGCCGATGAGGCCAATTTTAATAAGATTGAGAAGGATGGCCCCACCTTTTTACATGACCTTCTTCGAGAGGATAGCCTCCACTCGACTGGAATCAGCCAACATCGATACCTGGGTAGGGTAGAGGCCACCATCATAGGTCTTCTATTTTTTCCTCGTTGAATTTATTTCTTTGTTTCTAACTTCAAGCTTGTTCCGTGGCAGGTGGAAAAATGAAGTCAGATCAAGCGAAGATCATGGCATGGGCGACCAGGAAGAAGGGTGTCCGAGTCGCGAAGCCGATAGCTGAGAGACAAAAGAAGCAATGAGTGGAGCAGCCAGCTGCTACCGTTGTGTCGGTGGACTCCAACGACAACGTACCCTTGCTGGAGCATCGAGTCATGAGGGCATTGGAACATTCACCTTCATTTGGGTAGTCGGCCACCTAGATGGGAGAGGAGCCATCGGGATGGATCAATGCGGAGATGGCCCTAACCTCATCGATTACTGAGTTGGCATAAGAGGCTCCCTTAATGACCGGAGGAAGAAGGACAATAGAGGGAGGGGAAGCCGGCAGGGTGGAGGTTGGTGAAGCTGGTGGTGAGGCGTACCAGAGCTGGTGCACCCTGCACGATGCTGAGCAGGCCAAAGACTTGCTCAAAAGGGCTGTTACAGATGCCGACTGGAATGAATCAGGTCGGTGAACTCTGAATGAAGCCACCAGGAGCTCCTACAGCAACCTGATGGGGGAAAGTCACCCGTTCCTGAGTCTTAGGCCTTTCCTTTGTTTCTTATAGGTTACTAACGTTGTCTTGTTGTTTGCATCTCCTCCATGACATCTCGCTAATGGACGATGGCCTGGGCGAGTTGCTGTACTTGAAAGAACACTTGGCCAAGAGGGCTGAAGGGGCTGAGGTGGCTAGAACCACAACAAAGGTGAACAAGGCCATGGTGGAGGTGGCATGGAAGGCCGCTAAAGAAGAGCTGTCTGCCTGTTGGACAGAGGTAGAGGCTCATAAGAAGCATGCAGAGGACCTGCAAACCCGACTAGTTGAGCGGGAGGCCAGCCTGAAGAAGAAGAAGAAGAAGTTGAAGTCCTTGGTGCATCGGCTAGCCAGGAGGAGGCGCGGCTGATCGAGTCCGAGCGGAGCTCGTGACGACATCGAGCCACGTCGAAAAAATATATGGGCCTGCTGAGGGAGGCCAAAGAATATATGGCGAAGGCGACCGATGATGCCGTAAAGAAGTACAAGGTCTCCACTGAATTTAAGGAGGAGATGAACGAGGCCAGAGCGATCAGCTTCGACTTTGGTTATGAAGAGTACCTGTCGAAGGTCAGCGATGCCTTTCCAAAGCTAGACCTTGCCTTTCTACAGCTACCGAGATAGGCTGAAGAGGAGAGCATGGAGGAAGAAGCAGGCCTGATCGATTGAGGGGCCGAACCTCAGGCTGCAGCTGATGTAGAGGAGGCCTAGGGTCCCTCAGAGTCCGGAGTTGAAGCCCAAGCTGTAGCAGATGTAGGAATGGCAGACGTCCTGGTCGGAGCTTCGGGTGTGGTCGAGGGGGCCGAAACCGAAGTCTCGCCTATACCTTCAGTGGGTCAGACCTAGGATGTTTGTAAAGGTCTGACCTACCTTTTGTAATAAACTCTTTTTTGTGATGAAATAGAAGTGTTTCTTTTTGACTCATCTTCAATGCATGTATCTGTGTATGTTGGGTCATTTGGATTGACCGAAGCTCCTTCCTCCAAAAATATTTCTAAGTGTTGGCGGTCGGCTCGTCTGGATGAGAGTCTTTCGAAGTAGCAGTTGGATAGTGGCTCAGTCCAAACCCAATCTTCTAGAAATTCTTCTAAGTGTTGGTTCGTCGACCCATCCGAATGCGAGACCTTCGAAGTAGCCGCTGGATAGTGGCATAGTCTGAACCCAGACTCTTAGAAGTTTTTCTAGGAGTTGGTCCATCGGCCCGTCCAAACATGAAGCATCCGAAGTTTCCACTAGACAGTGGCTCAACCTGAACCCAGACTTTTAGAAATTCTTCTAAGTGTTGGTTCGTCGGCCCATCCGAATGCGAGACCTTTGAAGTCGCTGCTGGACAGTGGCACAGTCCGAACCCAGACTCCTAGAAATTTTTCTAAGTGTTGGTCCGTCGGCCCATCCGAATGCGAAGCCTTCGAAGTTGCTGCTGGATAGTGGCTTAGTCCGAACCCAGACTCTTAGAAATCTTTTTAAGTGTTGGTCCATCGGCCCATCCAAACACGAAGCCTCCGATCTTCAGGCAGACTATTTTGAAGCCATTTGGTGGGGACACCGGAGGTACCAGAATAAGACAGAGGCTTTTCAACCCTCTATGAATTGATCAATAATTTATGAGTCCATCTGTAATAAGGGCTTAGCTCATCTGAGTCCTTTTTTAGTTGTTGTTTGAGTCTTTTGAGTTGTTATTTCAGTTCTGTACTAGTCAGCTTATGTTGAGCTAGTTCAGTCCAATGCTAGTCAGCTCATGTTGAGCTAATTTTATTTTTTTGAGTCCTGTCCAAGCATACTGAAGACTCAAGACTATATCATACAAGTGAAGACCAAGTCCAACCAGATTGAAGACATGGAAGTATAGCCCAAGTCCAACCCAGCTTGAAGATTTGAAGACCCCAGGAGGAAAATTCAGAAAACCCTGATTTCTTGCAGATGCCCTCCAGATGCCCAGATTCCCTTCCAGATGTCAAAGTAAATTCATAGATAAGGTCATCCATGATTCCAGAGGTCCATCTGCATCCTAGCCCAAAGAAATCAAGCCCAGGTGCCAAGCCAAAGCCCCTAAGAAGCAAGATACCAGGGAATATTCCTGCTACCTAGCTACCAGGCCACCCCAGCTTCGAGAGGCCCAAACCCATGCACCCAAGCCCCTTTGGGCCGGCCTTTTGCTGCTCCTAGAAGCCCAACACGCCCCCCTAGGTGTCCTTGGAGTGTTGGCCAAGTCAAGAGAATTTTTAGGGATTTTTCTACCTAATATTTCTTTATTTTCTAGCTAGGGTTTGAGAGGGAAAAGGATTCTTATGTAAAGACTTATGTGCCCTTACCTAGAGCCCAAGGTTAAGGGTCTATTTAAGGGACCCTAGCCTCTTGTATGAAACCTAATTTTTGATATGAATTAAAACCTTGAGTTCTTCTATTGAGTTGTGTGATACCCTGCTGTGTGCATAAAGGGGGTTGTGAGAGTTTTTCTTCCCAGTGCTGCAATCATCTTCCTGCTGCCAACAAGCCTCTCAGATCCCTGGACGCCCACTACAAAAGAAGCCTTCCCTTGATGTTTTCCCTTTGTTTTCTTGTTCCTTTGTGAGTTTTCTAACCCCTGACAGGTCATTTGCAGGTCCCCGAGTTCCTACGAATCCAACGACTCCAGCCAAGCCTCAATCGGATCACCGAGCAGAAAGCCGGGTATCCGCGGGTCTTTGGCTCGGTTTTCCAGGCCGCATCCATCGAGGAACGAGAGACCCTTTTGCTGCAATCTTCACAGACATTGTCAGGTACACCCCCTCTACCTCCAGTATTTTTATTGTAGGAGAACTTGCCCTAACCGAGGCTTCTCATTCCCGGCGATCCTTCTTTTCTACTTTTCTAGGTCCTAATCTGCATGCTGATATTCTAAAATTCATATAGAATTCCCTACAACAAATTTTGATCTAAAATTCGGGAATTAATCACTCAACCCCACGTATAAAACATACAAAAAAAATTGCATGCATGTTAGTCCCCCATCATTTGGTATCAGAGCTTAGATTAGGGCTTGTTTTCTGTAATTTTTTAGTTCGTATATACTCTGTTATTATAATTATTTCTCTCTGATAAAAACTCCAAAGATTCTGAAATTTATTTTTCTAGATTCATAATAATTCATAGAAATTTTGAGAATTTTTGAATATTTTATTATGTCCTATGAATTTTCTGCAAGCCGAAATATAGCCTGCAAAATTTTGGCTCTGTTTTTTCAGCAACACAAGTTTGGAAGTTTTAGGGTTTTGTTTAGCATCTTTTGCATATCTTTTAATTTTAGTATATTTTCAGTATATTAGGCCATGATTTGCAAGTTTTCTTCTATTTAAAAAAATACCAAAAAAAAAGTTACATATTCTCTAAAAATACCAAAAATATCTAAACCCTAATTTGCATCCTCATCTGCTTGCCATCATTGCATAATTTACTTTTAAGGGCACTCTTGCTATATCAGATGGGGGGAGGATTTGATTACCTCTCCTTAGCCCAAAACCACATCCCTTGCATTCGGTTCCAAGCCTTAACCTAAAATTAACTAGACTTAATTTGCCCTAGTGGGCTAGGGACACCAACTGGTCGGGTCTGGGCTAGTGTTAGATCACTGTGTCAAGTTAACCTGTGTGTGCCTTGTGCTCAGTGCCTAGAACGGTGGTTCAGGGATTCAATCCTAAAGGGCTTGTGTGCTGGTCTGCCTACCTGGCCAATCTTTGATTGGTGTCTAGGATTGGCAATCAGGGACCTAACACTTCCCTTACACCTGCTTGGCTGAGTACAGGGTTACTATAGGCTAGTTTGCCACCCTGATTGAGCATCTAGTTTAGACTCTAGGTCTAGTCAGCTGTAGTCGGTCTGATCAAGTCTTGCATGAGCACTAGATAAGGGGTTTCATATCACCCACCTCCTTCACAAATATCTGAACCCATGGAAAATTTGCAAGCCCAAATAAAAGCACTCACTGAGCATCTAACCCAATCCATGGCCCAATTGACTACCCAGTTAACTCAGTCTAGTACCCAAACCAACAATAGAATTGACCATCTTGCCGATAGGTTTGGCCAGTTAGAAGGCCATGTAGGGACCATAGAAAGAACCCATGGGTCACAGTCTGATCCAGATCCTGAGTCCCCTCATCCTGACCCGTACTACAATCCTCAACCTAGGAGGACCCCAAATCCTGATCCATACCGAGAGGTTGAACCTAGGAGAGCCCCTCAGCCTGACCCATATAATAATACTGAACCTCGAAGAACCCCTTACCATGACCCTTATTATGATACTGAACCTAGAAGAACCCCTTACCATGACCCTTATTATGATACTGAACCCAGGAAAACCCAATACTCTGACCCATATAGGGAGTCCAATCCTAGGAGAACCCAATACTCTGACCCATATAGGGAGTCCAATCCTAGGAGAACCCAATACTCTGACCCATATAGAGAGCCCAACCCTAGGAGAACCTAATATTCTG
The DNA here is from genome assembly GCA_021397845.1 of Areca catechu. NCBI lineage: Eukaryota > Viridiplantae > Streptophyta > Magnoliopsida > Arecales > Arecaceae > Areca > Areca catechu. The sequence goes on along the minus strand of CM038043.1, from coordinate 76,090,601 downwards.
ACCCATATAGGGAGTCCAACCCTAGGAGAACACAATATCCTGACACATATAGGGAGCCCAACCTTAGGAGGACCCCATACCATGATCCATCCTTAGAACCTGACCATGGAGCTGACCCAAAATCCTATGACCCCAGATCCTCTAATCCCATGACCCATAGATCTGCACCCTTGTCCTATGAGCCCAGAGAACCCATAACCCCTAAGTATCAATCTAGTACCAGTCAGGTTTCCCTTAGTCAACTTGAACCCCATAGGATTAGTATCCCTAAATATGAACCCAGTAGTGAGCCACTACCCCTTATATAACCTGAACCTACTAGGATTAGTGACCATAATCAGAAACCAGGACTTAGCCAATTTTTCCCTAGCCGACTTTCTCCAACCATTCCTGAGATTGACACGGCTTACATTAACGCGGAAGTATATGAAGCTGATGCGAGCCTAGTGGATGAGTATGAGGGAGAAGAGGAGACACCTTTAGATGACCTAGAATTAGCTGACCCAATAGATACCCAGGTAGAAGCCAACCTAGAGGTAGTTGACCCTAACCACATCCAACCTAAAGCTATAGTGGAAGAACAAATAGAGGAAGAGAACCTAGGTACTGCTGCTAGAGCCTTACCCGAGGAAACCATAGAGGAGAGCCAAATTATAGAGTCTAGTCCAAAAATATAAGAACCAGAAGAATTTATTAAGGACCTGATCTCTTTGAATCAATACCTTCAAGATGAGTCCCCTCCTATAGTTTCCATTAAGGACCTCTTCCTCGAAATTGGTGACCCATCCTTCCATTATGCAAACCCTGTAGATATAGCTCAACCTCGTAAGGTTAACCTCATTAGTATAGGATTAGTTCCTGACACCCCATCTTTTATCCTACTTTATCCAACTAACCTTGAACCTTTTTCCCTACCCTACAAGACTAATTTTGAATCCACTTCCTATTTTCTGCCCTTTCCAGACACCTCCAGCATTTCTACGATCATTATATTGCATTTAACTGAGATTAGCATAGTGCATGCATTCATCACGCATTTTAGGTTTGCATCTTACTTCTGGCATACTCTTTGGAATTTTCTAGGAGTTCACTGTAAATTTTCATGTGCATGTCAAGCTAGGATCAAACCTAGGGAACCTATAATCTGTTAGGTTTAGATCCAAAGAGTTCAATAAAATTTTCTTCTATAGGAATGCATAGTCAAGCCTGTTAGGTGTTAGTATGAGTCCTTTGAATCATTTGTTAGGAGTTTGCATGTGCCCAGCATGTTCACCACCTACACTAATTTTAAACAAACTGCTAATTCCCGAAGATGGATGAAAGAATTTGATGTAGTGGATTCTATCTTGGTTAGGCTTAGGCCTAAAAGAAGCTTCATGCTCACAGAGCTGGACCTTTTAAAGTGATAGAGAAGGTTGGATCAAATGCCTAGGTGTTAGACATGCCTTCGGATTTGGGCATTAGTTCTACCTTCAATATTATAGACCTGGCTGAGTACAGGGAACCGGCAATGATACCTAGTGAGGCTTTTGAACCTATTCCTTTTCATTGTGAGTGACACTAACCCAGAGTGTCCACTAATAAATTTGGCCTGAGAGTGGAGAACGGATCGAGCGTATCCTGGACGATCAAGCCATTATGACCCGGGGTCACGGTTATCAACGTTTCCTAGTCTGATGGCAAGGCCGGCCAGAGTCGGACGATTCGTGGATTTCTCGAGAGGACTTGCAGCACCTCAACCTAGACCTCCTAGAGAGATATGTGAGCCAGCTTGATCTTCACTCGATAGGGTCGAGTTCCTCCCACCCCAGGAGAATTGGTGGCGACACCGGAGGTACCAGAATAAGACAGAGGCATTTCAACCCTCTGTGAATTGATCAATAATTTATGAGTCCATCTGTAATAAGGGCTTAGCCCATCTGAGTCCTTTTTTAGTTGTTGTTTGAGTCTTTTGAGTTGTTATTTCAGTTCTGTACTAGTCAGCTTATGTTGAGCTAGTTCAGTCCAATGCTAGTCAGCTCATGTTGAGCTAATTTTATTTTTTTGAGTCCTGTCCAAGCATACTGAAGACTCAAGACTATATCATACAAGTGAAGACCAAGTCCAACCAGATTGAAGACATGGAAGTATAGCCCAAGTCCAACCCAGCTTGAAGATTTGAAGACCCCAGGAGGAAAATTCAGAAAATCATGATTTCTTGCAGATGCCCTCCAGATGCCCAGATTCCCTTCCAGATGCCAAAGTATATTCATAGATAAGGGCATCCATGATTCCAGAGTTCCATCTGCATCCTAGCCCAAAGAAATCAAGCCCAGGTGCCAAGCCCAAGCCCTTAAGAAGCAAGATACCAGGGAATATTCCTGCTACCTGGCTAATAGGCCACCCCAGCTTCCAGAGGCCCAAACCCATGCACCCGAGCCCCATTAGGCCAGCCTTTTGCTGCTCCTAGAAGCCCAACACGCCCCCTAGGCATCCTTGGAGTGTTGGCCAAGTCAAGAGAATTTTTAGGGATTTTTCTACCTAATATTTTCTTATTTTCTAGCTAGGGTTTGAGAGGGAAAAGGATTCTTATGTAAAAACTTATGTGCCCTTACTTGGAGCCCAAGGTTAAGGGTCTATTTAAGGGACCCTAGCCTCTTGTATGAAACCTAATTTTTGATATGAATTAAAACCTTGAGTTCTTCTATTGAGTTGTGTGATACCCTGCTATGTGCATAAAGGGGATTGTGAGAGTTTTTCTTCCCAGTGCTGCAATCATCTTCCTGCTACCAACAAGCCTCTCAGATCCCTGGACGCCCACTCCAAAAGAAGCCTTTCCTTGCTATTTTTCCTTTGTTTTCTTGTTCCTTTGTGAGTTTTCTAATCCCTGACAGGTCGTTTGCAGGTCCCCGAGTTCCTACGAATCCAACGACTCCAGCCAAGCCTCAATCGGATCACCGAGCAGAAAGCCGGGTATCCGCGGGTCTTTGGCTCGGTTTTCCAGGCCGCATCCATCGAGGAACGAGAGACCCTTTTGCTGTGATCTTCACAGATGTTGTCTGTTACAACCCTCTACCTCCAGTAGTTTTATTGTAGGAGAACTTGCCCTAATCGAGGCTTCTCAGCCCCGGCAATCCTTCTTTTCTACTTTTCTAGGTTCTAATCTGCATGCTGATCTTCTAAAATTCATATAGAATTCCCTACAACAAATTTTAATCTGAAATTCGGGAATTAATCACTCAACCCCACGTATAAAACATACAAAAAAAATTGCATGCATATTAGTCCCCCATCACCATTGCTGATCGGAGTTGGACTTTCAGAAGTGCGCTGCCCTAGAGCCTCTACTGACCAGAGTCGGGCTTTCGAAAGTGGGCTACCCTAGAGCCTCTATCGATCAGAGTTGGGCTTTCAGAAGTGGGCTACCCTTGAGCATTTGCCGACCTGAGTCGGGCTTTCGGAAGTGAGCTACCCTAGAGCCTCTACCGATCGAAGTTGGACTTTCGAAAGTGGGCTACCCTAAAGCCTTTGCCAATTGGAGTCAGGATTTCAAAAGTGGGTTACCCTAAAGCTTTTGCCAACCAGAGTCAGACTTTTGGAAGTGGGCTGTCCTAGAGCCTCTGTCGACTGGAGTCGGGCTTTCGGAAGTGGGCTGCCCTAAAGCCTCTGCCGACCAGAGTCGGACTTTCGGAAGTGGGCTGCCTTAGAGCCTCTACCGACCGAAGTCAGACTTTCGGAAGTGGGCTACCCTCGAGCCTTTGCCGATCAGAGTCAGACTTTTGGAAGTGGGTTGCCTTATAGCCTTTGCCGACCAAAGTCAGACTTCTAGAAGTGGGCTGCCCTAGAGCCTCTACCAACCGGAGTCGGACTTTTGGAAGTGGGCTACCCTAGAGCCTCTGCCGATCGAAGCCGAACTTTCAGAAGTGGGCTACCCTAGAGCCTTTATCGACCGGAGTCAGACTTTGAGAAGTGGGCTGCCCTAGAGCCTTTGCCGACCGGAGTCGGACTTTCAGAAGTGGGCTACCCTAAAGCCTCTGCTGACCAGAGTCGAACTTTCAGAAGTGGGCTATCCTAGAGCCTTTGTCGATCGGAGTCGGACTTTCAGAAGTGGGTTGCCCTAGAGCCTCTTCCAACCAGAGTCAAACTTTCAGAAGTGCTTCATAGAAGAAGTGATGGCCTTTATTGATAGTATTTGTGAAGGTTGTCTACATTCCATGGACACACCACTTGCCATCGATCCAAATGCTCGAGTCGGTAAGCTCCGGCTCGAATTACTTCAACAACTCGATAAGGGCCTTCCAAATTAGGGGAGAGTTTCCCTTGCTTGGTCAGTCTTGTAATTTTTGTCCTCCACAAAACCAGTTCTCCGACCTAGAAGGTTCGAGCCTTGACTCGAGAGTTGTAGTATCTTGCCATCTTCTGACAGAAAGTTACCATCTTCAAGCCCGCTTGGAGCCTGGTTTCATCAAGCAGGTCTAGATCAACCCTCCTTTGCTCTGAGTTGGTTGGTTTGGAAAAATGATCAATCCATTAAAATTATAAGGAAATTTCTATAGGAATGACTGCTTCACTTTTGTAGGTCAGATTGAATGGAGTCTTCCCAGATGATGTTTGGGAGGTCATCCGATAAGCCTAGAGTACTGAGTGAAGATCTTCTGCCCAAAGTCCTTTGGCATCATTCAGTTGGGTCTTCAATCCATGCAGGATTGTTCGATTAGTGATTTCGGCTTCTCCATTGGACTGAGGATGACTGACTGATATTAGCCGATGGGAAATATGATATTGCTGATAGAAATCCCAAAATTTGGGATTATCTGGTGCGGACACCAAAGGCACCAGAATAAGGCAGAGGCTTCTAAACCCTCTATGAATTGATCAATAATTTTTGAGTCCATCTGTAATAACGGCTTAGCCCATCTGAGTCCTTTTTTTAGTTGTTGTTTGAGTCTTTTGAGTTGTTATTTCAGTTCTGTACTAGTCAGCTTATGTTGAGCTAGTTCAGTCCAATGCTAGTCAGCTCATGTTGAGCTTATTTTATTTTTTGAGTCCTGTCCAAGCATACTGAAGACTCAAGACTATATCATACAAGTGAAGACCAAGTCTAACTAGATTGAAGACATGGAAGTATAGCCCAAGTCCAACCCAGCTTGAAGATTTGAAGACCCCAGGAGGAAAATTCAGAAAACCCTGATTTCTTGCAGATGCCCTCCAGATGCCCAGATTCCCTTCCAGATGTCAAAGTAAATTCATAGATAAGGTCATCCATGATTCCAGAGGTCCATCTGCATCCTAGCCCAAAGAAATCAAGCCCAGGTGCCAAGCCCAAGCCCCTAAGAAGCAAGATACCAGGGAATATTCCTGCTACCTAGCTACCAGGCCACCCCAGCTTCGAGAGGCCCAAACCCATGCACCCAAGCCCCTTTGGGCCAGCCTTTTGCTGCTCCTAGAAGCCCAACACGCCCCCCTATGCATCCTTGGAGTCTTGACCAAGTCAAGAAAATTTTTAGGGATTTTTCTACCTAATATTTCCTTATTTTCTAGCTAGGGTTTGAGAGGGAAAAGGATTCTTATGTAAAGACTTATGTACCCTTACTTGGAGCACAAGGTTAAGGGTCTATTTAAGGGACCCTAGCCTCTTGTATGAAGGAGAATTTTTGATGAATAAAAACCTTGAGTTCTTCTATTGAGTGGTGTGATACCCTGCTGTGTGCATAAAGGGGTTTGTGAGAGTTCTTCTTCTCGGTGTTTGCAATCATCTTCCGGCTGCCAACAAACCCTCCAGATCCCTGGATGCCCACTCTAAAAGAAGCCTTCCCTTGCTATTTTTACTTTGTTTTCTTGTTCCTTTGTGAGCTTTCTAACCCCTGACAGGTTGTTTGCAGGTCCCTGAGTTCCTACGAATCCAACGACTCCAGCCAAGCCTCAATCGGATCACCGAGCAGAAAGCCGGGTATCCGCTAGTCTTTGGCTCAGTTTTCCAGGCCGCATCCGTCGAGGAACGAGAGACCCCTTTGCTGCGATCTTCACAGACGTTGTTAGGTACACCCCTCTACCTCCAGTAGTTTAATTGTAGGAGAACTTGCCCTAACCGAGGCTTCTCAGCCCCGGCGGTCCTTCTTTGCTACTTTTCTAGGTCCTAATCTGCATGCTGATCTTCAAAAATTCATACAAAATTCCTTACAAATAATTTTGATCTAAAATTTGGGAATTAATCACCTAACTCAACATGTAAAACATACAAAAAAAATTGCATGCATATTAGTTCCCCATCATTTGGTATCAGAGCTTAGATTAGGGCTTGTTTTCTGTAATTTTTCAATCCATATATACTCGGTTATTTTAATTATTTCTCCCTGATCAAAACTCTAAAGATTCTGAAATTTATTTTTTGGATTCGTCATAATTCACAGTAATTTTAAAAATTTTTGTAGATTTTATTATGGCCTGTGAAATTTCTTCAAGCCGAAATACGTCCTGCAAATTTTTGGCTCTATTTTTTTAGCAAGACAAGTTTGGAAGTTTTTGGTTTTTGTTTAGCAATTTTTGCATATTTTTTAATTTTAGTATATTTCCAGCATATTAGGCCATGATTTTCAAGTTTTCTTCTATTTAAAAAATATCAAAAAAAAAATTACATATTCTCCAAAAATACCAAAAAAAAATATCTAAACCCTAATTTGCATCCTCATCTGCCTGCCATCATTGCATAATTTACTTTTAAGGGCACTCTTGCTATATCAGATGGGGGGAGGATTTGATCACCTCTCCTTAGCCCAAAATTACATCCCTTGCATTCGGTCCCAAGCCTTAACCTAAAATTAATTAGACTTAATTTGCCCTAGTGGGCTAGGGACACCAACTGGTCGGGTCCGGGCTAGTGTTAGATCACTGTGTCAAGTTAACCTGTGTGTGCCTTGTGCTTAGTGTCTAGAATGGTGGTTTAGGGATTCAATCCTGAAAGGCTTGTGTGCTGGTCCACCTACTTGGCCAATCTCTGATTGGTGTCTAGGATTGGCAATCAGGGACCTAACACTCTCCTTACACCTGCCTGGCTGAGTACAGGGTTACTATAGGCTAGTTTGCCACCCTGATTGAGCATCTAGTTTGGACTCTAGGTCTAGTCAGCTATAGTTGGTCTGATCGAGTCTTGCATGAGCACTAGATCAAGAGTTTCATATCACCCACCTCCCTCACAAATGTCTGAACCCATGAAAAATTTACAAGCTCAAATAAAAGCCCTAGCTGATCAAATGGCCCAGGTGGCTACCCAGATAACTACCCAGATGACCCAGTTAACTCAGTCTCGTATTCAAACCAATGATAGAATTGACCATCTTGCCAATAGGTTTGATCAGTTAAAAGTCCGGGTAGGGACCCCAGAAAAAAACCATGGGTCACAGTCTGAACCAGATCCTAATTCCCCTCAACTTAGGAGGACCCCAAGCCCTGATCCATACCTTGAGGCTGAACCTAGGAGAGCCCATCGTCATGACCCAATCCCTAAGGTTAGTCCTAGAAGACCCAATCAGGATTTTATAGACCAGGAAGATAGATCCTATTTACCCTCTCCCTATAAGCCTAGTATACCTACAACCTATAGATCTTATGACTCCAAATCCTATGAACCTAGAACCTATGAATCCATAACCTATGAACCTAGATCCTATGACTCTAGATCCCATGATCATAGATCCTATGCACCCACACCCTATGAGCCTAGTAGACCCAACACCCAATATTCTGACCCATATAGGGAGTCCAACCCTAGGAGGACCCAATATTCTGACCCATATAGGGAGTCCAACCCTAGGAGAACCCAGTATTCTGACCCATATAGGGAGTCCAATCCTAGACGGACCCAATATCCTGACCCATATAGAGAGCCCAACCTTAGGAGGACCCCATACCTTGATCCATCCTTAGAACCTGATCATAGAGCTGACCCAAAATCCTATGACCCCAGATCCTATAATCCCATGACCCATAGATCTGCACCCTTGTCCTATGAGCCTAGAGAACCCATAACCCCTAAGTATCAGCCTAGTACTAGTCATGATTCCCCTAGTCAACTTGAACCCCATAGGATTAGTATCCCTAAATATGAACCCAATAGTGAGCCACTACCTCTTATACAACCTGAACCTACTAGGAGTAGTACCCATAATCAGAGACCAGAACCTAACCAATTTCCTGCTAACCGACCTTCTCCAACCATTCCTGAGATTCGCAAGGCTTACATTAACGTGGAAGTGTATGAAGCTGATGTGAGCCTAGTGGATGAGTATGAGGGAGAAGAGGAGACACCTTTAGATGACCTAGAATTAGCTGACCCAGTAGATACCTAGGTAGAAACCAACCCAGAGCTAATTGACCTTGACCACATCCAACCTAAAGCTATAGTGGAAGAACAAATAGTGGAAGAGAACCTAGGTATTGCTGCTAGAGCCTTACCTAAGGAAACCATAGAGGAGAGCCAAATTATAGAGTCTAGTCCTAAAATACAAGAACCAGAAGAATTTATTAAGGACCTTATCTCTTTGAATCAATACCTTCAAGATGAGTCCCCTCCTATAGTTCCCATTAAGGACCTCTTCCCCGAAATTGGCGACCCATCCTTCCATTATGCAAACCCTGTAGATATAGCTCAACCTCGTAAGGTTAACCTCATTAGTATAGGATTATTTCCTGACACCCCGTCTTTTATCCTACTTTATCCAACTAACCATGAAACTTTTTCTCTACCTTACCAAACTAATTCTGAACCCACTTCCTATTTTCTGCCCTTTCCTGACACCTCCAGCATTTCTAGGATCATTAGATTGCATTTAGCTGAGATTAGCATACTGCATGCATTCATCATGCATGTTAGGTTTGCATCTTACTTCTGGCATACTCTTTGGAATTTGCTAGGAGTTCACTGTAAATTTTCATGTGCATGTCAAGCTAGGATCAAACATAGAGAACCTATAATCTATTAGGTTTAGATCTAAAGAGTTCAATAAAATTTCCTTCGATAGGAATGCATAGTCGAGTCTGTTTGGTGTCAGTATGAGTCCTTTGCATCATTTGTTAGGAGTCTGCATGTGCCTAGCATGTTCACCACCTGCACTAATCTTAAAATAACTGGCTAATTACCGAAGAAGGGTCAAAGAATTTGATGTAGTGGATTCTATCTTGGTTAGGCTTAGGCCTAAAAGAACCTTCATGCTCGCAGAGCCGGACATTTTAAAGTGATAGAGAAGGATTGGATCAAATGCCTAGGTGTTAGACTTGCCTTCGGATTTGGGCATTAGTTCTACCTTCAATATTACAGACCTGGTTGAGTATAGGGAACCGGCAGCGATACCTAGTAAGGCCTTTGGACCTATTCCTTTTCATTGTGAGTGACCCTAACCTAGAGTGTCCACTAACAAATTGGCCTGAGAGAGGAGAACGGATCGAGCGTATCCTGGACAATCAAGCCATCACGACCCGGGGCTGTGACTCTCAATGCTTCCTGGTCCGATGGCAAGGCCAGCCAGAGACGGATAATTCATAGATTTCTCGAGAAGACTTGCAACGCCTCAACCCAGACCTTCTCGAGAGATATGTGAGCCAGTCTGATCTTCACTCGACAGGGTCGAGTTCCTCCCACCCCGGGAGAATTGGTGCGGACACCAAAGGCACCAGAATAAGGCAGAGGCTTCTAAACCCTCTATGAATTGATCAATAATTTTTGAGTCCATCTGTAATAAGGGCTTAGCCCATCTGAGTTCTTTTTTTAGTTGTTGTTTGAGTCTTTTGAGTTGTTATTTCAGTTCTGTACTAGTCAGCTTATGTTGAGCTAGTTCAGTCCAATGCTAGTCAGCTCATGTTGAGCTTATTTTATTTTTTTGAGTCCTGTCCAAGCATACTGAAGACTCAAGACTATATCATATAAGTGAAGACCAAGTCCAACTAGATTGAAGACATGGAAGTATAGCCCAAGTCCAACCCAGCTTGAAGATTTGAAGACCCTAGGAGGAAAATTCAGAAAACCCTGATTTCTTGCAGATGCCCTCCAGATGCCCAGATTCCCTTCCAGATGTCAAAGTAAATTCATAGATAAGGTCATCCATGATTCCAGAGGTCCATCTGCATCCTAGCCCAAAGAAATCAAGCCCAGGTGCCAAGCCAAAGCCCCTAAGAAGCAAGATACCAGGGAATATTCCTGCTACCTAGCTACCAGGCCACCCCAGCTTCGAGAGGCCCAAACCCATGCACCCAAGCCCCTTTGGGCCGGCCTTTTGCTGCTCCTAGAAGCCCAACACGCCCCCCTAGGAATCCTTGGAGTCTTGACCAAGTCAAGAAAATTTTTAGGGATTTTTCTACCTAATATTTCCTTATTTTCTAGCTAGGGTTTGAGAGGGAAAAGGATTCTTATGTAAAGACTTATGTACCCTTACTTGGAGCCCAAGGTTAAGGGTCTATTTAAGGGACCCTAGCCTCTTGTATGAAGGAGAATTTTTGATGAATAAAAACCTTGAGTTCTTCTATTGAGTGGTGTGATACCCTGCTGTGTGCATAAAGGGGTTTGTTAGAGTTCTTCTTCTCGGTGTTTGCAATCATCTTCCTGCTGCCAACAAACCCTCCAGATCCCTGGACGCCCACTCCAAAAGAAGCCTTCCCTTGCTATTTTTACTTTGTTTTCTTGTTCCTTTGTGATCTTTCTAACCCCTGACAGGTCGTTTGCAGGTCCCTGAGTTTCTACGAATCCAACGACTCCAGCCAAGCCTCAATCGGATCACCGAGCAGAAAGCCGGGTATCCGCGGTTCTTTGGCTCAGTTTTCCAGGCCGCATCCATCGAGGAACGAGAGACCCCTTCACTGCGATCTTCACAGACGTTGTCAGGTACACCCCTCTATCTCCAGTAGTTTTATTGTAGGAGAACTTGCCCTAACCGAGGCTTCTCAGCCCCGGCGGTCCTTCTTTGCTACTTTTCTAGGTCCTAATCTGCATGCTGATCTTCAAAAATTCATACAAAATTCCCTACAAATAATTTTGATCTGAAATTTGAGAATTAATCACCTAACTCAACATGTAAAACATACAAAAAAAATTGCATGCATATTAGTTCCCCATCATTATCGAACTGCCTTCCATTTTCGATAATGATCATCGGTGGGATGCTGAACTGTAAGATGATGCAGTTCTGGACAAAGTTCTTTGCTTTTGATGGGGAACAAAAATCTATTTTATTTTAGTTCATTAGTCCAGTAATAAAGTGAGACACTAAGTCCAGTTGTGTTCACCTAGTCAGTTCCAATTATTTTTAGTCTAGTCGAGTCTAATCGAGTCCTGTAAGTTTCATTCATGTCAAGATCAAAGAGGAGAGTAAGCAGACCAGGAAATTGACCAGGCCCCTCAACTAGAGCTAGCCTTCATGTACCTTGGCCCTTCATGTCGCCAAGCCCGCAAGAGAGATCTCCAATCCAAGACAGGCCCACTGTTGACCAAGTCCACCAGGGTTTCTTGGCTCACAAGTCAGGGTTTCTTAGCCCTTAAGTAATATATCCTGCGGTGAATCTATAAATACCACCCCTCCCCTATTGTATGAATTATCTTTTTTTCTTATGAATACAAATAAAAAATTATTTTGACCTGAGTTTTGAGTTTTCTATGGATTAGAGTGGGTGTGATGCCCTGATTCTTTGTTCTTGAGTGCAAGCCTTAATCCCCTGATGACTTCTATGCTCGCTAGTGATCCTCCCCTGCTCTATCCCGCATCAACTTGGTATCAGAGCCCAGTAGATTAGGGTTTTCTCCTCCTCCCCGGCTTCCCATCATTCCTCTTGTCTAGATCTCCCTGTGCAAGACTTCTCAAACCTCAGTCAGCCACCGAGGTCCATCAACGTCCTGCACCCGAGCCCTTCTCCTCTCCATTGCCCATGAAGCCTGTCTCTAGTACCTCCTCCGATCAAGTCTCCCTCTCCACCTCCATCGTGTGAAGCCTCTCACATCCCCCTGTTCCTACTCACCACCTGCAGCCAATGCCACAACCCCCCTTCCCTAGCAGGATCTCACGTCCCTCGCTGTACACCTCCCCCTCCGCCCCAATGAGTCCCGTGCTAAGGCCCAGGCCGTCACCATCGCCGTCGCCCTGGCCGACCCCGGTCTTGGCCACGCAGCTGGCCATAGCATCCCGTCCGTGGGTCGTTCATCCCCTACAGATGTCGGGCTTCCCCCCAGCTCCCTGGGTGCCCGCCCTCCTGCAGCCCCCGTGCAAGTCGCCACCAGGCCAGGGGCACAGCCTATGCCCTTCCCCATGCCGCCGGCTTCATGTGTTCCCCGTGTCGCATGCTCCCCTATTCTCCATTGGAAGGTCGTTGCCCGTGCCCCCACTACCACGCTCCCAATGCCATCACCCCGTGCCGTTCGTCCAGCCCTCTTCCTCCCGTGGCGGCATCATCCTCTACCCGGTGCCAATGCCTGCGAGCTCCACCGGACGTCCTCCCCTGCTCCATTCCCCTTCGGACCGTGGAGAAGAGATGCTCCAGCACAAACATGAATGCAGCTCCCAGCACTATTGCCGACTTCAGTGCACGGTTTCTAAAGTAGCATGCTTTCTGAAGGTGCATGGATTTCAGCATTGCATGGCTTCCAAAGCTGCATGGGTTTTAGTGCAAAAATTAAAAAAGAAAAGAAAAGAGGTTGAAAAAAAAATATAGAAAAAAAAAAATGGGTGAACCCAGCCTTGGAGTCCCATTTTGATTGGTTTCGATTCCATCAAACCCCCGCTCAACCAGACTCGACAGAGTCGAGTTCTCCCCATCGTAAGAAAATGATAAGGACCAAAAATCTATTTTATATTATTTTACTTGAGTCCATTAGTCCTGTAATAAAGTGAGACAACTTAGTCCAGTTGAGTCCAGTTAGTCAGGTCAAGTTATTTTCAGTCCAGTCGAGTCTAATCGAGTCCTGTAAGTTTCATTCATGTCAAGATCCAAGAGGAGAGTAAGCAGACCAGGAGATTCACCAGGCCCCTCAACTAGAGCTGGCCTACATGCACCTGGGCCCTTCATTTCGCCAAGCTAGCAAGAGAGAGCTCCAGTCTAAGATAGGCCCACTGTTGATTAGTTCCACCAGGGTTTCTTGGCCCACAAGTCACGGTTTCTCAGCCCTCAAGTAATATACCCTAGGGTGAATCTATAAATATTGCCCCTCCACTCTTGTATGAATTATCTTTTTTTCTTATATATACAAACAAAAAATTATTTTGATCTGAGTTTTGAGTTTTCTTCGAATTGGAGTGGGTGTGATGCCCTGATTCCTTGTTCTTGAGTGCAAGCCCTAATCCCCTGTTGACTTCTTCGCTCGCCAGCAATCCTCCCCCGCTTTGTCCTGCATCAGCTTTATCTTCTGTAATTTATGCTAGCGGCTCAACCTCCATCCATTTGGTGAAGTAATCAATGGCCACAATCAAAAGTTTTTACTGGCCGGATGCTGGTGGGAACGGTCCTTGGATGTCCATCCCCCATTGTGCAAATGGCTAAGGTGTGGTGAGTGGGATTAGCTGACTAGCCGGCCTTCTCTAAATGTTGGAGTATCTTTGACACGCATCGCACTTTTGGATGAAGTCCGATGCATCCCTCTGGATGGTTGGCCAGTAATATCCCCGTCGGATGATTTTGTAAGTCAGGGATCTTCCTCCCAAGTGGTCATCGTAGATGTCTTCGTGCACTTCTCTGAGTGCATAGTCAGCATCAGTCGGCCATATGCACTTTAGCAATGGCTATAAGAACAATTATTTGTAGAGAGTGCCATCGAGGATGATGTACTTTGAAGCTGTCCAGCATACACGCTTGGCCTCAGTAGTATCTTTCGATAGAGTCCCTTTGACAAGGAATGCAAAGATTGGGTCCATCCAAGAGGCTTCTTGCTCCACTTGGTGGACTTCTATCGGTTCTTCAGCAATGCTTGGGTGCTATAGATACTCCACAAAGGTCCGATCGAAGATCTTGGTAGCGGGCATAGCCAACCGTGATAAAGCGTCCACCCGGAAGTTCTACAATCAAGGTATATGGAGGATTTTGAAAAATTTAAGCCAAGTCATGAGGCTTTGTACCTTGCTCAAGTACTTGGCTAGGGTTGGATCTCTCTCCTCAAATTCACCCTTCACCTGGTTCACCAACAGCTGAGAGTCGGAGAAGGCCCTGATTTGGCTGATGCCCAACTCATCGGCTATTCTTAGTCCTGCAAGGAGGGCTTCATATTCTGCTTGGTTATTTAATACTTGAAATGCAAAGTGTAAAGCATACTCCAAGCTCTATTCATCGGGATCGGATAGGATCAGGCCCGCTCCACAGCCTGCAAGGTTGGACACTGCATCCACATGGAGGGTCCAAGTGGGTTCTGCTTCTTTAATGGCATCATCTTCATGTGCATCGATGGCTTGTAAAGGTACCCCCTGTCTCCAGGTACATTCTATAATGAAGTCAGGAATTACCTGAGCCTTCATGGCCGATCAAAACTAGAAAGAGATGTCAAATTCACCAAGCTTGATGGTCCATTTGGCAAGCCGACCGAATGTGTCTGGACTCCTGAGGATCGCCTTGAGAGGTTGGTTGGACAGGATGACAATCGGATGCGCTTGGAAGTAGGGTTGCTGTCACTTGGCTGCTATGACCAAAGAATAGACAAGCTTCTGTATCTTGGGATATCTTGTCTTAGTATCGTGGAGAACCTTGCTGATATAATAGACAGGTTTCTGTTGATTGCTTTCTTCGACCTGAACAAGGACGGAGCTGATGCCTCGTCCGACATCGACAAGTACAAGTATAAAGGCTCTCCCTCCGTCAGCTTAGCCAACAATGGAGGGTTCTTTTAATAAGCCTTCAGTGCCTCGAAGGTCGACCAACACTCGTCGGTCCAATGGAAGTGGTCCGATCGCCACAAGGTCTTGAAGAAAGATGACCAGGAAATGAAGTGGCTTAGAGAGGCCATTTGGGCCATAAGTTCTTAAACTTACTTTTTATTAGACGAATTTCCCATATCAATAATAGCTTTGATTTTATCAAGATTGACCTCGATTTTTCTTTGCATGACCAAGAAGCCAAAGAATTTCCCAGAGGTCACCCCAAAAGTGCACTTGGCTGGATTCAGCTTCATCCGGTGATGCCTTAAAGCATCAAAGAACTCCTGTAAGTCTCTGATATGGTTGGCTCTGTGGAGGCTTTTGACTATCATATCATCGACATACGCCTCCATATTCCTTCCAAGCTGCCCTTCGAAGACCCGATTTATCAGCCTTTGGAAAGTGGCACTAGCATTCTTCAGGCCGAATGGCATCATTTTGTAGCAATACAGTCTTTGTCGGTGACAAAGGCTGTCTTCTCTTCATCCTCTGGATGCATCTTGATTTGGTTGTAGTCGGAGAAGGCATCCATGAAGCTCAAAAGCTAATGACCGGCTGTGGTGTCCATCAGTTGGTCAATCTTTAGCAAGGAAAAGATGTCCTTCAGACAAGCATTGTTGAGGTCGGTGTAATCCATGCATATCCTTCATTTTCCATTAGCTTTCCTCACCATTACAACATTTGCCAGCCAGTCGGTATAATGGGCCTCTCTGATGAAGCCGGCATCGGAGAGCTTCTTGACCTCCTCGTCAATTGCCCTCTATCTTTCAGGAGCAAAGCTCCTCTTCTTCTGTCTGACAGGCCTGTAGGTCTGATCTACTTTAAGCTGGTGAGTTATGACTTCTGGCGGGATACCTGGCATGTCCGATGCCGACCAAGCAAAGACATCAGCATTATCCTACAAAAAGTTGATCAGTTCTAACTTGACCTCTTCACTGAGAGTGCTCCCAATTTGGAGGACCTTGATGGGATCATCCTCCCGAAAGGGAAAGAACAAAATCCTTTCGACGGGTTGGCCGTGGCCGTCGGCTTCAGCCCTAGGGTCAAGCTGCTCCAGAGTGGAATGGTCATTTGATTTCCTATCTTGGATAGTTAAGCATTGCCTAGCCATCCTGCGGTCTCCCCTCATAACTCTGATCCCGTTTCGAGTAAAAAATTTTGCCAGCAGGTGGTAGGTAGAGACTATGGCCCGGAACTTGTTGAGAGCTAGTCGGCCCAAAATGGCATTGTACACCGAGGTCATACGTACGACCACAATGTTAATGGGGAAAGTCTTCTGGAAAGGCTTCGTCTCGATGGTCACAGGCAAAGTTATTTCTCCTTCCACTCCAACGAAGATTTCCTCAAAGCCCATCAGCAGCATAGGGGATTCCTGCAGCTTCGATATAGATAGATTCATTCTTACAAAGGCATCATACAACAACACTTTCATGGAGCTTCCATTATCAATAAGGATCCTCTTTACATCATAGTTGGTAATTATTATCGACACAACTATAGGATCATTTCCAGAAATTTGGGATTCTAGGAGGTCTTCGTCGAAGAAGCTGATTACATTGGAACCCCTTGACCTCTTCACAATGTTCTGATCTTCTTCATATCTCCAATCAGTTCGATGGTGTAGCATGCCAACATTCCCATCGGTCGGATGCTGGTTGGGAAGCTTTGTCTCCTCTAGGGGGTCTCTGGCAGTTTAAGCTTCAGCCTAATTCCTTTGGGGTCAGACGTACTTGTGCAGGTACCCCCTTCTGATGAGGTCTTCAATTATATTTTTTAGCTAGAGGCAGTCTTCAGTGTTGTGTCCGTGGTCCTGATGGAACTGGCAGTATTTGTCTCTATTTCTGGATGCAGAGGGGCCCCTCATCGAATGAGGCATTTGCAGGAAGGTCTCATTCTCAATTTCAGGAGGATCTTCTCCCTCAGAAGGGAGAGGGGCGCATAAGTTTCAAACCTCCTAGGGAAATCCTTCGGCTTTGGGCTGTGGCATCGAGTCGAGTTGTTGCTGTCGCTAGGAGGTCAGACTTTGGGAGCCTTATCACTCCGCTTCTTGGGAGCCGACCTCCCTTCAACCTAGCATCGGCTCGCCACCTGTTCTTCTGCCAGGGCATACTTCTATGCCTGGGCAAGCAGCTCGGAGTAGCTTATTAGGAATTTCTTGTCAAGGGAGAAGGTGAGCCTGGATGAGCGCAGCCCTCTCTTGAAGGCTGACATAGCTACATCTTCATTCAGATCCGGGATCTCCATGGCTGCTGAGTTGAAATGGGCCATGTAATCCAGAATGGTCTCTCCCTCCTTTTGTAGTATGAGAAATAGGCAGTCAGTGTTCCTCGACATCCAACTGCAAGTCCTAAAATGGGAAAGAAAGAGATTTTCAAGCTGAGAGAAGGAGTGGATCATATCAGGTCGGATGGCGAAGAACCACATCCGAGCCACCTTCTTGAGGGTCGCAAGAAAGGCAATGCAATGGAGGACGTCGGAGGTGCCTTGCACCATCATGTGGGCCTTGTAAGTATCCAAATGATCCAGTGGATCGATGGTACCATCATAGGGGTCCACCTGTGGTATCTTGAAGTGGCGAGGGATAGGCTCCCCCATGATTTCGGTAGAAAAAGGCGGGTGGGAGTCATACGCCTGCCCCCCATCGGCTTTTTGCCGATCGACCAGCACAGCGATCTGCTCCTCCATGCACTGGGGTTTACTGGTGTAGTCCCTCGGGACCTTGCCATAGTGCTGGTCACTGTCGGAGACCGAGTTAGCAGAGGAGGGTAAGGCAGACCTCACTCTCTTCCCATCAACATGAGCCCTCTGGGACCTTCGGGGCTCAGGAACATCATAGGAATGGGACTGAGGGACTTCATGCTATCGGCTTCCCTCAGCAGCAGGCTGGTGGTTGGTGCGAGACGCTGCAGGCAGTTGCTACCGGTTGTTAGCAATATCCTGGAGGTTCTGAACCACGGCAGCAAGGGTGTCGATGCGATTTAGAAGAGTCTGGAACTGCTGCTGTCCCAGAGTGATGGTGGGCTTGGTGACATCATTCTCCCTAAGAGGTCCTTCTGACCTGGACAGAGAGTGACCTCTCCTGGCGGAGGTGTTCAGGGCTCTTCCCTTTGCTATTGTCTTACTTAGTGGGTGGACTCCTCCTTTTAGAGAAGGGAAAACAGGCCTTTCCTCTAGCACCAATCTATTGCTATGACTTCTCCCAGACTGGGCTCAGATGGTTAGGCTGGAGTGCTCCTCTCCCAGTTCCTGCAAAAAAGTTCCCAAGGGACGGTGGTGTTCCAGTGGGGACACTCCAATGCTTAAGTTAAATGGAGCTTGAGGGCAACATAATGGAGGAATCTAATGGAGACGAGCGTATAAAGTGGGAAGAGAGTCCTTACCAACCTGAGTCCCCTGGTTTATCTTATATAGGCACGGAATGCTACCAGAATCTATTACGGGCTAAGCACAGAATGACCGATCTGCCCCTAGGAGAATCCAGAAGTGGCCACGTGGTGTCAGGATGATGTAGCATCATAGAGCTAGTAGAGTAGTGGTGTAGATGTGTCAGGATTCTGTTGTAATAGAATTCTAGTACCAGCTGGAAGGGTCTTCTGGAGCCCTCGATGGTGTGGGCACCAGACTCAGAAGAAGACTTCAGAGCTCCATCTGGATCTCTGATTAACCTTGCCATAAAAAAATTAGGGTTTTTGGTTTGTAATAAGAGTTGACTAGATCAACTCAATTTAGCTTGAGTCTACATTACCTGCATTTTATTTTGTTGAGTCATGTTGACTCAGTAGTGGACTAGGGTTTCAACCTAGGGTGTTACATTTTCTCCCAAGACCAAGCAAGTGGACACCACACTCCCAGCCACACTCCCAGCCATACGCCTGAGTCCAGGGGGCGCCATATCTACATCCAGCAGCCTTTGGTCCCCACTCCACAGATAGCAGCTTCCTTCTCTCATGCGCCAGATGAGGAGAAATCCACCAAGAGTCCACAAATCAAGGGGGCGGCCAAGACTTTCCCAAGAGAACCAAAGTAAAGATGGGAAGAAATTTTCTTGGAGAGAACTTCAAGGAGGCGCCCACTACCTGCCAAAAAAAATCCAAAACAAAGATGGGAAGGACCTTGACTTAGGGAGGAAGAAAAGGAGGAGTCCAAAAGAGTTGATCCATGGAAGGAAAAAAATTCTCTTGAAGATCCATACAAGGAGGCGCCATCTACCTGCCTTTTATAACCCAAATCAAATTTTTTTGGTACTTTGGCCGACCATATGTGTATGATTTTTCCTGATTTGTAGATCCCCTCCTTTAGTCCCACATGGGAAGATGTAAAACCCTACTCCCTTGTAAAGCCTTATAAATTAAACCCCTCTTGTAAGTTTAAATCAATCAGATGAATGAAACCAAATTTTTTTGTGAGCAAACTTTGTGTTTTCTCTCTTTCGCACTTGCATCCAGGTGTTGAGCTCCGTGAGGGAGTAAATCCGGGTTCCCCAGGAACTTTGAGGAGGTGTGAGATCTCCAAAACCCAAACCCTAGGTTAGCCACTCCACTCCCAAACCCTAGCCGCCATCACCCTTCTCTTTCCACCAAGCCCTAGTCTATTCCACTTCTCACGGCCACCCTCTCCAAGTCCAGGCCGGCCACCAGCATCCAGCTCCAATCCAGATACTTCAGATCTACAGCAATTCTAAGAGGAAGTCAGATCGGCCTCCAGGAGAATCCTGATTTCAGCAACTTCAGCTTTCAAGTTCTTCAACCTGGAAAATCTTTTCTTGAGTATCTGAAATCCATCACTTGTTCCTCTTCTTTCCCAGATCTTGAGTCCAGGAGAAGCCGACCAAACCACAAGACCAGTATTGGAGGATCCATTGCGAAGATAGCTGACTCCGAGGATCCCACAATCTGCTCGAGAGAGTTCTTCCACCAAAATCCTGAGAAGATCACTGTCTGGTTAGTAAACCATCTCTCCTCTCTATTTCTGTTCTGTTGAAAGTTCAGAGCGAAACCCTAGGTCTGGGAGTTTCTCAACCCCCAGCGATCCGTTACTTCTGAACTACTCTGATAATTTAGTTTCATCTAAATTGTGCTTTCAATCCTTACCTAGTTTCCTTCAACTTAGTTTAGCTTTACTTTGAGTCAAAGCCAATTTCTGAAATATAAAATAAAAAAATAAAAAAAAAGAAATTAATCCTAAATTTACTTCCGCATACGCTTCTTTGTTCTTTGTTCTGCATCATTTTTGGTATCAGAGCCCTGTCTAGGGTTTCTGTTTGATTGCTTGTTTGAGTCCCTCTCTTTTTACTTTGTCTGCTCGAAGTAGACTCCCCAGGATGTCCGGTCCTAGGAATGAAGCGAGGTGCAAACCTCCTCTTCCCATTCCATGGGGTGTTCCTAGGGCGTGTAGGGGATCCGTTGGGTTACAACTTCGTAGCAGAAATTGTAAACGGGGAAGTGCTCTGTTTTCAGCCCATAATTGCCCTGTTGCAGGAATTATTTCTCACTTCAGGTAACTCCAAATTCAGTGATTTTTATTTTGCTGAAACCAGTATAATTGAACCTAATTTGCATAATTTTCTCATGATTTATTGGTTTCTGTGAGATTTCTGAGAATTAAATTACTGCAACTCTATTTTTGTGTTCTGCAATCCAATTATTTTTGAGTGTTCATCTCTTAATTCACCTTAAGGGCATTTGAGCATCTAAGATAAGGGGAGGAGTTGATAACCTCTCCTTAGCCCAAAACCACCACCCCTTCATTCGAACCTAAGCCTTTAATCTAAAATTGATTAGACCTAATTTGCCCTAGTGGGCTAGGGACATCAACAAGTCGGGTCAAGGCTAGTGTTGAGTCAGTTTGTCTGGTTACTCTGTGTGTGCTTTGTACTCAGTGTCTAGAATGGTGGTTCAGGGATTCCATCCTGAAGGGCTTGTGTGCTGGTCCGCCTACCTGGCCAATCTCTGATTGGTGTCTAGGATTGGCATTCAGGGACCTAACACTCCCCTTACACCTGCCTGGCTGAGTCTTGAGTTACTACAAGCTAGTTTGCCACTCTGATTGGGCATCTAGTTTGGGCTCTAGGTCTAGTTAGCCCGTAGTCATTCAGTTGAGTCTCATTTTATGTGTTTGCTTGCATCATGTCTACCCGGAATGGAGTGCCCTACCAACCTGGTCAAACCCAACCTGACTTAGAGGCCATGGTTAGAGCTCTTACTGAGAGCATGAACAAGTTAAGCCAGGATTTGACTGCTACTGTTACCTAGTGTAAAGAACAAGTCCATGAGAATTTTACCTAGCTTAAGGATCAAGTCCAAGTCCTTGAGAAACGTAGACATCAAAATTGGATCCCTGATCCAAAATTTAATAGGCCCCAACCTCATCCATACCAGGAGCCTAGGAGGACCTTATACCGTGATCCCGAGCATAACCTTAGGAAGCCTAACCATGATATCTATAGTGTTGATCGTGTCTATGAGAGGTCCTTACAATATTCTAGACCAGTCACTCAACAACCCAAGTCTTCTAGATCAAACCATTTAGATCCACACCCATGCCCAAGTAAGGTCTCTACTAGCTTGAAACCCAGTGTGACCCAGGTTCCTATATCGCAAGAATGTTTGTTTTGTGGAGAAAGAGGCCATAAATCTAGTCAGTGCCCATGCATAGGACTGGCTTGTGCACAGCTAAGTGGTAAGAATCCTAAGGATGACATTAATGAGGGAGAACCCAAGCCTACCAATGAGGAAGAAAGGTTAGGTATGACAAGCCTAGAATCGGTTGACCCGATTACCACTGACCCGAAACCCATTGAAGATGGCATCGAGGAAGTATATGATGCTGGCTTGAGTCTAGTTGATGAATATGAGGGGGAAGAACTTGAAGAATGTGACATCGATACTATTGGTTCCTTACCTGAGGAGACCTTGGAGAGCAACCAAGTGGTAGGACCTAGTTCAGAAATTCAAGAGATTTGTGAGAATCAGGTTCCTTTAGTCAAATACCCCCAGGAAGAACTCATAGTGTTAGCCCGAGCTATCAGTTCGTACCCTCTAATGACAGTCATTCCCCAAGTACCAATTGAAGATCTTTGCACTGAACTATTTAAGTTTGCCCACCCTATGGTAGATCCTCTCCTTAGGATGACTGAATCAAGCCTCTTACAATTGGACCTTGTCCCATGCCCAGCCACTAAGATCTCTCCCGTAATCTCAGTTGAACATCCTTGTCTTGAGCGGATTGATTCTCCCAGTCCTGTAGAAGTCCTCCTTATGACCCCAGACCCCTTCCTTCGCATGACTGACCTACCCTTCTGTAGAGTATACCTTTCATCACCCATAGGTCAAATTTCAATTCTTGAGGTCATCATCCATAGGCCCTTCCATGAATCATTCTTTAATCCATTTCTTGAGAAAGTGGATCATTGTTTGCTTAGAGAACAAACCTTAACTATTGCAATCACATGTCCTAGGCTACTTCCCGAACCATCTCTTGATCCATTCCTAGGAATAGCAAACTTTTCCTTTCGTAAGGATGACCAGTTGACACTCATAGATCACCATTCAAACCTTCAGGTCACCACCTTTAATCAGCAGGTAATTCAAGACTCCACCTCATATTTCCTCCCTTTCTCTAGGACTTCCAATGCTTCTTACACCATCCAAGTATACTTTGTCGAAGTCTTTAGAGTGAACCACGTGTCAGAACCTATTAGGTTTGCCACCTACTTCTGGAAGACCTTATGGCACCTACTAGGCACCCATGATAAGTTTTCATGCTCTGCATGCCATCCTCCGACCCAAGGTCAAACCTAGAGAGCCGTAGTTTATTAGGTTTAGACCTAGGGTTCCTTTGAATAAAGTCTATTCTTTAGGAATGCATCGTCAGTCGAGTTTAGGACATTGTCTCAGATTTTGGTTAAGTGAGAATACCAGGAGTTGGGATTTGTATTTACCGAGGGCTAAATTTGCATATAATGTTTCGATCAATAGGTCTATAGGCTAGAGTCCCTTTGAAATTGTTCATGGATACAAGCCTCACACACCACTTGATCTGATTTCACTATTAGTCCACACACACAAGTCTCTTGATGCACTTGCATAGCATGTAAAAGACTTGCATAAAGAAATTCATGCCAAAATAAATTTAAGTAATGAAACTTATAAGAAGTTGGCTGATTCTCAAAGGCGAGTCAAAACTTTTGTTGAGGGAGACTATGTAATGATTAGGTTAAGGCCTGAACAGTTTTCTCCTGGAACCGTTAGAAAGTTACATGCTAAAGGAGCTAGACCATTTAGAGTGGTGAAGAGAGTAGGATCCAATGCCTATGTGCTCGAGTTACCTCCAGAACTAGGCATTAGCTCCACTTTCAACATTACAGACCTAGTAGAGTATAGGGAGCCAGCTGTGATTCCCAGTGAGGCTTTTGAACCTAATCCTGCTCTTGAGAGTGAACCTGACCCTGTGTGTCCACCAACAAACTGGCCTGTGAGGAAAGAGCAGATTGAAAAGATCCTGGATGATCAGGTTTTCTCTACTCGTAATCGAGGATACCAAAGATACCTGGTCCGCTGGCTAGGAAGGCCAGATTCTGATGACTCTTGGATCCCCCGAGAAGAATTACAAGAGTTGGACCCAGACCTCTTGGAGAGATACCAGAGCCAACTTGATCCATACTCGACAGGGTCAAGTTCCTCCCACCCTGGGAGAATTGGTGCGGGCACCAGACTCAGAAGAAGACTTCAGAGCTCCATCTGGATCTCTGATTAACCTTGCCCGAAAAAAATTAGGGTTTTTGGTTTGTAATAAGAGTTGACTAGATCAACTCAATTTAGCTTGAGTCTACATTACCTGCATTTTATTTTGTTGAGTCATGTTGACTCAGTAGTGGACTAGGGTTTCAACCTGGGGTGTTACATTTTCTCCCAAGACCAAGCAAGTGGACACCACACTCCCAGCCACACTCCCAGCCATACGCCTGAGTCCAGGGGGCACCATATCTACATCCAGCAGCCTTTGGTCCCCACTCCACAGATAGTAGCTTCCTTCTCTCATGCGCCAGATGAGGAGAAATCCACCAAGAGTTCACAAATCAAGGGGGCGGCCAAGACTTTCCCAAGAGAACCAAAGTAAAGATGGGAAGAAATTTTCTTGGAGAGAACTTCAAGGAGGCGCCCACTACCTGCCAAAAAAAATCCAAAACAAAGACGGGAAGGACCTTGACTTAGGGAGGAAGAAAAGGAGGAGTCCAAAAGAGTTGATCCATGGAAGGAAAAAAATTTTCTTGAAGATCCATACAAGGAGGCACCATCTACCTGCCTTTTATAACCCAAATCAAATGTTTTTGGTACTTTGGCTGACTATATGTGTATGATTTTTCCTGATTTGTAGATCCCCTCCTTTAGTCCCACATGGGAAGATGTAAATCCCTACTCCCTTGTAAAGCCTTATAAATTAAACCCCACTTGTAAGTTTAAATCAATCAGATGAATGAAACCAAATTTTTTTTGTGAGCAAACTTTGTGTTTTCTCTCTTCCGCACTTGCATCCAGGTGTTGAGCTCCGTGAGGGAGTAAATCTGGGTTCCCCAGGAACTTTGAGGAGGTGTGAGATCTCCAAAACCCAAACCCTAGGTTAGCCACTCCACTCCCAAACCCTAGCCGCCATCACCCTTCTCTTTCCACCAAGCCCTAGTCTATTCCACTTCTCACGGCCACCCTCTCCAAGTCCAGGGCGGCCACCAGCTTCCAGCTCCAATCCAGATACTTCAGATCTACAGCAATTCTAAGAGGAAGTCAGATCAGCCTCTAGGAGAATCCTGATTTCAGCAACTTCAGCTTTCAAGTTCTTCAACCTGGTAAATCTTTTCTTGAGTATCTGAAATCCATCACTTGTTCTTCTTCTTTCCCAGATCTTGAGTCTAGGAGAAGCCGACCAAACCACAAGACCAGTATTGGAGGATCCATTGCGAAGATAGCTGACTCCGAGGATCCCACAATCTGCTCGAGAGAGTTCTTCCACCAAAATCTTGAGAAGATCACTGTCTGGTTAGTAAACCATCTCTCCTCTCTATTTCTGTTCTGTTGAAAGTTCAGAGCGAAACCCTAGGTCTGGGAGTTTCTCAACCCCCAGCGATCCGTTACTTCTGAACTACTCTGATAATTTAGTTTCATCTAAATTGTGCTTTCAATCCTTACCTAGTTTCCTTCAACTTAGTTTAGCTTTACTTTGAGTCAAAGCCAATTTCTGAAATATAAAAATAAAAATAAAAAATAAAAAGAAATTAATCCTAAATTTACTTCCGCATACGCTTCTTTGTTCTTTGTTCTGCATCACTCGAGCCACCCTTGGAGTTGCTTCCCCGAGTTCAATGAAGACTTCTACCATCGAAGTGGGTCGGTCGAACTCTGGCCAAAAGAGGTCACGCTCCAACCAGAGAGGGCCGGTTGGACTTCAGCTAGAGAAAGCCAATCAGGCCTCTGATGGAGAGGGTCGCTCGGACATTTACCATAGTAAGTCGTTTGGACTTCGACTATAGGGGACCGGTCAGACCTCAGCGGAAGTGGGTTAACCGGACCTGTTGGACCTCAGCGAGAGTGGGTCAGCCTGACCTTAGCAGGAGCATGTCAACCAGACCTCGGCAGGAGCAGGTCAGCCAAACCTCGGCAGGAGTGGATCAGCCGGACCTCAGCAGGAGTGGGTCAGCCGGACATCAGCAAGAGTGCCGATTTGGTTCGAAAGTGAGCCGGTTGGGTATAACAGGCCTGTTTCCCCATCTTAATGTTTTTGGTTTTATCTGATTTTGATGGTGATTAACCTTTGTTTTGTTGTCTATTTTGTTAAAAGTTTTTTGGAATTTTTCTGATCTGAAAAATAGGGAAAATTTGCATCAAAATAAAACCCTGACAAATTTCTGCATACTGTTTCTGCATTAGGAGTCCAAGTTTAGGTTTCATTCACCATCTTAGGTATTTTATTTATTTTTGAAATTTGTATCACGTAATCTTTGTTGAGTTCTCTATTTTACTAATATTTTTCTCAGATTTTACAGAACCAAAGACTATGACAAAATTGGCATCCTAGAAACCCTAACCAAAAATCTATGTTATCCTGCACCCAGTTAGAAACCATAGATTTTTCATCATCATGCCATTTGTTTTTTGCATGAGATTTAGTAAGAATCATCAACACACGTTATTCTTTATTACATAAATTTTATATAATTTTTTTGCATTGAAATCTGTGCTAACATCTGCATCAAAGCCAACCCTAATTCTCTGATTCTGTGATTTCTGCATATCTGACTAAACCAAACCTAATCAACTACCAAACCCCACCTAACCCAAGCCAAATTTTGTTTGATAATTTAATAAATTTAAATTTAATTTGTCACCTCATGAAAGGCACAAAAATATTTTTACTTTTTGATTGTTATTAGTTGCATTAGGGCTCATCGATTGTCATCATTTCATTAAATCAATCTTAAGGGCAATTTCAGTATCTCAGATCAGGGCAGGAGGTCATTACCTATCCTGGGCCCAAAATAACCCCCTTGCATTCTTACCCAAGCCTTAACTAAAATCAATTAGAAACCAAAATTGCTCTAGTAAGCATAGGGGCACCAACCGGTCGGGTTCGAGTCTAGTGAGGAAACTAGTGCTCCCAACCCATCACCTATTACTGAAAGCTGGTGTCTAAGGCTAGAGGTCCATAGGCAAATGCCCTAAGTGGATTGGTGGTTACTTAATTAGGACCTTGTCACAGGCACGGGAGCCTCCCACCACCCCACCTCTTACCTGGCCAGTGGAAGGATTAGGTGCTATGTCGAGTGTAAGTTGAGTTAACTCATTAGGTTTTGGCTCTAGTATGTGTTAACCTTTGTGTGCTTGATTGCATCATAATCCCTTGATTGATTGATTGCATGAACATTAGATTAAGAGTCTAACCCTACCAGTAGTCTCACCACCCCAAACCTAGTGTGACCATGGAGCCCAACCCTAGGAGAACCCGATATTCTGACCCATACCGGAAACCCAACCTTAGGGGAACCCTATACCATGATCCCTACTTGGAGCCCAACCCTAAGAGAACCCAATACTCTGACCCATATCAAAAGTCCAACTAACGGAAGCCCAATTATGGGTTCATAGTCCAGGATGAGAGAACCACTAGGAACTTTAGGCCAAAAATACCCACCTTCAATGGCACCTCAGATCCCAAGGTCTAAATAGATTGGGAAGGAGATATGGAACAATATTTTGAATGGTATGACTTGAGTGATAAAAGGAAGTATGAATTTGCCGAACTCAGGTTAATTGACCATGCTAGGTTATACTGGAGAGGCATAGAGAGCCTCATCAGCCAATAATACAAAGCTCCCATAGATACCTGGATGGCCATGAAGCTAAAACTTAGAGAGAAATATGTTCCCCCATACTACCGACAGTGCCTTCTAGATCACTAGAAAAGGTTAAGTCAAGGAAGTAGGTCTGTGTCAGAGTACATAGCCAAGTTTGATGAGTGTGCCTTAAATTGTTTCCTAGACGAACCCACATCAGTGACCCTATCTAGGTTTATGGCTGGCCTTCATGAAGACATCTAGTGCGAACTATCTCATTGGCAGATTCAGGACCTAGAGGAAGCATATCACATAGCTAGGGAATTCAAGTCATATCAAAGGGAACTCATGATCAGTCAATCTTAGATCCACAAGAGTAACCCTCTTGAACCCAAGCCCAGACTTAGCCGACTTCCTTTAGACCAGCCCAGTACCATTACCCCTAGCCAGACCCTAGCACCTAGTCAAGTGTGTTCAAGCCAAGTCAACCCTAGTCAACTTGAACCCCATAGGATTATTACCCTTAGATATGAACCTAATACTAGTCAGGAACCCCTTAGTCAACCCATCCCTACCCAGTCATTAGTCAATATTCCCTTAGTCAACCCCCTCTTACCACCCCATTGGTTCACCAGAATGATCTTGAAGAGAAGATATATGAAGCTAATATGAACTTAGTGAAAGAGAATGAGGAAGAAGAAGAAGAGTTACCTATAGAAGACCTAGAATTAGTTGACCAAGAAGATACCTAGGTAGAAGCCAATCTAGAATTAGTTGACCCACTAGATACCCATGTAGAAGCCAACCCAAGGTTAGTTGACCTAGACCCTACCCAAACTGAACTTGTAGTGGAAGACCAGTTAGAGGAAGAGAGCTCTGATACTACTATTAGAGTTTTACTTGAGGAGACACTAGAAGAAAGCCCAACTATAGAGTCTAGTCCTGAGATTCAAGATCTAGAAGAATTTATTAAGAACCTGATCTCTTTAAATCAGTACCCTCAAGATGAAGTCACTCCTTTGACTCCAATTGATCTATTTCCTAAAATTAATGATCCATTCTTCCATAATGCAGACCCTGTAAGAGTATCTCAAACCCATAAGATAAACCTCATTAGTCTAAGACTAATTCTAGATGCCCCTTCTTACATCTTACTCTACCCGATTAACCCCAAACACTTTTCGTACTTTCTATCCTATCAGACTAACCCTGAATCCACTTCTTATTTCCTATCCTTTTATGAAACTTTTCATAATTTTCTATCCCTTAGATTGCATTTTATAGAGGTAATCATATTGCATTCATTCATTACACCAGTTAGATTTGCATCATATTTCTGGCATACTCTAAGGCACCCTAGTAGGAGTCCATGCACCATTCTCATCTGCATATCACCCACCTGATAAAAGGTTAAACCCATAGTTGTAGTGTAGGGTTTAATAAAATTTGCATATCAATAAGTGTTGGCATGAGCTATTTTCCCATGTTAGGTGTTTTGTCTGCATGTCATTAGGTGTTCTCATGAGTTTTTGCACTACATGATTAGAGATTTGCATGAGGAATTAATCATAAGATTAATATAAAAAATATTTTCTTATAAAATATGGTTAATTCCTGAAAAGAGTCTAAGAGTTCCTAGGAAAATCTTGTAACAATTAGGCTACATACCTGTGAGCTAGATTCGTCAAAGTGATAAAGAAGATTGGACCTAGTACCTGAGTTACCTAATTAGGCATTAAGCTCAACCTTCAATATTTTAGACTTAGTTGAGTTTAGGGAGCCAGCAATGATACCTAATAAGTTTTGAGCCTAACTCTTTCTTTGAGAGCGAACCCAATCCTGAGTGTCTACCATCAAATTTTCCTGTGAGCGGAATGATTGAGCATATCCTGGATGACCAAGCCATTAGTACCCAAATCAAAGGCAACACATCACTTAGTTTTTTGGCAAGGTCGACCAAGATCTGAGAATTCATGGATCACTCGAGAGGATCTGCAATGCCTCATCCCAGACCCGTCAGAGAAGAACCTGAGCCAAATCACCCTTTACATGATAGGGTCAAGTTCCTCCCACCCCGAGAGAATTGATGGGGACATCAGATCAGACATAGACTTCAATCTTCATTTTATTCTCTAAGTCATGTGTTGTTCAATTTTGAGTACTGTAAGAGAATTTAATTTTCGGTCTTGCAATAAGTTGAAGAAAAAAGTCCAATTGAGTCCAGTGAGTCCCTTGTCTCACCCTTATTAGTCCTGTAAGTATGTTACTAGTCATTGTAAGTTGTATCCAAGACAAGTCCAGTTATATAAGATAAGGAGTACCAGCCAAAGTCTTCATCAGGCCAACCAAAGTCTTCACCAGGCCCTCCCAGAGCGAAGCAAGCCCAAGCCCATGAAGCTCCACATATGAAGATTCCAAGCATTACCTGATATCAGTAAATATTCTAGGCACTCCAACCTAGGGTTTCCAGCCCACTTGGAAGCCCATGCACCCATGCTTTGAAAACCATGCCAAAATCCCAATGGAGGATGCCCCAATTGCTGCCCACACACCCAAGATCAAGCCAAGTGGCGTCCAAGCCCAAGAGAAGGAGATTGGACCAAGTCCAAGGTCCATTGACCAAGTCAAAGGAGGAGAACATCTATAAAATATACTCCTAATCCTAGGCAAAGTATGTATTCCTATCCTAACAAGGAGAGGGCATGGGAACATCTATAAAAACCCCACCCCTCCCCCTCTTATAAGAATAATCTTTATTCATGAAATCAAAACTCTGGTAAATTTTGTTCAAGGTTGTTCTTGTGTTCTTGTATTGAGGTGTGAGTGTACTTGTGAGCCCTAGTTCTTCCAAGCCCTAGCCGACCAACCTTCCTTCATCCAAACCTTAAGACACCCCAGGAGAAGAAGCCCTAGCCGACCTCAAGCAAGAAGCTTTCTTCCATCTTCCAGCCACCAACTCCAGCACATCCTGCTTCTTCTGTCTTTCAAACCCTAATTCCATCTTTTTTTATTATTATTTGCTTTCTAGCTAACCCCTGACGTTTGTAGGATCTCTCCAGTACCATGCCCTTGGATGATGTCTTCCTTTCCCCTGAATGCAACTGATAAAAAGCTGGTAGATTCATAGGACAATGACCGGATCATCCATGCACCATTATGAGTGAAGAGAACTCTTTTACAACATCAAGGCAATCATTACTAGGTATGTAGACCCCATCCCACCTCACTTTTTTTGTTTTATTGAAGATTGAACATGCACCTAATAGGCCTTCTTAGATCGAGGATCTTTTAATTTTTTTATTTCTTTGATAGTTCTAGCATGTGGGTAGAATTTCTAATTGTTGCATGAAACCCTAACTTAGTCTAGTCTTTTTTCAGGAATAAACCAATAACATAATCTGAAATCATTGTTTATTTTAATCTGATTTTCTTATACTTTTCAGGTCATTCATCTGCATGAATCATGTTAGAGTTTTGTCTTGCATCAATTTTGGTATCAGAGCGGGATTAGGGCATGTTCTTTCATTCTAGTTTAGATTTTTTGCTTACTGAAATCTGCATATTCATCAAACTTTCAGACTGTTTCCCCATCTTAATGTTTTTGGTTTTATCTGATTTTCATGGTGATTAACCTTTGTTTTGTCGTCTATTTTGATAAAAGATTTTTGGAATTTTTCTGATCTGAAAAGTAGGAAAAATCTATATCAAAATAAAACCCTGACAAATTTATGCATACTGTTTCTGCATTAGGAGTCCAAGTTTAGGTCTGATTCACCATCTTAGGTATTTTGTTTTTCTTTAAAATTTCATCGCATCATCTATTTTTAGTACATGGTTTCACTAAGATTTTTCTTAGATTTTACAGAACCGTAAACTATGACAAAATAGGCATCCTAGAAACCCTAACCGAAAATCTGTGTTTTCCAGCACCCAGTTAGAAACCCTAGGTTTTACATCATCATACCATTTTTGTTTTGCATGAAACTTAGTAGGAATCATCAACACACGTCATTCTTTATTCTGTAAATTTTATGTAACTCTTCTACATTTAAATCTATGCTAACTTCTGCATCAAAGCAAATCCTAATTTTCTGATTCTATGATTTCTGCATATCTAGCTAAACCAAACCTAATCAACTACCAAACCCCACCCAACCCAAGCCAAATTTTGTTTGATAATTTAATCAATTTAAATTTAATTTGCCACCTCATGAAAGACACAAAAATATATTTATTTTTTGATTGTTATTAGTTGCATTAGGGCTCATCGATTGTCATCATTTCATTAAATCAATCTTAAAGATAATTTCAGTATCTCAGATCAGGGCAGGAGGTCATTTCTTGTCCTGGGCCCAAAGTAACCCCCTTGCATTCTTACCCAAGCCTTAACTAAAATCAATTAGAAACCTAAATTGCTCTAGTAAGCATAGGGACACCAACCGGTCGGGTCTGAGTCTAGTGAGGGAACTAGTGCACCCAACCCATCACCTACTGAAAGCTGGTGTCTAAGGCTAGAGATCCAGAGGCAAATGCCCTAAGTGGGCTGGTGGTTACTTAATTAGGACCCATTCTGGTGTGGGCACCAGGCTCAGGAAGAGACTTCAACCGATATAAATTAGGAAAGATTCTTTATGGTTGGAAGATTGAGAACTTGAGTCCTATAATAAGTTTTATTTGAGTTTATTAGTCCTGTATTCATTTCATTTTGGTAATTGAGTATAGTATTTGCTTCAATTAATTTCTTCATTGTAGATGAGTCAAGGAGAGTCAGCCAAGACCAACCTGGTTTCAACACAACCAAGTCAAGAAGACTAGTGGGTGCATGGACCATGGAATCACCAACTTGGAAGCCACTTCGTCATTCCTCCTTGCCACATCACCAAGACACATCACCAAGGAATGTTGCCCAAGGAAGAAGGAATTTGAAATGGCCCACAAAATCTCCACAAATGCCACCCCTCTTCATGAAGCGCCCACTATTTTCTCCCCTTATTTTGTATTGTTTGAATTTCAAATTTTGAATTTCAAATGGCTTGGTGGTTTATAAAAAAGGCTCCAAACCTTATTGTAATCAATCATGAATCTTGAATCAATGAAGAAAGAAATTTTCTTGAGTTTTTTCCTTGCTTGAATGCTTGGTCCCTTATGAGAAGGTGGGCATGAGACCTAGAGTGTTCTTCCCCTTTCCAACTCCACTCATCCAACCTAGCTTCCTCCTATCCCTCTTAGTCCATTCGGCCAACCAAACAAGCACATCCTTAGTCCACATCTCCTCCATTTCCAATGAATTCAATCAATCAAGGAGTTCTTCACAAGATCAAGCCAAGAGTTGTCATCCAAAAGAAGCCATAGAAGATCCATACCAAGACTACTCCAAGCTTTCCTTATTTATTTCAAAGATCCCTCTCCTCACTTCTCCATTTCAATCCTTTTCTCTAATCTCCCCTACATCACTTTGTTGCAGGATCCCCAGGCTTCCATGCTCCAAAGAAGAAGGTCTCCCATGCCAAGAACCGGATATAAGAGACTTTGCAACCTAGATGGTGTGGGCACCAGGATCCGACAGAGGCTCCTCAGCCCTCTGTGGATCTCCAATTAGGGTTCCATTTTTTCAGGTCTTGAAATAAGGCTTTAAGGCTAAAACTTGTAATTTCTTTAGTTTTGAATTGAGTCTCTTATGTCTGTTCTAGTTATGTACTTTGACCAATTGGGTCAAGTTGTGTCCTGTATTGAGTCCAGTCATGTATTGGGTCTAGTCCAAGTCTGGGTCCAAGCCGGAGTGGTCTTTGAGTCCAGCTCAACTACTTTGGACTGGGCCTTGAAGGTCAACATGTCAACCCTAGGGTGCCACTTCACCATCCCATGTGGCACCACTTCATCATCCCATGTGGTGCCACCTCATCCAGCCATGTGGATGGCACAAGTGAGATTTTCTTGGATGCCAAATGGAGGCTCATCAAATATTCTCTCCTCCTTTCCCTTCCTCCATCAAGCCACTTACTAACAGAGTCATAGGCAACCAAGGAAAGGTTGAAGACAAAGGTCTTGTTCCAAGCCTCATATCAAGCTTCTTTCCAAAGAAGGGTGAGCAACCAAGGAAAGGTTGAAGACAAAGGCCTTGCTCCAAACCTCATATCAAGCTTCTTTCCAAAGAAGGGTGAGCAACCAAGGAAAGATGGAGACACAAGCCTTGCATCATGCCTTCTTCCCAAAATTGAAGGTCAACTTTCCAAGTCCAAGGGAGCCAAATTCTTTCTTCCAAGCCCATTATCATGCCATGCCCAAATCAAAGGAGTTTGAATTTCAAATTTTGAATATTTTTTGGTGCCTTAGCAAGAGAAGAAATGTATTTTTCATTCAAATTTTGAAAGGGTCTAAGGTGCCTATATAAAGGACCTTACCCCCTCCCTTGTAACGTTAAATTTTGATGAATCAAAAAGAATATTTCTTGAGTCCAATCTCTTGTTAGTTGCCTTCGTTCACTAGGAACGTCGATCTCCGAGAGGGAGCGCCTTCGCCTTCGACCATCGAGAGGTGTGAGGCCTCAAACTATCGTTACTTCCGCAACTTCGACATCTGACTCCAAACCAAGCAGAACTCCTCCATCTCTACAACCCTTCTTTCAACTTTCCACTGTTTGCTTTCAGAGTGAGATTTAACCTTGTCTTCTTTGAATTCTTGCAGGTCCTCCAGGTGACACGGGTATAGAGACGATTGCCTTTGCCTTCGAGTTCTTCGAACAGCCAACCGACGCCTCCGCAGGGTTGACAGCTCGGTTATCCAGGCCACATCCGTCAAAGTGAGCGATCTCTACACTGGGCGCTTCAGATCTTCGAGGTTTGCCCCTGACTCCTAAGTAGATCTTGATTGGAGAGCTAAGTCCTACGGGGTTTCTCAATCCCAGGGTCCTTTCTTTATCACTACTTTGGGGCTACCTGCTTCTTGTTAGTTCTTGTCATTGTAGAACCCTAGTTCATCTCTACTTGCTTTCGGGAATCCAAAGAAAACTAAAAAAAATCTAAAATCCATAAAAAATCTAAAAATCACTTGCATCATTTCATCGTCGCATCTAGTTAGTCCCCCGTCACTAGAGGAGTCTCCCTGTCATCCAAGAACTTCTTTGAGTGTTCACAATGTTAAATCTAAAAGTATTAATTATCGAGGAACCCTCTTTAGAAAGGCTTTCAGATCAATAATTATTAAATAAACTTAACCCTAATCTAAGTGGTTTCTTAACCATGAAGGTCCTCTTATTTTCTTTGAATGGTTTTATTTCTAGTAAAGTTTAATATTTAGAGTCCTATCATTGAATTCCCTACTTCTTTACTTGAATAGCTGCATCTATTTACTTCATTTCTCATTTAGTCATTACTGATTCTATTATGAATGCATCATTTCATCATCCTCCACCATCATCTTGGTATCAGAGCATGGTAGGTTAGGGTTTTGCATCTTCTTCAGTACCTGGATTGGGTGCTTCACCATGGCTGTCCGGTCATAGGGAAAAGAAGGGCTACAACACCCTCACATCCCATTCAACGGGGATTCCCTATAGCATGTCGGGGTGCCGATGTGATTGACTTTTGAAGCGGAACACAAGATTTGCGTTTTATTTTCAACATCTTCAAAATTTCTGCTGTTCTATCCTGTTAGCATTGTTAGAGTTCCAGGAGCTGTCCAGCATAGCACAGATTTTATTTTTTAATTTCCTTTCATCTAGTATATCCTCCACAAGTTAGGAGTGTTTTATAATTTTTTCAGAATTTCCTGAGATTAATACATAGTACTTCTCTGCCCCACTTCAGAACTATAACATATAAAAAATTCTGTACCTGAAATTGGGGTTCATTTGCATGCTTTCATTCATCTCATGATAAATCAATTTAAGGGCATCATTATGACATGGGGGTAGGATTTCATTACCTGTCCTTAGCCCAAAATCACCACTCAGCATAGCAAACCCAATCTCTAATTAAAATTGAGTAGTACTCTAATTTCTAGGGACATGCACATGTCTAGTTCAAGTCATTTGGGAAAACTAGTGCACCCACTCCTGCATCTATTTCTGAAAGTTGGTGTCTAGGCTAGGGGTCAAGTGGCAAATGCTCTAAGTAGTTCCTGTGGTTTTTAATTAGGACCCGGCGAGAGCTGGAGGAGCCTCCCACAGACCCACCCCTTACCTGGCCAGTGGATAGGATAGCTATTAGTTTGGTTGTACCTAGTTGACTCACCTTATTTGAGCTACTAAGTCTAGCAAACCCCTAGTCCAAGTTTGAGTCCATGTGTGCATGGCAACAAGATCAGGAGCACCCTACCAGCAAACCCAAGCTCAATCAAGTGCAACCATGGACCAAAATTTTGAGATCTTAATGAAAACCTTGAATGATCAAATGGCCCAACTGAACAAAAACCTGACTGACCAATTGGCACAGACCAACTAAAGCATGACTGATCAAATGGCCCTCATCGCTAGGCTTGACCGGTTAGAGGCTCGTACCCCTGAAAGAACCCATGAAGTCCAGAATGAATTAGAGTCTGAACCAGAGTTTGGTACACCCATCAACCCTAGAAGGGCCCCGCACCAAGACCTTTTCCCTGAACCAAACCCTAGGAGGCCTCATCAAGACCCTTTCCTTGAGCCAAATCCTAGGAGACCCAACCCTGATCGAGTCCATGACCCAAACCCTAAGAGGCACACCATGACCCGGCTTATGAGCCAAATCCTAGGAGACCCAATCATGATCAAATGGACCATGATGACCAAACCCTTAGGAACATTAGGTTGGAAGCACCCACTTTTGATGGGCATCTAGATCCTAAGGTTTATATAGATTCAGAGGGAGAGATGGACCAGTATTTTGACTAGTATGACATGACTGAAGAGAAAATGTGTAAGTTTGAGAAGCTTAGACTAGTCCGTCAGGCCAGCCTGTACTGGAAAAATGTTGAAAGATTCATTAGACAAAGAGGTGATGTTCCCATAGTAACTTGGATTGCAATGAAGCTTAAGCTTAGAGAAAAGTACCTTCCCATGTCCTACCACCAAAGACTGTTAGACCAGTGGCAGAGACTGACCTAGGGAACCAACAGTGTAGCTGAGTACATTGCAAAATTTGATGAGTTTGTGATGAGATGCCATGTCGATGAGTTTGAATCATTTACCCTGTCTAAGTTCAGAGCCAGATTAAGAGAAGAGATCCAGAAGGAGTTGTTTTTATGAGAAGTCCATGACTTAAAGTTAGCTTACCAGGTAGCACGAGATACTGAGACATTTAATAGGGGACCAACTTATCATAGACCAGTACCCCCTAGAACTAGTGCACCTAGTCAACAACCAGGACCAAGTCAGATGAGACCCAACCGACACAACCCTAATACACCTCTGACCCATAGAGACGATAGGGGTAAAGCACCAAAAGTTCAGAGAACCCCAAACCCTAATGCTCCTTGCTTTCGATATGATAAGGTAGGCCATTATGTTAGCAATTGCCCAACTAAATCCTTGCACTTAGGAGAATTAACGGAGAATAAGTCTAAACCCATAGAGCCCCTAGATGATTGTGTTGAGGAAGTATATCAGGCTGAGGATAATTTGGCTGACGAGTATGAAGGTGATGAAGATTTTATAGAGCCTGACCTTTTGGAAGTAGTTAGATGCATCCTTACCCATACTAAGACCCAGGAAGATTGGCGTAGGACTAACATCCTACAAACTTTTGTCAAGTTAGGGGATAAGGTGTGTAAGATAATCATAGATAGTAGAAGTTGTGTAAAAGCCATATCCACTAGTGCTGTCAAAACTTTAGGCTTACCCATAGTTCCCCATCCAAACCCCTATAAGGTTTCTTGGATAGACTCCACCTTAATTCCTATCAAGCTTAGATGTCTAGTCCAAATCTAATTGCAGTCCTATTAGGAGAAAGTGTGGTGAGACGTCCTACCAATGGGAGTGAGCAGTATCATCTTAGGTCGACTCTGGTTATTTGACCATGATGCAACCCTTTATGGCCGATCTAATTCTTGTTCATTCATGCACTTTAGAAAGAAGTTTGTGATCAACCCTACACCACCTAAGGACACTGCTAAGAGAGGATCGAGCCACCTAAAGGAAAAGAAGCCTGGAGTAAATTTGATAATTGCAAAGGAGATTGAGAAAGAGCTCACTGAGGGTACATCTGTTTGGATCTTAACCACTAAAGAAATTCATGACCCTTCCTAGAAAGAACACCCTCAGGAAGTGGTTGAAGTGTTAGAAGACTTTAAGGATGTATTTCCAAATGACCTACCTGACCACATTCCATCACTTAGGGACATCCAACATGCCATTGATTTAGTCCCAAGAGCAACCTTACCCAACCTTCCACATTATATGATGCAGAACAGAAGCTCTGATACCAAAATGATGCAGAACAAAGAACAAAGAAGCGTATGCGGAAGAAAAATTAAGATTAATTCTTTTTTTTTTTTTATATTTCAAAATTGGCTTCGACTCAAAGTAAAGTTAAACTAAGTTGAAAGAAACTAGGTAAGGATTGAAAGCACAATTTAGATGAAACTAAATTATCAGAGTAGTTCAGAAGTAACGGATCGCTGGGGGTTGAGAAACTCCCAGACCTAGGGTTTCGCTCTGAACTTTCAACAGAACAGAAATAGAGAGAAGAGATGGTTTACTAACCAGACAGTGATCTTCTCAGGATTTTGGTGGAAGAACTCTCTCGAGCAGATTGTGGGATCCTCGGAGTCGGCTATCTTCACAATGGATCCTCCAATACTGGTCTCATGGTTTGGTCGGCTTCTCCTGGACTCAAGATCTGGGAAAGAAGAGGAACAAATGATGGAATTCAGAAACTCAAGAAAAGATTTTACCAGGTTGAAGAACTTGAAAGCTGAAGTCGCTGAGATCCGGATTCTCTTGAAGGCTGATTCGACTCCCTCTGGAAAGAGCTTTGGATCTGAATTATCCGGACTGTAGCTGGATGCTGGTGGTCGGCCTGGACTTGGAGAGAATGGCCGTGAGAGGTGGGATATGCTAGGGCTTGGTGGAAAGAGAAGGGTGATGGTGGGTGGCTAGGGTTTTGGAGTAGAAGTGGCTAACATAGGGTTTGGGTTTTGGAGATCTCACACCTCCTCAAGGTTCCTGGGGAACCCGGATTTACTCCCTCATGGAGCTCAACACCTGGATGCAAGTGCAGAAGAGAGAAAACACAGAGTTTGCTCACTAAAAAAATTTGGTTTCATTCATCTTTTTTTTTTAAACTTACAAGAGGGGTTTAATTTATAAGGCTTTACACGGGAGGAGGGTTTCACATCTTCCCATGTGGGACTAAAGGAGGGGATCTACAAATTAGGGCAAATCCTTCATATATGGTCGGCCAAGGTACCAAAAAAACTGGATTTGGGTTATAAAAGGCAGGTAGATGGAGCCTCCTTGCTTGGATCTTCAAGAAAAATTTTCTTCCTTCCCTGGATCAACTCTTTTGGACTCCTCCTTTTCTTCCTCCCTAAGTCAAGGTCCTTCCCATCTTTGTTTTGGATGTCTTTGGCAGGTAGTGGGTGCCCCCTTGAAGTTCTCTTCCAAGAGGATTTCTTCCCTTCTTTGCTTTGGGTTTCTTGGGAAAGTCTTGGCCGCCCCCTTGATTTGTGGTCTCTTGGTGGACTTCTCTTTATCTAGCGCATTAGAGAAGGAAGTTGCCATCTGTGGAGTGGGGACCAAAGGCTGCTGGATGTAGATATGGCACCCCTTGGACTGGGAGTGTGGCTGGGAGTGTGGTGTCCACTTGCCTGGTCTTGGGAGAAAATGTAACATCCCAGGTTGAAACCCTAGTCCACTACTGAACAAAATGACTCAACAAAATAAAATGCAGGTAATATAGACTCAAGCTAAATTGAGTTGATCTAGTCAACTCTTATTACAAACCAAAAACCCTAATTCTTCGGGCAAGGTTAATCAGAGATCCAGATGGAGCTCTGAAGTCTTCTTCTGAGTCTAGTGCCCACACCAATTCTCCCAGGGTGGGAGGAACTCGACCCTGTCGAGTATGGATCAAGTTGGCTCTGGTATCTCTCCAAGAGGTCTAGGTCCAGCTCTTGTAACTCTTCTCTGGAGATCCAAGAGTCATCAGAATCTGGCCTTCCTAGCCAGCAGACCAGGTATCTTTGGTATCCTCGATTACGAGTAGAGATAACCTGATCATCCAGGATCTTTTCAATCTGCTCTTTCCTCACAGGCCAATTTGTTGGTGGACACACAGGGTCAGGTTCACTCTCAAGAGCAGGATTAGGTTCAAAAGCCTTACTGGAAATCACAGCTGGCTCCCTATACTCTACTAGGTCTGTAATGTTGAAAGTGGAGCTAATGCCTAGTTCTGGAGGCAACTCGAGCACATAGGCATTGGATCCTACTCTCTTTACCACTCTAAATGGTCCAGCTCCTCTAGCATGTAACTTTCTAACGGTTCCAGGAGGAAACCATTCAGGCCTTAACCTAATAATTACATAGTCTCCCTCAACAAAAGTTTTGACTCGCCTTTGAGAAACAGCCAACTTCTTATAAGTTTCATTACTTAAATTTATTTTGGCATGAATTTCTTTATGCAAGTCTTTTATATGCTGTGCAAGTGCATCAAGAGACTTGTGTGTGTGGGCTAATAGTGAAATCAGATCAAGTGGTGTGTGAGGCTTGTATCCATGAACAATTTCAAAGGGACTCTAGCCTATAGACCTATTGATCGAAACATTGAATGCAATTTCAGCCTTGGACAAAATACAAATCCCAATTCCTAGTGCTCTCAATCAAACCAAAACCTGAGCCAAAGCCTAGTAAAGGG
Source organism: Areca catechu (assembly GCA_021397845.1). Taxonomy (NCBI): domain Eukaryota; kingdom Viridiplantae; phylum Streptophyta; class Magnoliopsida; order Arecales; family Arecaceae; genus Areca; species Areca catechu. The sequence goes on along the minus strand of CM038043.1, from coordinate 76,050,600 downwards.
TCAAGAAAACTAAACTAGACTGACGATGCATTCCTAAAGAATGGACTTTATTACAAAGGAACCCTAAGTCTAAACCTAACAAACTAAGGCTCTCTAGGTTTGACCTTGGGTCGGAGGAGGGCATGCAGAGCATGAAAACTTATTATGGATGCCTAGTAGGTGCCATAAGGTCTTCCAGAAGTAGGTGGCAAACCTAATAGGTTCTAACACATGGTTCACTCTAAAGACTTCGACAAAGTATACTTGGATGGTATAAGAAGCATTGGAAGTCCTAGAGAAAGGGAGGAGACATGAGGTGGGGTCTCGAATTACCTGTTGACTAAAGGTGGTGACCTGAAGGTTTGAATGGTGATCTATGAGTGTCAACTGGTCATCCTTACGAAAGTAAAAATTTGCTACTCCCAGGAATGGATCAAGAGATGGTTCGGGAAGTAGCCTAGGACATGTGATTGCAATAATTAAGGTTTGTTCTCTAAGCAAATAATGATCCACTTTCTCAAGAACTGGATTAGAGAATGATTCATGGAAGGGCCTATGGATGATGACCTCGAGACTTGAAATTTGACCTATGGGTGTGGAAAGGTATACTCTATAGAAAGGTAGGTCAGTCATGCAAAGGAAGGGGTCTGGGGCCATAAGGAGGACTTCTACAGGACTGGGTGAATCAATCCGCTCAAGACAAGGATGTTCAACTGAGATTACGGGAGAGACCTTAGTGGCTGGGCATGGGACAAGGTCCAATTGTAAGAAGCTTGATTCAGTCATCCTAAGGAGAGGATCTACCATAGGGTGGGCAAACTTAAACAGTTCAGTGCAAAGATCTTCAATTGGTACTTGGGGAATGACTGTCATTAGAGGGTATGAACTAATAGCTCGGGCTAACACTATGAGTTCTTCCTGGGGGTATTTGACTAAAGGAACCTGGTTCTCACAAATCTCTTGAATTTCTGAACAAGGTCCTACCAGTTGGTTGCTTTCCAAGGTCTCCTCAAGTAAGGAACCAATAGTATCAATGTCATATTCTTCAAGTTCTTCCCCCTCATATTCATCAACTAGACTCAAGCCAGCATCATATACTTCCTCGATGCCATCTTCAATGGGTTTCGGGTCAGTGGTAATCGGGTCAACTGATTCTAGGCTTGTCATACCTAACCTTTCTTCCTCATTGGTAGGCTTGGGTTCTCCCTCATTAATATCATCCTTAGGATTCTTACTACTTAGCTGTACACAAGCCAGTCCTATGCATGGGCACTGACTAGATTTATGGCCTCTTTCTCCACAAAATAAACATTCTTGCGATATAGAAACCTGGGTCACACTAGGTTTCAAGCTAGTAGAGACCTTACTTGGGCATGGGTGTGGATCTAAATGGTTTGATCTAGAAGACTTGGGTTGTTGAGTGACTAGTCTAGAATATTGTAAGGACCTCTCATAGACACGATCCACACTATAGATATCATGGTTAGGCTTCCTAAGGTTATGCTCGGGATCATGGTATAAGGTCCTCCTAGGTTCCTGGCATGGGTGAGGTTGGGGCCTATTAAATTTTGGATCAGGGGTCCAATTTTGATGCCTACGTTTCTCAAGTACTTGGACTCGATCCCTAAACTGGGAAAAACCCTCATTCATGTCCTGACTCAATTTGGTCATACTTTCGGTAAGATTTCTAACCATGGCCTCTAAATCAGGTTGGGTTTGACCAGGTTGGTAGGGCAATCCATTACGGGTAGACATGATGCAAGCAAACACACAAAATGAGACTCAACTGAATGACTACGGGCTAACTAGACCTAAAGCCCAAACTAGATGCCCAATCAGAGTGGCAAGCTAGCCTGTAGTAACTCCGGACTCAGCCAGGCAGGTGTAAGGGGAGTGTTAGGTCCCTAGATGCCAATCCTAGACACCAATCAGAGATTGGCCAGGTAGGCGGACCAGCACACAAGCCCTTCGTGATGGAATCCCTGAACCACCATTCTAGACACTGAGTACAAAGCACACACAGAGTAACCAGACAAACTGACTCAACACTAGCCTTGACCCGACTTGTTGATGTCCCTAGCCCACTAGGGCAAATTAGGTCTAATCAATTTTAGATTAAAGGCTTAGGTTCGAATGAAGGGGTGGTGGTTTTGGGCTAAGGAGAGGTTATCAACTCCCCCCCTTATCTTAGATGCTCAAATGCCCTTAAGATGAATTAAGAGATGAACACTCAAAAATAAATGGATTGCAGAACACAAAAATAGAGTTGCAGTAATTTAATTCTCAGAAATTGCACGGAAACTAATAAATCATGGGACAATTATGCAAATTAGTTTCAATTATACTGGTTTCAGCAAAATAAAAATCACTGAATTTCGAGTTACCTGCAATAAAATATAATTCCTGCAATAGGGCAATTATGGGCTGAAAATAGAGCACTTCCCCATTTACAATTCCTGCTACGAAGTTATAACCCAACGGATCCCCTACACGCCCTAGAAACACCCCGTGGAATGGGAAGAGGAGGTTTGCACCTCGCTTCGTTCCTAGGACCGGACGTCCTGGGGAGTCTACTTCGAGCAGACAAAGTAAAAAGAAAGAGACTCAAACAAGCAATCGAAACAGAAACCCTAGACAGGGCTCTGATACCAAAAATGATGCAGAACAGAAGCTCTGATACCAAAATGATGCAGAACAAAGAACAAAGAAGCGTATGCGGAAGTAAAATTAAGATTAATTCTTTTTTTTTTTTTTTTTTATTTCAGAAATTGGCTTCGACTCAAAGTAAAGTTAAACTAAGTTGAAAGAAACTAGGTAAGGATTGAAAGCACAATTTAGATGAAACTAAATTATCAGAGTAGTTCAGAAGTAACGGATTGCTGGGGGTTGAGAAACTCCCAGACCTAGGGTTTCGCTCTGAACTTTCAACAGAACAGAAATAGAGAGAAGAGATGGTTTACTAACCAGACAGTGATCTTCTCAGGATTTTGGTGGAAGAACTCTCTCGAGCAGATTGTGGGATCCTCGGAGTCGGCTATCTTCGCAATGGATCCTCCAATACTGGTCTCATGGTTTGGTCGGCTTCTCCTGGACTCAAAATCTGGGAAAGAAGAGGAACAAATGATGGAATTCAGAAACTCAAGAAAAGATTTTACTAGGTTGAAGAACTTGAAAGCTGAAGTCGCTGAGATCCGGATTCTCTTGAAGGCTGATTCGACTCCCTCTGGAAAGAGCTTTGGATTTGAATTATCCGAACTGTAGCTGGATGCTGGTGGTCGGCCTAGACTTGGAGAGAATGGCCGTGAGAGGTGGGATATGCTAGGGCTTGGTGGAAAGAGAAGGATGATGGTGGGCGGCTAGGGTTTTGGAGTAGAAGTGGCTAACCTAGGGTTTGGGTTTTGGAGATCTCACACCTCCTCAAGGTTCCTGGGGAACCCGGATTTACTCCCTCACGGAGCTCAACACCTGGATGCAAGTGTGGAAGAGAGAAAACACAGAGTTTGCTCACTAAAAAAATTTGGTTTCATTCATCTTTTTTTTTTAAATTTACAAGAGGGGTTTAATTTATAAGGCTTTACAAGGGAGGAGGGTTTCACATCTTCCCATGTGGGACTAAAGGAGGGGATCTACAAATTAGGGCAAGTCCTTCATATATGGTCGGCCAAGGTACCAAAAAAATTGGATTTGGGTTATAAAAGGCAGGTAGATGGCGCCTCCTTGCTTGGATCTTCAAGAAAAATTTTCTTCCTTCCCTGGATCAACTCTTTTGGACTCCTCCTTTTCTTCCTCCCTAAGTCAAGGTCCTTCCCATCATTGTTTTGGATGTCTTTGGCTGGTAGTGGGTGCCCCCTTGAAGTTCTCTTCCAAGAGGATTTCTTCCCTTCTTTGCTTTGGGTTTCTTGGGAAAGTCTTGGCCGCCCCCTTGATTTGTGGTCTCTTGGTGGACTTCTCTTTATCTGGCGCATGAGAGAAGGAAGTTGCCATCTGTGGAGTGGGGACCAAAGGCTGCTGGATGTAGATATGGCACCCCTTGGACTGGGAGTGTGGCTGGGAGTGTGGTGTCCACTTGCCTGGTCTTGGGAGAAAATGTAACATCCCAGGTTGAAACCCTAGTCCACTACTGAACAACATGACTCAACAAAATAAAATGCAGGTAATATAGACTCAAGCTAAATTGAGTTGATCTAGTCAACTCTTATTACAAACCAAAAACCCTAATTCTTTGGGCAAGGTTAATCAGAGATCCAGATGGAGCTCTGAAGTCTTCTTCTGAGTCTGGTGCCCGCACCATTATAGGATGAACCCTATCGAATACCTAGAATTACAAAAAAGGAGAGAAGAAAAAAAGATCCAACAAAGTTTTAAGGTTTTATTGAATATCCAACATACCAACAAGCAAGAGAGCACAAAGAGCATTCATGTCAGTCTTCAAGTCTTCACCAACTCTGATCTGAAGCTTAAAGCACTTTAAAAAGAAGCCACTGAAGCAATTAAAGTGCATTGAAGTGCATACAAGTGGACTTCTCTCAAGATGCATCGGCAACTATCCGATAACTAGAGTTTGTCATTTGTTGTTGTATTTACTTTCAATTCATTCTTGAATTATTGGGTTATTAGTGAGCCTATTTGAAAATCCAAATAGGTTCTTGGTGAGTCTTAGATAAAAACCAACTGTTGGGTTCTTGGTGGTCTTATAAAAACCAAGTTAAGTTTCTTTGGTGATCCTGTTCAAAATCAAAGGATGTTGGGTTTTCTTTGGTGATCCTAGTAAAACCAAAGTGTAGAGGTTTTGGATTGTGAGCCTATAAAACCATCCTACTGTATTCGAGTATGAATATAGTGGAAATCCCAAGTGGTATCTTGGGTAGTAGACATAGGAGCTGGGTTGCTCCGATCCATTATAATTTTTATGTGTTTGTGTTGTGCTTCTTTGTTCTTATTTAGCTTCTACAAGTTATTACTCTATCACATCACTTAACACTCTTAAAGAAATTTTCAAAAGCACATTATCTACTTAAATTTTTAAATACCCAATTCACCCCTGGTGTGGGCACCAGGCTCAGGAAGAGGCTTCAGCTAATGCCAAGTTCTCTATGGATAAAGACTAGAAATTTAAGTCTATGAGTCCTGTATTTATTTTATTTGAATAATTGAGTCCTGTTTTATTTTAATTTGGGTCCAATTAGAGTTAAATTGGCTTTGTATTGAGTCGGGTTCAAGATCTACTTGCATTGGGCATCAATTAAGCAAGAATGAGTGCAACCAACTTCACCAACTACTTGGAGCACCACATCATCAAAGCACCATGCCACCTTGGAAGACAAGTCATGCCAACTTGGAGGATAAATCATGCCACATCACCAAGACACATCAACCATGAATTTTCAAATTTGAATGAAGCTCCACTCTTTATGGGTGCCCACCTTGTAATTAGGAGATTTAAATTTGAATGGGCCACTCCTATCTTCATGGGACACCCCTTGATTTTCTCCATGAAAAGTGTTGCATTTTGAATTTGAAAAGGAGCTTAAGGTTTATAAAAGCTCCTAGAATTCTCTTGTAATGGGAATGATGAATGAAATGAAATTTTTTTTCTAAGAAAGCTTTCTTCCTTTGCTAGCCAAAGACCCTTGAGAGAAGGTAGGTGTGAGACCTAGGATACTTAACCAAACAAGCTACTAGTCCTTTTTTTCCAATCCCATTCGGCCACCCTTGAAGAATCCTCTTCAAGCCTCTCCAATTTCAGCCTTCCCATCTTCCAAAAGAGGTCATTTATAATGGAGTTCTCCACGCCAACAATTGAAGATGATTCATGCAAAGGACGCCAAAGGAGATCTACTTAAAGCCAAATCTAAGCCATTTCTTCCATTCCTAATTTCCTCTTCCATTTCTCCATTCTTCCACCTAAATCTTTTAATTTTACTATGTATCTATGCAGGATCCCCGGGTCTCCTAGTTTTCAAGGTGAAGGTCTACTGTGCCAAGGAATCATAAACAAGGTGCCTTTAGATCTATAGTAACTCCTTGCTATTCTTAGTACTTCATCTTGAGTGTCCCTTTTCTGAATTTCAGATTATTAATAGCCGGATAGCCATCTTTATAATATTCTTTCAGATCTGAAATAAGAAAGTAGGCTAGCCCTAACCTATGTGGTTTCCTAACCATGAAGATCCCTTCTTAATTACTTTGAGAGATTCTTTTCTAGTCTAGTTCTTTTCCTTATGTTCCTTTCATATAATTCTATTTCTTTTACGTAGAATAGCTACATGTTTATCTATTTCATTTTCATTTAGTCCATCTAATTCTTCAAATGCATCATTCGATACATGTTCCCCCATCATTTTGGTATCAGAGCTCTTTATCATAGGTGGAATACTTAAGCTTGGCTTCATTTAATTTTTCACTAAAGAAAGCTATGGGATGGCTCTCTTGGCTTAAAACTCCACATATTCCAACTCCAGATGCATCACAAGCAACCTCAAAAACCTTGGAAAAATCAGGCAATCTTAAGATAGGTGCTTGTGTCATTTTCTTCTTAACATCTAGGAAAGCCCTATCAGCAGCTTTTGTCCATTCAAATTGGCCTTTCCTAATGCAATCTGTGATTGGCGCAACTATGGTACTAAACCCTCGAATGAATCTTCTATAAAAAGTAGCTAGGCCATGAAAACTTCGTACTTCATGAATACTTTTTGGCACTGGCCACTCAACAATTGATTTGATCTTTTCAGGGTTAGCAGAAACTCCGTCAGGTGTGACAACAAAACCTAGAAAAATGACTCTTTGGGTAAAAAAGTCACATTTCTTAAGGTTTGCAAAGAGATTATTTTCCCTAAGAGCTAAACAGACTTGATTCAAGTGGTCCAAATGGTCCTTCTGGGTCCTGCTATATATAAGAATGTCTTCGAAGTAAACTACGACAAACTTTCCTATAAATAACCGTAGGACTTGATTCATAATCCGCATAAAGGTACTAGGAGCATTGGACAGTCCGAAAGGCATTACTACCCACTCAAAAAGACCCTCCTTGGTCTTGAATGCAGTCTTCCACTCATCCCTTGGTCTAATCCTAACCTGATGATAGCCACTCTTAAGGTCAATCTTTGAAAATATTGTTGCTCCGGCCATCATATCTAACATGTCATCCAAACGGGGTATGGGAAACCTATATTTCTGAATGAGCTGACTGAGATTTGCATAAAAGTCTGAATGAAAGTAGTTAATTTTTTATTAAAATAATTTTTTTTCTACTCCATAGTAAGTCAGTTATCATCACGTAAAATTTCATCTTCAGAAAAAAATTACAAAAAAAATAAAAATTCTCGCATCCCATCACTATCACTGAAATTCCTTTATGTTCAGTCCTATTTTTTTAATCTAGTTTTCAGTATCTGCTCAGCATAGTATAAAATTTATTTTTAAATTTCCTTTCGTATGGCATATCATCTGACTTAGATTCCTTAGTTCCCAGAAAAAGCTGAATCCTAGGCATGCCAAGTGGGTCGAATACATCCAGGCCTACACGTTTGTCCTAAGACATCGTGCTGGAACTGAGAATAAGGTGGCCGATGCATTAAGTCGTAGAGCCCTGCTTCTGAACTCGATTAGCACTGAAGTCGTTGGATTTGAAAGACTTACGGATGAGTATGATAATTGTCCAGACTTTAGTGAAGTTTACCAAGCTCTGAAATTAGGACCATCTAGTGACCATAGTGAGTACACCCTTTTAGATGATTATCTATTTAAGGAAAACAAGCTTTGTGTTCCGAAGACTTCCTTGAGAGATTTTCTAATTTGGGAAACCCATGCTGGAGGTTTGGCTGGCCATTTTGGAAGAAACAAGACCATATTGATAATTGAGGAGAAATTTTACTGGCCAGGCCTTAAGAGACAAGTAGCCAATATTGTTGCCCGATGTAGGACATGTGCGGTTGCCAAACATCAGAGACAAAACACCGGGTTATACACTCCTTTACCTGTGCCAGATTGTCCATGGCAGGATCTTAGCATGGACTTCGTTTTAGGACTACCCAAGACCCTTAGAAAATACGATTCAATCTTTGTAGTGGTCGACAGATTTTCGAAAATGGCCCATTTTATACCCTGTTCCCAAACTTTTGATGCCTCCAGGGTAGCCAAGCTTTTTCTTGATCAAGTAGTCAAGTTACATGGGTTACCTAAAACCATTGTTTCAGATAGGGATGTCCGTTTCACAAGCTATTTTTGGAAAACTCTTTGGCACCTACTAGGAACAAAACTAAAATTCTCAACTGCTTACCACCCTCAGACTGATGGACAAACTGAAGTTGTAAATAGAAGTCTAGGGAACTTATTAAGGTGCCTTGTTGGAGAGAATCTGGGAAATTGGGATTTACTTTTACCTCGTGCTGAGTTCGCATACAACAGCTCAGTCAATAGGTCTACTGGTAGAAGTCCCTTTGAGATTGTCCATGGTTACAGACCTAGGAGACCTATCGACCTTATCCCATTACCCACACACGCACGTGTATCTGAGTCTGCCGAGTCATATGCACAGCATCTTAAAGAATTACATAAAGAAATTAGTAAGAAAATTCAAATGAGTAATGAAGTTTATAAGCATGTGGCTGATTCACATAAACGGATAAAGGAATTTAATGAAGGGGACTCTGTCATGATAAAACTTAGACCTGAAACGTTTCCACCGGGAACTATGAAGAAATTGCATGCCCGGGGAGCTGGACCTTTCAAAATAATTAAGAAAATAGGATCTAATGCATATGTATTAGAGTTACCACCTGATTATGGCATTAGCTCCACTTTTAATGTTTCTGATCTGAAAGAATTTAAAGAACCGGCATTAATTCCGAGAGAGCCTTTTGAACTTCACCCTACCTTTGAGAGTGAAACCCTACCTGAGTGTCCACCAGCAATTTCACTAGACCGGAGAGACAAGATTGAATGTATCTTAGATGACCAAGTGATTACTACTAGAAATAAGGGTTATCAGCGTTATCTGGTTCATTGGCACGGTCGACCGGAATCTGAAGACTCCTGGATTACCCGAGAGGATCTACAACAAATTGACCCAGATATATTAGAAAAATACCACGGTCAAACCGATCCTTACTCGACAGGGTCGAGTTCCTCCCACCCGGGGAGAATTGGTGTGGGCACCAGGCTCAGGAAGAGGCTTCAGCTAATGCCAAGTTCTCTATGGATAGAAGACTAGAAATTTAAGTCTATGAGTCCTGTATTTATTTTATTTGAATAATTGAGTCCTGTTTTATTTTAATTTGGGTCCAATTAGAGTTAAATTGGCTTTGTATTGAGTCGGGTTCAAGATCTACTTGCATTGGGCATCAATTAAGCAAGAATGAGTGCAACCAACTTCACCAACTACTTGGAGCACCACATCATCAAAGCACCATGCCACCTTGGAAGACAAGTCATGCCAACTTGGAGGATAAATCATGCCACATCACCAAGACAAATCAACCATGAATTTTCAAATTTGAATGAAGCTCCACTCTTTATGGGTGCCCACCTTGTAATTAGGAGATTTAAATTTGAATGGGCCACTCCTATCTTCATGGGACACCCCTTGATTTTCTCCATGAAAAGTGTTGCATTTTGAATTTGAAAAGGAGCTTAAGGTTTATAAAAGCTCCTAGAATTCTCTTGTAATGGGAATGATGAATGAAATGAAATTTTTTTTCTAAAAAGCTTTCTTCCTTTGCTAGCCAAAGACCCTTGAGAGAAGGTAGGTGTGAGACCTAGGATACTTAACCAAACAAGCTACTAGTCCTTTTTTTCCAATCCCATTCGGCCACCCTTGAAGAATCCTCTTCAAGCCTCTCCAATTTCAGCCTTCCCATCTTCCAAAAGAGGTCATTTATAATGGAGTTCTCCACGCCAACAATTGAAGATGATTCATGCAAAGGATGCCAAAGGAGATCTACTTAAAGCCAAATCTAAGCCATTTCTTCCATTCCTAATTTCCTCTTCCATTTCTCCATTCTTCCACCTAAATCTTTTAATTTTACTATGTATCTATGCAGGATCCCCGGGTCTCCTAGTTTTCAAGGTGAAGGTCTACTGTGCCAAGGAATCATAAACAAGGTGCCTTTAGATCTATAGTAACTCCTTGCTATTCTTAGTACTTCATCTTGAGTGTCCCTTTTCTGAATTTCAGATTATTAATAGCCGGATAGCCATCTTTATAATATTCTTTCAGATCTGAAATAAGAAAGTAGGCTAGCCCTAACCTATGTGGTTTCCTAACCATGAAGATCCCTTCTTAATTACTTTGAGAGATTCTTTTCTAGTCTAGTTCTTTTCCTTATGTTCCTTTCATATAATTCTATTTCTTTTACGTAGAATAGCTACATGTTTATCTATTTCATTTTCATTTAGTCCATCTAATTCTTCAAATGCATCATTCGATACATGTTCCCCCATCATTTTGGTATCAAAGCTCTTTATCATAGGTGGAATACTTAAGCTTGGCTTCATTTAATTTTTCACTAAAGAAAGCTATGGGATGGCTCTCTTGGCTTAAAACTCCACCTATTCCAACTCCAGATGCATCACAAGCAACCTCAAAAACCTTGGAAAAATCAGGCAATCTTAAGATAGGTGCTTGTGTCATTTTCTTCTTAACATCTAGGAAATCCCTATCAGCAGCTTTTGTCCATTCAAATTGGCCTTTCCTAATGCAATCTGTGATTGGCGCAACTATGGTACTAAACCCTCGAATGAATCTTCTATAAAAAGTAGCTAGGCCATGAAAACTTCGTACTTCATGAATACTTTTTGGCACTGGCCACTCAACAATTGATTTGATCTTTTCAGGGTTAGCAGAAACTCCGTCAGGTGTGACAACAAAACCTAGAAAAATGACTCTTTGGGTAAAAAAGTCACATTTCTTAAGGTTTGCAAAGAGATTATTTTCCCTAAGAGCTAAACAGACTTGATTCAAGTGGTCCAAATGGTCCTTCTGGGTCCTGCTATATATAAGAATGTCGTCGAAGTAAACTACGACAAACTTTCCTATAAATAACCGTAGGACTTGATTCATAATCCGCATAAAGGTACTAGGAGCATTGGACAGTCCGAAAGGCATTACTACCCACTCAAAAAGACCCTCCTTGGTCTTGAATGCAGTCTTCCACTCATCCCCTGGTCTAATCCTAACCTGATGATAGCCACTCTTAAGGTCAATCTTTGAAAATATTGTTGCTCCGGCCATCATATCTAACATGTCATCCAAACGGGGTATGGGAAACCTATATTTCTGAATGAGCTGACTGAGATTTGCATAAAAGTCTGAATGAAAGTAGTTAATTTTTTATTAAAATAATTTTTTTTCTACTCCATAGTAAGTCAGTTATCATCACGTAAAATTTCATCTTCAGAAAAAAATTACAAAAAAAATAAAAATTCTCGCATCCCATCACTATCACTGAAATTCCTTTATGTTCAGTCCTATTTTTTTAATCTAGTTTTCAGTATCTGCTCAGCATAGTATAAAATTTATTTTTAAATTTCCTTTCGTATGGCATATCATCTGACTTAGATTCCTTAGTTCCCAGAAAAAGCTGAATCCTAGGCATGCCAAGTGGGTCGAATACATCCAGGCCTACACGTTTGTCCTAAGACATCGTGCTGGAACTTTGAATAAGGTGGCCGATGCATTAAGTCGTAGAGCCCTGCTTCTGAACTCGATTAGCACTGAAGTCGTTGGATTTGAAAGACTTACGGATGAGTATGATAATTGTCCAGACTTTAGTGAAGTTTACCAAGCTCTGAAATTAGGACCATCTAGTGACCACAGTGAGTACACCCTTTTAGATGATTATCTATTTAAGGAAAACAAGCTTCGTGTTCCGAAGACTTCCTTGAGAGATTTTCTAATTTGGGAAACCCATGCTGGAGGTTTGGCTGGCCATTTTGGAAGAAATAAGACCATATTGATAATTGAGAAAAAATTTTACTGGCCAGGCCTTAAGAGAAGATGAAGATATCGCAATGGTCATGAGGAGGTTTAGAAAGTTTATGGAAAAGAAGAAAGGAAGATTCAATAGAAAATTTCATAAATGATGAGAGCATTCCAAAGAAAAGGACAAGGACAAAGACAAAGAAAAGAAACAAGTCCCTACCTGTTATGAATGTAAGAAACTAGGGCACATTCATCCAGATTGTCCATAATTGAAGAAATTTCTCAAGAAGAAGAAAAAGAGAGCGATGGTTGCCATATGGAGTGACAGTGAAGAATCCACCTCAATTGAAGAGGAAGAGACCACAAAAATAGCTAATCTATGTCTAATGGGTCTCGAGGATGAGGTAACTTCCCCCAATCCTCAAATTGAATTTATATTTGATGAGTTAAATTCTATATTCCATGATCTTTTATCTGAATTTAAAAAGGCTGGAGTAAAGATTAGATCTCTAAAAAATACTAATGATTCTTTACTCAAAGTAAAAGAGAAAATTTCAGAAAAGAATATTTTGTTACAAAAAGAACTTTATGTCTTTTCTAAAAACTGTAAAGCATTGAAAACTGAAAATAATGATTATCATGACAAAAATAAAGTTTTGTTGAATGAAAATCATGAGTTGAAAAAGGAGGTTGAAAAACTCAAGCCACTTGTTGAAAAACTCACTTTATCTTCTAATAAGCTTGAATTGATTCTTAAAGAGCAAAGGATTTCTAGTAACAAGGCTGGAATTGGTTTGGTTTTAATTCTTTAAAATCAAATTATATTTCAGCAACTACCTTTGTGAAACAAAAAGATTTTGTTCCTAAGATAACATCTCAAAAAGCATTTGCTACTAAAGGTTTTACTTCCATTTCAAAAGCTATCTTGTATGTTCCTAAAAATTCAAATACAAAATCTGCTATTTCTGCATCTCATGCATCTAGAGTTTCTAAATATAAATCTTTTCAAAATTCTAGAATCAAATGTTTTGCTTGCAAAGAGCTAGGACATAAAGCTTTTGAATGCAACATTATGAGAAATGTCCTTAATAAATCAAGAAAGATTTAGGTTCCTAAAGGAACCACCTCAGCTAACCAGCAAGGACCCAAGTTAGCTTGGGTACCTAAAAGAACTCCTTGATTATCTTGCAGGAATGTCTTGCAGCTTGGAAATTGAAGAAAAGATGGTATCTCGATAATGGCTGTTCAAGGCATATGACGGGTGACAAGGATCAGTTCATCACCCTAAAAATAAAAGAAGGAGGTATGGTTATTTTTGGAGATAATGGCAAGGAAAAAATAATCGAAATCAGTAATATCAAGATAACACCCTGTACTTTTATTAAAGATGTATTGCTAGTAGATAAATTGAAGTATAATTTATTAAGTATTAGTCAATTTTGTGATAAAGGCTTCAAGGTTATCTTTGAATCATTTATGTGTATTGTAACAAACTCTCTTAATTCTAGTAGTAAGTTCATTGGACACAGACTTGAAAATATTTACATAGTTGATCTCAATGATCTTGCTATGTCAAGTAGTTCCAGTCTAGTTGCAATGAATACTAAGTCCAAGGAGTCTTGTTTACTTTGGCATAGATGATTAGGTCATGCTAGCATGCATACTATTGCCAGATTAATTTTCAAAAATTTAGTTAGAGGCATATCTAAGTTTAAAGTTGATTTTAATCATATTTGTGATGCATGCCAAATGGATTAACGAACTAGAGGGAGCTTTAAACCCAAAAATATGATTTCAACTACTAGACCTCTAGAACTACTTCACATGGACTTATTTGGACCAACTTGGACTACAAGCCTAGGAGGTATGAAATATGCTCTTGTGATTGTAGATGATTTTTCTAGATTTACATGAGTTTTGTTTATTGCTCACAAAGATGATACCTTCAAAGTATTTCGAAAATTTCACAAAAAGGTTTCAAATATGAAAAATCTGTCAATAATTTCAATTAGGAGTGATCACGGTACTGAATTTGTAAATCAGTTTTTTGATGATTATTGCACTGAAAACGACATTGATCACAACTTCTCTGCTCCTAGAACACCCAACAAAATGATGTTGTAGAGAGAAAGAATAGGACTTTGGAAGAAATAGCCCAAACCATATTGGGTGAAGGTAATCTTCCAAGGTACTTTTGGGCAGAAGTGGTGAACACTGCTTGTTATATTTTAAACCGCATTTTGATCCATCCTATTTTAAAGAAAACCTCCTATGAGCTTTAGAGTGAAAAGAAAACCAATATCAATTATTTTCATGTTTTTGGATATAAATGCTTTATGCTTAATAATGGTAAGGATAATCTAGGAAAATTTGATGCTAAATTTGATGAAGCAATTTTTCTCGGTTATTCATTATATAGCAAAGCATATAGAGTATTTAATAAAAGGATTCTTACTGTAGAAGAGTCAATGCATGTTATTTTTGATGAAACTAACCATTCACCTTCTAGAAAAAAAGAATGTATAGATAATAATGCAGGTACAATTCAAAAAGAGATAGAAGACTTAAGCATACAAGAAAGACCAATTGAAGAAGTAGAAGAAATGATAAGTAAGGATCATACAGATCTACCAACAGAATGGAGGTTCGCAACTTCTCATCCTAAAGAATTAATTATTGGTGATCCTTCACAAGATATTAGGACTAGGTCATCACATAGAACTGCACATGACTACCTAGCCTTTGTATCTCAAATTGAACCTCATACCTTAGAAGAAGCTAAAAATGACTCAAACTGGATATTAGCCATGCATGAAGAATTGAACCAGTTTGAATGAAATAAGGTTTGGACATTAGTTGATAGACCTACAGACCACCCAATCATAGGAACCAAATGGATCTATAGGAACAAATTAGATGAACAAGGAAATATCATTAGAAACAAAGCTAGGCTAGTAGCTAAGGGATATAGTCAAGAAGAAGGCATTGATTTTGATGAAATATATGCACCGGTAGCAAGATTAGAAGTCATTAGATTACTTCTTGCATTTGCTTGCTACATGAATTTTAAACTTTTTTCAAATGGATGTAAAAAGTGCATTTTTAAATGGTTTTATCTCCGAACAAGTTTTTATAGAATAACCATCGGGTTTCGAAGATCATGTTTTTCCAAATCATGTGTTTAAACTGAACAAAGCTTTATATGGTTTGAAACAAGTACCTAGAGCTTGGTATGATAGACTTGGCACTTTCTTGATTGAAAATAATTTTTTAAGAGGAAATGTTGATAAAACCCTTTTCATCAAAAAGAAAAATAATGATATATTAGTTATGCAAATTTTTGTTGATGATATTATATTTTGTGCAACTAATAAAAATTTTTGTGAAGAATTTGCTAAGTTAATGCAGGGAGAATTTGAAATGAGCCTAATGGATGAACTTAACTACTTCCTCGGACTTCAAGTAAAGCAAACTAAGGAAGGAATCTTCATCAACCGAGCCAAATATACCAAGAAAATAATCAAAAAGTTTAGTATGGAGATGAGCAAACAAATGAACACACCCATGACCCATCTTGCAGATTGGACAAAGATAAAAATGGATCTAATATTGACCAAAAGCTTTATAGAGATATGATCGGATCCTTATTATATTTAACTGCAAGTAGACCGGATATCTTGTATAGTATATGTGTATGTGTTAGATTTCAATGTAATCCTAAAGAAACATATATGCCTACTGTCGAAAGAATAATCAAATATTTGAAAGGTACAAGTAATCTAGGTATTTGGTTTTCAAAACAATCTTCATTGAATTTAATTGGATTTTTGGATGCTAACTACGCTGGTTGTAAAATTGATAGAAAGAGCACTAGCGGCACATGCCAATTTCTAGGATTGAATTTAATCTCATGGCACTACAAGAAATAAAACTCGGTAGCACTTTCTATTGCTAAGGCAGAGTATGTTGTTGCAAGGAATTGTTGTACACAAGTGTTATGGATCAAACAATAACTAGAAGATTTTAGTGTTACACAATTTAAAATTCCAATCAAGTGTGATAACACAAGTACTATAAATTTGACCAAGAATCCTATTTAGCATTCTAGAACTAAGCATATAGTGATTAGGCATCATTTTATTAAAGATCATGTTTTGAATGGTGACATTGAACTAGAATTTATCCCAATTGAAAAACAGATAGCTGACATTTTCACTAAGCCACTGAGTCAGGATATATTTGAATTGCTTAGAGGAGAATTAGGTCTTTGTAATCCCTTCTAGATTTATTTAACCTAATTTCCTTCAAAATTAAAATAAAATTATATAGAAAACCTCCTACAACTATTTAAGTATTTTGAACAACTTTAATTGATATTTCATTGAATCAAACTCAATTTCTGAATCATTTTATTTTCTATGGAAAGCTTTTGTTCGAGTCGACTCGAGCAATTTTTCTCTGGTCGAGCCAGCTCGAATGTCTGATTTTTTTGCTTGTTCTGAGTTTGCTCTAGTCGAGCCAACTCGGATGTTTTTAGGATTAGGTGAGCCGACTTAAATGTTGGGAAATTGCTTTTTAAATAGAACTGAGTATTTTTCTTTTGCATTTCACTCTTTCCATTTCACTTTAAACTCTTTCTACTTCACTCGAGACGTCCACCAAAAACTTCAAAAACCATTCCCCAAAACTCTGATTTTTTAAATCCCTCAAATCTTACTACAATGGCTCCAAGGAGATCGTCATGAAAGACTCCTCAAGCAGCTAAATCAAGCACACGCAGTGAAGATCTGAAGAAAAAGGGAGAAAAGAGAAAAAGGTATTCTTCTGAACAAAAAGAAGAAGAAACACCCTCTCCGACCATGAAATCCACTTCAATGGCCAATAGGCCTGTCACTTGCAGTAGAAGGATTGATTTCTCCTTCCAGGAAGAAATGGAAATGAAGATTGGAAGTTGATTGACAACCAGGGCTGGAGATTTTTCTGTTCTTTGGATATTCTGACCTACCCTACATTGGTAAGAACTTTCTATGAAAATTTAGTTCTTAAAGATTACCATTTGGAATCAACTGTTAAGGGAGTTAAAGTCATTGTGGATGAAGAAAAGTTGAGCAGCTTGCTTCAAATGCCAACTGACGGTGCCACCGAGCTTACCTTAAATGATAAAGAGCACACATTGAAGCTCATTTTGGAAAGAGAAGATGTAAGCTCCTTCCAACATGTTCAAGCCAACATGCTATCCAGGGAGATGTGACTACTTCACAATATGATTAGCAAAATTTTTCTTCCCAGAACTGATCATTTCGACTAGGTGAGTGAAAAGGACTTGACCTTTATGGGACATCTAATTGAAGAAGAACCTCTCAACCTTCCTTTCATCATGATGATTCAAATGAGAGAAGCAGCAAGAAAACTCAAAGCATGCTTGTCCTACGGTATAGTATTCACCTTACTATTTGAAAATGCTGGAATTGACCTAACTAACAAGATCAGCAAGCCTCCACATTATTCAGACACTTATTCCTTCAACTCTCTTAAAAGAATGGGATATAAACTACAAGAGGGAATATGGATAAAGAAAATGTCTGGTCAAATTGCTGCCACTTCCTCCGATGATGATATGGATGAACCTGCTGCTGTTAGAACTGATGAACCTGCTGCTGTTAGAACTGATGAACCTGGAAACAAGAATGAAGTCAGATCTGAAGATGCAATGATAACTCCATCTAAACTTAAGGAGTTAATATTTCAGAAGATGGAGACAATTTCTGATTCATTGACAGGTCACATAAATTCTGCACTTGAGGATTTACAAAATTCAGTTAATGCCAGCTTGCAGAAAATGAGATCAGAACGAATGCTTCACAAAGAAAAGATGGAAAAGAAAATGGAGAATTTTAAAGAAGAAATCAGAAGTATCCTACATCAATCTTAAAAGGAAACATTCACTGCTAAGGATACTCCTTCACTGATCAACAAAGAGCCACTTGAAATTTCTACTCAACCATCTCCTGCTCCTTCAAAAATTCCTTCATCTGATCCACCTTCACTCAAATCTGAACCTGCTGTGACCAAAAAGAAGTCAAAGGCCAAGAAGACTAAGGCATCTATAGCTCTAGTTAGAACTAGACTAAGGGATTTAAGGTTTAAACCTCTGAAAACCAAAACCTCTGATAAGGTTATAGATGTTGGCTCTTCTTCTAGTGAAAAAGATGAATAGATTGATTAGCTAGTCTTTTGGTTATATTGATCACATATTTTTAATTTTAACTTTTTACAATGTGTATGCCTTATCTTTATCTTTTATAATTAAGAAACTCTATGAATAGAAAGAACTCTTCCTGAATTAATGTACTTTCTTTCATACTTTGTACTTTGCATGGAAAAATTTTTCAATGAAATGAAAGTTCTTTTAGTAATTTCTACTACTCTCATGAATTTTCTTTCTATTTATACGATGTTTTTGATACAACTATGATGAATTATAATTAAAGTTTTCAAATGAAATTCAGAAAGTGAAATTATCTCAAACAAATATTAAATACTTTATCAATCTATTTCAAAAATCTAAGCTTTATTGAAAATACCTTTTTGATTGCTTGACAAAAAGGGGGAGAATGGTATCAATATCATTTTTGATGCTTGAGCTATCATGAAAATTCTATGCTGAGCTTCCTTCCAATTATTCTTAAAGTGGATGAAAAGAATAAAAAAGGGGGAGCACAAAAATGATTGCATTTAAATGAACCTAACTGTTTCATTATTTTTAAAACCTAGAGAAAGGGGGAGATTCTCTTTAACTCTGAACTCTTCTTTTGCTCTAACTACTCTAAAATTAATCTTAATTCTTTCAATTTTAGACTCTGATACTCCATATTTGTGCTAATTTCAATACTTTGAAGCACGCAAAGCTTAATATCTTGATATATATAAAAGCACTAACATCAAGGCTATACAATTTCATAACTAGAGCTCTGATACTTATTTACAAATATAGTTAGCTCCAATACATATGAATACTTACTTCAAATACTTTTACACATGTAAATATAAAGAATTTTTCATGCCTAATATTTTGTTATCATCAAAAAGGGGGAGATTATTGACTCCATAAGTGATTTTGATGATAACCAAACATTTGAGCATGTACATATTTTACTAACAACTCTTCAAGTGGTTTACAAGTTTTTATAGGATGGGTTATTTGTTCAAACTTCAATTCCTACAGTTATATTTCTTATTTTGAGTTATGTTGTAATCATATTTTGTAAAGAAGAACCAAAAGAAAAAGTTAAGAAAAATCATGTAAAAGGGTTACTTCTATGTGTGTTATGCCTTAAATTTACTTTGAATTGGTTTGTATCAAAAGGTTAAGAGTGTTGGTGAGAGCGTTCTTGAGTTTAATTGTAAAATTTCAGAAGAAGTCATTCGAGCCGACCCAGTCTGAAGAAGAGCCGACTCTACCTCATGGCACGCACCAAGGATTCTAGCACGCAGCAATCCGAGCCGACTTAAATAGAACCAAGTCGACTCATCCAGAGTCCATTTCTATTGATTTCTGAGAACTGTCAAGCGAGTCGACCCCAACTAGTTTGCGCCGACTTTGCCAGAACAAATTTTGAAGACCTGAGGAAGCGAGCCGACTCGATCTGCAATGAGCCGACTCTCTAGAGTAAAATTTTCTAATTCTGAGAAGAAGAGTCGACCCAAGTAGAAGCGAGCCGACTTCTCGAGTCATTGATTTCAATGATGGAAGTTCGAGCTGACCCGAGCTATCAAGAGCCGACTCTTCCAGAGTGAAGTTTGACCCTAAGATATAGAGCCAACCCTGCTGAAAAAATGGCAACTCGACCTATCGACTCGAAGGATCCGAGCCGACTCGAAGAATCCAAGATGATTCGAAGAATCCGAGCCGACTTGAATATCATTTTCAAGTACATAACGGCTAGTTCTAAAATTTCTTTTTGAATGCAAAAAAGTGCTCCAATGGTTAAATATCACATCCCAATAGTCTACAATGTCTCAAACTACCTTGGAGTGATGGAAGACCATATATTTAAGGATTTAAACTTCAAAAAAGGAGAGAAGAAAAAAAGATCCAAAAAAGTTTTAAGGTTTTATTGAATATCCAACCTACCAACAAGCAAGAGAGCACAAAGAGCATTCAAGTCAGCCTTCAAGTCTTCACCAACTTTGATATGAAGCTTGAAGCACTTTGAAAAGAAGCCACTGAAGCAATTAAAGCACATTGAAGTGCATACAAGTGGACTTCTCTCAAGCTGCATCGGCAACTATCCGATAACTAGAGTTTGTCATTTATTGTTGCATTTACTTTCAATTCATTCTTGAATTGTTGGGTTATTGGTGAGCCCATTTGAAAAACCAAATAGGTTCTTGGTGAGCCTTAGATAAAAATCAAGTGTTAGGTTCTTGGTGATCCTATAAAAACCAAGTTAGGTTTCTTTGGTGATCCTGTTCAAAACCAAAGGATGTTGGGTTTTCTTTAGTGATCCCGGTAAAACCAAAGTGTAGAGGTTTTGGATTGTGAGCTTGTAAAACAATCCTACTGTGTTCAGGTATGAATATAGTGGAAATCTTAAGTGGTATCTTGGGTAGTGGACATAGGAGCTGGGTTGCTCTGAACCACTAAAATTTTTGTATGTTTGTGTTGTGCTTCTTTGTTCTTATTTAGCTTCTGCAAGTTATTACTCTATCACAGTACTTATCACTTTTAAAGGGATTTTTAAAAGCACATTATCTGCTTAAATTTTTTAAATACCCAATTCACCCCCCTCTTATGTAGCCACCTGGGCAACAAAGAGAATCTCTATGCTAATTTGAAGAAGTGTGAGTTCATGACCCACAGAGTCACTTTCCTAGGTTTCATTGTCACCCCTAATGGAGTTTCAGCTGATTCAAAAAAGATCAAATCCATAGTTGAGTGGCCTGTCCCCAAACTGTTCATGATATCTGTAGTTTTCATGGCCTAGCCACCTTCTATAGGAGATTCATTCGAGGCTTTAGCTCCATTATCACCTCAATAACTGATTGTATTAGGAAGGATAGTTTTGATTGGACCAAAGCAGCCAATAGAGCCTTCCTAGAGATAAAAGATAAAATGACACAAGCACAAATTTTGAGGTTGCCTGACTTTTTCAAAGTATTTGAGGTCGCTTGTGATGCATCCGGAGTTGGAATAGAAGGAGTTTTAAGCCAGGAGAACCATCCCATAACTTTCTTTAGTGAAAAGTTAAATGAGGCTAAGCTTAAATATTCTACCTATGATAAAGAGCTCTATGCGGTAGTGCAAGCTTTAAGGTATTGAAGGCACTATCTTCTACCGCATGAATTTGTCCTATTCTCTGATCATGAGGCCCTTAGATTTCTTAGTTCCCAGAAAAAGCTGAATTCTGGCATGCCAAATGGGTAGTGTTGTACCCTAACGGCTCACCCTCAGCCAGAACCGGCCCATTCTTGCGGTCTGATCGGGCCACTCCTTCAAGGCTTCGACTACTCTCCTTCAGAGGTTCGACCCACTGGAGTAGAGGTCTGAACGACCCTCTCTTGCTGGGGTCCAGCCCGTCACTCTCCTTCAGAGGTCTGACCCACCGAAGCAGAGGTCCGAATGACCCTCTCTTGCTGGGGTCCGACCCGTCGCTCTCCTTCAAAGGTCCGACCCATCGGAGCAAAGGTCCGAACGACCCTCTCCTACTGGGGTCTGGCCCGTCGCTATCCTTCAGAGGTCCCACCCACCGGAGTAGAGGTCCGAACAACCCTCTCCTGCTGGGGTCCAGCCCGTTGCTCTCCTTCAGAGGTCTGACCCACCAAAGTAGAGATCCGAACGACCCTCTCCTGCTGGGGTCTGGCCCGTCGCTCTCCTTCAGAGGTTTGGCCCTTTGTCCGGCCAACCGGCTTTCCCTCGGCCGACATCTAACAAGCATGCCTTAGCAACCAGGGAATTTCAGAAGCACCTTTCTGTTACTACGGGATCCTGCCATCCCAATAGCCCTGCTCCACTACTTCCATGATGTCGCCATATCTACGTGCCATATGGCCACTCTCCAGATTCTCCTAGGGGCAGATCGATCTTTCCCAGCCTCTCCCCTAACGAATTTTGGACTATTCCACGCCTATATAAGTACTCAACGGGATCCTGTTTGAAGGTAGAAGTGCTCTTCCCTCTCCATACACTGTTCTTTCATTGATTCCTCCATTCTGTTGCCTTCAACCTCCTGCTAACTTAGGCATCGGAGGGTCCCCCGCCGAAACACCACCGGTGCCCTTGGAGACTTTGTTGCAGTTTCACCCGGGATAGGAGCGCTCCAGCACATCCAGCCGACCCTGGTCCAAGAGTTGATGCAACAACAAATTGGTGCTAAAGGAAGAGCTTTTTTCTTCTCTAAAAGGAAGAATCCATCGCCCCTGCTACAAAATGGCTAAGGGAAGAGCTCCAAATGCCACTGCTAGAAGAGGTATCTCCCCTTCCAGGTCTGAGGAACCTCCCAGGGAGAATGATACCGCTGCCAAAGCCGCTACTGCCGCTGAACCTACCATCACAATTGGGTTACAATAGTTCTAGACATTAGTGAATCACATCGAAATGCTTACTACTGCAGTTCAACATTTCCAGGAAACAGTCGATAACCGACAGTAATTACCAACTATTTCCTGCACCAACCCTCTGACTGCTGCTGAGGGAAGCCGATGGCCGGAGGTCCCTAAGCATTGTTCTCGCATCGTCACGGAGCCCCGGAGGTCATTGTGCGATCACGTCGATGGCATAAGGGCAAGGTCTGCTTCGCCTTCCTATGCCGAATCCATCCCGGTCGGTTGTCGGCCTACTGCCAAACCCCCAAGGGACTATGTCAGCAAGATCATGTGCATGGAGGAGCCCATTGTCGAAATCACCCTCCGGCAGAAGGCCAAAGAGGGATAGGTATACGACTCCCGTTCCCCATTCTCTGATGAGATTCTGGCAGAGACGATTTCCCGCCACTTCAAAATTCCACAGGTGGACCCCTACGACGGTACCACCGACCCGATGGACCATCTGGGCACATACAAGGCCCATATGATGGTACAAGGCACCTCTGACACCCTCCACTATATCACCTTCCCTGCCACCCTTAAGAAGACAGCCCGGATGTGGTTCTCTGCCATCTGGCCAGGTATGATCCACTCCTTTCCTCAACTCGAATCACTTTTTCTTTTCCATTTCAGGACCTACAGTCGGACCCCGAGGAATACCGACTGCCTCTTCCTCGTGTTGCAAAAAGAGGGAGAGACTCTTCGGGATTTCATGGCCCATTTCATGGTGTGGGCACCAGGATCCGACAGAGGCACCTCAACCCTCTGTGGATCTCAGATTAGGGTTCTATTTTTATTGAGTCCTGTAATAAGGATATAAGCCTCAAACCTATTCCTTTTTTGTTTTAAGTTATGTCTGACCCATTAGGTCAAACTGAGTCCTGTATCGAGTCGAGTCTCAGTCTGAGTCTCAGTATGAGTCCTTTGTAAGCCTGGGTCTCAGTTTTTTGTCTTTTTGGAGCCAAACCTGGAAGGAAGCCTAGTCAGCTCAGGGCCCACCTTATCTGTTTATGTGGCGCACTTAGGTGATGACATGTGCTTTGTTTTGGGCATCCAAGAGGGGGGGAGGACCACTCACATGATCCATGCCCCTTTCCCCTCCCCTCTTCAAGCTCTCTTCCAATCTAGGATGGGGTCATGGAAAGAAGTTTCAAATCCCTTGATGCATGCCTCCACTCAAGACTCCTTCCATAAAGAAGTCAAGCAAGAAAGGCATCCTCCATTCTCCAAGTGGAAAGAAGTTTCAAATCCCATGATGCATGCCTCCACTCAAGCCTCCTTCCATAAAGAAGTTAAGCAAGAAAGGCATGGTGAAGACATCAAGCCTCCATTCATGCCTTCTACTAAAACCAAGCAACCCAAAGAGGGAAGTCAAGGTGCAACACCCCACTCCAAGCCAAGATTCATGCCAATCCAAGATGGTCGGCCAAAGAAGTCCTCCTCCAAATTTTGGGTGCCAAGTGTAATGGGGTAGTTTAAATTTCAAAGTGCTCTTGGGTGCCTATTTAAAGGACCCAAACCCCTCTTGTAAAGGATAATTGATGATTAATGAAAGAAAGCTTGTGTGTTTCATCCTCTTCTTCAATCATTGTCTCTAAGGCTAGGTTGAGTGAGAGCTTCCTTCGTCCTCCGGGACGTCGCGTGGTGAGAGGCCACATTCCTTCGCCTGAGGGCGTCGCGTGGTGAGAGGCCACATTCCTTCGCCTGAGGGCATCGCGTAGTGAGAGGCCACATTCCTTCATCCTCCGGGATGTCGCGGGGTGCGAGGCCCCAAGCTATCCTTTCGACTTCGGATCCCTCCAAGCGCCAGGCTTGAAACCTTCCCTAACCCTAACTCTACTTCTACTTCACTACTCCTCGACTCTCCATTGATTCTATCGTGGATTTGTTTTCAGGTCTTTCCAGGTACCACGGGCATCGGAGATGGTTCACTTCACCTTCACGATCATGTAACCTGGAGGCTGGAGCCATCGCGGGTACCGACTGCTCGGGCATCCAGGCCGCATCCGCCAAGTGAGAGCGATCTCGTCATCAGGTGCGACAAACATGGAGGTTCGTGCCTATTTCTCCCAGGTAAGGTATTGTTTGGTGAGCTAGTCCTACCAGGGTTTCTCAATCCCGGGGTCCTATTCTCCATCCCTACTCTCTAGAGATTCTACCTGCTGGCATTGGTTTCGTTGTTATAATTTATCCTATGTTTGCCCCTTTGTTCGTCTTCGGGAATCAAGATAAAACCCTAAAAGAAAACAAGATATAACCACCTTTGCATCATCCATGCTAGCATCATCCTTCTCATCCATCATCATCCTCACCTTTTTTCTGCATCATTTTTGGTATCAGAGCCTAGGCTAGGACTAGTGCTCTTGCATTTAGTTTCTGCATTCTGTCTAGTTCGTAATTGGTTTGCTATTTTAATTCTTTCTTTTTTAGGAATCTCTATTTTGTTTTGTTTTTCTTTTGCTGGATCTATTGCATTTAGAGAATTTTTTTATTATTTTCGCAGATTTTATTTCAGCCTGTAGAAATTCTACAAGCTGAAAAACCACCTGAGAAAATCTCAGGCCTGTAGTTTTAGCAGGCATCTCTTTCTTGTCTCATTTAGTTAGTTCATGTATTTAGTTCATATTTATATTTTTACATTTTGCTTAGAATCCATGCATCTGAAAGACACAAAAATATAAAAACAAGAAAAAAAAAATTAATCATTTTCTTAGACATTTGTGTGCATACATTGTTCATAATACACCTAAGGGCGAAGAGTTAACATAGGGTCAAGAGTTCATAACCTGTCCCTAGCCCAATAACCACCACCCGACATTTTGAACCCTAGCCATTAACTAAAATCAATTAGAAGTTAATCTGCTCTAGTGAGCTAGGGACACCCATGAAGTCTGGTCAACCCAAGTGTTGGGCCAAGCTAGATTGCTTGGAAGTGTGTGCTTGTGTAGCTGGTGTCTAAGCAAGCTGTTCAGGGACTAGATCCCGAAGGGAAGTGGGTTGGTTCGCTTACCTGGCCAATTGCAAGATTGGTGTCTAGGCAAGCAAAGAGGAATCTCCACTAACCTTACGCTTACCTGGCCAGGTGCCAAGTTACTACTACTAGGTTCGTCTTCTTGACTTTTCATTTGGTGAGATCTCCTAGGTCTAGCACACCGTAGTACCGTTTTGTGTGTTTGCATGTGCACTAGATCAGGAGCCCTTTTTCACCCACCATCTCCAACCCCTATCGAAGACATGGACCAACTTCATGTTGAGCTTGCAGCCATGAACGAATCCCTGACTCGAGCCATAACTCAGTTAAGCACCTGGTTAGATGATAGGCTTGACCAAGTAGAGGCGAGACTCATACCTTTAGAAGAAAATGCTAAGCCCCAATCTGAAGCCACTAGGCTCCGTGAGCATTTCCAGAGAGCTCCCACCTACAGAAGTCCTGAGCCTTTTAGGAACCAAAGCCACATCCCCGGATCCACCCAAGGTTATAGCCAGGCTTACACAAGTCGACCAAGCTCGAACCGATCTGACCCTAGTCGACCAAGCCTAGCCCAACCCAGTCCTAGTCGTCCAAGTCTAAATCAACACCAATACAGTAGAGAGGACAAGGGTAAGGCTATTGAAGTCCAGAGGAGACCCGATCCCCAAGGTAACAACTATAGGTGTCATAAACCTGAGCATCTTGCCAGTCAGTGCACCGCCCCTGCCCTACTTATAGATGAACCGATTGAAACTGAACCCAAACCCATTGAGGAATCAAAGAAGAAAATATTAGACCCCTTCTGTGAGTTTGAGGAAGTCATATATGAGCCTGACATAAGCTTGATTAATGAATATGAAGAAGAAGAAGAATGTGAGGAGGTATCGTCTAATAATTTAATTGATCAGCTCCCACCTGATGGAATCATTAAGGATACCCCAGAACTTAGCAAGGATCCAAATGATAATGATCCTGAATCCACTATAAACCTTGAAGCAGAACTGACCAATCCAGGATCAAACGAAGTAGATGAAGGTATAGATTCTCAAGATGAATGTTCCGAAGACCTTCCCGAAAGCCCTCCACTATCTAGGAGCATCCCGCCTACCCGAGGACTTGCACCTATCGATCCTCCTAGTACTGACCATGAGGTTAAGATGAGCACACCTTTAGACCTTCATTCATACTTTAAGGTCAGTAGCCTAAACCTTGAACCAGTCCTTGAGTCTCCTCCTTATTTTCTACCCTTCCCTGAGCCTTCTCACATTTCTAGAGCCATGGGGTTACTTTTTGTTGAAATCACCAAAATGCATGACTTCGTAGAGCCCACCCGTTTTGCCATCTACTTCTGGCACACCTTATGCCATTTGTTAGGGACCCACTATGAATTTTCTTGTATCTTTCAGACTAGGGTCAAGCCTAGAGAACCAATGGTCTAGTAGGTTTAGGCCCTAGGACTCCAATAAATTCCTGCCACTAGGAATACCTAGTTTAGTTTGCTTTCATATCTACTTGAGTCTCAGAATCTGCATGATCACTTGCATTGCATACTAGGGACATGCCTATGAAAAAAATAATTTAATCATATAAAAATCTGGCTGATTCATGAAAGCGAAATAAAGAATTTAACATAGGGGATTTTGTAATGATTAGGCTCAGGCCTGAACGGTTTTCTCCGGGAACCGTTAAGAAGCTACATGCTCGTGGAGCGGGTCCCTTTAGAGTAATTAGGAGAATGGGCCCCAATGCCTATGTGCTAGAGTTACCACCAGACTATGGAATTAGCTCGACTTTCAATATCTCTGACCTGGTCGAGTATAGGGAGCCTGCACAAATACCTAGCGAGCCATTTGGGCCTGATTTTCTTTTGAGAGTGAACCTGAACCTGAGTGTCCACCTCTAAATATGCCTGAGAGAGGAGAGTGGATCGAACGTGTCCTGGATGACCAAGTAATCACCACCCGGGGCAAAGGCTACCAACGTTACTTGGTCCAATGGCAAGGTCGACCCGAATCTGATGACTCTTGGATCACCCGGGAAGACTTGCAACGCATCGACCCCGACATCTTGGAGAGGTACCAAAGCCAGTCTACCCCTTACTCGACGGGGTCGAGTTCCTCCCACCCCGGGAGAACTGGTGTGGGCACCAGGATCTGACAGAGGCTCCTCAACCCTCTGTGGATCTCAGATTAGGGTTCTATTTTTATCGAGTCTTGTAATAAGGCTATAAGCCTCAAACCTATTCCTTTTTTGTTTAGAGTTATGTCTGACCCATTAGGTCAAACTGAGTCCTGTATCGAGTCGAGTCTCAGTCTGAGTCTCAGTATGAGTCCTTTGTCAGCCTGGGTCTCAATTTTGTGTCTTTTTGGAGCCAAACCTTGAAGGAAGCCTAGTCAGCTCAGGGCCCACCTTATCTGTTTATGTGGCGCACTTAGGTGGTGACATGTGGTTTGTTTTGGGCGTCCAAGAGGGGGGGGGGACCACTCACATGATCCATGCCCCTTTCCCCTCCCCTCTTCAAGCTCTCTTCCAATCTAGGATGGGGTCATGGAAAGAAGTTTCAAATCCCTTGATGCATGCCTCCACTCAAGACTCCTTCCATAAAGAAGTCAAGCAAGAAAGGCATCCTCCATTCTCCAAGTGGAAAGAAGTTTCAAATCCCTTGATGCATGCCTCCACTCAAGCCTCCTTCCATAAAGAAGTTAAGCAAGAAAGGCATGGTGAAGACATCAATCCTCCATTCATGCCTTCTACCAAAACCAAGCAACCCAAAGAGGGAAGTCAAGGTGCAACGCCCCACTCCAAGCCAAGAATCATGCCAATCCAAGCTGGTCGACCAAAGAAGTCCTCCTCCAAATTTTGGGCACCAAGTGTAATGGGGTAGATTAAATTTCAAAGTGCTCTTGGGTGCCTATTTAAAGGACCCAAACCCCTCTTGTAAAGGATAATTGATGATTAATGAAAGAAAGCTTGTGTGTTCCATCCTCTTCTTCAATCCTTGTCTCTAAGGCTAGGTTGAGTGAGAGCTTCCTTCGTCCTCCGGGACGTTGCATGGTGAGAGGCCACATTCCTTCGCTTGAGGGCGTCGCGTGGTGAGAGGCCACATTCCTTCGCCTGAGGGCGTCACGTGGTGAGAGGCCACATTCCTTCATCCTCCGGGACGTCACGGGGTGCGAGGCCCCAAGCTATCCTTTCGACTTCGGATCCCTCCAGGCGCCAGGCTCGAAACCTTCCCTAACCCTAACCCTACTTCTACTTCACTACTCCTCCACTCTCCATTGATTCTGTCATGGATTTGTTTTCAGGTCTTTCCAGGTACCACGGGCATCGGAGACGGTTCACTTCACCTTCACGATCATGTAACCTAGAGGCTGGCGCCATCGCGGGTACCGACTGCTCGGGCATCCAGGCTGCATCCACCAAGTGAGAGCGATCTCGTCATCGGGTGCGACAAGCGTGGAGGTTCGTGCCTATTTCTCCCAGGTAAGGTATTGTTTGGTGAGCTAGTCCTACCGGGGTTTCTCAATCTCGGGGTCCTGTTCTCCATCCCTACTCTCTAGAGATTCTACCTGCTGGAATTGGTTTCGTTGTTACAATTTATCCTATGTTTGCCCCTTTGTTCGTCTTCGGGAACAAGATAAAACCCTAAAAAAAAACAAGATATAACCACCTTTGCATCATCTGTGCTAGCATCATCTTTCTCATCCATCCTCATCCTCACCTTTTTTCTGCATCATTTCAACTCAGCGGCCATGGAAGTCCCGGACTTGAATGAGGCTATGGCCATGTCATCCTTCAAGCGAGGGCTCCGCTCGTCTAGGTTGACCTTCTCCCTATACAAGAAACATTCGATAAGCTACAGTGAACTCTTGGCCAGAGCATAGAAGTATGCCCTAGCAGAAGAGCAAGCGGTCGGCCGACGTCAAGCAGAGGGAAGGCCAACCTCCAAGAAGTGGAGCGATAAGGCTCCTGAAGTCCAACCTCCGAGTGATAGCCAATGGTCGGGCCAACGCCGAAGTTCGAAGCCAAGGGATTTTGGTGTGGGCACCAGAATCCGACAGAGGCTCCTCAACCCTCTATGGATCTTAGATTAGGGTTCCACTTCTTTGTGTCTTGTAATAAGGCTTCAAGCCTCAAATTTGTAATTGTCTTTGCTTTGAATTGAGTCTGTACCTTGACCAATTAGGTCAAATTGAGTCCTGTACTAAGTCGAGTCACAAATCGAGTCCAGTCTGAGTCTATTAGAAGTATAGGTCCATTGCAAGAGTGGGTCTTAAAATTTAGTCTCCTTGGAAGCAAGTCGGGAAAGAATCCAAGTCAACTCAGGGCCCACCTATGCATCCTACATGGCGCCATGACATCTCACCATGTGGGCAGCACACTTGGCATGCAAGGATGCCCAATGGGGAGGACCAATTCATTTGGTTCAAGCCTTATTCCCCTCCCCCTATCAAGCTCATTGCCATGCAAGGGTGGTCGGCCAAGGTGGAAGTCAATGGGAGTTGAAGTGGGGAATTCAAATCCCTTGCTTCAAGCCCTCCAATCAAGTCTTCTTCCCAAATTGCTTCAACCTCTTTGGAAGGGAGAGACAAGATCCTTGGGCGCCTCCACCTTACACTCCCCATGTCAAGCCTTATACCAAAGAAAGGGTGTGCAACAAAGGAAGGAAGAAGAACATAAGCCATGCTATATGCCCCTCTTCATGTCTTTTTCCAAAACAATGAAGATTCTTTCCAACTTCAAGGCACCATGATCCCTCCTCCTAGCCTTGCTTCATGCCATGCCCATTCAAGGCTAGCACTTGGTCGGCCAAATGGAGAAGAAAGTCAAGGTTTGGGCGCCCATTCAAGAAAAAGAAGAAGAAATTTTGTATTCTTGCATTTGAATTTCAAAATGGATCTTGGGTGCCTATTTAAAGGACCCAACCCCTTCATTGTAAAGGAATTGAATGATTGAATGAAAAAAAGCTTGAGTCTTGTTTCCCCTCCAACCATTGTCTCTTAGACAAGGTTTGAGTGAAGCTTCCTTCATCCCCAGGGATGTCGAGTGGTGTGAGGCCACCTTTCCGTCGCCCCAGGGCATCGCAAGTCCTTCGTCCTCCTGGACATCGAGAGGTGTGAGGCCACAATCCTTCGTCCTCCGGGACGTCGCGGGATGCGAGGTCCTAAGTTATCTCCTTCTTCGACTTCGGAATCCAATCGGACACCGGGCTCGAAGTCCCTTTCTCAACCCTACTTTAGTTCTATTTCAATACGTCTCTCCACTTTGCTAATCCCTACTTTGCTTGCCTACAGGTCCTCCTTGGTATCTCAGGCACCGAAGACAGTCTGCTTTGCCATCGTGACCACCCGACCGAAAGCCGGCGCATCCGCGGGTTCGATTGCTCGGGCACCCAGGCCGCATCCACCGAGTTGAGCGATCTCTGCATCGGGCACTTCAGGCGTGTGAGGTTTGCCCCTATCTCCTAAGTAGGTATTGTGTATCGAACTTAGTCCTTCCGAGGTTTCTTAATCCCGGGATCTTGTTCTTGTTTTCACTATTTAGGGACTTGAATTTCTAGTGTAGGCTTCTATTATTCAGCTTCTCCTATTTCTTGTCTTTGTTTGTGATCGGGAATCAAAAACCTAAACAAACATCTAAAACTCATCAACTATAAAAAATTCCTTTACATCATAAGCATCCATACTAGCATCTCTAGCCCTACCCTACACCCCTGCATCATTATTGGTATCAAAGCCCAGCTAGGACTAGTGCATCTTTTCCTTTCATTTTCTGCATTCTGGTCAGCCTGTATATGATCTGAACTTTGAATTGTTTCTCTCTGTAAGGACTCCCAAATCTCTTTATTTCTATTTTGATAGATCACACTTAATTCACAGTATTTTTGGTTATTTTCTCAGATTTTATTTAAATTTGTAGAATTTCTACAAGCCAAAATACTACCTGAGAAAATCTCATGTCTGAAAATCCTGCAAGCATCTCATTTCTTGCTTCATTCATCCATCTAGCTTATTTCTTGTATTTAGGGGCATTTTTCAATTCCTGCATTTAGTTTAGCATTCACACATCTGAAAGACACAAAAAAGAAAACAAGAAAATTTTAAGTCATTTCATTAGTCATTTATGTGCATCATTGTGCATAACTCATCCTAAGGGCGTCAAATTAACAAAGGGTCAGGATTTCATTACCTGGCCCTAGCCCAAAAAAGCCACCACCTGACATATCGAACCATATCCATTAACTAAAATCGATTAGATGTTTAATATGCTCTAGTGATCTAGGGACACCCACAAAGTCGGGTCGACCCAAGTGCCGAGCCAAGCTAGATCACTTGTTGGTGTGTGCTTGAGTAGCTGGTGTCTAGGCAAGTGGTTCAGGGACTAGATCCCGAAGGGAAGTGGGTTGGTTTGCTTACCTGGCCAATTTCAAATTGGTGTCTAGGAAAGCAAAGAGGAACCTCCACTCACCTTACACTTACCTGGCTAGGTGCCAAGTTACTACTTCCAGGTTCATCTTCTTGACTTTACATTTCGTGAGATCTCCTAGGTCTAGCAAACCGTAGCACCGTTCTGTGTGTGTTACATGTGCACTAGATCAGGAACCTCTTTTCACCCACCTTCTCCACCCCCTATCGAAGCCATGGACCGACACCAACTTCGAGCTGACATTAGAGCCCTAACTCAATCCATGACTCAATTAAGCCACCAGTTGACTAATAGACTTGATCAAATAAATGCCAGAGTAGGACCCATAGTGGAAGTTGCTAGGCTCCATGAGCATTTCTAGAGAGCTCCCGCCTATAGAAGACCTGAGCCCTTTAGGAACCAAAGCCATATCCCCAGATCCACCCAAGGTTATAGCCAGGCTTACCCAAGTCGACCAAGCCCGAACCGATCTAACCCCAGTCGACCAAGCCTAGCCCGACCCAGTCCTAGTCATCCCAGTCTGAATCGACCCCAATACAGTAGAGAGGACAAGGGTAAGCCAATTGAAGTCCAGAGGAGACCCGATCCCCAAGGTAACAACTATAGGTGTCATAAACCTGAGCATTTTGCTAGTCAGTGCATCGCCCTTGCCCTACTTATAGATGAACCGACTGAAACTGAACCCAAACCCATTGTTGAACCTGAGGAGGAAGACTTTAAGGTTGAACCCATTGAAAATCTAGGGAAAGAAACTCCTAAGCCCATTAAAGAATTGAAAGAAAATATCTATGAATCAAGTTTAGTAGAGGAATATGGTGAAGATGGGCCCCAGGTAGAATTCATCGAGGAACCAAAAGAAAAAGATCCTAAACCCATTAGAGACTGTGAATGAGTAATTGAGCCAGGATCGAACATTGTAGAGGATGGTGAAGGTTCATAAGTATTGTCCTTAGAGGAGGTCTAGGAACAAGTCCCTATAGAACCACCCCAGGAGGTAGACATCAGTTTTGAGGACTTTCAAGATAACATTCCCAAAGACCTTCCTAATGGCCTTCCACCATCTAGGAACACCCATCTAGCCTTGGAACTTGCACCTGTAGAATAATGTCCAAATCTTAAGATTATCCTGAATAACCAAGGTCTATTTCAAGATGCCCAGAGATTACCCCAAGACTCCGACTCCTATTTTCTCCCCTTCCCAAAGCCTTCTCACATTTTCAGAGCCATGGGGTTGCATTTTGTTGAAATTACCAGGCTGCATGACTCATTAGAACCCATCCCTTTTGCCATTTACTTTTGGTACACTTTATGGCATTTGTTAGGGATCCTTGATAATTTTTCTTGTACATACCAGACTAGGGTCAAACCTAGAGAGTCCATAATCTATTAGGTTTAGGCCCTGGAGCATCCAATAAAACTTTTTCAGTTGGGATGCATAGTTGAGTCTGCATTTTGCATCATATTAGGATTATGCATTAAATATAATTTTAAAATAATTTGGGCTGATTCCCGGAAGCGAGCCAAAGAGTTTGAAATAGGGGATTTTGTAATGATTATGCTCAGGCCTGAACGGTTTCCACCGGGAACCATTAAGAAGCTTCATGCTCGTGGGGCTGGTCCCTTTAAAGTGATTAGGAGAATGGGCCCTAATGCCTATGTGCTAGAATTACCTCCAGATTATGAAATTAGCTCGACATTCAATATCTCTGACTTAGTCAAGTATAGGAAACCCGCAAACAGACCTAGCGAGCCTTTTGGGCCTGACCTTCCTTTTGAGAATGAACCTAAACCTGAATGTCCACCTCTAGTTTTACCTGAGAGAGGAGAGCAGATCGAGCGTGTCCTGGATGACCAAGCAATCACTACCCGGGGCAAAGGCTATCAACGTTACTTGGTCCGAAGGCAAGGCCGACCCGAGTCCTATGACTCGTGGATCACCCAGGAGGACCTGCAGCGCATCAACCCCGATATCCTGGAGAGGTACCAAAGCCAGACTAACCCTTACTCGACAGGGTCATGTTCCTCCCACCCCGGGAGAATTGGTGTGGGCACCAAGATCCGATAGAGGCTCCTCAACCCTTTGTGGATCTCAGATTAGGGTTCCACTTCTTTGTGTCTTGTAATAAGGCTTCAAGCCTCAAATTTGTAATTGTCTTTGCTTTGAATTGAGTCTGTACCTTGACCAATTAGGTCAATTGAGTCCTGTACTAAGTCAAGTCACAAAATCGAGTCCAGTCTGAGTCTATTAGATGTATGGGTCCATTGCAAGAGTGGGTCTTAAAATTTAGTCTCCTTGGAAGCAAGTCGGGAAAGAATCCAAGTCAACTCAGGGCCCACCTATGCATCCTACATGGAACCATGGCATCTCGCCATGTGGGCAGCACACTTGGCATGCAAGGATGCCCAATGGGGAGGACCACTTCACTTGGTTCAAGCCTTTTTTCCTCCCCCCCTATCAAGCTCATTGCCATGCAAGGGTGGTCAGCCAAGGAAGAAGTCAATGGAAGATGATGTAGGGAATTCAAATCCCTTGCATCCTACATGGCCTACCTGTGCATCCTACATGGTGCCATGACATCTTGCCATGTGGGTAGCACACTTGGCATGTAGGGATGCCCAATGGGGAGGACCACTTCACTTGGATCTAGCCTTTTTCCCCTCCCCCTATCAAGCTCATTGCCATGCAAGGGTGGTCGGCCAAGGTGGAAGTCAATGGGAGTTGAAGTGGGGAATTCAAATCCCTTGCTTCAAGCCCTCCAATCAAGTCTTCTTCCCAAATTGCTTCAACCTCTTTGGAAGGGAGAGACAAGATCCTTGGGCACCTCCACCTAACACTCCCCATGTCAAGCCTTATACCAAAGAAAGGGTGTGCAACAAAGGAAGGAAGAAGAACATAAGCCATGCTACAAGCCCCTCTTCATGTCTTTTTCCAAAACAATGAAGATTCTTTCCAACTTCAAGGCATCATGATCCCTCTCCTAGCCTTGCTTCATGCCACGCCCATTCAAAGCTAGCACTTGGTCAGCCAAAGGGAGAAGAAAGTCAAGGTTTGGGCACCCATTCAAGAAAAATAAGAAGAAATTTTGTATTCTTGCATTTGAATTTCAAAATGGGCCTTGGGTGCCTATTTAAAGGACCCAACCCCTCCATTGTAAAGGAATTGAATGATTGAATGAAAAAAAGCTTGAGTCTTGTTTCCCCTCCAACCATTGTCTCCTAGACTAGGTTTGAGTGAAGCTTCCTTCGTCCCCAGGGATGTCGAGTGGTGTGAGGCCACCTTTCCTTCATCCCAGGGCATCGCAAGTCCTTCGTCCTCCTGGTTGTCAAGTGGTGTGAGGCCAAAATCCTTCATCCTCCGAGACGTCGCGGGGTGCAAGGCCCCAAGTTATCTCCTTCTTCGACTTCGGAATCCAGCCGGACACTAGGCTCGAAGCCCCTTTCTCAACTCTACCTTAGTTCCATTTCAATACATCTCTCCACTTCGCTAATCCCTACTTTGCTTGCCTACAGGTCCTCCTTGGTATCTCAGGCACCAGAGACAGTCTGCTTTGCCATCGTGACCACCTGACTGAAAGCCGGTGCATTCGCGGGTTTGACTGCTCGAGAATCCAAGCCGCATCCGCCGAGTTGAGCGATCTCTGCATCGGGCACTTCAGACATGTGAGGTTTGCCCCTATCTCCTAAGTAGGTATTGTGTATCGAGCTTAGTCATACCGGGATTTCTTAATCCCGGGATCCTATTCTTGTTTTCACTATTTAGGGACTTGAATTGCTAGTGTAGGTTTCTATTATTCAGCTTCTCCTATTTCTAGTATTTGTTTATGATCGGGAATCAAAAACCTAAAAAACATCTAAAACTCATCAACTATAAAAAACTCCTTTACATCATAAGCATCCATACTAGCATCTCTAGCCCTACCCTACACCCCTGCATCAGATTTCCCCCGGAGGCTCGAGACTTATGCGCCTCTGTACCTACCAAGAGAGAAGATCCTTATGGAGATCGAGAATGAGACCTTTCTGCAAAGGCCTCGGCCGATGAGGAGTCCTCCTGCCCAAAGAAACAAAGATAAATTTTGTAAGTTTCATAGGGACCACGGGCACAGTACTGAAGAGTGCTTGCAGCTAAAAGACACCATTGAAGACCTCATCCGGAGGGGGTACCTGTGCAAGTACGTCCAACCCCATCATGATCAGGCCAGAGCATCAAACATCAGAAACCCTCTGGAGGAGATGGAGCTCCCCAATCAGAGGCCGACCGGCGGGGATGTCGGCATGCTGCATCGACGGTCTGGAGGGAGTTATGAGGGCAGGCTCGATATTGTTAAAAGGTCCGGGGGCTCCAATGCGATCACCTTCTCTGATGAAGATCTTTTGGAGACTCATGTTTTTGAAAATGTCCCTGTAGTCGTGTCGGCAGTGATTGCCAACTACGATGTAAGGAGAATACTTATAGATAATGGAAGCTCAATAGAGGTGTTGCTGTACAATGCTTTTGTGAGAATGAATCTATCCCTGTCCATGCTGTAGGAATCCCCCGCGCTGCTGACAGGCTTTGGTAGCAACTCCATTGGAGTAGAAAGGGAGATAGTTCTCCCAGTAACGATCGGGATGGAGCCTTTCTAGAAAACTCTCCCTATTAACTTTGTCGTCATTCGGACGACCTCACCTTATAATGCTATCCTGGGCCGATCGGCCCTCAACAAATTCAGGGCCATTGTGTCCACTTATCATTTGTTGGCAAAATTTCTGACCAGGAGTGAGATCGGAGTGATGAGGGGAGACCGTCGGATGGCCAGGCAGAGTCTAACCATTCTAAACCAATAGTCAGAAGGCCGTCCCACTCTGGAGCAACTTGACCTGAGGGCTGAGGTCGATGGCCTTGGTCAGCCAGGAGAAAGGATTCTATTTGTCCCCGTTCAGGAGGATGATCCCACCAAAGTCCTTCAGATAGGAGGTTCACTCAGCGAAGATGTTAAGTCATAACTGATCGGCTTCCTTAGGAGTAATGCCGATGTCTTTGCTTGGTCGGCGTCGGACATGCCCGAAATACCGTCAGAGGTCATCACTCACAAGCTCAAGGTGGATTCGACCTACTGACATGTCCAATAGAAGAAGAGAGGCTTTGCCACTGAAAGGCAGAAAGCCGTCGATGAGGAAGTGAAGAAGCTCTGTGATGCTAGCTTCATCAGGAAAGTCCACTACCCTGAGTGGCTAGCGAATGTTGTTATAGTAAAGAAGGCCAACGGGAAATGAAGGATCTGTGTAGATTACACCGACCTCAATAAGGCCTGTCCGAAGGACAGCTTTCCAATGCCCAAGATTGATCAGCTGGTGGATGCCATGGCCGACCACCAGCTTCTCAGCTTTATGGACACCTTTTTCGGCTACAACCAAATCAAGATGCATCCGGAAGATGAAGAGAAGACCACCTTTGTCACCGACAAGGGTTTGTACTGCTATCAGATGATGCCCTTCGGCTTGAAGAATGCCGGTGCCACTTTTCAAAGACTGATCAATTGAGTGTTTGAAGGTCAGCTGGGCAAGAAACATGGAGGCCTATGTGGATGACATGATAGTGAAGAGTCTCCATAAGGCCGACCACATCAGAGACTTGCGGGAATCCTTTGACGCACTCAGGCTTCATCGAATGAAGCTGAACCCCATGAAGTATACTTTTGGGATAACCTCTAGCAAGTTCCATAGTTTTTTGATCACATAGAGGGGAATTGAAGTGAACCCCGACAAGATAAAGGCTGTCATTGAGATGGCACATCCGACCAACAAAAAGCAGGTGCAAGAGCTCACTGGCCGAATCGCCTCTCTTAGCCGTTTCATTTCCCGTTCGGTTGAAAGGTCTCTGCCATTCTTCAAAACCCTACATCAGTCAAAAATTTTTGTTTGGACTGACGAATGTCGGTCAGCTTTCGAAGCCCTGAGGGAGTACTTGAAGAACCCTCCATTACTAGCCAAGCCGATGGAGGGGGAACCTTTGTACCTCTATCTTTCGGCACTGTCCTCATGCAAGTCAGAGAGGACGGACAGCAAAAGCCTATCTATTATATCAGCAAAGTCCTCCACGATGCCGAAACATGGTACCCCAAGATGCAAAAGTTGATATATTCTTTGGTTATGTCCGCCAAGCTGCTCCGACCGTATTTCCAAGCGGCACATCCGATTATGGTGATGATCGACCAACCCCTCAAGGCAATCCTTCGGAGCCCAGACACAACTGGTCAGCTCACCAAGTGGGCTGTCAAGCTAGGAAAATTTGACATCTCTTTCTAGCCACGATCTGCCTTGAAGGCCCAGGTAATTGCTGACTTCATTGCAGAGTGTACATGAAAACAAAGGTCATCTCCTCAAATGGCCGAAGTACCTGAAGCCAATGCCATCTACGAAGCCGTAGCAACCTGGACCCTCCATATGGATGGAGCATCCAACCTTGCGGGCTGCGGGGCCGAACTGATCCTGGCCTACCCGGATGGAGAGAGTCTGGAGTATGCATTGCACTTTTTATTTCAGGTGTCAAACAATCAGGCAGAGTACGAAGCTCTTCTCGCGGGGCTACGAATTGTGAATAAACTGGGCGTCAGCCAACTCAGAGTCTTCTCCAACTCCTAACTGGTGGTTAATCAAGTAAAGGGGGAATTTGAAGCGAGGGATCCGACCCTGGCAAAATACTTAAACAAGGTACAAAACCTTATCTCTCAATACAGATTTTTCGAAATCCTCCACATACCTCATTTGCAGAACTCTCGGGTGGATGCTCTATCAAGATTGGGTATGGCTGCCATCAGCACTTTCGACTGAACTTTTATGCAGCATCTGCAGCACCCAAGTATTACGGAAGAGCTGACAGAGGTCCACCAGGTGGAACAAGAAACTTCTTGGATGGATCTGATCCTTGCTTTCCTAACTAAGGGAACTCTTCCAGAAGATCCGACGGAGGCCAAGCGAGTGCACTCGATGGCCTTTAAGTACGTCATCCTTGACAGTGTCCTGTATAAGCAGTCATTCTCACAGCCACTGCTGAAATGCTTGGGGTTGACAGATGCCGACTATGCACTCAAAGAAGTCCATGAAGGCATCTGTGGCGACCACCTCGGTGGAAGATCCTTAGCTTACAAGATCATCCGACAGGGGTACTACTGGCCTACCATTCAGAAGGACGCATCGGACTTCATCCGAAGGTGCGACGTGTGTTAAAGGTACTCCATTATTCAAAGGAGGCCTGCCAGTGAGCTGACTCCGATCACTACCGCATGGCCGTTCGCACAGTGGGGGATGGATATCTTGGGACCCTTTCCCCCGGCATCTGGGCAACAAAAATTTTTGCTTGTGGCCATCGACTACTTCACCAAGTGGGTGGAGGCCAAACCACTAGCATAGATAACAGAGGTCAAGGTGGAGAACTTCATCCGGAATAACATCATCTTTCGGTTCGGCATTCCCTGAAAGATTATTACTGATAATAGAAGATAGTTTGACAACTCTAAGTTTCAAGATTTTTGTCAGCAATATCATATCTCTCACCGGCTCACGTAGGTCGGCCACCCTCAGTGCAATGGAGAGGCTAAAGTCACCAATCGAACAATCTTGCATGGGGTGAAGACCCGACTGAATTAGGTAAAGGGGCTTTAGGCGGAGGAACTACACTCAGTATTATGGGCATATCAGACAACTGCCAGAACGTCAACTAGCGAAACCCCATTCAACCTCACTTATGGAAGCGAAGCCATCATCCCTGTTGAGACCTCTCTTCAATCCCTGCAGATCGACCACTATGCCAAACCAGCCAACTCCGAACAACGAAGGGCTGATCTCAACTTGCTTGAAGAAACTAGACTTCGGGAAAGCATGAAGATGGTGGTCTACCGCCAGAAGATGGCGAAATATTACAACTCGCGAGTCAAGGTGCGAGCTTTCTGAGTCGAAGACCTGGTCTTGCGGAGGATGGAAATTTCGAGGCCGACCGAGCAAGGCAAGCTTTCTCTAAATTGGGAAGGACCTTATCAAGTCATTGAAGTGGTTCGAGCCGGCACCTACCGACTTGAATATTTGGACAGACGACGGATGGCACGTCCGTGGAATGTAGATAACCTCTACAAGTATTATCAATAAAGTCCATAATTCTTCTACGAACCACTTCTGAAAGTCCAACTCCGACCGGTAGAGGCTCTATGGCAGCCCACTTCCAAAAGTCCGACTCTGATTAGTAGAGGCTCTAGGGCAGCCCACATCCGAAAGCCCGACTCCAGTCGGCAGAGGCTCTAGGGCAGCCCACTTTCAAAAGTCCGACTTCGATTGGCAGAGGCTCTAGGGCAGCCCACTTCCGAAAGTCCGACTATGGTCGGCAGAGGCTCTAGGATAGCCCACTTCCGAAAGTCCGACTCCAGTCGACAGAAGCTCTAGGGCAGCCCATTTTCGAAAGTCCGACTTTGGTCGGCAGAGGCTCTACGGTAGCCCACTTTCGAAAGTCCGACTTTGGTTGGTAGAGGCTCTAGGGCAGCCCACTTCCAAAAGTGCGACTTCAATCGGCAGAGGCTCTAGGGCAGCCCACTTTTGAAAGTTCGACTCCGGTCGGCAGAGGCTCTAGGGCAGCCCACGTCCGAAAGTCTGACTCCGGTCAGCAGAGGCTCTAGGGCAGCCCACTTCGAAAGTCCGACTCCGGTCGGTAGAGGCTCTAGGGCAGCCCACTTCTAAAAGTCTGACTCCAATCGGCAGAGGCTCTAGGGCAGCCCACTTCCAAAAGTCCGACTCTGGTCGGTAGAGGCTCTAGGACAGCCAACTTTCAAAAGTCCGACTCCAATCGGCAGAGGCTTTAAGGCAGCTTGATAAATCATGGATTTACACATTTATTTTAAGTATTTTAGTTAATTAATGGTGCTAACATTCTTTTAATAACCTAATTTCATAATTAATTTAGACTTTCTTGCAAAACTAATTATTTTAAAAAATATCTTTGAAAAATGTGAAATTAGAGTACGTTCATGAAAAATAGATTTCAAGTCAAAGCACCACACACCCATTTAAATGATTAATAAAATATTTAATAATTATAATTAATGATCATAGAATCGGTAAAATTAATAAGTTTGAAACCCGACAATAGGTAGAGCTTGATTTATGGAATCCAACGATGCAAACGGTACTTAAATCAGGTTTGAATTGAAGAAGTTATGAATTTTTTTAGGATTTTTGCACATATTTTGATGCTGCACGGTCTTTGGAGCAGCCGGTCCATTGCTGTCGGTCCATGGAACAGGGTGTGGACCACAGCCCTCCAGAGATGCCGAAACTCACCAAGAAGCATGCCGGCAGTGTCCCTGGCTGGAGGAAAAGCTCCGGCGATGGTTTGACGGGCGGTGGTTGCAGTCTTTGGCAACAAACGAGAGGAACATGGATCATTCCTCATGAGCTTCTTCATGGGCTACAGGGCGTTGCAGTCCACGGTGGTTCCACGAGCGAGCCTCACGTTGCAGTCCACGGGCGTTGCACGGTGGAGGAGAAACTCTAGCGGTGGTTTGACGGGCGGTGGTGGCGGTCTTTGGCAGCAAACGAGAGGAGCGTGGATCGTTCCTCACGAGCTGATGCACGAATGGCTGGGCGTTCTTCACGGGCTGCTGGGCATTGTGGGTGCTTCTCACGCGTTGTCAAGCAGTCCACGAGCGTTGCTGAGATGAGCATGAGCGGCGTGATGTACGGGCGCTGCAGGGCGATGAGCATGGGATCAGCGGTATCTGCTCCGATGATGATGGCTAACGTTCAGTTCGGTAAACATGGAGCGATCACGGTATTTTTTTTGTCCCACATCGCTACTGTGCAACGAGCTCTCCTCTCCGGTCAATTATAAAATGAACCCCATAGCACAAGGCAGAGGTATCCTGGAGAAAGGGCAAGGTACAGGGTAGAGGGCATTGCTTGGGTTGCGGGTTGGCTTTTGGGAGTGAGGTTTCTCAAAGAAGAGCATGTCCCTACACCATCTTCCAGCCTTCTCCCTCTCTGAGATCAAGATCCGAAGAAGACATGGAGGAAGCCCAGCTCGCTCCACGAAGTATGAAGGAAGGAGCTATCTTCCCGACGAGGCTGCGCTGATCTGTTCTTATCTTTGTTATTTGTTTTGTTAATTTAGTTTTTACTGCATTATACTTAGACCTTAAATTTCAATCAATGCAATATCTCTTTTTAATTCCTGTCTTTCGTCTTGTCTGCAAGTAGATGCTAGGATCTAAATAATAGATCCTAGTGCCAAGTTTACTTTTCCTGCAACTTTAATTTTATATTTTTTTGACTTCAAATATTTTTTTTTTACAAGATCAAAAATTTCAAATCCTAAACACCGCCTTCTCTATGGATTTGACCCGACTCCTCTTGCTATGTATTTTTAAATATTTTAAGAAGTCGGATTTTAAATTGATAGCCACAGTGTTTTATCGACAACCCCGCGGATCTACCAAGTTTTTGGCGCCGTTGCAGGGGAAGGTATTAAAATAATAGTTTTTGATCTTTTTGATGTATATACCGTGCTAACTTTTCTTTTTCTTGCAGATAAAAAAAAAAAAATTTAAAAAAAGGAGAAAAGCAGAAGAGGAAGAAAGTCTCCCAATTAGTAAACTTTCTTTCCTCTTTTACATATTAATTATTTTCCCTTTTAGTTTCTTTTCTTATTTCCAAAAAAATTCAAATTTCAAATTTCAAAAAAAAAATTTTGTTTTTCATTTTTAGATTCATTTAGGTAAATTTATCTTTTCTGCAAAATACAAAAAAAATTGCCCAGACATTTCATAATTTATTAGGATTAGAAACTTAATCATAAAATTAAAATATATATATATCTTTAATTTAATTTTGTGTGTTTATAACTTTTATTTTGACATCTTATTTTTTGCATTTCATAATTTCATAATCATCTTAAGGGAACTTATCCATAAACAAGATAAGGTGGGGAGTTCAATACCCTTCCTTAGCCCACAAACCATCACCCCTCATTTTGCATACCTAAGCCTTCTAAATAAAATTAATTAGACGTCAGCCCTAAGGAACTCGAGCTCAATAGGATAGGGCACCTGGAAGAGTTGGACCGGGTCAAGATTAGTTGGTTGACTGGTGTCTGGAAAGGGGTTCAGGGATTACGTCCCGAAGGAAGGTGGTTGGATCCGCTTACCTGGCCAATTTTTAGTTGGTGTCTAAGGCAAGCAAAGAGGGAAACTCCATCGACCTTACCCTTACCTGGCCAGTTAGCTAATTGGTCTTTGACTTGGCGGGCTCCAAGGCGGTCTTGGAAGTTAGGAGCTGTCTAGAATTAGGGAGCC
Organism: Areca catechu; assembly: GCA_021397845.1. Taxonomy (NCBI): domain Eukaryota; kingdom Viridiplantae; phylum Streptophyta; class Magnoliopsida; order Arecales; family Arecaceae; genus Areca; species Areca catechu. The sequence goes on along the minus strand of CM038043.1, from coordinate 76,007,405 downwards.
TAGGATAGAAATCTGTTTGATAAGTGTTTGAAAATAACAAAAATATATATATATAAAATAAAAAAAATTTGATTCACATATTAGGGTTGCACTGTTACATGTACGGTAGGAGATCTTTATTTCCAGACCTAGTTGACTTCAACCCTGAAATCGAATGACTGATCCATAGTACACCAAAAAATCAAATGGCTAGAAACCCAGAAGAACCACCTAGACAGATGAAGGAATACTTTATTCCTTCCACCTACAACCCATCGACTTGTATCCATTTACCTGAAATACCTGCTAGACAATATGAGATCAAGTCTGCCACAATCCAGATGCTCCCTTCCTTTTATGGGAATACCAACAAAGATCCTTATAAGCATCTAGATGAGTTTCTTGAAATCTGTTCTACGGTGAAGATCCAAGATTTTACTGATGATGCCCTTAGGCTAACTTTGTTCCCCTTCTCACTTAAGGATAAGGCCAAGCACTGGCTTGGCACAATAGGGAAACCAATTCGAACTTGGGCTAAAATGCAGCACGAGTTCCTTAAGAAATTCTATCCTATAGGTCAAACCAACACCATGAGGTGAGCCATCACTGGATTTGCTCAGCTTCCTGGTGAACAAATTCATGAATCATGGGAGAGACTTAAGGAACTCCTTAGAAAATGCCCATATCATGGTCTGTCTAAGTGGCAAATTGTCCAAGCTTTTTATGAGGGATTAGGAGACTAGTATAGACAGATGGTGGATGCATCTTGTGGAGGTGCATTCATGAGTAGAAGTGAGGATGAAGCCTATACCTTGTTTGAAACCCTAAGTGAAAATTCAATCAACCATGCTTCTTTGACTTCATATGAAAGATCGATTCCTTACCAAAAGCGGGCAGGGATTTATGAAATTAGACATTCAAATTCCAATGTCGACATGAACCTAATATCCCAAAGATTAGATACAATCGACCTCCTTTTCCAAAAGTTGGACCAAGTCCTAGCCCTCAGTCAACAATCTCAATCTCCTGCACAATACCCATCACACCCATCACAATACCCATCACCCTCTAATCATCAGGAGATTTGTTCTATCTGTGCTAGCCTAGCCCATCACATGAATGAATGTCCTACGGTTGCACAGTTACCACCTTTCATCCAAGAACAAGTCCAAGTTGCTCAAGGTTACTCCAAGCCGGGTAATGACCCATTTTCAAATACTTATAACCCGGGTTAGAGAAACCATCCTAATTTTTCTTGGAAACCATAATAGACTCAGGTTCAGACCCAAACTCCTCCAGCACAGAACTTTCAAAATAGGCTCCCATACCAAAACTATGCCTATAATATAGGTTAGCCTAGTCAGCCTACTCAGCCACCATATTAGCCACCATATCATCATCAGTCATCATATCAACCTCCTCAACAGACCAATCTGACCAACGATAGGTTTGATCAACTCCAACAATTAATCATGACCCAACAACAATTTATCGCCAGGTTAGAAGTTCAAATAGGACAGATAGCTAAATCTACTATGAGGAGAGAACCAGGTCAACTACCGAGTCAACCAATACCGAATCCTAGAAACAACCCACTCATTCTTCAGCCTAATGTTCCACCTAAGAACCCTCAATTTGAGAATGCCAAAGCAATTTCTAAGCTTAGAAGTGGTAGGATTCTTAGGGACCCATATCAAGACTAGGAGAGAGAGGCTAGTACTGATGCTAGCCAGAATGAGAATTTAGAAAATGATGTTAGTACTGAGACTAACCATGTAGAAGAGCCTGAGCCCAGGACTAGTACTGATACTGGTTCCGATTTAAATGAGAAAGGGAAGAAGAGAGCAGATGAATTACCTGAGACTTATAAACCTAGAGTCCCATTCCCTTTAGCCCTAGAAGCTGGTTCTTCCCGTAAAATGCAAGGAGCACGCAGCGAGGAGCTGATGGAATTATTCAAGCAAGTCCATATTAATTTACCCCTCCTCGATGCAATTCAGCACATTCCAGCTTATGCTAAATTTCTCAAAGAACTCTGCACCCAAAAGCGTGAGCCACGAACCATAAAGAGAATCATATTGTCTGAGGATGTAAGTGCAGTCTTGTTGAATCAATTACCTCAGAAAATGAAAGACCCCGGTGCTCCTTTGATTTCTTGTGTTATAGGAGGCATTACCTTTGATCGAGCCCTATTAGACCTAGGAGCTAGTGTGAACCTTCTTCCAACCTTGGTCTATGACAAATTTGGTATAGGTGAACTAAAACCCATGTCAGTCATTCTACAACTAGCTGATAGATCTGTCAAGACACCACGTGGTTTGATAGAGGATGTCTTAGTTAGAGTAAACCAATGTTATTTCCCAGTAGACTTCCTCATACTAGACATGGAACCATCCCAAGAGCTAAATCAGAATACCTTAATCTTAGGTCATCCATTCCTAGCCACTGCTAATGCCAATATCAATTGTAAAATGGGAGCTATGGACATTTCTTTTGGGGATCAAAAGGTGAGAATTAATATTTTTAATGCCTCAAAGTTAGCTCGAGAGGAGGAAAATTGTTCTGTGATTGGTTTAATAGATGAGATTATTGAGTCTGAATTTTCCTCCAATTTGATGGAAGATGACGAGCCTATTGCTGAAACCCAAGTCCAAGAGGTAAATGCCCTACTTGATTCACCTCAACCTTCACCACCTTGGTCAATGCAAACTGAATCCTTACCTGACCTAGGAACTGAGCCTTTGCAGCCGTCGATTCAGGCCCCACCACAACTTGAACTAAAAACTTTGCCTGAATCACTTAAGTATATGTTTTTAGGACCCGACAAAACCCTGCCTGTAATCATTGCTTCTGACCTAACCATTGAGCAGGAAAACCAATTGATAGATGTGCTGAAAACACATAGGGAGGCCATAGGTTGGGCCGTTGTTGATTTGAAAGGCATTAGTCCATCAATTTGTATGCACCATATCTATACTGAGGATAGTGCCAAGCCAACTAGAGAGATGCAAAGACGGCTCAACCCAAACATGTAAGAAGTGGTCAAGAAGGAAGTGATTAAATGGTTAGATGCTGGTATTATTTATCCTATTTTTGATAGCCACTGGGTGAGTCCTACTCAAGTCATTCCAAAGAAATCTGGACTCACGGTTGTCCGTACTGACCATGGGGATTTAGTACCAACACGACTTTCTACTGGGTGGCGTGTCTGTATAGATTATAGAAAACTTAATGCAGCTACCCGCAAAGACCACTTTCCCTTACCATTTATTGATCATATCCTAGAAAGATTAGCTGGCCAGCAATACTTTTGCTTCTTAGATGGATACTCATGATACAACCAGGTAGCAATCTATCCAAGAGACCAAGAAATGACCACCTTCACATGTCCCTATGGAACCTTTGCTTTCCATAGAATGCCTTTTGGATTGTGTAATGCACCTGCAACCTTTCAAAGGTGCATGATATCAATTTTCTCGGACATGGTAGGAGATTTCTTAGAAATTTTTATGGATGATTTTTCAGTCTTTGGAGAATCTTTTGAGAGTTGCCTCAATAATTTGAAGAAAATATTAAAACGATGTATTGAGATGAATTTGGTTCTGAGCTGGGAGAAGAGCCATTTCGTGGTTCGAGAAGGGATTGTTTTAGGACATATTGTATCTAAGAGAGGGATCGAGGTAGATAAAGCAAAGGTTGAATTGATCTCTAAACTTCCTCCACCCATCTCTATCAAACAAATTCGATCTTTTCTCGGCCATGTAGGATTCTATCGTCGCTTCATCAAAGACTTTTCCAAAATTTCCTGTCCTTTGTGTAATCTGCTCGCCAAAGAAGTTCCTTTCAATTTTGATGAAGATTGTCTTAAGGCTTTTGAGTTTCTAAAGGAAGCTGTGACCCAAGCCCCAATCATTCAACCCCCTGATTGGTCATTACCTTTTGAAATCATGTGCAATGCTTCAGACTTTGCCATAGGAGCTGTCTTGGGCCAAAGGGTAAACAAATGTCCCATAGTGATTTATTATCCTAGCAGAACTTTGAATGAAGCCCAAAAAAATTATACCACTACTGAAAAGGAGTTGCTAGCTGTGGTGTTTGCTCTAGAAAAGTTTAGATCATATCTTTTAGGTTCCAAGATTGTGGTTTATTCGGATCACTCGGCTTTGAGATACCTGCTCTCAAAGAAAGATGCTAAACCATGATTGATTAGATGGATCTTACTGCTACAAGAATTTGATATTGAAATTCGAGACAAGAAAGCATCTGAGAATGTTGTAGCATACCATCTATCTAGGATTTTAGTTGAAGAGTGTGAACCTGCATCAATTGAAGAATCTTTTCTGGATGAACAGCTCTTAGCAGTTTCACATGCAAAGGCCCCTTGGTTTGTAGATATTGTTAACTACTTAGTGGTTGGACAAATCCCTGATGGCTGGTCCAAGAATGAAAAGGATCGATTCTTTGCTCAAATTAAATATTACTTTTGGGAAGATCCTGAACTCTTTCGAATTTGTGCTGATCAAATCATCCGTAGGTGTGTTCCTGAATCTGAACATTTGAGTATTTTAAACTTTTACCTCACCCTTGCTTGCGAAGGACATTTTTCTGGTCGAAAAACTGTGGCTAAAGTATTGCAAAGTGGATTTTACTAGCCGACATTGTTTAAGGATGCCTATACTTTTGGCAAAGAATATCTTAAGTGTCAGGCCTTAGGAAATATTTCAAGAAAAGACATGATGCCTTTAAATCCCATCTTGGTAGTTGAAATCTTTGACATTTGGGGAATTGATTTTATGGGACCCTTTCCACCCTCTAATGGTTTTGAATATATTTTGGTGGCTGTCGATTATGTTTCTAAATGAATTGAGGCAATGGAAACACGAACCAATGATCATAAGGTAGTCATAAAGTTTGTTCAAAAGAATATCTTCTCTAGGTTCGGATTTCCACGTGCCATCATTAGCGACGGAGGTGCCCATTTCACAAACTCCCAATTTCGAATTCTTTGATGAAAATATGGGGTCACACATAAAGTAGCTACACCTTATCACCCGCAAACAAGTGGCCAAGTGGAAGTATCCAATAGGGAGATCAAGAACATTTTACAAAAGACTATTAGGCCCGATCGTAGAAACTGGTCAGACTGATTAGATGATGCATTATGGGCCTATCAGACAGCTTACAAGAATCCCATTGGAATGTCTCCCTATAGACTGATCTTTGGAAAAGCATGTCATCTTCCGGTAGAACTTGAACATAAAGCATATTGGGTGATTAAGCAATTAAATTTTGATTTAAAGCAAGCTGGTTCTAACCGGATGTTGCAACTGAGTGAATTAGATGAACTGAGGCAAGAGGCTTATGAAAATTCACGTATTTATAAAGAGAAAATGAAAGCCTTTCATGATCAATTTATTTCTAGGAAAATCTTTGAGCCAAATCAACAAGTCTGCTTATTTAATTCAAGGCTTCGATTATTTCCTAGAAAATTGAGATCTAGATGGGATGGACCTTACATTGTTAATCAAGTATTCCCCCATGGTGCAGTCAAAAGTTATGATCCTAGGTCAGGAAACTTTTTTAAGGTGAATGGTCAACATTTAAAACCATACATTGAAGGAATATCAACAAATCGAACTATTGACCAAGTAACATTAACTGACCCACACTGAACTGAGCTGCATTATGTCTTGCTGAAGACATTAAACATAGTGCTTGTTGGGAGGCAACCCAATATGTACTCTATCTATTAAAAAAAAAAAAAAATTACAGCTTCTACATTGTTCATGAGCTCCTCTTCTCAGGTAACCCCTATCCCTTTACTTTTTTTAGTTCTTATGGTTTATTCATTTGCCTTTTTATACCATTAGGGACAATGGTATTTAAGCTGGGGGGTCAGGACAATTATTTAAAAATTTTGAAAAAAAAAAAAAAAGTTTTCATGTGTCAAAAATAAATCTGGAGCAAGATAGACTAAGAAAAGTAATAAGAGTTAGAGAGTGTTGCTAATGACTGTAGCGAGTCAAGAAGTAGACTAGCGTGTCAGACTTTTAGGGCCTACTTAGATCACCTAAAGGCTATTAGCACTTCCATTGCTCATGCACGCTGACGAGACAAAGTAAGTATTAGTTGTAAGAACAATTGAGGACTTAATTATCACTGAAAACTGGTAATTGATATATATCCCAACTTAAAATTTTTTTGAATTGAGGAAAGAGCTACCTACCTGAAATAAAAGTGCAAAACATAGAGTATATGTGGATCGCCCTGAACTTAGTAACCGGGTCTCTGCACCTAAGTCAAGTGTGGAGGTTCGCGTCAAACGGTGAAGGGAAGGCCAGGATGCTCAGCACAAAAAAAAAAAAAAAAAAAAAAATCAGGTAGTGTGAAAGCTAACTCAGTTCATAAGCTTAATTTAGAGATGTATAGAAAATTAACCAAAGTAAGTGTTAATCAAAGATACATTTGTTCTTGCAAACTAGTACCAAAATGTTAAGTTAGTCATCACAAACACAAGTACTGTAGATCTTTAGATGAACTCTAAGAAAGTTTCTAATTATGCTGACTGCTAAATTTATTTTTGAAACTCAATACTTAGTTAGTGATACTTGCTAGATCTTTTTACTTTCAAACCTGGATCTATTTTTGTAAAGGATGATCTTTGTGACACATAGTTATACTTTTTGCATTGCTAAGGGACTAGCAATAAGTAAGTTTGGGGGTGTGATAAATCATGGATTTACACGTTTATTTTAAGTATTTTAGTTAATTAATGGTGTTAACATTCTTTTAATAACCTAATTTCATAATTAATTTAGACTTTCTTACAAAACTAATTATTTTAAAAAAATATCTTTGAAAAATGTGAAATTAGAATACGTTCATGAAAAATAGATTTCAAGTCAAAGCACCACACACCCATTTAAATGATTAATAAAATATTTAATAATTATAATTAATGATCATGGAATTGATAAAATTAATAAGTTTGAAACCCGCCAATAGGTAGAGTTTGATTTTTGGAATCCAATGATGCAAACGGTACTTAAATCAGGTTTGAATTGAAGAAGTTATGAATTTTTTTAGGATTTTTGCACACATTTTGATGCTGCACTATTTTTGGAGCAGCCGGTCCATCATGGACCGGCTGATGGGTTTATTCATCGCTGGTTGGTCCACCGGTAGCCATTGCTGCCGGTCCATTGAACAGGGCATGGACCACAGCCCTCCAAGGTGCCGAAACTCGCCGGGAAGCATGCCGGCGGTGTCCCTGGCCGGAGGAGAAGCTCCGGTGATGGTTTGACGGGCGGTGGTGGCGGTCTTTGGCAGTAAACAAGAAGAACATGGATCATTCCTCATGAGCTTCTTCACGGGCTACAGGGCGTTGCAGTCCACGGTGGTTCCACGAGCGAGCCTCACGTTGCAGTCCACGGGCGTTGCACGGTGGAGGAGAAGCTCCGGCGGTGGTTTGACAGGCGGTGGTGGCGGTCTTTGGTGGCAAACGAGAGGAGCGTGGATCGTTCCTCACGAGCTGATGCACGAATGGCTGGGCGTTCTTCATGGGCTGCTGGGCGTTGTGGGTGCTTCTCATGCATTGTCGAGCAGTCCACGAGCGTTGCCGAGCTGAGCACGAGCGGCGTGATGTACGGGCGCTGCAGGGCGGTGAGCATGGGATCAGCGGGATCTGCTCCGATGATGGTGGCTAACGTTCAGTTCGGTAAACATGGAGCGGTCACGGTATTTTTTTTGTCCCACATCGCTAGTGTGCAACGAGCTCTCCTCTCCGATCAATTATAAAATGAACCCCATAGCACAAGGCAGAGGTATCCTGGAGAAAGGGCAAGGTACAGGGTAGAGGGCATTGCTTGGGTTGCGGGTTGGCTTTTGGGAGTGAGGTTTCTCAAAGGAGAGCGTGTCCCTACACCATCTTCCAGCCTTCTCCCTCTCTGAGATCAAGATCCAAAAAAGAAGACGCAAAGGAAGCCCAGCTCGCTCCACGGAGTACGAAGGAAGGATCTATCTTCCCGACGAGGCTGCGCTGATCTGTTCTTATCTTTGTTATTTGTTTTATTAATTTAGTTTTTACTGCATTGTACTTAGACCTTAAATTTCAATCAATGCAATATCTCTTTTTAATTCCTGTCTTTCATCTTGTCTGCAAGTAGATGCTAGGATCTAAATAATAGATCCTAGTGCCAAGTTTACTTTTCCTGCAACTTTAATTTTAATATTTTTTTTACTTCAAATATTTTTTTTTTACAAGATCAAAAATTTCAAATCCTAAACATCGCCTTCTTTGTGGATTCGACCTGACTCCTCTTGCTACGTATTTTTAAATATTTTAAGAAGTCGGATTTTAAACTGATAGCCATAGTGTTTTAATGACAACCCCGCGGATCTCCCACAGCTCACTTCCAAAAGTCTGACTTCGGTTGGCAGAGGCTCTAGGGCAGTCCAATCGTGACCAGCCGACGGACCAACACTTAGGTTGAAATTCCTAAGTTCGTTGCTTCAGCCTAAGCTACAGTTCGACCGCTGCCTCAACTACTTCCAGGTTCAGACAAGCCGACGGACCAACACTTAGGTTGAAATTCCTAAGCTCGTTGCTCCGGCTTGAGCTACAGTCCGACAACTACCTCAACTACTTCCCGGTCCGGACAAGCCGATGGACCAACACTTAGGTTGAAATTCCTAAGCTCGTTGCTCCAGCATGAGCTACAATCCGACCGCTGCCTCAACTACTTCCAAGTCTGGACAAGCCGACGAACCAACACTTAGGTTGAAATTCCTAAGCTCATTACTCCGGCCTGAGCTACAGTCTGACCGCTGCCTCAACTACTTCCAAGTCTGGACAAGCCGACGGAGCAACACTTAGATAGAAATTCCTAAGCTTGTTGCTCCAGCCTGAGCTACAGTCCGACCGCTACCTCAACTACTTCCCGGTCCGGAAAAGCCGACGGACCAACACTTAGGTTGAAATTCCTAAGCTCATTGCTCCGGCCTGAGCTACAGTCTGACCGCTGCCTCAACTACTTCCAGGTCCGGACAAGTCGACGGACCAACACTTAGGTTGAAATTCCTAAGCTCGTTTCTCCGGCCTGAGCTACAGTCCGACCACTACCTCAACTACTTTTAGGTCCGGACAAGCGACGGACCAACACTTAGGTTGAAAATCTTATGCTCGTTGCTCCAGCCTGAGCCACAGTCCGATCGCTGCCTCAACTACTTCCAGGTCCGGACAAGCTGACGGACCAACACTTAGGTTGAAATTCCTAAGCTCGTTGCTCCAGCTTGAGCTACAATCCGACCGCTGCCTCAACTACCTCCAGATCCGGACAAGCCGACGAACCAACACTTAGGATAAAATTCCTAAGCTCATTACTCTAGCCTAAGTTATAGTCCGATCGCTACTTCGACTGCTTCTAGGTTTGGACAAGCAAACGAACCTACCCTTAGAGTGGAAATCCTAAGGGAACCTAGTTCGGTATGAACCACTACTCGATGCTCACCCTGGAGGTCCGATTGTCTGCTCAGATTGGCCGACTAGTCCACACTTAGTGAAGTTTCAAAGAAAAGTGAGTTTGGTCACTCTAGTCTGTCGGCAACAAAGATATGAAAATAAGGCATTATCAAAAAGGTTCTTCTTTAGTTCCAAAAGTTTTTTTACAAAATTGAAGGTCAGACCATTACAAACGACTAGGTTTGACCTTCAGGAGGTACACTGACAACAGCCGCTTCGGCTCCTTCAGTAGCAGCAACGGCCTCGACCCCCTCGGCCCTTTTAGCTACCTCTTCTTCAGCTCCAGCTTGGGTGTCCAGTCCGGCCACTTCTACAATGGCCTCCACTGGAGCATCGGCCGCTCGGGCAGTCGGATCCACTGCCTCCAAGCCCTCCTCTTCTGCTGGCTTCGACGGATGAAGAAATGATAAGTCGAGGTTAGGAAAGGCTGCACTGACCTTCCCCAGACATTCGTCATATCTGTAGTTGAAGCCGACAGTCCTGGCTTCGTTCATCTCCTCGGAGAAGTCCTCGGAGGCTTTATAACTTGCAACGGCTTTCTCACCGATCATCTTCAATAACTCCTGGGCCATTTTCAGCAGGCCCTTATACCTCTCTGCCACCGCTTGGTGGCCTTGTGCGTGGACCTCACATTTGGTCAAGCACCCCTCCTCGATGGTCAGTCGACGACTCAGAGCCTTGATCTTCTTCTTCTTATTCTTTAAACTTGCCTCCCGGGCCAGCAAGACTTCAATCTTCTTGTTATGGGCCACCGACTCGGCCCGCAGGGAGGACACCTCTTCTGCTATGGCCCTTAAGCCGAGTACCTCCTCTCTAGAGGCTGTCAATGCCACCCAAGCCTTGTCCCTCACCACCTCCGTCACTTCGTTCCTCTTGGTCAAGTGCTCTTTTAGATAGAGCAGCTCGCCCAGGCCACCGTCCATTAGCAGGGTATCTTTGACAAGCTGCCAACAGACACATACAATTAAAAAGTTGCAACCATTGAATTCAGAGTAGAGAAATGAAATGTGACACTTACCCATAGAAGATGGTGGAGGGAACTCCTAGAGGCCTCGTTCACCGACCGCCCGTCATCGTCGGGGGCAGCCCTCTAAAGCAGCTCTTTGGCCTTCTCAGCATCGCGCAACTTCTGGCGAACCCCCTCATCACCAGCACCATCGGCCCTCTCATCAATGGCCGATGGCCCCTTCTATGCATGAGTTCCCCTGACTGTCGGGGAGGCCACCTCAATCAGCCCCAACGGTGGAGATGGAGGAGCTGCGTCCACCCCGGTCGGTGTCAAAAGCCTCTCCTCTGCCCAGGCAACCGACTGCCCGATCGAAGAGGACCTCTCGGTTGCCAGGACCCTTTGGCATTCGGTCAGAGGCATGTCATCCTCTGACTTGACCGATACCACCGTGATGGATGGTTTTGCCGTCCGTTGTTTCTTCAGCCTATCAGGCGCCGGCTCTGCCGCCCGCTTCTTCGGCTCCTGCAGGGTCAGTTCCATAATGGACAGCCCTCCGCTGTGTAGTTCGCGCTGAGAGGGTCACCCGATCCGGCTTCATCTTGCCACCTGTCAACAAACAAAGTTGAAGTAAGGTATAGTTGCAAAGCCGACGAAGAATAGAGTAATGGGCTTCTCTCTCTACGGCTCTTGTCCTACCCAACATCGAGTGCCGACTAAGTCCAGCCTGATGAAGACTCCCCTCATGGAGCATGAAGCCGACGAACCTCAGGTCCTCATTATCCAGTTTATGGAAGTTGACCTCATTGGCCCTCGAGACCTTCCTCCCATTCAAAGCATTCGGCCTGAGCTCCCTCCATGCCGTCTCGAAGCCCCACGGCTCTAAACTATCTACAAAAAAGTATCGGGACTTCCATCCATGAATGATAGATGGAAGCCCCCTAGTATCTTCTAGTTAGGACATGGACTAAACATCCACCACTCCTGACTCCGGAAGTCCTACTTCAATAAGAACAAATTTGAAAACAAAGATACCCTCGGCTCAATGTTGACCTCCCGACATAGAACTACGAAGCCACAGAGAACCCGAATACTATTCGGGGTCAGCTGGGAAGGAGTAATTATATATGTGTTGAAGACCTGAAAAAAGAAGCTATGGATCAGGAAATGAAGGCCGACCTTCAGGTGGTCTTCGTACAGAGGGAGAGATCCTAAGTTTAAAGGTCCGTTCACTCTACCCTCGTGACTGGGGACGGTCAGATGTAGGGTGAAAGGAATGCTATACATGGTCCTAAGATTTTCGACCCTCTCTTGGGTCATGGTCGAAGCGATGTCGAAAGGGCCGGAATCCCTAAGTCCACGAGCCGAACTCTGACTCCCAAAAGCCATTCTAAAGGGAGCTGCAGAAAAGGAAGAAGATGAAGGAAGGTGGAGACGAAACTAACCTGGTTCCCTGGTTCTCTAAAAGGGGCTAAAGTGTTGGGGTTTCCGGTGTATCGCAGCGGAAGTGTAATTTCAAAATGATGAAACTTGCACCATAATTCCTTAGCCAAAATCTCCTTATTCAGGATTAAAACATATATTTAACATTTAAACATACATTGTTAGAATTAGAGTACCAACCTGTAATCGCTAATTCCAACAAAGTTGATGTTGAAGGGGCTGACTGAATTCACCAGGCGTCCAAGTGTCCGCCCTCCGATGGTGATCCACACAGAGCAGTGATCAAGACAACTCTATCTTCTTTTCAAAGGTTCCTTCTATTGAGTTCTTCTTCCTAGAACTCAATTGCTTGGACTATGGCTTGAATTCCTCCACACAAAAGCTTGCTTTCCTTTCCTTGACTCCTTCTCCTCCTTCCACCAAGACCTTGGCCCTTTAGACACCCTTGTCTTGAAGAAAAAGACCTTGTCCTAAGAGGACATAGGCTTGTCTTAAGTTGGAGGAGAAATTAAGACAATGATGTCTTAATGTAAGAAAGAAAGGAAGAAATCAGAACTTCTTTCTTTCCTTTATCGTCGGAGACTTTTACTTTTATTCTTGTTCAGTAGCAGAGTTTTGACAGAGGTTTACTCTGTAAAGGAAACAATGCAAGAGCAAGAAAAAAATAAAAGAGTCTTCGGGAGAGGAAGAAAGAAAAGATTACTCTGTTCTGAATTTTCCCGACCCTTTAAATAATTCTCAGATAGGCGCCTACACACCTCTCCGTAATGACTTTCTCACGCCCTTCTCAATTTCTCATGCCCCATCCTCCCATCTCACAGCCTTCCAGATCAAATACCACGGCTTTTCTTAAAGGAAAAACCGCGGTGTTTAAAAAGGAAAGGGGTCGTGACTTTTCATCTCCGAAGAGATGTTATTTCGCGCGCCCGAGAGGAAACAACGACTTTTGTCTTTCTTAAAAGACTTCTAGCCATTGGATTCCCATCCAAAGGGAGGTATTTGAGGCGCTAATGAGTAAGCAAGGAGGCTGCCCCAAATAAAATCATCAGAGAAATTTTTGGGGCGCGCCAAGAGTCCATGCGCCATGGACTCTTCCTTTAGGCACGCCAAGAGTCCATGCGCGCATGGACTCTTGGCATTTGGCATGGAAAAATAAAGGGGGCAGGTGGGGAGGCTAGCCAAGCTACATGGCTAGCCAATAGGGTTAGCCATATTCCTGTTTTCTCAATTAGGGTCTAATTAGGTCCAATTAGAACCCAATTTGAACCAATCCGGAACCCTAATTCGAATCCGATCCGAATAGAAGTTAGGGTTTGCAACACCTGCTAGAGTGTTATCCTGCAAAGATGATTTAATTCCAAATTAAACTCTTGATCAATCCTCTTAAGTGTGTGACCCATTGGGTTCCACATCGAGCCAGTAGTGGGTTCGAATACAAGTTGACCTAATTTGATTTGAACTCTTTCTAATCAATTTAGGTCAAACCGGGCTTACCCGATTCGATCAATTAGGACTCTTCCTAACATGTGATCTTTGAACTTGATCAACCCACAAGACAAGATTGACGTCTAGCAACGTGTCATGTCTACCCGGAAGATATGAAAATTCTGGTGAAATACCAAAATTATCCTTCAGTAGAAAGTTACCGTAAAATTAAATCTTTCGATCGGCCTACACCCAAAATATAACTATGGATATGGATATATGTCAAATCCAATATTATATTAATTTCTAGCTCAATCTTATAATGATGATTCGATTATCTTGATATTAGAAACCATCTCTAATATCTTCACTTTGATCAAAGATTCCCTGAATCATCATGCGATTGTTGACTAGCTGGATGCAATCTCCTCTTACTAAGAGTGATCGATTTCTTGTTGACCTACTCATTACCTTCATATCCAATTCACCATTCCCAGTATCAATCCTGTGCATGGCTCAGTGTCATGATTAGGATTGAACCAAAGAATGGGTTCATGTACATAAGGTACTTATGGCAGTCTCAGGTCAAAAGATTACTTGTACCACTCCCATTATGAGAACCTTCTATTGACATGTAGCTAAGACTCCATTAGATGTTCTCAAGTTGGATCATATCAGTGAACTCATTCTCCAATGAGCACCCACATCCCAGTATTAGTGTCATACACAAGTGACTGTGAGAGCAGTCACCCTCTCCAGTGTACCTGGGATGTGCTAGTCTTATCGGAAAAACCCTGATCCCCTACTCAGGGTTCCTTTGACTAGGAATACTTTAGATTAAGGTTTTAAGATTTTAGATCTCACTGGTATGATCTCATCATAACCCTAAAATCATGGCCCTAATCTATGGGGTTCATCATATAATATAAACACAGCGTATGATGAAAAAATAATGCTTTTATTTAGAAAATTGTCAATTACAATGGTTTGGGAGATACAACATAGATTGGCTTGTAGGGCATATCCCTTTCAATCTCCCACTTGCACTAAAGCCAATCACCTTTAAATCTTAATCCCATACATTCGAGGTGGCGATCAAAATCTCGCTGTGGTAGAGCCTTAGTGAACGGATCTGCTACATTGTTCTTTGTATCAACTCTATCTATGTAGACATCTTGTCTCTCTACTATTTCTCGGACGAGATGGAAGCGTCTCAGAATGTGCTTGGACTTATGATGAGCTCTCGGTTCCATAGCTTGAGCAACAGCCCCAGTGTTGTCACAGTAAAGTGGCACTGGGTTTTCAATTTGAGGAACAAAACCTAACTCTGTGATGAAATTCTTCATCCAGACTGCTTCCTTGGCGGCTTCACTAACAGCTATGTATTCTGTCTCTGTGGTTGAGTCAGCTACAGTCTGCTGCTTGGTACTCTTCCAACTCACTGCTCCACCATTTAGGGTAAAAACATATCCCGAAATGGATTTGCTATCATCAGGGTCTGATTGAAAACTAGAATCAGAATAAGCTTCTAGTTCAAGATCAGAACCACCATAAACCAGAAAAATATCCTTAGTCCTTCTTAGGTACTTAAGAATATTTTTAACTGCTTTCCAATGATCCTCTCCTGGATCAGCTTGAAACCTACTGACAATGCCTAAAGCATATACCACATCAGGCCTGGTACATAACATGGCATACATTATGGACCCTATTGCCGAAGCATAGGGTATAGAATTCATTCTATTTCTTTCTTCAGGTGTCTTAGGAGACATCCTTTTAGAAAGATGTATGCCTTGACTCATAGGAAGATAACCTCTTTTACTTCCTTCCATGCTGAATCTTTTCAGCACTAAGTCAATGTACCTAGATTGGGATAAACCTAGCATCCTCTTAGATTTATCTCTATAGATCTTAATACCTAGTATATAGGATGCTTCTCCCAAGTCTTTCATGGAAAAATGGTTTGATAGCCAAACCTTGACTGATTGCAACATTGGGATATCATTCCCAATGAGGAGTATGTCATCTATATACAGAACCAAGAAGACTATGGCACTCCCACTAGTCTTCTTATAAACACAGGGTTCATCCACATTTTTGATAAAACCAAACCTTTTAATAGTTTCATCAAAGCGGATGTTCCAACTCCTGGAAGCTTGCTTTAATCCATAAATGGATTTCTTTAGCTTGCATACTTGATTAGGTTTATTCTTTGAAATAAAACCTTCTGGCTATGACATGTAGACTTCTTCCTCAAGGAAACTATTGAGGAATGCAGTCTTTACATCCATCTGCCATATCTCATAATCGTGGTATGCTGCTATAGCAAGTAAAATCCGAATTGATTTTAGCATGGCAACAGGTGAAAATGTTTCATCATAATCAATTCTCTGTTTTTGTCTAAAACCTTTAGCCACTAACCTGGCTTTATAGGTTTCAACTTGGCCATCAGCCCCAATCTTTTTCTTATAGACCCATTTACACCCAATAGGATTAACACCCTCTGGTGCATCAACCAAAGACCATACTTGGTTTACATACATAGAGTCTACTTCAGATTCCATGGCTTCTTGCCATTTATCTGAGTCAGTGCTCAAGATAGCTTCCGAATAGGTCAGAGGTTCATCATTTTGAATGACTTGAGCTTCATTATTTTCAATAATAAACCCATACCTCTCAGGTGCCCGTGGCACTCTGTCAGACCTACGAGGAGGAGTTTTGTGTTCTGGTTCTATCATAACTACATGTTCTAATGGTTGAGAATTATCTATCTATATTTCTTGTACTTCTCCAAGTTCAATAGTTCTACCATTGCCCTTTTCTAAAATGAACTCTTTTTCTAGAAAAGTGGCATGCCTGTTGACAAAAATCTTTTGTTCAGTAGGATGGTAGAATAGATATCCTCTACCTTCTTTAGGATATCCTACAAATAGACATTTATCCGCTCTAGGTTCCAACTTATGTCCAAAATTTCTTTTAACATAAGCTGGACATCCCCATATCTTGAAATATTTAAGATATGGTTTCTTTCCACTCCAAATTTCATATGGAGTACTAACAACGGATTTAGAAGGTACCTTGTTCAGAATGTAAATAGCAGTTTCTAGGGCATGACCCCAGAAGGAAATGGGTAAATTTGTGAAGCACATCATGGATCGTACCATATCTAATAAGGTACGATTCCTCCTTTCAGCTATACCATTTAGCTGTGGTGTATAAGGAGGGGTCCATTCAGAAAGGATTCCATTAACTTTAAGATAGTCTAAAAACTCTGTGGATAAGTATTCTCCTCCTCGATCAGAATGAAGAACTTTAATACTTTTCCCGGTTTGTTTTTCGACCATACTTTGATACTCCTTAAATTTATCAAAGGCTTCAGATTTGTGTTTCATAAGATACACATATCCGAACCTAGATAAATCATCTGTAAAAGTGATAAAATATGAGTATCCTCCTCTGGCCTGAGTTGTCATTGGACCACATACATCAGTATGTATAAGTCCTAATAACTCAGTTGACCTTTCCCCATGTCCAGTGAATAGGGTTTTTGTCATCTTACCCATGAGACATGATTCGCAAGTTCCTAATGATTCATACTCATAAGGATCAAGGAATTTTTCCTTGTATAACTTGCTAATCCTAGACTCATTAACATGACCAAGTCTATGATGCCAAAGTAAAGTATCATTAAAGTCTTTTCTTTTCCTTTTAGTATTGACATGAAAAATACTATCATTGGAAGAAAGAGTTAAGAGCTCATTGCTAAAAATGCCAGAACAAATAATTTTATTAGATAACATTATCGAGCAACCAGTGCTCGTTACATCCATTACATATCCTTGTTTTAATAACAAAGAAATAGATATAATGTTCCTAATAATCTTTGGCATATAGTAACAATTTTCTAACTCCAAGATCTTTCCTGAAGGCAACTTCAGAATATACGTTCCTACAACTTCTGCTTGGATGATATCACCACCAGCACCGTAGAGATTGAAGTCACCTTCCTTCAATACTTTAAGCTTGTGGAGGTCCTTATAAGATTTGCATATATGGTAACCACAAGTGGTATCCAATACCCAAGTATTTGATATAGATGAATTTAATGTCAATATAGTATGTATCTCATACATACCTTTTGGTGCGTCTGCCGCACCAGGGTTCACAGTTGCAAGGTAAGCCTTGCAATTCCTTTTCCAATGTCCCGCTTTGCCGCAAAAGAAACAGGTTGACTGTTTTGAGGCCTTCTTTCCTTTCTTGTTCTTATTGATGCCACCCTTAGGGTTTAGCCTCCTACTAAAACCCTTTTTGCCCGATTTCTTCTTATTGGTCTTATCAACAAGAAGAAGTGGAGCCTTTTCTTTCTTAACGTGGCTCTCTACTATTTTTAACATATTTAACAGCTCAGGCAAGGAAGTGTTCAGTTTGTTCATGTGATAATTCAAGACAAACTGAGAAAATGACTCCGGGAGTGATTGCAGGATTAAATCCTGATTCAGCTCCCCATCCATAATAAACCCTAATTGACCCAATCTGGTGATTAAGTCAATTACCTTCAGGACATGATCCTGAACAGATGTACCCTCTGTCATCCTAGCACGGAATAATTGCTTAGATATTTCGTATCTAGCGGTTCTGCATTGTTCTCCATAAAGCTCCTTTAAATTGAGCATTATGGATTGAGTATCCATGCTTTCATGCTGCCTCTGTAACTCATTGGTCATAGAGGCCAGTATGATACACTTGACAGTGAGGGAGTCATTCTGCCACATTTTGTATGTGGCCATATCTTCCTGTGTGGCATCATCCCCTAGTGGATTAAGACTAGGGGTATCAAGAATATAATAAAATTTTTCTGAACTCAGTACAATCTTTAAGTTTCTCAACTAGTCCACATAGCTTGGACCAGTCAATTTGTTGGTATCTAAGATGCTTCTCAGTGATAATGAAGATGCCATTTATCTACATTTAATTAAGAACAATACATAAGCAAACAACCATGAAATGACTTACATAATTAAATTAGGTCTTCAATTTAATTATGTCTCCCACTATTTTATCAAAAATCATAGCCCTCACTATGATAATCGAGAAGAACCCTGATCGGTTTTCTTAGTGAGATCGAGATCCTTATAACTTATAAAAGATCTTGCAGATAACACAACAAATCTTTTATAAGTTCAAAGGTAGGAAACTCTTCCAATTATATCTCATATAATTCTCAAAAATAACTTGGCCTCTAGAACATTATAAGTCTTGCAGCAAACACAACAAACCATAATGTTCTAGTTAAGTCAAGACCCTTTCATTTCTATACAGTCAGTATTCAAATATAATGCCCTTGCAGATAACACAACAAGGCATTATACTGAATATACTGTAAGCATATTTTTGCACTAGACCAATATTATGTCAATCACCCTATTAGGTCTTGCAGATAACACAACAAACCTAATGTGGTTCATAACACAGTAATGATCCAGCATGAAGGAAGGCCAACATATAGCATTTTTTTAACACTAAGCATATAAGTCAAGATTTAAATATAATCAAATCGGCCAGGCGAGTGGAAGAGATGTGGGAGTCCCCCCGTTGCTTTCCTAGACACCAATAAAAATTGGCCAGGTCAGTCAACGGAACCAATTAAAAACCACGATTCTCTTTACCTTCCCAGAACTACCTTTCTAGACACCGAATGATCAATTGTTCATCATGACTAGTGATGCTTTTTAGTTAAATATACTATGACTTAATATAATTTTAAGAAGAGGGCTTTATAAAATTGCCAGCACATTCTTATAAAAACATATCATAATGATATCACTCTGATAAACATATATGTGCTAAGTGTGTCATCATACTAGGACAACCATTTACCACATAATGGATCCACCATTATGCCAGGGCAACCTTATTTCAGTATGATGACTTCAAAACTAATCAGATCTCTATAATAATTAGGGTTTGAGTGAAAAACCCTAACTAGTGGCATACATCAAAACATTAATTATCATATATGCATCCCTTAAATTATTCTAAGTGTATCAGCATTCAAGGGTTTAAAACCCTAATTGTGATACTACAACAAAAACGCATATAAATAATTTTCATATGTTTTAATTATAATAAGGATGGCTCTGATACCACTGTTGGGGTTTCCGGTGCATCGCAGCGGAAGTGTAATTTCAAAATGATGAAACTTGCACCATAATCCCTTAGCCAAAATCTCCTTATTCAGGATTAAAACATATATTGAACATTTAAACATACATTGTTAGAATTAGAGTACCAACCTGTAATCGCTAATTCCAACAAAGTTGATGTTGAAGGGGCTGATTGAATTCACCAGGCGTCCAAGTGTCCGCCCTCCGATGGTGATCCACACAGAGCAGTGATCAAGACAACTCTATCTTCTTTTCAAAGGTTCCTTCTATTGAGTTCTTCTTCCTAGAACTCAATTGCTTGGACTATGGCTTGAATTCCTCCACACAAAAGCTTGCTTTCCTTTCCTTGACTCCTTCTCCTCCTTCCACCAAGACCTTGGCCCTTTAGACACCCTTGTCTTGAAGAAAAAGACCTTGTCCTAAGAGGACATAGGCTTGTCTTAAGTTGGAGGAGAAATTAAGACAATGATGTCATAATGTAAGAAAGAAAGGAAGAAATCAGAACTTCTTTCTTTCCTTTACCATCGGAGACTTTTACTTTTATTCTTGTTCAGTAGCAGAGTTTCGACAGAGGTTTACTCTGTAAAGGAAACAATGCAAGAGCAAGAAAAAAAATAAAAGAGTCTTCAAGAGAGGAAGAAAGAAAAGATTACTCTGTTCTGAATTTTCCCGACCCTTTAAATAATTCTCAGATAGGCACCTACACACCTCTCCGTAATGACTTTCTCACACCCTTCTCAATTTCTCACGCCCCATCCTCCCATCTCATAGCCTTCCAGATCAAATCCCATGGCTTTTCTTAAAGGAAAAATCGCGGTGTTTAAAAAGGAAAGGGGTCGCGACTTTTCATCTCCGAAGAGATGTTATTTCGCGCGCCCGGGAGGAAACAGCGACTTTTGTCTTTCTTAAAAGACTTCTAGCCGTTGGATTCCCATCCAAAGGGAGGTATTTGAGGTGCTAATGAGTAAGCAAGGAGGCCGCCCCAAATAAAATCATCGGAGAAATTTTTGGGGCGCGCCAAGAGTCCATGCGCCATGGACTCTTCCTTAAGGCACGCCAAGAGTCCATGCGCGCATGGACTCTTGGAATTTGGCATGGAAAAATAAAGGGGGCGGGTGGGGAGGCTAGCCAAGCTACATGGATAGCCAATAGGGTTAGCCATATTCCTGTTTTCTCAATTAGGGTCTAATTAGGTCCAATTAGAACCCAATTTGAACCAATCCGGAACCCTAATTCGAATCCGATCCGAATAGAAGTTAGGGTTTGCAACACCTGCTAGAGTGTTATCCTGCAAAGATGATTTAATTCCAAATTAAACTCTTGATCAATCCTCTTAAGTGTGTGACCCATTGGGTTCCACATCGAGCCAGCAGTGGGTTCGAATACAAGTTGACCTAATTTGATTAGAACTCTTTCTAATCGATTTAGGTCAAACCGGGCTTACCCGATTCGATCAATTAGGACTCTTCCTAACATGTGATCTTTGAACTTGATCAACCCACAAGACAAGATTGACGTCTAGCAATGTGTCATGTCTACCCGGAAGATATGGAAATTCTGATGAAATACCAAAATTACCCTTTAGTAGAGAGTTACCGTACAATTAAATCTTTCGATCAGCCTACACCCAAAATATAACTATGGATATGGATATATGTCAAATCCAATATTATATTTATTTCTAGCTCAATCTTATAATGATGATTCGATTATCTTGATATTAGAAACCATCTCTAATATCTTCACTTTGATCAAAGATTCCCTGAATCATCATGCGATTGTTGACTAGCTGGATGCAATCTCCTCTTACTAAGAGTGATCGATTCCTTGTTGACCTACTCATTACCTTTATATCCAATTCACCATTCCCAGTATCAATCCTGTGCATGGCTCAGTGTCATGATTAGGATTGAACCAAAGAATGGGTTCATGTACATAAGGTACTTATGGCAGTCTCAGGTCAAAAGATTACTTGTACCACTCGCACTATAAGAACCTTCTATTGACATGTAGCTAAGACTCCATTAGATGTTCTCAAGTTGGATCATATTAGTGAACTCATTCTCCAATGAGCACCCACATCCCAGTATTAGTGTCATACACAAGTGACTGTGAGAGCAGTCACCCTTTCCAGTATACCCGGGATGTACTAGTCTTATCGGAAAAACCCTGATCCCCTACTCAGGGTTCCTTTGACTAGGAATACTTTAGATTAAGGTTTTAAGATTTTAGGTCTCACTGGTATGATCTCATCATAATCCTAAAATCATGGCCCTAATCTATGGGGTTCATCATATAATATAAACACAGCGTATGATGAAAAAATAATGCCTTTATTTAGAAAATTGTCAATTACAATGGTTTGGGAGATACAACATAGATTGGCTTGTAGGGCATATCCCTTTCATAAAGCAATGGAAGGAGGGAGGAGGCTGCCTTCTCTTCAACCATAAGCACGGTGGAAAACTCCTTCTAGGCGTTGCTACCCCCCTTTTATAGGTGCCCGGGGGTAGCTTCCCAACGCCTCCCCCCACGTGCCATGATCCGACGGCTGGCAGCTCGGTTTTCGAGTTGGATGAGAATCCGAGGGATGCGTCGGATCATATCCGGCCATGATCCGCATGACAGTTGAAGCAACGGCGGATGGATCACTCCAGGAAGTGCACCAACCACTCTGATGAAGCCACATGCCCCACTGACAGGATTATGCCCTAAAGGCCAATCAAAATGTTGTATTTCGATGGGATTTTCCTTTATATCCCAAACCAATGTATTGACATTATCAATTAATAAAGGCATTTTATTTTCATCATACGCTGTGTTTTAATTATTTTATTATTTTATGATGAACCCCATAGATTAGGGCTATGGTTCTAGGATTATGATGAGATCATACCAGTGAGACCTAAAGCCTTAAAACCCTAATCTAAAATATTCCTGGTCGATGGGACGTTGAGTAGGGGATCAATGTTTCCGGCAAGACCAGCACATCCTATATATACTTGGTGAAGAGGGTGACTGATCTCATAGTCACTTGTGTTTGACACTAATACTAGGATGAAGGATACTCATTAGAGAATGAGTTCACTGAATGGATCCAACTAGAGAATATTTAATGGAACCTTATCTGTTTGTCAATAGATAGTTCTCATAGTGGGAGTAGTGCATGTGGTCCTTTGACCTGAGACTGCCATGGTACCTTGTATGCATGAATCCATACTTTGGTTCACACTCAATCATGACACTGAGTCATGCATGGGGTGATACTGGGTATGATGGATTGCATATGGAGGTTGTGAGTAGGTCAAAAAGGAATCAATCAACCCTAGTAAGAGGGAATCGCATCCAACTAATTTCGATCAAATGAAGATTTGGAAAATCTTTGATCAAAGTATGAACATTAGAAATAGTTTCTAATGGTTCATTAATGAATCATCATTATCAGATTGAGCTAGGAATGAATATGAAATTGGATTTGACAAGTATCCATATCCATATTAATATTCAGGGTGCAAGCTGGTCGAAGGACTGAATTGCCCGATAACTCACCACTGAAGGGTATTTTGGTAATGCCACCAAAATTCCATATCTTCTGGGTAGGCATGATACGTTGCTAGATGTCAATCTTATCTTGTGGGGATTTGATTGAATTATGGTAATTCAATCATTTAATTAGAATTGGATTCTAATTGACCTAGTCGAGCTAGCTTGAGTTGACCTAAATCGGCTTAGTTGAGATCTAACCGAATTAGGTCAAATAGCACTCGGACCTACTGCTGGCTAGATATGGAAGCCAATGGGTCACACACAATAGAGAGTTGATGAAGGATTTAATTTGGAATTAAATCATGTTTACAGGACAAACACACTAGCATGTGTTGCAAATCCTAACTTCTATTTGAATCGGATTCGAATTTTGGTTCCTAATTAGGCTTAATTAGGTTCTAATTGAACCTAATTAGGGTCTAATTAAGTTTTTTGGACTTTGGGCTAACCCATGGCTGAATCCACTTGAGTTACAGCAATTTATTTCATCTCCCCAAGCCGCATAACTCTCCCTCACGCACGTGGATAAGAAGGAAGACTCCACGCGCGCATGGGCTCTTCACGCGCGTGGAGTCTTTATCTATTTTACCATGAAAAACAAAAAGGGGGGTGGAAATCTTCTCATTTTAGCGCCTCAAAGGATGGCCATTGGATGGTCATCTGATGGTTGCAAAGTTTTAGGAAATAAGAAAGGTTTCCGATGGTTCCCGGTCACGCGTAACTCTGTCTCAAAACATCGCGTCTCTTCCTAAGTTTCTTCCAAGATTTTCCTTCATTGAAAATCCTTGAAATAAAACTAGAAAGGCATGATAAAATAGAGGGGAAGCGTGAAGGATGGAGGGACATGATCTTTGGATAGCAGAGAGTTGCGTTCTTTTGGAAAGACGTCTCTCTGTTGTCTATATAGTGGGAGGAAAGGTCTCGGATGAAGTGTATGGGTTTTAAGAAGCCTTTTTAGATTTTCTTCTTCCTTTCCAGGAGACTCCTTCCTTTTTTTCTTGTTGTATATTGTTTCCTCTACAGAGGTTTCCTCTGTCAAAACTTTGGTCTTAAACAAGAATAAAGAAGAAGTTCTTGATCAGTAAAGGAAGAAAGATATATATTTCTTTCTTTTCTGCATTAAGATAATACTTGTCTTAATTCATCTCCCATTTTAAGACAAGGCTTAAAACCTTTAGGACAACCTTAGTTCTTCAAGACAAGAGGGTCCTACAAGGATTAAAGTTAGGGAGAAGTTCAAGAAGAGGCAAGAAGGAAGAAAGGGAGTTCTGGAGTAGACAAAACTCAGCCATAGTCCAAGTTTTGAGTTCTTAGAAGAAGAATTCAAGTAAAGGTGCCACTAAAGAAGAGGTTATAGTCTTTGTCACATCTCTGTGCGGATCACCATTGGAGGGCGAACGTTTGGGCGCTTGGTGGAGAAGAAGGCTAAATATGGGTTTTCTTCATCAAATTGGATACTAGTGGTTCAGGTTGGTGTCTAAACTCTAGTTTATATCATATATGTATGTTTATATATTTTAATTCCTAGTAAGGAGGTCTTGGGTTAAGGGTTTGGTAGTGATTTCATAATAAATTTTTGAAATCCATGCTTCCGCTCTGGTCACCAAACTCCTACACCCACATCACGTCAGGAATTCAAACGAGCAGCTGCTATGCACCGTACCAGCAATATTTGCTCCCCCTATCTTCACCAACCAGGTGCTAACACCTATCCAGGAGCAAAAATCAGAGCAGAAAGCACCCGGTCGTGGCATGCCGAATCAGATTGGCCATCATTTAAAAGACTGATGCATTTATTGCCATTTAATGCCCTCGCCCTTCGAGCCTACGGACTCGCTCGAAGCACAAGGGAAAGGGGGACAACTATTATACCCTGACGGCTCACCCTCAGCTAGAATCGGCCCATTCTTATGGTTCGACCGGGCCACTCCTTCAAGGCTCTGATTGCTCTCCTTCAGAGGTCCGACCCACCAGAGCAGAGGTCCGAACGACCCACTCCTGCTGGGGTCTGGCCTGTCGCTCTCCTTCAGAGGTCCGATCCACCAGAGCAGAGGTTCGAACGATCCTCTCCTGCTGGGGTCCGACCCATCGCTCTCCTTCAGAGGTCCGACCCACCAGAGCAGAGGTTCGAACGACCCTCTCCTGCTGGGGTCCGGCCCGTCGTTCTCCTTCAGAGGTCCGACCCACTGGAGCAGAGGTCCGAACGACCCTCTCCTGCGAGGGTCCGGCCCGTCGCTCTCCTTCAGAGGTCCGACCCACTGGAGCAGAGGTCCGAACGACCCTCTCCTACTGGGGTCCGGCTCGTCGCTCTCCTTCAGAGGTCCAACCAACCAGAGCAGAGGTTCGAACGACCCTCTCCTGCTGGGGTCCGGCCCGTCGCTCTCCTTCAAAGGTCCGACCAACCAGAGTAGTGGTTCGAATAACCCTCTCCTGCTGGGGTTCGGCCCGTCGCTCTCCTTTAGAGGTTTGGCCCTTCGTCCGGCAGACCAGCTTTCCCTCGGCCGATGTCCGACAAGCATTGATGGGGAACAAGATTCGAATGATGCATCTCTAAGGATTAAAGAGGTTAAATGTTGATGATGCAAATAGGCATGCAGCTATTCTATAAAATAAATAGAAATTCAGGAAAGGAACATAGAGAAAAACATGACTAGATAGGAACTCTCTCAAAGTAATTAAGAAATGACCTTTGTGGTTAGGAAACCACACAGGTTAGGGCTAGCTTACCTTGCTATTTCAGATCTGAAAGAAAGTATAAGAATGGTTACCCGACTATTAATGTTCTGAAAATGGGATAAAGGACACTCAAGAAAAGGTACCTAAATGACAAAGGAATTACTCTAGGTTTCAAGGCCTCCTGCTTCTGATTCGTTGGCATAGTAAACCTTCATCTTGGAAACCATGAGACCCGGGGATCCTGCACAAGGAGATAGAAAGATTAACAGGTTTAGATGGGAGGTTGTAGGAATGGATAAAGAGAATTTGGAATGGAGTAATAAGGATTAAGCTTGGCTTGAAGTACATCTTCCTTGGTGTCCACAACTTAAACCTCCTTCACTTGTTGGCATGCTGAACTTCTTTGTAGAAGACGCCTTTGGAAGAGGAGATGGATGAATTTTGGAGTGGATTGTAGGAGAGTCTTCAAGGTTGATCAAATAGAAATGGAGTATGGGTTAGAAATTGGATTGGCTAGGTAACTTAGGTCTCACACCTTTCCTTCTCTCAAGGGACTTTGGCTAGCAAAGGGAAAAGCTTTCAAAAAAAAATTTCTTCTTCATTCATCATTACCATTACAAGAGAATTCTAGGAGCTTTTATAAACCTTAAGCTCCTTTTCAAATTCAAAATGCAACACTTTTCATGGAGAAAATCAAGGGGTGTCCCATAAAGATAGGAGTGGCCCATTCAAATTTAAATCTCCTAATTATAAGGTGGGCACCCATAAAGAGTGGAGCTTCATTCAAATTTGAAAATTCATGGTTGATGTGTCTTGGTGATGTGGCATGATTTATCCTCCAAGTTGGCATGACTTGTCTTCCACGGTGGCATGGTGCTTTGATGATGTGGTGCTCCAAGTAGTTGGTGAAGTTGGTTGCACTCATTATGGTGTGGGCACCAGAATCAGGAAGAGACTCCAACCAATTCAAGTCAAATCTGAGTCCTTATGGTTGGATGAGTAAAAGAAAGTCCTGTAATTTTTTCTTTCTTTAATTTTGAGTCCAAATAATTATGTAATTCGAGTCCATTTCAATTTTATGTTGGGACTAGTCCAGCCTGATTAACCTTGTATTTAAGAGTTGGGTCCAAATGAGTCAAGTCCAATCCATGAAGAATCAAACCAAACGCATTTGAAGACTAAAGAAGACTCAAGACTTATACTCCAAAGCAAGACCAAAGCCACCTCAAGTGGGGACCACATGCCATCTCATCATCCAAGGTTGCTGCCACATCACACATGCCACCTCACCATCCAAGATTGCTGCCACATCACACATGCCACCTCACCATCCATGGTTGCCGCCCAAGAGAAGAAAAGGGGAATTTGAAGTTGAATTGGCTACAACCTCCTCCACAACTTCCTCCACTCTTCATGGGACGCCCCATATTTTTCTCCACAAATTTTTCTCCATGATATTTGGTGTAGTTTGAATTCAAAATGGCTTAATAGTCTATAAAAGACTCTTAGTCTTCTTGTAAAAGGATGATGGAAAAGAAAAAATTAAAAATTTTCTTCTATGTGAGTTCTATGTGCCTAAGTGGTAGTTTTAAATTCTTCTCCCTATCCCACGCCAACCCTAGTTTCTCCTCCTCCATCTCCAACGCCTAAGACACCCTCCTTCTTCTCCAATCTCAAGCTAGCTCTTCAATATTCAAGGTTGATCAAGAAGACCATCACAAGGAGGCCGGCCTAATCCATTTCAAGTGATCTACCATGGCGCCAAGATTATTCTTCAACAATGCCTCCTCGACTCTTCTTTAGTTTCTCCATTTCATGACTAACGTATTTTTACCAAGTTCCTAATCTTGAGGTTTCTTTGTATAGGGTTCTCCGGGATTCCGAATTCAAGAGGAAGGAATTACTTGCCACAATCTAGAAAACAAGAAGTGCCCTCAATTTGTAGTATGGTCTTGTCATTTGGGAGGTCTCTTCATGAGTGATCTTGATCTACTTGAAAGATTAATGCCAGGTATGTTCTAGTGTCGATTAGGTCTGAAATATTAAATTTGCCTAGCTTAACTTGTGTGGTTCGAATCTTATTCCTATTTCTTTGTTATTTTGATAGTCTCAATAATTAGGTTTATGTTTGATCGTTCGAGTTCTCTTCATTAGACCTCCTTTGATATTATATGCTGAACTAATCATATGCAAATAAGAAAATTGCTAAGTTAATCTATGCTAATCTCCTTTAGGGTTGCATCGTTACATTCTCATCTTGCATGTCCCCACCACATTCTTTCTTAATTAAAGCCCAATACAAGTAGATCTTGATCCGACTCAATACAAAGCAAATTTAAATCTAATTGGACCCAAATTAAAATAAAACAGGACTCAATTATTCAAATAAAAATAAATACAGGACTCATAGACTTATTACAGGACTTAAATTCCTATTCTTCTATCCATAAAGAACTTGGCATTAGCTAAAGCCTCTTCCTAAGCCTGGTGCCCGCACCAAGCATGCCTTAGCATTCAGGGAATTTCAGAAGCACCTTTCTATTACTGAGGGATCCTGCCATCCCAACAGCCCCGCTCCACTACTTCCACGATGTCGCCGTATCTACGCGCCACATGGCCACTCTCTAGATTCTCCTAGGGGCAGATCGGTATTTTCTAGCCTCTTCCCTAATGGATTTTGGACTGTTCTGCACCTATATAAGGTACTCAGGGGGGCCTCGTTTGAAGGTAGAAGTGCTCTTCCCTCTCCATACACTGTTCTTTCATTGATTCCTCCATTCTGTTGCCTTCTACCTCCTACTAACTTAGGCATCGAAGGGTCCCCCGTCGGAACACCACCGGTGCCCTTGGGGACTTTGTTGCAGGTTCACCCGGGAGAGGAGTGCTCCAGCATATCCAGCCGACCCCGGTCTAGGAGTTGACACAGCAATAGGTAGAATACATCCAAGCCTACACTTTTATCCTGAAATACTGTGTCAGAACTGAGAATAAGGTAGCCAATGCTTTGAGTCGTAGAGCCTTGCTTCTGAATTCGATTAGCACTGAAGTCGTTGGATTTAAGAAACTTAAGGATGAGTATGATACCTATCCAAACTTTAGTGAAGTTTACCAGGCTTTGAAACAAGGACCATCTAGTGACCACAGTGAGTATACCCTTATAAATGGTTATCTATTTATGGAGAACAAGCTCTGTATTTCTAAAACTTCTTTGAGAGATTTTCTAGTTTGGGAGACCCATGCTGGAGGTTTAGCTGGTCACCTTGGTAGGAACAAGACTATTTCAGCTATTAAGGACCAGTTTTATTGGCCAGGACTTAAGAGACAAGATGCCTAGATAGTGGCCAGGTGTCGAAGTTGTGTTGTTGGCAAATAGCATAAGCAAAACAATGGACTCTATACACCCTTACCTGTACCTGATTTCCCCTAGCAGGATCTTAGCATGGATTTTGTATTAGGCCTACCCAAAATCTAGCAGAAACATGATTCGATATTTATTATAGTCGACAGATTTTCAAAGATAGCCCATTTCATTCCTTGTTCCCAAATCTTTGATGGTGGGGACACCGGAGGCACCAGAATAAGATAGAGGCTTTTCAATCCTCTATGAATTGATCAATAATTTATGAGTCCATCTGTAATAAGGGCTTAGCTCATCTGAGTCCATTTTAGTTGTTATTTGAGTATTTTGAGTTGTTATTTCAGTTCTATACTTGTCAGCTCATGTTGAGCTAGTTCAGTCCAATGCTAGTCAGCTCATATTAAGCTAATTTTATTTTTTTGAGTCCTGTCCAAGCATACTGAAGACTCAAGACTATATCATACAAGTGAAGACCAAGTCCAACTAGATTGAAGACATGGAAGTATAGCCCAAGTCCAACCCAGCTAGAAGATTTGAAGACCCCAGGAGGAAAATTCTGAAAAACCCTGATTTCTTGCAGATGCCAACCAGATGCCCAGATTCCCTTCCAGATGCCCAGATTCCCTTCCAGATGCCAAAGTATATTCATAAATAAGGGCATCCATGATTCTAGAGGTCCATCTGCATCCTAGCCCAAAGAAATCAAGCCCAGGTACCAAGCCCAAGCCCCTAAGAAGCAAGATACCAGGGAATATTCCTGCTACCTGGCTACCAGGCCACCCCAGCTTCCAGAGGCCCAAACCCATGCACCCGGGCCCCATTGGGCCGGCCCCTTGCTGCTCCTAGAAGCCCAACACGCCCCCCTAGGCGTCCTTGGAGTCTTGAACAAGTCAAGAAAATTTTTAGGGATTTTTCTACCTAATATTTCCTTATTTTCTAGCTAGGGTTTGAGAGGGAAAAGGATTCTTATGTAAAGACTTATGTACCCTTACTTGGAGCCCAAGGTTAAGGGTCTATTTAAGGGACCCTAGCCTCTTGTATGAGGAGAATTTTTGATGAATGAAAACCTTGAGTTCTTCTATTGAGTTGTGTGATACCCTGCTGTGTGCATAAAGGGGTTTGAGAGAGTTCTTCTTCCCAGTGCTGCAATCATCTTCCTGCTGCCAACAAGCATCTCAGATCCCTGGACGCCCACTCCAAAAGAAGCCTTCCCTTGCTATTTTTTCTTTGTTTTCTTGTTCCTTTGTGAGTTTTCTAACCCCTGACAGGTCGTTTGTAGGTCCCCGAGTTCCTACGAATCCAACGACTCCAGCCAAGCCTCAATCGGATCATCGAGCAGAAAGCCGGGTATCCGCGGGTCTTTGGCTCGATTTTCCAAGCCGCATCCGTTGAGGAACGAGAGACCCCTTCACTGCGATCTTCATAGATGTTGTCAGGTACACCCCTCTACCTCCAGTAGTTTTATTTCAGGAGAACTTGCCCTAACCGAGGCTTCTCAGCCCCGGCGGTCCTTCTTTGCTACTTTTCTAGGTCCTAATCTGCATGCTGATCTTCAAAAATTCATACAAAATTCCCTACAAATAACTTTGATCTGAAATTCAGGAATTAGTCACCTAACTCAACATGTAAAACATACAAAAAAAATGGCATGCATATTAGTTCCGCATCATTTGGTATCAGAGCTTAGATTAGGGCTT
Source organism: Areca catechu (assembly GCA_021397845.1). Classification (NCBI taxonomy): domain Eukaryota; kingdom Viridiplantae; phylum Streptophyta; class Magnoliopsida; order Arecales; family Arecaceae; genus Areca; species Areca catechu. The sequence continues at coordinate 75,976,651 of CM038043.1, read as the reverse complement.
GTTTTCTGCAATTTTTCAGTCCGTATATGCTCTATTTTTTAAATTATTTATCCATATTAGAAACTAGAAAAAATTTGAAATTTATTTTGTTGGATTCATCATAATTAACAGTAATTTTCATAATTTTTTAAGATTTTATTATGGCCTGTGAATTTTCTGCAAGATGAAATACAGCCTAAAGATTTTTGGCTCTATTTTTTTTAGCAAGACAAGTTTGGAAGTTTTAGGGTTTTATCTAGCATTTTTTGCATATATTTTAATTTTAGTATATTTCTTGCATATTAGGCCATAATTTGCAAGTGTTCTTCTATTTAAGAAATTACAAAAAAAAAATACATATTCTCCAAAAATTCCAAAAATATCAAAACCCTAATTTGTATCCTCATCTGCCTGCCATCATTGCATAATTTACTTTTAAGGGCACTCTTGCTATATCAGATGGGGGGAGGATTTGATCACCTCTCCTTAGCCCAAAACCACATCCCTTGCATTCGGTCCCAAGCCTTAACCTAAAATTAACTAGACTTAATTTGCCCTAGTGGGCTAGGGACACCAACTGGTCGGGTCCGGGCTAGTGTTAGATCACTATGTCAAGTTAACCTGTGTGTGCCTTGTGCTCAGTCTCTAGAATGGTGGTTTAGGGATTCAATCCCGAAGAGCTTGTGTGCTGGTCCGCCTACCTGGCCAATCTCTGATTGGTGTCTAGGATTGGCAATCAAGGACCTAACACTCCCCTTACACCTGCCTGGCTGAGTACAGGGTTACTATAGGCTAGTTTGCCACCCTGATTGAGCATCTAGTTTAGACTCTAGGTCTAGTCAGCTGTAGTCGGTATGATCAAGTCTTGCATGAGCACTTGATCAGGGTTTCATATCACCCACCTCCTTCACAAATGTCTGAACCCTTGGAAAATTTGCAAGCCCAAATAAAAGCACTCACTGAGCATCTAACCCAATCCATGGCCCAATTGACTACCCAGTTAACTCAGTCTAGTACCCAAACCAATAATAGAATTGACCATCTTGCCGATAGGTTTGGCCAGTTAGATAGCCATGTAGGGACCATAGAAAGAACCCATGGGTCACAGTCTGATCCAGATCCTAAGTCCCCTCATCCTGACCCGTACTACAATCCTCAACTTAGGAGGACCCCAAACCCTGATCCATACCGAGAGGTTGAACCTAGGAGAGCCCCTCAGCCGACCCATACAATAATACTGAACCTAGAAGAACCCCTTACCATGACCCTTATTATGATACTGAACCTAGAAGAACCCCTTACCATGACCCTTATTATGATACTGAACCCAGGAAAACCCAATACTCTGACCCATATAGGGAGTCTAATCCTAGGAGAACCCAATACTCTGACCCATATAGGGAGTCCAATCCTAGGAGAAACCAATACTCTGACCCATATAGAGAGCCAAACCCTAGGAGAACCCAATATTCTGACCCATATAGGGAGTCCAACCCTAGGAGAACCCAATATCCTGACCCATATAGGGAGCCCAACCTTAGGAGGATCCCATACCATGATCCATCCTATGACCCTAGATCCTCTAATCCCATGACCCATAGATCTGCACCCTTGTCCTATGAGCCCAGAGAACCCATAACCCCTAGGTGTCAATCTAGTACTAGTCAGGTTTTCCTTAGTCAACTTGAACCCCATAGGATTAGTACCCCTAAATATGAACCCAGTAGTGAGCCACTACCCCTTAGGCAACCTGAACCTACTAGGATTAGTGTCCATAATCAGAAACCAGGACTTAGCCAATTTTCCCCTAGCCGACCTTCTCCAACTATTCCTGAGATTGACAAGGCTTACATTAACGCGGAAGTGTATGAAGCTGATGCGAGCCTAGTGGATGAGTATGAAGGAGAAGAGGAGACACCTTTAGTAGACCTAGAATTAGCTGATCCAGTAGATACCCAGGTAGAAACCAACCCAGAGCTAGTTGACCTTGACCACATCCAACCTAAAGCTATAATAGAAGAACAAATAGAGGAAGAGAACCTAGGTACTGCTGCTAGAGCCTTACCTGAGGAAACCATAGAGGAGGGCCAAATTATAGAGTCTAGTCCAAAAATACAAGAGCCAGAAGAATTTATTAAGGACCTGATCTCTTTGAATCAATACCTTCAAGATGAGTCCCCTCCTATAATTCCCATTAAGGACCTCTTCCCCGAAATTGGTGACCCATCCTTCCATTATGCAAACCCTGTAGATATAGCTCAACCTCGTAAGGTTAACCTCATTAGTTTAGGATTAGTCCCTGACATGCCTTCTTATATCGAACTTTATCCAACTAACCTTGAACATTTTTCTCTACCCTACCAAACTAATTCTGAACCCACTTCCTATTTTCTGCCCTTTCCTGACACCTCCACCATTTCTAGGATTATTAGATTGCATTTAACTGAGATTAGCATACTGCATGCATTCATTACACATGTTAGGTTTGCATTATACTTCTGGCATACCCTCTGGCATTTGCTTGGAGTCCATTGTAAATACTCTTGTGCACACCACACTAGGATTAGACCTAGATAGTCTATAGTCTCTTAGGTTTAAGCCCATAAAAGTCTAATAAATTTCCTTCGATAGGAATGCAAAGTCGAGTGTATTAGGTGTTAGTTTGAGTCCTTTGCATCATTTTGTTAGGAGTCTGCATGTGCCCAGCATGTTCACCACCTATACTAATTTTAAACAAACTAGCTAATTCCCGAAGATGGATCAAAGAATTTGATGTAGTGGATTCTATCTTGGTTAGGCTTAGGCCTAAAAGAAGCTTCATGCTCGCAGAGCCGGACCTTTTAAAGTGATAGAGAAGGTTGGATCAAATGCCTAGGTGTTAGACTTGCCTTCGGATTTGGGCATTAGTTCTACCTTCAATATTACAGACCTGGTTGAGTATAGGGAACCGGCAGCGCTACCTAGTGAGGCCTTTGGATCTATTCCTTTTCATTGTGAGTAACCCTAACCTAGAGTGTCCACAAATAAATTTGGCTTGAGAGAGGAGAACGGATCGAGCGTATCCTGGACGATCAAGCCATCACGACCCAGGGCCATGACTATCAACGCTTCCTGGTCCGATGGCAAGGCCGGCCAGAATCGGACGATTCATGGATTTCTCGAGAGGACTTGCAATGCCTCAACCCAGACCTTCTCGAGAGATATGTGAGCCAGTCTGACCTTTACTCGACAGGGTCGAGTTCCTCCAACCCCGGGAGAATTAGTGGGGACACCGGAGGCACCAGAATAAGATAGAGGCTTTTCAATCCTCTATGAATTGATCAATAATTTATGAGTCCATCTGTAATAAAGGCTTAGCTCATCTGAGTCCATTTTAGTTGTTATTTGAGTATTTTGAGTTGTTATTTCAGTTCTGTACTTGTCAGCTCATGTTGAGCTAGTTCAGTCCAATGCTAGTCAGCTCATGTTGAGCTAATTTTATTTTTTTGAGTCCTGTCCAAGCATACTAAAGACTCAAGACTATATCATACAAGTGAAGACCAAGTCCAACTAGATTGAAGACATGGAAGTATAGCCCAAGTCCAACCCAGCTTGAAGATTTGAAGACCCCAGGAGGAAAATTCTGAAAAACCCTGATTTCTTGTAGATGCCCAGATTCCCTTCCAGATGCCAAAGTATATTCATAAATAAGGGCATCCATGATTCCAGAGGTCCATCTGCATCCTAGCCCAAAGAAATCAAGCCCAGGTGCCAAGCCCAAGCCCCTAAGAAGCAAGATATCAAGGAATATTCCTGCTACCTGGCTACCAGGCCACCCCAGCTTCCAGAGGCCCAAACCCATGCACCTGAGCCCCTTTGGGCCGGCCCCTTGCTACTCCTAGAAGCCCAACACGCCCCCCTAGGCATCCTTGGAGTCTTGACCAAGTCAAAAAAATTTTTAGAGATTTTTCTACCTAATATTTCCTTATTTTCTAGCTAGGGTTTGAGAGGGAAAAGGATTCTTATGTAAAGACTTATGTACCCTTACTTAGAGCCCAAGGTTAAGGGTCTATTTAAGGGACCCTAGCCTCTTGTATGAGGAGAATTTTTGATGAATGAAAACCTTGAGTTCTTCTATTGAGTTGTGTGATACCCTGCTGTGTGCATAAAGGGGTTTGAGAGAGTTCTTCTTTCCAGTGCTGCAATCATCTTCCTGTTGCCAACAAGCATCTCAGATCCCTGGACGCCCACTCCAAAAGAAGCCTTCCCTTGCTATTTTTCCTTTGTTTTCTTATTCCTTTGTGATTATTCTAACCCTTGACAGGTCGTTTGTAGGTCCCCGAGTTCCTACGAATCCAACGGCTCCAGCCAAGCCTCAATCGGATCACCGAGCAGAAAGCCGGGTATCCGCGGGTCTTTGGCTCGGTTTTCCAGGCCGCATCCATCGAGGAACGAGCGACCCCTTCGCTGCAATCTTCATAGATGTTGTCAGGTACACCCCTCTACCTCCAGTAGTTTTATTGCAGGAGAACTTGCCCTAACCGAGGCTTCTCAGCCCCGGCGGTTCTTCTTTGCTACTTTTCTAGGTCCTAATCTGCATGCTGATCTTCAAAAATTCATACAAAATTCCCTACAAATAATTTTGATCTGAAATTCAGGAATTAATCACCTAACTCAACATGTAAAACATACAAAAAAAATGGCATGCATATTAGTTCCGCATCATTTGACGCCTCTAAAGTAGCCAAAATTTTTCTAGACGGAGTGGTAAATTTTTCTAGATGGAGTGGTTAGAATTCATGGCCTTCCTAAAACCATAGTGTCCGATAGGGATGTCCGATTTACCAGTTACTTTTGGAAAACCCTATGGCATTTGTTAGGAACCAAATTGAAATTTTTCACTGCCTACCACCCTCAGATTGATAGTTAAATGGAAGTCATAAATAGAAGTCTAGGAAATTTATTGAGGTGTCATGTAGGAGAAAGTCTGGGAAACTGGGATTTGTTATTATCTCGTGCTAAATTTGCTTACAACAGTTTTGTCAATAGGTTTACTGGTAAAAGTCCCTTTGAAATTGTCCATGGTTATAAACCTAGGAGACTTGTCAACCTCATCCCTTTACCCTCACATGCACAAGTATCTGGGTCTACCGAGTCATATGCACAGCATATCCGGGAATTGCATAAGGAAATTAGTAAAAAGATTCAAGTGAACAATGAAGTCTATAAGCATATAGCTAATTCACATAAATGAATTAAAGAGTTTAATGAAGGGGACTCTGTAATGATTAAACTTAGACTTGAAAGGTTTCCACCGGGAACTATGAAGAAACTGCATGCCCAGGGAGCTGGACCTTTCAAAGTAATTAAGAGGATTGGACCTAATGCATATGTATTAGAGTTACCACCAGATTATGGCATTAGTTCAACATTTAATATTTCTGATCTGAAAGAATATAAAGAGCTAGCATTAATTCCTAGCGAGCCTTTTGGGCCTTATCTTGCTTTTGAGAGTGAAACCCTACCTGAGTGTCCACCAGCAATTCCACCAAATTGGAGAGATAAAGTTGAACGTATCTTAGATAACCAGGTGATTACCACTAGAAGTAAGGGCTATCAACATTATCTGGTTCATTAGTAAGGCTGACCAGATTTCGAGGACTCCTGGATCACCCGAGAGGATCTGCAGCAAATTGATCCGGACCTACTAGAAAGATATCACAGTCAGACCGATCCTTACTTGACAGAGTCGAGTTCCTCCCACCCGGGAAGAATTGGTGCAGGCACCAAGCTTAGGAAGAGACTTCAACCGATACAAATTAGGAAAGATTCTCTATAGTTGGAAGATTGAGAGCTCGAGTCCTATAAAAGATTTTCTAGGACTAATTCCTGATGCCCCTTCTTACATCCTACTCTACTCGATTAACCCCGGACCCTTTTAATACTTTCTACCCTATCAAACTAATCCTGAATCCACTTCTTATTTACTACCCTTTTCTGAAACTTTTAATAATTTTTTAACCCTTAGATTGCATTTTATAGGGGTAATCATATTGCATTCATTCATTGCTCCGGTTAGATTTGCATCATATTTCTGGCATACTCTATGGCACCTAGTAGGAGTCCATGCACCATTCTCATCTGCATGTCACCCACCTGATAAAAGGTTAAACCTACAGTTGTAGTGTAGGGTTTAATAAAATTTGCATATTAATAAGTGTTGGCATGAGCTAGTTGCCCATGTTAGGTGTTTTGTTTGCATGTCATTAGGTGTTGTTATGAGTTTTTGTACTGCATAATTAGAGATTTACATGAGAAATTAATCATAAGATTAATGTAAGCAATGTTTTTTATAAAATATGGTTAATTCCCAAAAAGAGTCTAAGAGTTCACTCGGAAAATCCCATACCATACCATGATCCCTACTGAAAGGATTATGCCCTAAAGGCCAATCGAAATGTTGTATTTCGATGGGATTTCTTTTGTATCCCAAACCAGTGTATTAACATTATCAATTAATAAAGGCATTTTATTTTCATCATACGCTGTATCTTATTAATTTTATTAAGATATGATGAACCCCATAAATTAGGGCTATGGTTCTAGGGTTATGATGAGATCATACCAGTGAGACATAAAGCCTTAAAACCCTAATCTAGAATATTCCTGGTCGATGGGATATTGAGTAGGGGATCAATGTTTCCGGTAAGACCAGCATATCCTATGTATACTTGGTGAAGAGGGTGACTGATCTCACAGTCACTTGTGTTTGACACTAATACTAGGATGTGGGTGCTCATTAGATAATGAGTCTACTGAATGGATCCAGCTTGAGAACATCTAATGAAACCTTATCTGTTTATCAATAAATAGTTCTCATAGTGGGAGTAGTGCATGTGGTCCTTTGACCTGAGACTGCCATGGTATCTTGTATGCATGAATCCATACTTTGGTTCACACTCAATCATGACACTGAGTCATGCATGGGTGATACTGGATATGGTGGATTGCATATGGAGGTTGTGAGTAGGTCAAAAAGGAATCGATCAACCCTAGTAAGAGGGAAGCGCATCTAGATGATTTCAATCAAATGAAGATTCGGGAAATCTTTGATCAAAGTATGAACATTAGAAATAGTTTCTAATGGTTTATTAATGAATCATCATTATCAGATTGAGCAAGGAATGAATATGAAATTGGATTTGACAAGTATCCATATCTATAGTCATATTCAGGGTGCAAGTGGATCGAAGGACTGAATTGCCCGGTAACTCACCACTAAAGGGTATTTTGGTAAATCCACCAAAATTCCTCATCTTCTGGGTAGGCATGATACATTGCTAGACATCAATCTTGTCTTGTAGGTCTTCATGAACCAATTGATTTGGTTTCATGAGTCAATTCGATGTGTGATTCGAATTGGACAATTAGGTGAGCCAATTTGACCTAATTAGGTCAATCTGGTTCGATCGAATCGGCTCAAACCTAAACCTACTGCTGGCTAGATGTGAAACCCAATGGGTCACACACAATAGAGACTTGGCCAAGGAAGTCATTCATGATTTAATTAGGGTCATAGGATCCTAATTGGTTAGCCGGATTACATATTAGCATATGTAGGCTAACCAAATTCCTAACCCAATTGGATTGGGTTCGATTGCTTGCTTATTGGGCTAACCTAATTATGAAAAACCTAAATTAGGTTGAGTCCTAAGTGGGGCTAGCCTAATCAAAGCTAAATCTGATTTCAATTTGGATTTAAGGGCATTTTAGGTGCCATACATGAAGAGTCCCAATGGCATGGGACTCTTGGTACCTAAATGATACCTTAACTTCAAAAGGGCATAGAATGAGCTATAGCTCTCTTATTTGAATATAATTTATATGGTCAGAAAGGAAGTTTTATGCTCTTTCCAATGACACCCATATTGCCTATGTTTTGACTGGTCAACATTCTTTGAAATTTGCGTGGAAGAAGGATGGCGCGCGGTGCATGAAGAGTCGCAACTCTTCATGTGGCGTGCGGTTCTGATGGAGAGTCCTTCTGCTATCAGGACTCTTCATAATCTTCGATGTTTGGAGATTGAAAAGGTGCCTCTTGGCTTCCTAGGGATTGGTAATTGACATGTGGCAAGTGAGAATTTGTCTAGATAAAAGAAGGGATGTGAATAAGGCCTTCGGTGCATGAATGGGCTTATTAGATATGATTTTTCAAGCCAGATAACTTCTCTCCGGTCTTGAAAAATCATATCTGATAAGTTGATGGGAGGACATATCACACGCCCCTCTTGTATCTATAAATAGGAGATGGTGAAATGAGTCTAATAAAAAAATAAGAATTCCACCGAAGTATTATTCTGAGTCTCTCTCTCTCCCTCCTCCTTTCTTTAAGACAAGACTTGTCTTGTTAAGACAAGGTCTTTTCTAATTGGACATGGCTTTGTTTTAGGACATAAGCCTAAGGGATCCTAGAGGAGGGTTGTCCTAAAACCAAGAGTGGTTTAGGAGAGTGTCTTTAGTGCCCTACAGTAGGACAGGATGTCCTACAGTGGTCAATAGACCAAAGGATGCCGAAAGAGTTCCACTTATCCAAGCAACTTGAAGAAGGAGTTCTTCCTTGGTCCGAGTTTCGTATGGATCACCGTTGGAGGGCGAACGTTTGGGCGCCTGGTGGAGAAGAAGGCTGAATTAGGATTTTCTTCATCGGATTGCATACTAGCGGTTCAGGTTGGTGCCTAAACTCTAGTTTATATTATATATGTATGTTTGTTGTTTTAATTCCTAGTAAGGAGGTCTTGGATTAAGGATTTGGTAGTGGTTTCATAATAAATTTTTGAAATCCACGCTTCCACCCTGGTCACCAAAACCCTTGCAGTGGTATCAGAGCCACCTTATTAGGGCTAAATCATACAAAATTTGAAGTTGCCCAATTTTGTAGGACTCTTGAGGTTGCCCATTTTTGTAGGACTTTACAAAATTTGAAGTTGCCCAATTTTATAGGATTCTACAAAAGTTTAAAGTTACATATGATTGATATGTTTATGCATATATGTATGTCACTGGTTAGGGTTTTCACTTAAACCTTAACCGATATAGAGATATGTTTAGCTTTCTAGTCATCATACTGAAATAAGGTTGCCCTGGCATAATGGTGGATCCATTATGTGGTAGATGGTTGTCCTAGTATGATGACACACTTGGCACATTATAAAATGATATATGATGCATGGTTGATGAATGGTAATATTAGAATGTGCTTCTGTTTGAATTTCCCTCTATTAAAATTATATTAAGTTGTAGTGTCATATACCAAAAGCAAAATAATCAAGATGATTAGTTGATCATTCAGTGTCTAGGAAAAGTGGTTCATGATCAATAAAGAGGATGTGGTTTTTAATTGGTTCCGTTGACTGACCTGGCCAATTTTTATTGGTGTCTAGAAAAGCAACGGGGGGACTCCCACTACTCTCCCACTTACCTGGCCGATAAGATTAACTTAATTCTTAATTGATATGCTTAGTGTAATATTCACTACATTAGGCCTTCCTTCATGCTAGGTCATTATTATGTTATGATCCGTATTAGGTTTGTTGTGTACACACAAAACCTATTATGGTAACTAACACAATTTTGGCCTGGTGCATTTGATGCTTATGGCAAGATTTAAAATAATACTTTGTTGTGAACACACAAGGGTATTATTATTACAATCATGACTATAAAGGAATGAAGGGTCTTACTTAACTAAAAATATTATAGTTTGTTGTACACACACAAGACTATTAATATTTTAGAGGCCTGGTTTTGTTGAGAATTGTATGAGATACAATTGGAAAGAGTTTTCCTACTTTTAAAATTATAAAATATTTGTTGTGTGCACACAAGGTCTTTTATAAGGAATTAGGATCTCAACCCCACTAAGAAAACCAATTAGGGTTTCTCGATCATCATATAGAGGGTTATGATGCTTGATAAAATTGTGGGAGACATAATTAAGTTAAAGTCCTAATTTAATTATGTTTTGTCAACATTGGTTGTTTGCTTATGTTATATTCTTTGTTAATGTAGATTAAATGGCTTCTTCACTCTCACTCCGTAGTATACTTGATGCCAATAAATTGGCTGGACCGAACAATGTTGACTGGTTGAGAAACCTAAAGATAGTACTCAGCCAGGAAAAACTTTCTTACATTCTTGATACCCCTACCTTGGAACCTTTAGGAGAAGATGCCTCGTAAGAGGAAAAGACCACATACAAGATATGGCAAAATGACTCACTCACTGTCAAATGTATCATGCTTGCCTCTATGACCAATGAGTTGCAGAGGCAACATGATAGCATGGATACTAACTCCATACTGCTCAATCTAAAAGAGCTATACGGAGAACATAGTTGAACTGCTAGATATAAGATATCTAAGTAGTTGTTCCGTGCGAGAATGACAGAAGGTACATCCGTACAAGACCACGTACTGATGGTTATTGACCTGATCACTCGATTAGGTCAATTGGGTTTTGTTATGAAAGGGGAGTTGAATCAGGATTTGATCCTGCAGTCACTCCCAGAGTCATTTTCATACTTTGTTCTTAATTATCATATGAACAAACTTAACACTTCCTTGCCTGTGCTGTTAAACATGTTAAAAATAGCAAAGAGCCCTTTAAAAAAAAAATAAGGCTCCACTTCTTCTTATGGATGGGATCAACAAGAAGAAATCAGGCAAAAAGGATTCCAAGAGGAGATTGAACCCAAAAAGGGGCATCAAGAAGAAGAAAGGAAGGAAGGCCTCCGGACAGATGACCTGCTTTCACTATGGCAAGCCAGGTCATTGGATGAGGAACTGCAAGGCTTACCTTGCAGGTGTGAAGCCTGGTGCATCAGATGCACCAAAAGGTATGAAAGAAGTTCATACTATTTTGTCATTGGATTCTTCCATTTCAAATACTTGGGTATAGGATACCGCCTGTGGTCATAATATCTGCAAATCATTGCAGGGGCTGCAGAGGCTTAGAGTATTGAAGGAAGGAGACTTCGAGCTCTATGGTGCTAGAGGAGAGTCCATCCAAGCAGAGGCCGTAGGGACTTATATCTTGAAGTTACATTCAGGGAAGATTTTAGAGATGAGAGATTGTTACTATATACCTAAGATCATTAGAAATATCATATATGTACCCTTGTTACTTAGACAAGGTTATACTATGAATGTGATGAGCAATGGTTGCTTAATCAGCTTTTCTAATGAAATTATATGTTGTGGCGTATTTTGCAATGGTCTTTTAACTCTATCCACTAATGACAATATACTTCATGTAAGTAACAAACGAAAGAGAGATGATGTAAACAATACTTTACTCTGGCACTGTCGGCTTGGACATATTAGTGAGACTAGGATTAGCAAGTTATACAAGGAAAATTTCCTTAATCCTTATTATTATGAATCATTAGGAACTTGTGAATCATGTCTCATGGATAAAATGGCCAAGACTCCATTTAGTGGACATAGAGAAAGGACAACTGAGTTATTAGGACTCATACATACAGATGTATGTGGGCCTATGACAACTCAGGCCAAGGGTGGATACTCTTATTTCATCACGTTTACTGATGATTTTTCAAGGTACGGATTTGTGTATCTTATGAAACATAAGTTCGAAGCCTTTGATAAATTTTTAGAGTATCAAAGTATGGTAGAGAAACAAATGAGAAAAAGTATTAAAATTCTTCGATCATATCAAGGAGGTGAATACTTATCCACCGAGTTTCTCGATCACCTTAAAGAAAAGGGGATTATCTCTGAATGGATCCCTCCTTACACACCACAATTAAATGGTGTTGCTAAAAGGAGGAACCGTACCTTATTGGATATGGTACGGTCTATGATGTGCTTCACAGAGTTACATGTTTCCTTCTGGGGATATGCCTTGGAAACCATGGCTAATATCTTAAATAGAGTACCATCTAAATCTATCTCTAGCACTCCATATGAGATATGGAGGGGTAAGAAACCCAATCTTAAGTATCTTAAGATATGGGGATGTCCAGCCTATGTCAAAAGAAATTTTGGATATAAGCTAGATGCTAGAGCAGATATGTGTCTATTTGTAGGATATCCTAAAGATAGTATAGGATATCTATTCTACCACCCTACTGAACAAAAAGTTTTTATCAGTAGGCATGCCACTTTTCTGGAGAAAGAGTTCATCCTACAAAAAGGCAGTGGGAAAAATATTAAACTTGAAGAAGTTCAACAAATAGATACATCTCAACCAAATGATAACATAGTTAGTATAGAACCAGAACACACCACTCCTATCCGTAGGTCTGATAGGGTGCGTCATGCACCTAAGAGGTATGGGTTCATTATTGAAAATAATGAAGCCCGGATCATTGAAAATGATGAGCCTCTAACCTATACGGATGCTGTCATGAGTAGGGACTCAGACAGATGGTTGGAAGCCATGAGATCCGAAATGGACTCCATGTATGTCAACCAAGTGTGGACTTTGGTTGATGCACCAAAGGGTGTTAACCCTATTGGATGCAAATGGGTCTATAAGAAAAAGATTGGGGCAGATGGCCAAGTCGAAACTTATAAAGCTAGATTAGTGGCTAAGGATTTCAGACAAAAATAATGAATAGATTATGATGAAACATTTTCTCCTGTTGCCATGCTCAAATCTATTCGGATCATGCTTGCTATAGTAGTATATCATAATTATGAAATCTGGCAGATGGATGTGAAATCCGCATTCCTTAATGGTTTCCTTGAGGAAGAGGTCTATATGTCACAGCCAGAAGGTTTTGTCTTGGAGACTAAACCTAATCAAGTATGTAGGCTAAAAAAATCCATTTATGGATTAAAGTAAGCATCCAGGAGTTAGAACATCCAATTTGATAAGACAGTCAAAGAGTTTGACTTTATCAAAAATGAGGATGAACCTTATGTGTACAAGAAGACTAGTGGGAGTGCCATAGTTTTCTTGGTTCTGTATGTGGATGACATATTCCTCATTGGAAATGATATCCCAATGTTACTATCAGTCAAGGTATGGTTATCTAAACAGTTTTCCATAAAAGACTTAGGAGAAGCATCCTATATACTGGGTATCAAGATCTTTAGAGATAGATCTAGGAGGATGCTAGGCTTATCCCAGTCTAGGTACATTGACCAAGTGCTAAAATGATTTAGCATGGAGGGAAGTAAAAGAGGTTATTTGCCCATTGGTCATGGCATACATCTTTCTAAGAAGATGTCTCCTAAGACACCTGAAGAATGAAATAGAATGAGTTCTATACCTTGCTTCGGCTATAGGATCTATAATGTATGCTATGTTATGTACCAGGCCTGATGTGGCATATGCCTTCGGTATAGCCAGCATATTTCAGGCTGATCCAGGAGAGGATCACCGGAAGGCTATGAAAAATATTCTCAAGTACTTGAGAAGGACTAAGGATATTTTTCTGATATACGGAGGATCTGATCTAAAACTGGAAGCTTATTCAGATTCTAGTTTTCAATCGGATCCAGATGATAGCAAATCTATTTCAGGGTATGTTTTTACCCTAAATGGAGGAGCTGTAAGCTGGAAGAGTTCTAAATAGCAGACTATAGCTGACTTAACAACTAAGGCAGAATACAATGCTATTAGTGAAGCTGCCAAGGAAGCTGTCTAGATGAAGAAGTTCATCTTAGAGTTGGGCATTGTTCCAGAGATTGAAGGTCCAGTACCACTTTACTGTGATAATACTGGAGCCGTCGCTCAAGCTAAGGAACCTAGAGCTCATCACAAATCAAAGCACATTCTAAGATGCTTCCATCTCGTTCGAGAGATTGTTGAAAGACAAGAAGTCTGCATTAAAAGAGTAGAAACAAAGAACAATATAGCAGACCCGTTCACTAAGGCTCTACCATAGTGGAAGTTTGATCGCCACCTTAATTGTATGGGGTTAAAATTTAAAGGCGATTGGCTTTAGTGCAAGTGGGAGATTGAAAGGATTATACCCTAAAGGCCAATCGAAATGTTGTATTTCGATGGAATTTTCTTTTGTATCCCAAACCTGTGTATTGACATTATCAATTAATAAAGGCATTTTATTTTCATTATATGCTGTGTCTTATTAATTTTATTAAGATATGATGAACCCCATAGATTAGGGCTATGGTTCTAGGGTTATGATGAGATCATACCAGTGAGACCTAAAGCCTTAAAACCCTGATCTAGAATATTCCGGGTCGATGGGATATTGAGTAGGGGATCAATGTTTCCGGTAAGACCATCACATCCTATGTTTGCTTGGTGAAGAGGGTGACTGATCTCACAGTCACTTGTGTTTGACACTAATACTAGGATGTGGGTGCTTATTAGAGAATGAGTTTACTGAATGGATCCAGCTTGAGAATATCTAATGGAACCTTATCTGTTTGTCAATAGATAGTTCTCATAGTGGAAGTAGTGCATGTGGTCCTTTGACCTGAGACTGCCATGATATCTTGTATGCATGAATCCATACTTTGGTCCATACTCAATCATGACACTGAGTCATGCATGGGGTGATACTGGATATGGTGGATTGCATATGGAGGTTGTGAGTAGGTCAAAAAGGAATCGATCAACCCTAGTAAGAGGGAAGCGCATCCAGATGATTTCAATCAAATGAAGATTCGGGAAATCTTTGATCAAAGTATGAATATTAGAAATTGTTTCTAACGGTTCATTAATGAATCATCATTATCAGATTGAGTAAGGAATGAATATGAAATTGGATTTGACAAGTGTCCATATCCATAGTCATATTCAGGGTGCAAGTGGATCGAAGGACTGAATTGCCCGGTAACTCATTACTGAAGGGTATTTTGGTAAATCCATCAAAATTTTTCATCTTCCGAGTAGGCATGACACGTTGCTAGACATCAATCTTGTCTTGTAGGTCTTCATGAACCAATTGATTTGGTTTCATGAGTCAATTCGATGTGTGATTCGAATTGGACAATTAGGTGAGACAATTTGACCTAGTTAGGTCAATCAGGTTCGATTGGATCGAATCGGCTCAAACCTAAACCTACTGCTGGCTAGATGTGGAACCCAATGGGTCACACACAATAGAGACTTGGCCAAGGAAATCATTCATGATTTAATTAGGGTCATAGGATTTTAATTGGTTAGCCATATTACATACTAGCATATATAGGCTAACCAAATTTTTAACCCTATTGGATTTGGTTCGGTTGCTTGCTTATTGGGCTAACCTAATTATGGGAAACCTAAATTAGGTTGAGTCTTAAGTGGGGCTAGCCTAATCAGAGCTAAATTTGATTTTAATTTGGATTTAAGGGCATTTTAGGTGCCATACATGAAGAGTCCCAATGGCATGGGACTCTTGGTACCTAAATGATACCTTAACTTCAAAAGGGCACAGAATGAGCTATAGATCTCTGATTTGAATATAATTTATATGATCATAAATAAAATTTTATGCTCTTTCCAATGACACCCATATTTCCTATGTTTTTACTGGTCAAAATTCATTAAAATTTGCATGGAAGAAGGATGGCGTGCGGTGCATGAAGAGTCACAACTCTTCATGTGGCGCGCAGTTCTGATGGAGAGTCCTTCTGCTATCAGTAGTCTTCATAATCTCTGATGTTTGAAGATTGAAGAGGCACCTCTTGGCTTCCTAGGGTCCAGTAATTGACATATGGCAAGTGAGAATTTGTCCAGATAAAAGAAGGGATGTGAATAAGGCCTTCGGTGCATGAATGGGCTTATTAGATATGATTTTTCAAGCTAGATAACTTCTCTTTGGTCTTGAAAAATCATATCTGATAAGTTGATGGGAGGACATATCACATGCCCCTCTTATATCTATAAATAGGGGGCGGTGAAATGAGTCTGATAAAAAAATAAGAATTCCACCGAAGTATTATTCTGAGTGTCTCTCTCTCCCTCCTTCTTTCTTTAAGACAAGACTTGTCTTGTTAAGACAAGATCTTTTCTAATAGGACAAGGCTTTGTTTTAGTACATAAGCCTAATGGATCTTAGAGGAGGGTTGTCCTAAAACCAGTGGTTTAGGAGAGTGTCTTTAGTGCCCTACAGTAGGATAGGGTGTCCTACAGTGGTCAATAGACCAAAGGCTGCCGAAAGAGTTCCACTTATCTAAGCAACTTGAAGAAAGAGTTCTTCCTTGGTCTGAGTTTCATGTGGATCACCGTTGGAGGGCGAACGTTTGGGTGCATGGTGGAGAAGAAGGCTGAATCAGGGTTTTCTTCATCGGATTGGATACTAGCGGTTCAGGTTGGTGCCTAAACTCTAGTTTATATTATATATGCATGTTTGTATGTTTTAATTCCTAGTAAGGAGGTCTTGGGTTAAGGGTTTGGTAGTGGTTTCATAATAAATTTTTGAAATCCATGCTTCCACCCTGGTCACCAAAACCCTTACACCTACTTGGAGCCCAACCCTAGGAGAACTCAAAACTCTGACCCATATCAAAAGTCCAACTATCGCAAGCCGAATTATAGGTTCATAGACCAGGATGAGAGAACCACTAGGAACTTCAAGCCAAAAATACTCACCTTTAATAGCACACTAGATCCCAAGGTCTACATAGATTGGGAAGGAGATTCGAAACAATATTTTGAATGGCATGACTTGAGTGATAAAAGGAAGTGTGAATTTGCTAAACTCGGGTTAATTGACCATGCTAGGTTATATTGGAGAGGCATAGAGAGCCTCATCAAACAACAATAAAAAGCTCCCATAGATACCTGGATGGCCATGAAGCTAAAACTTAGAGAGAAATATGTTCCACTATACTACCGATAGTGCCTTCTAGATCAATGGAAAAGGTTAAGTCAAAGAAGTAGGTCTGTGTCAAAGTATATAGCCAAGTTTGATGAGTGTGCCTTAAAGTGTTTCCTAGATGAACCCACATCAGTGACCCTATCTAGGTTTATGCCTGGCCTTCGTGAAGATATCCTGATGGGGGACTAACTAGGTGCGAAGATGAAATGATGATGCAAGTGATTTTTAGGGTTTTGTGATTTTTAGATTTTATGGTTTTCTTTGGATTCCCAAAAAAGTAAGAGTTGATCTAGGGTTCTATAATAATAAGAACTATCAAGCAAGTAGTCCCTAAACAATGATAAAGAGAGGACCCCAGGATTGAGAAACCCCGTAGGACTTAGCTCTCCGATCAAGACCTACTTGGGAGTCAGGGGGAAAACCTCAAAGATCTGAAGTGCCCGATGCAGAGATCGATCATTTTGGTGGATGCGGCCTGGATGATCGAGCCGTCAACCCTGCAGAGGCGTCGATTGGCTGTCCGAAGATCTCGATGGCAAAGGCAACCATCTCCGTACTCGTATCACCTGGAGGACCTGCGAGAATTCAAAGAAGATAAGGTTAAGTTTCAATTAGAAGGAAAGCAGTGGAAGAATGAAAGAAAGAGTTGTTGAAGTGATGGTGGAGTTCTGCTTGATTCGGAGTCGGATGATGGAGTTGCGAAAGTGATGGTAGTTTAAGGCCTCACACCTCTCGACGCCCGAAGGCGAAGGCACTCCCTCACGGAGATCGACGTTCCTAGTGAATGAAGGCAACTAGCAAGAGATTGGAACTCAAGAAATATAATTTTTCATTCATCAAAAATTAACCTTACAAAGGAGGGGTTAGGTCCTTTAAATAGGCACCTTAGGACCCTTTTGAATTTCAAATGAAAAATTTACAAAATTCTTGAATGGGCACCCAAACTTTTGACTTTTCTTCTCTTCTTGGCCGACCAAGAGCTAGCTTGATTGGGCATGGCATGATGCAAGGCTTGGAGGAGGGATCTTGATGCCTTGAACTTGGAAAGGAGCTTCTTTGTTTTGGAAGAAAACATGAAGAGAGGCTTGGAGCAAGGCATGTGTTCTTCTTCCTTCCTTGGTTGTGCATCCTTTTTTGGTACAAGGCATGACATGGGGAGTGTGAGGTGGAGGCGCCCATGGATCTTGTCTCTCCCTTCCAAAGAGGTTCAAACAATTTGGAATGAAGACTTGATTGGAGGGCTTGAAACAAGGGATTTGAATTCCCAACTTCAACTCCCATTGACCTTCTCTTTGGTCGACCACCCTTGCTTGGAAAGGAGCTTGATAGGGGGAGGGAAAAAGGGCTAGTGCCAAGTGATGTGTTCCTCCTCTTTAGGCATCCAAGGATGACAAGTGTGCTGCCCACATGGCAAGTTATCATGGCACCACAAAGAATGAAAAGGTGGGCCCTGAGCTGACTTGGATTCCTTCCAGACTTGGCTCCAAGGAGACTAAATTTTAAGACCAACTCTTGCAATTGATCCATGCTTCCAAAAGACTCAGACTGGACTCAATTTGTGACTGGTCTCAGTATAGGACACAATATGACCTAATTGGTCAAAGTACGGACTCAATTCAAAGCAAAAAAAAATTACAAGGTTGAGGCTTGAAGCCTTATTACAAGACCCAAAAAATTGGAACACTAATTGGACATCCACAGAGGGTTGAGGAGCCTCTGTTGGATTCTGGTGCCCACACCAGTTCTCCTGGGGTGGGAGGAACACGACCTTGTCGAGTGAGAGCTGAGTTGGCTTAGGTACTGGTGCGGACACCAGAGGCACCAGAATAAGGCAGAGGCTTCTCAATCCTCTGTGGATAACTTAATTGACATTCGAGTCCACTGTAATAAAGCTTAGTCCAAACGAGTTGTTTTTATTTGAGTCTTGTAAATAGTCAGATCATGTTGAGTTAGTTCAGTCCAGTATTAGTCAGCTCATGTCGAGCTAATTTTATTTTTTTGAGTCATGTCCAAGTAAATTGAAGACTCAAGACCACATCATACAAGTGAAGACCAAGTCCAACATAATTGAAGACATGGAAGTTGGGCCCAAGTCCAACCCAGCTTGAAAACTTGAAGGTTCCAAGAGGAGAAAATGAAAACAAGAACAAACCTGAAGCCCTGGACCAGCCGGAAGCAAACTGGGCCAGCCCAGGCCCAGGAAGGAATTAGGGCACCATTTCATATGGTGACCCTCCTCTTGGTCAGCCACTTGTGGTCACCCACTTGGCTGACCAAGACAAGGAGAGGGAGAGCAATTTGTGTGGGATTTTCTACATATGTTGCCTTATATTCCTAGTTAGGGTTTGAAACGGAGAAGGAGTCTTATGTAAAGTCTAAAGTACCCTTACTTGAGGCCCAAGGTTAAGGGTCTATTTAAGGGACCCTAGTCTCTTGTATGAAACTTGATTTTGATATATGAAATAAACCTTGAGTTCTTCTATTGCTTTGAGTGTTATCCTGCTGTGTGCATAAAGGGGTGTGAGAGTTTTCTTCTTCCCGGTGCTGCAACCATCTTCCTGCCGCCAGCCAACCTTCCAGAACCCTGGCCGCCCACTTCAAAAGACACCTTTTCTTTGCTGTTTTCCTTTATTTCTTTGTTCCCTTGTGAGTTTTATAACCCCTGATAGGTCGTTTGCAAGTCCCCGAGTTCCTACAAATCCAACGACTCCAGCCAAGCCTCAATCGGACCACCGAGCAGAAAGTCGGGTATCCGCGGGTCTTTGGCTCGATTTTCCAGGCCACATCCATCGAGGAACGAGAGATCCCTTCTCTACAATCTTCATCGAGTGCTTCAGACATTGTCAGGTACACCCCCTCTTCCTCCAGTAATTACATTGTAGGAGAACTTGCCCTAACCGAGGCTTCTCAGCCCCGGCGATCCTTCTTTAATACTTTTCTAGGTTCTAATCTGCATGCTTGGCTTCAAAATTTCATACATAATTCCCTACAACTAATTTTGATCTAAAATTCAGGAATTAATCACCTAACCCCACTGGTGCAGACACCAAAGGCACCAGAATAAGGCAGAGACTTCTCAACCCTCTGTGGATCACTTAAATGACATTCGAGTCCATTGTAATAAAGCTTAGTCCAGCTGAGTTGTTTTATTTGAGTCCTGTAATTAGTCAGCTCATGTTGAGCTAGTTCAGTTCAGTATTAGTCAGCTCATGTCGAGCTAATTTTATTTTTTTGAGTCCTGTCTAAGCATATCGAAGACTCAAGACCACATCATACAAGTGAAGACCAAGTCCAACCTGATTAAAGACATGGAAGTTGAGCTTAAGTCCAACCCAACTTGAAGACTTGAAGATCCCAGGAGGAAAAAATTAAAACAAGCACAAACCTGAAGCCCTGAACCAGCCAGAAGAAAATTGGGCCAGCCCAGGCCCAGGAAGGAATTAGGGCGCCATCTCTTATGGTGACCCTCCTCTTGGTTGGCCACTTATGGTCACCCCCTTGGCCAACCAAGACAAGGAGAGGGAGAGCAATTTGTGTGGGATTTTCTACCTATGTTACCTTATATTCCTAGTTAGGGTTTGAAAGGGAGGAGTCCTATGTAAAGTCTAAAGTATCCTTACTTGGGGCCCAAGGTTAAGGGTCTATTTAAGGGACCCTAGTCTCTTGTATGAAACTTGATTTTGATATATGAAATAAACCTTGAGTTCTTCTATTGCTTTAAGTGTTACCCTGCTGTGTGCATAAACGGGTGTGAGACTTTTCTTCTTCCCGGTGCTGCAACCATCTTCCTGCCGCCAGCCAACCTTCCAGAACCCTGGCTGCCCACTTCAAAAGACACCTTTTCTTTGTTGTTTTCCTTTTTCTCTTTGTTCCCTTATGAGTTTTCAAACCCCTGATAGGTTGTTTGCAGGTCCCTGAATTCCTACGAATCCAACGACTCCAGCCAAGCCTCAATCAGACCACCGAGCAGAAAGATAGGTATCCGCGGGTCTTTGGCTCGATTTTTCAGGCCGCATCCATCGAGGAACAAGAGGTCCCTTCACTGCGATCTTCACTGGGTACTTCAAACATTGTCAGGTACACCCTCTCTACCTCCAGTAATTATATTGTAGGAGAACTTGGCCTAACCGAGGCTTCTCAGCCCCGGCGATCCTTCTTTAATACTTTTCTAGGTTCTAATATGCATGCTTGACTTCAAAATTTCATACATAATTACCTACAACTAATTTTGATCTGGAATTTGGGAATTAATCACCTAACCCCACATATAAAACATACAAAAATAATTGCATGCATATTAGTCCCGCATCATATGGTATCAAAGCTTAGATTAGGGCTTGTTTTCTGCATTTTTACAGTCCATATATACTTTGTTATATTAGTTATTTCTCTTAGTTAAGAACTCCAAAAATTATGAAATTTGTTTTGCTGGATTCATCATAATTCATTGTATTTTCTAGAAGTTTTGTAGATTTTGTTTCAATCTGTGAATTATCTGCAAGCCGAAATACAGCCTGTAAATTTTTGACTCTATTTTTTTCAGCAAGACAAGTTTGGAAGTTTTAGGATTTTGTTTAGCATCTTTTTGCATATATTTTAATTTTAGTATATTTCCTGTATATTAGGCCATAATTTTAAATCTTTCTTCTATTTAAGAAAATATGAAAATATAAAATAAAAAAAAATTTACATATTCTCCAAAATACCAAAAACATCTAAACCCCAATTTGCATCCTCATCAGCCTGCCATCATTGCATAATCTACCTTTAAGGGCACTCTTGCTATGTCAGATGGGGGGAGGATTTGATCACCTCTCCTTAGCCCAAAACCATATCCCCTACATTTAGTCCCAAGCCAAACTTAAAATCGATTAGACTTAATTTGCCCTAGTGGGCTAGCGATACCAACTGGTCGGGTCTGGGCTAGTGTTAGATCACTGTGTCAAGTTAACCTGTATGTGCCTTGTGCTCAGTGCCTAGAACGGTGATTCAAGGATTCAATCCTGAAGGGCTTGTGTGCTAGTCTGCCTACTTGGCCAATCTCTGATTGGTGTCTAGGATTGGCAATCAGGGACCTAACACTCTCCTTACACCTGCCTGGCTGAGTACAGGGTTACTATAAACTAGTTTGCCACCCTGATTGAGCACCTAGTTTTGGACTCTAGGTCTAGTCAGCTATAATCAGTTTGATGGAGTCTTGCATGAGCACTAGATCAGGGGTTTCATATCATCCACCATCTTCACTTTTGCCTGAATCCATGGACAAACTTGAAACCCAGATTAAAGCCCTTACTGATCAAATGGCCCAGATGGCTACCTAGATGACTACCCAGATGACCCAGTTAACTCAGCCTGGTACCCAAACTAATAATAGAATTGACCATGTTGCCAATAGGTTTGATCAGTTAGAAGGCCGTGTAGGGACCCTAGGAAGAACTCATGGGTCACAGTATGAGCCAGATCTTGAGTCCCCTCAACCTAGGAGGACCCCAAACCCTGATCCATACCATGAGGTCGAACCTAGGAGAGCCCCTTATCCTGACCCATACTATAACCCTCAGACTAGGAGGTCCCAAATCCTGATCCATACCATGAGGTCGAACCTAGGAGAGCCCCTCATCTTGACCCATACTATAATCCTGAACCTAGGAGGACCCCAAACCCTGATCCATTCCACGAGGTTGAACCTAGGAGAACCCCCCAGCCTGACCCATACTATAATCCGGAGCCTAGGAGGACTCCAAACCCTGATCCATACCTTGAGGCTGAACCTAGGAGAGACCATCATCCTGACCCAATCCCTGAGGTTCATCCTAGAAGGCCCAATCAGGATTTTGTAGACCATGAGGACAGATTCTATAGACATGTTAAGCTTGAAGCCCCAACTTTTGAAGGTTGTCTAGATCCTAAGGTCCATATAGATTAGGAGGGAGAGATGGATCAATATTTTGAGTGGTATGATATGACAGAGGAGCGTAAGTTTAGGTTTGCTAAGCTTAACTTGGTTCAGGAAGCCAGGTTACATTGGGCTAGTGTTGAGAGAACCCTTAGTCTAGGAGGGCGTGATCCTATAACCACCTGGTGGGCCATGAAGGGTAAGCTTTGGACAAGATACGTTCTAGCTTCATATCGTAGTAGTTTACTAGATCAATGGCAACGATTTAATCAGGGTAACAAGAGTATATATGAGTACATCGCAAAATTTGATGAGTATTCCATGCGATGTGATTTGAGGGAATCTAAGGATGTTGTCTTATCTAGGTTTAGGGCTGGACTAAGAGATGACATTAAGAAAGAGCTCTATATGAGAGAGGTTAGAGACCTGGACCATGCTTACCAGATTGCTAGGGATCATGAGCATTTTCATAGAGGGCTTGTTTACCGTAGACCTGAGCCCACTAGATACCCTAGTCAGTATCCAGGAGCTAGCCAGCCCCACCAGAGTCGACCCATGCCCAGCCGACCTAGCCTGAGTTGACCCAGTCCTTGTCAGCCAGGCCCGAGTCGACCCCAACCTAGTACTCCTTTGACCCTTAAGGATGATCGAGGAAAATCTGTAGAGGTCAATAAGAGTTACACTCCCTAGAAGACCTGTTTTAGATGTAATAAACCAGGCCACTTTATGAGCCAATGTCCAGTTAGTGCCTTACACCTAGGTGAACTACAAGAAGAAGAGCCTGAATCCGTAGTCGAACCTGAGGGAGAAGTTTATGAGGCTGATGATCAGTTAATAGATGAGAATGAAGGTGAGGAGGAGGAACCTGAGTCTAAGAACCAATTAAGAGTGGTTCGGTGCATCTTAACCCAATCCCTAGTTAAGGAAGATTGGCGTAGGACTAGCATCCTACAGACTTTTGTTAAGGTAGAGGGTAAGGTTCTTAAGATCATCATAGATAGTGGGAGTTGTGTCAATGCTGTCTCTACGAAGACAGTTAAATCTTTAGGATTGACCACAGTTCCCCTTCCTAGCACGTACAAAGTTTCTTGGGTAGATTCCACCTCCATCTAGATTCAAGTTAGGTGCCAAATCTTAATTAGATTGCAAACATATGAGGAAAAGATTTGGTGTGATGTCATCCCCATGGAAGTGAGTAGTATCATTCTAGGTCGACCTTGGCTTTTTGATCATGATGCAACCCTGTATGGTCGGACCAATGTTTGTGCTTTTAACTACCATGGGAATAAGTTTGTGATCAATCCAGCTCCCCCTAGAGACCCAGTTAAGAGGGGTTCTAGTAGCCTTAAGGACAAGAAACCTGGAGTTAATTTGATTAAGGCTAGGGAGTTAGAAAAGGAGATTGCTGAGGGTAACCCTATTTGGATCTTGACCTCCAAGGAAATACTCGAGCCAACCTAAAAGGAACACCCTAAAGAAATTGTTGAAGCTCTGAAAGAATTTGAGGATGTCTTCCCTGAGGATTTACTTCATCAACTACCACCCCTTAGAGACATCCAGCATGCAATAGACTTAGTTCCAGGAGCCACTTTACCAAACCTTCCTCACTATAGACTGAATCCAAGTGAGCATCAAGAATTACAGAAACAAGTGGGAGAATTGCTTAGGAAGGGTTTCATTAGGGAGAGCCTGAGTCCATGTGCAGTCCCTGCTCTACTGACCCCTAAGAAGGATGGTACCTGGAGGATGTGTGTAGATAGTAGAGCTATCAACAAGATAATTGTGAAGTATAGGTTTCCCATCCCCTGATTGGATGATATGTTAGGCATGATGGCCGGAGCCAGAGTTTTCTCCAAGATAGACCTTAAGAGCAGCTATCATCAGGTTAGGATTAGACCTGGGGATGAGTGGAAAACTGCTTTCAAGACTAAGGATGGCCTATTTGAGTGGGTTGTAATGCCTTTCGGACTCTCCAATGCACCAAGTACTTTTATGAGGATTATGACCCAGGTCCTAAAAGAGTTTACAGGAAAATTCATTATGGTCTACTTTGATGATATTCTGATTTATAGCAGGACTAAAAAGGACCACCTTAGTCATCTAAGACTAGTATGCCAGACCCTTAGGGAGAATAGCCTCTATGCCAACTTTAAGAAGTGTGATTTCATGATACATAGGGTTATCTTCCTAGGTTTTGTTGTCACCCTTGAGGGAGTTTCTGTAGATCCTGAAAAGGTTAGGGCAATTGTTGAGTGGCCTACACCCTCTAGTGTCCATGATGTGCATAGTTTCCATGGCCTAGCAACCTTTTATAGGAGATTTATTAGGAGTTTTAGTACAGTCGTCGCACCTATCATCGATTGCATTAGGAAGGGTACATTTGAGTGGACCAAAGCAGCTGATAAGGCCTTCCTAGAGCTTAAGGAAAAGATGACCCATGCACCCATCCTTAGATTACCTGACTTCACTAAGGTGTTTGAGGTTGCTTAAGATGCCTCGGGAGTAGGAATAGGTGGGGTACTAAGTCAAGAGAATCACCCTGTAGCCTTCTTCAGTGAAAAGCTGAATGAGGCTAAACTTAAGTACTCTACCTATGACAAGGAATTTTATGCGATAGTCCAGGCTCTTAGATATTGGAGACATTACTTACTACTGTAGGAGTTTGTCTTATTTTCTGACCATGAGGCACTCTGATTCCTGAACTCCCAAAAGAAACTGAACCCACGGCACGGTAAATGGATTGAGTATATTCAGGCTTACACTTTTGTCCTGAAGCACCGTGCTGGCACTGAAAATAAGGTAGCAGATGCCCTGAGCCGTAGGTCTCTACTGTTAGATCAGTTAGCACCCAAGTCATAGGGCTTGATAGGTTAAAAGATGAATATGAAACCTGCCCAGACTTTGGAGACATTTACCAGAACCTCAGGCAGGACCATCCAATACCCATAGTGAGTATACCATTCAGGATGGCTACCTTTTCCAGAATAATCGACTCTGTATACCCAAAACTTTCCTTAGAGAATTCCTAATTTGGGAGACCAATGCTTGAGGTTTAGCTAGTCACTTTGGTAGAAATAAGACAATCTTAGCAATAGAGGACCAGTTCTTTTGGCCAGGATTGAAAAGGCACGTTACACAGATTGTAGCCAGATATAGAACTTATGCTGTTACAAAATAGCAAAAGCAAAACACTGGTCTTTACACACCTTTACCAGTGCCTGATCACCCTTGGCAAGACCTAAGTATGGACTTCGTGTTAGGATTACCTAAGACCCAGAAGAGACATGATTCTATCTTTGTAGTGGTCGATAGTTCTCTAAGATGGCTCACTTCATCCCCTATTCCCAGACCTTTGATGCATCTAGAGTAGCCAAGCTTTTCTTAGATCATGTGGTTAAACTCCATGGCCTACCCAACACCATCATATCTGATAGGGATGTTACGTTCACCAGTTATTTCTGAAAGACCTTATGGCACCTATTAGGGACCAAGCTTAAATTTTCTATAGCCTACCACCCTCAAACAGATGGCCAAACTAAAGTGGTGAATCGTAGTTTAGGAAACCTCCTTAGATGCCTGGTAGGTGAACATGTTGGAACTTGGGATCTATTATTGCCTAGAGCAGAGTTTGCCCATAATAGTTCAGTAAATAGGATAATGAGTAAGAGTCCTTTTGAGATAGTCCATGGGTACAAGCCTAATCACCCCATTGATCTGATTCCTTTACCTATTCATGCATGAGTCTCAGAGTCTGCAGAGTCATTTGCACAGCATATTAGAGACTTGCACAATGACATTAGCCAAAAGATAAACATAAGCAATGGAACTTATAAAAAATTGGTTAATTCCCGAAGAAGGATCAAGGAATTTGTTGTAGGGGATTCTATCATGATTAGGCTTAGGCCTGAGTGGTTCCCACCTGGGATCGTTAAGAAGCTTCATGCTCGTGGAGCCAGACCTTTTAAAGTGTTAAAGAAGGTTGGATCAAATACCTATGTGTTAGACTTGCCTTCGGATATGGGCATTAGTTCTACCTTCAATATTACATACCTGGTTGAGTACAGGGAATCGGCAACGATACCCAGTAAGGCATTTGGACCTATCCCTTCTGTTGAGAGTGATCCTTACCTAGAGTGTCCACCAATTAATTAGCCTGAGAGAGGAGAACGGATCGAGCTTATCCTGGACAATCAAGACATTATGACCCGGGGCCGCGGTTATCAATGCTTCCTGGTCTGATGGCAAGGCCGGCCAGAGTTGGACGATTCGTGGATTTCTCAAGAGGACTTGCAATACCTCAACCCAGACTTTCTCGAGAGATATGTGAGCCAGTCTGATCTTCACTCGACAGGGTCAAGTTCCTCCCATCCTAGGAGAATTGGTGCGGACACCAAAGGCACCAGAATAAGGCAGATGCTTCTCAACCCTCTGTGGATCACTTAATTAACATTCGAGTCCACTGTAATAAAGCTTAGTCCAGCTGAGTTGTTTTATTTGAGTCCTATAATTAGTCAACTCATGTTGAGCTAGTTCAGTTCAGTATTAGTCATCTCATGTCGAGCTAATTTTATTTTTTCTGAGTCCTGTCCAAGCATATCGAAGACTCAAGACCACATCATACAAATGAAGACCAAGTCCAGCCTAATTGAAGACATGGAAGTTGAGCCCAATTCCATCCCAGCTTGAAGACTTGAAGATCCCAGGAGGAGAAAATTAAAACAAGCACAAACCTGAAGCCCTGAACCAACCAGAAGGAAATTGGGCCAGCCTAGGCCCAGGAAAGAATTAGGGCGCCATCTCTTATGGTGACCCTCCCCTTGGTCGGCCACTTATGGTCACCCCCTTGGCCGACCAAGACAAGGAGAGGGAGAGCAATTTGTGTTGGATTTTCTACCTATGTTACCTTATATTCCTAGTTAGGGTTTGAAACGGAGAAGGAGTCCTATGTAAAGTCTAAAGTACCCTTACTTGGGGCCCAAGGTTAAGGGTCTATTTAAGGGACCCTAGTCTCTTGTATGAAACTTGATTTTTATATATGAAATAAACTTTGAGTTCTTCTATTTCTTTGAGTGTTACCCTGCTGTGTGCATAAAGAGGTGTGAGAGTTTTCTTCTTCCCGGTGCTACAACCATCTTCCTGCCGCCAGCCAACCTTCCAGAACCCTGGCCGCCCACTTCAAAAGACACATTTTCTTTGTTGTTTTCCTTTATTTCTTTGTTCCCTTGTGAGTTTTCTAACCCCTAACAGGTCGTTTGCAGGTCCCCGAGTTCCCTATGAATCCAACGACTCCAACCAAGCCTCAATCGGACCACCGAGCAGAAAGCCGGGTATCCGTGGATCTTTGGCTTGGTTTTCCAGGTCGCATCCATCGAGGAATGAGAGATCCCTTCACTGCGATCTTCATCGGGTGCTTCAGATGTTGTCAAGTACACCCTCTCTACCTCCAGTAATTATATTGTAGGAGAACTTGCCCTAACCGAGGCTTCTCAGCCACAGTGATCCTTCTTTAATACTTTTTTAGGTTCTAATCTTCATGCTTGACTTCAAAATTTCATACATAATTCCCTACAACTAATTTTGATCTAAAATTCGGGAATTAATCACCTAATCCCACATATAAAACATATAAAAATAATTGCATGCATATTAGTCCTGCATCATCCACATATAAAATATACAAAAATAATTGCATGCATATTAGTCCCGCATCAGGTACTCCTCCAGAAGGTCAGGATCGAGGCGCTGCAAGTCCTCCCGGATAATCCATGAGTCATCGGACTCAGGTCGGCCTTGCCATTGGACTAGGAAACGTTGATAACCTTTTCCCCGAGTAGTGATAGCTTGGTCATCCAGGAGATGCTCGATCCGCTCTCCTCTCTCAGGTATAATTGGAGGTGGACACTCATGTTCGGGTTCACTCTCAAAAGAAAGGTCAGGTCCAAATGGCTCGCTAGGAATGTTTGCTGGTTCCCTGTACTCGACTAAGTCTGAGATATTGAAAGTCGAGCTAATGCCATAATTCGGGGGAAGCTCAAGAACGTAGGCATTAGGGCCAACTCTCTTTATCACTTTAAAGGGGCCAGCTCCACGAGCATGAAGTTTCTTAACGGTCCCAGGTGGAAACTGTTCAGGCCTAAGTTACATTATAGAATCCCTAATTTCAAACTCTTGGCTTGTTTCCGGGAATTAGCCAAATTATTTTAAAATTTATATAATGCAAAATTTTATCATGATGCAAAATGCAGACTCAACTATGTAATCCTATTGAGAAAAATTATTTTTATTGGACTCCTAGGGTTTAGACCTAACAGACTTTTGATTCTCTAGGTTTGACCCTAGTCTGGTATGTACAAGAAAAATTATCAAGGATCCCTAACAAATGCCATAAGGTATACTAGAAGTAGGTAGCAAATGGGATGGGCTCTAGGGATTTATGTAACCTAGAAATCTCAGCAAAATGTAACCCCATAGCTCTAGAAATGTGAGAAGGCTCAGGGAAGGGTAGGAAATAAGAATCAGAGTCTTGGGGTGGCTTATAGGAAACATGAAACAGACCTTGGCTATTCAGGATGACCTTAAAATTTGGACATTATTCTATAAGTGCAAGTTCCAAGGCTAGATGGGTGCTCCTAGAAGGTGGAAGGTCATTAGGAAAGTCTTTGGCAATGTTATCTTGAAAGTCCTCAAAACTAATGTCTACCTCTTGGGGTGGTTCCTAAGGGACTTGTTCCTAGACATCCTCTAAGGGCAATACTTGTGAACCTTCACCTTCCTCTACAATGTTCGATCCTGACTTCGTTAGTTCTTCTTCAAGTTCTATAGTGGGTTCAGGATCATTTTCTATGAGTTCCTTAGTGGTTTCAGCCTTGGGTCTATCTACATCACACTTCACCACTAGACTTGATTCCGAGATGTCTTCTTTAGATTCCTCAATAAGCTCAGGGGTTTTTTCACTTAGATTCTCAGTGGGCTCAATCTTTTCTCCCTGAAATTCTTCAAAAGGTTCCTCTTTCTGGGTTGGTTCATGAGTCTCTTTAGTAGTAGGGGTTCCCTCAGTAGTCTCATCCTCTAACTGTTCTTTATATTCATCAACTAAGTATGCTTTAGCTTCATATACTTCTACTTTAGGCTCACTGGTGGGTTCAAGATTTTCTAAGGGTCCTTCCAAAGTAGCTTCCACCTAGGTGTTTTCTTGGTCAACCAATCCCAGGTCAGCGATATACTCTCCCTCTGTAATGTTACCCTGGTGAACAAATGGGGTAGTAGGGATGGGTCGACTCATATCAGGTTGGTTTGGACTAGGTCGACTCGGGTAGACTTGACCATACCCTTGGCTAGATCCTAGGGCTCGGCTAGGGTTCCTAAAGGGTTCAAGCCTACAATAGGTGGGTGCCCTTTGGAAACGCTCACAATACCTCGCAGTGTGGTAAGCTTGCTCTAAATTATTGACCTCTCTAAAATAAAGCTCCCTTTGAAGATCATGATGTAGGCTAGCCCTAAACCTAGACAGGGTTATAGATTCTGATTCATTGACATTATATCGCATGACATACTCATCAAACATTGTGATGTATTCGGCCACACTTCTGCTCCCTTGATGTGGGAATCTTCTGGACTCAGCCTCTAAGGAGGGATCATGTTAAGGGGAACTCCTAGGATGGGGAAGTGATTTAAACTCCGGTTTAGTGTGAGGCTTCTGGGTCCTAACCCGAGTTTCTAGTCTTGTTACACTTTGATCAAACTTATCAAGCTTATTGTTCATCTTATCCAATTGTTCCTTGATGGCCTTTAATAGATCTTTTCGGGTGTTGTCCATGGGTTTACTTGGTTGGGAAGGATGGGGGTGATAAGGGACTCCGGATCTAGTCGACATGGGTTAAATTCACAAAAACGTCTAAGATCTACTAGACCTAGAATCTCAACTATTTGCCTAAGTCAGAGTGGCAAACCAGTATGTAGTAACTCTGTTCTTGGCCAGGTAGGTGTAGGGGAGTGGAGGTCCTTGAACGCCAACCTTAGACACCAATCTAGGATTGGCCAAGTAGGCGGACCAAACTCACAAGCCCTGAATCACCAAGCCTAGACACCAAGAGTAACAGCACACACAGAATGGGCTGACGCCAAGAATAGACACTTAGTCTTGACTCGACCAGTTGGTGTCCCTAAGCTCTCTAGAGCAAAATTAGCGTCTACTAGATTTTAATTAGATCTTGTGTCCGTGATGTAGGTTAGTGATTTTTGGGCTAGGAACAGGTAATGAAATCCTGACCTTATGTCAAATTGCCGCCCTTAAAGTGATTTATGAAGATGATTGCAAACAAATGATCTAATGAGATGTCTCTAAATTATATATATATATATATTTGGGGTTTTTGATGTATGATAATAGAGATAAGATGATGGAAATAAAAATGATATGACCCTAAATGTAAGATTAAACTATATGACAAATGAAAACATAAGAAAATGCAAATTGTTGAAATTCTCAGAACAGAACTTGCTCTTAGGTAATATTTCAGCTTGTAGAAATTCTACAAACTAAAATAAGATCTGAAAAGATTATCAAAAATACTTTGAATTATATTTGATCTAACAAAACAAAAATCACAAGATTTTGAGATTCCTACAGGTAGTACCACTTAAAATAATAGACCATGTACGGAAATGAAAACTGCAGAAATTAAAAGATGAAATCTAAGATGCAAAATCTTTTTGTTCTTTTAAACCTATTCTTCTTGTGTTCCTCTTCAAAGGCCTATCACAGTGGAACCCCTACATGCCTTAGGAGACCCTGTGGAATGGGAGGAGAGGGTCTTGAAATCCTACTTTTCTCCTAAGACCGGACATCCTGGTGAAGCACCTTATCCAAGTACTTTAAGAAGTGCTAAGTCCTAACCATGCTCTGATACCAGAAATGATGAGGGACTAACTAGGTGCGAAGATGAAATGATGATGCAAGTGATTTTTAGGTTTTTGTGATTTTTAGATTTTATGGTTTTCTTTGGATTCCCGAAAAAAGTAAGAGTTGATCTAGGTTTCTATAATAATAAGAACTATCAAGCAAGTAAGTAGCCCTAAATAATGATAAAGAGAGGACCCCGGGATTGAGAAACCCCATAGGACTTAGCTCTCCGATCAAGACCTACTTAGGTGTCAGGGGGCAAACCTCAAAGATCTGAAGTGCCCGATGCAGAGATCGCTCACTTTGGTGGATGCGGCCTGGATGATCGAGCCGTCAACCCTGTGGAGGCGCCAGCTGGCTGTCCGAAGATCTCGATGGCAAAGGCAACCGCCTCCATACTCATGTCACCTGGAGGACCTGCGAGCATTCAAAGAAGATAAGGTTAAGTTTCAATCAGAAGGAAAGCAGTGGAAGAATGAAAGAAAGAGTTGTTGAAGTGATGGTGGAGTTCTGCTTGATTCAGAGTCGGATGATGGAGTTGTGGAAGTGATGGTAGTTTGAGGCCTCACACCTCTCGGCGCTTGAAGGCGAAGGCGCTCCCTCACGGAGAATGACGTTCCTACTGAACGAAGGCAACTAGCAAGAGATTGGAACTCTAGAAATATAATTTTTCATTCATCAAAAATTAACCTTACAAAGGAGGGGTTAGGTCCTTCAAATAGGCACCTTAGGATCCTTTTGAATTTCAAATGAAAAATTTACAAAATTCTTGAATGGGCGCCCAAACTTTTGACTTTTCTTCTCTCCTTGGCCGACCAAAAGCTAACTTGATTGGGCGTGGCATGATGCAAGGCTTGGAGGAGGGATCTTGATGCCTTGAACTTGGAAAGGAGCTTCTTTGTTTTGGAAGAAAACATGAAGATAGGCTTGGAGCAAGGCATTCATTCTTCTTCCTTCCTTAGTTGTGCATCCTTTTTTGGTACAAGGCATGACATGGGGAGTGTGAGGTGGAGGCGCCCATGGATCTTGTCTCTCCCTTCCAAAGAGTTTCAAACAATTTGGGAAGAAGACTTGATTGAAGGGCTTGAAACAAGGGATTTGAATTCCCAACTTCAACTCCCATTGACCTTCTCTTTGGCCGACCACCCTTGCTTGGAAAGGAGCTTGATAGGGGGAGGGAAAAAGGGCTAGTGCCAAATGATGTGTTCCTCCTCTTTGGGCATCCAAGGATGACATGTGTGTTGCCCACATGGCAAGTTGTCATGGCGCCACATAGGATGAAAAGGTGGGCCTTGAGCTAACTTGGATTCCTTCCAGACTTGGCTCCAAGGAGACTAAATTTTAAGACCAACTCTTGCAATGGACCCATACTTCCAAAAGACTCAAACTTGACTCGATTTGTGACTGGACTCAGTATAAGACACAATTTGACCTAATTGGTCAAAGTACAGACTAAATTCAAAGCAAAAGAAAATTACAAGGTTGAGGCTTGAAGCCTTATTACAAGACCCAAAAAATTAGAACCCTAATTGGAATCCACAGAGGGTTGAGGAGCCTCTGTCAGATTCTGGTGCCCACACCACATCCAGTGGGAACTATCTCATTGGCAAATTCAGGACCTAGAAGAAGCCTATCACATAGCTAGGGAATTCGAGTCATATCAAAGGGAACTCATGATCAATCAATCTAAGTCCAACAAGAGTAACCCTCCTGAACTCAAGCCCAGACCTAGCCGACTTCTTTTAAACCAGCCTAGTACCATTACCCCTTGCCAGACCCTAGAACCTAGTCAAGTGTGTTCGAGCCAAGTCAACCCTAGTCAACCTAAACCCCAATGGATTAGTACCCTTAGATATGAGCCCAATATTAGTTAGGAACCCCTTAGTCAACCCATCCCTACCCCAGTCATTAGTCAATATTCCCTTAGTCAACCCCCTCTTACCACCCCATTGGTTCACTAGAATAATCTTAAAGAGGAGATATATGAAGCTGATGTGAGCTTAGTGGAAGAGTGTGAGGAAGAAGAAGAAGAAGAGTTACCTATAGAAGATCTAGAATTAGTTGACCAGGTAGATACCCATGTTGAAGCCAACCTAGAATTAGTTGACCCAGTAGATACCCAGGTAGAAGCCAACCCAAGGTTAGTTAACCCTGACCCTGCCCAAACTGAATCTATAGTGGAAGACCAGTTAGAGGAAGAGAACCCTTATACTGCTTCAAGAGTTTTACCTGAGGAGATACTAGAAGAAAGTCCAACTATAGAGTCTAGTCTTGAAATTCAAGAGCCAGAAGAATGTATTAAGGACTTTATCTCTTTAAAGTAG
This sequence comes from Areca catechu, assembly GCA_021397845.1. NCBI lineage: Eukaryota > Viridiplantae > Streptophyta > Magnoliopsida > Arecales > Arecaceae > Areca > Areca catechu. Next base: position 75,942,767 of record CM038043.1, on the reverse strand, counting down.
TACCCTCAGGATGAAGTCACTCCTTTGACTCCAATTAATCTCTTCCCTGAAATTAATGACCCATTCTTCCATAATGCAGACCTTGTAAGAGTACCTCAAACCCATAAGGTAAACCTCATTAGTCCAGGACTAAATCCTGATGCCCTTTCTTACATCCTACTCTACCAGATTAACCCCAAACACTTTTCATACTTTCTACCCTATCAGACTAACCCTGAATCCACTTCTTATTTCCTACCCTTTTCTAAAACTTTTCATGATTTTCTAACCCTTAGATTGCAGTTTATAGGGGTAATCATATTGCATTCATTCATTGCACCAGTTAGATTTGCATCATATTTCTAGCATACTCTATGGCACCTAGTAGGAGTCCATGCACCATTCTCATCTGCATGTCACCCACCTGATAAAAGGTTAAACCCATAGTTTTAGTGTAGGGTTTAATAAAATTTGCATATCAATAAGTGTTGGCATGAGCTAATTATCCATGTTAGGTGTTTTGTCTGCATGTCATTAGGTGTTGTCATGAGTTTTTGCACTACATGATTAGAGATTTGCATGAGAAATTAGTCATAAGATTAATGTAAGCAATGTTTTTTTATAAAATATGGTTAATTCCCGAAAAGAGTCTAAGAATTCGCTAAGAAAATTGGTGCAGGCACCAAGGCCAAAAGAAGTCGACAGGTTGAACCCACATCCCTGTGGATCACCAGTGAGTAAAACCCTGAACCAAACCCTATTTATCCTGTAAATATTTATTTTAAATTTTGTTATTTTGGTTTTATAAGAGTAAACCCTTTTTACCAACTGTAATTAGGATTTTGTTTATTTTGGGATAAAATCCTTTTTACCTAGTTGAGTCGAAACCCCAATTGAGTCAAACCCTAATTATCCAATCAGAATTTTAATGGTCCAGTTTGAGTTAGCCCTTTTTACCAACTTTAATTGGGTTTTTATTTTGAAAGCCTAATTAAGTATGGTTGGTTCAATTAGTTATCAGATGGTTAGTTATTTGGTTTGAGTCCTGTAAAAAAATTAATTAATTGAGTCCTGTATTATGAGAGGGGACCAAGACAACATCCCATGTGCACCCAATTGAAGACTCAAGACAACCCTGTGCATCCATGTGCACCCAATTGAAGACTCAAGACAACCCATGTGCTAGCCCAAGTCACAACCTCTTCTTGGCGCCATTTTTCAAGGATTTGGACATCAACACATGTCATTGGGATAACACCATTTGGACATTTCATTTTTGGGACAAGAACACATGCCATGTCACTTTTGTTTGGACATCCCATGTGTTTTATTATTTTTGGTCAACTAAATGAAGACAAAGTTGGTGCCACTTAAAATTGAAATAAGTAAAGCAAAAGGACTCCCCAAGTTTGCGCCCTCCCTCTCAAATGTTCACACGAAATACAAGGAGTTGGCCACTCTTCCAAGAGTTTCATTCTTGTCGCCCACTTCAAGGAGTCCCAAGGTATTTGCTCACTTAAGGGAAGGAGGTTCAATGGGTTTCTACTTCAAGAGTTTCAAGCAATCAAGATGGAAGCTGCTTAATTCTTCTAAACTCAAGAGTTTCACCAAAACTCTTGAGTCTTATTCAATCTAGACTGAGGAGTCCCTCACCTGCAGACAACCACATGATCCAGACTCTAGAGTCCAAGACGCCCAAGAGCAGGAATCTAGGAGTTGTATTCTAAGGGAGCACAAGACTAGTGTTTGTGTCCCTTACGTCTCTGGTTGGGGGTCTATTAATACCCCACCAGCCTCCCCTTGTAATTCATGAAATTATTATTGCAATACAACAAAATTCTGCTAAATTTTTCCTTTGCTGTGTGCATCGTGGGGTGTGAGGCCCTTCCTTTGTACCTTCGGAGCATCGCGGGGTGTGAGGCCCTATTTATCCAAGCCATCAAAAATCCAAATCCACCATTCCTAAACCATTCTTTCTTTCATTCTTTCCTTTCATTTGTTGCTTCCTAATTCATATTTCTTTATTAAGTGTGCAGTTGATCAAGAATTGACGCCAGGGTTTCTTACCTCCAAACCAGCATTGCATGGAAAATCAGAGCCTGGAAGCAAGATCTCGTAATCCTGTCTCTACAATCTTGAGAACCCTTCCTGATCTACATCGAGAGAGAGATCTATGTTGGTACAATTGAACCTTTCCCTTCTCAAAATTTTTGTCTCGTTGAATAGATCCTAGTTTACGGTGGTTTCTCAACCACCAGGTCCTGCTTTTAAATTGCTTTATAGGTTTACTTGTACGGGTAATAGACTTACTAGTTTCTTTAACTATTTCCTTTAAGCTCTCCTTTAAAATCTGAAAAATATATAAAAATTAGTTTTAAATTTTTCTCTGTTAATTAGTTATTAATTTCAATAATTTTGTTTTGGTTTTCTATCTTGCATCAAAAATCTTGTAACATTTAGGCTACATACCTGTAAGCTGGATCCATCAAAGTGATAAAGAAGATTGGAACTAGTGTCTGAGTTACCTAATTAGGCATTAAGCTCAACCTTCAATATTTTAGACTTAGTTAAGTTTAGGGAGCCAGCAATGATACCAAATGAGTTTTGAGCCTAACTCTTTCTTTGAGAGCGAACCCAACCCTAAGTGTCCACCATCAAATTAGCCTGTGAGAGGAATGATTGAGCGTATCCTGGATGACCAAGCCATTAGTACCCGAATCAAAGGCAACACATCACTTGGTTTGTTGGCAAGGTTGACCGAGATTTGAGGATTCGTGGATCACTCGAGATAATCCACAATGCCTCATCCCAAACCTGTCAGAGCAGAAACCGAGCCAGATGCCCATTACTCGATAGGGTCAAGTTCCTCCCACCCCGGGAGAATTGATGGGAACATCAGATCAGACATAGAAATCAAGCTTCATTTTATTCTCTAAGTCATGTGTTGGTCAATTTTGAGTCCTGTAAGAGAATTTAATTTTGAGTCTTCTAATAAGTTGAGGTAATAAGTCCAATTGAGTCTAGTGAGTCCCTTGTCTCATCCTTATGAGACCTGTAAGTATGTTACTAGTCATTGTAAGTTGTGTCCAGTGCAAGTGCAGTTATACAAGAGGAGTACCAGCCAAAGTCTTCACCAGGCCAACCACAGTCTTCACTAGGCCCTCCCAGAGTGAAGCAAGCCCAAGCCCATGCCCATGAAGCTCCACATTTCAAGATTCCAAGCATTACTTAATACCAAGGAATATTCTAGGCACCCCAGCCCAGGATTTCCAGCCCACCTAGAGGCCCATGCACCCATGCATTGAAAACCATGCCCAAAGCCCAATGGAGGATGCCCCAATTGCTGCCCACATGCCCAAGTCCAAGCCAAGTGGCATCCAAGCCAAAGAGAAGGAGATTTGACCAAGTCCAAGGCCCTTTGACCAAGATAAAGGAGGAGAAGGAAACCTATTCTAACTAGGAGCTTATGTTTATTCCTACTCAAATTATGTACTCCTAATTCTAGGCAAAATATGTATTCCTATCCTAACAAGGAGAGGGCATGGGAACATCTATAAAAACCCCACCCCTCTGATGGGGAACTAATATGCATGCAATTTTTTTTGTATGTTTTACATGTTGAGTTAGGTGATTAATTCCCAAATTTCAGGTCAAAATTATTTGTAGAGAATTTTGTATGAATTTTTGAAGATCAGCATGCAGATTAGGACCAAGAAAAGTAGCAAAGAAGGACCGCCGGGGCTGAGAAGCCTCGGTTAGGGCAAGTTCTCCTACAATAAAACTACTGGAGGTAGAGGGGTGTACCTGACAACGTCTGTGAAGATCGCAGCGAAGGGGTCTCTCGTTTCTCGACGGATGCGGCCTGGAAAACCGAGCCAAAGACCCGCGGATACCCGGCTTTCTGCTCGGTGATCCGATTGAGGCTTGGCTGGAGTCGTTGGATTCGTAGGAACTCAGGGACCTGCAAACGACTTGTCAGGGGTTAGAAAGCTCACAAAGGAACAAGAAAACAAAGTAAAAACAGCAAGGGAAGGCTTCTTTTGGAGTGGGCGTCCAGGGATCTGGAGGGTTTGTTGGCAGCAGGAAGATGATTGCAATCACCGGGAAGAAGAACTCTCACAAACCCCTTTATGCACACAGCAGGGTATCACACCACTCAATAGAAGAACTCAAGGTTTTCATTCATCAAAAATTTCCCTCATACAAGAGGCTAGGGTCCCTTAAATAGACCCTTAACCTTGGGCTCCAAGTAAGGGTACATAAGTCTTTACATAAGAATCCTTTTCCCTCTCAAACCCTCGCTAGAAAATAAGGAAATATTAGGTAGAAAAATCCCTAAAATTTTTCTTGACTTGGTCAAGACTCCAAGGATGCCTAGGGGGGCGTGTTGGGCTTCTAGGAGCAGCAAAAGGCCGGCCCAAAGGGGCCCGGGTGCATGGGTTTGGGCCTCTGGAAGCTGGGGTGGCCTGGTAGCCAGGTAGCAGGAATATTCCCTGGTATCTTGCTTCTTAGGGGCTTGGGCTTGGCACCTGGGCTTGATTTCATTGGGCTAGGATGCAGATGGACCTCTGGAATCATGGATGCCCTTATTTATGAATATACTTTGGCATCTGGAAGGGAATCTGGGCATCTGGAGGGCATCTGCAAGGAATCAGGGTTTCTGATTTTTCTCCTGGGGTCTTCAAATCTTCAAGCTGGGTTGGACTTGGGCTAAACTTCCATGTCTTCAATCTGGTTGGACTTGGTCTTCACTTGTATAATATAGTCTTGAGTCTTCAGTATGCTTGGACAGGACTCAAAAAAATAAAATTAGCTCAACATGAGCTAACTAGCATTGGACTGAACTAGCTCAACATGAGCTGACTAGTACAGAACTGAAATAACAACTAAAATGGACTCAGATGAGCTAAGCCCTTATTACAGATAGATTCATAAATTATTGATCAATTTACAGAGGGTTGAAAAAGCCTCTGTCTTATTCTGGTGCCTCAGGTGTCCCCACCAATTCTCCCAGGGTGGGAGGAACTTGACCCTGTCGAGTGAAGGTTAGACTGGCTCACATATCTCTCGAGAAGGTCTGGGTTGAGGAGTTGCAAGTCCTCTCGAGAAATCCACGAATCGTCCGACTCTGGCCAGCCTTGCCATCGGACCAGGAAGCATTGATAGTCATGGCCCTGGGTCGTGATGGCTTGATTGTCCAGGATACGCTCGATCCGTTCTCCTCTCTCAGGCCAAATTTGTTTGTGGACACTCTAGGTTAGGGTCACTCACAATGAAAAGGAATAGGTCCAAAGGCCTCACTAGGTAGCGCTGCCGGTTCCCTATACTCAACCAGGTCTGTAATATTGAAGGTAGAACTAATGCCCAAATCCGAAGGCAAGTCTAACACCTAGGCATTTGATCCAACCTTCTCTATCACTTTAAAAGGTCCGGCTCTGCGAGCATGAAGCTTCTTTTAGGCCTAAGCCTAACCAAGATAAAATCCACTACATCAAATTCTTTGACCCTTCTTCGGGAATTAGCCAGTTGTTTTAAGATTAGTGCAGGTGGTGAACATGCTAGGCACATGCAGACAAATGATGCAAAGGACTCATACTGATACCTAACAGACTCGACTATGCATTCCTATCGAAGGAAATTTTATTGAACTCTTTGGATCTAAACCTAATAGATTATAGGTTCTCTAGGTTTGATCCTAGCTTGACATGCACATGAAAATTTACAGTGAACTCCTAGCAAATTCCAAAGAGTATGCCAGAAGTAAGATGCAAACCTAACATGCGTGATGAATGCATGCAGTATGCTAATCTCAGCTAAATGCAATCTAATGATCCTAGAAATGCTGGAGGTGTCAGGAAAGGGCAGAAAATAGGAAGTGGGTTCAGAATTAGTTTTGTAAGGTAGAGAAAAAGGTTCATGGTTAGTTGGATAAAGTAGGATAAAAGACGGGGTGTCAGGAACTAATCCTATACTAATGAGGTTAACCTTATGAGGTTGAGCTATATCTACAGGATTTGCATAATGGAAGGATGGGTCACTAATTTCGGGGAAGAGGTCCTTAATGGGAACTATAGGAGGGGACTCATCTTGAAGGTATTGATTCAAAGAGATGAGGTCCTTAATAAATTCTTCTGGTTCTTGTATTTTAGGACTAGACTCTATAATTTGGCTCTCCTCTATGGTTTTCTCAGGTAAGGCTCTAGTAGCAGTACCTAGGTTCTCTTCCTCTATTTGTTCTTCCATTATAGCTTTAGGTTGGATATGGTCAAGGTCAACTAGCTCTGGGTTGGTTTCTACCTGGGCATCTACTAGGTCAGCTAATTCTAGGTCTACTAAAGGTGTCTCCTCTTCTCCCTCATACTCATCCACTAGGCTCACATCAGCTTCATACACTTTCGCGTTAATGTAAGCCTTGTGAATCTCAGGAATGGTTGGAGAAGGTCGGCTAGCAAGAAATTGGTTAGGTTCTGGTCTCTGATTATGGGTACTACTCCTAGTAGGTTCAGGTTGTATAAGGGGTAGTGGCTCACTACTGGGTTCATATTTAGGGATACTAATCCTATGGGGTTCAAGTTGACTAGGGGAAGCATGACTAGTACTAGGTTGATACTTAGGGGTTATGGGTTCTCTAGGCTTATAGGACAAGGGTGCAGATCTATGGGTCATGGGATTATAGGATCTGGGGTCATATGATTTTGGGTCAGCTTTATGATCAGGTTCTAAGGATGGATCAAGGTATGGGGTCCTCCTAAGGTTGGGCTCTCTATATGGGTCAGGATATTGGGTCCTCCTAGGATTGGACTCCCTATATGGGTCAGAATACTGGGTTCTCCTAGGGTTGGACTCCCTATATAGGTCAGAATATTGGGTCCTCCTAGGGTTGGACTCCCTATATGGGTCAGAATATTGGGTGTTGGGTCTACTAGGCTCATAGGGTATGGGTGCATAGGATCTATGATCATGGGATCTAGAGTCATAGGATCTGGAGTCATAAGATCTATAGGTTGTAGGTATACTAGGCTTGTAGGGAGAGGGTAAATAGGATCTATCTTCCTGGTCTATAAAATCCTGATTGAGTCTTCTAGGACTAACCTTAGGGATTGGGTCATGACGATAGGTTCTCCTAGGTTCAGCCTCAAGGTATGGATCAGGGTTTGGGGTCCTCCTAGGTTGAGGATTGTAGTACGGGTCAGGATAAGGGGCTCTCCTAGGTTCGACCTCATGGTATAGATCAGGGTTTGGGGTCCTCCTAGGTTGAGGGGAGTCAGGATCTGGCTCAGACTGTGACCCATGGGTTTTTCTTGGGGTCCCTACCCGAACTTTTAACTGATCAAACCTATTGGCACGATGGTCAATTCTATCATTGGTTTGAATACGAGACTGAGTTAACTGGGTCATCTGGATAGTTATCTGGGCAATTTGATCAGCTAGGGCTTTTATTTGGGCTTGTAAATTTTCCATGGGTTCAGACATTTATGAAGGAGGTGGGTGATATGAAACTCCTGATCTAGTGCTCATGCAAGACTCGATCAGACCGACTATAGCTGACTAGACCTAAAGTCCAAACTAGATGCTCAATCAGGGTGGCAAACTAGCCTATAGTAACCCTGTACTCAGCCAGGCAGGTGTAAGGGGAGTGTTAGGTCCCTGATTGCCAATCCTAGACACCAATCAGAGATTGGCCAGGTAGGCGGACCAGCACACAAGCCCTTCGGGATTGAATCCCTAAACCACCGTTCTAGACACTAAGCACAAGGCACACACAGGTTAACTTGACACAGTGATCTAACACTAGCCCGGACCCGACCAGTTGGTGTCCCTAGCCCACTAGGGCAAATTAAGTCTAATTAATTTTAGGTTAAGGCTTGGGACTGAATGCAAGGGATGTGGTTTTGGGCTAAGGAGAGGTGATCAAATCCTCCCCCCATCTGATATAGCAAGAGTGCCCTTAAAAGTAAATTATGCAATGATGGCAGGCAGATGAGGATGCAAATTAGGGTTTAGGTATTTTTTTTTTTGGTATTTTTGGAAAATATGTATATTTTTTTTTTGGTATTTTTTTAAATAGAAGAAAACTTGCAAATCATGGCCAAATATACTGGAAATATACTAAAATTAAGAAATATGCAAAAACTCCTAAACAAAACCCTAAAACTTCCAAACTTGTCTTTGCTAAAAAAAACAGAGCCAAAAATTTACAGGCCCTATTTCAGCTCGCAGAAAATTCACAGGCCATAATAAAATATGAAAAAAATTTTAAAATTACTGTGAATTATGATAAATCCAGTAAAATAAATTTCAGAATTTTTGGAGTTTTTAACAGGGAGAAATAATTAAAATGATAGAGTATATACGGACTGAAAAATTGCAGAAAACAAGCCCTAATCTAAGCTCTGATACCAAATGATGGGAAACTAATATGCATGCAATTTTTTTTGTATGTTTTACATGTTGAGTTAGGTGATTAATTCCCAAATTTCAGGTCAAAATTATTTGTAGGGAATTTTGTATGAATTTTTGAAGATCAGCATGCAGATTAGGACCAAGAAAAGTAGCAAAGAAGGACTGCCGGGGCTGAGAAGCCTCGGTTAGGGCAAGTTCTCCTACAATAAAACTACTGGAGGTAGAGGGGTGTACCTGACAACGTCTGTGAAGATCGCAGTGAAGGGGTCTCTCGTTTCTCGACGGATGCGGCCTGGAAAACCGAGCCAAAGACCCGCGGATACCCGGCTTTCTGCTCGGTGATCCGATTGAGGCTTGGCTGGAGTCGTTGGATTCGTAGGAACTCAGGGACCTGCAAACGACCTGTCAGGGGTTAGAAAGCTCACAAAGGAACAAGAAAACAAAGTAAAAACAGCAAGGGAAGGCTTCTTTTGGAGTGGGCGTCCAGGGATCTGGAGGGTTTGTTGGCAACAGGAAGATGATTGCAATCACCGGGAAGAAGAACTCTCACAAACCCCTTTATGCACACAGCAGGGTATCACACCACTCAATAGAAGAACTCAAGGTTTTCATTCATCAAAAATTTCCCTCATACAAGAGGCTAGGGTCCCTTAAATAGACCCTTAACCTTGGGCTCCAAGTAAGGGTACATAAGTCTTTACATAAGAATCCTTTTCCCTCTCAAACCCTCGCTAGAAAATAAGGAAATATTAGGTAGAAAAATCCCTAAAATTTTTCTTGACTTGGTCAAGACTCCAAGGACGCCTAGGTGGGCGTGTTGGGCTTCTAGGAGCAGTAAAAGGCCGGCCCAAAGGGGCCCGGGTGCATGGGTTTGGGCCTCTGGAAGCTGGGGTGGCCTGGTAGCCAGGTAGCAGGAATATTCCCTGGTATCTTGCTTCTTAGGGGCTTGGGCTTGGCACCTGGGCTTGATTTCATTGGGCTAGGATGCAGATGGACCTCTGGAATCATGGATGCCCTTATTTATGAATATACTTTGGCATCTGGAAGGGAATCTGGGCATCTGGAGGGCATCTGCAAGGAATCAGGGTTTCTGATTTTTCTCCTTGGGTCTTCAAATCTTCAAGCTGGGTTGGACTTGGGCTAAACTTCCATGTCTTCAATCTGGTTGGACTTGGTCTTCACTTGTATAATATAGTCTTGAGTCTTCAGTATGCTTGGACAGGACTCAAAAAAAATAAAATTAGCTCAACATGAGCTAACTAGCATTGGACTGAACTAGCTCAACATGAGCTGACTAGTACAGAACTGAAATAACAACTAAAATGGACTCAGATGAGCTAAGCCCTTATTACAGATAGATTCATAAATTATTGATCAATTTACAGAGGGTTGAAAAAGCCTCTGTCTTATTCTGGTGCCTCAGGTGTCCCCACCACCCTCCCCCTCTTTGTAAGAATAATCTTTATTCATGAAATAAAAACTCTGGAAAATATTGTTCAAGGTTGTTCTCGTGTTCTTGTGTTGAGGTGTGAGTGTACTTGTGAGCCCTAGTTCTTCAAAGCCTTAGCCGACCAAGATTCCTTCATCCAAACCCTAAGACGCCCAAGGAGAAGAAGCCCTAGCTAACCTCAAGCAAGAAGCTTTCTTCCATCTTCCAGCCACCAGCTCTAGCACATCTTGCTTCTTCCATCTTTCAAACCCTAATTCCATCTTATTATTTTTTTTATTTGATTTCTAGCTAACCCTTGATGTTTACAGGATCTCTCCAATGCCACGCCCTTGGATGACATCTTCCTTGCCTCTGAATGCAACTGATAAAAAGCTAGCAAATTCGCGGGACAATGACTGGATCATCCAGACACCGATTTGAGTTGAGAGATCTCTTCTACAACATCAAGGCAATTATTGCTAGGTATGTAGACCCCATCCCACCTCACTTTTTTTGTTTTATTGAAGATTGAACATGCACCTAATAGGCCTTCTTAGACCTAGGATCCTTTAGTTTTTTTATTTCTTTGATAGTTCTAGCATGTGGGTAGGAATTCTAATTATTGCATGAAACCCTAACTTAGTCTAGTCTTTTTTTGGGAATAAACCAATAACATAATCTAAAATCATTGTTTATTTTAATATAATTTTCTTATACTTCTCATGTCATTCATCTGCATGCATCATGTTAGAGTTCCGTCCCGCATCACAATGTCAAGTTAGAGAACTTCTCCAAAAGGGATTCATTAGAGAAAGCCTGAGCCCATGTGCAGTACCTGCCCTTCTGACCCCTAAGAAAGATGGCATATGGAGAATGTGTGTAGATAGTCGAGCCATTAATAAGATTACCATTAAGTATCATTTCCCAATTCTCCGTTTGGATAATATGTTGGATATGATGGCCGGAGCCAAAATTTTCTCCAAAATCGACCTTAAGAGTGGCTATCATCAAGTAAGAATTAGACCTAGGGATGAATGAAGAATTGCTTTCAAGACTAAAGGTAGTTTGTATGAATGGGTAGTAATGCTTTTCGATCTGTCCAATGCACGTAGCACCTTCATGAGAATCATGATCCAAGTTTTAAGGGCATTCATTGGGAAGTTCGTAGTGGTCTATTTTAATGACATTCTTATTTATAATAGAATAAAGGAAGACCACTTGAATCATCTTAGGCAGGTTTGTCAAGCCCTTAGACAAGATAGTCTCTATGCCAACCTTAAGATATGTGAAATCGTGACCCATAGAATTATCTTTCTAGGATTTGTTGTCACCACTGAAGGAGTGTCTGCCGACCCCAAGAAGATCAAGTCCATAGTTGAGTGGCCGATACCCAAGAGTGTTCATGAAGTTTGTAGTTTTTTTGGTCTAACCACTTTCTATAGGAGATTTATTTAAGGATTCAGTACCATAGTGACACCCATTACCGACTGCATTAGGAAGGGAACCTTTGAATGGACAAAAGCCACCAATAGAGCCTTCCTAGAAATCAAGGAGAGAATGACCTATGCACCTATTTTAAGATTACCTGATTTTTCAAAAGTACTTAAGATTGCCTGTGATGCCTCTAGAGTAGGAATTGGAGGAGTTTTGAGTCGGGAGAGTCACCCAATGGCATTCTTTAGTGAAAAGTTGAATGAGGTGAGAATGAGATATTCGACTTACGATAAGGAATTCTATGCAGTAGTTCAAGCATTAAGGTATTGGAGACATTACTTACTACCACAAGAGTTCATTCTTTATTTCAATCATGAAGCCTAATGATTCCTTAATTCCTAAAAGAAATTGAGCCCTAGGCATTGAAAATTCAAATGTATACTTTTGTTCTGAAATACCATGTCGGCACTAAAAATAGAGTTGCAGATGCACTGAGCCGATGATCCATGCTTTTGACCTCAATTAACACTGAAGTTATAGGGTTTGATAGACTGAAAGAAGAATATCCTAAGTGTCCCGACTTTAGTGCCATTTATCAATCCCTTCAACAAGGACCATCTAGTGTACATAATGATTATACCATTCATGATGGATTCCTTTTCAAAGGAAACTAGTTGTGTGTCCCCCGAACTTCTATTAGAGAGTTTTTGATCTAGGAAGTTCATGCTGAAGGCCTAGCAGGTTATTTTGGTAGAAATAAGACCATCCTAGCAATAAAAGACAATTCTTTTGGCCTAGCCTCAAGAGAAATGTAGCCCAAGTTGTGGTGCAATGTCGAACATGTGCTATTTCCAAATAGCAAAAGCAGAACACTAGCTTGTACACTCCTCTACCAGTCCCTAACTGTCCCTGGCAGGATCTTAGTATGGACTTTGTACTAGGACTACCAATGACCTCAAGGAGACATGATTCCATCTACGTTGTAGTTGACCGATTTTCTAAGATGGCTTACTTCATCCCATGTTCACAAACTTTCGATGCTTCAAGAATGGCTAAACTTTTTCTTGACGAAGTGGTTAGGCTACATGGTTTACCCAAAACCATTGTATCAGATAAAGATGTTAGGTTCACTAGCTACTTTTGGAAAACCCTTTAGCATATGCTAGGAACCAGACTGAAATTCTCTACTGCCTACCATCCTCATACTGATGGCCAAACTAAAGTCATTAACCGGAGTCTAGAATCTTTGCTGAGATGTCTAGTTGGTGATAGTATGGGAAATTGGGATCTCTTACTACCTCATGTTGAGTTTGCTTATAACAGCTCGGTCCATAGATCTAATGGAAGGAGTCCATTTGAGGTGGTCCATGATTACAAACCTAGGAAGCCCTTAGATCTCATCCCATTGCCCACACATGCATGAGTTTCTGAGTCTGCTAAGTCATACGCACAACATATTAAGGACTTGCATAAAGAAATCAGTAAAAAAATCAACATGAGTAATAAAACCTACAAGCATATGGCTAATTCATATAGGAAAATCAAAGAGTTTTATGAAGGAGACTACGTGATGGTCATGCTCAAACCCGAACGGTTCCCACCTAGAACCATGAAAAAATTACATGCCCATGGTGCAGGGCCATTCAAAATCATTAGAAAAATTGGGCCTAATGTGTATATATTGGAACTACCATCTGACTTAGGTATTAGCTCGACCTTCAATGTTTCAGACTTAGTAGAGTATAAGAAGCCAATACTGATACCTAGTGAGCCTTTTGGGCCTAAACCTATCCTTGAGAGTAATCCTACCCCCGAGTGTCCACCAGCCAGTATACTTGAGTGGCAAGATAGGATCGAGAGGATTCTGGATGACAAAACTATCACTACCAGGAATAAGGACTATCAATGTTATTTGGTTTAATGGCAAGGTCAACCAAAATCTGATAACTCATGGATCACTCGAGAGGATCTACAATGAGTCAACCTGGACTTATTAGAATACTATCAGAGTCGGAGTGACCCATACTCGATAGGGTCGAGTCTTTCCCACCCCGAAAGAATTGGTGCGGGTACCATAGTTCGAAAAGGAATTCAATCCAATATAATTAAGCCTAACTCATTATGGATGGATTAAGTTAGATTTACTTTTGGTTTTAATTTTACATTTGGTTTCAATTTTATTTCTTTAATTGAACATGAGTCCTGTAAATAGGAAAATTTATGTCTTTGGTTGAATTTAAGTTTTGTAATTAAGATTAAGTCCATATCAATTTGGTCTCTTAAGTCAAATTGGGTTCAATTTGACTTTGTAATTAGTAGATTTTATAAGTTGGTCCAAGAAGGGTTTGAAATGGGTTCAAAGATAAGCAAGAAGACTTGAAGATTAAGTGCAACAAATCACTTCAACCAACCATGACAAGAAGGATGCCACATCATCAAGTACAAGTGGAGGCCAAGTCATCTTCAAAGTCAACATGGAGGACACCTAAGCATGCGACTTCACCATACTTTGGGCAGCCAAATTGAATTCAAAAAGAAGGTGGTCGACCACCATTCTCTCCACCATCCAAGCATGGTTTCAACTCCCCTTCCACATAGCTTGCTTGGATTACAACCTCTCATGATATTCTCCATTTATTTCAAATTTTCAAACTTGTATTGAAGGCTTATAAATAACCCTCCAAACCCCTCTTGTAAGATGATTTTGATTAATGAAATTTCCAAGTTATCTTCTTCCATTTGTGTTGTGCAAATGTCCTCCGAGAGGGAGTGGGTGAGAGGCCCCTAAGCTTTCCATTGGCCAACTTAGCTACCATCAAAATTCCCTTCATTCACCAAGGAGTCGCCACTTCCATCAACTCAAAGATGCCACCAATTTCAGCCAAGGTGCCAAGCTTTCATTCTTCCAAGGATCCTCCATCAAACCACCACTCCTAACCTTCCCTCAAAAATTTACTTATATTCCATTACTCCATCCCTTCCAATCCCTAATAAGTTCCCTTGTAGGATCCTCCATGGTTGCGAGCTAAAGAGGAGGTGAACTTTGCTTTGGAACCAACAACATGGAAGTCTTCATTCTAGATGTGATAGTTTTCACGTCCAAGTCATCCATCCTTGAGTGCTGAAATTTGATCCACCACTACAAAGTGTGAGGGCTCAATATTGGTCAGTAAGCCTCCCTTTACTCTAGGTTTGAATATTTGAATCGTTTATACCCTGGTTCGGATGGTTTCCCAACCATTAGGCCCAATCTTCATGAATTAAGTAGTAGTAATAGTTTGGGTTATCCATCCCTTAGTTTTCCTTCGTATGATTTCTATGCCTTTTTTATGAATGAATTTTGCTTATGTAAGTGGAAATCATTGCTCAACCAACAAATTAATCCTCTAAGTTAGAATTCATCTTTGCATGCCGCATCACTCCCAACTCCGGTCGCCTTGCCCACAGTCCAGAGATGTTTGCCGGGAAATCCCAGAAATCCTGGCCATCTGCCGTGCGACTCGCAGCTTGGCACACCCAACTTCCTCCACCAGGCCCCTCGGCCTCCTTCATAAGGCTTCTCAGCCTCCTGCATCAAGCCCCTCGGCCTCCTTCATCAGGCCCCTCAGCGTCCTTCATTAGGCTCCTCAGCCTCCGGCACCAGGCCCCTCGGCCTCCATCATCAGGCTCCTCAGCCTCTGGCATCAGGCCTCCCGGCCTCCTCCGCCAGGCCCCTCAACCTTCTTAATCAGACTTCTCAGCCTCCTACATCAGGCCTCCTAGCCTCCTCTACCAGGCCCCACAACCTCAGGTGCCAGCCCCCTCAACCTCCTTTATCAAGCTTCTCAGCCTCCAGCATCGTGCCTCCCAGCCTCCTCCACCAGGCACCTCGGCCTCCTCCATTAGGCTTTTTGGCCTCTGGCACCATGCCCCTTGGCCTCCTTCATCAGGCTCCTTGCCCTCCAGCATCATCCTGTGGGAGCCGAAGGTCTGGAACAGACTTAAGATGGTCCCAAGCACATACCTCCCTGTTTTGAAGACTAAAGAAAGGGAAGAGAAAATGGAGACACACTGGATGACAGAAAAAAAGAATTTTTCACTTGATCAAAAGTCTCTTACATCAAAGGAGGTCCCTCGATAGGTCGGGAGATCTCTCAAAGGGCATATTACAAGCAAAGAGAAAGGGGAGCTCAGACCAATGAATAGGCTCTCCCCCCCGGTGATGACCTCTACCTCCAGAAGTATGCTGGCCTTCTCGGCTATGGCGGATGCCCTTCCTCAGGTGTTTCGCTCGCCATCGGCTGGGGAAGAAGCATCACTCCACCACCGCCTCTACCATGCCATCCTTGGAACTCACCAATCCAACAATTCCAAGGGCAACTGTAGCGGCACCCCGTTAGGCTTTCTTCCATAGCACCATAGCGGTCGTGGCCTCCTCCGCGATGACCACCACCCTGGCCGCCGCCTCATCATCAAGGACCTCTAGTCTTGAGGGGAGGTGCGAGCAGCCTCTTTCTCCCTCTTTAGCTCTACTACCCTCATTTTTGAGAGTTGCCTCTTTTTCTCTCCTCCGAGGGTCCTCACTGGAGGGAACGTCGAGCTCGATGGATTTCTTCTCCATCCTAGATGTCTATGCCTTGGTACCATCTGATCACCCCAGAAGAGGGTGAAAAGACTCCCTCTCCCCCTCTGCCTCCTCGATCGGGGGACTGAAGTCCATCAGGGGCCCTCCTCTAGTGTAGCCCGAAGGTGAGGGGAATGAAGAAGGAAAAAGCATGGAGGAAGGAGAGGAGTGCACTGTGAAATGTTGCGCATTGGCACTCGAAAGGTCCCTTAAAAAGGCACGATGGTAGGCCCTTCATGATAAAGACAGTCACTTGCCTCTGCTTTGTACCAATGCAGAGCGTGTGCCCTTTTGACTCCCTGTCCAATGGGAGGTCATCGCGTGGCCCTTCAGGACACCCCAGATATGCCAAGCCCGTAATCATCGCTTTGATTCAAACGAAGCATTTATATTGCCTCAATGGGAAACTGAGCAAAGCATCACCTCGTTTGTACCAGGGGCATGACTTTTG
This sequence comes from Areca catechu, assembly GCA_021397845.1. Taxonomy (NCBI): domain Eukaryota; kingdom Viridiplantae; phylum Streptophyta; class Magnoliopsida; order Arecales; family Arecaceae; genus Areca; species Areca catechu. Next base: position 75,926,468 of record CM038043.1, on the reverse strand, counting down.
GGCCGTAGGTGCCCAAGGCATTAATGGCATCACAGGAACATCCTCCATGTCAGCAGGCTCATTACTCCCTTCATCCCGAGCACTGCCACACCCTCAAGGCTCGGGAGTGGGGGGCATCTGATGTGGCGACATCCACTAACGTGGAGCATACGGGTGGCTACAACAATAGAAAACTTGCCACCCAAGCATGGCACCTCAGCTCCCAGCTGAGACGAGAACCTCATTTGAGGCCGGCTCCCAGATGAGGTCAACTCTCAACCGAGGCCAGGCTTATTGGATGAGCCCCCCGTCTGAGGCCAGCTCCCTGCCAAGGTCAGCTCTCAGCCGAGGCCGAGCTCATTGGATGAGCCCCCTATCTGAGGCTGGCTCCCTGCCGAGGTCAGTTCCAAGCCAAGGCTGGGCTCATTATACGAGCCCCCCATCAGTGGCCTACTCCCTATCGGGGATTGTTGGGAATTGTGTCCCAAAGCCAATCGCTTGGGTTCTAGGTAGTTGTCCTAAGTATTGTACTTTTTCAATGAATTAATAAAATATTATTTTTGGCAGCTCATCACATATTGTATTTTTCTAAGAGAACTTTTTCAATGTGATGAAGTCCTTAGGACTACACTGATTTCGATACAGAGAGGATGTATCGAGTGGTCCTTAAACCCAATTCACAACCAAAGGATATATTGTACTGGACGGCAATATATCAAGTATAGGTTGTTGTAGTTTACATCGTTTGGTTGTCCTCTTGACCAAATGAGTGTGGTGACACTGATGTGATCTACAAGTGGGATATATGTGATATCTCATTAAACATGACTCCGTGCAGTCCCTTTCTGCCAAAGGGATACTCACGATTGGATATGGGTATAAGTGTCCCTCTGACCTGAGGTCATCACGGTAGCTTGCAAGCAACTCCCTATGTTTTGGTGCTGGACTACCCGAATTTTTAATCCGGTGATGAAAGGTTTCTGGGTACAGGCAAGTACTTGTGGAGCAGTGATGGACCAAGATGGAATTGACCTGTCCAAACAGTTTGGATTGAATGTCTCGCAGTATCTCAATTTAGCAAATCCTCGGCCGGGGTAGCCCTAGTGAAGAGTCACTGGGCTTGCGAGGTTGAGACACGTAGTCGACTGACTCAGTCTGGGTTGGCAGCCCAATCTCAGTCGTCCTGAGCATTAGAGGTCAAAGGGATGAATTATACGGTAACCATATGCCAGAGGTTCGATAGTTTTCTCCCGCATCTTCGACCTATCCGGACGCCGGGACCCATTGCTAGATGGTTTCCTGTGCTGGTACTAGAACTGTTCTAGTGCTACCGTTTAGGTTCGAACCTATGAGGTCACACGCCACAGAGGATAACTCTCTGATCCGGATACCGATTACGATTTGGAATCGTCTCGGTTTCATGGTCACAATATTTTTGAGCACTTTTTCCTGGTCTTGCCCTTGGTTGGGTCAGCCGAAAATTGTTCCGGGCTGACCAAGTCTGCGCCAGGATTTTTTTGAATCAGATTTGAACTGATTCAGAGGTAAATTCGGCCTTCAATTGGTTGTGAACCAATTGAATTATTTTAATGGGCTTGGACCGTTCCAATTGGATTGAACCGGATTTTTTAATGGACCGTTGTTTCTCCCTTTGACCGCTTCACACGGTCTTTTTCCTCTCGCCTGGGGAATTCCTGTCATCCAACGTTGTTGGACGTCTTCTCGCCTCCCTCCACCGCTTGCACTTTAAACCCATTTTTATTACTCCTAAATGCTGGTTTATTGGGTGGTTTTAAGCCTCCGAAATCCTTTGGCCTTTCCCAGCATATATCTCCCTTGCTGCTGTTCCTTTATAACTTCTTGGCTGCAGTCCCCTGGTTCGAAGAACAGAGAGAAGGTCGTCACCGTGTGAGAATAAAAATAAGGGGCTGTGAGAGTTCTTGTTTGCTGGGATTCCCTTCCTTTCCACCTATGAAGTTGAGGGCTAGGTTTTGATGAGTAGAAGGAAGAGAAACCAAGCCATTAATCCCTATTCTCGTGCACAAAATCCTTGCTGCAGCAATTCTATTTTGCTGCAGCAACCTGTGACCGTGAACCATCTTCCGGCGGCTAGCACCGCGCGTGGAGAGGGATCGGAGAGCCCCGGGCGTGTCTCCCCTCTAGAGGGAGTATTCTTCTACTCCTCAGAGCAAACCACCCGAGCCAGGATCGCTCCAGTTGCCCGAAATCCAACGACGAAGACAACTACTCTGTTCTGCTGCCATTTTCGCACAGCAGACTTCAACGAATTTTTACGAATTATTGGCTTAGTTTTTCTTGCAGAAACCAGTGCCAAATCGAAGAGGACTTCCTTAAGAATCTACAGCTCAAATTTGGGAGCGATCGGAGGTCCGGAAGGCGGCGTTCCGGGGACTTTTCGGAAGCCCAGTTTTCAGCCCAAGGTGGAAGACGACTGGAATAACTTTATTCCAGTTATTCCAGTCTATTCCAGGTTTATCCCAGACTTATTCCAGCTGGGAATAAGGTATGTTTTTTTTGGTTTTATTTTCGGTGCATATGTAGATCTAGATTTATTAAAATATTTATAAATATTATATGTCCTGTATCATGCCAATACATGCATCTTGCATATGCTAGATCCTGTGTGGAGTAGGTATTTTCCGTATTTATTAAAAATATTTTAAAATACTTACCTATTCCCTGTGCTGTTGCATGCTTAGCGTAGGCACCTGCAACCGCATTTTTACTTTCAGTGGTATCAGAGCCAGGTTCTAGTGTAACATATCTTGATGCATGTGTAGTAGATTAAATTGTTTAATCTTGGGATTAGAGAGTACTTTTAGGAACCTAGTTGAGACCTTCACCATGGCCGTGTGTCTTTGACACGATGCGGTTCGTCTGTGTTGGCCTCTTCAGAAGGATCCTTTAAGGAAATCAAAAAGAAATTAAAATTATTTTATAAATTTGGCATGATTTATAATTTTGTTATTTTGGTCATATAATATTTATAAAAGTATAAATCTAGATATGATGCATATTTTTAGATGTAAAATTGTTTTACATAGAGACTTAATTAAAAAATATTTTAATTAAGTATTTGGCTTAATAAAATTTTTTAGGTTTTTGAAATCTAATAAAATTTGCATAAGCCAAATTGGGTTAATTGGGTTAGCTGATTAGTTGGGTCCATCACTGGGTTAGACCTAAGTTTAGTTGAACCGGATTAAAAGAAGATTAAACAAAAGTTGTTTAAGGTCTTTCTTTAGAACTATCTAATAGTTAGATTAGTTGATCCGTTCATCTAAAATGGATCCAATTAGTGGCTCAGTGGACGCCCGAGTCTTTAGGCTAGTCTGATCGAGTCTGGTAAACCGACTGGTGTCGAGGTAGGTTTGGCAATTGTGATCATGGTTGTATGAGGCTACCTCTTTCCTGTCCAACTTGGTTGGTGTCTAGGAAAGATGGTTAATGGCGGATACTCACCTATGATCTCACCTACCTGGCTAGTCGAGTCGACCAGAACTGATTGGAAAAGCTCAATGACTCGAGTTAACCCATGTCACCAAGGTTGATCGGTCTGACTGATCAATAGGTGCCCATGGATCAATTGTTGATTTAATTCAACCCTCCTGGAATCTGAGTGATTCAGTGGGAGGATGATCCATGTCCTTACCTTTTTTTTCTGTCACAACTAAAAAAAAAAAAAAAAAAAATCCTCTAAAATTATTAGGTCCTTAAAAAGACTAAGTCAAGGAGTTGACAGTGTCTTAGCCTCCCATTAAGTTGGATAGAAATGTATCCACTAGCTTGGTGTGCATCGGCAGTTCCATAGAACGGGTGTACATCTGGCGACTGGAATTTCTATCTGATCGATGATGGTTCAATGCAACCTCCTTAACGGGACCAGGGGGCCGGCCATAGTCGGGCTTGGTCTTTAGTTAGCTGGAAGCATTGGATTAGTCATTTTAATGGTTGGACCTAACCAGAGACCCGCAATAGGAGGCCCCTAGGCCGATTGGGGTGTTCTCTGGGGAAAAATAAAATACTGAAAATTGTTTAGGAAAACAATTGGATTACGAACCTACCTTTAGGCTCGTATGGGTGAGCCGGCCATAGTCGGGCTCATGCGTGGCCTATTGGATTTCAGTACCCACTTGAAAAAGTGTTTTCACGGATTGGAGTTAGAGGCTACAAATCTGAAAAATTAGTGGGAGAAACCTTTAGACTAAAGTCCAAGTCTTTTGGTTAATTTATTAATTCATATACTAATAGGTCTTATTTTCTTTTCAGATGTCTTCCAATTTATCGCTCCGGTCACTTCTCGATAACGAGAAGTTAAAGGGTCACAACTTCGATAGTTGGTATCGAAAGTTGAGAATAGTTCTGGAGCACGAACGGATCCTGGATGTGATAACGGATCCGGCACCTGAAATCCCTCCCGCTAATGCACGGAGTGCGGTCAGAGATGCTTATCTGAAGTGGGTCTCTGATCAGACTATTGTCCGTTGTATTATGTTAGCAGCGATGAACGACGAGTTCACTCGCAAATTCGAGGAGGCCCAACCTGATGAAATCCTTCAAAAGTTGAAGGAATCCTTCGGCACCCCGGATGATGTAGAATGATACAAAGTGTCTTGTGCCATCTACAACTCCAAGATGCCGAATGGCGGTTCAGTCACTGATCATGTATTGTACATGATCGAGCTGATTGAAAAACTGGGCAAACTCGGATGCCCCTTGCACGAGCAGCTCAGCAAGGATGCGATCCTGAATTCTCTTCCCTCCTCCTATCTTGATTTTCTCGATCATTATTTTATGAACAAGCCTACAGTCAACTACCATGGTCTTTTGGGGTTGCTGCAGACTTTCGAGAAAGACCACCAACTGAATAAGGGGGTGGTGAATTTAGTGGGAGGTAGTAGAGGTCGTCGTCCCTTTAAGAAAGGGAAGAAGAAAATAAATAAGAAGGGAAAGAAAGTGCAGACTGCTCCTAGCCCTAGTCAGACCAGGAAGTATAAGGCTGATCAGTCTTCTGCAGAGTGCTTCTACTGCAAGAAGAGGGGACACTGGAAGAGGAACTGTCCTCTTTATATTGCGTCCCTTGATCCGAACAGGCCGAGAAAGCAGAAGTCTACTAAACAAGATATTTATATGATAAAACCTTATAATTACTCAATTGTTGATACTACTAACTGGGTATTGGATACTGGTAGTCCAATTCATGTTTGTAATTCGTTACAGGGACTTCAAGTTAGTAGAAGATTCAAAGATGAAGAATAGTTTCTGAGCATCGGGAATGGAAATCGTATTCTAGTACTGGCGGTCGGAGTCCTGCGTCTTATCTTTGAGTCTTGTACTGTTGAACTAGTCGACTGTCACTATTGTCCTAGTTTCATTGTGAGCATAATCTCTGTAGGCCTTTTGGCCAGTTGTGGTTTTGAACTATCAATAAAAGGAGATTTTTGCAATGTTATTTTGAATAATGCTGTTATAATGAAAGCTAGATTAAATAATGGCATATACGTACTATCAAGGCCTGTTAGTGTAATGTACACTTCTAGCAAATGGCCAAGGTTAGATAATGTCAACGATTTGTATCTTTGGCACTGTAGGCTAGGTCATATTAACCAAAATAAGATAAACAAGATGCGAGGAGATGGACTCCTCGAGGTCAGTGATTCTGAATCACCGCCCACTTGTGAATCCTGTTTACTTGGTAAAATGACCAAGTCACCTTTTACTGGAAAAGGTGAACGAGCTACAGAACTTCTAAGTCTAATACATACTGATGTATGTGGACCGATGAAAGTTAGTGCTAGAGGAGGATACAAATATTTCATTACTTTTACAGACGACTTTTCAAGGTTCGGTTATGTCTTTTTAATGAGACATAAGTCTGAGTCGTTTGAAATGTTCAAACGATACCGTAATGAAGTAGAAAAGCAAACTGGAAAAAGTATTAAAACCCTTCGATCTGATCGAGGTGGCGAATACTTATCTGGTGCTTTTTGACATATCTTGAGGAGAATGGAATTCTCTCTCAGTGGACTCCTCCAGGAACACCACAGTTGAATGGTGTGTCCGAAAGGAGGAATCGAACCTTGTTGGACATGGTTCGATCCATGATGGGTTTCGCAACTCTGCCGCTATCCTTTTGGGGATATGCGCTTCAGACAGCCTGTTACTTATTAAATAATGTTCCAAGTAAGTATGTTGTCTCCACTCCGTATCAGATGTGGAATGGACGTAAACCATCAATCTCAAACCTTCAGGTCTGGGGTTGTCCGGCTTACGTAAAGCGTTTAGACTCAGACAAACTTGGTCCTAGGTCTGATCGGTGTTTATTCATTGGTTATCCTAAGGAAACCAAAGGGTATTTCTTCAACTTGGAGAATGAACAAAAAGTGTTCGTTGCTCTTAGAGCTATCTTTTTGGAAAAGGAGTTCCTTGGAGAAGGAACTATAGCCTCTAAGATTGAACTTGATGAAGTTCAGCCAATAGAAGAACCTACACACTCTAAGGACATCGTAGAACCGGCTGTGATTGAATCACACCCAGAACCCATTAGGAGATCCGGTAGAATACCACGTCAGCCGGACAGATACTACGGTTTCTTGGTCCAGGACGGCGATCCCATTGAGCTCGATGAGAACAATGAGGATCCGATCACCTATATGGATGCACTTCAGAGATCTGACTCTGAGGCATGGCTTGGAGCCATGCGATCCGAAATGGAGTCCATGGAAATCAACAATGTTTGGACATTGGTTGATCCGCCTGAAGGAATAAAACCCATCGGGTGTAAATGGATCTTCAAGAGGAAAAGGGGCGCAGATGGAAAGGTAGAGACCTATAAAGCCTGTCTGGTTGCCAAGGGGTATCGTCAACGATATGGTATTGATTATGACGAGACTTTCTCCCCTGTGGCAATGCTCAAGTCTATTCGGATCATGCTTGCTTTGGCAGAATATTTTGATTACGAGATCTGGCAGATGGATGTCCGAACTGCTTTCCTAAATGGGGAGCTGGAAGAGGAGGTGTATATGATACAGCCTGAAGGGTTCACATCCACAGATGAATCAAAAGTATGCAAGTTGCAGAGGTCCATTTATGGACTCAAGCAAGCATCTCGAAGTTGGAACTTACGGTTTGATAGGTGTATCAAATCGTACGGCTTCGTTAGGAATGGAGAAGAACCGTGCATTTATAAATGGGTTAATGGTTCTGTGATTGTATTCCTAGTATTGTATGTTGACGACATTCTCTTAATCGGGAATGATGTCACAGCATTGCAAGGAATAAAGGTCTGGTTATCATCTCAGTTCTCCATGAAGGACTTGGGTGAAGCTTCTTACATACTAGGTATGAAAATCTATAGAGATAGATTTAAGAAGCTTTTGGGACTATCCCAGTCTACGTACATTGACACCGTGCTGAAACGGTTCAGCATGGAAAATTCCAAGAAAGGCTATCTCCCGATAGGTTCTGGAATTACTCTTTCCAAGAAGGATTATGCGACAACTCCTGAGGAAAGAGAGCGCATGAGTAGAGTACCTTATGCTTCCTCAGTAGGCTCTATCATGTATGCTATGACTTGTACTAGACCAGACGTGGCATACTCACTAGGAGTAGTGAGCAGATACCAGTCTGACCCAGGTGAGGTGCATTGGAAGGTGGTTAAGTCCATCCTTAAGTATTTGAGAAATACTAAAGACCAATGGCTGATTTATGGAGAACCTGACTTGAAACTTGTGGGGTACTCTGACTCCAGTTTCCAGTCGGATAGAGATGATAGCAAGAGTGTGTCAGGGTTTGTATTTACCCTGAATGGAGGAGCGATCTGCTGGAAAAGTTCCAAGCAGGCAACTGTTGCAGACTCGGTATGCGAAGCAGAATATATTGCAGCATCAGATGCAGCAAAGGAAGCTATGTGGTTGCGGAAGTTCCTTGGAGAGCTAGGGGTGGCACCTTCCCTAGATGGTTCTGTTCCAGTGTACTGTGATAGCACTGGAGCCATTGCTCAAGCTAAGGAGCCTAAAGCTCATCACCGCACCAAGCACATACTGCGGCGCTACCACCTCGTACGAGAGATCGTTGAACGAGGCGACATCAATCTACTGAAGATCAATGGAAAAGAGAATCTGGCCGACCCTTTCACTAAAGCCCTCGGAATAAAAGAGTTCGACTATTGTAAAAGGGAAATGGGTATTAGATACTCTTCTGATTGGCTTTAGTACAAGTGGGAGTTGTTGGGAATTGTGTCCCTGGTGCGGGCACCAGACTCAGAAGAAGACTTCAGAGCTCCATCTGGATCTCTGATTAGCCTTGCCCGAAGAATTAGGGTTTTTGGTTTGTAATAAGAGTTGACTAGATCAACTCAATTTAGCTTGAGTCTACATTACCTGCATTTTATTTTGTTGAGTCATGTTGACTCAGTAGTGGACTAGGGTTTCAAAATGGGATGTTACACTTTCTTCCAAGACCAGGCAAGTGGACATCACACTCCCAGCCACACTCCCAGTCCAGGGGGCGCCATATCCACATCCAGCAGCTTTTGGTCCCCACTCCACAGATGGCAACCTCCTTCTCTCATGCGCCAGATAAGGAGAAGTCCACCAAGAGACCACCAATCAAGGGGGCGGCCAAGACTTTCCCAAGAAAATCCAAGCCAAGAAGGGAAGAAATTTCTCTTGGAAGAGCATATCAAGGGGCGCCCATTACCTGCCAAAAAAATTTAAAACAAAGATGGGAAGAGCCTTGACTTAGGGAGGAAGAAAAGGAGGAGTCCAAAAGAATTCATCCAGGGAAGGAAGAAAATTTTTCTTGAAAAATCCAAGCAAGGTGGCGCCATCTACCTGCCATTTATAACCCAAATCCTAATTTTTGGTATTTTGGCCGACCATATGTAAGGGATTTGCCCTAATTTGGAGATCCCCTCCTTTAGTCCCACATGGGAAAATATGAAACCCTTCTCCCTTGTAAAGCATTATAAATTAAACCCTCTTGTAAGTTGAAAAAAATAATAGATGAATGAAAGAAATTTTTTTTATGAGCAAACTTGTGTTTTCTCTTTTCCGCACTTGCTTCCAGGTGTTGAGCTCCGTGAGGGAGTAAATCCGGGTTCCCCTGGAACCTTGAGGAGGTGAGAGATCTCCAAAACCTAAACCCTAGGCTAGCCACTCAATTCCCAAACCCAAGCCGCCATCACCTTTTTTTTCCACCATGCCCTAGTCTTTCCCTCTTCTCACGGCCACCTTCTCCAAGTCCTGGCCGACCACCAGCATCCGACTCCAGTCCAGATACTGCCGGCCTACAGCAATTCTAAGAGGAAGTCAGATCGGCCTCCAGGAGAATTTGATTTCAGCAACTTCAGCTTTCAAGTTCTTCAACCTGGTAATATCTTTTCTTGAGTTTCTGAATTCCATCATTTGTTCCTCTTCTTTTCCAGATCTTGAGTCCAGGAGAAGCCGACCAAACCACGAGACCAGTATTGGAGGATCCATTGCGAAGATAGCCAACTCCGAGGATCCCACAATCTGCTCGAGAGAGTTCTTCCACCAGAATCCTGAGAAGATCACTGTCTGGTGAGCAAACCGTCCCTCCTCTCTATTTCTGTTCTGTTGAAAGTTCAGAGCGAATCCCTAGGTCTGGGAGTTTCTCAACCCCCAGCGATCCGTTACTTCTGAACTACTCTGATAATTTGGTTCCTTCTAAACTGTGCTTTCAATCTTTACTTAGTTTCCTTCAACGTAGTTTAGCTTTACTTTGAGTCGAAGCCAATTTCTGAAAAATATAAAAAAAAAAAAAAAAAAAAAGAGAATTAACTTTAATTTTACTTCCACATACGCTTCTTAGTTCTTTGTTCTGCATCATTTTTGGTATCAGAGCCCTGTCTAGGGTTTCTGTCTGATTGTTTGTTTGAGTCCCTCTCTTTTTACTTTGTCTGCTCGAAGTAGACTCCCCAGGACGTCCGGTCCTAGGAACGAAGCGGGGTGCAAACCTCTTCCTCCCATTCCATGGGGTGTTCCTAGGGCATGTAGGGGATCCGTTGGGTTACAACTTCGTAGCAGAAATTGTAAACGGGGAAGTGCTTTGTTTTCACCCTGTAATTGCCTTGTTGCAGGAATTATTTCTCACTACAGGTAACTCCAAATTTAGTGATTTTTCTTTTGCTGAAACCAGATAATTGAAACTAATTTACATAATTTTCTCATGATTTATTGGTTTACGTGCGATTTCTGAGAATTAAATTACTGCAACTCTGTTTTTGTATTCTGCAATCCTTTATTTTTGAGTGTTCATCACTTAATTCAACTTAAGGGCATTTGAGTATCTAAGATAAGGGGAGGAGTTGATAACCTCTCTTTAGCCCAAAACCACCACCCCTCATTCGAACCTAAGCCTTTAATCTAAAATTGATTAGACCTAATTTGCCCTAGTGGGCTAGGGACATCAACAAGTCGGGTCAAGGCTAGTGTTGAGTCAGTTTGTCTAGTTACTCTGTGTGTGCTTTGTACTCAGTGTCTAGAATGGTGGTTCAGGGATTCCATCCCGAAGGGCTTGTGTGCTGGTCCGCCTACCTGGCCAATCTCTGATTGGTGTCTAGGATTGGCATTCAGGGACCTAACACTCCCCTTACACCTGCCTGGCTGAGTCCTGAGTTACTACAGGCTAGCTTGCCACTCTGATTGGGCATCTAGTTTGGGCTCTAGGTTTAGTTAGCCCGTAGTCGTTCAGTTGAGTCTCATTTTGTGTGTTTGCTTGCATCATGTCTACCCGGAATGGAGTGCCCTACCAACCTGGTCAAACCCAACCTAATTTAGAGGCCATAGTTAGAGCTCTTACAGAGAGTATGAACAAATTAAGTTAGGATATGAATGAGAATTTTGCCCAGCTTAGGGATCGAGTCCAAGTACTTGAGGAACCTAGGCATCGGGATTGGACTCCTGACCCTGATTTTAATGTGCCTCAACCTCGCCCACACCAAGAGCCTAGAAGACCTTTATACCGAGATCCTGAACCTAATCATAGGAGGCCTGACCCAGAGCCTGAGGATAGAGATGATAGGTTCATTCGGAACATCAAGTTAGATGCACCCACTTTTGATGGTAGCCTAAATCCTAAGGTGTATTCTGATTGGGAGGGTGAGATGGACCAGTACTTTGAGTGGTATGCCATGTCTGAGGAGAGGAAATTTAAGTTTGCCAAGATGAAATTAATACGTCAAGCTAGGTTATACTGGGGGAACATTGAGCTGACCACTAGAAGACGAAATGTAGAGCCCATAACCACTTGGCAGGGTATGAAAGAGAAACTTAGAGACAAGTACCTACCCATTTCATACCAGCAAAATCTGTTAGACCAATGGTAGACTTTGAAACAAGGGAACCGATCTGTTTCAGACTACATAACCACCTTTGATGAATACCTGATGAGATGTGACGTGAGTGAAGCCCATGAAGTCACTTTGTCTAGATTTAGGGCTGGGCTTAGAGAAGATATTAAGAGAGAGTTATTTCTGAGAGAGGTTACTGACCTAGACCAAGCCTATCAGATTGCACTGAACACTGAGAAATTTCAGAGAGGACCCATGCCTTCTAGGATTAGTGCCCCAATCCCAAGAAATGGACCTAGCCAGATTACCCCTAGCAAGCCTAATCAGGGTATTCCCACCCCTAGGCCCATGGACAAAGGTAAGGCACCTGACACCCAGAGAACCCCTGGTATCATCTGTTTTAAGTGTCAGAAACCCGGTCATATCTCCACTCAGTGCACAGCCATAGCTTGTTTTAAGTGTCATAAGGTAGGTCATGTTTCTAGCCAGTGCCCTCGTAGATCCCTATATATAGAAGAGGGAGGAGAAGAGAATTCCGAGCCTAATGAGGAGTTTGAAGAAGAAGTTTATGAGGCCGGAATGAATTTGGTTGATGAGTATGAAGGAGAGGAAGAATCCACTGAATCTGACCACTTAGGGGTTGTGAGATGCATCCTGTCCCAGACTAAAGTTCAAGAAGATTGGCGTAGGACTAACATCCTACAGACTTTCCTTAAACTAGGGGATAAGGTTTCTAAAATCATCATAGATAGTGGGAGCTATGTGAATGCCATTTCTACTAGCACTGTCAAAATGTTAGGCTTAACCCCAGTCCCCCACCCCAACCCCTATAAGGTTTCTTGGATAGACTCTACCTCTATACCCATCCAGTCTAGATGTCAGGTCCAAATCCAAATGCAATCCTATCAAGAGAAGATTTGGTGTGATGTCTTGCCCATGGGGGTGAGCAGTATAATTCTTGGAAGACCCTGGTTGTATGATCATGATGCCACCCTCTTAGGAAAATCCAATACATGTGTCTTTAGTTTCAATGGGAAGAAAATCACAATCCATTCAGTCCCTCCTAAGGACAAGGTAGCTAAAGGAACCAGTAAGGTTAGGGAAATGAAGACTGGAGTGAACCTAATTAGTGCCAAGGATCTAGAGCAAGAAATTCATAGTGGTTCACCCATTTGGATGTTGACTGCTAAGGAACTTAGGACTCCTACACCCTCAGAGCCTCCTCAGGAAGTTAAGCCTTTATTAGAAGAATTTGAGGATGTTTTTCCCGAGGATCTGCCAGACCACCTTCCACCTCTTAGGGATATTCAGCATTCCATAGATTTAGTCCCAGGAGCTACTTTACCCAACTTGCCCCATTATAGGATGAATCCATCGGAGCATAAAGAACTGCAAAAGTAGGTTGGCGAATTGTTGAGGAAGGGGTTCATTAGAGAGAGTCTTAGCCCTTGTGCAGTCCCTGCACTTCTAACCCCGAAGAAGGATGGCACGTGGAGGATGTGTGTTGATAGTCGTGCCATCAATAAGATCACAATCAAGTATAGGTTCCCCATCCCTAGACTAGATGACATGCTTGATATGATGGCCGGTGCCATGGTTTTTTCTAAAATTGATCTCAAGAGCGGCTATCATCAGGTTAGGATTAGACCAGGGAATGAGTGGAAAACCGCCTTCAAAACTAAGGATGGCCTCTTTGAATGGGTTGTTATGCCTTTTGGGTTGTCCAATGCCCCTAGTACTTTCATGAGGATTATGACCCAAGTACTTAGAGCTTTCATAGGGAAGTTTGTAGTGGTCTATTTTGATGATATCCTGATCTATAGTAAGACCCCTGCAGATCACCTAGGCCATCTTAGACAAGTCTGTCAAGTTTTGAGGAATGATAGTCTCTACAGTAATCTCAAAAAGTGTGAATTTATGACCAGTAGAATTATCTTCCTTGGATTTGTTGTAACCCCTGACGGCGTGGCTGCCGACCCTGAAAAGATTAGGTCCATAGTAGAATGGCCAGAGCCGACCAGTGTGCATGAAGTCAGAAGTTTCCATGGCTTGGCTACCTTCTATAGGCGATTCATCAAGGGGTTTAGTACCGTAGTTGCTCCTATCACAGACTGCATCAGGAAGGGAGAATTTCAGTGGACCAAAGCAGCCCATAAAGCCTTCCAAGATCTTAAGGATAGGATGACCCAGGCACCCATTTTGAGACTACCAGACTTTTCAAAGGTATTTGAGGTTGCCTGTGATGCTTCAGGAGTAGGTATAGGTGGAGTCCTAAGCCAAGAGAACCATCCCGTAGCATTCTTTAGTGAAAAACTTAATGATGCTAAGCTTAGGTATTCTACCTATGATAAGGAATTTTATGCGGTAGTGCAAGCTTTGCGTTACTGGAGACATTATTTACTACCGCAAGAATTTGTGCTATTTTCGGACCATGAGGCTCTTAGATTCTTGAATTCTCAGAAAAAGCTTAACCCTAGGCATGCTAAGTGGGTAGAATATATCCAGTCCTATACTTTTGTTTTGAAGCATAAGGCTGGGTCTGAAAATAAGGTAGCTGATGCCCTTAATCGTCGATCTTTGTTGTTGAATTCTGTTAGGGCTGAAGTCATAGGGTTTGAGCAAATCAAAGAAGAATATGGGTCGTGTCCGGATTTCAAGACTGTATACCAGGATCTTACTCAAGGACCATCTAGTGAACATAAGGATTATTCCCTTATAGATGGCTTTCTGTTCTTTAAGAATAGGCTTTGCATCCCTAGAACCTCTCTTAGGGAATTCTTGATTTGGAAAACTCATGCGGGAGGTTTAGCTGGCCATTTCGGAAAAGATAAGACCACCCTGGCTATTGAAGACCACTTTTTCTGGCCTAGCTTAAAAAGAGATGTAGCACACATTGTGGCTAGGTGTCGGACCTGCGCTGTTGCTAAACAGCGAAAATAAAACACAGGTCTTTATACCCCTCTCCCTGTCCCAGATCGTCCTTGGCAAGATGTGAGCATGGATTTTGTGTTAGGTTTGCCTAAGACCCAGAGGAGGCATGACTCTATCTATGTTGTAGTAGACCGATTTTCCAAGATGGCCCATTTCTTGCCTTGTTCCCAAACTTTTGATGCGTCTAAGGTAGCCACCCTGTTCTTTAATGAGATAGTTCGACTCCATGGCCTACCCAAGACCATTGTTTCCGATAGGAATGTTCGGTTCACCAGCTATTTCTGGAAAACCCTTTGGCATAAGTTAGGGACGAAACTTAAGTTTTCAACTGCCTATCATCCCCAGACTGACGGCCAAACCGAAGTAGTGAACCGTAGTTTAGGCAATCTGCTAAGGTGTCTTGTTGGTGAAAACATTAGGAACTGGGATTTGTACTTACCTAGAGCTGAATTTGCATATAATGACTCGGTCAATAGGTCTACGGGTAAGAGTCCATTTGAAATTGTGCATGGTTACAAACCCCACACACCTCTTGACCTAGCTCCTTTACCAGTCCACACACGGGTCTCTGAGTCTGCCGAAGTTTTTGCACAGCATATAAAAGACTTGCATAAAGAAATTCAAGCCAAAATAAATTTAAGTAACGAAACTTATAAGAAATTGGCTGATTCTCAAAGGCGAGTCAAAACTTTTGACGAAGGAGACTATGTAATGATTAGGTTAAGGCCTGAACAGTTTCCTCCTGGAACCGTTAGAAAGTTACATGCTAGGGGAGCTGGACCATTTAGAGTGGTAAAGAGAGTAGGATCCAATGCCTATGTGCTCGAGTTGCCTCCAGAACTAGGCATTAGCTCCACTCTCAACATTACAGACCTAGTAGAGTATAGGGAGCCAGCTGTGATTCCCAGTGAGGCTTTTGAACCTAATCCTGCTCTTGAGAGTGAACCTGACCCGGTGTGTCCACCAACAAATTGGCCTGTGAGGAAAGAGCAGATTGAAAAGATCCTGCATGATCAGGTTATCTCTACTCGTAATCGAGGATACCAAAGATACCTGGTCCGCTGGCTAGGAAGGCTAGATTCTGATGACTCTTGGATCTCCCGAGAAGAGTTACAAGAGCTGGACCCAGACCTCTTGGAGAGATACCAGAGCCAACTTGATCCATACTCGACAGGGTCGAGTTCCTCCCACCCTGGGAGAATTGGTGCGGGCACCAGACTCAGAAGAAGACTTCAGAGCTCCATCTGGATCTCTGATTAACCTTGCCCGAAGAATTAGGGTTTTTGGTTTGTAATAAGAGTTGACTAGATCAACTCAATTTAGCTTGAGTCTACATTACCTGCATTTTATTTTGTTGAGTCATGTTGACTCAGTAGTGGACTAGGGTTTCAAAATGGGATGTTACACTTTCTTCCAAGACCAGGCAAGTGGACATCACACTCCCAGCCACACTCCCAGTCCAGGGGGCGCCATATCCACATCCAGCAGCTTTTGGTCCCCACTCCACAGATGGCAACCTCCTTCTCTCATGCGCCAGATAAGGAGAAGTCCACCAAGAGACCACCAATCAAGGGGGCGGCCAAGACTTTCCCAAGAAAATCCAAGCCAAGAAGGGAAGAAATTTCTCTTGGAAGAGCATATCAAGGGGCGCCCATTAC
Source organism: Areca catechu (assembly GCA_021397845.1). Taxonomy (NCBI): domain Eukaryota; kingdom Viridiplantae; phylum Streptophyta; class Magnoliopsida; order Arecales; family Arecaceae; genus Areca; species Areca catechu. The sequence continues at coordinate 75,910,565 of CM038043.1, read as the reverse complement.
CTGCCAAAAAAATTTAAAACAAAGATGGGAAGAGCCTTGACTTAGGGAGGAAGAAAAGGAGGAGTCCAAAAGAATTCATCCAGGGAAGGAAGAAAATTTTTCTTGAAAAATCCAAGCAAGGTGGCGCCATCTACCTGCCATTTATAACCCAAATCCTAATTTTTGGTATTTTGGCCGACCATATGTAAGGGATTTGCCCTAATTTGGAGATCCCCTCCTTTAGTCCCACATGGAAAAATATGAAACCCTTCTCCCTTGTAAAGCATTATAAATTAAACCCTCTTGTAAGTTGAAAAAAATAATAGATGAATGAAAGAAATTTTTTTTATGAGCAAACTTGTGTTTTCTCTTTTCCGCACTTGCTTCCAGGTGTTGAGCTCCGTGAGGGAGTAAATTCGGGTTCCCCTAGAACCTTGAGGAGGTGAGAGATCTCCAAAATCCTAAACCCTAGGTTAGCTACTCAATTCCCAAACCCTAGCCGCCATCACCTTTTTTTTTTCCACCAAGCCCTAGTCTTTCCCTCTTCTCACGGCCACCTTCTCCAAGTCCTGGCCGACCACCAGCATCCGACTCCAGTCCAGATACTGTCGGCCTACAGCAATTCTAAGAGGAAGTCAGATCGGCCTCCAGGAGAATTTGATTTCAGCAACTTCAGCTTTCAAGTTCTTCAACCTGGTAAGATCTTTTCTTGAGTTTCTGAATTCCATCATTTGTTCCTCTTCTTTTCCAGATCTTGAGTCCAGGAGAAGCCGACCAAACCACGAGACCAGTATTGGAGGATCCATTGCAAAGATAGCCAACTCCAAGGATCCCACAATCTGCTCGAGAGAGTTCTTCCACCAGAATCCTGAGAAGATCACTGTCTGGTGAGTAAACCGTCCCTCCTCTCTATTTCTGTTCTGTTGAAAGTTCAGAGCGAAACCCTAGGTCTGGGAGTTTCTCAACCCCCAGTGATCCGTTACTTCTGAACTACTCTGATAATTTGGTTCCTTCTAAACTGTGCTTTCAATCTTTACTTAGTTTCCTTCAACGTAGTTTAGCTTTACTTTGAGTCGAAGCCAATTTCTGAAAAAATATAAAAAAAAAAAAAAAAAAGAGAATTAACTTTAATTTTACTTCCGCATATGCTTCTTAGTTCTTTATTCTGCATCAGTCCCAAAGCCAATCGCCTGGGTTCTAGGCGGTTGTCCTAAGTATTGTACTTTTTCAATGAATTAATAAAATATTATTTTTGGCAACTCATCACATATTGTATTTCACTAAGAGAACTTTTTCAACGTGGTGAAGTCCTTAGGACTACACTGATTTCGATACAGAGAGGATGTATCGAGTGGTCCTTAAACCCAGTTCACAACCAAAGGATATATTGTATTGGACGGCAATATATCAAGTATAGGTTGTTGTAGTTTACATCGTTTGGTTGTCCTCTTGACCAAATGAGTGTGGTGACACTGATGTGATCTACAAGTGGGATATATGTGATATCTCATTGAACGTGACTCCGTGCAGTCCCTTTCTGCCAAAGGGATACTCACGATTGGATATGGGTATAAGTGTCCCTCTGACCTGAGGTCATCACGGTAGCTTGCAAGCAACTCCCTGTGTTTTGGTGCCGAACTACCCGGATTTTTAATTCGGTGACGGAAGGTTTCTGGGTACAGGCAAGTACTTGTGGAGCAGTGATGGACCAAGATGGAATTGACCTGTCCAAACAGTTTGGATTGAATGTCTCGCAGTATCTCAATTTAGCAAATCCTCGGCCGGGGTAGCCTGGTGAAGAGTCACTGGGCTTGCGAGGTTGAGACACGTAGTCGACTGACTCAGTCTAGGTTGTCAGCCCAATCTCAGTCGTCCTGAGCATTAGAGGTCAAAGGGATGAATTATACGGTAACCATATGCCAGAGGTTCGATAGTTTGCTCCCGCATCTTTGACCTATCCGGACACCGGGATCCATTGCTAGATGGTTTCCTGTGCTGGTACTAGAACTGTTCTAGTGCTACCGTTTAGGTTCGAACCTATGAGGTCACACGCCACACAGGATAACTCTCTGATCCGGATACCGATTATGATTGGGAATCGTCTTGGTTTCATGGTCACAGTATTTTTTAGCACTTTTTCATGGTCTTGCCCTTGGTTGGGTCAGCCAAAAATTGTTCCGGGCTGACCAAGTCTGTGCCAGGATTTTTCTGAATCAGATTTGAACTGATTCGGAGGTAAATTCGGCCTTCAATTGGTTGTGAACCAATTGAATTATTTTAATGGGCTTGGACCGTTCCAATTGGATTGAACCGGATTTTTTAATGGACCGTTGTTTCTCCCTTTGACCGCTTCACACAGTCTTTTTCCTCTCGCCTGGGGAATTCCTATCGTCCGACGTTGTTGGACGTCTTCTCGCCTCCCTCCACCGCTTGCACTTTAAACCCATTTTTATTACTCCTAAATGCTGGTTTATTGGGTGGTTTTAAGCCTCCGAAATCCTTTGGCCTTTCCCAGCATATATCTCCCTTGCTGCTGCTCCTTTATAACTTCTTGGCTGCAGTCCCCTGGTTCGAAGAACAGAGAGAAGGTCGTCACCGTGTGAGAATAAAAATAAGGGGCTGTGAGAGTTCTTGTTTGCTGGGATTCCCTTCCTTTCCACCTGTGAAGTTGAGGGCTACGTTTTTGTGAGTAGAAGGAAGAGAAACCAAGCCATTAATCCCTGTTCTCGTGCTCAAAATCCTTGCTGCAGCAATTCTATTTTGCTGCAGCAACCTATGACCGTGAACCATCTTCCGGCGGCTAGCACCATGCATGGAGAGGGATCGGAGAGCCTCGGGCATGTCTCCCCTCTAGAGGGAGTATTCTTCTACTCCTCGGAGCAAACCATGCGAGCCGGGATCGCTCCAGTTGCCCAAAATCCAACGACGAAGACAGCTACTCTGTTCTGCTACCATTTTCGCACAGCAGACTTCGATGAATTTTTACGAATTATTGGCTTAGTTTTTCTTACTGAAACTAGTGCCAAATCGAAGAGGACTTCCTTAAGAATCTACAGCTCAAATTTGGGAGTGATCGGAGGTCCGGAAGGCGGCATTCCGGGAACTTTTCGGAGGTCTGGAAGGCGGCATTCCGGGGACTTTTCGGAAGCCCAGTTTTCAGCCCAAGGTGGAAGACGACTGGAATAACTTTATTCCAGTTATTCCAGTCTATTCCATATTTATCCCAGACTTATTCCAGCTGGGAATAAGGTATATTTTTTTTGGTTTTATTTTCGGTGCATATGTAGATCTAGATTTATTAAAATATTTATAAATTTTATATGTCCTGTATCATGCCAATACATGCATCTTGCATATGCTAGATCCTGTGCGGAGTAGGTATTTTCGGCATTTATTAAAAATATTTTAAAATACTTACCCATTCCCTGTGCTGTTGCATGCTTAGCGTAGGGCACCTGCAACCGCATTTTTACTTTCAGGGATATGTCCGTACCCCAAAGTGGAGTCCCCGATATGGAGTTCCCACCAAAGGAACAGATACTTGAATTATGGTGAAGCAAAGCTTGGCCTTCCGCAACTTTCTGCAGGCGATGCCAAAGGTATGACATGGGCACCCCCAAACCCCATGCCTAGCGACATACAGCCACATCCATAGCTGCTCCACCAATAGCCACCAACGGTCATGGCACAACACTTAGAGCTTCCCCAAGTGAAGATCTAACCAAGGCCCCAAGACCTGCTGCCCTGGGCGGTCTCTCCCGAAATAGAAGCGCCCCTCTTAGAAGGGGCATCGAAGCTAAAAAGGTGGGGAGGACTTTCTCGGCTCGGAGTGCCACCTAAAGGCCCAAGAAAGGGAGGATGGAGTCTCTCTCTCTCTCAGGCTCTCCCAAGGCCATAGGAGTCCGACTCGGCCTCTAGAGGAAGGTAAGGAAGGTAAACACATAGGGAAAAGTGAGGAAAAGGTAAGTAGGCAGGCAACCAAGCACTACCGAGCGAACCACCGGCCCAAGAAGACTGCCCGCTCCTCACTCTTGATCCCTCCTCTTTTTCATTCCTTTACATTCCTATTCTTGAGTCACACCCTCTCGGTGGATGGGTCCCCCAAGCCCTATGCCATGGAGGTCTTGTCTGTTCCCCTCAATCATCCCACTAACTTGATCATCAGAGTGTCCCCATCAGAATCCCCGGCCCGGGTCTCCCCAGTGTCCTCGTCAGAATCCCCGGCCCGGGTCTCCCCTATCTTGTAGGAAGGAAGGAAGAGGGCCAGCATGGCCGAGAGCAGGAAGCCATAGAGCAGGATGGAGCAGATAGGTCCCCGAGCCATCACAGCACCCGATGGTGATGGGAGGATCCCTCGATGTGACCAAGCTACAGGCGACGGCGATCTTGGTAGGAACAGATTGGCATGCTAGGTAGGGAAAAGTTTTTAAGATCCTGGTGACCAATAGATTGGTGCACCAGGAAGGAAAAATTTTCAGGATCCTGGCAACCAACAGATTGGCACACCAGGAAGGGGACAATTTTCAAGACCACCCTCGACTCTAGGGGGATAGATCGGGGGTACAAAAAAAATGAAAATGGCCATGCTTTCCTGAATGCCAGTCGCCTCCTGCTGCACCCTCCAGTCGAAACCGGCCCCATCAATCTTCTCTCATGACGATGATCAACAAGTTTGACCCATATTTCTCCCCCTGAAAGAGTAACTCACTCCTATACAAGCGACCAAAGTCTGACGGGTAACTCTCTCCCCCTATCACATTCATTATGTGAAAAGCTATGTGATAGATCCACAAGGAAAGATTCTGTCTCACCATCAACGGCAAGTATCATGGTCTAACACCTACTGTTGAGGCCAAAGTCCAATGGATGCCAACCGGGAAACCCTAGGGGTCCTGCCATCTATCGCTTGACTCTCAGCTCAATCCTTGCCATGCTTATAGTCCAGAGATATTTGCTACGACACACTCTTGCTATCATCTCTATCTGACTGGAAACTGGAGTTAGAGTACCCCACAAGTTTCAAGTCAGGTTCTCCATAAATCAGCCATTGATTTTTAGTATTTCTCAAATACTTAAGGATGGACTTAACCACCTTCCAATGCACCTCACCTGGGTCAGACTGGTATCTGCTCACTACTCCTAGTGAGTATGCCACGTCTGGTCTAGTACAAGTCATAGCATACATGATAGAGCCTACTGCAGAAGCATAAGGTACTCTACTCATGCGCTCTCTTTCCTCTGGAGTTGTCACACAATCCTTCTTGGAAAGAGTAATTCCAGAACCTATCAGGAGATAGCCTTTCTTGGAATTTTTCATGCTGAACCGTTTTAGCACGGTGTCAATGTACGTAGACTGGGACAATCCCAAAAGCTTCTTAGATCTATCTCTATAGATCTTCATACCTAGTATGTGAGAAGCTTCACCCAAGTCCTTCATGGAGAACTAAGATGATAACCAGACCTTTATTCCTTGTAATGCTGCGACATCATTCCCGATTAAGAGAATGTCGTCAACATACAGTACTAGGAATACAATCACAGAACCATTAACCCATTTATAGATGCACGGTTCTTCTCCGTTCCTAATGAAGCCATATGATTTGATACACTTATCAAACCATAAGTTCCAACTTTGAGATGCTTGCTTGAGTCTATAGATGGACCTCTGCAACTTACATACTTTTGATTCATCTATGGATGTGAACCCTTCAGGCTGTATCATATACACCTCCTCTTCCAGCTCCCCATTTAGGAAAACGATTCGGACATCCATCTGCCAGATCTCGTAATCAAAATATGCTGCCAAAGCAAGCATGATCCGAATGGACTTAAGCATTGCCACAGGGGAGAAAGTCTCGTCATAATCGATACCATATCGCTGACGATACCCCTTGGCAACCAGACAGGCTTTATAGGTCTCTACCTTCCCATCTGCGCCCCTTTTCCTCTTGAAGATCCATTTACACCCGATAGGTTTTATCCCTTCAGGCAGATCAACCAATGTCCATACATTGTTGATTTCCATGGACTCCATTTCGGATCGCATGGCTCCAAGCCATGCCTTAGAGTCAGATCTCTGAAGTGCATCCATATAGGTGATCGGATCCTCATTGTTCTCATCGAGCTCAATGGGATCATTGTCCTGGACCAAGAAACCATAGTATCTGTCCGGCTGATATGGTATTCTACCGGATCTCCTAATGGGTTCTGGGTGTGATTCAATCACAGCCGGTTCTACGATGTCCTTAGAGTGTGCAAGTTCTTCTATTGGCTGAACTTCATCAAGTTCAATCTTAAAGGCTATAGTTCCTTCTCCAAGGAACTCCTTTTCTAAAAAGATAGCTCTAAGAGCAACGAACACCTTTTGTTCATTCTCCAAGTAGAAGAAATACACTTTGGTTTCCTTAGGATAACAAATAAATAAACACCGATCAGACCTTGGACCAAGTTTGTCTGAGTCTAAACGCTTTACGTAAGTCGGATAGCACCAGACTCGAAGGTGTGAGATTGAGGATTTACGTCCATTCCACATCTCATACGGAGTGGAGACAACAGACTTACTTGGAACATTATTTAATAAGTAACAGGCTGTCTGAAGCGCATATCCCCAAAAGGATAGCGACAGAGTTGCAAAGCCCATCATGGATCGAACCATGTCCAACAAGTTTCGATTCCTCCTTTCTGACACACCATTCAACTGTGGTATTCCTGGAGGAGTCCACTGAGAGAGAATTCCATTCTCCTCAAGATATGTCAAAAATTCACCAGATAAGTATTCACCACCTCGATCAGATCGAAGGGTTTTAATACTTTTTCCAGTTTGCTTTTCTACTTCATTACGGTATCGTTTGAACATTTCAAACGACTCAGACTTATGTCTCATTAAAAAGACATAACCGAATCTTGAAAAGTCGTCTATAAAAGTAATGAAATATTTGTATCCTCTTCTGGTACTAACTGTCATCGGTCCACATACATCAGTATGTATTAGACTTAGAAGTTCTGTAGCTCGTTCACCTTTTCCAGTAAAAGGTGACTTGGTCATTTTACCAAGTAAACAGGATTCATAAGTGGACAGTGATTCAGAATCACTGACCTCGAGGAGTCCATCTCCTCGCATCTTGTTTATCCTATTTTGGTTAATATGACCTAGCCTACAGTGCCAAAGATACAAATCATTGACATTATCTAATCTTGGAAATTTACTAGAAGTGTACATTACACTAACAGGCCTTGATAGTACATATATGCCATTATTTAATATAGCTTTCATTATAACAAAGTTATTCAAAATAACATTGCAAAAATCTCCTTTTATTGATAGTTCAAAACCATAATTGGCCAAAAGGCCTACAGAGATTATGCTCATAATGAAACTAGGACAATAGTGACAGTCGACTAGTTCGATAGTACAAGACTCAAAGACAAGACGCAAGACTCCGACCGCCAGTACTGGAACACGATTTCCATTCCCGATGCTCAGAAACAATTCTCCATCTTCAAATCTTCTGCTAACTAGAAGTCCCTGTAATGAATTACAAACATGAATTGGACTACCAGTATCCAATACCCAGTTAGCAGTATCAACAATAGAATAATTACAAGGTTTTATCATATAAATACCTTGTTCAGCAAACTTCTACTTCCTCGGCCTGTTCGGATCAAGGGACGCAATATAAAGAGGACAGTTCCTCTTCCAGTGTCCCTTCTTCTTGCAGTAGAAGCACTCTGCAGAAGACTGATCAGCCTTATACTTCCTGGTCTGACTAGGGCCAGGAGCATTCTGCACCTTCTTTCCTTTCTTATTCATTTTCTTCTTCCCTTTCTTAAAGGGACGACGACCTCTACTTCCTCCCACTAAATTCACCACCCCCTTATTCAGTTGGTGGTCTTTCTCGAAAGTCTGCAGCAACCCCAAAAGACCATGGTAGTTGACTGCAGGCTTATTCATTCTATAATGATCGAGAAAATCAAGATAGGAGGAGGGAAGAGAATTCAGGATCGCATCTTTGCCGAGCTGCTCGTGCAAGGGGCATCCGAGTTTGCCCAGTTTTTTAATCAGCTCGATCATGTACAATACATGATCAGTGACTGAACCACCATTCGGCATCTTGGAGTTGTAGATAGCACAAGACACTTTGTACCGTTCTACATCATCCGGGGTGCCGAAGGATTCCTTCAACTTTTGTAGGATTTCATCAGGTTGGGCCTCCTCGAATTTGCGACTGAACTCGTCATTCATCGCTGCTAACATAATGCACCGGACAATAGTCCGATCAGAGACCCACTTTAGATAAGCGTCTCTGACCGCACTCCGTGCATTAGCGGGAGGGATTTCAGGTGCCAGATCCGTTATCACATAGAGGATCCGTTCATGCTCCAGAACGATTATCAATCTTCGATACCAACTATCGAAGTTGTGACCCTTTAACTTCTCATTATCGAGAAGTGACTGGAGTGATAAATTGGAAGACATCTGAAAAGAAAATAAGACCAAATTAGTGTATGAATTAATAACTTAACCAAAAGACTTGGACTTTAGTCTAAAGGTTTCTCCCACTAATTATTCAGATTGGTAGCCTCTAACTCCAATCCGTGAAAACATTTTTTTCAAGTGGGTACTGAAATCCAATAGGCTACGCATGAGCATGAGCCCAACTATGGCCGGCTCACCCATACGAGCCTAAAGGTAGGTTCGTAAACCAATTGTTTTCCTAAACAATTTTCAGTATTTTATTTTGCCCCAGAGAACACCCCAATCGGCCTAGGGGCCTCCTATTGCGGGTCTCTGGTTAGGTCCAACCATTAAAATGACAAATTCAATGCTTCCAGCTAACTAAAGACCAAGCCCGACTATGGTCGGCCCACCTGGTCCCGTTAAGGAGGTTGCACTGAACCATCATTGAACAGATAGAAATTCTAGTCGTCGGATGTACACCCGTTCTATGGAACTGCCGATGCACACCAAGCTAGTGGACACATTTCTAACCGACTTAATGGGAGGCTAAGACACTGTCAACTCCTTGACTTAGTCTTTTTAAGGACCTAATAATTTTAGAGGATTTTTAGTTGTGACAGAAGAAAAAGAAGAAGGACATGGATCAACCTCCCACTGAATCAATCAGATTCCAGGAGGGTTGAAAAAAATCAACAAATTGATCCATAGGCACCTATAGATCAGTCAAACTGATCAACCTTGGTGACATGGGTTAACTCGAGTCATTGAGCTTTTCCAATCAGTTCTGGTCGACTCGACTAGCCAGGTAGGTGAGATCATGGGTGAGTATCCGCCATTAACCATCTTTCCTAGACACCAACCAAGTTGGCCAGGAAAGTGGTAGCCTCATACAACCATGATCACAATGCCAAACCTACCTTGACACCAGTCGATTTACCAGACTCGATCAGACTAGCCTAAAGACTCGGGCGTCCATTGAGCCACTAATTGGATCCATTTTAGATGAACGGATCAACTAATCTAACTATTAGATAGTTCTAAAGAAGGGCCTTAAACAACTTTTGTTTAATCTTCTTGTTATCCAGTTCAACTAAACCTAGGTCTAACCCATTGATGGACCCAACTAGTCAGCTAACCCAATTTAACTCAAAATGGCTTATGCAATGTTTTAAATTTCATAAACCTAAATTTTTTTTTAATAAGCCAAACTCTTAATTAAAATAATTTTTAATTAAGTCTCTATGTAAAACAATTTTACATAACTAATCATGCATCAAGATATTTTACAAATATTTTATATTCATATAAAACATGCCAAATAACATGTATCATCAAATTAAAACATTTTTAATTTAAAAATTCTTTAAAGATCCTTCTGAAGAGGATAACACAGACGATCCGCATCGTGTCAAAGATACACGGTCATGGTGAAGGTCTCAACTAGGTTCTAAAAAGAAATCTGGATACATTATTAGATTAAACAAATTTTAATCTATAAACATGCATACAAGAATAGATTACACATGCAACCTTGCTCTGATACCACAGAAAGAAAAACGGTGCAGGTGGTTTGACAAAATCCTACACTAGGCATGCAAACAGCTACGGGAGCAGAATGGATTTTAAAACATTTTTAAAAATTCGCGCAGCAGAAATCCTGCTCCGTCCAGAACCTAATCTATTCAAGTTGCATGTATTAAAAATTAGGCATGTAACAGGCATAAAATATTTGTAAAATATCAAAACAAGTAGATTTATTTATGCATGATTAAAAATAATTTTTCCATACCTTTATTCCGGCTGGAATAACCCTGGAATAAACCTGGAATAGGCTGGAATAGCTAGAATAAAACTATTCCAGCCTTCTTCTTCCTTGGGCTGAAAACTTGCTCTGTTTTTGGGTTGCAAAATGTCATCAGAACAATGGCTTCCGGACCTCCGTTTGCTTCCAAATTTCAGCAGGGACAAGGTGGAGAAGTCTACTTCGATTTGCCACCAATATCTGCAACCAAAACAAGATAAAAATGGTATAGAAAATCGCCAAAGTCTGCTGCCAGAAAACTGCAGCAGAACAGGATAGCAGGTTAATCTTCGCGTTTGAAGCTGCAGCGGCGATCCCGGCTCGCATGGCTTGCTCCAAGGAGTATAAGAGTACTCCCTCTAGAGGGGAGATGTGCCCGAGGCTCTCGGATCCCTCTCCACACGCGGTGCTAGCCACTGGAAGATGATATGATCACAATGAGCTGCAGCAAATCCTGTTTGCTGTTGTGCAGATTTGAGCACCTCAAAAGGCAATGAAAAGGCCCTTGAAACACTCACTCACACTCTCCAAATATCACCCTACAAGCACCCAGTGGAAGTAAGAAAAATAATCTCTCAAATGGGCCTCTCAAAGAAACCCCAGGAATTATCTCTTCTCAGGTGAGATACTACTCTGAAAATAGGGCTGCGGTTGGGGTTTATATAGGCTACAGGGAGGAAGATTAAAGGACTGGGAGGCCATGAAAACTTGCTATCGTTCACCCAATAAACAAGCCATATAAATGAGGATAAAGACACCCGGTGGAGGAGAAGAAGAGACAATGCCCACACAGCATCGAAAGGCCTTCAACCGGTCTCTGCGTTTCTTCCAGCAACGTGAAACTCTTTACACGGTGAATTAAAATGTTGAAATTGGTCAAAAGAACATTGGTTCAAAAATTGGTCCAAGCCAAAAAAGAAACGGTTCAATCAAAACCGGTTTGGTCCAATTTCCTTATTTGGTTCAATCCCACTAAACCTCTTGGTTCAAACCAATTAAACTAGTTCAAGCCTAATTAAATTGGTTCATGGGATTAAAATTGGTTCACAACCAATTGAAGGCCAAAATGAACTCCGAATCAGTTCAAAACTGATTCAGAAAAAACCTGGCGCAGTCTTGGTCAACCCGGAATAATTTTCGGTTGACACAGACAAGGGCAAGACGGGAAAAAGAGTGCTCAAAAAATACTGTGACCATAAAACCGAGATGATTTCCAATCATAATTGGTATCCGGATCAGTGAGTAATCCTCTGTGACGAGTGACCTCATAGGTTCGAACCTAAACGGTAGCACTAGAACAATTCTAGTACCAGCACAGGAAACCATCTAGCAATGGGTCCCAGCGTTCGGATAGATCGAAGATGCGGGAGCAAACTATCGAACCTCTGGCATATGGTTACCGTATAATTCATCCCTTTGACCTCTAATGCTCAGGACGACTGAGATTGGGCTGCCAACCCAGACTGAGTCAGTCGACTATGTGTCTCAACCTTGCAAGCCCAGTGACTCTTCACAAGGACTACCCCGGCCGAGGATTTGTTAAATTGAGATACTGCGAGACATTCAATCCAAACTGTTTGGACAGGTCAATTCCATCTTGGTCCATCACTTCTCCACAAGTACTTTCCTGTACCTAGAAACCTTCCATCACCGGATTAAAAATTCGGGTAGTCCGGCACCAAAGCACAGGGAGTTGCTTGCAAGCTACCATGATGACTTCATGTCAGAGGGACACATATACCCATATCCAATCGTGAGTATCCCTTTGGCAGAAAGGGGCTGCACGAAGTCACGTTCAATGAGATATCACATATCCCACTTGCAGATCACATCAGTGTCTCCGCACTCATTTGGTCAAGAGGACAACCAAACGATGTGAACTACAACAACCTATACTTGATATATTGTCGTCCAATACAATATATCCTTTGGTTGTGAACAGGGTTTAAGGACCACTCGATACATCCTCTCTGTATCGAAGTCAGTGTAGTCCTAAGGACTTCATCACATGGAAAGAGTTTATTTCAGGGAAATTTAGTATGTGATGAGCTGCCAAAAATATATTTTATTAATTCAAAGAAAGAGTACAAAACTGAGCTCAACTGCCTACAACCCAGGCGATTGGCTTTGGGACACAATTCCCAACAGATTGGCCTTCCACCAAGGATGTACTCAATGGATAAGCCATCAATTTTACTCTAATGTATTCAGAGACACTGCTCTGATACCAGTTATTTCCCAGGTGGCTATCCAAGAGGGGGTTGAATTGGGCCTTTTAAAAATTGAAGGCAAGAAATATGCAATTTAAAATCCTTTGCAAGTGGTATGTGCTGTGATAGAATTATAAAATGCAGAAGCTAAACAGAGTCAAGAAAGCACAATACAAATACACCAAATTTATAGTGATTCAAAGCAACCCAGCTCCTATGTCCACTACCCAAGATACCACTTGGGATTTCCATTATATTCACATCCGAATACAATAGGATTGTTTTACAGGATCACAATCCAAAACCTTTACACTTTGATTTTATGGGATCACCGAAGAAAACCCAACACCCTTTAGTTTTAACAGGCTCACCAAAGAAACCCAACTTGGATTTCACAAGATCACTAAAAACCTAACCCTTAATTTCAACAAGGCTCACCAAGAACCTATTTGGTTTTTCAACCGGGCTCACCAATAACCCAACAATTCAAAAATTGAATTTAAAATAAATACAACAAGAATGACAAACTCAATTTGTCGGATAGTTGTCGGTGTAGCTTGTTGGAAGTCCACTTGAATGCACTTGAATAGACTTTAATTAATTTATTGGCTTCTTTCCAAAGTTGCTTCAAGCTTCATATTGGAGTTGGTGAAGACTTGAAAGCTTGACTTGAATGCTCTTGTGCTCTTTTGCTGTTGGTAGGTAGGATATTAAATGAAGCTCTCTCTTCTTTGAAGAACTCTCTAATTCATTGCTTTAAGGAAGTTCAAATCCTTCAAATTTAAAGTCTTCCATCATCCCAAGGTAGTTCTAGCAGTTGTAGACCATTGGGGAATGATTTGTGACCGTTGGAGCACCTTTTAGCATTCAAAAACAAATTCTGGAACTAGCCATTAAATACCTGGAAATGACATTCGAGTCGGCTTAGATTCCTTCGAGTCCGCTCAGATCCTTTGAGTCGATGGGTCGAGTCACCAAATCTTCAATGAAGTCGGCTCTTTATCTTAGGGTGCAAAACATCACTCTGAACGAGTCGTCTCTTGAAAGCTCGGGTCGGCTCGAACTTCTTTCTTTGAAAAATTTGAACTCGAGGAGTCGGCTCTTTCAGCTTGAGTCGGCTTTTCTTCTCAGGTTCAAAAAACCTTACTCTAGAAGAGTTGACTCGGTGCAATTTGGGTTGGCTCGCTTTCTCAGGCTTTCATAATTAGGTCTGGCAGAGTCGACTCTTTTTGGTTTGGGTTGGCTAGCCTGGCTGTTCTCAAAAATCTTCAAAAAATAGACTCTGGAGGAGTCGGCTCGGACTGATTCCAGGCAACTCGGATTCACTGGAGTTGGCTTGCTTTCCATCGAGTTGGCTCAAATTGTTGCATTCCAGAATCCTTGCTACATGCCAATAAGCAGAGTCGGCTCTTCATCACTTGGGGTCAGCTCGAGTGTCTTCTTCAGGATTTTTACAATTGAACTTAAAGAAAACTCTCACCAACTCTTTTATAATTTCACACAAACCAACTCAAACTAAAATTCATGGCACACACACTCACAGAAGTAACCCTTTTAATTGATTTTTCTTAGCATTTCTGAATGGGTTCTTCTTTACAAAAATATTTGCAACACAACTCAACCAAGAAAATAGAAGTGTAGGAGTTGAAGTTTGAACATGTTATTCATCCTACAAAAACTTGTCAAATACTTGAAGAGTTGTCAGAAATAAATGTACATGCTCCTAGGTTTGGTTATCATCAAAATCACTTATGGGATTAACACAAGCACACAGCAGTAGAATAAAAACTCAATATATTTCATGAATAAATTCACCTCCATACAAGAGAGGGGGGCTTCTTTTATAAGCTCACAAACTTGTCCCCCAAGTTAGGATAGAAAATATATTAAATAGGAATTTGAATCCCACCAAAACCCTAGCTAGAATACATGTCAAGCCCTCACCTACTTTCCCTCAAACTCCCTCTCTCTCACTTGCCTTGGTCAGCCAAGGGAGGTGACCCTAAGTGGCCGACCAAGGGTAGATGACCATAAGAAATTATGTTGCCTCTTGGTGCTTCTCATGGGCCTTGGGCGGCCCAACATGCTCCAAGCTGCGATCCAGGACTCCAAGCTACGATTCAGGATTTCAGGCTGTGATCCAGGGTTCCAGGTGTTGGGAATTATGTCCCAAAGCCAATCGCCTGGGTTGTAGGCGGTTGTGCTAAGTATTGTACTTTTTCGATGAATTAATAAAATATTATTTTTGGCAGCTCATCACATATTGTATTTCCCTAAGAGAACTCTTTCCATGTGATGAAGTCCTTAGGACTACACTAATTTCGATACAGAGAGGATGTATCGAGTGGTCCTTAAACCCTGTTCACAACCAAAGGATATATTGTACTGGACGGTAATATATCAAGTATAGGTTGTTGTAGTTTACATCGTTTGGTTGTCCTCTTGACCAAATGAGTGTGGTGACACTGATGTGATCTACAAGTGAGATATATGTGATATCTCATTGAACGTGACTCCATGTAGTCCCATTCTGCCAAAGGGATACTCACGATTGGATATGGGTATAAGTGTCCCTCTGACCTGAGGTCATCACGGTAGCTTGCAAGCAACTCCGTGTGCTTTGGTGCCGGACTACTCGGATTTTTAATCCGGTGATGGAAGGTTTCTGGGTACAGGCAAGTACTTGTGGAGCAGTGATGGACCAAGATGGAATTGACATGTCCAAACAGTTTGGATTGAATGTCTCGCAGTATCTCAATTTAGCAAATCCTCGGCCGGGGTAGCCCTAGTGAAGAGTCACTGGGCTTGCGAGGTTGAGACACGTAGTCGACTGACTCAGTCTGGGTTGGTAGCCCAATCTCAGTCGTCCTGAGCATTAGAGGTCAAAGGGATGAATTATACGGTAACCATATGCCAGAGGTTCGATAGTTTGCTCCCGCATCTTCGACCTATCCGGACGCCGGGACCCATTGCTAGATGGTTTCCTGTGCTGGTACTAGAACTGTTCTAGTGCTACCATTTAGGTTCGAACCTATGAGGTCACACGCCACAAAGGATAACTCTCTGATCCGGATATCGATTATGATTGGGAATCGTCTCGGTTTCATGGTCACAGTATTTTTGAGCACTCATTTTTCTCGTATTGCACTTGTCTGAGTCAACCGAAAATTATTCCGGGTTGATCAGGACTGCGCCAAGTTTTTTCTGAATCAGTTTTGAACTGATTCGGAGTTCGTTTCGGCCTCCAATTGGTTGTGAACCAATTAACCCAATTTTGATTAGGGTTGGACCAGGTTCAATTGGATTGAACCACCGTTGGTTAATTGAACCAATGGGTTTGAACCAAATTGGTTTAATAGGATTGAACCAAGGATTAAATATTTGGTTTGATCCGGTTTATTGAACCAGTATTTATCCCTTCAACCGTTTACACGGTTATTTGCTAGAATTCCTATCTCTGGAAGGCCAAAAGAAACAAACAATGGCATTTTCTCCTCCCTCCACCCGTTCCATTATTCTCTTCTAATGGCTGGTAAATGGGTTTAAAGGCTTGTTAATGAGTGATTAACCGATGGCTCTTTTCACCTCCCGTCTCTCCCTCTCCCACGCTCTCTCTCTTACAGCTTATATAAACCAAGTGCAACCCAAAGCAGTGTTCCCTGTTTTTTTTTTTTTAGCTCGAAAGTTTCAGCCGTGCATTGTCTTCTCACCGTGAGAAGAAGGGTTTCACCATTTGAGAGGGAAATTTTTTGTGCTGTCCTAGTACTCCTTGAGGGCTGGTTTTGGGAGTGTTGTGAGGGAGAGAAACCAAGATTCTTCCCACCATTTGAGTGCTCAAAATTCCTGCTGCAGCAATTCTGTTTTGCTGCAGCAACCTGTGACCGTGAACCATCTTCCGGCGGCTAGCACCGCGCGTGGAGAGGGATCGGAGAGCCCCGGGCATGTCTCCCCTCTAGAGGGAGTATTCTTCTACTCCTCGGAGCAAACCACGCGAGCCGGGATCGCTCCAGTTGCCCGAAATCCAACGACGAAGACAGCTACTCTGTTCTGCTACCATTTTCGTACAGCAGACTTCGATGAATTTTTACGATTTATTGTCTTAGTTTTTCTTGCAGAAACTAGTGCCAAATCGAAGAGGACTTCCTTAAGAATATACAGCTCAAATTTGGGAGCGATCGGAAGTCCGGAAAGTGGCATTCCGGGGACTTTTCGGAAGCCCAGTTTTCAGCCCAAGGTTGAAGATGACTGGAATAACTTTATTCCAGTTATTCTAGTCTATTCCAGGTTTATCCCAGACTTATTCCAGCTGGGAATAAGGTATGTTTTTGGGTTTTATTTTCGGTGCATGTGTAGATCTAGATTTATTAAAATATTTATAAATATTATATGTCCTGTATCATGCCAATACATGCATCTTGCATATGCTAGATCCTGTGCGGAGTAGGTATTTTTCGTATTTATTAAAAATATTTTAAAATACTTACCTATTCCCTGTGCTGTTGCATGCTTAGCGTAGGCACCTGCAACCATATTTTTTACTTTCAGTGGCATCAGAGCGAGGTTCTAGTATAACATATCTTGATGCATGTATAATAGATTAAATTGTTTAATCTTGGGATTAGAGAGTACTTTTAGGAACCTAGTTGAGACCTTCACCATGGCTGTGTGTCTTTGACACGATGCGGCTCGTCTGTGTTGGCCTCTTCAGAAGGATCCTTTAAGGAAATCAAAAAGAAATTAAAATTATTTTATAAATTTGGCATGATTTATAATTTTGTTATTTGGGTCATATAATATTTATAAAAGTATAAATCTAGATATGATGCATAATTTAAGATGTAAAATTGTTTTACATAGAGACTTAATTAAAAAAAATGTTTTAATTAAGTATTTGGCTTAATAAAAATTTTTAGGTTTATGAAATCTAATAAAATTTGCATAAGCCAAATTGGGTTAATTGGGTTAGCTGATTATTTGGGTCCATCACTGGGTTAGACCTAAGTTTAGTTGAACCGGATTAAAAGAAGATTAAACAAAAGTTGTTTAAGGTCTTTCTTTAGAACTATCTAATAGTTAGATTAGTTGATCCGTTCATCTAAAATGGATCCAATAGTGGCTCAGTGGATGCCCGAGTCTTTATGCTGGTCTGATCGAGTCTGGTAAACCGACTGGTGTCGAGGTAGGTTTGGCAATTATGATCATGGTTTTATGAGGCTACCTCTTTCCTGGCCAACTTGGTTGGTGTCTAGGAAAGATGGTTAATGGTGGATACTCACCCATGATCTCACCTACCTGGCTAGTCGAGTCGACCAGAACTGATTGGAAAAGCTCAATGACTCGAGTTAACCCATGTCACCCAGGTTGATCGGTCTGACTGATCAATAGGTGCCCATGGGTCAATTGTTGATTAAATTCAACCCTCCTGGAATCTGATTGATTCAGTGGGAGGATGATCCATGTCCTTACCTTTTTCTTCTGTCATAACTAAAAAAAAAAAAAAAAAAAATCCTCTAAAATTATTAGGTCCTTAAAAAGACTAAGTCAAGGAGTTGACAGTGTCTTAGCCTCCCATTAAGTTGGATAGAAATATGTCCACTAGCTTGGTGTGCATCGGCAGTTCCATAGAACGGGTGTACATCCAGCGACTGGAATTTCTATCTGATCGATGATGGTTCAGTGCAACCTCCTTAACGGGACCAGGTGAGCCGGCCATAGTCGGGCTTGGTCTTTAGTTAGCTGGAAGCATTGGATTAGTCATTTTAATGGTTGGACCTAACCAGAGACCCGCAATAGGAGGCCCCTAGGCCGATTGGGGTGTTCTCTGGGGCAAAATAAAATACTGAAAATTGTTTAGGAAAACAATTGGTTTACGAACCTACCTTTAGGCTCGTATGGGTGAGCCGGCCATAGTCGGGCTCATGCGTAGCCTATTGGATTTCAGTACCCACTTGAAAAAAATGTTTTCACGGATTGGAGTTAGAGGCTACCAATCTGAAAAATTAGTGGGAGAAACCTTTAGACTAAAGTCCAAGTCTTTTGGTTAATTTATTAATTCATATACTAATAGGTCTTATTTTCTTTTCAGATGTCTTCCAATTTATCACTCCGGTCACTTCTCGATAACGAGAAGTTAAAGGGTCACAACTTCGATAGTTGGTATCGAAAGTTGAGAATAGTTCTGGAGCACGAATGGATCCTGTATGTGTTAACGGATCCGGCACCTGAAATACCTCCCGCTAATGCACGGAGTGCAGTCAGAGATGCTTATCTGAAGTGGGTCTCTGATCGGACTATTGTCCGTTGCATTATGCTAGCGGCGATGAACGACGAGTTCACTCGCAAATTCGAGGAGGCCCAACCTGATGAAATCCTTCAAAAGTTGAAGGAATCCTTCGGCACCCCGGATGATGTAGAACGGTACAAAGTGTCTTGTGCCATCTACAACTCCAAGATGCCGAATGGCGGTTCAATCACTGATCATGTATTATACATGATCGAGCTGATTGAAAAACTGGGCAAACTCGGATGCCCCTTGCATGAGCAGCTCGGCAAGGATGCGATCCTGAATTCTCTTCCCTCCTCCTATCTTGATTTTCTCGATCATTATAGAATGAACAAGCCTGCAGTCAACTACCATGGTCTTTTGGGGTTGCTGCAGACTTTCGAGAAAGACCACCAACTAAATAAGGGGGTGGTGAATTTAGTGGGAGGTAGTAGAGGTCGTCGTCCCTTTAAGAAAGGGAAGAAGAAAATAAATAAGAAGGGAAAGAAAGTGCAGAATGCTCCTGGCCCTAGTCAGACCAGGAAGTATAAGGCTGATTAGTCTTCTGCAGAGTGCTTCTACTGCAAGAAGAAGGGACACTAGAAGAGGAACTGTCCTCTTTATATTGCGTCCCTTGATCCGAACAGGCCGAGAAAGCAGAAGTCTGCTGAACAAGGTATTTATATGATAAAACCTTGTAATTACTCAATTGTTGAAACTGCTAACTGGGTATTGGATACTGGTAGTCCAATTCATGTTTGTAATTCATTACAGGGACTTCAAGTTAGCAGAAGATTTGAAGATGAAGAACAGTTTCTGAGCATCGGGAATGGAAATCGTGTTCCAGTACAGGCGGTCGGAGTCCTGCATCTTGTCTTTGAGTCTTGTACTGTCGAACTAGTCGACTGTCACTATTGTCCTAGTTTCATTATGAGCATAATCTCTGTAGGCCTTTTGGCCAGTTGTGGTTTTGAACTATCAATAAAAGGAGATTTTTGCAATGTTATTTTGAATAACTTTGTTATAATGAAAGCTAGATTAAATAATGGCATATATGTACTATCAAGGCCTGTTAGTGTAATGTACACTTCTTGCAAACGCCCAAGGTTAGATAATGTCAACGATTTGTATCTTTGGCACTGTAGGCTAGGTCATATTAACCAAAATAGGATAAAAAAGATGCGAGGAGATGGACTCCTCGAGGTCAGTGATTCTGAATCACTGCCCACTTGTGAATGCTGTTTACTTGGTAAAATGACCAAGTCACCTTTTACTGGAAAAGGTGAACGAGCTACAGAACTTCTAAGTCTAATACATACTGATGTATGTGGACCGATGACAGTTAGTGCTAGAGGAGGATACAAATATTTCATTACTTTTACAGACGACTTTTCAAGGTTCGGTTATGTCTTTTTAATGAGACATAAGTCTAAGTCGTTTGAAATGTTCAAATGATACCGTAATGAAGTAGAAAAGCAAACTGGAAAAAGTATTAAAACCCTTCGATCTGATCGAGGTGGTGAATACTTATCTGGTGCTTTTTTGACATATCTTAAGGAGAATGGAATTCTCTCTCAATGGACTCCTCCAGGAACACCACAGTTGAATGGTGTGTCCGAAAGGAGGAATTGAACCTTGTTGGACATGGTTCGATCCATGATGGGCTTTGCAACTCTGCCGCTATCCTTTTGGGGATATGCGCTTCAGACAGCCTATTACTTATTAAATAATGTTCCAAGTAAATCTGTTGTCTCCACTCTGTATGAGATGTGGAATGGACGTAAATCATCAATCTCACACCTTCGGGTCTGGGGTTGTCCGGCTTACGTAAAGCGTTTAGACTTAAACAAACTTGGTCCTAGGTCTGATCGGTCTTTATTTGTTGGTTATCCTAAGGAAACCAAAGGGTATTTCTTCTACTTGGAGAATGAACAAAAGGCGTTCGTTGCTCTTAGAGCTATCTTTTTGTAAAAGGAGTTCCTTGGAGAAGGAACTATAGCCTCTAAGATTGAGCTTGATGAAGTTCAGCCAATAGAAGAACCTACACACTCTAAGGACATCGTAGAACCGGCTGTGATTGAATCACACCGAGAACCCATTAGGAGATCCGGTAGAATACCGCGTCAGCCGGACAGATACTACGGTTTCTTGGTCCGGGACGGCGATCCCATTGAGCTCGATGAGAACAATGAGGATCCGATCACCTATATGGATGCACTTCAGAGATCTGACTCTGAGGCATGGCTTGGAGCCATGCGATCCGAAATGGAGTCCATGGAAATCAACAATGCTTGGACATTGGTTGATCCGTCTGAAGGAATAAAACCCATCGGGTGTAAATGGATCTTCAAGAGAAAAAGGGGCGCAGATGGGAAGGTAGAGACCTATAAAGCCCGTCTGGTTGCCAAGGGGTATCGTCAACGATATGGTATCGATTATGACGAGACTTTCTCCCCTGTGGCAATGCTCAAGTCCATTCGGATCATGCTTGCTTTGGCAGCATATTTTGATTACGAGATCTGGCAGATGGATGTCCGAACCGCTTTCCTAAATGGGGAGCTGGAAGAGGAGGTGTATATGATACAGCCTGAAGGGTTCACATCCACAGATGAATCAAAAGTATGCAAGTTGCAGAGGTCCATTTATGGACTCAAGCAAGCATCTCGAAGTTGGAAATTAAGGTTTGATAGGTGTATCAAATCGTACGGCTTCGTTAGGAACGGAGAAGAACCGTGCATCTATAAATGGGTTAATGGTTCTATGATTGTATTCCTAGTATTGTATGTTGACGACATTCTCTTAATCGGGAATGATGTCGCAGCATTGCAAGGAATAAAGGTCTGGTTATCATCTCAGTTCTCCATGAAGGACTTGGGTGAAGCTTCTTACATACTAGGTATGAAAATCTATAGAGATAGATTTAAGAAGCTTTTGGGACTATCCCAGTCTACGTACATTGACACCGTGCTGAAACGGTTCAGCATGGAAAATTCCAAGAAAGGCTATCTCCCGATAGGTTCTGGAATTACTCTTTCCAAGAAGGATTGTGCGACAACTCCTGAGGAAAGAGAGCGCATGAGTAGAGTACCTTATGCTTCAGCAATAGGCTCTATCATGTATGCTATGACTTGTACTAGACCAGACGTGGCATACTCACTAGGTGTAGTGAGCAGATACCAGTTTGACCCAGGTGAGGTGCATTGGAAGGTGGTTAAGTCCATCCTTAAGTATTTGAGAAATACTAAAGACCAATGGCTGATTTATGGAGAACCTGACTTGAAACTTGTGGGGTACTCTGACTCCAGTTTCCAGTCGGATAGAGATGATAGCAAGAGTGTGTCAGGGTTTGTATTTACCCTGAACGAAGGAGCGATCTGTTGGAAAAGTTCCAAGCAGGGAACTGTTGCAGACTCGGTATGCGAAGCAGAATATATTACAGCATCAGATGCAGCAAAGGAAGCTGTGTGATTGCGGAAGTTCCTTGGAGAACTAGGGGTGGCACCTTCCCTAGATGGTCCTGTTCCGGTGTACTGTGACAGCACTGGAGCCATTGCTTAAGCTAAGGAGCCTAAAGCTCATCACCACATCAAGCACATACTACGGCGCTACCACCTCGTACGAGAGATCGTTGAATGAGGCGACATCAATCTACTGAAGATCGATGGAAAAGAAAATCTGGCCGACCCCTTCACTAAAGCCCTCGGAATAAAAGAGTTCGACTATTATAAAAGGGAAATGGGTATTAGATACTCTTCTGATTGGCTTTAGTACAAGTGGGAGTTGTTGGGAATTGTGTCCCAAAGCCAATCGCCTGGGTTGTAGGCGGTTATGCTAAGTATTGTACTTTTTCAATGAATTAATAAAATATTATTTTTGGTAGCTCATCACATATTTTATTTCCCTAAGAGAACTCTTTCCATGTGATGAAGTCCTTAGGACTACACTAATTTCGATACAGAGAGGATGTATCGAGTGGTCCTTAAACCCTGTTCACAACCAAAGGATATATTATACTGGATGGCAATATATCAAGTATAGGTTGTTGTAGTTTACATCGTTTGGTTGTCCTCTTAACCAAATGAGTGTGGTGACACTGATGTGATCTACAAGTGGGATATATATGATATCTCATTGAACGTGACTCCGTGCAGTCCCTTTCTGCCAAAGGGATACTCACGATTGGATATGGGTATAAGTGTCCCTCTAACCTGAGGTCATCACGGTAGCTTGCAAGCAACTCCCTGTGCTTTGGTGCCGGACTACCCGGATTTTTAATCCGGTGATGGAAGGTTTCTGGGTACAGGCAAGTACTTATGGAGCAATGATGGACCAAGATGGAATTGACCTGTCCAAACAGTTTGGATTGAATGTCTCGCAGTATCTCAATTTAGCAAATCCTCGGCCGGGGTAGCCCTAGTGAAGAGTCACTGGGCTTGCGAGGTTGAGATACGTAGTCGGCTGACTCAGTCTGGGTTGGCAGCCCAATCTCGGTCGTCTTGAGCATTAGAGGTCAAAGGGATGAATTATACGGTAACCATATGCCAGAGGTTCGATAGTTTGCTCCCGCATCTTCGACCTATCCGGACGCCGGGACCCATTGCTAGATGGTTACCTGTGCTGGTACTAGAACTGTTCTAGTGCTACCGTTTAGGTTCGAACCTATGAGGTCACACGCCACAGAGGATAACTCTCTGATCTGGATACCGATTACGATTGGGAATCGTCTCGATTTCATGGTCACAGTATTTTTGAGCACTCATTTTTCCCGTATTGCACTTGTCTGAGTCAACCGAAAATTGTTCCGGGTTGATCAGGACTGCGCCAAGTTTTTTCTGAATCAGTTTTGAACTGATTCGGAGTTCGTTTCGGCCTCCAATTGGTTGTGAACCAATTAACCCAATTTTGATTAGGGTTGGACCAGGTTCAATTGGATTGAACCACCATTGGTTAATTGAGCCAATGGGTATGAACCAAATTGGTTTAATAGGATTGAACCAAGGATTAAATATTTGGTTTGAACCGGTTTATTGAACCAGTATTTACCCCTTCAACCGTTTACATGGTTATTTGCTAGAATTCCTATCGCTGGAAGGCCAAAAGAAACAAACAATGGCGTTTTCTCCTCCCTCCACCCGTTCCATTATTCTCTTCTAATGGCTGGTAAATGGGTTTAAAGGCTTGTTAATGAGTGATTAACCGATGGCTCTTTTCACCTCCCGTCTCTCCCTCTCCCATGCTCTCTCTCTTACAGCTTATATAAACCAAGTGCAACCCAAAGCAGTGTTCCCTATTTTTTTTTTTTAGCTTGAAAGTTTCAGCCGTGCATTGTCTTCTCACCGTGAGAAGAAGGGTTTCACCATTTGAGAGGGAAATTTTTTGTGCTGTCCTAGTACTCTTTGAGGGCTGGTTTTGGGAGTGTTGTGAGGGAGACAAACCAAGATTCTTCCCACCATTTGAGTGCTCAAAATTCCTGCTGCAGCAATTCTGTTTTGCTGCAGCAACCTGTGACCGTGAACCATCTTCCGGCGGCTAGCACCGTGCATGGAGAGGGATCGGAGAGCCCCGGGCATGTCTCCCCTCTAGAGGGAGTATTCTTCTACTCCTCGGAGCAAACCACGCGAGCCGGGATCGCTCCAGTTGCCCGAAATCCAACGACGAAGATAGCTACTCTGTTCTACTGCCATTTTCATATAGCAGAATTCGACAAATTTTTACGATTTATTGGCTTAGTTTTTCTTGCAGAAACCAGTGCCAAATTGAAGAGGACTTCCTTAAGAATATACAGCTCAAATCTGGGAGCGATCGGAAGTCCGGAAGGCGGCGTTCCGGGGACTTTTCGGAAGCCCAGTTTTTAGCCCAAGGTGAAAAATGACTGGAATAACTTTATTCCAATTATTCCAGTCTATTCCAGGTTTATCCTAGACTTATTCCAGCTGGGAATAAGGTATGTTTTTGGGTTTTATTTTCGGTGCATGTGTAGATCTAGATTTATTAAAATATTTATAAATATTATATGTCCTGTATCATGCCAATACATGCATCTTGCATATGCTAGATCCTGTGCAGAGTAGGTATTTTCCGCATTTATTAAAAATGTTTTAAAATACTTACCTCTTCCCTGTGCTGTTGCATGCTTAGCGTAGGCACCTGCAACCACATTTTTTACTTTCACCAGGGCCTTCAATTTTCTTGCTGGGTCTTCCATGATCTTCATGACTTCAAGCCAGGTTGATCTTCAATTGTATTGAATCTTCATTGGACTTAGACTAGGGTTTACAGGACTTAGACTAGCTCAACATGAGCTAACTTGACTGACTGATCCAAACCCTACTGGTGTGAATCAAACTTCAAATACAACACTCGAATAAAGAAGGCCCAAAAAAGAACATGACTCAAGGGCCAAAGAAAAACTCAAATAGGCTAAGCCCTTTTTATAAACTGGACTTAAATTGACTAACACTACTAGGAAATCCACAGTGGGTAGAAAAGCCTCTATCTTATTTTGGTGCCTCTGGTATCCACACCAATTCTCCCGAGGTGGGAAGAACTCAACCCTGTCAAGTAAGGCTCACTCTGGCTCAAGTATCTCTCGAGAAGGTCTGGGTCGAGATGCTGTATGTCCTCTCGAGTAATCCACGAATCATCGAATTCTGGCCAGCCTTGCCATCGAACCAGGTAGCGTTGATAGCCACGGCCCCAAGTCATGATGGCTTGATCATCCAGGATACGCTCGATCCGTTCTCCTCTCTCAGGCCAATTTATTGGTGGACACTCTGGACTAGGGTCGCTCACAAAGAAAGGGAGAGGTCCAAAGGCCTCACTAGGTATCACTGCCGGTTTCCTATACTCAACCAGGTATGTGATATTGAAGGTAAAACTAATGCCAAAATCTGGGGGCAAATCTAATACATAGGCATTGGGTCTACCTTCTCTATCACTCTAAAGGGTCCAGCTCCATGAGCATGAAGCTTCTTAATAGTCCCGGGTGGGAACCATTCAGGCCTAAGCCTAACCATGACAGAATCCCATACATCAAATTCATTGGCTCTTTTTCGAAAATTAGCCAATTTCTTATATGTTTCATTACTTAGGTTAATCTTTTGGCTAATGTCCTTATGCAAGTCTCTAATATACTGTGCGAATAACTCTACAGACTCTGAGACTCGTGCATGAATAGGTAAGGGAATCAGATTGATGGGGCAATTAGGTTTATACCCATGAACTATCTCGAAAGGACTCTTGCCTGTGGACCTATTCACTAAGCTATTGTAGGCGAACTCTACCCTAGGCAACAATAAGTCCCAATTTCCTATGTGTTCACCTACCAGGCATCTAAGAAGGTTTCCTAAGCTATGGTTCACCACTTCAATTTGGCCATCTATCTAGGGGTGGTAGGATGTAGACAACTTGAGTTTGGTCTCTAACAGGCGCGAGAGGGTTTTCCAGAAATAACTGGTGAACCTAACATTCCTATCGGATACGATGGTCTTGAGTAGGCCATGGAGTCTAACCACATGGTCTAAGAAAAGCTTGGCTACTCTAGATGCATCAAAGGTCTGAGAATATGGGATGAAATGAGCCATCTTAGAGAACCTATCGACCACTACAAAGATAGAATCGTGTATTTTTTGGGTCTTAGGTAATCCTAACATGAAGTCCATACTAGATCCTACCAAGGGCAATCAGGCACTGGTAAAGATGTGTAGAGACTAGTGTTTTGCTTCTGCTATTTTGCAACAGCACAAGTTCTACACCTGGCTACTATCTAAGCAACATGCCTTTTCAAAGTTGGCCAATAAAACTGGTCTTCTATCGCCAAGATGGTCTCGTTCCTACCAAAGTGACTAGCTAATCCTCCAGCATGGGTCTCCCAAATTAGGAACTCTCTAAGGGAAGCTTTAGGGATGCAGAGCCTATTATTCTGGAATAAGTAGCCATCCTGAATGGTATACTCTCTATGGGTACTGGATGGTCCTAGTCTAAGGGTCTAGTAAATGTCTCTAAAGTCAGAGCAGGCTTCATACTCATCCTTTAATCTATCAAACCCTATGACTTGGGTGCTGACTGAACTTAAAAGCAAAGACCTATGGCTAAGGGCATCTGCTACCTTGTTTTCCACTCCGACATGGTGTTTCAGGACAAAGGTGTATTCCTGAATGTACTCGATCCATTTACCATGCTTTGGGTTGAGTTTCTTTTGGGAGTTCAGGAACCAGAGTGCCTCATGGTCAAAAAATAAGACAAACTCCTGTGGCAGTAAGTAATGTCTCCAATACTTAAGGGCCTAGACTACCGCATAAAATTCCTTGTCATAGGTAGAGTACTTAAGTTTAGCCTCATTCAGCTTCTCACTAAAGAAGGCTACAAGATGATTTTCTTGACTCAGTACCCTACCTATTCCTACTCCTGAGGCATCGCAAGCGACCTCAAACACCTTAGAAAAATGTGGTAATCTAAGGATGGGAACATGGGTCATCTTATCCTTAATTTCTAGGAAGGCCTTATCAGTTGCTTTGGTCCATTCAAATGTACCCTTCCTAATGCAATCTATTATGGGTGCGACGACAGTACAAAAACCCCTAATGAATCTCCTGTAAAAGGTTGCTAAGCCATGGAAACTATGCACATCATGGACACTAGAGGGTACAAGCCACTTGATAATAGCTCTAACCTTTTCAGGATCTACAGAAACTCCATCTGGGGTGACAACAAAACCTAGGAAGATAACCCTATGTGTCATGAACTCACACTGCTTAAGGTTGGCATAGAGGCTATTCTCCCTAAGGGTCTGACACACTAATATAAGGTGACTAAGGTGGTCTCTTCTAGTCCTACTATAGATCAATATATCATCAAAATAGATCACAACAAATTTTCCAGTGTACTCCTTCAAGACTTGGGTCATGATCCTCGTAAATGCACTTGGTGCATTCGAAAGGCCAAAAGGCATCACAACCCACTCAAACAAGCCATCCTTAGTCTTGAACACGATCTTCCACACATCTCCAGGTCTAATCCTAACCTGATGATAGCCACTCTTAAGGTCTATCTTTGAGAAAAATGTAGCACCGGCCATCATATCTAGCATGTCGTCCAATCGGGGGATGGAAAACCTATACTTCATAGTAATTTTGTTGATAGCTTTACTGTCTACGCATCCTCTAGGTACCATCTTTCTTAGGGGTCCGTAAAGCAGGGACTGCACATGGACTTAAGCTCTCCCTAATGAAACCCTTCCTAAGTAACTCTCCCACCTATTTTTGTAACTCTTGATGCTCACTGGGGTTCATCCTATAGTGAGGAAGGTTTGGTAAAGTGGCTCTTAGGACCAGATCTATGGCATGCTAGATGTCTCTAAGGGGTGGTAATTGATCAGGTAATTCATCAGGAAAGACATCCTCAAATTCTTTAAAAGCCTCAACTACTTCCGGAGGGTGTTCCTTTTGGGTTGGCTCATGAATCTCTTTGGTGGTCAAGATCCAAATAGGGTTACCCTCAGTAATTTCCTTCTCTAACTCCTTAGCCTGAATTAGATTAACTCCTAGTTTCTTGTCCTTAAGACTACTAGAACCTCTCTTAATTGGGTCTCTAGGTGGAGTTGGGTGGATAACAAACTTATTCCCATGATGACTAAATGCACAGATATTGGTTCGACCAAATAAGGTTGCATCATGATCATAAAGCCAAGGTCAACCTAAAATGATACTACTAACTTCCATGGAAAGGACATCACACCAAATCTTTTTTTCATATGATTGCAGTAAAATCAAGATTTGGCACCTAGACTTGATCTGGATGGAGGTGGAATCTACCCAAGAGACCTTAAGGGGCTAGGATGGGGAACTATGGTCAATCCTAAAGATTTCATTGTACTGTTAGAGACGGTATTGACACAACTCCCACTGTCTATGATGATTTTGAACACCTTACCCCCTATCTTAACAAAGGTTTGTAGGATGTTAGTCCTATGCCAGTCTTCCTTAACTTGGGTTTGGGTCAAGATGTAGGTACCACTCCTAATAGGTTATTAGGCTCAAGCACCTCTTCCTCTCCATCATACTCATCTAGTAATTGGTCATCAGCCACATAGACTTCTCCCTCAGGTTCAACTATGGGTTCAGGCTCCTCTTCCTCTAGCTCACCTAGATGTAGGGCACTAACTGGGCACTGGCTAGCAAAGTGGCCTGGTTTATGACATCCAAAGCATGTTTTCTAGGGATTGGGACTCTTGTGAACCTCTATTGATTTACCTCTATCATCTCTATGGGGCATAGGAGTACTAGGCTGGGGTCGACTCGGGTTGGGGTGACTCGGGCTAGGTTGGCTCGATCTGGGTCGGCTTAGGCTGGGTCAGCTCTGGTGAGTGTGGCTAGCTCCTGGGTACTGACTAGGATATCTAGTGGGCTCAGATATATGGTAGATGGGCCCTCTCTGGAAATGCTCATAATCCCTAGCAATCTGGTAGGCATGGTCCAGGTCACTAACCTCTCTCATGTAAAGCTTTCTCTAAATCTCCTCCTTGAGGCCAACTCTAAACCTAGATAAGGTGATTGACTCAGGCTCATCTATGTTGCATCGCATGGCATACTCATCAAACTTTGCTATATACTCAGCCACACTCTTACTACCTTGACTCAATCTCTGCCACTGGTCCAACAACCCCTAGTGGTATGACTCTGGGAGGTATTTGGCTCTAAGCCTAGCTTTCATGGCACCCCAGGTAACTATGGGTTCAAAGCTTGCTTGCCTAAGTGTTCTCTCAACATTAGCCCAATATAACCTGGCTTGGCAGACTAGCTTAAGCTTGGCAAACCTATACTTGTGCTCCTCAGACATATCGTACCACTCAAAATACTGGTCTACCTCTTCCTCTCAATCTATGTAAACCTTTGGGTCAAGATAGCCATCAAAAGTGGGGGCTTCTTGTCAGAGCAAGATCTGCTCTAATACCAAACTGTCGTGACACACCGAATGAGATCACCCCATCCGGACCACTTGCACCGTCTCAAACCTGAAGCACTGTGAAGAAATAATAGCAGAAGCAACAAGCCTGATGTGAATACTATACCACAAATCTTAAGAGATCGGGGTAAAGAAGATCAACCAAAGAATATATCAAGATTAAGAAGAAGTTTAGGGAGAAAATAAGGGTTTATATTATCTCCTGTGTGAATAGCTTACAAGACCTCTTGAAAGACTCAAATCTCTCTCTCTCAAGGCCATACAATATATATATATATATATACCTAGGTTAAACCAAACCTAGCACCTTGAACAAACTCCCAACTAGCACATTGTCAAAATAGCTAACCCGTCATTCGAGTCGACTCAAATCCATCCGAGCCGACTTGACCAAAGTGTCTTCATACCTACCCTGAGAACTAGAGTCGACTCCTAGAAACCGAGTCGACTCGAAGGACCATCGAGTCGACTCGAAGAACCATCGAGCCAACTCGAACAAACAGACTGAACAATAACCATTGTAACATAGTCTATCACCTAGGACTCTTACCGAACTCACTCCTAGCCCTAGTTACATCATGACCAACATGACAAAGATCCAAAACTTGACTCCATATGCCTTGGATACATCACACGAGACTCAACAATCTCCACCTTGATGTATTTACCTCGGTTAAACCAAACCTAGTCCCTTGAACCAACTCCCAACCAGCACATCGTCAAAATAGCTAACCCATCATCCGAGTCGACTCAAATCCATCCGAGCTGACTCATCCAGACAATAGGTTTCCTGACTATGCATCCAAGCCGACTCTAATCCATCCAAGCCGACTTGACCAGAGTGTCTTCATACCTATCCTGAGAACTAGAGTCGACTCCTGGAAACCGAGTCGACTTGAAGGACCATCGAGCTGACTCGAAGAACCATCGAGCTGACTCAAACAGACAGACTAAACAATAACCATTGTAACACAGTCTATCACCTATGACTCTTACCGGACTCACTCCTAGCCCTAGGTACATCATGACCAACATGACAAAGACCTAAAACTTGACTTCAGATGCCTTGGATACACCACACGAGACTCAACACTTCTAACCTAATACTCTTATAGGCTCTATCTTCTTGGTCTATGAAGTCATGATTGGGTCTCCTTGGGTGAACCTCTAGGAATGGGTCAGGTTATGGGGCTCTCCTAGGATGGGGAGGTGACTCAGGGTCTGGCTCACTACGAGGCCTACGTGCCTCCTCTAGGGTTTCTAATCGATTATCCATGCAATCAAACCTATGGTTCATCTGGGCCATTTGGTCAACAAGGGCTCGGATCTGGGCTTCCAGCTTATCCATGGGTTCAGCCAAAGATGGAGATGGTGGATAAAATGGGACTCCTGATCTAGTGCACATGCAAGACTCAACAATAACTTGACTACGGCTACCTAGATCTAGAGCCCAAACAGAATGGGTCGACTCAACTTACACACAATGTAACCCCTAGTCCTTCAATTGGCCAGGTAAGAGGTGGGATGGTGGGAGGCCCTCCTGCTCTCGCCGGGACCCAATTAAGGAACCACTGATCTACTTAGGTTGTTTGACACTATACCTCTAGCCTAGACACCAGCTTCCAGTAATAGGAGATGTATTGGGTGCACTAGTCTTCCCACAAAGGTTGAACCCGACTTGTTGATGTCCCTAGCTCACTAGAGCATGTTAGGTCTACTCGATTTTAATTAGGGCTGGGTTCAAATGCAAGGATTATGGTTTTGGGTTAAGGAGAGGTGATCAAGTCCTCCCCCCATCTGGCATAGTAGAGTTGCCCTTAATGTATTTTATGCACATGATGGCAAGCATATGAAAATACAATTAGGGTTTCCAGTATTTTTGGTGTTTTATGTATATATGTAATTTTTTTTTATTCTTTTTTTTTTGTTATGTTTTTAAGCAGAAATATAATTTATAGAAAATGACCTAATATGCCAAAAATTTAGGATATGCAAAAATTATACCAAAAGAACTCTAAACTTGCTAAAATTAGCTTTACTGAAAAATTAGGACAGAACTATTTTTAGGTAGTGCTCCGATAGGCAGAAAATCTACAAACTGAAATAATTCATGATAAGATTTTGAAAAATTTAGTCAATTATAAGGAATCCAAAAAAATAAAAAACAGACTTTTTTGAGTTATCTATAGATAGAAACAATTAAAATAGCGGACTATATACTGTGATGGCCGAGATGCAAAATTAACTAAAGATGCTCTTTGTTTTCTTCTTCAGTGATCAATCACAGCAGCACCCCTGCACACCATAGAAGATCTCTTTGATTGGGAAGAGAGTGTCTTGCAGCCCTACATGTCTTCTATGACCGGACGGCCATGGTGAAGCACCCGATTCGAATATTCCAAGAGAAGCTGAGCCCAAACAGGCTCTGATACCAAATGATACGGGACTAAAGATGCATGCAAGTTATTTTTGTATTTTTACATGTTGAGTCAGGTGTCCAAATCCTGAAAATAAAGCCAAGATCTAAAGTAGAGAGTTTTACAAAAATTTTAGAAGCAGCTGCATGCGAAATGGACCCTAAAATAATAGAGAAGAGGACCGCCGAGGCTGAGAAGCCTTAGTTGGGCTAGGTCTCCTTCAATATGGCTACTAGTGAGTTGAGGGGATGTACCAGACAGGATCTTGCTAATGAATCCTTGCAGAGGTCACTCTTCGATCCTGGATGTGGCCTAGAAGAACAAGCCAAAGACCCCGCGGATCTGTGACTTTCAATCCGGTGACCCGATCGGCTGGCCGATTGAAATATTGGATTCGCAGACTCAGAGAGACCTGCAAATCACCTATCAGGGGTTAGAAAATGATGTAGGAATGAAATAAAAATCAAAAAATAGCAAGAATAATGATGAGTTTATGTTGGACAGCCAAGGTTGAAGAAGTTGGCTTCTAGGGTTTTTGATGGTGATTGGAGGCAGGGTGCAGGGGACTAGGAAGAAGGGTTTCACATAGATTTCCCTTAGCACACAGCAAGCACATAGCAATAGAATAAAAACTTAATATATTTCATGAATAAATTCGCCTCCATACAAGAGAGGGGGGCTTCTTTTATAAGCTCACAAACTTGTCCCCCAAGTAAGGATAGAAAAGACATTACATAGAAATTTGAATCCCACCCAAACCCTAGCTAGAATACATGGCAAGCTCTCACCTACTTTTCCTCAAACTCCCTCTCTCTCACTTGCCTTGGTCAGCCAAGGGAGGTGACCCTAAGTGGCCGACCAAGGGTAGATGACCATAAGAAATTATGGTGCCTCTTGGTGCTTCTCATGGGCCTTAGGCGGCCCAACATGCTCCAAGCTGTGATCCAGGACTCCAAGCTACGATTCAGGATTTCAGGCTGTGATCCAGGGTTCCAGGGCCTTCAATTTTCTTGCTGGGTCTTCCATGATCTTCATGACTTCAAGCCAGGTTGATCTTCAATTGTATTGAATCTTCATTGGACTTAGACTAGGGTTTACAGGACTTAGACTAGCTCAACATGAGCTAACTTAACTGACTGATCTAAACCCTAATGGTGTGAATCAAACTTCAAATACAACACTCGAATAAAGAAGGCCCAAAAAAGAACATGACTCAAGGGCCAAAGAAAAACTCAAATAGGCTAAGCCCTTATTACAAACTGGACTTAAATAGACTAACACTACTAGAAAATCCACAAAGGATTGAGAAGCCTTTATCTTATTCTGGTGCCTCTGGTTTCTGCACCACATTGCCCTTAAGTAGCTTTAATATGAATGCACAAACAATGATCTTAACTAATCAATAAAATTTAAAACTAGTTATTCAAATTTGAAAGTTCAAATTCAAATTTTAGATTTTAAATTTCAGAATTCAAATTTTAAATTTTAAATTTTAAATTCCAAAATTCCTGGTGGGAAAGTTTAAATTTGAATTATGCCAGGAATTATGGAGTGTTCAATGTACTAAACAAAGGAAAATCATGCACTTCAAGCATCATCCAAATCACACACCAAGCATACAATTAGCACATTAAGCCTTTAACCTAAAGATTTCATGTCCGGCCATAGCTCATTACTCCCATGGGTCATGACAGTATACTTTCGTATACCCGCTCAGGAGGCGTGAAACTCTAAATTAAAGTATACGAACAATGCACATTCATGTCCTAGCCTACCATGCTCTGATACCAAGAATGATGCGGGATGATCATGCAAATCTAACATAAAGAGAGTAAGTAATTGAACTAATTATAACTTCTAAACATATGATCAAATTTCAGTCATAAAGGAGTAATTATAATTGCACTAAAGGAGACTAATGTAGAAGGACTTGGTATCCCGCAGTGTTACTCTGATTTAATTAAGAAAGTAAGGACCTTCATGACTAAAAAGATCACCTGACTAGGACACTACTCTATTCAAAATTTCAGACCATAAGAGGGAAGGAGTGGATTTGTGTACCAATAATGAGCTTCCATTAACCTTGCAATAGGATCACTTCTTCAACCCTCAAGATCGGTGACTGAATGAGTTAGCTATACCACCCCTGGAAGTAGAAGCTTCCCACCACTGATTTGAAGGCAAGGAAGACTTCACCCTAGACTAGATACTCCTTAAGATCCTGCAAGTAGAACCATTAGTGGCATGGAAGAGATGGAAACAAGCAAAGAAATATATTAGTGGAGAGGAAGAAGGAAAAGGCAAGCTTGTTGGAGATCCTAGGATAAAGAGGGTCGACTCCTTTGGAGGTTGGAGTTGGCATCCTTGGATGAAGGGCTTTGGCCGAATTATAGCTACTTGGAGATAGGTTGAGCCTCACACTCACTCCCTCATGGAGGACATTTGCAAACACACAAATGGAAAGAAAGAACTCTAATTTTTTTCATTCATTCAAACATGAGAGCCATTACAAGGGGAAGAGGTATTTATAAACCTCCCAAGCATTTTGAAATTTCGAATTACAAGGAGGAAAATATGGGAAGTTGTAACCTAAGCAAGATACATGGAGAGGTTGTAACCATGAAGAGAGTGGGGAGTGGCTTGATCCATGGAGAGAATGATGGGTGTCCACTTGAATTTGAATTCATCTTCCCTCCTAATCTAGGTGGCGTAGAGGATGATGTGGCAATGATGTGGCAAGCTTGGTTGGCCTGGAGATGAGGTGGTAGTGGGGCCCTTCTTTCTTGGATAAGGTGCCTTGATGATGTGGCTTTGATCTTGACTTTACTTCATCCAATGGTCCATGTGTAATACTCCCTTGACTAAATGGAGATTGACTTGGAAGACTCATGCACTTAAAGGAAGGAAATTAAAACTCAACTTGGACTTGACTTTGACTTGATTCTATTTACAACTCAACTTGGACTTGACTTTAATTAAAATTGACTCAAGACTCATGACTTAACAAGACTCAAGACTTGTGACTAGGAGCTAAAATTAACAAGTCTCATGACTTGATTCTATTTACAGGACTCATAACTTGGGGCTAAAATTAACAAGGCTGAAGTTCAATCTGCAATCCATAAGGAGCTGGTGTTGACCTGGTTTGATTGAAGTCTCTTTCTAATCCTGGTGCCCGCACCAAGCCTCACTCTGAGTCCCTTTATAAATAGGGGGTGAGGGGAACTGGTCTTCATAGAACTCTCCCAAGGTCCCAACAATCAAAAGGTTGCTAAGCCTTGGTTAAGCTTTTTTGGTACCAGTGCTGCTAGGTTTCCCTTCTTGATGGAGGGATTCTTTCCTAGGCAAGCATTTCAACTTCAAAGGCATGTTGAAGGATGCTGTTCGCACCGACCTAGTTCACCTTCATGATGCACCTCCTCTCCTCTCCTCGCTACATCTCCTCATGCTGGAGGGTCCTTAGCTACTTTCAGGGCACGGAGAGGGTACCTAGCCGGCATCTGGTGAGGGCTTCAATGCTCTTGGGAGCTTTGACTTCATTCTCCTCTTATTGCCATGAAGCATTGAAAGAATTCTAGAACTTTGGGGAGCTATTTCTTGAACCTGTAGGACTGTTGTAACTTGTCTTCCATCCACCTTTCAAGGCATCTTCGAAGCTATGTAATTTGGTTATGGAGCCATAAACACATGTAACCAGATTTTGGTCAATGAAATGAGATTTCCATTTTCGGTATCCTATTGCATGTTTTGAATGCTTGTATTATTTCTTCTCCTTCAGGCTAGGATTCATTATGGTGGTCAAGGCTTCAAGAGATATTGATCTTGCTTCCAAAGCTAGCTTCATCTAAAGGCATCACTGGATGGACTTGGCGACTATGTACAGGTACATAATTTAGAAACATAGAATAGAGGGTATGTCTACCCTACCTAGGAAAAGAGGTTCACTTAGGACTTTTAGAATAAGGGATATGTTGACCCCACCTAGGATGTAAAGCTCATCTAGGATTTTAGAATAAGGGACATGTCAACCCTACCCAGGGTGTGAGGCTTGCCTAGTGATGTGGCACATTCGCTAATGTGGAGCCCCCGCTGCTGTTCACTCTGGTAAGAGATCTGCCACCTAGACATGGTGGCCAAACAAAGAGCCAAGGTGAGCCCTCCTACCGAGGTTAGCTCCCAGCCGGGGTCGTGCTCATAGGGTGAGCCCTCCATCTGAGGCCAGCTCCCGGCTGGGGTCGTGCTCATGCTTCCAAGGCAAGCCCTCCTGCTGAGGTTAGCTCCCAGTTGGGGTCGAGCTCATAGGGTGAGCCCCCCGTTTGAGGCCAGCTCTCGATCGGGATCATGATCATGCTACCAAAGCGAGCCCTCCTACCAAGGTTAGCTCCCAGCCGGGGTCAAGCTCATTGGGTGAGCCTCCCGTCTAAGGCCAAGTCCCGACTAGGGTCAAGCTCATGCTTTGAGGGGCGGGGCTCCCGAAGAGAGCCCCTTCCCTGCCTTTTGAAGGACAGAATTCTCACCAGCAGCAAAGGAGGGAAGGATCAATAGAAATTCAAACATTGGTGAGGGGGTCCCCGTCCACCTGTAGCCTTTGGGAGGAGATGCATGCCCTGCCATTAATTCAAGCTCTACAATGTGCCACCCACATGCTTTGTACAAGGTGTGCTCCTCCAGGCCCCCGGTCCTGTAGCGTACCGTCACATCGATGATCATACAACCGGGGGTCTCAACTCTCATGACATGAAATCTGAACCTCCTACAAGAGGAGTATTCCATTCAGGCCATAGGCCCTGCGACACTCCGACGGTCCCTCCAAGAATAGAAATGCTCCACCGTGGCTCAGGGATCAGTGGCATGGCACTCGCCCCTCCCATGGGGAGCTGCACCACCAAGGGGACAAGGTCTATGCCGCGCCGGTGAACACCCCCAATGGAAGGATCTCCTTCAAAAGATAGGTCCAAAGGGGGAAGCAAGGTGGAAAACAGAGTAAAGGACATCTCAGGGAAGCCCTAGACCTGGTTTGGGCCACTGTTCTCAAATAAAACAGAAAAAAGAACCCCCAAAGGGGGTGAGGTAATCAGTAAAAGAGATAGAGAGCTAATAGGCTAGGAACCAGCCAGCAAAACCTCCCAAGCTCTTTGACCCCAGCTTGCCCTTGTCTTTACATTTTTAGTTCTATCTTTCACCCTCTATGCATGGAGAGTCCCCAAGCTCTCCATCGAAAAGGTTCTGTTCCCTTAGATTGTCCCACTGACTTGATTGTCAGAGTGTTCCCACCAGAATCCCCGATCCAAGTCTCCTCTATTTTATAGGGCAATTGACTCAGGAATGCACTGAAGTAGAGGATTGAGCACCCAGTGGGAACCCGACATGCCAGTTACAGGCCACGATGATCTTGGCAGCAATAGATTGATGCACCATGAAGGGGGAGAATGGAGCACTAGAACTCTAACAACTATTGGTGCGGGCACCAGACTCAGAAGAAGACTTCAGAGCTCCATCTGGATCTCTGATTAACCTTGCCCGAAGAATTAGGGTTTTTGGTTTGTAATAAGAGTTGACTAGATCAACTCAATTTAGCTTGAGTCTACATTACCTGCATTTTTATTTTGTTGAGTCATGTTGACTCAGTAGTGGACTAGGGTTTCAACCGGGGATGTTACATTTTCTCCCAAGACCTGGCAAGTGGACACCACACTCCCAGCCACACTCCCAGTCCAGGGGGCGCCATATCCACATCCAGCAGCCTTTGGTCCCCACTCCACAGATGGCAACCTCCTTCTTTCATGCACCAGATAAAGAGAAGAGCACAAATCAAGGGGGCGGCCAAGACTTTCCCAAGTGATTCCAAGCAAAGAAGGGAAGAAGTTTTTCTTGGAAGAGAATATCAAGGGGCGCCCATTACCTGCCAAAAACACCTAAAACAAAGATGGGAAGAGCCTTGACTTAGGGAGGAAGAAAAGGAGGAGTCCAAAAGAGTTCATCCAGGGAAGGAAGAAAATTTTTCTTGAAAAAATCCAAGCAAGGTGGCGCCATCTACCTGCCATTTATAACCCAAATCCTAATTTTTGGTATTTTGGCCAACCATATGTAAGGGATTTGCCCTAATTTGGAGATCCCCTCCTTTAGTCCCACATGGGAAAATATGAAACCCTTCTCCCTTGTAAAGCATTATAAATTACATCACTCTTGTAAGTTGAAAACAATCTATGAATGAAAAAAAAAAAATTTATGAGCAAACTTATGTTTTCTCTTTTCCGCACTTGCTTCTAAGTGTTGAGCTCCATGAGGGAGTAAATCCGGGTTCCCCTGGAACCTTGAGGAGGTGAGAGATCTCCAAAACCCTAAACCCTAGGTTAGCCACTCAATTCCCAAACCCTAGCCGCCATCACCTTTCTCTTTCCACCAAGCCCTAGGTTTTTTCCCCTTCTCACGGCCACCATTTCCAAGCCCTGGCCGGCCACCAGCATCCAACTCCGGTCCAGATACTTCAGGTCTGCAGCAACTCTAAGAGGAAGTCAGATCGGCCTCCAGGAGAATCCTGATCTCAGCAGCCTCGGCTTTCAAGTTCTTCAGCCTAGTAAGATCTCTTCTTGAGTTTCTGAATTCCATCTTTTGTTCCTTTTCTCTCCCAGATTCTGAGTCCAGAAGAAGCCGACCAAACCACGAAACTAGTATTAGAGGATCCATTGCGAAGATAGCCGACTCCAAGGATCCCGCAATCTGCTCGAGAGAGTTCTTCCACCAAACCCTGAGAAGATCACAAGTCTGGCTAGTAAACCATCTCTTCTCTCTATTTCTGTTCTGTTGAAAGTTCAGAGCGAAACCCTAGGTCTGGGAGTTTCTCAACCCCCAGCGATCCGTTACTTCTGAACTACTCTGATAATTTGGTTCCTTCTAAACTGTGCTTTCAATCTTTACTTAGTTTCCTTCAACTTAGTTAGCTTTACTTTGAGTCAAAGCCAATTTCTGAAAAATATATATATAAAAAAAAAAAAGAATTAATCTTAATTTTACTTCCGCATACGCTTCTTTGTTCTTTGTTCTGCATCATTTTTGGTATCAGAGCCCTGTCTAGGGTTTCTGTCTGATTATTTGTTTGAGTCCCTCTCTTTTTCCTTTGTCTGCTCGAAGTAGACTCCCCAGGACGTCCGGTCCTAGGAATGAAGTGGGGTGCAAACCTCCTCCTCCCATTCCACGGGGTGTTCCTAGGGCGTGTAGGGGATCGTTGGGTTATAACTTCGTAGCAGAAATTGTAAACAGGGAAGTGCTCTGTTTTCAGCCCGTAATTGCCCTGTTGCAAGAATTATTTCTCACTACAGGTAACTATAAATTCAGTGATTTTTGTTTTTCTGAAACCAGTATAATTGAAACTAATTTACATAATTTTCTCATAATTTATTAGTTTCCGTGCGATTTCTGAGAATTAAATTACTGCAACTCTATTTTTGTGTTCTGCAATCTTTTTATTTTTGAGTGTTCATCACTTAATTCAACTTAAGGGCATTTGAGTATCTAAGATAAGGGGAGGAGTTGATAACCTCTCCTTAGCCCAAAACCACCACCCCTTCATTCGAACCTAAGCCTTTAATCTAAAATTGATTAGACCTAATTTGCCCTAGTGGGCTAGGGACATCAACGAGTCGGGTCAAGGCTAGTATTGAGTCAGTTTGTCTGGTTACTCTGTGTGTGCTTTGTACTCAGTGTCTAGAACGGTGATTCAGGGATTCCATCTCGAAGGGCTTGTGTGCTGGTCCGCCTACCTGGCCAATCTCTGATTGGTGTCTAGGATTGGCATTCAGGGACCTAACACTCCCCTTACACCTGCCTGGCTGAGTCCTGAGTTACTACAGGCTAGCTTGCCACTCTGATTGGGCACCTAGTTTAGGCTCTAGGTCTAGTTAGCCCGTAGTCGTTCAGTTGAGTCTCATTTTGTGTGCTTGATTGCATCATGTCTACCCGGAATGGAGTACCCTACCAACCTAGTCAAGCCCAACCTGATTTAGAGGCCATGGTTAGAGCTCTTACAGAGAGTATGAACAAATTAAGTCAGGATATGAATGAGAATTTTGCCCAGCTTAGGGATCGAGTCCAAGTACTTGAGGAACCTAGGCATCGGGATTGGACTCCTGACCCAGATTTCAATGTGCCTCAACCTCGCCCACACCAAGAGCCTAGAAGACCTTTATACCGAGATCCTGAACCTAATCATAGGAGGCCTGACCCAGAGCCTGAGGATAGAGATGATAGGTTCATTCGAAACATCAAGTTAGATGCACCCACTTTTGATGGTAGCCTAAATCCTAAGGTGTATTCTGATTGGGAGGGTGAGATGGACCAGTACTTTGAGTGGTATGCCATGTCTGAGGAGAGGAAATTCAAGTTTGCCAAGATGAAATTAATACGTCAAGCTAGGTTATACTGGGGGAACATTGAGCTGACCACTAGAAGACGAAATGTAGAGCCCATAACCACTTGGCAGGGTATGAAAGAAAAACTTAGAGACAAGTACCTACCCATTTCATACCAACAGAATCTGTTAGACCAATGGCAGACTTTGAAACAAGGGAACCGATCTGTTTCAGACTACATAACCACCTTTGATGAATACCTGATGAGATGTGATGTGAGTGAAGCCCATGAAGTCACTTTGTCTAGATTTAGGGCTGGGCATAGGGAAGATATTAAGAGAGAGTTGTTTCTGAGAGAGGTTACTGACCTAGACCAAGCCTATCAGATTGCACTGAACACTGAGAAATTTTAGAGAGGACCCATGCCTTCTAGGATTAGTGCCCCAATCCCAAGAAATGGACCTAGCCAGGTTATCCCTAGCAAGCCTAATCAGGGTATTCCCACCCCTAGGCCCATGGACAAAGGTAAGGCACCTGACACCCAGAGAACCCCTGGTATTGTCTGTTTTAAGTGTCAGAAGCCCGGTCATATCTCCACTCAGTGCACAGCCATAGCTTGTTTCAAGTGTCATAAGGTAGGTCATGTTTCTAGCCAGTGCCCTCATAGATCCCTATATATAGAAGAGGGAGGAGAAGAGAATTCCGAGCCTAATGAGGAGTTTGAAGAAGAAGTTTATGAGGCCGGAATGAATTTGGTTGATGAGTATGAGGGAGAGGAAGAATCCACTGAATCTGACCACTTAGGGGTTGTAAGATGCATCCTGTCCCAGACTAAAGTTCAGGAAGATTGGCGTAGGACCAACATCCTACAGACTTTCCTTAAACTAGGGGATAAGGTTTGTAAAATCATCATAGATAGTGGGAGTTGTGTGAATGCCATTTCTACTAGCACTGTCAAAATGTTAGGCTTAACCCCAGTTCCCCACCCCAACCCCTATAAGGTTTCTTGGGTAGACTCCACTTCTATACCCATCCAGTCTAGATGTCAGGTCCAAATCCAAATGCAATCCTATCAAGAGAAGATTTGGTGTGATGTCTTGCCCATGGGGGTGAGCAGTATAATTCTTGGAAGACCTTGGTTGTATGATCATGATGCCACCCTCTTAGGAAAATCCAACACCTGTGTCTTTAGTTTCAATAGGAAGAAAATCACAATCCATTCAGTCCCTCCTAAGGACAAGGTAGCTAAAGGAACCAGTAAGGTTAGGGAGATGAAGACTGGAGTGAACCTAATTAGTGCCAAGGATCTAGAGCAAGAAATTCATAGTGGTTCACCCATTTGGATGTTGACTGCTAAGGAACTTAGGACTCCTACACCCTTAGAACCTCCTCAGGAAGTCAAGCCTTTATTAGAAGAATTTGAGGATGTTTTTCCCGAGGATCTGCCAGACCACCTTCCACCTCTTAGGGATATTCAGCATTCCATAGATTTAGTCCCAGGAGCTACTTTACCCAACTTGCCCCATTATAGGATGAATCCATCGGAGCATAAAGAACTGCAAAAGCAGGTTGGCGAATTATTGAGGAAGGGGTTCATTAGAGAGTCTTAGCCCTTGTGCAGTCCCTGCACTTCTAACCCCGAAGAATGATGGCACATGGAGGATGTGTGTTGACAGTCGTGCCATCAATAAAATCATAATTAAGTATAGGTTCCCCATCCCTAGACTAGATGACATGCTTGATATGATGGCCGGCGCAATGGTTTTTTCTAAAATTGATCTCAAGAGCGGCTATCATCAGGTTAGGGTTAGACCAGGGGATGAGTGGAAAACAGCCTTCAAAACTAAGGATGGTCTCTATGAATGGGTTGTTATGCCTTTTGGGTTGTCCAATGCCCCTAGTACTTTCATGAGGATTATGACCCAGGTACTTAGAGCTTTCATAGGGAAGTTTGTAGTGGTCTATTTTGATGATATCCTGATCTATAGTAAGACCCCTGCAGATCACCTAGGCCACCTTAGACAAGTCTGTCAAGTTTTGAGGAATGATAGTCTCTACGGTAATCTCAAGAAGTGTGAATTTATGACCAGTAGGATTATCTTCCTTGGGTTTGTTGTAACCCCTGACGGCGTGGCTGCCGATCCTGAAAAGATTAGGTCCATAGTAGAATGGCCAGAGCCGACTAGTGTGCATGAAGTCAGAAGTTTCCATGGCTTGGCTACCTTCTATAGACGATTCATCAAGGGGTTTAGTACTGTAGTTGCTCCTATCACAGACTGCATCAGAAAGGGAGAATTTCAGTGGACCAAAGTAGCCCATAAAGCCTTCCTAGATCTTAAGGATAGGATGACCCAGGCACCCATTTTGAGACTACCGGACTTTTCAAAGGTATTTGAGGTTGCCTGCGATGCTTCAGGAGTAGGTATAGGTGGAGTCCTAAGCCAAGAGAACCATCCCGTAGCATTCTTTAGTGAAAAACTTAATGATGCTAAGCTTAGGTATTCTACCTATGATAAGGAATTTTATGCGGTAGTGCAAGATTTGCGTTACTGGAGACATTATTTACTACCGCAAGAATTTGTGCTGTTTTCGGACCATGAGGCTCTTAGATTCTTGAATTCTCAGAAAAAGCATAACCCTAGGCATGCTAAGT
Organism: Areca catechu; assembly: GCA_021397845.1. Taxonomy (NCBI): domain Eukaryota; kingdom Viridiplantae; phylum Streptophyta; class Magnoliopsida; order Arecales; family Arecaceae; genus Areca; species Areca catechu. The sequence continues at coordinate 75,867,475 of CM038043.1, read as the reverse complement.
GGGTAGAATATATCCAGTCCTATACTTTTGTTTTGAAGCATAAGGATGGGTCTGAAAATAAGGTAGCTGATGCCCTTAGTCGTCGATCTTTGTTGTTGAATTCTGTTAGGGCTGAAGTCATAGGGTTTGAGCAAATCAAAGAAGAATATGAGTCGTGTCCGGATTTAAAGACTGTGTACCAGGATCTAACTCAAGGACCATCTAGTGAACATAAGGATTATTCCCTTTTAGATGGCTTCCTGTTCTTTAAGAATAGGCTTTGCATCCCTAGAACCTCTCTTAGGGAATTCTTGATTTGGGAAACTCATGCGGGAGGTTTAGCTGGCCATTTTGGAAAAGATAAGACCACCCTGGCTATTGAAGACTATTTTTTTGGGACTAGCTTAAAAAGAGATGTAGCACACATTGTGGCTAGGTGTCGGACCTGCGCTGTTGCCAAACAGCGAAAATAGAACACCGGCCTTTATACCCCACTCCCTGTCCCAGATCGTCCTTGGCAAGATGTGAGCATGGACTTTGTGTTAGGTTTGCCTAAGACCCAGAGGAGGCATGACTCTATCTGTGTTGTAGTGGACCGATTTTCCAAGATGGCCCATTTCTTGCCTTGTTCCCAAACCTTTGATGCGTCTAAGGTAGCCACCCTGTTCTTTAATGAGATAGTTCGACTCCATGGCCTATCCAAGACCATTGTTTCATATAGGGATGTTCGGTTCACCAGCTATTTCTGGAAAACCCTTTGGCATAAGTTAGGGACGAAACTTAAGTTTTCGACTACCTATCATCCCCAGACTGACGGCCAAACTGAAGTAGTGAACCGTAGTTTAGGCAATCTGCTAAGGTGTCTTGTTGGTGAAAACATTAGGAACTGGGATTTGTACTTACCTAGAGCTGAATTTGCATATAATGACTCGGTCATTAGGTCTACGGGTAAAAGTCCATTTGAAATTATGCATGGTTACAAACCCCACACACCTCTTGACCTAGCTCCTTTACCAGTCCACACACGGGTCTCCGAGTCTGCCGAAGTTTTTGCATAGCATATAAAAGACTTGCATAAAGAAATACAAGCCAAAATAAATTTAAGTAACGAAACTTATAAGAAATTGGCTGATTCTCAAAGGCGAGTCAAAACTTTTGACGAAGGAGACTATGTAATGATTAGGTTAAGGCCTGAACGGTTTCCTCCTGGAACCGTTAGAAAGTTACATGCTAGGGGAGCTGGACCATTTAGAGTGGTAAAGAGAGTAGGATCCAATGCCTATGTGCTCGAGTTGCCTCCAGAACTAGGCATTAGCTCCACTTTCAACATTACAGACCTAGTAGAGTATAGGGAGCCAGCTGTGATTCCCAGTGAGGCTTTTGAACCTAATCCTGCTCTTGAGAGTGAACCTGACCCTGTGTGTCCACCAACAAATTGGCCTGTGAGGAAAGAGCAGATTGAAAAGATCCTGGATGATCAGGTTATCTCTACTCGTAATCGAGGATACCAAAGATACCTGGTCCGCTGGCTAGGAAGGCCAGATTCTGATGACTCTTGGATCTCCCGAGAAGAGTTACAAGATCTGGACCCAGACCTCTTGGAGAGATACCAGAGCCAGCTTGATCCATACTCGACAGGGTCGAGTTCCTCCCACCCTGGGAGAATTGGTGCGGGCACCAGACTCAGAAGAAGACTTCAGAGCTCCATCTGGATCTCTGATTAACCTTGCCCGAAGAATTAGGGTTTTTGGTTTGTAATAAGAGTTGACTAGATCAACTCAATTTAGCTTGAGTCTACATTACCTGCATTTTTATTTTGTTGAGTCATGTTGACTCAGTAGTGGACTAGGGTTTCAACCGGGGATGTTACATTTTCTCCCAAGACCTGGCAAGTGGACACCACACTCCCAGCCACACTCCCAGTCCAGGGGGTGCCATATCCACATCCAGCAGCCTTTGGTCCCCACTCCACAGATGGCAACCTCCTTCTTTCATGCACCAGATAAAGAGAAGAGCACAAATCAAGGGGGCGGCCAAGACTTTCCCAAGTGATTCCAAGCAAAGAAGGGAAGAAGTTTTTCTTGGAAGAGAATATCAAGGGGCGCCCATTACCTACCAAAAACACCTAAAACAAAGATGGGAAGAGCCTTGACATAGGGAGGAAGAAAAGGAGGAGTCCAAAAGAGTTCATCCAGGGAAGGAAGAAAATTTTTCTTGAAAAAATCCAAGCAAGGTGGCGCCATCTACCTGCCATTTATAACCCAAATCCTAATTTTTGGTATTTTGGCCAACCATATGTAAGGGATTTGCCCTAATTTGGAGATCCTCTCCTTTAGTCCCACATGGGAAAATATGAAACCCTTCTCCCTTGTAAAGCATTATAAATTACATCCCTCTTGTAAGTTGAAAACAATCTATGAATGAAAAGAAATTTTTTTATGAGCAAACTTATGTTTTCTCTTTTCCGCACTTGCTTCTAAGTGTTGAGCTCCGTGAGGGAGTAAATCCGGGTTCCCCTGGAACCTTGAGGAGGTGAGAGATCTCCAAAACCCTAAACCCTAGGTTAGCCACTCAATTCCCAAACCCTAGCCGCCATCACCTTTCTCTTTCCACCAAGCCCTAGGTTTTTTCCCCTTCTCACGGCCACCATTTCCAAGCCCTGGCCGGCCACCAGCATCCAACTCCGGTCCAGATACTTCAGGTCTGCAGCAACTCTAAGAGGAAGTCAGATCGGCCTCCAGGAGAATCCTGATCTCAGCAGCCTCGGCTTTCAAGTTCTTCAGCCTGGTAAGATCTCTTCTTGAGTTTCTGAATTCCATCTTTTGTTCCTTTTCTCTCCCAGATTCTGAGTCTAGAAGAAGCCGACCAAACCACGAAACCAGTATTAGAGGATCCATTGCGAAGATAGCCGACTCCAAGGATCCGGCAATCTGCTCGAGAGAGTTCTTCCACCAAACCCTGAGAAGATCACAAGTCTGGTTAGTAAACCATCTCTTCTCTCTATTTCTGTTCTGTTGAAAGTTCAGAGTGAAACCCTAGGTCTGGGAGTTTTTCAACCCCCAGCGATCCGTTACTTCTGAACTACTCTGATAATTTGGTTCCTTCTAAACTGTGCTTTCAATCTTTACTTAGTTTCCTTCAACTTAGTTAGCTTTACTTTGAGTCAAAGCCAATTTCTGAAAAATATATAAAAAAAAAAAAAAAGAATTAATCTTAATTTTACTTCCGCATACGCTTCTTTGTTCTTTGTTCTGCATCAACTATGGGAAGTCCAAACATGAGTCTCCCCACTACCAGCAGAGCACCTGTAGAGGCCCTTGAGCTCCATGGTGATAACCAGAGCGCGCGAGGCTTCCGCTAGTAGAGAGGGAGCCCCTCATCATGATGATCAGAGCCCAAAAAGGAAGCACCCCACTCCACCGTCGCCACCTCCAACGGATCCCCAGATCACCGCACTAGCCCAGCAGGTCCATGCCCTGACTGCAGCGGTGCACCAGCTCCATCAAAGACACCAGTCCTTGGCAACACAGCAAAAGCCAGGGACATCGATGGCTCATTCTGTCAACCCCCGCACTAGCCCAGTAGGTCCATGCACTGGCTACGGTAGTGCGCTAGCTCCATCAGAGACACCGGTCCCTGGCAACACAGTAGCAGCCAGGGATGCTGGTGGCTCATGCCATCGACCCCCATAGTAGCCTACGATCCTTTCGGGAGGGGCTATTGCATGCTGTCTCCCACCCGAGAGGAGATGACCAGGCTGCCAGGAAGAGGCAGCATGATGGTTCGATTGGCTAGGAGAGTTGCTTCCCGGTCTTGAACCCATTGAAGAGTCAAAAGTAGAAATATATGAAGCTGAATCCAGTCTCATAAATGAATATAAAGAAGATAAAGCAGAGACTAAGTGATGCAGGATGGATGCAAAGACTAATCTAATAATTAAGAGTTAATTTTGATAAGCAATGGCGACAAACTCAGATAAGCTATCAAATTAATTTAATGAAGATAGACTAAGTCTCTACTAGCTACCCGCAATTTAATCAGCATGCAATCACATAAAGAACCCTAGATCTGATGATTGAGAAACCACCGAAACTAGGACATCCTGACTTCAAACAACCAAATCTAATGAGATTCGGATGGTTACTTACCAATAATGCTTTTCCCTCTTCCATTTCAATAAATCTAGATTCAACTCTCAAGATCTCACGGTAGGATTACAAACTTCAGTTCCTTTAGAGTAGATCTTCTCGTTGATGGTTGGATGGCAAGGGAAATCTCCTCTTCTGATCGAGAACACTAGAGATCCTGCAAGAGAACTTAGATTAGAATGGTGGAAATGGAGTGAAAATCTAAAAAGAGAGCGAGAAAGAATGATGGTCGACTAGGATTGGATCTGGATTGGATGTTGAAGATGGTGGTGCCTGACTTCTTGGATCTTGGACTTTGGGAGATAACTAGGGCTTCAGCACCCCACACTCATGAATACACTGCTTAACCAGCAGAGCACTCTTACACTACAATTACTTAACCAGCAATTGCACTCTCAATGCTTACCCAACAATTGGAGAAAAATCGATAGAGTTTCATTAAAGAATCATAAGATGGATTACAAGAAGGGAATGGGGTGGTATTTATAGACCTCTTACATGGTAGCTTGATAAGAACAAATTCATGGTAGCATGATAAGAATGAATTCTTTTGAATACAAAATAATCAAAAATGACATTGGACTCTACTCTCCTTCTTGACCTGTATGAAAACTCTTTGTAATTTAAATTAGGTAGACTCCTTTGTACTTGGGATTCTCCATGACTTGGGTGATGAAATGAGGTTTGGGCGACAAAAATGAGAAGAGGTGGTGCCCCCATTCCTTCCACACTTAGCGCTAATCCTTCTCTCCTTTAGCATGAAATCCCCTTTTGCATTTGGATGAAACTTCTTGATAAGAAAGAACTCTTTGAATCTTGGATGAAGGGATATAACTTGATAAGAGAAAACTCTTTGATTTTTGGATGAACCTCCATTTAATTTCGGAATCTTCTTGGATGAACATCCATTTGAATTTGAATACATGCTTGAATGGCCAACCATCCTTGGAGTGGGTGACAATTTGAGGATGAAAAGAGGTGCTAGATGAGAGGTAGAGTCCTTCTGCTTTACTTTTCTTAAATGGCGTCATCCTTGGATTTAAAATGTGCGATGAAAAGGAAATTTGTTGGTCCCTCGCTTGGATAAACTTGAATCTTAAAATTGTCCTGATATCTCGATGTCCCGATGTTCCAATGTCTTGATGTCTAGATGTCCCAATGTCTCGATGTCTGGATGTCCGGATGTCTGGTAAAAATCTTGGACAACCTTCTTTTGTCCTGAAATTGATCCACCTAGGTGATATGGCATGGCACACTACTCCAAGTGGCAGTTGACGAGGCCCCATGACATGGTGACATGGCACGATGACATGGCATGGTGACAGGGCTTCAACAATTGGGCTTGATCTTGGCTAATAATTGGACGTGAACCCCTGGACTATTACAAGACTCAACTTCAAGTAAACCTATCCTAACTAACTTGCAAATCAAAGCAAACTAGTTTATTTATAGGACTCAAGCTGAAATTAAAATAAAATAACTACTCATTGGTGATCCACGATGAGCTTGGACGGTTCTGACGTCTCTTCCTAGCTCTGGTGTCCTTACCATTAAGCCCACTGAAAAATTAGAGGAAAAATCTCCTGACCTATTGAAGAATTTAAAGACGAAATAGAATCAAAGTCTTGTCCAAATGAAGGGCTAGAAAGAGAAGATCCTAAACCTGTTGAAGAACTTAAGGAAGAAGTTTATGAAGCTGGGTCTAACCTTATGGATGGGTATGAACAAGAATAATTTTTGAGGATAAAATAATTACCTAGCCTAAAAAAATTAACAACGGGAATAATCAACTTGAAGAAAATGAAGTCCATGGACAAAACCATGAAGAGCAATCTGAGGAGATAGTAGAGAATCCAGAATTAATCAATGTTAAGGATTTAGATCTAGAGATTAATGAATAATCACTTAATAGGGTATTGACCATCAGAGAAAACCTAGAACCAATTTCAAAGGATCAACCCCAAGAAATTATAGAATCATTAAAGGATTATCAATATGTATTCCCCGATAGTTTCCCCGAGCCTAATTCACCCTTCTGGAATATCCCCAATCCTAGTCCACCAAGCTGGGACATCCACCATACCATTGATCTAGTCCTAGTAATATTCAACAGTTATTTTTGGAAGACATTATGGCATTTATTAGGCACCAAATTAAGATTCACTGCCACCTACCTGAAGTTGTGTGCCAAAGTCTTCAAAGCCATTTAGGAGAATATTGAAAACTAGAAACTTTTATTTCCTAGCCCAATAATAAAGTTTAGTCCATAGATAACAAAGTCCATTTGAGCTTGTTTTGTTTTTGGTGTCATTTATGTTTTGTCATTTGAAGTCATTTGTGTTTGTCTTTTGCCATTTAGTATCATCTGTGTTTGTCTTTTATCATCTGATGTTATTTGACCTTTCCATGCATAAGTGTCCATGACTACGAGAGTCATATGCATAGCATGATTAGTAAAAAAATTTGAGCAATGGAATTAACTACCATATGGCTAAATTTTCTTAAGAGTTTTCATGAAAAGACTACATGAAAAGTTGCAAACTTGTGGTGTAGGTCCTATTCAAATACCAAAAAAATTTGAACCTAATACTCATATGCTTAAGTTACCATCTGACTTTGGTATAAGTTCCACTTTTAATATTTCAGACCTAGTAGGGTAAAGGAACCAACTATGATACCTAGTGAGTCTTTTGAAACTTAATCCATTTTTTGAGAGTGAACCAACCCTGAGTGTCTACCAGCCCCACCACCCAAATCAGTGAGATAGGAATGAGCAAATTTGGATAATAAGACTATTACTATCCAAAACAAGGACTATCCACACTATTTGGTGACTGTGACTTTGAGCCGACTCAAGAAAAAATTATATTTATACTGATTGAGGGATCGAGCTGACTCACATTGAATTTTTATTTGGATTGTCTGAGACTTTGAGCCGACTCATGGACCTCGAGCCGACTCGAGTGACGGGTTTTTGCAGTCTGACGGCTAGTTACAGAACTTCATTTTTGAACTCCAAAAACCCTTCAATGGCTCTATTTCGGTTCTCTATGCCCTATAATGGCTATTTTTTATGGAAGACTATAAAGGGGAGTATTTAATGAAGATTTAAAGAATTCTAAAGGATTATTCATTAATTATTCTTTTGGAAGTTGAAAAGTGTTCAAGTCTTTCACCAACTCACTTCAAGAGCATTCAAGAAAGGATTCAAGCTTCACCAACTATTATTCATCATTGAATCCAACCCTTTGAAGAAGTAAAGAAGTAGCTTGAAGAGCATTAAAGAGAATTCAAGGCTAGGCTTTACTTTGATCTTCATCGGCAACACTCAAACAAGCTTGGTTTATTTTACAGTTGCTTTACATTTTGATATATCTTGTTTTTCTCTCTAAGAACAGCAAGGGGCTGTGTCTTAAGAGAGGGTTAAAGATTTTTAGGTGAGCCTTTCAAAACCTAAGTTTGGATTTTCTTTGGTAAACCTGGTTCTAAAAATCAAAGGGATTTAGGTTCTTGGTTAGCCTGTGTTAAAACCAAGTGTGAGGGTTTTCTTTGATGATCCTAGTAAAACAAAAGTATATAGGTTTGGATTGTGAGCCTGTTAAAACAATCCGACTGTATTCCGATTAAGGGATATAGTGAAAATCCCAAGTGATGCTTGGATAGTGGACGTAGGAGCTGGGTTGCTCCGAACCACTCTAAATTCTTTGTGTTTGTGATTGTCTTGATTGTGTTTACTTATTTGCTTCCGTATTACATAACATATCACAACACCACAACACTAAAAGGATTTCAAATTGCACATACTTGTGAAAGTTTTTATAATCCCAATTCATCTCCCTCTTGGGAAGCCACCTGGGCAATAGCACCGCTTGATTCATGAAGACAACCCACCCTTTTCTCCTCCCCAAATCAAGTCTTGTAACCCTCTCTTTCAAATTTGAGTTCAAATGTTCAAATAAGGACTTGGGTGCTTATAAAAAGGACCCTAACCCTCTTGTAAAAATTTGATTGATGAAATGAAAAAAAATTCTGAAGTTTTCTTCTTCATTGCCCTTGTCTCTAGACTTGGAACTCTGTGAGAGAGTGTGCCTTTGTCCTTCGGGACATCGAGGGGTGAGAGGCCCTAAGTGTCTTCTTCCTACGCAAGCCAGTAGTCCATCTCCAAAACTGGGATGCCCCATTAGAAGCTCTTCTTGGACACCCAACCAGAAGAGTCCCTCTTGATCGCCCCCTCCACTCCTTTTCCCCTTCACTTCTTTACTCTCTTATGCCTTCTTGATTTTCTAACTCGTCTTCAGGTTGCTCGTAGGTCCTTCAGGTACCACAGATAAAGGAATCGGCCTTCCTTGCCTTCAGGACCATCCGATGAAAAGCTGGCAAATCCGTAGGGTCGAGGGCTTGATCTTCCAGGCCACATCCATGAGTGCGAGCAAACAAGGCATCGGGCACTTCAGAATCTTAAAGGTTTGCACTCCCTGATCTCTTAGTCGGGTATTGAATTAGAGTTAAGTCCTATCGGGGTTTCTCTATCCTGGGATCCTTTCTTTATCACTGTTTAGGGGCTATATCTGTAGGCTAAAGTCTCTTGTTATTATGCAAATCCCTAGATCTACTCTTAGCTTCATTTCGGGAATTGATCAATCCCCTAAAATATAAAAACAACAAAAAGAAAATCACCTGCATATCATCTTAGCCAATAGTCCTGCATCATGTTTGGTATCAAAACATGGTTAGGACTTAGTTTATCTTTAAGTACTCGGATCGGGTGCTTCACCATGGCCATCTAGTCATAGGGAAAAGTAAGGCTACAAGACCCTGACATCCCATTCAAAGAAGATTTTCTATGACGTGTAGGATGTGATTGACCCTTGAAAAAGAAAATAAGGAGATAGGTATCTTAGGTCCTAAAGAAATTTTCTGCATAACTAAGTTTTGCATCATTAGATTTCTGCATCATTAAATTCTGCATCATGTCCAACCAGTACATAGTCTGTTGTTTTGATTGTTTCTATATGTAAGAAATTCAAAAACTACTAATTCTTATTTCGTTGGATTCTACATAATTGGTAGTATTTTTCAAAATTTTATCAAAATTTATTTCATTCTGTAGATTTTCTGCATACCTGATTACTACCTGAGAACAATACTGTCCTGAAATTCCAGCAAGTCCAATTTCAGCATAATTTCATTTCTGCATAGTTTAATTTCTGCACTTAGGTTCATCTCACTTAATTTTTAGCAACTCATATTTTTGCCTATACACATCAAAACATAAAAAAAAAAAAAACTTTAGTGCACTTCATTAGGTTTCATGTGTATGCCATCATATGCATAACTTACCTTAAGGGCGACAATATCATAAGATAAGGGAAGGAGGTCATTACCTTTTCTTGGCCCAAAAACCACCACCTTTGCATTTCAAACCTAAGCCTAACTTAAAATCTATTAGCAACTTAATAGCTTAGGGACATCAACGAGTCGAGTTTAACCATTGTGGAAAACTAGTGCATGCAACCCTTCAATTAGCACTGGGAAGCTAGTGTCTAAGGCAAGAGGTCTAGTGTCAAACGATCTAAGTGGTATTGTGATTCTTTAATTGGATCCCTGCGAATATCACGGGGGACTCCCACACTCCCACCTCTTACCTGGCCAGTGAAAGGGCTAGTTATTGTGCTATGTGTAATCTAAGTTAACCCATTCTAATTGAACTCATAGGTATAGCAAACCATAGTACCCTCCATTATGTGTTGCATGACCATTTGATTAGGAGCTCAACCAGTAGTCTCGACACAACCCAACCTAGTGTGACCATGGAACCTAACTCTAGAAGAGCCACTAGGTACATTGTGTTGGAAGTGTCTAAATTTGGTGGTGATTCTAAGTTTGAGGATTATCTTAATTGGAAAAAGAATATGGACCTGTATTTTGAAAACCATATGAATCTCTATTCTGAAAGAGATCAGTTCAAGTTTGCTAAAGCTAAGTTAGTTCTCCAGTCTAAGGTAGACTAGGATAAGTTCGAGAGAGTACTTAGGCAAGAAGGCCGTAAATCCATAACTACCTGGAGTGACATAAAACTTAAACTAAGGATAAAGTACCTACCCAGGTCCTATGAGTCCAAGAGATCCACAACCTATAGATATATACCCAAATCTGAACCTAGAACATATGTACCTAAATCCTATGAGCCTAGATCCTATGCACCCACACCCTATAAGCCCAGTAGACCCATGACCTATAGATATGAACCCAGTAGTAATCTACTACCCCTTAGTCAACCTGAACCCACTAGGAGTAGTGCCCATAACTAGAAACCAGGACCTAGCCAATTTTTTGTTAGCCGACTCCCCCTACTACCCTATGTGTTCACAAGGATGACATTAAAGAGGAAGAATATATTGCAGACCTAGAATTGGTTGACCCAAAAAATACCCAGACTGAAGCTATATTGGAAGGACCCTTAGAAGAAGATCTTGAACCCACTAGTGAGCCTGAAGTAGAAGTGTATGAAGCTAAAGCACACTTAGTGGATGAATATGAAGAACAGTTAGAGGGAGAAAGCAATGACACTGATATCACAATGGCTTTACCTGAGGAGACACTAGAAGAGAATCTAATTATCGAGCCTAGTCCTGAAATCTAAGAGGAAATTATTGAGGATATGGTCTTCAATTCGGTACCCTCAGGAGGAGCTCACTCTTTCAATCCCAGTTCAAGATCTCTTCCCAGAAATTGTTGACCCATTCTTCCATTATGCAAACCCTTTAGATATACCTCAACCCCATAAGGTCAACCTTATTAGTCTAGGACTAATCCTTAAAACCCCTTCTTGTATCTTGTTCTTTCCAATCAATCTTGAGCCCTTTTCTTATTTTCTATCCTATCAGACTAATCTTGAATCCGCCTCTTACTTTCTACCCTTTGCTAAAACTTCTTATGCTTCTTTGACTAATAGGTTGCATTTTGAAGAAGTAAGCATAATGCATACATTCATTGTGCATGTTAATTTTTCATCCTACTTCTGGTATACCTTATGGCATTTGCTAGAAATCCATTGTAAATTTTCATGTGCATACCAAACCAAGGTCAAACCTAGAGAGCCTATAGTCTATTAGGTTTAGGCCCAAAGAGTCCAATAAAATTCCTCTCAATAGGAATGCTGATGGGGGACATGTATCGAATGATGCATTTGAAGAATTAGATGGACTAAATGAAAATGAAATAGATAAACATGTAGCTATTCTACGTAAAAGAAATAGAATTATATGAAAGGAACATAAGGAAAAGAACTAGACTAGAAAAGAATCTCTCAAAGTAATTAAGAAGGGATCTTCGTGGTTAGGAAACCACACAGGTTAGGGCTAGCCTACTTTCCAATTTCAGATCTGAAAGAATATTATAAAGATGGCTATCCGGCTATTAATAATCTGAAATTCAGAAAAGGGACACTCAAGATGAAGTACTAAGAATAGCAAGGAGTTACTATAGATCTAAAGGCACCTTGTTTATGATTCCTTGGCACAGTAGACCTTCACCTTGAAAACTAGGAGACCCGGGGATCCTGCATAGATACATAGTAAAATTAAAAGATTTAGGTGGAAGAATGGAGAAATGGAAGAGGAAATTAGGAATGGAAGAAATGGTTTAGATTTGGCTTTAAGTAGATCTCCTTTGGCATCCTTTGCGTGAATCATCTTCAATTGTTGGCGTGGAGAACTCCATTATAGATGACCTCTTTTGGAAGATGGGAAGGTTGAAATTGGAGAGGCTTGAAGAGGATTCTTCAAGGGTGGCCGAATGGGATTGGAAAAGGGACTAGTAGCTTGTTTGGTTAAGTATCCTAGGTCTCACACCTACCTTCTCTCAAGGGTCTTTGGCTAGCAAAGGAAGAAAGCTTTCTTAGAAAAAAAATTTCATTTCATTCATCATTTCCATTACAAGAGAATTCTAGGAGCTTTTATAAACCTTAAGCTCCTTTTCAAATTCAAAATGCAACACTTTTCATGGAGAAAATCAAGGGGTGTCCTATGAAGATAGGAGTGGCCCATTCAAATTTAAATCTCCTAATTACAAGGTGGGCACCCATAAAGAGTGGAGCTTCATTCAAATTTGAAAATTCATGGTTGATGTGTCTTGGTGATGTGGCATGATTTATCCTCCAAGTTGGCATGACTTGTCTTCCAAGGTGGCATGGTGCTTTGATGATGTGGTGCTCCAAGTAGTTGGTGAAGTTGGTTGCACTCATTCTTGCTTAATTGATGCCCAATGCAAGTAGATCTTGAACCCGACTCAATACAAAGCCAATTTAACTCTAATTAGACCCAAATTAAAATAAAATAGGACTTAATTATTCAAATAAAATAAATACAGGACTTATAGACTTATTACAGGACTTAAATTTCTAGTCTTCTATCCATAAAGAACTTGGCATTAGCTGAAGCCTCTTCCTGAGCCTGGTGCCCGCACCAAATGCATAGTTGAGTCTGCATTTTGTTAGGTATCAGTACAAGTCTCAGAGTCTATAGAGTCATTCGTACAGTATGCATAAGGAGATTAGCAAAAAAATATTAATCTAAGTAATAATACATGCAAGAAATTGGCTGATTCTCGAAAGCAAGCCAAAGAATTTGAAATAAGGAATTCTATAATGATTAGGCTTATGCCTGAATGGTTTTCGCCAGGAACCGTTAAGAAACTACATGCTCGTGGAGCTGGCCCCTTTAGTGTGATAAGGAGAGTTGGCCCTAATGCCTATGTGCTTGAGCTACCCCCGGATTATGGCATTAGCTCGACTTTCAATATCTCAGACTTAGTCGAGTATAGGAAGCCAGCAACAATACCCAGCGAGCCATTTGGACCTGACCTATCCTTTGAGTGTGAACCTGACCCTTAGTGTCCACCTCCAATTTTGCCTGAGAGAGGAGAACGGATCGAGCGTTTCCTAGATGATCAAGCTATCACAACCCGGGGCAAAGGCTATCAGCATTACTTGGTTTGTTGGCAAGGCTGACTGGAGTCCAATGATTCATGGATTACTCGAGAGGACTTACAGCGCCTCGACCCTGACCTTCTTAAGAAATACCAAAGCCAAATCAACCCTTACTCGATAGGATCGAGTTCCTCCCACCCCAGGAGAATTGGTGTGGGCACCAGGATTAGAAAGAGGCTCCTCAACCCTCTGTGGATCTCTAATTAGGGTTCTGAATCTTTTGGGTCCTGTAATAAGGCTTAAAGCCTGAGTAATTTGCTTTTGAGTCATGTAATTAGTATCTAGTTGGTTTCAATTTTTGGTTTGGTCTTGTAATTTGGCCAATTTGGTCAAGTTAGGATTAATTGGTCCTATAATTAGCCAAATTGGTTCTCAAACTCAAGTTAATTTTAAGATGGGCTCAAGCTAGTTTGAAGATGGGTCCATAAATGGGCAATCAAGTCAAGCCACCTCTCCTCCATGCCATGTAGGAGTGCCAACTCATGGAGTGCCACATCATCAATGCCATGTGGCATGGGAGGTGCCACTTCAGCTCATGGAGTGCCACATCATCAATGCCACATGGCATGGGAGGTGCCACTTCACCAAGCACCTTGGGCGGCCAAGTTCAAGATGAAACAAAATTCAAATTCAAATATGGGACGCCCATTATTCTCCCCTTGATCCAAGTATGTCATATCCACACAACACTCCCCAAATCAAGCTACCAAGATCAAGCATCATGGTCAGCCAAGAAGAGATTCAAATTTCAAAGTTGGATGCCAAGCTTCATGAAAGGATTTAAATTTCAAAAGTTGGTCGGCCATGCTTCATGAGAGAAGAAATTCAAAATTCAAATGGGCGCCCCTTGATTCATGAAGACAACCAACCCTTTTCTCCTTCCCAAATCAAGTCTTGTAACCCCCTCTTTCAAATTTGAATTCAAATATTCAAATGAGGACTTGGGTGCTTATAAAAAGGACCCTAATCCTCTTATAAAAATTTGATTGGTAAAATGAAAAAGAAATTCTGAAGTTTTCTTCTTCATTGCCCTTGTCTCTAGACTTGGAACTCTGTGAGAAAGTGTGCCTTTGTCCTTCGGGACATTGAGGGGTAAGAGGCCCTGAGCGTTTTCTTCCTATGCAAGCCAGCAGTCCATCTCCAAACTTGGGATGCCCCACTAGAAGCTCTTCTTGGATGCCCAACCAGAAGAGTCCCTCTTGATCACCCCCTCCACTCCATTTCCCCTTCGATTCTTTACTCTCTTATGCCTTCTTGATTTTCTAACTCATCTTCAGGTTGCTCACAGGTCCTTCAGGTACCACGAACAAAGGAATCGGCCTTCCTTGCCTTCAGGACCATCCAACGAAAAGCTGGCAAATCCGCAAGGTCAAGGGCTTGATCTTCCAGGCCACATCCATGAGTACTCAGCATCGGGCACTTCAGAATCTTAAAGGTTTGCACTCCCTGATCTCCTAGTCGGGTATTGAATTAGAGCTATGTCCTACCGGGGTTTCTCAATCGCGGGGTCCTTTCTTTATCACTATTTAGGGGCTATTGGTAGGACCGCGGGGTTGTCGTTAAAACACCGTGGCTATCAGTTTAAAATCCGACTTCTTAAAATATTTAAAAATGCGTAGCAAGAGGAGTCGGGTCGAATCCACAGAGAATGCGGTGTTTAGGATTTGAAATCTTTTTGATCTTGTAAAAAAAATATTTGAAGTCGAAAAGTATAAAAAAAATTAAAATTCTAGGAAAAGTAAACTTGGTACTAGGATCTATTATTTAGATCCTAGCATCTACGTGCAGACAAGACGAAAGACAGGAGTAAAAAAAATATTGCATTGATTGAAATTTAATGTCTAGATACAATGCAAAAAAAAACTAAATTAACAAAACAAATAACAAAGATAAGAACAGATCGGCGCAGCCTCGTCGGGAAGACAGCTCCTTCCTTCGTACTCCGTGGAGCGAACTGGGCTTCCTCTGCGTCTTCTTCTTCGGATCCTGATCTCAGAGAGAGAAGGCTGGAAGATGGTGTAGGGACACGCTCTCCTTTGAGAAACCTCACTCCCAAAAGCCAACCCGTAACCCAAGCAATGCCCTTTACCCTGTACCTTGTCTTTTCTCCGGGATCCCCCTATCTTGTGCATTGGGGTTCAATTTATAATTGACCGAAGAGGGGAGCTTGTTGCGCACTAGCGATGTGGGACAAAAAAATTACCGCGATCGCTCCAATGATGCACTGTTGATTTCGCCGCTCGTGGGCTGCGCTGGTGCTCGTGGATTGCGCCGTGGAGCTCGCGGAGAATGCCCAGCGTCCGTGGAGAACGCCCAGCATCCGTGGAGAATGCCCAGCGTCCGTGAAGCTCGCCCGTGGACTGCGCGTGGACTGCCCGTGGACGTGCGTGGCCGTGGAGAATGCCACCGTGGAGGGCATGGGGAGGCTTGGCCATGCGCGCGGAAGAGGTGGCCGTGGGGAATGCCACCATGGAGGGCATGGGGAGGCTTGGCCATGCGCGTGGAAGAGGTGGCCGTGGGGAATGTGGACTGCGGACGTGCGTGGAGGAGGTGGCTGCGCGTGGAGAAAGCCACCGTGGAGGGCGTGCGTGACCGTGGAGAACGCCACCGTGGAGGGCATGGGGAGGCTTGGCCATGCGCGTGGAAGAGCTCGGCCTACGCGTGGAGGAGGTGGCTGCGTGAGGAGCACGGCAAAGCCTTACTGCCCGTGAAGAACGCCCAGCCATTCGTGAAGCTCCTCCTCCGTTTGCCGCCAAAAAAAACACCACCACCACCCGTCAAACCACCGCCGGAGCTTCTCCTCCGGCCAGGGACACCGCTGGCGTGCTTCCCGGCGAATTTCGACGCTTCTGGAGGGCTGTGGTCCACGGCCTATTCCGTGGACCGGCAGCCATGGCTGCTGGTGAAACGAATAAAGTTTTGTAAACCCAGCAGCCGGTCCATGGTGGACCGGCTGCTCCAAAAAGCGTGCAACATCAAAAAAAATGTGCAAAAATATTAGAAAATTCATATCTTCTTCGTTTCAAACCTGATTTAAGTACCGTTTGCATCGTTGGATTCCATAAATCAAGCTCTACCTATTGGCGAGTTTCAAACTTATTAATTTTACCGATTCCATGATCATTAATTATAATTATTTAATCATTTAAATGGGTGTGTGGTGCTTTGACTTGAAATATATTTTTTCATGAACGTACTCTAATTTCACACTTTTCAAAGATATTTTTAAAATAATTAGTTTTGCAAGAAAGTCCAAATTAATTATGAAATTAGGTTATTAAAAGAATGTTAGCACCAATAATTAACTAAAATACTTAAAATATCGTGCAAATCCATGATTTATCACACCCCCCAACTTAAATATTGCTAGTCCCTTAGCAATGCAAAAAGTATAACCATGTGTCACAAAGATTATCCTTTACAAAAATAGATCAAGGTTTGAAAGTAAAAAGATCTAGCAAGTATCACTAACTAAGTATTGAGTTTCAGAAATAAATTTTGCAGTCAGCATAATTAGAAACTTTCTTAGAGTTCATCTAAAGATCTACAGCACTTGTGTTTGTGATGACTAACTTAACATTTCGGTACTAGTTTGCAAGAACAAATGTATCTTTGATTAATTTTCTATACATCCCTAAATTAAGCTTATGAACTGAGTTAGCTTTCACACTACCTGATTTTTTTTTTTTTTTTTTTTTTTGTGCTGAGCATCCTGGCCTTCCCTTCACCGTTTGACGCGAACCTCCACACTTGACTTAGGTGCAGAGACCCGGTTACTAAGTTTAGGGCGATCCACATATACTCTATGTTTTGCACTTTTATTTCAGGTAGGTAGCTCTTTCCTCAAAAAAAAATTTTAAATTGGGATATATATCAATTACCAGTTTTCAGTGATAATTAAGTCCTCAATTGTCCTTACAACTAATACTTACTTTGTCTCGTCAGCGTGCATGTGCAATGGAAGTGCTAATAGCCTTTAGGTGATCTAAGTAGGCCCTAAAAGTCTGACACGCTAGTTTACTTCTTGACTCGCTAACAGTCATTAGCAACACTCTCTAACTCTTATTACTTTTCCTAGTCTATCGTGCTCCAGATTTATTTTTGACACATGAATTTTTTTTTTTTTTAATTTATTTATTATTTTTTTATTTTATTTTTTTTTTTTTTTTTTTAATTTTATTTTATTTTATTTTTAAAAAAAAAAAAAATTTAAAAATATTTGTCCTGACCCCCCAACTTAAATACCATTGTCCCTAATGGTATGAAAAGAACTAAAAATGTAAAGGGATACATGAGAAGAGGAGCTCATGAACAATGTAGAGGCTGCAATTTTTTTTTTTTTTTTTTTTTTTTTTTTTTTTTTTTTTAATAAAGAGTACATATTGGGTTGCCTCCCAACGAGCGCTAAGTTTAATGTCTTCAGCCAGACATAATGCAGCTCAGTTTAGTGTGGGTCAGTTAATGTTACTTGGTCAATGGTTCGATTTGTTGATATTCCTTCAATGTATGGTTTTAAACGTTGACCATTTACCTTAAAGAAGTTTCCTGACCTAGGATCATAAATTTTGACAGCACCATGGGGAAAAACTTGGTTAACAATGTAAGGTCCATCCCATCTAGATCTCAATTTTCCAGGAAATAATCGAAGCCTTGAATTAAATAACCAGACTTGTTGATTTGGCTTAAAGATTTTCCTAGAAATAAATTGATCATGAAAGGCTTTCATTTTCTCTTTATAAATACGCGAGTTTTCATAAGCATCTCGCCTCAGTTCATCTAGTTCACTCAGCTGCAACATCCGGTTAGAACCAGCTTGCTTTAAATCAAAATTTAATTGCTTAATCGCCCAATAGGCTCTATGTTCAAGTTCTACCGGAAGATGACATGCTTTTCCAAAGATCAGCCTATAGGGAGACATTCCAATGGGATTCTTGTAAGCTGTCCGATAGGCCCATAATGCATCATCTAATCGATCTGACCAGTTTCTACGATCGGGCCTAATAGTCTTTTGCAAAATGTTCTTGATCTCCCTATTGGATACTTCTACTTGGCCACTTGTTTGCGGGTGATAAGGTGTAGCTACTTTATGTGTGACCCCATATTTTTGCAAAAGCATTCGAAATTGGTAGTTTGTGAAATGGGCACCTCCGTCACTAATGATGGCACGAGGAAATCCGAACCTAGAGAAGATATTCTTTTGAACAAACTTTATGACTACCTTATGATCATTGGTTCGTGTAGCCATTGCCTCAATCCATTTAGAAACATAATCGACAGCCACCAAAATATATTCAAAACCATTAGAGGGTGGAAAGGGTCCCATAAAATCAATTCCCCAAACGTCAAAGATTTCAACTACCAAGATTGGATTTAAAGGCATCATGTCTTTTCTTGAAATATTTCCTAAGGCTTGACATTTAAGACATTCTTTGCCAAAAGTATAGGCATCCTTAAACAAAGTCGGCCAGTAAAATCCACTTTGCAAAACTTTAGCCGCAGTTTTTCGACCAGAAAAATGTCCTCCACAGGCAAGGGTGTGGCAAAAATTCAAAATACTCAGATGTTCAGATTCAGGAACACACCTACGGATGATTTGATCAGCACAGATTCGAAAGAGTTCAGGATCTTCCCAAAAGTAGTATTTAATTTGAGCAAAGAATCGATCCTTTTCATTCTTGGACCAGCCATCAGGGATTTGTCCAACCACTAAGTAGTTCACAATATCTGCAAACCAAGGGGCCTTTGCATGTGAAACTGCTAAGAGTTGTTCATCTGGAAAAGATTCTTCAATTGATGCAGGTTCACACTCTTCAACTAAAATCCTAGATAGATGGTCTGCTACAACATTCTCGGATCCTTTCTTGTCTCGAATTTCAATATCAAACTCTTGTAGCAGTAAGATCCATCTAATCAATCGTGGTTTAGCATCTTTCTTTGAGAGCAGGTATCTCAAAGCTGAGTGATCCGAATAAACCACAATCTTGGAACCTAAAAGATATGATCTAAACTTTTCCAGGGCAAACACCACGGCTAGCAACTCCTTTTCAGTAGTGGTATAATTTTTTTGGGCATCATTCAAAGTTCTACTAGCATAATAAATCACTATGGGACATTTGTTTACCCTTTGGCCCAAGACAGCTCCTATGGCAAAGTCTGAAGCATCACACATGATTTCAAAAGGTAGTGACCAATCTGGGGGTTGGATGGTTGGGGCTTGGGTCACAGCTTCCTTTAGAAACTCAAAAGCCTTAAGACAATCTTCATCAAAATTGAAAGGAATGTCCTTGGCGAGCAGATTACACAAAGGACGGGAAATTTTGGAAAAGTCTTTGATGAAGCGACGATAGAATCCTACATGGCCGAGAAAAGATCGAATTTGTTTGATAGAGATGGGTGGAGGAAGTTTAGAGATCAATTCAACCTTTGCTTTATCTACCTCGATCCCTCTCTTAGATACAATATGTCCTAAAACAATCCCTTCTCGAATCATGAAATGGCTCTTCTCCCAGCTCAGAACTAAATTAGCCTCAATACATCGTTTTAAAATTTTCTTCAAATTATTGAGGCAACTCTCAAAAGATTCTCCAAAGACTGAAAAATCATCCATAAAAATTTCCAAGAAATCTCCTACCATGTCCGAGAAAATTGATATCATGCACCTTTGAAAGGTTGCAGGTGCATTACACAAACCGAAAGGCATTCTACGGAAAGCAAAGGTTCCAAAGGGACATGTGAAGGTGGTCTTTTCCTGGTCTCCTGGATAGATAGCTACCTGGTTGTATCCTGAGTATCCATCTAAGAAGCAAAAGTATTGCTGGCCAGCTAATCTTTCTAGGATCTGATCAATAAATGGTAAGGGAAAGTGGTCTTTGCGGGTAGCTGCATTAAGTTTTCTATAATCTATACAAACACGCCACCCAGTAGAAAGTCGTGTTGGCACTAAATCCCCATGGTCAGTACGGACAACCGTGAGTCCAGATTTCTTTGGAACGACTTGAGTAGGACTCACCCAATGGCTATCAGAAATAGGATAAATAATACTAGCATCTAACCATTTAATCACTTCCTTCTTGACCACTTCTTGCATGTTTGGGTTGAGCCGTCTTTGCATTTCTCTAGTAGGCTTGGCACTATCCTCAGTATAGATATGGTGCATACAAATTGATGGACTAATGCCTTTTAAATCAGCAATGGCCCAACCTATGGCCTCCCTATGTGTTTTCAGAACATCTATCAATTGGTTTTCCTGCTCAATGGTTAGGTCAGAAGCAATGATCACAGGCAGGGTTTTGTCAGGTCCTAAAAACACATACTTAAGTGATTCAGGCAAAGTTTTTAGTTCAAGTTGTGGTGGGGCCTGAATCGAAGGGTGCAAAGGCTCAGTTCCTAGGTCAGGTAAGGATTCAGTTTGCATTGACCAAGGTGGTGAAGGTTGAGGTGAATCAGGTAGGGCATTTATCTCTTGGACTTGGTTTTCAGCAATAGGCTCATCATCTTCCATTAAATTGGAGGAAAATTCAGACTCAACAATCTCATCTACTAAACTAATCACAGAACAATTTTCCTCCTCTCGAGCAAACTTTGAGGCATTAAAAATATTGATTCTCACCTTTTGATCCCCAAAAGAAATGTCCATAGCTCCCGTTTTACAATTGATATTGGCATTGGCAGTGGCTAGGAATGGACGACCTAAGATTATGGGATTCTGATTTAGCTCTTGGGATGGTTCCATGTCTAGTATAAGGAAGTCTACTGGGAAATAACATTGGTTCACTCTAACTAAGACATCCTCAATCAAACCACGTGGTGTCTTGACAGATCTATCGGCTAGTTGAAGAATGACTGACGTGGGTTTTAGTTCACCTATCCCAAATTTTTCATAGACCGAGGTTGGAAGAAGGTTCACACTAGCTCCTAGGTCTAACAGGGCTCGGTCAAAGGTAATGCCTCCTATAACACAAGAAATCAAAGGAGCATCGGGATCTTTCATTTTCTGAGGTAATTGATTCAACAAAACTGCACTTACATCCTCAGACAAAATGATTCTCTTTATGGTTCGTGGCTCACGCTTTTGGGTGCAGAGTTCTTTGAGAAATTTAGCGTAAGCTGGAACGTGCTGAATTGCATCGAGGAGGGGTAAATTAATATGAACTTGCTTGAATAATTCCATTAGCTCCTCGTTGCGTGCTCCTTGCTTTTTACGGGAAAAGCCAGCTTCTAGGGCTGAAGGGAACGGGACTCTAGGTTTATAAGTCTCAGGTAATTCATCTGCTCTCTTCTTCCCTTTCTCATTTAAATCGGAACCAGTATTAGTACTAGTCCCGGGCTCAGGCTCTTCTACATGGTTAGTCTCATCTTCTAACTTCTCATTCTTGCTAGCATCAGTACTAGCCTCTCTCTCCTGGTTTTGATATGGGTCCCTAAGAATCCTACCACTTCTAAGCTCAGAAATTGCTTTAGCATTCTCAAATTGAGGGTTCTTAGGTGGAACATTAGGCTGAAGAATGAGTGGGTTGTTTCTAGGATTCGGTATTGGTTGACTCGGTAGTTGACCTGGTTCTCTCCTCATAGTAGATTCAGCTAACTGTCCTATTTGAACTTCTAACCTGGCGATAGATTGTTGTTGGGTCATGATTAATTGTTGAAGTTGATCAAACCTATCGTCGGCTAGATTGGTCTGTTGAGGAGGTTGATATGATGACTGATGATGATATGGTGGCTGATATGGTGGCTGAGCAGGCTGACTAGGCTGACCTCTATTATAGGCATAGTTTTGGTATGGGGGCCTATTTTGAAAGTTCCGTGCAGGAGGAGTTTGGGTCTGAACCTGAGTCTGTTGTGGTTTCCAAGAAAAATTAGGATGGTTTCTCCAACCCGGGTTATAAGTATTTGAAAATGGGTCATTACCCGGCTTGGAGCAACCTTGAGCAGCTTGGACTTGTTCTTGGATGAAAGGTGGTAACTGTGCAATCGTAGGACATTCATTCATTTGATGGGCTGGGCTAGCACAGATAGAACAAATCTCCTGATGATTAGAGGGTGATGGGTATTGTGATGGGTGTGATGGGTATTGTGCAGGAGATTGAGATTGTTGACTGAGGGCTAGGACTTGATCCAATTTTTGAGAAAGGAGGTCGATTGTATCTAATCTTTGGGATATTAGGTTCAAGTCGACATTGGAATTTGAATGTGTAATTTCATAAATCCCTGCCCGCTTTTGGTGAGGAATCGATCTTTCATATGAAGTCAAAGAAGCATGGTTGATCGAATTTTCACTTAGGGTTTCAAACAAGGTATAGGCCTCATCCTCACTTCTACTCATGAATGCACCTCCACAAGATGCATCCACCATCTGTCTATACTGGTCTCCTAATCCCTCATAAAAAGCTTGGACAATTTGCCACTTAGACAGACCATGATGTGGGCATTTTCTAAGGAGTTCCTTAAGTCTCTCCCATGATTCATGAATTTGTTCACCAGGAAGCTGAGCAAATCCAGTGATGGCTCGCCTCATGGTGTTGGTTCGACCTATAGGATAGAATTTCTTAAGGAACTCGTGCTGCATTTCAGCCCAAGTTCGAATTGGTTTCCCTAGTGTGCCAAGCCAGTACTTGGCCTTATCCTTAAGTGAGAAGGGGAACAAGGTTAGCCTAAGGGCATCATCAGTGAAATCTTGGATCTTCACCGTAGAACAGATTTCTAAAAACTCATCTAGATGCTTATAAGGATCTTCATTGGTATTCCCATAAAAGGAAGGGAGCATCTGGATTGTGGCAGACTTGATCTCATATTGTCTAGCAGGTATTTCAGGTAAATGGATACAAGTCGATGGGTTGTAGGTGGAAGGAATAAAGTATTCCTTCATCTGTCTAGGTGGTTCTTCTGGGTTTCCAGCCATTTGATTTTTTGGTGTACTATGGATCAGTCGTTCAATTTCAGGGTTGAAGTCAACTAGGTCTGTAAATAGAGATCTTCTACCGTGCATGAAACAGTGCAACCCAAAAAAAAAAATTTTATTTTATTTTATATATATATATGATTTTTTTGTTATTTTCAAACACTTATCAAACAGATTTTTATCCTAGGCTCCCTAATTCTAGACAGCTCCTAACTTCCAAGACCGCCTTGGAGCCCTCCAAGTCAAAGACCAATTAGCTAACTGGCCAGGTAAGGGTAAGGTCGGTGGAGTTTCCCTCTTTGCTTGCCTTAGACACCAATTGAAAATTGGCCAGGTAAGCGGATCCAACCACCTTCCTTCGGGACGTAATCCCTGAACCCCTTTCCTAGACACCAGTCAACCAACTAATCTTGACCCGGTCCAACTCTTCCGGGTGCCCTGTCCTATTGAGCTCGAGTTCCTTAGAGCTGACGTCTAGTTAATTTTATTTAGAAGGCTTAGGTATGCAAAATGAGGGGTTTTGGTTTGTGGGCTAAGGAAGGGTATTGAACTCCCCACCTTATCTTGTTTATGGAAAAGTGCCCTTAAGATGATTATGAGATTATGAAATGCAATATGATGTCCAAAATAAAAGTTATAAACACACAAAATTAAATTAAAGCTATATATATTTTTTTTTAATTTTGTGATTAAGTTTCTAATCCTAATAAATTATGAAATGTCTGGGCGATTTTTTTTTTTGATTTTGCAGAAAAGATAAATTTACCTAAATGAATCTAAAAATGAAAAAATTGTTTAAAATTTGAAATTTGAAAAAAAAAAATTTAAAATTTGAATTTTGAATTTTTTTTAAAAAAAATTTGAAATTTGAATTTTTTTTTTTTTTTTTTTGTTTTTGGAGATAAGAAAATAAACTAAAAAGACAAATAATTAGTATGTAAAAGAGGAAAGAAAGTTTACTGATTGGGAGACTTCCTTCCTCTTCTGCTTTTCTTCCCCTTTTTTTTTTTTTAATCTGCAAGAAAAAGAAAAGTTAGCATGGTATATAAAAAAAATCAAAAAGATCAAAAACTATTATTTTAATGCCCTCCCCGGCAACGGCGCCAAAAACTTGGTAGGACCGCGGGGTTGTCGTTAAAACACCGTGGCTATCAGTTTAAAATCCGACTTCTTAAAATATTTAAAAATGCGTAGCAAGAGGAGTCGGGTCGAATCCACAGAGAAGGCGGTGTTTAGGATTTGAAATCTTTTTGATCTTGTAAAAAAAATATTTGAAGTCGAAAAGTATAAAAAAAATTAAAATTCTAGGAAAAGTAAACTTGGTACTATGATCTATTATTTAGATCATAGCATCTACGTGCAGACAAGACGAAAGACAGGAGTAAAAAAATATTGCATTGATTGAAATTTAATGTCTAGATACAATGCAAAAAAAAACTAAATTAACAAAACAAATAACAAAGATAAGAACAGATCGGCGCAGCCTCGTCGGGAAGATAGCTCCTTCCTTCGTACTCCGTGGAGCGAACTGGGCTTCCTCTGCGTCTTCTTCTTCGGATCCTGATCTCAGAGAGAGAAGGCTGGAAGATGGTGTAGGGACACGCTCTCCTTTGAGAAACCTCACTCCCAAAAGCCAACCCGTAACCCAAGCAATGCCCTTTACCCTGTACCTTGTCTTTTCTCCGGGATCCCCCTATCTTGTGCATTGGGGTTCAATTTATAATTGACCGAAGAGGGGAGCTTGTTGCGCACTAGCGATGTGGGACAAAAAAATTACCGCGATCGCTCCAATGATGCACTATTGATTTCGCCGCTCGTGGGCTGCGCTGGTGCTCGTGGATTGCGCCGTGGAGCTCGCGGAGAATGCCCAGCGTCCGTGGAGAACGCCCAGCGTCCGTGAAGCTCGCCCGTGGACTGCGCGTGGACTGCCCGTGGACGTGTGTGGCCGTGGAGAACGCCACCGTGGAGGGCATGGGGAGGCTTGGCCATGCGCGCGGAAGAGGTGGCCCTGGGGAATGCCACCGTGGAGGGCATGGGGAGGCTTGGCCATGCGCGTGGAAGAGGTGGCCGTGGGGAATGTGGACTGCGGACGTGCGTGGAGGAGGTGGCTGCGCGTGGAGAAAGCCACCGTGGAGGGCGTGCATGACCGTGGAGAACGCCACCGTGGAGGGCATGGGGAGGCTTGGCCATGCGCGTGGAAGAGCTCGGCCTACGCGTGGAGGAGGTGGCTGCGTGAGGAGCACAGCAAAGCCTTGCTGCCCGTGAAGAACGCCCAGCCATTCGTGAAGCTCCTCCTCCGTTTGCCGCCAAAAAAAACACCACCACCACCCGTCAAACCACCGCCGGAGCTTCTCCTCCGGCCAGGGACACCGCTGGCGTGCTTCCCGGCGAATTTCGGCGCTTCTGGAGGGCTGTGGTCCACGGCCTATTCCGTGGACCGGCAGCCATGGCTGCTGGTGAAACGAATAAAGTTTTGTAAACCCAGCAGCCGGTCCATGGTGGACCGGCTGCTCCAAAAAGCGTGCAACATCAAAAAAAATGTGCAAAAATATTAGAAAATTCATATCTTCTTCGTTTCAAACCTGATTTAAGTACCGTTTGCGTTGTTGGATTCCATAAATCAAGCTCTACCTATTGGCGAGTTTCAAACTTATTAATTTTACCGATTCCATGATCATTAATTATAATTATTTAATCATTTAAATGGGTGTGTGGTGCTTTGACTTGAAATATATTTTTTCATGAACGTACTCTAATTTCACACTTTTCAAAGATATTTTTTAAAATAATTAGTTTTGCAAGAAAGTCCAAATTAATTATGAAATTAGGTTATTAAAAGAATGTTAGCACCAATAATTAACTAAAATACTTAAAATATCATGCAAATCCATGATTTATCAGCTATATCTACAGGCTAAAGTCTCTTGTTATTATGCAAATCCCTAGATCTACTCTTAGCTTCATTTTGGAAATCGATCAATCCCCTAAAATATAAAAACAACAAAAAGAAAATCACCTGCATATCATCTTAGTCAGTAGTCTGCATCAACTAGGCTCTACAATTGGGTTTTTTTTTAAAGTCTCCTCAGGTAGGACTATGATAGCAATGTCTGGGTTCTCTTCCTCTAACTGTTCTCCCACTGCAGCTTGGGTGTGGTCAGGGTGAACTAACTTTAGGTTTGTTTCAATCTGGGTATGGTTAGGGTCAACTAATTCTAGGTTGGCTTCAGTCTGAGTATGGTCAGGGTCAACTAATTCTAGGTTAGCTTCAGTTTGAGTATTGTCAGGGTCAACTAATTCTAGGTCTTCTATAGGTATCTCCTCTTCTTCTTCCTCATACTCATCCACTAAGTTCACATCAGCTCATATACTTCCACTTCAATGTCATCCTTGTGAACCAATGGGATGGTAGGAGGAGATTGGCTAAGGAAAAATTGACTAGTGTTTGGGGTAGCAGGGGTATGTCGACTAAGGGATACCTGACTGATACTTGGCTCATATCTAGAGGTATTAATCCTATGGGGTTCAGGTTTATAAGGGGTTATGGGTGCCCTCTGAAATCTCTCATAGTTCCTAGCTATCTGGTAGGCCTGCTCAAGATTACCGACCTCCCTCAAAAATAGCTCTCTCTGAATGTCATCACGGTGGCCAGCCCTAAACCTAGATAGGACCACATACTCATCCTCTTTTATATTACACCTTATGGCACACATCAAATTTGGTGATGTATTATGACATGGACCTATTCCCTTGACTTAACCTCTGCCAGTGGTCTAGGAGTCTCTGGTGGTAGGATGCAAGAAGGTATTTTTTTCTAAGTTTCATCTTCATGGCCTATCAGGTGTCTATGGGAAAGTCATCCTGTTGTGTGATTATGCGCTCAACATTCTCCCATTATAGCTTAGCCTGGTGGACTAACCTTAGTTTGGTTGATTTACACTTCCTTTCCTCACTCATTTCATACCAGTCAAAATATTGTTCCATCTCTCCATTCCAATCTATGTAGGTCTTAGGATCTAGGCTACTATCGAATGTAGGTGTGTCTAGCCTGATGTTCCTAATGATCCTTTCATCCTGGTCCAAGAAGTCATGATTGGGCCTCCTAGGGTTGGGCTCCAGGAAGGGGTCAGGGCATGGGGCTCTCCTAGGGTTGGGCTCCAGGTATGGACTATGGCATTGGGCTCTCCTAGGGTTGGGGGGTGTGGGAAGAGGTGACTTAGGCTCAGGCTCAATATTGGACTCTTGGGTTCTCTCTAGGGTTCCT
This sequence comes from Areca catechu, assembly GCA_021397845.1. Taxonomy (NCBI): domain Eukaryota; kingdom Viridiplantae; phylum Streptophyta; class Magnoliopsida; order Arecales; family Arecaceae; genus Areca; species Areca catechu. The sequence continues at coordinate 75,840,197 of CM038043.1, read as the reverse complement.
AAGCAATTTTTTACTCGGTCAAACCTTTAGGTCATTTGGAAATTCATCTAAGCTAGCTGATCAGTAATGACCCTCAGTTGGGCATCAAAATCGTTGTCCATGGTTAAGCTGGGTTGGGCTTAGGACTGATGATAATGGACTCATGATCTAGTGGTCATGCAACAAGCACACAAGACTTAGACATTCTAGGGTTTGCTAGACCTAGAGTTAAAATAGAGTGGGTCAACTCAACTTACACCTAACTCAACACTTAATCTTTCCACTGGCCAAGTAAGAGGTGGGGTGGTGGGAGACTCCCCCTACTTGTCACAGGATCCTAATTAAAAATCACCAGTCCACTTAGGGTGTTTGACTCTGGACCTCTAACCTTAGACATAGTTTCCAGTAATAAGTGGAGGGTTGAATGCACTAGTTTTTCTACTAAACTCGGACCCGACCTTTTGGTGTCCCTAAGTCAATTAGGTTTCCTGTTGATTTTAATTAGGCTTGGATCGGTATGCAGGTGGTCGTTTTGGGCCCAGTACAGTTAATGAAATCCTGTCCTGATCTGCTAGAGTAGAGTGCCCTTAAGATTAGGTTAATGCAAATGATGCGCACACGATGAAATCCTAATACAGGCTAAAATCAAAAAAAATAGAAAATAATTTTTTTATATATATTATGAGGTGGCTATCTTAAATTTGAGTTGGTTAAGTGGTCAAACAAAATTGGCTTGGGTTCGGGGGGTTTGGATGTAAGTTAGGTTCAGCCCTAGGTTAACATGCAGATTCAGCAATACTGGGTTTTGGTGTCATGCAGAATTTCCTAGGTTTTCAGATCATAAGAATTATCAAAAAATGCAGAAAAAATAGAAAACTCAACAAGGATGACATTCTGCAAATTTTAGAGAAAAACAGTAAAAATTTAATAGGAAATTAGACCTAGATTTGGACTAGTATCAAAAATTCAGTGTGCAAAAATTTTTTTGTTAGGGTTTTTTCTCATGCAGATTTCACCCTATTTTTAGATCATAAAAATACAGAAAAATCACAGAAAAATAGAGTACAAAACAGAGATCAAATAAGATGAAAATAAGAAAAATATAGTAAGATATAAATGGGGAACTAGATCTATATTTGGACTCCTAATGCAGAAAATAGCATGCAGAAAATCTAAACTATGATGCAAGAACATGCCCTAATCCTACTCTGATACCAAAAATGATGAGGGGACAGGATTCTAACATGATGCATGCAGATGAATGACATGAGAAGGATTTGAAAATCAGATTAAAATAAACAATGATTTCATATTTTGTTATTGATTTATTCCCCAAAAAGACTAGACTAGGTTAGGGTTTCGTGTAATGGTTAGAATCCTACCCACATGCTAGAACTATCAAAGAGATAAGGCAAATAAATGATCCTAGGACTAAGAAGGCCTATTAGGTGCATGCTCAATCTTCAAAATATCAGACCAAGAGAGGTGGGATGAGTTAGTTTTACCTAACAATGACATTCTTGAGACCGTAAAAGCGATCACTCCACTCGGATCGGTGCCTGGATGAAGAGGTCGCTTTCCCGTGGATCCGCCAACTTTTTGTCAGATCGATTCAAAAGAAAAGAGGACCTCATCCAGAGGGCATGGTACTGGAGGGATCCTGCAAACATCAATAGTTAGTTACATAGAAGAAGGGAAAAATATAGATCTGGGGGTTGGAAGAAGATTGAAGGTAGAAAAATTTGCTGGCGGTGGCGGCTAGTCTGATTGATGGAAGGCACCTGGGCTATTGTGGACAGCCTGGCTACTGGGGAAGATGCCTAGGGTGGAGTACCTAGCGGCCAGGGGGCCAGGGCCTGCCTGGAAGAGAGGAGGATGGGGCGGCCAAGGGTTGGAAGGGCTTGGTGTTGGCGGGTTAGTGGAAGAAAGGAGAGAGGGTGGCGACCTAGGGGCTCAGGGGTTGGGGCATCTCAAGGTTTAGAGAGGGGCTTTGGGAGGCTAGGGTTTAGTGGAAGAAAGGGCTTGCTAGGGGCTAGGGCTTGCACACAAGAAAAATAAAAGATCCAGGTCTCACACCCACTCCAATTGGAGGAAACACTTGACAAGAAAATTCTCTCAAAGTTTTTATTCATGAAAAAAGATTGATTCATACAAGAGGGGAGGGGTGGGTATTTATAGAGTTACCCAAGTCTCTGGACTCCAATACAAACCGGGAGTACAAAACTTGGGGGCCAAGTAACCCTGTTGGACTTGGTCAACATAACTTGAAGGCCAAGAAAACCCTTTTGGGCTAAGGCCTTGACTCCTTGCTTGGCTTGGAAGATATCTGCTTGGACTTGGTCAAAGCCTTGGGCATCTTGGACTGAGTCAAAGCCTGGGGCACCAACATGAATGGGCCTGGAGTGGGGCATCATGGCCTGGTGGAATGAGGGCCACCAGGGGCTTGGGCTTGGGCCTGGGGTGCCATTTTTTCATGAGTTGGGGCGCCAAGCGCTTCTAGGTCCTAGGCTTGGGAGGCGCCATCTGAAGGGGCGGCATGAGAGGGCCCAGGTGCTTGGAACCTAGTTTTGATTGGGGAGGGCCTGGTGAATCTCCTGATCTGGTGACTCTCCTCTTGGTTCTTGTCTTTAGTGAAAATTACATGGACTCAAAGGACTAAAACAATCGGACTCAACTGACACTTGATTGAACTGAAACAAGTGGACTCAATGACTTGATTACAATACTCGGTTGACTTAGTGAACTCAATGATGCGGAATTAAAATGCATGCATGATGTTTTTTTATATTTTTTTAGGTTAAGTTATGAATCTAAATCTCGAAGAACAGACCAAAAACCTAAGTAGAGAAATCTATGCAAGATAAGAAGCTAAAGCATGCAAAATAGGACCTAAAAGTAATAGAAAAAGTGGATCACTGAGGCTGAGAAAAAAAACACCTTCTTCAATACTACTTCACTTAAATTTCATTTCATCCAAAAACTCTTTTTTACCATGGGCGTACAAGAGGCTTTTAATGGCCTTTCAATCAATTTGAAATTCCCCATATCATGGAGAAATATTAGGGGGGGTTACATGAAATGTGGAGGATTTGGTGGAGCTGGTTGCATGATTTGTGGATGGAGTTGGCCGACCTCCTTTGAATTTGAAAACACTCCTTGGTCGACCACTTGTAGCTTTCATGTAATTTAAAATTTGAATGATGCCATGCGGTAGGTGAGGTGGCAATGATGTGGCATGGCAAGGTGGCATGGTGACATGGCGCATCCTTCTCCATGGCACCCCTTGGAGATGACATGGCAAAGGTGATGTGAGGTCCTCTGGTGATGAGTTGGCACCGGTGGTCCATGATGATGTGGCATTCCAAGTAAAGCTGGTCTCGCCCAATTTCAAGTAGCTCTTGAACTTGACTCAGTACAAAGCCTAATTGACTCTAATTGAACTCTTGATTGAATTCTAATTGAACTTTAAAACCCCACAAGAAAATAAAACAGGACTCAATAAACATACAGGACTCATACAAGACTTGAGTTCCTAGTCTCAATCCATAAAGAACTTGGTGTTAGTTGAAGCTTCTTCTTTCTGAGCCTGGTGCCCCCACCAATTCTTCCCAGGTGGGAGGAACTCGACCCTGTCGAGTATGGTTCAGCCTGGCTTTGATATTGTTCAAATAAGTCTGGGTCCAGTCATTGCAAGTCCTCTCTAGCAATTCAGGAGTCGTCAGATCTTGGTCTCCCTTGCCAACGGACCAAATATCGATAGTAATCCTTGTTTCTGGTAGTGACAATCTTAAAATCTAGGATTTGTTCAGTTTTCTCTCATTTTTGAGGAATGGTTGTTTGTGGATACTCGGGTAATGGTTCACCCTCAAAAATATGGTCAGGCCCAAAAGGCTCACTAGGTATCATCATTGGTTCCTTATATTCTATCAAGTCTGAGACATTGAAGGTCGGGTTGATACCTAGGTCTGAAGGTAATTCCAATATGTAAGCATTAGATCTAATCTTCTTTAGGACTTTAAAAGGACCTGCACCACGGGTATGTAGTTTCTTGAAAGTCCCGGATGGGAACATGATCTCTCTCATAGAATTCCTTGACTTTCTTTCTTGAATTAGTCCTATTTTATAGGATTCATTGCTCAAATTTATTTCATGATGCAAATCCTCAACATGCTATGCATAGGACTCAGCAGACTCAGAAACTTACACAAGCACTTACGAAATGCAGACTGAACTAGGCATCCTTATTGAGAGGAATTTTATTGGACTCTCTAGGGCCTAAACCTAACAGATTAATGACTCTCTAGGTTTTACCCTGGTCTGGTATGCACATGAGAATTTACCATGCGTTCCTAGCAAATGCCATAAGGTTTTCCAAAAGTAGGTAGCTAAAGGAATAGGCTTTAAAGGCTCATGCAACCTAGTATCAAAAAAAAACTTAATGGCTCTAAAATTAGGATAAGACTTAAGGAAAGGAAGGAAATAGGAATCCAAGTCTTGGGGTAATTTAGGGAAATCTTGAAACAGACCTTGGTTACTCATGATGACCTTAAGATTTGAATATTGATCTACGGGCGGGATGCTTCTAGGTAGTTGAAGGTCATCGGCAAAGTCTTCTAAAATAATGATTGGGTTCTTTTTAGGTAACTGAAGTAGTTCTTGTGTCGAAGCTAAAGTATTGGGTTCTTCCTGAGGGCATTGTCTTACGGGAACCAAGTCCTCACTAAATTTTGGTTGTTTTAATGTTTCAGGACTAGGCTCAATAATCTTTTCTTTACCAAAGGTTTCCTCAGGTAAGGTACTAAAGTTGTTCTCTTCACAGTCTTCCCCTTCATATTCATCTATTAAACTTATGTCAGTCTCATACACATATTTACTAGGTTCAGACTTGCCTTCTTCCTTCCCTAGCCCTTCAGTTTGAGGATATCCTAAGTCTTGAGTATTCATGAACTCAACTTGTACTTCAGGGTTCTTACTCCTATCATTCATATGAGCTAATGGGATAGTAGGAGTTGGTTGGTCTAAGGAAAATTGTTTAGCCAGCATTTGGTTCAATTGGGCCATTAAATCATTTAGGCCTTTCAGCATGGTTTCAAGATTCGGGTCCATGGCTACACTGGATTGGGTCTGGACTAGTGAATATAAGGCTCCTAATCTAGTTTTCATGCATGCAAGTAGACTCAAGCTCGAGCTAAGGTTTCCTAGACCTAGAGCACAAATTAGAGGTCTAATTAAGTGAACCAACTAGCTAGTAGTACTTATGGGACTTAGCCAGGTAGGTAGAGGGGAGTGAAGGTCTCTGATAGCCAACCTTAGACACCAATCTGAGATTGGCCAGGTAGGTAGACCAAATCACAAGCCCTGATGCACCAATCCTAGACACCAAGCCAGTAAGCACACACCAATTAGCTGACACAGTTAACTTGACCCTAACCTGAACCCAACTTGTTGGTGTCCCTAACCCACTAGGGCAATTAACGTTCTACTCAATTTTAATTAATGGGCTGGGATTGATATGCTGGTTGGTGATTTTTTGGGCTAGGGACAGGTGATGAAACCCTGACCCTATGTCAAATTGATGCCCTTAATTTGATTTCTCATGAGATGAATGAAATGCAAAGGTGCTGAAGAGGTGTGTTGCAATTTGAAAGTGGTGTAGAAAACATGATGAAAAAAATGTCCAAAAATTCTAAAAAATTCACAAAGGATTCCTAACTTATTTTTTTAATGCAGATGAAAGAAATTTTAAAACTAAAGTCTGTACTACTCTAAGAAGATCCTACAAATGAAGATAAATAAAAAGGACAGAACAGAACCCTAATGACAGTGTCGAACTACAGAAATTTTTATTTTTTTTATAATTTTTTTTTGATGATGAAATTTAATATGTTGATAACTAACTTAAAAAAGAACAAGAAAAAAAATATTTCAACAAAAAATTAGCGACTTGCCTTTGGAGCTGCAAATGGATTACAGTAAACAGATGCAAATTTTCAGAAAAACAGAACCTAATCAAACAAGTGCAATGGCTTACCCAAACTTCAATCTAAACAATTCACGTTCGGCCAGGGGCTCATTATTTCCATGGGTCGTGACAGTGTACTGGAGTACACTCGCTCAGGAGGCGTGAATTTTAGATCTTGCTTGGATTTAAAGAAAACTATTCTACCCTAATGTAACTGTGGCACGATGATGAGAATGCAATCTAAATGTTGGATTGAGAAATGAGAGCAATGAAGCCTATTAACAGGTACTAAATTTCATATTAAAAGTACTAAGGTAAAGCTATGGAAGGAGCACTGAAATTTGGAACTTACGCCACGATGTAGTTATTTAAATCCTAGAGAAGATTAGGGCTAATGAATATTGAATTTAAACCTTAGCAACGATCTTCAATTACTCAGACTTAAGAGATTAGGAGGTGTTATTTATCCAAGATGATCACTCCCTGGTAGATCCATTGAAGCTCTTAGATGAACTAGCCCTGAAGTGGAAGATTGGCATTCCAAAGAAACTAGTTTCATTCAACATTTATCTTTGGCAAGAGAACCCTTTCTTGAACTCCGAATCGTAGAAGGATCCTGCACAATGAACGGGTTAGACTGGGACTAATTTGAAAGATATCAAAACAAAGAAACCAAAAAGGCAAGGGAACTTCGATGGAGGCATGGATCCCTAGAGGTGGATGTTGGCATTGGATACTTGAAAGCTTGAGAAGAGAAAATCAAACACACCCAAAGAAAACAAGAGGATACTACCAAAAAAAACACCTTCTTCAACTACTACTTCACTTAAATTTCATTTCATCCAAAAACTTCTTTTTACCATGGGCGTACAAGAGGCTTTTAATGGCCTTTCAATCAATTTGAAATTTTTCATATCATGGAGAAATATTAGGGGGGGTTACATGAAATGTGGAGGATTTGGTGGAGGATTTGGTGGAGGGTTACATTGAATGTGGAGGATTTGGTGGAGCTGGTTGCATGATTTGTGGATGGAGTTGGCCGACCTCTTTTGAATTTGAAAACACTCCTTGGTCGACCACTTGTAGCTTTCATGTAATTTAAAATTTGAATGATGCCACGTGGCAGGTGAGGTGGCAATGATGTGGCGTGGCAAGGTGGCATGGTGACATGGCGCATCCTTCTCCATGGCGCCCCTTGGAGATGACATGGCAAAGGTGATGTGAGGTCCTCTGGTGATGAGTTGGCACCGGTGGTCCATGATGATGTGGCATTCCAAGTAAAGCTGGTCTCGCCCAATTTTAAGTAGCTCTTGAACTTGACTCAGTACAAAGCCTAATTTACTCTAATTGAACTCTTGATTGAATTCTAATTGAACTTTAAAACCCTAAAAGAAAATAAAACAGGACTCAATAAACATACAGGACTCGTACGAGACTTGAGTTCCTAGTCTTAATCCATAAAGAACTTGGTATTAGTTGAAGCTTCTTCTTTCTGAGCCTGGTGCCCCCACCAATGCGCCATGTCACCATGCCACCTTGTCACGCCACATCATTGCCACCTCACCTGCCATGTGGCATCATTCAAATTTTAAATTACATGAAAGCTACAAGTAGTCGACCAAGGAGTGTTTTCAAATTCAAAGGAGGTCGGCCAACTCCATCCACAAATCATGCAACCAGCTCCACCAAATCCTCCACATTCTATGTAACCCTCCACCAAATCCTCCACATTTCATGTAACCCCCCCTAATATTTCTCCATGATATGGGGAATTTCAAATTGATTGAAAGGCCATTAAAAGCCTCTTGTACGTCCATGGTAAAAAGAAGTTTTTAGATGAAATGAAATTTAAGTGAAGTAGTAGTTGAAGAAGGTGTTTTTTTTTGTAGTATCCTCTTGTTTTCTTTGGGTGTGTTTGATTTTCTCTTCTCAAGCTTTCAAGTGTCCAATGCCAACATCCACCTCTAGGGATCCATGCCTCCATCGAAGTTCCCTTGCCTGTTTGGTTTCTTTGTTTTGATATCTTTCAAATTGGTCCTAGTCTAACCCGTTCATTGTGCAGGATCCTTCTACGATTCGGAGTTCAAGAAGGGGTTCTCTTGCCAAAGATCAATGTTGAATGAAACTAGTTTCTTTGGAATGCCAATCTTCCACTTCAAGGCTAGTTCGTCTAAGAGCTTCAATGGATCTACCAGGGAGTGATCATCTTGGGTAAATAACACTTCCTAATCTCTTAAGTCTGAGTTATTGAAGATCGTTGTTAAGGTTTAAATTCAATATTCATTAGCCCAAATCTTCTCTAGGATTTAAATAACTACATCGCGGCGTGAGTTCTAAATTTTAGTGCTCCTTCCATAGCTTTACCTTAGTACTTTTGATCTGAAATTTAGTACCTGTTAATAGGCTTCATTGCTCTCATTTCTCAATCTAACATTTAGATTGCATTCTCATCATCGTGCCGTGTCATAAGAAGTCTCGATTAGGCTAGTTCATCTCCAATAAAGCGATTGGCAGGCAGAGGGGGTGTACCTGACAACGGTTGAAGTGCCCAGTGCAGATCGTAGGCAAAGGGATCGCTCTCACTTCTAGATGCGGCCTGAAAAATCAGGTCAAAGATTTGCAGATTCTCGACTTTCAACCCGGTGATCTGATTGCTGCCCGGCTGGAGTCGTTGGATTCGTAGAAGCCGATGGACCTACAAATAGCTTTTCAGGGGTTAGAAAACAAAGCAAGGATGGAGAATTAATTGAAAAATAGCAAGGAGAAGGAAGGTTTGAAGGTGGGTGGCCAGGGCTGGGAGAGATGGATGGCAGCTGGAGATTGGGCACAGGACACCGGAAAGAAGGAGGGGCTCACACAGAATCCTTTTAGCACAGAGCAGGTAGCACACAGCAATTGGAAGAACTTAGTTATATTTCATGAATAAAAGTGTCTTGATACAAGAGAGTAGACTCTCTTAAATAGACTCTTAAACTGGGCCTCCAAATAAGGTTACAATAATCATTACCTAGGAATTAGAATCCCACCCAAACCCTAGCTAGAATATATGGTAGGTCTAGGATTTAAAATCCCTCAAATCACTCTCCCCTCTCTTGCCTTGGATGGCCAAGGGAGGTGACCCTGGTGGCCGACCAAGGGGTGGTGACCATAGGGTGGATGGCACCCTAGCTCCCCTCCTAGGCCTTGGCTAGCCCAATCTGCTTCAGGCTACGGTTCAGGACTTTAGGGCTTTCGACTTAACTCCAGGGCTTCTGATTTCTTCTACTAAGCCTTCCATGATCTTCATAACTTCAAGCTAGATTGATTTTTACTTGTAATGGCTCGGTCTTCACTTGTACTTGGACTGACATGTACAGGACTTAAGAAGAAGACTAGTTCAATATGAGCTGACTAGCATAGGACTCAAATAATAAAAGACAATTCAAATAGGCTAAGCCTTTATTACAAATGGATTCAAATGCTACTAAGTAATCCACAGAGTGTTGAGAAGTCTCTGTCTTCTTCTGGTACCTCTGGTGTCCGCACCACTCAATCGGTTCACCTTATTACAGGACTCAAAAATTAGACTTCATTACATGACTCAACAAAATTGACCAGCACATGAATCAGAGATCAAAATGGAACTTTGAAAGTATTGTCTAATATTGATGTCCCCATCACTAGTATACCAAGCTCGGACAGCATCTTGGAAGGTGACTAGAATAGTCTTGCACATCAAGGCATCAGATGCCTCTTACAACAACATGAGAGCTTTAAAACTCTCCAAGTGATCATAGGGATCGATAGAACCATTATAGAACTTCATAGAAGGTGCATTAAAGCATCAGGGAATGGGCTCCTCCATGATGGCCCAGATGAAGGGTGGATGTATGGTGAAGTGCGACTCCCTTACTAATGTCATCTGCTGGTGACAAAGAGCCTCCAGATAGCTGATAGAGATATAATTATACATTTTATTTCTCCTTATATTTAGTCTATTTGATATATTTATTTCCTCATTGTGATGATTAATGCATAAGTTTATGTTTGAAGATTAATTTTCAGCATTGTATAATTTCGTTTCTTTGATTTCTTGTAAATTTTTGATAGTCTTGGAGTCAGAATTGGAAGAAATGGTCTTCAATGAAGTTCTAGAGAACATCTTGAGGTTTCTAAAGAGCTATGGTGCATTAAAATCTGAGCTCATTTGGACCTCCAAACGGAGCTTCAAAGTGACATCTGGAACCCAGAATTTCTGTCCGTAGGCTGAAGTTTTGAACGAGAATATCTTGAGCTTCTAATGGCCAAATGATGTGATCCAAAGGTTTAAATTCAAGTGCATTCGATCAGCTACAAGTTTCACGAAGAGCCCAGGACCTAAAAACGTGCCTATCATATTAAAAAAAATTGGTGTAACAAGTTTTGTTGGGATGTGCTGGGCTTCAACGGTCCACAAAAAGATCATGCAGGGAACTGATATATAAGTGGGGCGGAGCAAATTAATGCATGGAGTAAACAAGTGAATGGGTTGGCATACGTGGTTTTCCCATTGAAGCCATGAGAAGGAACCATTTCATGCGGTCTACTAAAGGCAGGATGCGGTCCATGTGCCATTGACAACGGTCAACGAGAAACAACCATAGACCATCAAGAGAAACAACGATCAAGGACTTTACCTATGCAGTAGGGAAGAATGGGAAATGCACTTGGTGACCCAAGGGCTAGGTTTCACTTGATTTTTATATGGATTTCTGGTTGTTGGGATGATGGCAACGGCTGTGTGAAGCAAGCATGGGAAGCAGATTGGAATGAAGTAAAGGAAGAGGACACTGAGTCTGATACAAAAGCTACAGCTGTGAAGATTTTACCTCCTTGGATGATTAAACAAGGCATGAATCTTACAAAAGAACAACGTGAAGTGGTCATGCCATTGTCAGAATGATGGAAGTTCGGCCCCTATTGATGACAAGAAATCAAAGGACATGAAAGACGATGAAAAGAGTAGACAGGATGAGTATCTTAAGGCGTACTACGAGGCTTTGGTAAAAAGGCAGAAAGAACAAGAAGAAGCGTTGAAGAAAGTGCAACAAGAATCTGAAACAAGCAGGGCATCCAAATCTGACTTTTCAAATGGTGACTCTGGAGCCCATGCTGAGCGTCGAGTTGGTATGAAATCAAAACGGGATGGACACGGAGTAGGTGGTAGAAGCGGTCACGGAACAAGTTTTTTTGGTTTGTGGGAGACTACGAAGAAGCTTTTTAAGGCTGGACTCGTGCAGCTGAAAGGGAGTTCGGAGGAGTTTTGGGCTGCAGGTGAGAACAAAACAAAGATCTATTTGCTGCCGGGAGGAGTTCGGTGTAGAGCAGCAGAAACTAGCAGCAGCAGAAATTTGAAGGAAATGAGCTCTATTGGAAGAAGGAGATTTTTGTTTTCTACTAGAAGGGAGAAGAACAGCAAGAGAAATTTTCTGTAGTGCAGCATGAAAAGAGGAGGAAATCAAATCGACTTTATGTTATTTTTCTTTTCCATGATTGAGTAAATTCTTTGTTTTGATTCAAGGGATAGCTAGCTATGTTTAGCATGGTTGTGAGGTTATGATGTTAATTTAATATTATTTTTTTGCTGGATATCTGTGTTTTCTAGTTTTTTTGGTTGATTTATTGTATAAAGTAATTGATAAGAGCCCTATTAATTGATTATCTACATTGTTGGGGTATTCCGGTCCAAGTACGAGCCGAATACCGGTTCGGCTGATCGAAGACTTTTCCTCCGAACCAACAACTTTGGGCCTAGAAAGATCAGGCCAACTACGGGCAACTCAAGGCTCTCCGCCGGCCTACGACATCCGAAGGCAAGACCTTCGGATTATGTCTTCGGCCCTAACCGAAGACCCGGCTTCTCGTCGACTTCCGAAGGCATACTCTTCGTTTCCTGCTGAAGACACGATCTCCGGTCCTTGGTAAATACCAAGTCCTCGACTCACGCTAAAGATAGGACCTCTGACCGAGAAGATCCGAAGACGAGGAGATTCCCGATTTAATTATAAGAATCTTCCTAAGCGGGGGAAAATCTGAAGATGGATCCACGATCTATCTTAGATAGGCAATGGTTACTATCGACTATCTCCATGCCACGATCATGGCGCGCAACTCCAGCTGCCACACCTCCAGTCTGGCCGGAACCGCTCAATGACAATCCACGATTGCTAATCATGGGGAGAAATCAACTCCCCGTAATCACTGGGAGAAGAACGGATCCGCAGGTCAGATGGCCCCTTATAAATAGCAGTAAGAGGAAATGCACAAAAGGAGGTACACACGCTCAAAATTCACAGAGCCTTTCCCTCTGCTTCTCCAGAATCTTCCCCATTCTATGGATGGAGCCCGTCTCTGACTTAGGCATCGGAGTGTCCCCCGCCGGAGCAACTCCGGCAAGGGACCTATTTTGCAGGTGAACCAGGGAGCGGTCCCGTGGTGCAGCAGCTCCGGCCGGCTGGAACAGGGACTCCATGCCAACAGATTGGCATGCCAGGTAGGGGGGACAAGTCGCCAACACTCTTTAAGCTCCCCTCCCTAACAAGGGGAAGTATCCCGATGGCGAGAGGAAAGACTCAGATCACCTCCATGAGTCGAAGTCGTGTTTCATCCCAGGGGGTGCGCCCCTGGGAGAGAATGGCGTTCCATCTCCCACAGTTATCATGGGGTTGCAGCAATTTGAAGCTCTTGTAAACCGGGTCACCAATCTTATGGCCATGGTTCAAGATTTCCAAAACAGAACTTTTTCGGTGGGAAATCCACCGGCTGCCTCCAGACATAGCTCTTGGTCTCGAAGAAGGAGAGCCCCTCGGGAGGAATCAACACATCTCTCCCCCCATTCTCGGCCTCCTCCTGAAGACCGAAGTTCGAGGCTACCTAGGCCCACCAACTCCCCGCAGAAAGGAAAAAGGCCTAGGCAAACTCTCTCACCCTCCTCCGAAGACTCTACTCCCGTAGAGAAGGCGCCGAAGCAGGCTCCCCCCAATTACGATGGAAGATTCAAAGCCATCAAATCAGAAATGGCGAGGGCGCGGGAGCAAAGGTTGCAGGACCTAAAAGATCACAACGACTTGATAGTAGGTGATCTATGCCCGCCCTTCATAGATCTTGTCATGGCCGAAGTCATCCCTCGGCACTTCAGGGTTTCCCAGGTGGAACCCTACGATGGTATCTCCGATCCCTTCGACCACTTGGGCAGTTTCAAGGCCCATATGATGATCCAAGGAGCTCCGGATGCGATGTACTGCCTCGCGTTCCCAGCCACCTTGAAGAAAGCCGCTCGGATGTAGTACTCAAGCTTAGGCCCAGGTACCATCGATTCTTTTTCCGAGTTAGAGAAATTATTTGTCTTGTATTTCAGTACTTGCCGCAAGCCCCCCAAAATACGGACACACTATTTCTCCTTCATCAAAATGAAGGAGAAAGCCTGCGAGACTACATCTCTAGGTTTAATGCGGCCACACTTGAGATTCCCGATCTCAATGAGCATGTGGCCATGTATGCACTGAAGAAGGGACTTCGCACATCCAGGATCACCTTTTTCCTGGATAAGAAGTTTTCCAAAACCTACGCTGAGTTCCTGTCAAGGGCTCAGAAATACGTCGATGCTGAAGAGCAGGCGGCCAACCGATGACTGACCGAAGGGAAGCCCCCTTCAAAAAAGAAGAACAACAGGAGACAAGGTCCCCCGATCTCCAATAACAATAACAACAAATATATTGACCGTCGAAGAAGTCCTCCCAGGCCCAGAGCATCGAGAGAAAGATTTGACTCCTACACCCCCTAAACCTCCCTCGAGAAAAGATCCTCATGGAGATAGAGAAAGAAAACTATCTCCAACGATCCCGTCCCATGAAGGCCTCCTCTTTCATAAGGAATAGGAACAAATACTGTCGATTCCACCGGGACCACAGCCACAATACTGAAGAATGCATCTAGCTGAGGGATGCGATTGAGGATCTCATCAAAAGAGGGTATTTGGGGTGGTATATTGGTCGTCAAAGACCTCGGTCGGAAGCTACTGTTCCCCAGCCACCTCCTGAAGAGGCCGAACTGCCAAATCAAAGGCCCACCAATGGAGGTGTGGGGATGATACACCGGCCTATCGACTGGAGAAGAGACAAGGATGATGTCCTAAAGCGACTCAAGGACAACAACGTTATCCTCTACTCCGATGATGACCTTGCAGGAGTCTGGCTCCCGCATGATGATCCCATTGTAATCTCGGCTATTGTGGCCAACTATGATGTACAGAAAATTCTTGTTGATAATGGAAGTTCGACTGATATCTTGATCTATGATGCATTCTCTAAAATATGTTTGCCTAGACATCAACTACGGAGATCCCCTATACTGCTCACTGACTTCGGGAGTAATCAAGTTGATGCTGAGGGGAAAATAGTATTGCCTGTGACCCTTGGCACTGAACCTCGACTAAAAACACTGCCGATCAACTTCAAGGTAGTCCCCCCCTCAGCTTACAACATCATTCTCGGGCGGCCGACCTTGAACAAATTTTGGACCATGACGTTCTCTCATTATCTCCTGGTACGCTTCCCCACCAGGAATGGTGTCGAAGAAGTTAGAGGAGATCAGAGAGCGGCACGGCAGTGCCTGATGATCCAAGATAAGCACTTCAATGATTCTGCCACCCTGGATCAGTTGGATCCGAGAGACAACCATAGATTCTGGTGAACCCATGAAAAGAACTGTCCTGGTACCTTTGACAAAGAAAGACCCCACCAAAGTTGTGCAGATCGGGAGTATGCTTGATGAAGAAACCAAAATGGAGCTTATTTGCTTCCTTAGAGACAACACCGATGTCTTCGCCTGGACAGCTTCGGATATGCCAGGGATTCCTGCCGAAGTAATCACTCATCAGCTGGAAGTTACTCCCAGGAATAAGCCAGTCCGACAGAAGAAAAGAAGCTTTGCTCCTGAAAGATAAAAAGCCATGGATGAGGAAGTAAGCAAACTCCTCAGAGCAGGGTTCATCCGAGAGGCCTACTACCCCGAATGGTTGGCCAATGTGGTAATGGTGAAAAAAGCTAATGGCAAGTGGAGGATCTGCATCGATTACATAGACCTCAACAAGGCTTGCCCAAAAGATAGCTTCCCTCTTCCAAAGATTGATCAGCTGGTCGACGCCACTGCCGACCATCAACTACTGAGCTTCATGGATGCTTTCTCTGGCTATAATTAGATCAGGATGGATCCCCGAGATGAGGAGAAGATAGCCTTTGTCACCAACAAAGGTATCTACTGCTACAAGATGATGCCATTTGGTCTCAAGAATACCAGGGTAACATTCCAAAGGCTAATCAACAAAGTGTTCAAAAAGCAACTGGGAAGGAACATGGAGGCCTACGTCGACGACATGATCATCAAGAGCCTCCTCCGAAAAGATCATATCCAAGACCTGGAAGAATCATTCAGTACTCTACGATATTACCGCATGAAGCTGAACCTGGTGAAGTGCGCCTTCGGGGTCACTTCGGGTAAGTTCTTGGATTTTCTTGTCACCAAATAAGGGATTGAGGCAAATCCTGAGAAGATCCAAGCCATAAAGGATATGAGGCATCCCTCATGCAAGAAAGAAGTCCAGCAGTTAACAGGGATAATTGCCTCCCTAAGCAGGTTCATTTCTCGTTCAACCGAGAAATGTCTCCCATTCTTCAAGGTACTTTGGCAGTCAAAGGGCTTCGAATTGTCCAAAGACTGTCGTACTGCCTTTGAAGAGTTAAAGAAGTACCTAGAAACTCCACCTCTACTCTCCAAACCTCAAGAGGGCGAGGTGCTTTACTTATACCTCTCTACTTCAGATGAAGCAATCAGCTCGGTCCTTGTCCGAAGAGATGAAGACGGATCCCACAAGCTGATTTACTACATCAGCAAGGTAATGCATGATGCTGAAACATGGTATGCGAAGATGCAGAAGTTGATCTACTCTTTGGTGATTTCAGCAAAGTGACTACGGCCGTACTTCCATGCCCACGCTATCGTAGTGCTGACTGATCAACCGCTCAAGGCCGTTCTCCGATCTCCGGACACCTTAGGAAGGATAGCCAAGTGGGCTGTGAAGTTAAGTGAATTCGATATCAGCTTTTAGTCCTGATTGACTATGAAGGCCGAGGTGCTCTTTGATTTCCTGGCTTAATGCACTTGGAGGCCCGAAGATTAAGTACCTTCGACAAAAGAGGAAGTTTCGAAGGAGACGAAGTCCGTTTGGGTGCTTCACGTGGACGGAGCCTCCAATGCTACTAGGTGTGGAGCCGGTCTTCTACTGGCCAAACTTGACGGTCATACCATAGAGTACGCACTTCGATTCTCCTTCCATGCTTTTACCAACCAAGCTGAATACGAAGCCTTGCTCGCTGGACTTTAGATCGCCAAAAGTCTAGGAGTTCAGCAACTTGGCCTTTTCAGACTCCTAATTGGTTGTGAACCAAGTTAAAGGAGAATACGAAGCAAGGGACCCAACCATGATGCAGTACCTACAGAAGGTGCGAGGCTTATCCTCTCAACTAGAGCATTTCAAGATTATCCATGTCCCTCGATCAGAGAATTTTTGGGTGGATGCATTATCTCGACTTGCTACTACAACACTAGAATTTCTCGGGCGCACCTTTGTTGAACATCTTGAAACTCCAAGTATAGCTGAAGAGGCTATGGAGGTGCACCAGATCGACACTGAGCCAAGCTGGATGGATCCCATCATCAAGTTCCTAAATGAGGGCGTGCTATTAGGAGACAAGATAGAGGCCAAGAAAATCTGCTGGATGGCATCCCCATATGTCATCTTAGACGGGGCCCTCTATAAGAGATCATTTTCTCAACCACTGCTAAAGTGCTTGGGATCGACGAATGCGGATTACACCCTGAGAGAGGTCCTCGAGGGCATATGCGGTGATCACTTGGGAGGTAGGTCTTTGGCATACAAGATCATTCGACAAGGATATTATTGGCCCTCCATCTAGAAGGACTCGACTGACTTCGTACGAAGGTGTGACCAATGCCAAAGGTACGCCAACATTCAGAAGCAACCTGCAACTCACTTGACTCAACTAACGGCCCCTTGGCCTTTTGCCTAATGGGGAATGGATATTCTTAGACCATTCCCACCGGCCTCTAGACAAAGGAAGTTCCTCCTTGTGGCCATCGACTACTTCACAAAGTAGGTAGAAGCCGAACCACTGGCCCAAATCACTGAAGGCAAGGTGGAGAATTTTGTAAAAAATTCCATTATATTCCAGTTTGGCATCCCACATGTCATAATCACGGACAACGGGAGTGATGGGGACATCTCAAGCACGAATCTTGGAGCAAGCATAATTCTTGGAGTGGCACAGATCTTGAAGCATTTTTGGAATAAATTTATTTATGATTTATCTTTTATTTAAAATTTGAATTAGGATTTGGTTGGTTAGGATTGATATATGGATAGGCTTATCTTATCCTATCTTATATTTGAATTTGATTCATTCTTATCTTTTTATCTTGTATTCAAATTCAAATGAGAGTTGAAAAATCTATAAATACCACCCTCGGCCTTTTGTAATGGGGGAGGATGGATGAATAAAATTTCTATTGTTCTGTGTGAAGGATCTGTGTGATCCTAGGGTATCTATATGATCCCTTCTCCATCTTCCCAGGGTTTCTGTATGATCCCTGATTTTGAGCATCTGTGTGAGCCCAAGGCATCTATATGAGCCCCTTTGCTATGTGCTTGTTCTTCTAGGGCATCTGTGTGAGCCCATTTCCTATGTGCTTATTCTTCTTGGGGAATCTATATGAATCCTAGTATTTTTCTTAACCCTGCACCCTCTTCTTTCCTCCTTTGCAAATCCTAATCTCTGGTGACTTTCATGCTCGCCAGCGATCCAATCCAATCTCTGTCCCACATCAGGGAGATAGTTCGACGATCCGAATTCAAGGACTTTTGCACTCAGTATCATGTTCAGCACCGGCTGACCTCCGTTGCCCACCCACAGTCCAACAGAGAAGCCGAAGCAACTAATCGGATCATTCTCCATGGTCTGAAGATGAGGTTGAATGCCGATAAAGGACTTTGGGTTGAAGAGCTGACCTCCGTTCTCTGGGTGTACCGAACTATCCCAAGAACGGCCACCAGCGAGTCTCCGTTCAACCTAGCATACGGTACCGAAGTCGTACTACCTATCGAAGTCTCCCTACAATCCTTAAGAGTTGATAACTACGAAGAGCCTAGAAACTCTGATCATAGAAGGATCGACCTGGATCTGCTGCCAAGCACTAGGCTTCAGGCCCGGATAAGAATGGCAGCGTACTAACAAAAGGTCACCAAATATTACAACTCCAGAGTGAAGGAGCAGATCTTCCACACAGGGGACTTGGTATTGTGAAGGGCGAAAGTATTCAGGCCAACAGAACAGGATAAACTTTTTCCCAACTGGGAAGGTCCGTACCAAGTCAAAGAGGTCCTTCGACCAAGAGCATATCGACTCAAGACCCTAGATGTGAAACCTCTATCCCGGCCATAGAATGTACAAAACCTTCGTAAATATTATCAATAAACAGATTCCTAAATTTCCTGTGCAAATTTGCTCAACTCTACTCAACTCAGAATGGCTTGTTGCCTCGATTGAACGACAACAGCCTAAGTGGCTCGAACTAAGAAATCGACAAACTGCATAAAGGAGAGTCTGATCCACTCACGTTATCGATATGCTCGACGAGCACAACGGATGGCCTAGTCAGGCCACCAAGAAGATCGAAGGCATAGGGATGGTTTAGATAACCTACCCTACGGAAAACCCGAAGATGTGTCGTGGCGGGCCTAATCAGCCTACCTTACACTAAAAAAAAGGTGCAGGGATGGTTTTCATAACCTACCCTATGGTAGTTCCGAAGACGCGCCGGGGCGGGCCTAAACAGCCTACCTTGATCACGACAGAAATGCACAAGGATGGTGCAGACACCCCACCCAACAGTGAATCCGAAAATATGCTTAAAAGGACCAATGTCGTCCTTCCTGTCGACAACAAACATCTCTGGGACGGCCCAGCCGGCCTCACATCTTTCCTATAGACCATGAATGGTCTGAGGAATCTACGCTCTAGACGTGACATAATGCAACATATCGCAAAGGACACATGGGAAGAGGTAAGAAAAGGATATTTCATTCTTTTTCGAATTTCTTACAAAAAAAAAACTCTCACAAAGAGAGGACAAAAAAAAAAGGAGAAGGGTTGCAGGAAAGCATTTTCAACAACCTCCCACCGGCTCTTTCCCTTTACCGTTGGGGGGAGTTCTGGAAGGATGATGAAGGGGCCCCGAGGTTCCTATCCAGACTAGAATTTGATCCCTCTTCGGAGTCAGAATCAAACTCGTGTCCGGGAAAGGGAATAGAGGGCTTGATGTTGTCTAGGGCCTTCAAGTCATAAAACTTGAAGGCCTTCCCCCTGCACTCCCGGAACCCCTGATGGTAGGAGTCCAGAGCCGCTTCGGTGATCTCCTCCTTGAAAGCAGCGGACACCTTAAAGTCTGAGACGGTGTTTGCTGCCTCCTTCTTGGCCCCCTCCACCTCCATGACTACCGTCGTGACTTGGGCCCTAGCCTCCTTCAGTTGAGCCTCCAACATGCGGACCCTCATCTCCAAGCGATCCACGGTAGGCTCATCATCGTCGCTCGGTTCGAAGAACCCCAGACTCCTCTTTCTTTTGGGATCAATAGCCCTCCTCTTCGCTGCCTTTCGAAGCTTGGAGGTGCTGAACCTCATTTTCGACTGGAGCACTGGGAAGGAAGAAGAAGTCTGAGAGGATGATAACCCTTGACAGCAGAGGACAAGGTCCTATTTATAAGGACTCTGCACCCATGACTGGCCGTAGGGAAGCATGCTCCATGTCTTTTCCCAATCGCATCAAAGAGCGCCACGTGTCCAAGCGATGCTTCGAGAACCAGAAAATCGCTTGAGGGTCATTCTTGGGACAGCAACTGCCGACGCTTCGAATCTAGAGGAATTTCCATCATGTGACAGTGACATTAATGGCTCCTTTTTGAAAAAAGGAGATCTGGTAGCATACAAGGTGCAAGAAAATGCGACTGTACGAATATCGACACACCACGTGGACAATAAGAATCACAATCAAACTTCCTTAATCACCGGTCAACAGGGAGGTGACACCTGTCTATCATGTCCATTCCAATGGATAGATTTAGTTATGAAAGGAAGGTGACATCAACCTGATCGACCGTAGACGGTCTTCAGCAATGGGGTTCTAACTTATTCCAAAGTTCGTCTTCATCAACTACCAATCACACGCTCTTTGGCCATGGCCGTTCAACCAAGCAGAAGAAGGAACAATAAAGCTTGGATTACATACTGACTTTATTCAAGCTACATCCAAAAATGCAACATGGCACATGCAGGAGAAGAAGAAGCTACTTTAAAATCCAGAGAAGTTGTCATACAAAAACCATTGATGACACAAAAAAAAAAAGAGAAAATGCCTAAAGCATCTTAGATTATTCAACATCAACTGGAGGAGACCCAACACCGCAGGATTGAAGCAACTTGTCAACCTGCACAGAAAGGATCTCGTCGAATTGGGTCGGGACCGAAGAACCTTCAGCTTGGGCTTCCTCAGCCTGAGTCCCCTCCTGAATCGGGATCAGAGTTGGAGCCACCCCCAGATCTTCGACTGAGGCAAAGGCCTCTTCTCCCGGACATGGCACCTCTTCGGCCTCTTTCGTGGCCTCGACCTCCTCCTCCTCTTCTTCTTCGGCTATGTTGAAGGAAGGGATGCCAGAGAGATCAAGGTGGGGGAAGGCCTCCTTCACCTTGGAAAGTCCATCGTTGAAGCCATGCTGGTAGCCGTACAGGGATGTTTCGTTCATCTCCTCTTGGAACTGTGAAGACTTCTTGAAGTCTGCTATAGCATCGTCCACCAGCTTTCTCAGGGTCGTGGACTCTTTCTTGGCTTCCTCGGACTTCAGGGCCAACTCTTCAGCCCTCCTGGTAGCCTCCTCAGCTACCTTGGTCTGACCCTCCAATCTTTCCTGATTCTCTTGGCGGATTGCTCCAAGGACTCGACTTGTTTCTAGCTTTTCCTTAACCCTGCCCTCAGCTCTGCAATCATCGACTGGGCACTTTGCAACTCGCCCCTCAATCCGTGAACCGCAGCATCTACTTGAGCAAGATGATTTTCCATGGACTGCCTCAGCTCTTCGGCCACCTCTTTTGCAGCTTTGACCATGTAAAGCTTCTCTTTGAGGCTGTGGATGAGGCTGTCAACATTTTCTAGGCCCTCCTCCATAAAGGTTAGGTCATAGACCAACTACATTGAAAATATGGAGTTATGGATAGAACAATTCTCAGAGTAAAGGAGAACAGCAAGGACCATCCTGTTGCAGGGCGGAAAAAGCAGAATCAAACACCATGGGAAGGTTTCAACTTCAGAGAACTGCCAAATCGTGAGACAGCAATGTGTTCTTCAGAGCCTTCCCGGCAATGGCGGAGACCAGCAGTCCCCACATAGGAGAAAGCTTCGAAGAGTTCACCGGATGGCTTCCAGCTAGGGAAGCCCCACGAGCAGACTCTCCCTTGACTTGTAGTGCTTTGCCCCTATCAATTGCAGGGTGACAAAGCAGTGGCACATCTGCCACCTGAGGTGGACTCCCCCTTGTGCGGATCGGGGAGGTAATTGCCAGTGGAATTTCAACTGGATGAGGTCTTGACGAGGCCCCTTCCATGGGCACCACATCTTCCCCTGAGGTCCCCCGAGAAGATGAAATGCTCCGGTCCCCCTCAGGACCGTTTCTTCGGGCCTTCTTCCGAACTGCCAACCTTGTAAGATGGGCTTGAGCTACCCTCTTCTCAGAAATCTGACGGAGCCAGCTTAAGCCAGGCTTCATTCCACCACCTACTAGCAGTGAAATTTCTTTAAGTCGACTGAGCTACAACAAAAACAGGACAAAAGGGGTAGAAATTTCCATTACTATACCTAATGCAGAGAACTTGCTAATCCCTGCAAGATAGATATTTCTCTCCTCCAACAACTCACGGATAGGGGCGACTTCCGAATTAGTCAGAAGTTCGTAATCCAACTGGTCAGCCGCCAAGACCTTTTTCCCATCATTGGCGGTTAGACAAGGCTTCTTCCAAACAATGTCGAAGCCCCACGGATCAATGAACAATACGAACACAAAAATAGGTTTCCACCCGTGGATGGCGCTGGGCATGTCTTTAATGATCTTGCGGCCCGACCAATGGCCGATCACCCACCACCCGCTACCATGGAAATCCCTTTTGAGTACAAAAAGGGCTATGAATAAGTTGGTCCTAGGTTCTATGTTTGCAATGCAGTACAAAAGCAGAAACCTGCAGACATTCCGGATGCTATTCGGGGTCAATTGCGCCGGCACCACTTGGTACAGATGAAAGATTTTGATGAAAAAAAGATGTAGGGAAAATCGAAGGCCAGCCTTCAGATGGTCTTCGTACATGGCTAAGCACCCGGGAGGAGGTTTGTTCACCTGCTCTTCAAGTGCGAAGAGGACGAAAAGAAACCCCTCGGGAATGCGATAGCATTTTCGAAGAAAGGCCATCTTCCCCTATGTAATTGAACTAGGGATCGACTCTGGACCTACCATGTCACCAGCCCCCGAGGGCCCAACTTGTCCCCCCTGACTTTCTACAGCTTCTTCCATGGTAAAAGAATGAAACAAAAAGATAGAAGGAAGATTCTACCTGCAAAATAGACTGGTAGTCAAGAACAGGAAAGGCTGAGCGAAGAATGAAGTGAGGTTGAAGAAGCTTCCTCAACCGAACCTTCTTTCTTTCCCAAAAGAAGACCAGGTGATGCGGCAAGCATATGATTAATGTTTAGATTATGGTTTGTAGAGCAATGAAACCTAATTACACTAGCATTGTACTCATCATAATAAGACTTAAGGATTACACGAAATGAAACTTTTACTTGATTAGACACAATTCTAAACTAAGAAGGAAGAAGATCTAGATAATAGGGGCTAATGATTATGGATTTACCTTGATGAGCTTTCCAACCTTCTTTTGATTCATACCTTGAAACTACCAACGCTCTAGACTTGGACTTCAGTCTGTCGGTTCATTGTCAAGGGGGAACCCGGTTCTCAACTCAAAGACTTCGAAGGACCCTCCAATTGAAGATCAAAGGTTAAGGAAGAAAGAGACAAATATAAAGAAAGGTTGGGAGGATTTGTGAACAAAGAAGAAATTGCAGAAGATCTAGCCGACTCCAATGCCTTCATCTTGTACTGGAATGGTGAGTTGCTTGTAGAAAAAAAAAAAAAAAAATTGGCTTTGGCGTGGAGGAAGAAACTTTCACACAAGAACACAAGACAATTTGCTTCAAAACTTCACTTATATTTCATTCATTTTCAATCCCTTTTTACAATAGGCGTCCAAGGCTTTTAATAGCCTCACAAAGCTAGCTTTTGAAATTTAAAAACTTCCCAAATTGAGGAGGATTACAAGGGGGGTTGGAGGATTTGATGGAGGGTTTGGAGGGATGTGGGGGGAGTTGGAGGATTTGGTGGAGAGCTTGGAGGGATGTGGCCGACCTCCTTGAATTTGAATCTTCCTTGTTGGCACCCAAAGGGTGATGAAGTGGCTGGTGAGGTGGCACCTCTGGCTAATGACGTGGCATGGTGAAGTGGTCTTCTAATTTCAAGATGACATGTGGCGCCAAGTGGTCCTAGTTGATGGTCCTTTTCTCTTGCTTGGTGGTGTGTCTTCTCTTCTTCATGGGGTCAAATTCTGGGGTCCAGAATTTGAGTCTTGTTGCTGGCTTTCATGGCTTTAAGACTTGAATATACTTAACTCAACTGAATTAGACTTAACTCAACTGAATTAAACTCAACTGACCTAGACTTTAAAACTTGAAATGGACTTACAAAAAATGAAATTTTAAAAGTAATTACAGGACTCAATAAATACTCTTGATTTGAAACTCAAAATTAATTACAGGACTCTTAAAAAGGAAATGACTCCTGAAAAGGAAATAGAACATTTTTGATCTAAAGGATACAAGGTAACGAAATTATCTTCGATCCAAATTGGGATAAGGCTAACCTTGTTGGAGTGAAGTTTCTTTCGGTTCCTGGTGTCCACACCAATTCTCCTGGGGTGGGCAGAACTCGACCCAGTCGAGTATGGTTTAGTTTTGCCCTGGTAATGCTCGAACAAGTCTGGGTTAAGTCTTTGCAGGTCCTCTCGAGTAATCCAAGAGTTGTCGGACTCAGGTCGACCTTGCCATTGAACCAGGTATCGCTGATAGTCCTTATTCCTGGTATTAATGGTCTTGTCATCCAGGACTCTCTCAATCCTCTCTCTCCGCTCAGGTAGGGTTGATGGTGGACACTCGGAAATATGTTCACTCTCAATGAAAGTTTCTGGCCAAAAGGCTCACTAGGTATTAGTACTGGTTCTTTGTATTCTACTAGGTCTGAAACATTAAAGGTTGTACTGATACCCATATCAGGTGGAAGTTCCAAAACATATGCATTAGGCCCTATTTTCTTTAAGATCTTGAAAGGTCCCGCTCCGCGGGCATGCAGCTTCTTTATGGTTCTAGAGGGGAACCGTTCAGGGTTGAGCCTAATCATCGCATAATCCCCTTCACAGAATTCTTTAGCCCTCTTATGTGAGTCAGCTAAGTGTTTGTAAGTTTCATTACTCAGGTTGATCTTATTACTGATTTCTTTATGCAGATTTGTGACATGTTGTGCAAAAGACTCAGCAGACTCAGAGACTCGTGTGTGAATAGGTAGTGGGATTAGATCTAAAGGCTTCCTAGGCTTGTAACCATGGACTATCTCAAAGGGACTTTTGCCCGTAGATCTATTGACCGAACTGTTGTAAGCGAACTCAACACGTGGCAATAACAAATCCCAGTTCCCTAGACTTTCTCCCACTAGGCATCTCAGCAAGTTCCCTAGACTTCTATTTACAACCTCGGTTTGTCCATCAGTCTGGGGATGGTAGGCTGTGGAGAATTTCAGTCTGGTTCCTAATAGGTGCCAAAGGGTTTTCCAGAAGTAACTTGTGAAGTGGACATCCCTATCAGAAACTATGGTTTTTGGTAACCCGTGGAGTCTGACTACTTGATCAAGAAAGAGTTTGGCTATCCTAGAGGCATCGGAAGTTTGGGAGAAAGGTATGAAATGGGCCATTTTTGAAAACCGGTCGACCACCACAAAGATTGAATCATGTTTTCGAATGGTCTTGGGTAATCCTAGAACAAAGTCCATGCTTAGATCCTGTCATGGACACTCAGGTACAGGTAATGGAGTGTATAGCCCGGTATTCTTCTTTTGCTGCTTTGCAATAGCACATGTCCTACATCGGGCTACAAGGTTTGCTACTTGTTTCTTAAGGCCTGGCCAGTAAAATTGTTCCTCAATAGCCAAGATAGTCTTGTTTTGTCCGAAGTGGCCAGCCAAACCTCCCGCATGTATCTCCCAAACTAAAAAATCTCTTAAGGAGGTTCTTGGGATGCAAAGCCTATTCTCTCTAAAAAGATAACCATCTAGAAGGGTATAGTCACTATGATCACTAGATGGTCCTTGACACAAAACCTGATAAATTTCACCAAAATCTGGACAGGTTTCGTACTGCTCCTTAAGTCTTTCAAAACCTATGACTTCATTACTGACTGAAGATAAAAGTAACGTTCTACGACTTAGGGCATTAACTACCTTATTGTCAGTTCCCGATTGATGTTTTAGGACAAAAGTATAGGATTAGATGTATTCTACCCATTTGGCATGCCTAGGATTTAGTTTCTTTTGGGAACTCAAAAACCTAAGGGCTTCATGGTCTGAAAATAAAACAAATTCTTGCGGTAGGAGATAATACCTCCAATACCTTAATGCTTGCACTACCGCATAAAGCTCCCGATCATATGTGGAGTATTTCTTCCTGGCTTCATTCAATTTCTCACTAAAGAATGCTATGGGATGGTTCTCTTGACTCAGAACTCCACCAATCCCTACTCCCGAAGCATCGCATACTACTTCAAAGACCTTAGAAAAATCGGGTAGTCTTAAGACTGGTGCTTGGGTCATCTTATCCTTGATGTGAAGGAAGGCCTTATCAGTTGACTTCGTCCATTCAAAGTGGCCCTTCCTAATACAATCCGTGATAGGAGCAACTATGATGCTAAACCCACTAATAAATCTTCGATAAAACATAGCGAGGCCATGAAAACTTCTTACTTCGTGAATATTATTGGGTGTTGGCCACTCTACAATTGCCTTAACCTTCTCAGGGTCAGCGGATACTCCTTCAGGGGTCACAACAAATCCTAGGAAGATAACTCTAGTAGTCATGAAAGCACATTTCTTCAGGTTGGCATAGAGGTTATCTTTCCTAAGTGCTAAATAGACCTGCCTCAGATGTTGTTGATGATCTTCTCTAGTCCTACTATAGATAAGTATGTCGTCAAAGTAAACGACAACAAATTTTCCAATAAAGGCCCGTAGGACTTGATTCATGATTCGCATAAAAGTGCTAGGGGCGTTTGATAACCCAAAAGGCATGACTACCCATTCAAATAACCCATCCTTAGTTTTAAAGGCAATCTTCCATTCATCCCCTGGTCTGATCCTAACTTGGTGATAGCCACTCTTCAGGTCAATCTTAGAAAATATAGTTGCACCGGCCATCATATCTAGCATATCATCCAAGCGGGGGATGGGAAACCTATACTTCACCGTGATTTTATTTATAGCACGACTATCAACACACATTCTCCATGTGCCATCTTTCTTAGGGGTAAGTAAGGTTGGGACTGTGCATGGACTCAAACTTTCCCTAATGAATCCTTTTTTTAGGAGTTCTCCTACTTGTCGTTGTAATTCTTGGTGCTCGGCAGGGTTCATTCTATAATGGGGAAGGTTCGGTAGGGTTGCTCCGCGGACTAAATCTATCGCATGTTGTATATCCCTAAGAGGTGGGAGTTGGTCGGGTAAGTCGTCGGGGAACACGTCTTTGAACTCCTCTAGCACTTCACTGACTTCTGGAGGTTGTTCTTTTGAAAGAGGTTCTTGATGATCCTTAATGGTCAAAATCCAAACAGGTGATCCATTGCTAATTTCTTGCTCCATTTCTTTAGCAGTGATCACGTTTATCCCTTTTTTCTTATCACTTAATTGGCTTGATCCTCTCTTAATGGGGTTCTTAGGTGGAGAAGAATGGATTACGATCTTCTTTCCATTATGAATAAACAAGCATGAATTAGAACGACCATAGAGTGTTACATCAAGATCGTACAACCATGGTCGGCCTAGGATTATGCTACTTACTCCCATTGGAAGTACATCACACCATACTTTCTCTAGGTAAGATTAGAACTGAACGGTTACTAGGCACCTAGACTTAATGGAAATCGTGGTTGAGTCTATCCAGGATACCTTATAGGGATTGGAGTGGGGTACAGTGGGCAATCCTTGGGTTTTTACTGTGTTGGTAGATATGGCATTGACACAGCTACCGCTATCTAAAATGACTTTGCATACTTTCTCACCTATCTTAATGAATGTCTATAGGATGCTAGTCCTACGCCAATCTTCTTGGGTTTTAGCCTAGGTGAGAATACACCTAACCATTCCTATCAGATCTTGATCTACCAGGACTTCCTCTTCCTCATTTCTTCAGCCAAGTTCTCATCTGCGTGGTATACTTCCTCCTCAAATTCACCTTGGGATTCTACAGCTTCCTCTTCTACTTCCCCTATGTGTAGGGCTCTATTGGGACAGCTGCTAGAATAGTGACCCACTTTGTTACACTTGAAACAGGCGTTTGGAGTTCTTTGGGTCTCAGGTGTTTCTCCCTTGTCATCTCTTTGGGTCAGAGGCACATTAAGATTGGATCGGTTGAATCTAGGCTGATTGGATCCTAACTGCTAGTAAGGTGTACTAGTCCTAGGGGCTTCGGGCCTACAATAGACTGGACCTCTATGGAATCTCTCAGCATCCCTAGCTATCTGATAGGCCAATTCTACGTCATGTACCTCTCGCATGAACAATTCTCTTTGAATTTCTTCCCTCGGTCCGGCTCTAAATCTAGACAAGGTCACCGACTCAGATTCATCAACATTGCACCTCATAATGAATTCGTCAAACTTCGCTATGTACTCTGCGACACTCCTATTTCCTTGAGTAAGTCTTTGCCATTGATCTAGGAGTCTTTGGTGGTAGGACATAGGAAGGTATTTCTCCCTAAGCCTAAGTTTCATAGCTCGCCAAGTCACTATGGGCACATCACCTCTCTGTCTAGTGAGTCTCTCAACGTTTCCCCAATATAACCTAGCTTGGTGCACAACTTTAAGCTTTGCAAACTTACACTTGCACTCTTCACTCATCTCAAACCAGTCAAAATACTGGTCCATCTCACCTTCCCAATCAATGTAGATCTTAGGATCTAAAATTCCATCAAAGGTGGGAGCTTCCAGCCTAATGTTCTTCATGGTTCGGTCATCTTGATCAAAGTGAATTGGGGTGGGTCTCCTAACATTGGGTTCATAGTTAGGCTCATGATGGAATCTCCTTGGGTTGGGATCGATGGTTTGATCAGGGTGGGGTCCTCTAGGAATTGGATCATAAAACTGATCTTGGGGAGCTTTCCTAGGATTTGTTTTGTAGAGAGGGTTTTGATATGGAATCCTTCTAGGGTTCAATGGGGTCTCGAGTTCAGGTGCAAGACTAGGATCAAGCTCAGTCTGGGCTTCATGATTGCTTTCAGGGGTTCTAGCCTCTAACTGATTCAACCTAGTAGTGATGTGGGCTAACTGCTCATTCATATCTTGGTTGGTTTGTGCCACATTCTGATTTGTTTGGGCCAATTGCTCAGTTAAACTCTTAATCAGTTGGGCCACTTGATCATTCAGGCCTTTGATCAAATTCCCTAAGTTTTGGTCCATGGCTACACTTGACTGGGCTTGGATTGGTGAATGTGGTGTCCCTGCTCTAGTTGTCATGCATACAAATGGACTCAAGCTCGAGCTAAAGTTTCCTAGACCTAGAGCACAAATTAGAAGTCTAATTAAGTGAACCAACAAGCTAGTAGTACTTATGGGACTTAGCCAGGTAGGTGGAGGGGAGTGAAGGTCCTTGATTGCCAACCTTAGACACCAATCTGTGATTGGCCAGGTAGGCGGACCAAATCACAAGCCCTGATGCACCAATCCTAGACACCAAGCCAGTAAGCACATACCAATTAGTTGACACAGTTAACTTGACCCTAACCTGAACCCAACTTGTTGGTGTCCCTATCCCACTAGGAAAATTAACGTTCTACTCAATTTTAATTAACGGGCTGGGATCGATATGCTGGTTGGTGATTTTTTGGATAGGGACAGGTAATGAAATCCTGACCCTATGTCAAATTGATGCCCTTAATTTGATTTCTCATGAGATGAATGAGATTTAAAGGTGCTGCAGAAGTGTGTTGCAGTTTGAAAGTGGTGTCGAAAACGTGATGAAAAAAATATCCAGAAATCCTAAAAAATTCACAGAGGATTCCTAACTTATATGTTTCAATGTAGATGAAAGATTTTTTAAAACTAAAATCTGAACTACTCTAAGCAGATCCTACAAATGAAGATAAATAAAAAGGACAGAACAGAACCCTAATGACAGTGTCGAATTGCAGAAATTTTCATTTTTTTTATAATTCTTTTCTGATGATGAAATTTAATATGATGATAACTGACTTAAAAAGGAACAAGAAAAAAAAAATATTTTAACAAAAAATTAGTGACTTGCCTTTGGAGCTGCAGACGGATTACAGTAAACAGATGCAAATTTTCAGAAAACAGAACCTAATCAAACAAGTGCAATGGCTTACCCAAACTTCAATCTAAAAAATTCACGTCCGGCCAGGGGCTCATTATTTCCATGGGTCGTGACAGTGTACTCGAGTACACCCGCTCAGGAGGCGTGAATTTTAGATCTTGCTTGGATTTAAAGAAAACTATTCTACCCTAATGCAACCATGCTTTGATACCAATATGATGCGGCAAGCATATAATTAATGTTTAGATTATGGTTTGTAGAGCAATGAAACCTAATTACACTAGCATTGTACTCATCATAATAAGACTTAAGGATTACACGAAATGGAACTTTTACTTGATTAGACACAATCCTAAACTAAGAAGGAAGAAGATCTAGATAATAGGGGCTAATGATTATGGACTTACCTTGATGAGCTTTCCAACCTTCTTTTGATTCATACCTTGAAACTACCAACGCTCTAGACTGGAGGACTTGGATAACAAAGATCAGAACTCTGGACTTGGACTTCAGTCTGTCGGTTCATTGTCAAGGGGGAACCCGGTTCTCAACTCAAAGACTTTGAAGGACCCTGTAATTGAAGATCAAAGGTTAAGGAAGAAAGAGACAAATGTAAAGAAAGGTTGGGAGGATTTGTGAACAAAGAAGAAATTGCAGAAGATCTGGCCGACTCCAATGCCTTCGTCTTGTACTAGAATGGTGAGTTGCTTGGAGAAAAAAAAAAAAAAAATTGGCTTTGGCGTGGAGGAAGAAACTTTCACACAAGAACACAAGACAATTTGCTTCAAAACTTCACTTGTATTTCATTCATTTTCAATCCCTTTTTACAATAGGCGTCCAAGGCTTTTAATAGCCTCACAAAGCTAGCTTTTGAAATTTAAAAACTCCCCAAATTGAGGAGGATTACAAGGGGGGTTGGAGGATTTGATGGAGGGTTTGGAGGGATGTGGGGGGAGTTGGAGGATTTGGTGGAGGGCTTGGAGGGATGTGGCCGACCTCCTTGAATTTGAATCTTCCTTGTTGGCACCCAAAGGGTGATGAAGTGGCTGGTGAGGTGGCACCTCTGGCTGATGACGTGGCATGGTGAGGTGGTCTTCTAATTTCAAGATGACATGTGGCGCCAAGTGGTCCTAGTTGATGGTCCTTTTCTCTTGCTTGGTGGTGTGTCTTCTCTTCTTCATGGGGTCAAATTCTGGGATCTAAAATTTGAGTCTTGTTGCTAGCTTTCATGGCTTTAAGACTTGAATAGACTTAACTCAACTGAATTAGACTTGACTCAACTGAATTAAACTCAACTGACCTAGACTTTAAAACTTGAAATGGACTTACAGGAAATGAAATTTTAAAAGTAATTACAGGACTCAATAAACACTCTTGATTTGAAACTCAAAATTAATTACAGGACTCTTAAAAAAGAAATGACTTCTGAAAAGGAAATAAAACATTTTTGATCTAAAGGATACAAGGTAACCTAATTATCTTCGATCCAAATTGGGATAAGGCTAACCTTTTTGGAGTGAAGTTTCTTTCGGTTTCTGATGTCCACACCACAAGGAGCCTCTAAAGTCCCACCAGTTGATTTGATAAGGGTAACCCAAGGAGGTAACCCATCTTAGATCAGCGGCCAGGATAAAGCACATCCATCATCTAATGGGCAAGGAGAAGCTACCACAACCGCCCAAATTCCAACCAAAAGATTGGCTAAACCATCATGCAACGGGAAAAGAAGAGACGGTCCCAGGGCCACTCGCTCTTTTCTTCTCCCCCAATCAGGAAACAACAACTATCCACCACCTGATTCTCAAATCAACCAACAGTCATGATGGGCAGTCTAATCAGGGATCTCATGATCATCCACTACACTCTCCCCTCGGAGGAAAATGACAAAGCA
The DNA here is from genome assembly GCA_021397845.1 of Areca catechu. Lineage (NCBI taxonomy): Eukaryota > Viridiplantae > Streptophyta > Magnoliopsida > Arecales > Arecaceae > Areca > Areca catechu. Next base: position 75,808,536 of record CM038043.1, on the reverse strand, counting down.
TTGGTACTCTCACTTCTCGAGGCAAATCTTCGCTTCGAAAACTGAGAGTAGGGGGACAACTGTTGGGGTATTCCGATCCAAGTACGAGCCGAACACCGGTTCGGCTGATTGAAGACCTTTCCTCCAAACCAACAACTTCGGGCCTAGAAAGATCAGGCCAACTACGGGCAACTCAAGGCTCTCCGCCAGCCTACAACATCCGAAGGCAAGACCTTCGGATTATGTCTTCTGCCCTAACCGAAGACCAGGCTTCTCGTTGACTTCTGAAGGCATACTCTTCATTTCCTATCGGAGACACGATCTCCGACCCTTGGTAAACACCAAGTCCTCGACTCACGCTAAAGATAGGACCTCCGACTGAGAAGATCTGAAGACGAGAAGATTCCTGATTTAATTATGAGAATCTCCCTAGGCAGGGGAAAATCTAAAGATGGATCCACGATCTATCTTAGATAGGCAACAATAACCAACGGTTACTATCGACTATCTCCATGCCACGATCATGGCACGCAACTCCAGCTGCCATGCCTCCGGTCTGGCCGGAACTGCTCAATGACAACCTACGATTGCCAATCATGGGAAGAAATCAACTTCCCATAATCACTAGAAGAAGAACGGTTCCGTAGGCCGGACGGCCCCTTATAAATAATGGTAAGAGGAAATGCACAAAAGGAGGTACACACACTCAAAATTCACAAAGCCTTTCCCTCTGCTTCTCCAAGATCTTCCCCATTCTGTGGCTGGAGCCCGCCTCTGACTTAGGCATCGAGTGTCCCCCATCGGAGCAACTCCGGCAAGGAACCTGTTTTGCAGGTGAACAGGGGAGTGGTCCTGTGGTGCAACAGCTCCGACCGGCCAGAGCAGGGACTCCAAGTCAACATACATGATTGATTACTAAACTAAGTTCTTAATATGTAATTGTTATGCAACTTGGTTAAGGTAGTACTTAGGCAAAAAATGATTATGATCCCAGGTTTCATCTTTGTCTAAAAAGAAAACATAGAATGAATTAAACAATTTACACTTATCTAACTATTGTTCATTCTTAGCTTCATCCTAGCATGTAATGCTATCAATGAATGCATGAGGATTGCTTAATACCAATTGGTTCATTGGTAAGAATTTAATTTGGGTGCTTGACTTGAATTAATGAATGTAGGGATGATTAGATTTATCTAGCTCCTAGGTAAGTCATCAGCTAAGTATTTAGAGAAAGAATAATATATTTATATACTGATGATCAATATGCTAACTAGTGTAAAAATCCCTTGAATCGAACTTAAATTGAATCTGAAACAAATCTAAATTTAAATAAAGTTTTTCCTTATTTACGTAATTAGTTAGTTGGTTTCATAATTATTCAAAATCCCCCGTCTAGTTATTAAATTTGATTATCATATTCAGTCTCTAGGGTTCGACCTGGACTCACTAATACTACAAGAAATATTACAAGAATTAGTGAAACAGTAATTAATTTTGGTGAATTCGACAAGCATCAATAGCCATCCACTTAATGGAGCTTTTAGTCTAGCTCATCTCATCATCGAGTGCACCTTGATGGCCAGTTTAGCATCAAGAGTGATGAGTGTGCATGCCCCCCGGGGTCTCAAAAGCCACGATAGGCAATCATGGGGGACCCATTTAGGGCTGCTAGCTAGTCGAGGGATCTTTAGGTCCACTTCAGCTTCAACAGAGTGGGTTGCACCATCTGGCCTACTCCCAGACCAACGAGGGAATGCCCAAAGGTGGCTGCTTGATCAACTAAGTCGAGGGTTGTTGCAAGGCTTATATCATAATGGTAAGCAAATCAACTCAAAACAAAAGTTGATGGAACTGCTGAGCTATAACTGGAGGGACAGCTGATGGCTCATTTATGCCTTGCTCTGAGGGTGTCTAAGGGTGATCCTCCAGGACCATCGACTCCTCAATAGAAGGGGGAGCAGTGGGTCTTGTCACTAACTTCTTCCTTTCCATGCTGACATGAGGAAAAGAGAAACTATAGATCCTCTCAATAATTGTTTAGGCCAAAGGCCCTCCCTCTAGTATCATTCTGTTACGGTTTGACTCAAGACCTACTAACACGGCTGGATGTAGCTATTGACTTGAATGGCTCCGACTTCTTCCTTATCTAGCACGGGCATTCCAGAACCTGCAAAATGAAGAAGACATGGAAGTCCAATCATAGGGACATACTAGGGTGGTTCTCCATGGTGGACCCTCCGATGCTTATGTCAGTCTCTTGCAGAACAAATAGGAAAAGAGAAGAAACTATAGCTTCTATACACATAATGCAGTAATAAAATGCTGGCTAAGCAAGCTAGGAATAGAGGAAGTAGTGGAGAGAGCATGTGTGAGGCACCAAAAGTGATGGGTAGTGCATTGAGGCTCTGGCAAGGTAATGGAAAAGGGTACTAGCCAGTGTCAGGAGAGTGAGGGACTTAGGCAAGGCAAGGTGAGGCAAGGCAAGGCTTTAGCTAAGCAAGGTGATTCTGGCCTTCACCTAGGCAGAGGTCAAAAACTCTTGGATAGCTTTAGGAAGATAGTAAATGAAAGGATTATGCCCTAAACCAGTGTATTGACATTATCAATTATTAAAGGCATTTTATTTTCATCATACGCTGTATCTTATTAATTTTATTAAGATATGATGAACCCCATAGATTAGGGCTATGGTTCTAGGGTTATGATGAGATCATACCAGTGAGACCTAAAGCCTTAAAACCCTAATCTAGAATATTCCTGGTCGATGGGATATTGAGTAGGGGATCAATGTTTCCGGTAAGACCAGCACATCCTATGTATGCTTAGTGAAGAGGGTGACTGATCTCACAGTCACTTGTGTTTGACACTAATACTAGGATGTGGGTGCTCATTAGAGAATGAGTTCACTGAATGGATCCAGCTTGAGAACATCTAATGGAACATTATCTGTTTGTCAATAGATAGTTCTCATAGTGGGAGTAGTGCATGTGGTCCTTTGACCTGAGACTGCCATGGTACCTTGTATGCATGAATCCATACTTTGGTTCACACTCAATCATGACACTGAGTCATGCATAGGGTGATACTGGGTATGGTGGATTGCATATCGAGGTTGTGAGTAGGTCAAAAAGGAATCGATCAATCCTAGTAAGAGGGAAGCGCATCCAGATGATTTCAATCAAATGAAGATTCGAGAAATCTGTGATCAAAGTATGAATATTAGAAATAGTTTCTAATGGTTCATTAATGAATCATCATTATCAGATTGAGCAAGGAATGAATATGAAATTGGATTTGACAAGTATCCATTCCATAGTCATATTCAGGGTGCAAGTAGATCGAAGGACTGAATTGCCCAGTAACTCACCATTGAAGGGTATTTTTGGTATATCCACCAAAATTCCTCATCTTCCGGGTAGGCATGACACGTTGCTAGACATCAATCTTGTCTTGTAGGTCTTCATGAACCAATTGATTTGGTTTCATGAGTGAATTCGATGTATGATTTGAATTGGACAATTAGGTAAGCCAATTTGACCTAATTAGGTCAATCGGGTTCGATCGGATCGAATCGGCTCAAATCTAAACCTACTGGTAGCTAGATGTGGAACCCAATGGGTCACACACAATAGATACTTGGCAAAGGAAGTCATTCATGATTTAATTAGGATCATAGGATCCTAATTGGTTAGCCGGATTACATACTAGCATATGTAGGCTAACCAAATTCCTAACCCAATTGGATTGGATCCGGTTGCTTGCTAATTGAGCTAACCTAATTATGGAAATCCTAAATTAGGTTGAGTCCTGAGTGGAGCTAGCCTAATCAGAGCTAAATCTAATTTTAATTTGGATTCAAGGGCATTTTAGGTACCATACATGAAGAGTCCCAATGGCATGGGACTCTTGGTACCTAAATGATACCTTAACTTCAAAAAGGCATAGAATGAGCTATAGATCTTTGATTTGAATATAATTTATATGGTCAGAAAAGAAGTTTTATGCTCTTTCCAATGACACCCATATTGCCTATGTTTTGACTGGTCAACATTCTTTAAAATTTGCATGGAAGAAGGATGGCGTGTGCGGTGCATGAAGAGTTGCAACTCTTCATGTGGCGCGTGGTTCTGATGGAGAATCCTTCTGCTATCAGGACTCTTCATAATCTTCGATGTTTGGATTTTGAAGAGATGCCTCTTGGCTTCCTAGGGACCGATAATTGACATGTGGAAAGTGAGAATTCGTCCAGATAAAAGAAGGGATTTGAATAAGGCCTTCGGTGCATGAATGGGCTTATTAGATATGATTTTTCAAGCCAGATAACTTCTCTTTGGTCTTGAAAAATCATATCTAATAAGTTGATAGGAAGACATATCACACGCCCCTCTTGTATCTATAAATAGGGAGTGGTGAAATGAGTATGATATAAGAATTCCACCGAAGTATTATTTTGAGTGTCTCTCTCTCCCTCCTTCTTTCTTTAAGACAAGGTCTTTTCTATTAGGACAATGCTTTGTTTTAGGATATAAGCCTAAGGGGTCCTAGAGAAGGGTTATCCTAAAACCAAGAGTGGTTTAGAAGAGTGTCTTTAGTGCCCTACAGTAGGACAGGGTGTCCTACAGTAGTCAATAGACTAAAGGCTACCGAAAGAGTTCCACTTCTTCAAGCAACTTGAAGAAGGAGTTCTTCCTTGGTCCGAGTTTCGTGTGGATCACCGTTGGAGGGGAAACATTTGGGCACCAGGTGGAGAAGAAGGCTGAATCAGGGTTTTCTTCATCGGATTGGATACTAGCGGTTCAGGTTGGTGCCTAAACTCTAGTTTATATTATATATGCATGTTTGTATGTTTTAATTCCTAATAAGGAGGTCTTGGGTTAAGGGTTTGGTAGTGGTTTCATAATAAATTTTTGAAATCCATGCTTCCGCCCTAGTCACCATAACCCTTACAGTGGTATCAGAGCCACCTTATTAGGGCTAAATCATTCAAAATTTGAAGTTGCCCAATTTTGTAGGACTCTTAAGGTTGCCCATTTTGGTAGGACTCTACAAAATTTGAAGTTGCCCAATTTTGTAGGACTCTTGAGGTTGCCCATTTTTGTAGGACTCTACAAAATTTGAAGTTGCCCAATTTTGTAGGACTCTACAAAAGTTTAAAGTTACATATGATTGATATGTTTATGCATATATGTATGTCACTGGTTAGGGTTTTCACTTAAACATTAACCGATATAGAGATATGTTTAGCTTTCTAGTCATCATACTGAAATAAGGTTGCCCTGGCATAATGGTGGATCCATTATGTGATAGATGGTTGTCCTAGTATGATGACACACTTGGCATATTATAAAATGATATTGATGCATGGTTGATGAATGGTAATATTAGAATGTGCTTTTGATTAAATTGCCCTTATTAAAATTATATTAAGTTGTAGTGTCATATACCAAAAGCAAAATAATCAAGATGTTTAATTGATCATTCGGTGTCTAGGAAAAATGGTTCATGATCGGTAAAGAGGACGTGGTTTTTAATTGGTTTTGTTGACTGACCTGACCAATTTTTATTGGTGTCTAGGAAAGCAACGGGGGACTCCCACTACTCTCCCACTTACCTGGCCGATAAGATTAACTTATCTTGATTGATATGCTTAGTGTAATATTCACTACATTAGGCCTTCCTTCATGCTAGGTCATTATTATGTTATGATCCGTATTAGGTTTGTTGTGTACACACAAGGCCTATTATAGTAACTAACACAATTTTGGCCTGGTGCATTTAATGTTTATGGCATGATTTAATATAATACTTTGTTGTAAACACACAAGGGTATTATTATTACATCATGACTATAAAGGAATGAAGGGTCTTACTTAACTAAAAATATTATAATTTGTTGTGCACACACAAGGCTATTAATATTTTAGAGGCCAAGTTTTGTTGAGAATTGTATGAGATACAATTGGAAAGAGTTTTCCTACCTTTGAACTTATAAAAGATTTGTTGTGTACACACAAGGTCTTTTATAAGGAATTAGGATCTCAACCCCACTAAGAAAATCAATTAGGGTTTCTCGATCATCATATAGAGGGTTATGATGCTTGATAAAATAGTGGGAGACATAATTAAGTTAAAGTCCTAATTTAATTATGTTTTGTCAACATTGGTTGTTTGCTTATGTTATGTTCTTTGTCAATGTAGATTAAATGGCTTCTTCACTCTCACTCCGTAGTATACTTGATGCCAATAAATTGACTGGACCGAACTATGTTGACTGGTTGAGAAACCTAAAGATAGTACTCAGCCAGGAAAAACTTTCTTACATTCTTGATACCTCTACCTTGGAACCTTTAGGGGAAGATGCCTCGCAAGAGGAAAAGACCACATACAAGATGTGGCAAAATGACTCACTTACTGTCAAATATATCATGCTTGCCTCTATGACCAATGAGTTGCAGAGGCAACATGATAGCATGGACACTAACTCCATACTGCTCAATCTAAAAGAGCTATATGGAGAACATAGTCGAATTGCTAGATATGAGATATCTAAGTAGTTGTTCCGTGCAAGAATGACAGAAGGTACATCCGTACAAGATCATGTACTGATGGTTATTGACCTGATCACTCGATTAGGTCAATTGGGTTTTGTTATGGATGGGGAGTTGAATCAGGATTTGATCCTGCAGTCACTCCCGGAGTCATTTTCATAGTTTGTTCTTAATTATCATATGAACAAACTTAACACTTCCTTGCATGAGCTATTAAACATGTTAAAAATAGCAGAGAGCCATTTAAAGAAAAATAAGGCTCCACTTTTCTTGTGGATGGGATCAATAAGAAGAAGTCAGGCAGAAGGGTTCCAAAAGGAGATTGAACCCAAAAAGGGGCATCAAGAAGAAGAAAGGAAAGAAGGCCTCCGGACAGATGACCTGCTTTCACTGTGGCAAGCCGGGTCATTGGAAGAGGAACTGCAAGGCTTACCTTGCAGGTGTGAAGCCTGGTGCATCGGATGCACCAAAAGGTATGAAAGAAGTTTATACTATTTTGTCATTGGATTCTTCCATTTCAAATACTTGGGTATTGGATACCGCCTGTGGTCATAATATCTACAAATCATTGCAGGGGCTGCAGAGGCTTAGAGTATTGAAGGAAGGAGACTTCGAGCTCTACGGTGCTGGAGGAGAGTCCATCCAAGTAGAGGCCGTAGGGACTTATATCTTAAAGTTACCTTCGGGAAAGATTTTAGAGCTAAGATATTGTTACTATATGCCTAAGGTCATTAGAAATATCATATCTGTACCCTTGTTACTTAGACAAGATTATACTATGAATGTGATGAACAATGGTTGCTCAATCAGCTTTTCTAATGAAATTATATGTTGTGTCGTATTTTGCAATGGTCTTTTAACTCTATCCACTAATGACAATATACTTCATGTAAGTAACAAACGAAAGAGAGATGATGTAAACAATACTTTACTCTGGCACTGTCGGCTTGGACATATTAGTGAGACTAGGATTAGCAAGTTATACAAGGAAAATTTCCTTAATCCTTATAATTATGAATCATTAGGAACTTGTGAATCATGTCTCATGGGTAAAATGGCCAAGACTCTATTTAGTGGACATAGAGAAAGGACAACTGAGTTATTAGGACTCATACATACAGATGTATGTGGGCCTATGACAACTCAGGCCAAGGGTGGATACTCTTATTTCATCATGTTTACTGATAATTTTTCAAGGTACGGATTTGTGTATCTTATGAAACATAAGTCCAAAGCCTTTGATAAAGTTTTAGAGTATCAAAGTATGGTAGAGAAACAAACAGAAAAAAGTATTAAAATCCTTCGATCAGATCGAGGAGGTGAATACTTATCCACCAAGTTTCTCGATCACCTTAAAGAAAAGGGGATTATCTCTGAATGGACCCCTCCTTACACACCACAATTAAATGGTGTTGTTGAAAGGAGGAATCGTACCTTATTAGATATGGTACGGTCCATGATGTGCTTCACAGAGTTACCTGTTTCCTTCTGGGGATATGCCTTGGAAATCGTGGCTAATATCTTAAATAGAGTACCATCAAATCTATCTCTAGCACTCCATATGAGATATGGAGGGGTAAGAAACCCAATCTTAAGTATCTTAAGATATGGGGATGTCCAACCTATGTCAAAAGAAATTTTGGATATAAGCTAGATGCTAGAATAGATAATGTCTATTTGTAGGATATCCTAAAGATAGTATAGGATATCTGTTCTACCACCCTACTGAACAAAAAGTTTTGTCAATAGGCATGCCACTTTTCTGGCGAAAGAGTTCATCTTGCAAAAGGGCAGTGGAAGAAATATTGAACTTGAAGAAGTTCAACAAATAGATACATCTCAACCAAATGATAACATAGTTAGTATAGAATCAGAACACACCACTCCTATCCGTAGGTCTGATAGAGTACGTCATGCACCTGAGAGGTATGGGTTCATTATTGAAAATAATGAAGCCCGGATCATTGAAAATGATGAGCCTCTAACCTATATGGATGCTATCATGAGTAGGGACTCAGACAGATGGCTGGAAGCCATGACATCCGAAATGGACTCCATGTATGTCAACCAAGTGTGGACTTTGGTTGATGCACTAGAGGGTGTTAACCCTATTGGATGCAAATGGGTCTATAAGAAAAATATTGGGGCAGATGGCCAAGTCAAAACTTATAAAGCCAGGTTAGTGGCTAAGGGTTTCTGACAAAAACAGGGAATAGATTATAATGAAACATTTTCTCCTGTTGCCATGCTCAAATCTATTCAGATCATGCTTGCTATAGCAGCATATCATGATTATGAAATATGGTAGATGGATGTGAAAACCGCATTCCTTAATGGTTTCCTTGAGGAAGAGGTCTATATGTCATAGCTAGAAGGTTTTGTCTTGGAGACTAAACCTAATCAGGTATGTAGGCTAAAGAAATCCATTTATGGATTAAAGCAAGCATCCAGAAGTTGGAACATCTGATCTAATAAGATAGTCAAAGAGTTTGACTTTATCAAAAATGAGGATGAACCTTGTGTGTATAAGAAGACTAGTGGAAGTGCCATAGTTTTCTTGGTTCTGTATGTGGATGACATACTCCTCATTGGGAATGATATCCCAATGTTACAATCAGTCAAGGTATAGTTATCTAAACAGTTTTCCATGAAAGACTTGGGAGAAGCATCCTATATACTGGATATCAAGATCTATAGAGATAGATCTAGGAGGATGCTAGGCTTATCCCAATCTAGGTACATTGACCAAGTGCTAAAGAGATTTAGCATGGAGGGAAGTAAAAGAGGTTACTTACCCATTGGTCATGGCATACATCTTTCTAAGAAGATGTCTCCTAAGACATCTGATGAAAGAAATAGAATGAGTTCTATACCTTATGCTTCGGCTGTAGGATCTATAATGTATGCTATGTTATGTATCAGGCCTGATGTGGCATATGCCTTAGGTATAGCCAGCAGATTTAAGGCTGATCCAGGAGAGGATCACTGGAAGGCTGTGAAAATTATTCTTAAGTACTTGAGAGGAGTAAGGATATTTTTCTGATATACGGAGGATCTGATCTTAAACTGAAAGCTTATTCAGATTCTAGTTTTCAATCGGATCTAGATGATAGCAAATCTATTTTATGATATGTTTTTACCCTAAATGGAGGAGCTGTAAGCTGAAAGAGTTCTAAACAGTAGACTGTAGCTGACTCAACAACTGAGGCAAAATACATTGCTATTAGTGAAGCTGCCAAGGAAGCTGTCTAGATGAAGAAGTTCATCTCAGAGTTGGGCGTTGTTCCGGAGATTGAAGGTCCAGTACCACTTTACTGTGATAATACTGGAGCCATCGCTCAAGCTAAGGAACCTAGAGCTCATCACAAATCAAAGCACATTCCAAGACGCTCCCATCTCATTCGAGAGATTGTTGAAAGACAAGAAGTCTGCATTAAAAGAATAGAAATGAAGAACAACATAGCAGACCCGTTCACTAAGGCTCTACCACAGCGGGAGTTTGATCGCCACCTCGATTGTATGGGATTAAAATTTAAAGGTGATTGGCTTTAGTGCAAGTGGGAGATTGAAAGGATTATGCCCTAAAGGCCAATCGAAATGTTGTATTTCGATGGGATTTTCTTTTGTATCCCAAACTAGTGTATTGACATTATCAATTAATAAAGGCATTTTATTTTCATCATACGCTGTGTCTTATTAATTTTATTAAGATATGATGAACCCCATAGATTAGGGCTATGGTTCTAGGGTTATGATGAGATCATACCAGTGAGACCTAAAGCCTTAAAACCCTAATCTAGAATATTCCTGGTTGATGGGATATTGAGTAGGGGATCAATATTTCCGGTAAGACCAGCACATCCTATGTATGCTTGGTGAAGAGGGTGACTGATCTCACAGTCACTTGTGTTTGACACTAATACTAGGATGTGGGTACTCATTAGAGAATGAGTTCACTGAATGGATCTAGCTTGAGAACATCTAATGGAACCTTATCTGTTTGTCAATAGATAGTTCTCATAGTGGGAGTAGTGCATGTGGTCCTTTGACCTGAGATTGCCATGGTACCTTGTATGCATAAATCCATACTTTGGTTCACACTCAATCATGACACTGAGTCATGTATGGGGTGATATTGGGTATGGTGGATTGCATATGGAGGTTGTGAGTAGGTCAAAAAGGAATCGATCAACCCTAGTAAGAGGGAAAAGCATCCAGATGATTTCAATCAAATGAAGATTCGAAAAATCTTTGATCAAAGTATGAATATTAGAAATAGTTTCTAATGGTTCATTAATGAACCATCATTATTAGATTGAGCAAGGAATGAATATGAAACTGGATTTGACAAGTATCCATATCCATAGTCATATTTAGGGTGCAAGTAGATCGAAGGACTGAATTGCCCGGTAACTCACCACTAAAGGGTATTTTTGGTAAATCTATCAAAATTTCTCATCTTCCGGGTTGGTATGATACATTGCTAGATGTCAATCTTGTCTTGTAGGTCTTCATGAACCAATTGATTTGGTTTCATGAGTCAATTCGATGTGTGATTCGAATTGGACAATTAGGTGAGCCAATTTGACCTAATTAGATCAATCGGGTTCGATCGAATCGAATCGGCTCAAATCTAAACCTACTGCTGGCTAGATGTGGAACCCAATGGGTCACACATAATAGAAACTTGGCCAAGGAAGTCATTCATGATTTAATTAGGGTCATAGGATCCTAATTGGTTAGCCGAATTACATACTAGCATATGTAGGCTAACCAAATTCCTAACCCAATTGGATTGGATCCGGTTGCTTGCTAATTGAGCTAACCTAATTATGGGAATCCTAAATTAGGTTGAGTCCTAAGTGGAGCTAGCCTAATCAGAGCTAAATCTAATTTTAATTTGGATTTAAGGGCATTTTAGGTGCCATACATGAAGAGTCCTAATGGCATGGGACTCTTGGTACCTAAATGATACCTTAACTTCAAAAGGGCACAGAATGAGCTATAGATCTCTAATTTGAATATAATTTATATGGTCAGAAAGGAGATTTTATGCTCTTTCCAATGACACCCATATTGCCTATATTTTGACTGGTCAACATTATTTAAAATTTGCATGGAAGAAGGATGGCGCGCGCGGTGCATGAAGAGTCGCAACTCTTCATGTGGCGTGCGATTCTGATGGAGAGTCCTGCTATCATGACTCTTCATAATCTCCGATGTTTGGAGATTGAAGAGGTGCCTCTTGGCTTCCTAGGGACCGGTAATTGACATGTGGCAAGTGAGAATTAATCCAGATAAAAGAAGGGATGTGAATAAGGCCTTCGGTGCATGAATGGGCTTATTAGATATGATTTTTCAAGCCAGATAACTTCTCTTTGGTATTGAAAAATCATATCTTATAAGTTGATTGAAGGACATATCACATGCCCCTCTTGTATCTATAAATAGGGAGCGGTGAAATGAGTCTGATATAAGAATTCCACCGAAGTATTATTCTGAGTGTCTCTCTCTCCCTCCTTCTTTCTTTAAGATAAGACTTGTCTTTTTAAGACAAGGTCTTTTCTACTAGGACAAGGCTTTGTTTTAGGACATAAGCCTAAGGGGTCCTAGAGGAGGGTTGTCCTAAAACCAAGAGTGGTTTAGGAGAGTGTCTTTAGTGCCCTACAGTAGGACAGGGTGTCCTATAGTTGTCAATAGACCAAAGGCTACCGAAAGAGTTCCACTTCTCCAAGCAACTTGAAGAAAGAGTTCTTCATTGGTCCGAGTTTCGTGTGGATCACCATTGGAGGGTGAACGTTTGGGCGCCTGGTGGAGAGGAAGGCTGAATCAGGGTTTTCTTCATCGGATTGGATACTAGCGGTTCAGGTTGGTGCCTAAACTCTAGTTTATATTATATATGCATGTTTGTATGTTTTAATTCCTAGTAAGGAGGTCTTGGGTTAAGGATTTGGTAGTGGTTTCATTATAAATTTTTGAAATCCATGCTTCCGCCCTGGTCACCAAAACCCTTACAGTAAAGTCACCCGGAGGGCTCTGAATACTTAGGGATGCTTGCTTAGGAAAAGTTTTTATGGTGGAGCTTTCCAATAGGTCCTCTAGAGTTAAACTCGCTCAAACGTACCACTTAAGGGGCTTGCCATGGAGCACTTCCTTTGAAACACTTGTCCAAGTGGAGGAGACTTACCTGGAGGATCGAGGAAACAAATTTATATATAAGGTTTACGGAGTACCAGGTACTTATAGGGCATGCAATATAGGAAAAGGTAGTTAGTTTGTCATTACAGAGTGCATGCCTTTAGAGGAGTGGGTATAGTCGACATGGATCTCCTTTACATAGCAACATGCTGCCCACATTAATGGGGTATGGCCAATCTTGCTTGCAGGTAGTGGAGTCTATGTGTCAGGCTCTGGGAAGCTTGCTTATTGCACCGGGCCGATAGGTGAAATACCTTGAGCTGGCTGGTGAAGTGGCATGGAATTAGGTTGGCGGGTGAGGTGGTGAGTTGCATTGCACCCACAAGGAGCGACAATTTTCGGATGCAATAGTGTTAAAGAAAAGATACTTCTCCATTGATATCCATAAAAGTTCTTATAGAAATGGACCAAGTCCAAAGAAATAAAAAGATTATAAGAAACAGAAGAAAAAATCTTAAGTCTTCGCCTCGGGATTTACTGCCAATTCCTCAGAGCCTTCAGTTATGGCTACCTCGACTCTAGGCTCCTCGGTAGCAAGCTCCTCGACACCGATCACCTCTTCCCCAATGACCCCCTCCTCCTCTTCCTCTCTCTCTTGACTTCCCCTTTAATAGTTGCTATCCTGCTCAAATTCAATAAAGGGTAGGCCTAAGCAACTTTTTCCTTACAATCATTGAACCCAATTTGATAGGCATCTAACGAGCCCTCAGCAACTTCTTGGAGAAATTCTTCTAACTTTTTGTATTCTTCAAGGGCTTGGGTTGCAACAGTTGTAACTCATTCTTTGGCCTCATGGAGGAGGTTTTTAGTCTTGCCAACCCAAGCTTCTAGCTTGGAGGCATATTCTTGCCTTTTGGTGAGTATCTCCTTCTTAACTACTCGAGCTTCTAGTTCCTGAATAGTGGTTTAGGAGGCAGCTAGTTCCTCTTGAAGCTTAAGCTCCAAATCCTTGAATAACTTTAGAAATTCATTAGTGATTTTAGCATAGGCTTCAACAACTTTAACTTTGTCGCCCAGAGAACGACAAAGTTTAGCAAAGTCGGCGAACCCTTCAAGGACTATATGAAAGAAAAGTGCCCTAAAAGCCAATCTTTATAAGGCTATTTTTGTAATCTTCCAACTCTTGTATGACATTATTGTATTAATAAAAGGTATTTTGTTTCATCATACTGATGTGTCTTATTTAAAGATTATGAGAAACCCTGTAGGTTAGGGCAAAGGAATTAGGGTTATGATGGAGATCATAATGGTGAGACCTAAGTTCCTACAAACCCTAATCTAAAATGTTCCTAGTCGTTGCATCATCAATTCGGGGATCGATGCTTCCAGAAAGATTAGTTTATCCTATATATGCTCGATGGAGAGGTTGGTTGGTCTCACAGGTACTTGTGTAGAGACACTAATACAAGGATAAGGGTGCTCATTAGGGTATGAGTTCACTAAACTGATCCGTACTGAGAATATCTTATGAAAATCTTACTACTTGTCAAAAGATAGGTCTCATAGTGGAAGTTGTGCAAGTGATCTTTAGACCTGAAATCACCATGGTTCCTTATGCACACTCAGCCATGTTTGGTTCATACTCATTCATGACAATAAGTCATGTATGGGGTGTTCCCGGATATGGTAGAAGGTGTATGAAGGATATGAGTGGATCAACAAGGAATCGATCATTCCTAGTAAAACAAAATGTTATCCCAAGTAATCTCTTCGATTGATGACTCAGGAAGTCTTTGATCAAAGTAGGATGAGATTAGAAGTGTTTACTAATCAGTCATCAGTAGAGTCTTTATTATCGAATTGAGATTCGAAATTACTAAGTTCTAGGGTTTGACAATTATCCTAACCTATCACTTATTCGAGATAAAGGGAGATCGAAAGATTGAGTTGCACGATAATTTTTTACTGAAGGATATTTTGATACTTTTTACCAAATTTCTCATCTTCTAAGTAGGCATGACACATTGCTAGATGTCAATAATATCTTGTAGGTTTTTATCAATTAAATTGGATGAATTCATGAGTTAATTTGAAAATTGGTTCGAATTGGCAACTTGGGTCAACCTTATTTGACCTAATTAGGTCAATCGATTTTGATTGGATCGAAACAGCTTGGACCTGGACCTACTGCTAGCTAGATGTGGAACCCAAAGGGATACACACATTAGGAAATTGGTCTAGGAAGTCAACTGGTAGTTTATTAGGATCATGGGATCCTAATTGGTTAGCTAGATTATATACTAGCATGTGTAGGCTAACCTAGCTCCTAACCCAATTGAATTACGTCTATATGGTTGCTTAATGAGCTAACCAATATGAGAAAATCCTAGATTGGGTTGAGTCTAAAGTGGGGCAGAAATTATCTGGTTTTATCCAGATTTATTAAGCCTTTATCTTACTTATTTAAAGAGTCCTAAGTTGAAGGGACTCTTGGCACCAATTGGATTATACGTGAGATATGTTAGTACGCAAAAGGACCTAGAGTCCTTCTGCTTACGAGAATTGGTTTCCCTGTAAAACAAGTCATCCCTAGCCTTATCCCACATTTGATTGCATTAGCTTATTACTGGTGGAAAGAAGGATTGGGCGGTGAGGAAAATTGGCGCGCGCACAACTTAAGGGTTGCGTCCCTTCATGGTTGCTGCAATAATTCAAACCAAGAGTCCTTCTGCATGAAGGGACTTGATCTCTCAGATAAGCCACTTGTTTTTCCACCCCATCAATAGTTTTATCTACCGGTTATATGCCACATGGCATGAGGACAAAAGGCCAAAATTATCCAGAGGACTCGTATAAGGCTTTTGGTGCATGAAGAGACGACTTTTCAACATAAGACTCCTTCTTCATGAAGGGTCTTATATGATCTGTTATTTGACAGATCAAAGGTTGATGAAGAGTCATATTTGGCACCCCCCCATCTCATATTAAAAGCCCTCAGTGTTTATGCTGAAGAAATAAGAATTATCTTTTTTTCTTACACTCTGCCAACTTATCCTCCTTGTCTCTTTCTTCCCTTGTTAGGACATAGGTCTTTTCTTAAGACAAGTCCACCATTCTAAGACAAGGTTTTAGGAAGAGAATTAAGAAATGATAAAGAGAGTAAAGAAAGATTTAGGAGAGGGCTTGGAGTGTTTTACTGGATAGCAAGGGTCTGAGCAAGGAAGGAGAGGCTGCCAAATGAAGAAAGGCCATTAGAAGAGTCCCAGTGGATTAAGCAACCTACTAAGGAGTGGTTCCTAGGTTCAATTCCTGTGTGGATCATCTTTAGAGGGCATGCACTTGTGTGCTTAGTGAAAAGAAGAAGGAATTAGCATTCCAGGTATTTTTTCAGATCTTGTTTGAATGACTTGTTAATTGTAATGAATAAGTGGTCTTGAGCTTAGGGTTTCTTTTTATTGGAGTTTTAAAATGAAATTTTTGAAATCCATTCTTCCGCTATGCCACCGAAACCCAACAGTGGTATCAGATCCCCTTATTTCATTCAATTAATGGTTATTTGAATTACTGAAAGATTATATGATAGTGAATATTGTCATATATGGTGCATGCTATTGAATGATAGTGAATATTATCGTGTATGGCAATCATAGTATGATGCTTGCCACTAGTTAGGGGTTTCTACACTTAAACCCTAATCCACATAGAGATATGTTTAGACTATTTAGTCACATTCTAAAATAAGGTTGTCCTAACATAATGGTGGATGTCTATTATGTTGTAAGGTTGTCCTAGAATAATGACACACATAGAATATATTTGGTATCATGTCATATGTGCATGGTTTTATGTTATGAATACATTATGATATGTTATATCCTAGAACTGCTTCAGATTAGGTTGGTTACCATGGTCATCCGGTCATAGGAGCCAAGTAGGGTTTAAAGGCCCTCTCTTCCCATTCAATGGGGTCTCCTATAGCATGTAGGGGTGCCACAGTGGCCATATCCAATAAACAAGTGAGGTGAATGGATTATTGTCATAATCATGCTATATTATGCATATTAGGTTTTATATACTTAAATGAAGTCATGAATATCACGTTTACTTAGGATATGTTTGAGACCACTAAAAGCCCTCATAATTAAAATATTTAGTCATAGTATAAGTTAGTCAAAAGGCAAATTCATTTAGGGTTATATGATTAGTTAATTGGTTCTAGGAAAGTGGTTCTGGAAAGGTAAAGGGCATGAGGTTTTTAATTGGTTTCGTTGTCTGACTTGGCTAATTAATTTAGTGTCTAAGGAAAGCAAAGGGGGGACCCCCTCATCTCTTTCACTTACCTGGCCAATTTAGCTATATCTGGACCTTAAATTGAATATGCTAATTTAACACAAGGCCTATCCTAGTGTTAAATATGAATTATCTTAGTGCAATTTATGATTTATAGTATGTTTGGTTTTATTGCTTTATTGTATAACACAAGGGCAATATTATTCGAATATATCTATATGGAAATGAAGGGTCTGACTAAACTAAGACATTATAGTTTATTGTGTAACACAAGACTATAAGTGTCTTAGAGGTAGTTCATTTGTTGAGAATTACATGGGTTGCAATTGAAAAGAAATTCCTATCTTTGAACTCATGAGTGTTTGTTATGTAACACAAGGCACTTATGAGGAATTGGGATCTTAACCCCATAAAACAAACCCGGTAAGGTTTCTCGCTTATAATATGTGATGCGAGATGACTTTAGGGATGATGAGTATGTAGAAAATAACAATAAACTAATTTTTTTATATTTTTTTAAGAATTAATTTTAGGGGCTAAAGTCTTGAAAAAGTGCCTAGAACAGTAGGAAAGTATGTAATGATAAGTCCACTATACCCACAATTAAAATCATGCATAGTAATAAAAAGATAAGACCTCGAGGATTGAGAAACCCTCGGTTAGGATAGCGTACCTTCAAAAAAAATCAGAACTTAGGAGAGGGTTTGGGTGTTTTACCTGGCAACAATGTTTGATCCTGCCATAGATGGGGTCGCTCAACGCTCTAGATTGGCACCTGGATGATCAGCCTTCTATCCCGCAGATCAGTCGGCTTTTCTTCAGTTAGTCCAGGAGGCAAAGAAGGCCTCTTCCTTGGAGGTGTTCACTAGAAGGATCCTGCACATGTCATAGGTTAGGCTCATAGAGGTCAAGAAAAATAAGGAACAGGATGTAGATGGAAGAGGGAGAGAGAGGTTGCTAGAGATGTTGGCGGCCTGCATGAGAAAGGGGATGCCTGGCTTGGATGTTGGGCAGCCTGGCAGCAAGGTGGGGCACCTGGGATGGAGTGCTTGGTGACCTAGAGGCCAGGGGACTCCTGGAAGGGAGATGGAAGGGGCAGCCAAGGGCAAGAGCACTTGGATGTTGGCGGGTTAACGGAAGATGGAAGATGGGTGGCGGCTTGGGCTTATGTATGGAGGGCGGCTTAGGGTTGGTTGGAGGGCTAAGGCAGCTAGGGTTTGAGGGAAAAGAGAGAGTAGCAGGGGCGGCTAGGGTTTGTACACACGCAAAGTAACCATGGGTCTTACACCCACTCCAAACTGGAGGAAATAATTGAAAACTCAATCAGATAATTTTATTTCATGAAAAGAGATATACAAGAGGTGAGGGATAGGTATTTATAAAGTTACCCAGGTCCCTGGACTCCAAAACAAATTAGAATTGCATTACTTGAGGGCGAAGAAAACCTTGGTGGACTTGGACAACTACATGCCTTCTTCTTGGGCTGGGGCGCCAGCTTTGGAGGACTTTGGCTGGGGTGCCAAACGTGAAACCCTAGGGGGGCGGCAACTCCTAGGATGGGGCACCTTCTCTTGATGGGCCAGGGCATTTTGGGCTTGAGGGGAGGCGCCAGCTGGAACGGACCTAGCAGGGGCGCTAGACTGAAGAAGGGCGCCATCTTGAGGGGTGCCTACACTGGGCTTGGTGGCATGAAGGTCCATCTCTTGGGCACCAAGGCTAGGGGGCCTGAGTAGGGTCCCAGGTACTTGAACTCTGCTCTAGTGGAGGGGCCTGGTGACTCTTGGTGACTCTCCTCTTGGATGAAAATAATAATTCCAGGACTCAAAACTTAACTAGACAAAGACTCAACTGGACTCACATGTCCACTCTATTACTGGACTCAATTGGCTCACTTGTATTACAAGACTCAAGTGACACATTACTAAGGACTACAGAACTCAGAAATCCTAATCAGTAAACTAGATTGGGCCTATTAATCGCTGTCTGATCTTGGTGCCCGTACCAATTCTTTCCAAGCGGGAAGAATTCGACCGTGTCAAGTAAGGGTCATCTCTGCTATCGTAATGCTCTAGTATGTCTGGGTTGAGGCACTGCAGATCCTCTCGGGTGATCCACGAGTCCTCGGATTTCGGTCGACCTTACCATCGGACCAAATAACGTTGATAGCCTTTATTCCGGGTACTGATGGCTTGATCATCCAGGATACGCTCAATCCTTTCCTCTCTTATAGGCCAATTTATGGGTGGACACTCTAGAATGGGTTCACGCTCAAGGGAAGGTTAGGTCTAAAGGGCTTACTGGGTATTGTTGCTGGTTCCCTATACTCCACAAGGTCTAAAATATTGAAGGTTGAACTAATACCTAACTCGGTGGTAACTCGAGCACATAAGCATTAGGTCCAACTCTCTTTATTACTCTAAAGGGTCCAACTCCATAAGCATGTAGTTTCTTTACAATCCCTAGAGGGAATCATTCAGGCCTAAGCCTAATCATTACATAATCCCTTGCAGAAAATTCTTTAGCTCTTTTTCAAGAATTAGCCAAATTTTTATAGAGTTCATTACTTATGTTAATCTTTTGACTAATTTTCTTATTCAAATCCCTAACATGCTGTGCAAATGACTCAACCGACTCAGAGACTTGTGCATGTAAGGGTTGAAAGGAAAAACAAGGTTACAGGTGCCTACACTAAGCATGCAACAGCACAAGGAGTGGTATGTATTTTAAAACAATTTTAAAATAACAGCGGGAACAACCTAGTCCGCACAGGATCTAACATATTCAAGATGCATGTACAGGCATAACAAGACATGAAATGGGCATATAATATTTATAAATAATTTTATAAAACTAGATCTAGGCATGCATGAAAAATAAAACCAGAAATCTTACCTTATTCCCGCTTGGAATAAAGCTGGGATAACACTGGAATAGCTAGAATACCTGGAATAAAGTTATTCCAATCTTCTTCTTCTTCCAGCAGCCTTTTGGAAAGCTCTTCACATCTTCTCCAACAGCAGCTAACCCAAACCACAAATGGGCTATGCTAAGGTCTCTCCTTCTGCAACAACAGCAAGGTGATATTTTGATTGAACTTGCTTCAATGGAGTTTGATCATCCAATGCTCAGAACTCTTCCTCTCTTTCAAGTGCTGCAACAGAAAATCTGCAACCAAAACAGGGCAACAAAACCAGCAGCTATGGAGGATCTGAAAACTCTCAGGTGCTCAAGTGAACACCCTCTAGAGGGGGGACACGCCTGGGCTTCCTCTGATCTGGGTTCTCACACGATGCTAGTCACTGGAAGCCTTGATACGGTGAAAGGGAAGAAGGTAAAATATAACACTATGTTCTGTATCTAATTTTCTCCAAAACAGAATTCTTCTTCATGTTGAGCACCAACAATAACAGGGAATCAAATAGGTAATTCACTCCCAACCTCTCAACAAAAACCCAGTGCCAAATAACACCGGTGGAAGCTCTCTTCAAAGAAGTCTCTCTACAATTCGCTGCCCAGAATTTTTTATAGCCTTAACCAATGAAACCGATGATGAGGGAGGTGAGGAGATAGGCTGGGAATACGAGGTGGCTGTAGGTTTTAGAACGAATCCAATTCATCTTAAACACAGCAGTTAAGGGCCAATTAATGGTGGTTTAAATCTCAGCAAAAACGAGTGGAAAGGGAGAAGAATAGATGCCTCAAATTCCCTGTTCGCCCAAGCCTTAAATACCATGTGGAGGGTTGAAAGCAGGTTCACAACCAGTTCATAAGTTCCCAAACCAATTCTAAACCGGTTCAACAATTAATTAGATCAAAATCTAATTAATAAAAGGCTTGGTCAAGTCCAACTCACCCAGAAACAATTCCTGGTGGACTCGAACAAAAACTGATCGACCCAAAATCGAGTCAATCCAACGAGTGCTCAATCAAACCATTACCGAAATGATTCCTAATCATAAATCGATACCTGGATTAGGGAGAGATCCTCTATGGCGTGTGACCTCATAGGTTCGAACCTAAGCAGTAGCACTGGAATAATTCCAGTACCAGCACAAGATACCATCTAGCAATGGGTCCCGACGTCCGGATAGGTCGAAGATGCGAGAGCAATCAATCGAACCTCAAGCATATGGTTACCGTATATTTCATCCCTTTGACCTCCAATGCTCCGGATGACCTAGGGTTAGACTGCCAACCCTAGCTGAGTCAATCCACAACATGTCTCAACCTCGCAAGTCCAGTGACTCCTCACTAGGACTACCCCGATTGAGGATTTGCTAAATTGAGACACTGCGAGACATTGATCCAAACTACTTGGATAGGTCAATTCCATCTTGGTCCACCACTGCTCCACAAGTACTTGCCTGTACCCAAAAACCTTTCATCACCGGATTAGAAATCTGGGTAGTCTAGCATAAAAGCACAGGGAGTTGTTTGCAAGGTACCATGATGATCTCAGGTCGGAGAGACACATATACCCATATATAATCGTGAGTATCTCTTTGGAAGAAAGGGGCTACACGGAGTCACGTTCAATGAGATATCATATATCCCACTTGCAGATCACATCAATGTCACCACACTCCTTTGGTCAAGAGGATAACCAAACGATGTGAACCACAACAACCTACACTTGATACATTGCCGTCAAGTACAATGTATCCTTTGGTCATGAACCTAGTTTAAGATCACTCGATATGTCCTCTCTATATCGAAGTCAGTGTAGTCCTAAGAACTTCATCACATGAAAAAGAGTTCATTACAGGAAAATGTAAGAATGTGATGAGCTACTAAAATAATATTTATTAATTCATACAAAGAGTATAATACTCAGCTCAATCGCCTACAGCTTAGGTGATTGGCTTTGGGACACAATTCCCAACAACTCCCATTTGTACTAAAGTCAATTAGAACAGTATCTAATACCCATTTCCCTTTTACAAAAGTTGAACTCTTTTATTCCGAGGGCTTTAGTAAAAATGCAAGCCATATTTTCCTTTCCATCGATCTTCAAAAGATTGATGTTGCCTCGTTCAAGATCTCTCATACGAGGTGGAAGCGTCATAGAATATGCTTGGTGCAGTGATAAGCTTTCAGTTTCTTAGCTTGAGCAAAGGCTCCAATGCTGTCACAGTACACTAGAACAGAACTATCTAGGAAAGATGCCACCCCTAGCTCTCCAAAGAACTTCCGCAACCACACAGCTTCCTTCGCTGCATCTGATGCTGCAAGGTACTCTGCCTTGCATACCGAGTCTACAACTATCGCCTGCTTGGAACTTTTCCAGTATATCGCTCCTCCATTCAGGGTAAATACAAACCCTGACACACTCTTACTATCATCTCTGTCTGACTGGAAACTGGAGTCAGTATATGAAAGGGATATGCCCTACAAGCCAATCTATGTTGTATCTCCCAAACCATTGTAATTGACAATATTCTAATAAAGGCATTATTTTTCATCATACACTGTGTTTATTATTATATGATGAACCCCATAGATTAGGGCTATGATTTTAGGATTATGATGAGATCATACCAGTGGGACCTAAAGTCTTAAAACCTTAATCTAAAATATTCCTAGTTAAAGGAACCTTGAGTAGGGGATCAGGGTTTTTCCGGTAAGACTAGCACATCCTATGTATATTGAATAGGGTGACTGCTCTCACTATCACTTGTGTATGACACTAATACTAGGATGTGGGTGCTCATTAGAGAATGAGCTCACTGATATGATCCAACTTGAGAACATCTAATGGAGTCTTAGCTACATGTCAATAGAAGGTTCTCATAGTGGGAGTGGTACAAGTAATCCTTTGACCTGAGACTGCCATAAGTACCTTATGTACATGAACCCATGCTTTGGTTCAATTCTAATCATGATACTGAGTCATGCACAGGATTGATACTGGGAATGGTGAATTGGATATGAAGGTAATGAGTAGGTCAACAAGGAATCGATCACTCTTAGTAAGAGGAGATTGCATCCAGCTAGTTATCAATCGGATGATGATTCAGGAAATCTTTGATCAAAGTAAAGATATTAGAGATGATTTCTAATATCAAGATAATTGAATCATCAATATAAGATTGAGCTAGAAATGAATATAATATTGGATTTGACATATATCCATATCATAATTATATTTTGGGTGTAGGCTGATCGAAGGATTTAATTATACGGTAACTTTCTACTGAAAGGTAGTTTTGGTATTTCACCAGAATTTTTATATCTTCCGGATAGATATGACACGTTGCTAGACGTCAATCTTGTCTTATGGGTTGATCAAATTTAATGATCATTTGATAGGAAGAGTCCTAATTGATCAAAATCGGGTAAGATCGATTTGACATAAATCGATTAGAAAGAGTTCTAATCAAATTAGGTCAACTTGTATTCGAACCCACTGCTGGCTAGATATGGAACCCAATGGGTCACACACTTAAGAGAATTGATCAAGAATTTAATTTTGTAATTAAATCATTTTTGCATGATGACACTCTAGCAGGTGTTGCAAATCCTAACTTATATTCGAATTAGATTCGAATTAGGGTTCCGGATTGGTTCAATTTGGGTTCTAATTGGATCTAATTAGACCCTAATTGAGGTTATAGGGATTATGGCTAATCCTATTGACTAACCATGTATCTAGGCTAGCCCCCCACCCACCCCATATTCTTTTCATGCCAAAATGCCAAGAGTCCATGCGCTAATGGACTCTTGGCGCGCCATTTGGAAGAGTCCATGGCGCATGGACTCTTGGCGTGCTCCATAAAAAACTCCGATGTTTTTATATGGGGTGGCTTCTCTTATCTCTTTTAGCGCCTCAAATGTCCTCCCTTGGATTGGAATCCAAGGGTTGATGTTTTTTTGGGAAAGGAAGAAAGCATACGTTGCTTCCCGGTAGCGCGAAATAACATCTCTTCGGAGATTAAAAGTCGCGACTCCTTTCTTTTAAAAACATCGTGACTTTTCATTTAAGAAAAGCCGTGGGATTTATCTGGAAGGCCGTGAGAAGGAAGGATGGGGCGTGAGAAAATAAGAAAGGGCATGAGAAGTCTTTCACGGAGAGATGTGTGGGCGCCTATCTGAGATCTATTTAAGGGGTCAGGAAAATCAGAACTCGGTAATGTTTTCTTTTATTCCTTCTTCATCTCCTAAAGACTCTTTCACTCTTTTCTTGTTCTTGCACTGTTTCCTTTACAGAGTACACCTCTGTCGAAACTCTGCTACTGAACAAGAATAAGAGCGAAAGTCTCCGACGGTAAAGGAAAGAAAGGAGTTCTGATTTTGTTCCTTCTTTCTTACATTAAGATATTCTTGTCTTAATTTCTCCTCCAATTTAAGACAAGCCTAAATCCCCTTAGGACAAAGTCTTTTCTTTAAGACAAGAGTGTCTTAGAGGGTCAAGGTCTTAGTGGAAGGAGGAGAAGAGATCAAAGAAAGGGAGGCAACCTCTTGTATGGAAGAATTCCAGCCATAATCCGAAGAATTGAGTTCTAGGAAGAAGAACTCAATAGGAGGAACCATTGGACAAGAAGATAGTGTTCTTGATCATTGCTCTGTGTGGATCACCATCAGAGGGCGGACACCTGGACGCCTGGTGAATTCAGTTAGCCCCTTCAACTTCAAGTTTGTTGGAATAAGCGATTACAGGTTGGTACCCTGATCCTAATTTGCATAGATATGCTTGTCATATATTCTAGTCTTATTTAAGGAGTTCCTGGTTTAGGGTTTTTGGTGTGAATTTAGTTTCAATTTTGAAATTATCCTTCCACTGCATTGCACCGGAACCCTACAGTGGTATCAGAGCCACCTTAATTAGGACTATTATCTATGATAGTTTGTATGTCACGTATTAGGGTTTTTAAATCCTAATATGCTACTACACTTAGCATATCTTTGTTTGCATATATGTTTTGATGTATGCCACTAGTTAGGATCTTTCACTCAAACCCTAATTATTATAGAGAAATGTATAGTTTTGAAGTCATCATACTGAAATAAGGTTGCCCTGGCATAATGGTGGATCCATTATGTGGTAAATGGTTGTCCTAGTATGATGACACACTTAGCACATATTTGAGTGATATATTGATTGTGATAAATTCTATAAGGATGTGCTGGCAATTTATAAATCCCTCCTCTTAAAAAATTATATTAAGTCTTAGTTTATTTAACTAATAAGCATCACTAGTCATGATGTACAATTGATCATTCAGTGCCTAGAAAGGTGGTTCTGGGAAGGTAAAGAGAATTGTGGTTTTTAATTGGTTCCGTTGACTGACCTGGCCAATTTTTATTGGTATCTAGGAAAGCAACGGGGGGACTCCCACATCTCTTCCACTAGCCTGGCCGATTTGATTAAATTTAAATCTTGACTAAAATGCTTAGTGTTAAAAATACTATATATTGGCCTTCCTTCATGCTGGATCATTATTGTGTTATGAACCACATTAGGTTTGTTGTGTTTTCTGCAAGACCTAATATGGTGATTGACATAATACTAGTCTAGTGCATAGATATGCTTACAGTATATTCAGTATAATGCTTTGTTGTGTTATCTGCAAGGGCATTATATTTGAGTATTGACTATATAGAAATGAAAGGGTCTTGACTTAACTAGAACATTATGGTTTGTTATGTTTTCTGCAAGACTAATAATGTTCTAGAGGCCAAGTTACTTCTTGAGAATTATATGAGATATAATTGGAAGAGTTTCCTATCTTTGAGCTTATAAAAGATTTGCTGTGTTTTCTACAAGATCTTTTATAAGTTATTAGGATCTCAATCTCACTAAGAAAAACTAATTAGGGTTCTTCTCGATTATCATAGTGAGGGCTATGATTTTTGATAAAATAGTGGGAGACATAATTAAATTGAAGACCTAATTTAATTATGTAAGTCATTTCATGGTTGTTTGCTTATGTATTGTTCTTTATTAAATGTAGATAAATGGCATCTTCATTATCACTGCGAAGTATCTTAGATACCAACAAACTGACTAGTTCGAACTATGTGGACTGGTTGAGAAATTTAAAGATTGTGCTAAGTTCAGAAAAGCTTTCTTATATTCTTGATATCCCTAGTCTTAATCCACTAGGGGACGATGCCACACAGGAAGATATGGCCACATACAAAATGTGGCAAAATGACTCTCTCACTGTCAAGTGTATCATACTAGCCTCTATGACCAATGAGTTACAGAGACAGCATGAAAGCATGGATACTCAATCCATAATGCTCAATTTAAAAGAGCTTTATGGAGAACATAGCAGAACTGCTAGATATGAAATATCTAAGCAGTTATTCCGTGCTAGGATGACAGAGGGAACATCCGTTCAGGATCATGTTCTAAAGGTAATTGACTTAATCACCAGATTGGGTCAATTAGGTTTTATCATGGATGGGGAGTTGAATTAGGATTTAATCCTGCAATCACTCCCGGAGTCATTTTCTCAGTTTGTCTTGAATTATCACATGAACAAACTGAACACTTCCTTGCCTGAGCTGTTAAATATGTTAAAAATAGCGGAGAGCCACGTTAAGAAAGAAAAGGCTCCACTTCTTCTTGTTGATAAGACCAATAAGAAGAAATCAGGCAAAAAGGGTTTTAATAGGAGGCTAAACCCTAAGAGTGGCATCAATAAGAATAAGAAACGAAAGAAGGCCTCCAAACAGTCGACCTATTTCTTTTGCGGCAAAGCGAGACATTGGAAAAGGAATTGCAAGGCTTACCTTGCAACTGTGAAGCCTGGTGCATCAGATGCGCCAAAAGGTATGTATGAGATACATGCTATATTGACATTAAATTCATCTATATCAAATACTTAGGAATTGGATACCGCTTGTGGTTACCATATACGCAAATCTTTGCAGGACCTCCACAAGCTTAAAGTATTGAAGGAAGGTGACTTCAATCTCTACGGTGCTAGTGGTGATATCATCCAAGCAGAAGCTGTAGGGACCTATATTCTGAAGTTGCCTTCAGGGAAGATCTTGGAGTTAGAAAATTGTTATTATATGCCTAAGATTATTATGAACATTATATCTATTCCTTTGTTATTAAAACAAGGATATGTAATGGATGTAACGAGCACTGGTTGCTCGATAATGTTATCTAATGAATTTGATTGTTCTGGCATATTTAGCAATGGGCTCTTAACTATTTCTTCCAATGATAGTATTTTTTATGTCAATAATAAAAGAAAAGGAGAAGACTTTAATGATACTTTACTTTGGCATCATCGACTTGGTCATGTTAATGAGTCTAGGATAAGCAAGTTATACAAGGAAAAATTCCTTGATCCTTATGAGCATGAATCATTAGGAACTTGCGAATTATGTCTCATGGGTAAGATGACCAAGACTCCATTTACTGGACATGGAGAAAGGTCAACTAAGTTATTAGGACTTATACATACTGATGTATGTGGTCCAATGACAACTCAGGCCAGAGATGGATACTCATATTTTATCACTTTTATAGATGATTTATCTAGGTTCGGATATGTGTATCTTATGAAACATAAATCTGAAGCCTTTGATAAATTTAAGGAGTATCAAAGTATGGTCGAAAAATAAACCGGGAAAAGTATTAAAGTTCTTCGTTCTGATCGAGGAGGAGAATACTTATCCACGGAGTTTTTAGACTATCTTAAAGTTAATGGAATTCTTTCTGAATGGACCCCTCCTTATACACCACAGCTAAATGGTATAGCTGAAAGGAGGAATCGTACCTTATTAGATATGGTACGATCCATGATGTGCATCACAAATTTACCCATTTCCTTCTGGGATCATGCCCTAGAAACTGCTGTTTACATTCTGAACAAGGTACCTTCTAAATCCGTTGTTAGTACTCCATATGAAATTTGGAGTGGAAAGAAACCGTATCTTAAATATTTTAAGGTATGGGGATGTCCAGCTTATGTTAAAAGAAATTTTGGACATAAGTCGGAACCTAGAGCAGATAAATGTCTATTTGTAGGATATCCTAGAGAGGGTAGAGGATATCTGTTTTACCATCCTAGTGAACAAAAGATTTTTGTCAGCAGGCATGCCACTTTTCTAGAAAAAGAGTTCATTTTAGAAAAGGGCAATGGTAGAACTGTTGAACTTGGAGAAGTACAAGAAACACAGATAGACAGTTCTCAACCATTAGAACATATAGTTAGGACAGAACCAGAACACAAAACTCCTTCCCGTAGGTCTGATAGAGTGCCACGGGCACCTGAGAGGTATGGGTTTATTTTTGAAAATAATGAAGCCCAAGTCATTCAAAATGATGAACCTCTGACCTATACGGAAGCTATCTTGAGTACTGATTCAGATAGATGGCAAGAAGCCATGGAATCCGAGATAGACTCTATGTATGTAAACCAAGTATGGTCTTTGGTCGATGCACCAGAGGGTGTTAATCTTATTGGGTGCAAATGGGTCTATAAGAAAAAGATTGGGGCTGATGGCCAAGTTGAAACCTATAAAGCCAGATTAGTGGCAAAATGTTTTAGACAAAAATAGGGAATTGATTATGATGAAACATTCTCACCTGTTGCCATGCTCAAATCAATTCGGATTTTACTTGCTATAGCAGCATACCATGATTATGAGATCTGGCAGATGGATGTGAAGACTGCATTCCTCAATGGTTTCCTTGAGGAAGAAGTCTACATGTCACAGCCAGAAGGTTTTATTTCAAAGAATAAACCTAATCAAGTATGCAAGCGATAGAAACCCATTTATGGATTAAAGCAAGCTTCAAGGAGTTAGAACATCCACTTTGATGAAACTATTAAAAGGTTTGGTTTTATCAAAAATATGGATGAACCCTATGTTTATAAGAAGACTAGTGGGAGTGCCATAGTCTTCTTGGTTCTGTATGTAGATGACATACTCCTCATTGGGAATGATATCCCAATGTTGCAATCAGTCAAGGTTTAGCTATCAAACCAGTTTTCCATGAAAGATTTGGGAGAAGCATCCTATATACTAGGTATTAAGATCTATAGAGATAGATCTAAGAGGATGCTAGGTTTATCCCAATCTAGGTACATTGACTTAGTGCTGAAAAGATTCAGCATGGATGGAAGTAAAAAAGGTTATCTTCCTATGAGTCAAGGCATAAATCTTTCTAAAAGGATGTCTCCTAAGACACCTGAAGAAAGAAATATAATGAATTCTATACCTTATGCTTCGACAATAGGGTCCATAATGTATGCCATGTTATGTACCAGGCCTGATGTGGCATATGCTTTAGGCATTGTTAGTAGGTTTCAGGCTGATCCAGGAGAGGATCATTGAAAAGCAGTTAAAAATATTCTTAAGTACCTGAGAAGGACTAAGGATATTTTTCTGGTTTATGGTGGTTCTGATCTTAAACTAAAAACTTATTCTGATTCTAGTTTTCAATCAGACCCTGATGATAGCAAATCCATTTCGGGATATGTTTTTACCCTAAATGGTGAAGCAGTGAGTTGGAAGAGTACCAAGCAGCAGACTGTAGCTGACTCAACCACAGAGGCATAATACATAGCTGTCAGTGAAGCCGCCAAGGAAGCAGTCTGGATGAAGAAGTTCATCACAGAGTTGGGTGTTGTTCCTCAAATTGAAAACCCAGTGCCACTTTACTGTGACAACACTGGGGCCGTTGCTCAAGCTAAGGAACCAAGAGCTCATCATAAGTCCAAGCACATTCTGAGACGCTTCCATCTCGTCCGAGAAATAGTAGAGAAACAAGATGTCTACATAAATAGAGTTGATACAAAGAACAATATAGCAGACCCGTTCACTAAGGCTCTACCACAGCGAGAGTTTGATCACCACCTCGAGTGTATGGGACTAAGATTTAAAGGCGATTGGCTTTAGTGCAAGTGGGAGATTGAAAGGGATATGCCCTACAAGCCAATCTATGTTGTATCTCCCAAACCATTGTAATTGACAATATTCTAATAAAGGCATTATTTTTCATCATACGCTGTGTTTATTATTATATGATGAACCCCATAGATTAGGGCTATGATTTTAGGGTTATGATGAGATCATACCAGTGGGACCTAAAGTCTTAAAACCTTAATCTAAAATATTCCTAGTCAAAGGAACCTTGAGTAGGGGATCAGGGTTTTTCAGGTAAGACTAGCACATCCTATGTATACTGAATAGGGTGACTGCTCTCACAATCACTTGTGTATAACACTAATACTAGGATGTGGGTGCTCATTAGAAAATGAGTTCACTGATATGATCCAACTTGAGAACATCTAATGGAGTCTTAGCTACATGTCAATAGAAGGTTCTCATAGTGGGAGTGGTACAAGTAATCCTTTGACCTGAGACTGCCATAAGTACCTTATGTACATGAACCCATGCTTTGGTTCAATTCTAATCATGACACTGAGTCATGCACAGGATTGATACTGGGAATGGTGAATTGGATATGAAGGTAATGAGTAGGTCAACAAGGAATCGATCACTCTTAGTAAGAGGAGATTGCATCCAGCTAGTTATCAATCGGATGATGATTCAGGAAATCTTTGATCAAAGTAAAGATATTAGAGATGATTTCTAATATCAAGATAATTGAATCATCAATATAAGATTGACCTAGAAATGAATATAATATTGGAGTTGACATATATCCATATCCATAATTATATTCTGGGTGCAGGCTGATCGAAGGATTTAATTGTACGGTAACTTTCTACTAAAGGGTAGTTTTGGTATTTCACTAGAATTTTCATATCTTCCGAGTAGACATGACACGTTGCTAGATGTCAATCTTGTATTGTGGGTTGATCAAATTTAATGATCATTTGATAGGAAGAGTCCTAATTGATCAAAATCGGGTAAGGCCGATTTGACATAAATCGATTAGAAAGAGTTCTAATCAAATTAGGTCAACTTGTATTCGAACCCACTGCTGGCTAGATGTGGAACCCAATGGGTCACACACTTAAAAGAATTGATCAAGGGTTTAATTTTGTAATTAAATCATTTTTGCATGATGACACTCTAGCAGGTGTTGCAAATCCTAGCTTCTATTCGAATTAGATTCAAATTAGGGTTCCGGATTGGTTCAATTTGGGTTCTAATTGGATCTAATTAGACCATAATTGAGGTTATAGGGATTATGGCTAACCATGTATCTAGGCTAGCCCCCCACCTGCCCCTTATTCTTTTCACGCCAAAATGCCAAGAGTCCATGCGCTAATGGACTCTTGGCGCGCCATTTGGAAGAGTCCATGGTGCATGGACTCTTGGCGCTCTCCATAAAAAACTCTGATGTTTTTATATGGGGTGGCTTCTCTTATCTCTTTTAGCGCCTCAAATGTCCTCCCTTGGATTGGAATCCAAGGGTTGATGTTTTTTTGGGAAAGGAAGAAAGCATACGTTGCTTCCCGGTAGCGCGAAATAACATCTTTTCGGAGATTAAAAGTCGCGACTCCTTTCTTTTAAAAACATCACGACTTTTCATTTAAGAAAAGTCGTGGGATTTATCTGGAAGGCCGTAAGAAGGAAGGATGGGGCGTGAGAAAATAAGAAAGGGCGTGAGAAGTCTTTCACGGAGAGATGTGTGGGCGCCTATCTGAGATCTTTTTAAGGGGTCAAGAAAATCAGAACTCGATAATGTTTTCTTTTATTCCTTCTTCCTCTCCTAAAGACTCTTTCACTCTTTTCTTGTTCTTGCACTATTTCCTTTACAGAGTACACCTCTGTCGAAACTCTGCTACTGAACAAGAATAAGAGCAAAAGTCTCCGACGGTAAAGGAAAGAAAGGAGTTCTAATTTTATTCCTTCTTTCTTACATTAAGACATTCTTGTCTTAATTTCTCCTCCAATTTAAGACAAGCCTAAATCCCCTTAGGACAAATTCTTTTCTTCAAGACAAGAGTGTCTTAGAGGGTCAAGGTCTTAGTGGAAGGAGGAGAAGAGATCAAAGAAAGGGAGGCAACCTCTTGTGTGGAAGAATTCCAGCCATAATCCGAAGAATTGAGTTCTAGGAAGAAGAACTCAATGGGAGGAACCATTGGACAAGAAGATAGTGTTCTTGATCATTGCTCTGTGTGGATCACCATCGGAGGGCGGACACCTGGATGCCTGGTTAATTCTGTTTGCCCCTTCAACTTCAAGTTTGTTGGAATAAGCGATTACAGGTTGGTACCCTGATCCTAATTTGTATAGATATGCTTGTCATATATTCTAGTCTTATTTAAGGAGTTCCTGGTTTAGGGTTTTTGGTGTGAATTTAGTTTCAATTTTGAAATTACCCTTCCGCTGCGTTGCACTGGAACCCTACAGTATACCCCACAAGTTTCAAGTCAGATTCTCCATAAATCAGCCATCGGTCTTTAGTATTTCTCAAATACTTCAGGATGGACTTAACCACTTTCCAATGTTCCTCACTTGGGTCAGACTAGTATCTACTCACTACTCCTAGTGAGTATGCCATGTCTAGTCTAGTACATGTCATAGACATGATAGAGCCTACCGCATAAGCATAAGGTACTCTACTCATGCGCTCTCTTTTCTCAGGAGTTGTCGCACAATCCTTCCTGGAAAGAGTAATTCCAGAACCTATCGGAAGATAGCCTTTCTTGGAATTTTCCATGCTGAACCATTTCAACACAGTATCAATGTACGTAGACTAGGACAATCCCAGAAGCTTCTTAGATCTATCTCTATAGATCTTCATACCCAGTATGTAAGAAGCTTCACCCAAGTCCTTCATGGAGAACTAAGATGATAACCAGACCTTTATTCCTTGTAATGCTGTGACGTCATTCCCGATTAAGAGAATGTCATCAACATACAGTACCAAGAATACAGTCATTGAACCATTAACCCACTTATAGATGCACGGTTCTTCTCCATTCCTAACGAAGCCATACGATTTGATACACCTATCAAAACATAAGTTCTAACTTCGAGATACTTGCTTGAGTCCATAAATGGACCTCTGCAACTTGCATACTTTTGACTATCTAAGGATGTGAACCCTTCATGCTGTATCATATACACCTCCTCTTCCAGCTCCCCATGTAGGAAAGCAGTTCGAACATCCATCTGCCAGATCTCATTATCAAAATATGCTGCTAAAGCAAGCATGATCCGAATGGACTTGAACATTGCCACAGGGAAGAAAGTCTCATCATAATCGATACCATATCGCTGACAATATCCCTTGGCAACCAAACGGGCTTTATAGGTCTCTACCTTCCCTTCTGCGTCCCTTTTTCTCTTGAAAATCCACTTGCACCTGATAGATTTTATCCCTTACATTGTTGATCTCCATGGACTCCATTTCGGATCGCATGGCCCCAAGTCATGCCTCAGAGTCAGATCTCTGAAGTGCATCCATATAGGTGATCGGATCCTCATTGTTCTCGTTGAGCTCAATGGGATCGTCATCCCGAACCAAGAAACCATAGTATCTGTCCGGCTGATGCAGTACTCTACCGGATCTCCTAATAATGGGTTCTGTGTGTGATCCAATCACAGCCGGTTCTATGATATCCTTAGAGTATGTAGGTTCTTCTACTGGCTAGACTTCACCAAGTTCAATCTTAGAGGCTACAGTTCCTTCTCCAAGGAACTCCTTTTCCAAAAAGATAGCCCTAAGAGTGATGAACACTTTCTGTTCATCCTCCAAGTAGAAGAAATACCCTTTGGTTTCCTTAAGGTAACCAATAAACAGGCATCGGTCAGACCTAGGACCAAGTTTATCTGAGTCTAAATGCTTTACAAAAGCCGAACAACCCTAGACCCGAAGGTGTGAGATTGAGGGCTTACGTCTAGTCCACATCTCATATGAAGTGGAGACAATAGACTTACTCGGAACATTATTTAACAAGTGACAAGCTATCTCAAGTGCATATCCCCAAAAGGATAGCGGCAGAGTTGCAAAGCCCATCATGGATCAAACCATGTCCAACAAGGTTCGATTCCTCCTTTCGAACACACCATTCAACTGTGGTGTTCCCAAAGGAGTCCACTGAGAGAGAATCCCACTCTCCTCAAGGTATGTCAAAAACTCACCAGATAGGTATTCACCACCTCGATTAGATCGAAGGATTTTAATACTTTTTCCAGTTTGTTTCTCTACTTCATTATGATATCGTTTGAACATTTCAAATGACTCAGATTTATGTCTCATCAAAAAGACAACCAAACCTCAAAAGGTCATCTATAAACGTAATTAAATATCTGTATCCATCTCTGGCACTAAATGTCATGGGTATGCATACATCAGTATGTATGAGACTCAGAAGTTCTGTAGCTCATTTACCTTTTCCAGTAAAAGGTGACTTGGTCATTTTACCAAGTAAACAGGATTCACAAGTAGATAGTGATTCAGAATCACTGACCTTGAGGAGACCTTTTCCTCTCAACTTGTTTATCCTATTATGGTTTATATGACCTAGCCTACAGTGCCAAAGATACAGATCACTGACATTTTCTAACCTTGGGCATTTGCTAGATGTGTACATTACACTAACAAGCCGTGACAGTATATAAATGACATTATTTAACTTAGCTTTCATTATCACAGAGTTATTCAAAATAACTTGGCAAATGTCTCCTTTTATTAATAGTTCAAAACTACAATTAGCCAAAAGGCCTACAGAGGTAATGCACATAATGAAACTATGACAGTAATGATAGTCGACTAACTTGACAGTACAGAACTCAAAGACAAGACTCATAACTCCGATCGCCAATACTAGAACATGATTTCCATTCCCGATGCTCAGGAACTATTTCCCATCCTCGAATCTCTTGCTAACTTACAGTCCCTGTAATGAATTATAAACATAAATAGGACTATCGATATCCAATACCCAGTTAGCAGTATCACAAATAGAGAAATTACAAGGTTTTATCATATAAATACCTTATCCAGCACTCTGCTATTTTCCCTTCCTAGGCCTGCTCGGGTCTAGGGATGCTTGGTAAAGAGGATAGTTCCTCTTCTAGTGTCCCCGCTTCTTATAATAGAAGCACTCTGCAATTGACTGGTCAGCTTTCACTTTCCTGGTCTGACTCGGGCCAGGAGTATTTAGCACCCTTTTTTTTCCTTTCTTTTATTCTTCCCTTTCTTAAAGGGATGACGACCTCTAGAACCTCCCAATAAATTCACCACCACCTTGTTCAGTTGGTGGTCTTTCTCGAAAGTCTGCAGTAATCCCTTCAAACCATGGTAATTAACTGCAAGCTTATTCATTCTGTAATGGTTGAGAAAGTCAAGATAGGAGGAGGGCAGAGAATTCAAGATCACATCCTTGTCGAGCTGCTCTACAAGGGACATCCGAGCTTGCCCAACTTTTCAATTAGCTCGATCATGTACAATACATGATCAGTGACAGAACCAACATTCAGCATCTTGGTGTTGTAGATGGCACAAGACACTTTGTACCACTCTACATCATCCAGTGTGCCGAAAGATTCCTTCAACTTTTGAAGAATCTCTTCTAGTTGGGCCTCTACGAACTTGCGACTGAACTCGTCGTTCATTGCCACTAGCATGATGCATCGGATAGTAGTCCGATCAGAAACCCACTTTTGATAAGTGTTCCTGACCGAACTTCGAGCATTGGTAGAGGGGATTTCAGGTGCTGGATCCATTATCACATAAAGAATCCATTCATGCTCCAAGACAATCCTCAACTTTTGATACTAGCTATCAAAGTTGTGACCCTTCAACTTCTCATTATCGAGAAGTGACCGGAGCGAAAGATTTGAAGACATCTGAAAGGAAAATCAAGACCATATTAGAGTATAAATTAATTAATTAACCAAAAGACTTGGACTTTAGTCTAAAGGTCTCTCCCACTAATTTTTCAGATTGGGAGCCTCTAACTCCAATCCGTGAAATCACTATTTCATAGTGGGTACTGAAATCTAATAGACCACGTATGAGCCCGACTATGGCCAGCTCACACATACACACCTAAAGGTAGGTTCACCAACCAATTGCTTCCCCAAGCAACTTCCAGTAAATTATTTTGCCCCAGAGAGCACCCCAATTGGTCTAGGGGCCTCCTATTGCGGGTCTCCAGTTAGGTCCAACCATTAACATGATAAATCCAATACTTCCAGCCAACAAATGACCAAGCCTAACTATGGCCAGCTCACCTGATCACCGTCATGAAGGTTGCACTGAACCATCATCAATGAGAGAGCAATTACAGTAACCAGATACACACCCGTTCTATGGAACTGTCGATGAACACCAAGTTAAATGACACATTACTAACTCACTTAATGGGAGGCTAAGACACCATCAACTCTTTGACTTAGTCTTTTTCAGGACCTGATAATTTTAGAGGATTTTAGGTTGTGATAGAAGAATAAGACAAGAACATGGATCATCCTCCCACTGAACAAATCAGTATTCAGGAGGGTTGAACCAATTCAACAATTGATCCATGGGCACCTACCGATCAGTCAGACTGATCAACCTGAGTGACATGGGTTAACTCGAGTCAATGAGCTTTTCTAATCAGTCCTGGTCGACTCGACTGGCCAGGTAGGTGAGATCATGGATGAGTATCCGCCATTAACCATCTTTCCTAGACACCAACCAAGTTGGCCAGGAAAGAGGTAGCCTCATACAACCATGATCACAATGCCAAACCTACCTCGACACCAATCGGTTTACCAGACTCGATCAGACTAGCCTAAAGACTCGGGCTTCCACGGAGCCACTAATTAGATCCATTTAGATGAATGGACTAACCCATCTAACTATTAGATGATCTAAAAGAAGGACCTTAATCAACTTTTGATTAGTCTTCTTGTTATCCAGTTTAACTAAATATAGGTCTAACCCATATTATGGACCCAATTAGACAGCTAACCTAATTAACCCAATTGGCTTATTTAAATGATATTAGGTTTTATAAATCCTAAATTAACTTGTCATTTAATTTAATCATAAATTTCAAAATTATTTGAATATAAGCCAATATTTTAATTAAAACATGTAAAACTCCTTTTACATCAAATATCATGCATCATATCTAGTCATATTCCTTTATAAATATTACAAGTCAAAATATATCTAAATTAAAATAATTTTAATTCCTTTGATTTCCTTAAAGGATCCTTCTGAAAAGGCCAACATAGATGAACCGCGTCGTGCCAAAGATACATGACCATGGTGAAGGTCTTAACTAGGTTCCTAAAAGTACTCCCTAATCATATCTTATGATTAAGATACAGATACATATCAAAAAATTAAATAGTTTAATCTACTATACATGCAATCAAGATATGTTACACCTAAACCTCGTTCTCTAATACCACTGAAAGGAAAAATAGGGTTGCAGGTGCCTACACTAAGCATGCAACGGCACAGGGAGTAGGTATGTATTTTAAAATAATTTTAAAATAACAGTGAAAACAACCTACTCCGTACAGGATCTAACATATTCAAGATGCATGTATAGGCATAACAAGGCATGAAATGGGCATGTAATATTTATAAATAATTTTATAAAACTAGATCTAGGCATGCATGAAAAATAAAACCAGAAATCTTACCTTCTTTCCACTTGGAATAAAGCTGGGATAATGCTGGAATAGCTGGAATACCTGGAATAAAATTTATTCCAATCTTCTTCTTCTTCCAACAGCCTTTTGGAAAGCTCTTCACGTCTTCTCCAACAGTAGCTAACCCAAACCACAAATGGGCTATGCTAAGATCTCTCCTTCTGCAACAACAGCAAGGTGATATTTTGATTGAACATGATTCAACGGAGTTTGATCATCCAACGCTCGGAACTCTTCCTCTCTTTCAAGTGCTGCAACAGAAAATCTGTAACCAAAATAGGGCAACAAAACCAGTAGCTATGGAGGATCTGAAAACTCTCAGGTGCTCAAATGAACACCCTCTAGAGGGGGGACATGCCTGGGCTTCCTCTAATCTGGGTTCTCGCGTGATGCTAGTCTCCGAAAGCCTTGATACGGTGAGAGGGAAGAAGGTAAAACAGAACACTATGTTCTGTATCTAGTTTTCTCCAAAACAGAGTTCTTCTTCACGTTGAGCACCAGCAATAACAGGGAATCAAATAGGTAATTCACTCCCAACCTCTCAATAAAAACCAAGGGCCAAATAACACTGGTGGAAGCTCTCTTCAAAGAAGTCTCTCTGCAATTCACCGCCCAGAATTTTTTATAGCCTTAACCAATGAAACCGGTGATGAGGGAGGTGAGGAGACGGGCTGGGAATGCGAGGTGGCTATAGGTTTTAGAATGAATCC
Organism: Areca catechu; assembly: GCA_021397845.1. NCBI lineage: Eukaryota > Viridiplantae > Streptophyta > Magnoliopsida > Arecales > Arecaceae > Areca > Areca catechu. The sequence continues at coordinate 75,770,318 of CM038043.1, read as the reverse complement.
AATTCATCTTAAACACAGCAGTTAAGGGCCAATTAATGGTGGTTTAAATCTCAGCAAAAACGAGTGGAAAGGGAGAAGAATAGACGCCTCAAATTCCCTGTTCGCCCAAGCCTTAAATACCATGTGGAGGGTTGAAAGCCAGTTCACAACCGGTTCAAAAATTTCCAAACCGGTTCTAAATCGGTTCAACAATTAATTAGATCAAAATCTAATTAATAAAAGGCTTGGTCAAGTCCCAGTCACCCAAAAACAATTCCTGGTGGACCTGAATAAAAACTGATCGACCCAAAACCAAGTCAATCCAATGAGTGCTCAATCAAACCATTACCGAAATGATTCCTAATCATAAATCGGTACCTTGATTAGGGAAAGATCCTCTATGGCATGTGATCTCATAGGTTCGAACCTAGGCAATAGCACTGGAACAATTCCAGTACCAGCACAAGATACCATCTAGCAATGGGTCCCAGTATCCGGATAGGTCGAAGATACGAGAGCAATCAATTGAACCTCAGGCATATGGTTACCGTATAATTCATCCCTTTGACCTCCAATGCTCCGGATGACCTAGGGTTAGACTGCCAACCCTAGCTGAGTCAATCCACAACATGTCTCAACCTCGCAAGTCCAGTGACTCCTCAATAGGACAACCCTGACCGAGGATTTGCTAAATTAAGACACTGCGAGACATTCAATCCAAACTACTTGGACAGGTCAATTCCATCTTGGTCCACCACTACTCTACAAGTACTTGCCTGTACCCAGAAACCTTCCATCATTTGATTAGAAATCCGGATAGTCCGGCACCAAAGCATAGGGAGTTGCTTGCAAGCTACCATGATGACCTCAGGTCGGAGGGACACATATACCCATATCCAATCATGAGTATCCCTTTGGCAGAAAGGGGCTACACGGAGTCACGTTCAATGAGATATCATATATCCCACTTGCAGATCTATCAGTGTCACCACACTCCATTGGTCAAAAGGACAACCAAACGATGTGAACCACAACAACCTACACTTGATACATTGCCATCCAGTATAATGTATCCTTTGGTCATGAATGTGGTTTAAGGACCACTCGATATATCCTCTCTATATCAAAGTCAGTGTCGTCTTAAGGACTTCATCACATGAAAAAAAGTTCATTACAGGAAAATGTAAGAATGTGATGAGCTACCAAAATAATATTTATTAATACATACAAAGAGTACAATACTCAGCTCAACCGCCTACAACTTAGGCGATTAGCTTTGGGACACAATTTCCAACAAGGGTAAGGGGATCAGGTCAAGAGGCTTGTTGGGTTTGTAACCATGAACAACCTCAAATGGGCTCTTACCTATGGACCTATTGACTGAACTATTATAGGCAAATTTGGCTCTGGAAGACAAAATAGATATAAAGTCCTTATCTAATTATGAATGTCATCTTGAGTGATCTGCTTATACTATTCTTTATTAAATGTAGGTTTTATTATGGCTTCAAGTTTATCACTGCGGGGCATTTTAGATACCAATAAGTTGACCGGTCCCAATTATATGGACAGGTTAAGAAACCTAAGGATAGTATTAACTCAGGAGAAGCTTTCTTATATTCTTGATTCTCTGGATCTAGAGCCGATCAGAGAGGATGCTATTGAGGAGGAAATAGCCATACATAAAATGTGGCTAAATGAAAGCATGACTATTAGGTGCATCATGTTGGCCTCAATGAGCAATGAGCTTCAGAGGCAACATGAAGAAATGGAACATCAGTCCATATTTGCTGTGGGCACCAGGATCAGACAGAGGCTTCTCAACCCTCTATGGATCTTGAATTAGGGTTTTTAATTTGTTGGGTCCTATAATAAGGCTTCAAGCATGAGCATTTTATTTTTTTGAGTCATGTATTTAGTTTCAATTTTTTTTTTATTTTAGTCTTGTACCTTGCCAATTTGGTCAAGTTAGGTCAATAGGTCCTGTAGTTAGCTAAATTGGTTCAAGATCAAGTCTACTTGAGGTTGGGCTCAAGCTTGGTGAGCATTCAAGTCAAACCCAGTTGTTGATGGTTCAAGCAATCTCCCCACAGCAAGTAGGAGCACCACTTCAATTCATGGAGTGCCACTTCATCTATGCCATGTGGCGTGAGGAAGTGCCACATCACCAAGTCATGTTGGGCAGCCAAGGCAAGAGGGAAACTCCAAAATCAATGCCATGTGGACACCCCATCAAGCCTCCCCTTGATCCAAGCCTATCACTTCCTCCCTTCCCTTCCCATATCAAGCCTCTCTTCAAAGAAGCATGGTCGGCCAAGGAAGGATCCTAAAGTCAACTAAACATCCCATGATTCTTGAGGACAAGATCCTTTCTTCATTCCCCCACATCAAGCCTTTCTTCATAGAAGCATGGTCGACCAAGGAAAGTCTCAAAGGTTAAATGGGTGCCCCATGATTCTTGAAGACATGATCCCTTCCTCACTCCCCGAATCAAGCTTTCCACCAAATCAAGGCCGGCCAAAGGAGGATTACAAGAGTCAAATTCAAATTTTTAAGCGCCTCTTTGATGATGGCTTGTAACCTTTTCTTTTGAAATTTGAATGGGAATTAGGAGCCTATATAAAGGGCCCTACCCCCCTTGTATGAAACTAATTTTTGATGAATGAAAAAGTGAGAAGTTCTTCTTCTATTAGCCCCTGTCTTCTTAGACTAGGAACTCTGTGAGAGAGTGCCTTTGTCCTTTGAGACATTGAGGAGTAAGAGGCCCTGAGTTACCATCCTCCTTCACAAGCTACCATTCCATCTTCAAGTTGGGACGCCACCTGGAAGATCCATCTAGATGCCCAACGAGAAGAGCCCTCCTCGACCACCATCTTCGACTCCTTTCCCAACACTTCCTACTTTCTTATACCCCTACTTGCTATTTTCTAATCCTTTACTTGGTTGCACGCAGGTCCTCCAGGTGCCACGGATAAAGGATTCGGTCTTCCTTGCCTTCGGGACCATCGAACGAAAAGCCGGTAAATCCATAGGGTCGAAGGCTTGATCCTCCCGGCCGCATCCGCGAGTGTGAGCGAACTTGGCATCGGGCACGTCAAAATCTTCAAGGTTTGCACTCCCTAGTCTCCTAGGTAGGTATTGATTTAGAGCTAAGTCCTACAAGATTTCTTAATCCCGGGATCCTCTCTTCATCATTGTTTAAGGGCTAAGCTTGCATGCTAGAAGTTTCTTGTGCTTATAGATCCTTTAGATCTAATCTTTGCTTGACTTCGGGAATCAAAAAATCTCTTAAAACCTATATCACAAAAAAAAAAAAAAAAATTATTTGCATACCCATCTCATCATTAGTATAGTCCCACATCAATTTCTAGTATCAGATCATGGTTAGGACATAGTTCTCTTTAAGTACTCAGATCGGGTGCTTCACCATGACCGTTCGATCATAGAAAAAGTAGGGCTGCTAGACCCTCACATCCCAGTCAAAGGGGATTTCCTATGGCGTGTAAGGGTGCCGATGTGATTGACCCTTAAAGGAAAAAATAAGGAGATAGATTTTAGATCCTAAAGAAAAGTTTTGCATCATTAGATTTCAACATCTTTAAATTTTTTGCATTTTTCCAATCTAGTATATGGTCTACAATTTTAGTTGTTTCTACCTGTAGGAATCTCTGATTTTTCTGATTTTTGTTTTGCTAGATTCCACATAATTAATTATATTTTTCAAAAGTTTTTCAAATATTATTTTAGTCTGTAGATTTTCTACATGCCTGAATACTCCCTAAGAACAAATCTGCTCTGAAATTCCAGCAAGTGCATTTCATCATACTTTCATTTCCATATATTTTAATTTTACACTTTAATTTCATATTATTTAATTTAAGCATCTTATATTTCTACTAATATACATCAAAACATAAAAAAAGGAACTTAAATACATTTCATTAGGTCATGTGTATGACATCATCTACATAATTGACTTAAGGACGATAATATCACAAGATAAGGGAAGGAGGTCATTACCTTTCCTTGGCCTGAAAACCACCAACATGCATTTCGAACCTAAGCCTAACCTAAAATCAATTAGTAACCTAATAGCTTAGGGACATCAACGAGTTGGGTTTAACCATTATGGGGAAGCTAGTTCATGCAACCCTTCAATTAGTACTGGGAAGCTAGTGTCTAAGGCAAGAGGTTTAGCGTCAAATGACCTAAGCGGTGTTATGGTTCTTTAATCGGGTCCTTACAAAAGCAAGGGGGGCATCCCACACTCCCACCTCTTACCTGGCTGGTGAAAGGGCTAGTTGTTGTGCTGTGTGTTATTTGAGTTAACCCATTCTGTTTGAACTCCTAGGTTTAGCAAAATCGTAGCACCTTTCTTTGAGTGTTGCATGTCTACTAGGTCAGGAGTCCTGTATCACCCCCACCACTCTCAGTCAGGGGAACCTATGGAGAACAACCTCAAAAATCAAATTAGGATCTTCATTAAGCAGATTGTCAAGATGAACCAAAGATTTGATGGACTTGAAATAAGGCTAGGAACTTTGGAGAGGACCCGGGAGACACACACTGAACCAAAGTCTGAGTCACCTCCCCACCCTAGAAGATTCCCTCAATGTGATTCCCCCTTAGAGGCTGAGCCCAGAAGAGCCCCACATCCTAACCCAGTCCAAGAGGTTCACCCTAGGAAACCCAATCAGGAGCCCATGGACTAGGAAGAGGAGGAATTACACGAGTCTGATGACCTGTTAGGGGTAGTTAGGTGTATCTTGACCCAGAACATAGTGCAAGAAGATTGGTGTAGGATTAATATCCTACAAACCTTCATCAAATTAGGGGATAAGGTGTGCAAGATCAGAGTAGATAGTGGGAGCTGTGTCAATGCCGTCTCATTGAGTACTGTCAAGTCCCTAGGATTGACCCCAGTTCCCCATCCCAATCCCTATAAGGTCTCATGGATAGATTCGACTTCCATACCTATCCAGTCTAGATGCCAAGTTTTGATCAAATTGCAATTATATGAGAAAGAGATTTAGTGTGATGTCCTCCCCATGGGAGTTAGTAGCATTATCCAAGGTCGACCCTGGCTTTATGATCATGATGCCACCTTTTTGGTCAGACCAATACCTGTGCCTTTAGTCACCATGGGAAGAAATTTGTAATCAGTCCAACTCAACCTAAGGATTAGGCTAAAAGAGGATCTAGTAGCCTAAAGGAAAGGAATCCAGGAATTGACCTGATCAAGGCCAAGGAGGTAGAAAAAGAGGCTACTAAGGGACCCCTACTTGGATCTTGGCCACCAAAGATAATCATGAGCCGACCCAAAGAGAACACCCTTAAGAAGTAGCTGAGGCTCTAAAAGAATTTGAGGAAGAACTGGTGCGGACACCAGAGGCACTAGAATAAGATAGAGGCTTCTCAACCCTCTGTAGATCACTTAATAACATTTGAGTCCATTGTAATAAAGCTTAGTCCAGCTAAGTTGTCTATATTTGAGTCCTGTATTAGTCAGCTCATGTTGAGCTAGTCCAGTCCAGTGTTAGTCAGCTCATGTCGAGCTAATTTTATTTTTTTGAGTCTTGTTCAACCATATTGAAGACTCAAGACCACATCATACAAGTGAAGACCAAGTCCAACCAGATTGAAGACATGGAAGTATAGCCCAAGTCCAACCCAGCTTGAAGATTTGAAGACCCCAGGAGGAAAATTCAGAAAACCCTGATTCCTTGCAGATGCCCTCCAGATACCCAGATTCCCTTCAAGATGCTAGAATATATTCATAGACCAGGGCATCCATGAATCCAGAGATCCACCTGCATCCTAGTCCAAAGAAATAAAGCCCAGGCGCCAAGCCCAAGCCCTTAAGAAGCAAGATACCAGGAAATATTCCTGCTACCTGGCTACCAGGCCACCCCAGCTTCCACAAGCCCAAGTCCATGCGCCTAAGCCCCTTTAGGCTAGCTCCTTCCTGTTCCTAGAAGCCCAACATGCCTCCCTAGGTGTCCTTGGAGTATTGACCAAGTCAAGAGAGGAGGAGAGAATATTTAGGGATTTTTCTACATAGGTTTCCTTACTTTCCTAGCTAGAGTTTGAGAGGGAAAAGGATTCTTATGTAATGTCAATTGTACCCTTACTTAGGGCCCAAGACTAAGGGTCTATTTAAAGGACCCTAGTCTCTTGTATGAGGATTGATTTGATATATGAATTAAAACTTGAGTTCTTTTCAATTGCTGTGTGTTACCATGCTGTGTGCATAAACGGGTTCTAAGAGTTTCTTCTTCTCGGTGTTGCAACTTTCTCCCTGTCGCCAACCATCCTTCCAGAGCCCTGGATGCCCTCCTCCAAAACTTTCTTTTCCTTGCTATTTTCTCTTGTTTCCTTGTTCCCTTGTGAGTTTTTTTAACCCCTGACAGGTCATTTGCAGGTCCCCGAGTTTCTACGAATCCAACGACTCCAGCCAAGCCTCAATCGGACCACCGAGTAGAAAGCCGGGTATCCACGGGTCTTTGGCTCGATTTTCCAAGCCGCATCCATCGAGGAACGAGAGATCCCTTCATTGTGATCTTCATCGGGTGCATCAGACGTTGCCAGGTACACCCCCTCTGCCATCAGTAATTTTATTGTAGGAGAACTTGCCCTAACCGAGGCTTCTCAGTCCCGGCGATCCATCTTTACTGCTTTCTTAGGTCCTAATCTGCATGCTTAGTTTCTAAAATTCATATAGAATTCTCTACAACTTATTTTGATCCAATATTCGAGATTTAATCACTTCACCCCATATATAAAATTCACAAAAATAATTGCATGCATATTAGTCCCGCATTAAGAACCATTTAAAGAATTTCAAGGAGAAAAGGCTGAACTTACTGAGAATTTAAATGAAGAAACCCTTGAGCCCAGTGATGACTTTAAGTTTGACTAGGTTGAACCCATTGAAAATCTAGAGAAAAAAACTCCTGAGCCCATCAAAGAATCCAAAGGAGACATCTATGAATCAAGTCTAGTGGAGGAGTTAAAAAAAGAGATTACTGAGGAACCCAACCCTACCATTAGAGTCTTACCTGAGGAGCCACTAGAAGAAAGCCCACTTACAGAGTCCAGACCTAAAATCCAGGAACCTGAAGAATTTAGTGAGGATTTGGCTTATTTAACCTAGTACCCTCAGGATGAGCCCCCTTCTACAGTTCCCATTGAAGATCTCTTCCCTGAGATTAGTAACACATTCTCCTCTTATGCAAATCCTGTAGATATACCATAACCTTGTAAGGTTAGCCTGATTAGTCTAGGATTAATCCTTGACACCCCTTCTTATATCCTACCCTACCAGACTAACCCTGAACCCATCTCTTATTTTCTGCCCTTCCCAGAAGCCTCCAGCATTTCTAGAATCATTAGATTGCATCTTGTTGAGATTAGCATACTGCATACAGTCATTGCACATGTTAGGTTTGCATCTTACTTCTGGCATACTCTATGGCATTTGCTAGGAGCCCATTATAAATTTTCATGTGCATGCAAAACCAGGATCAAACCTAGAGAGCCTATAGTCTGTTAGGTTTAAGCCCTAGGACTCTAATAAAATTCCTCTCAATAGGAATGCATAGTTGAGTCTACACTTTGCATCATGTTAGAGTTCTGCATTAAGCACTAATTTTGAAATAATTTGGCTGATTCCTGAAAGCAAGCCAGAGAATTTGAAATAAGAGATTATATAATGATTAGGCTTAGGCCTGAACGGTTTCTTCCAGGAACTATTAAGAAACTACATGCTCGTGGAGCTAGCCCCTTTAGAGTGATAAGGAGAATTGGGCCAAATGCCTATTTCTGAGCTACCCCCGGATTATGGCGTTAGCTCGACTTTCAATATCTCAGACTTAGTCGAGTATAGGGAACCAGCAACCATACCTAGCAAGCCATTTGGACCTGATCTATCCTTTGAGAGTGAACCCAACCCTGAGTATCCATATCCAATTATACCTGAGAGAGGAGAACGGATCAAGCATGTCTTGGATGATCAAGCTATCAAAACCTGGGACAAAGGCTATCAGCATTACTTGGTCAGTTGGCAAGGCTGACCGGAGTATGATGATTCATGGATTACTGAGGAGGACTTGCAGCACGTCGACCTCGACCTTCTTAAGAAATATCAAAGCCAAATCAATCCTTACTCCACAGGGTCGAGTTCCTCCCATCCCGGGAGAACTGGTGTGGGCACCAGGATCAGACAGAGACTCCCCAACCCTCTATGGATCTCGGATTAGGGTTTTTAATTTGTTAGGTCCTGTAATAAGGCTTCAAGCCTAAGCATTTTATTTTTTGAGTCATGTATTTAGTTTCAATTTTTTTTTCTTAATCTTGTACCTTGGCCAATTTGGTCAAGTTGGGTCAATGGGTCCTGTGGTTAGCTAAATTGGTTCAAGCTCAAGTCTACTTGAGGTTGGGCTCAAGCTTGGTAAGCATTCAAGTCAAGCCCAGTTGTTGATGGTTCAAGCAATCTCTCCATGCCAAGTAGGAGCACCACTTCAATTCATGGAGCGCCACTTCATCTGTGCCATGTGGCGTAAGGAAGCACCACATCACCAAGTCATATTGGGTGGCCAAGGCAAGAGGGAAACTCCAAAGTCAATTCCATGTGGATGCCTTATCAAGCCTCCCCTTGATCCAAGCCAACCACTTCCTCCCTTCCCTCCACATATTAAGACTTTCTCCATAGAAGCATGGTTGGTCAAGGAAGGATCCTAAAGTCAACTAAGCATCCCATAATTCTTGAGGACAAGATCCTTTCTTCATTCCTCCACATCAAGCCTTTCTCCATAAAAGCATGGTCGGCCAAGGAAAGAATCAAAGGTCAAATGGGCGCCCCATGATTCTTGAAGACATGATCCCTTCCTCACTCCCCGAATCAAGCTTTCCACCAAATCAAGGCCGGCCAAAGGAGGATTTTAAGAGTCAAATTCAGATTTTTAGGCCTCTTTGATGATGGCTTGTAACCTTTTCTTTTGAAATTTGAATGGGACCTAGGAGCCTATATAAAGGGCTCTACCCTTTTGTATGAAACTAATTTTTGATGAATGAAAAAGTGAGAAGTTCTTCTTCCATTAGCCCTTGTCTTCTTAAACTAGGAACTCTATGAGAGAGTGCCTTTGTCCTTTCGGACATCAAGGGGTGAGAGGCCCTGAGTTACCATCCTCCTTCGCAAGCCACCATTCCATCTTCAAGTTGGGATGCCACCTAGAAGATCCACCTAGACGTCCAACGAGAAGAGCCTTCCTCGACCACCATCTTTGACTCCTTTTCCAACACTTCCTACTTTTTTATACCCTTACTTGCTATTTTCTAATCCTTTACTTTATTGCTCGCAGGTCCTCCAGGTGCTACGGATAAAGGATTCGGTCTTCCTTGCCTTCTGGACCATCGGACGAAAAGCCAGCAAATCCGTAGGATCGAAGGCTTGATCCTCCATGCCGCATCCGTGAGTGTGAGCGAACTCGGCATCGAGCGCATCAAAATCTTTAAGGTTTGCTCTCCCTAGTCTCCTAAGTAGGTATTGATTTAGAGCTATGTCCTACGGGGTTTCTTAATCCTGGGGTCCTCTCTTCATCATTGTTTAGGGGCTAAGCTTGCATGCTAGAAGTTCATTATGCTTATAGAACCTCTAGATCTAATCTTTGATTGACTTCAGGAATCAAAAAATCTCTTAAAACCTAAATCATAAAAGAAAAAAAATTTATTTGCATATCCATCGCATCATTAGTATAGTCCCGCATCATCTTAGTCCTACATCAATATTGCTCAATCTTAAGGAGCTTTATGGAGAGCAAAGTAGGGCTGCTCAATACGAGATATCGAAGCAGTTGTTCTATACATGCATGAGTGAGGGTTCATCAATTCAAGCCCATGTTTTGAAAATGATTGACTTAATCACCCGATTAGTTCAATTAGGGTTTGTAATGGATAGTGAACTCAACCATGACTTGATCTTGCAGTCACTCCCGGATTCTTTCTCTCAGTTTGTTTTAAATTATCATATGAACAAATTGAATATTTCTTTGCCTGAGCTGCTTAACATGCTTAAGATAATAGAGAGCCATTCTAAGGGAGATAAGGCTCATCTTCTTCTTGTCGATGGGAAGAAGAAACAGGCAATGAAGATGGGTTTGAAAAGAAAACTCAATCTTAAAAAGAGCATCCAAAAGAAGAAGAAAGTAAAGAAGGCTGTTAATGATGAAGCCTGTTTCCACTACGACAAGCAAGGGCATTGGAAGAAAAATTGCAAGACATATCTTGTAAGTGTGAAACAAGATGCTGGAGGAGCATCTAAAGGTTTGTACATGATATAAACAAATTTATTATTAAGTGCTTCTATTTTTAATTCATGGGTATTGGATACCGCATGTGGGTCTCATATCTGTAAGTCATTGTAGGGACTCTACAGAATTAGAAGTTTGAAGAAAGGTGACTTCGAGCTATATGGCATAAGTGGTGAAGCCATGTACACTGAAGCTGTGGGCACCTATCTTTCATTATTACCTTTGGGTAATGTATTAAAGTTAAAAGATTGTTACTATGTTCCAAATGTTGTAAGAAATATTATTTCTGTACCCTTGTTATTACAACAAGGACTTAAAATAAGTATAAAGAGCAGTGGCTGCTCTATTCTTTATTCTAATAAAATATTTGGACATGGTTATTTTATTAATGGTCTTTTAACTTTAGAACTCAATGATAAAATATTACTTGTTAATAACAACAAAAGAAAGAGAGATAATGTCAATGTCACATTTATCTCGCATTACCGATTAGGTTATATAAGTGATTCAAGGATAAACAAGTTAGTTAAAGATAATTACTTTGATCCTTATAATTTTCAATCATTAGGAACTGTGAGTCTTGTCTTATAGGTAAAATAACCAAGTTTCCATTCACTGGACATGGAGACAGGGCAACTGAATTATTAGGTCTTGTACGTACTGATATATGTGGACCTATGACAACTCAGGCAAGAAATGGATACTCTTATTTCATCATGTTTATTGATGACTTATCTAGGTTTGGACATGTGTATCTAATGAAACACAAGTCCGAAGCCTTTGATAAATTTAAAGAGTATCAAAGTATGGTTGAGAAACAAACTGGACATAGTATTAAAATTCTTCATTCTGATCGAGGAGAATACTTGTCTAGTGAGTTTCTAAACCATCTTAAAGACAAAGGCATAATCTCTGAATGGACTCCTTCATAATCTCAGTAGACATGCTACATTCTTGGAGTAAGAATTTATACAAGAAAGTAGTGGAACAACACTTGAACTTAGTGAAGTTCAAAACCAATAACCAATTCCTGAAGAGTCCTCAAATGAAATTCCTCAATCAAAGGTTCTTGTTGATCATGAACAGCCACAACACACACCTCCTCTCTGAAGGTCAGAGAGGGTGCGAGGTGCACCTCTCGGATATGGCTTTGTTATTGGGAATGACATTGTGGCCAATATCACTCAAGATGATGATCCTATGATTTATACGTAAGCTTTCAAGAGTAGAGACTCTAATAAATGGCTAAATGCCATGAAATCTGAAATGGACCCTGTTGCCGATCTCGCCGCCGTGCCCGTGCCTCGGATCCGTCGATCCTACCGGACTGCCTGGCTCCTGGTGTTCCTGGCTGGAGCGAACCTGCAAGAGAGAGGGTCAGAATACCCTGGCCGGGGATCCCGGCGAGGGAGCTCCGACGGTCAAGTTAGTAGACGGCGAGAAGGAACAGATTCTCCAAGATGGGCACCCGAAGGAGTCCCAGACTCAGAGAATTTACTAGCAAGAGAGGTGCTACAGGGACCGGAAGCTCGGCCGGGCCTCCCTGCCGAGCTCACGCCAAGCGATCCCCTCTCGGGACCCTGGATCTTACTCTCGGAGCGGGGCTCTTGGCCACTATTCCTTGCTTGTCCCCAGCTTGATCTGCCTACCTAGTCGCCTCCAGCTTCCTTCCTTTTATCTCCTCCCGCTGTTCGCCTGTCTTCTCCTCGCGGGAGGCTCTCCTCTCCATCCTTTTCTCTTTCCCCTTTTTGGTGTTGCGGGCCAGGCGGCTTTCCGACCTCGTTCGCCGAGTCCAGCGGGGAAAGGGCAAAGACAGAAAGGGGGGTGGCACCGGCAAGGCGGCCGGTCAGACCTCGGGCCCAGTGAGGGCGCTCTCCTCCCTAAGTGTCGGTGCTGTCCGCTTACGGGCCCTGTTTTGTCAGAGCCACGCCTCTCGACTGCGGGACTTGTCGGGCCGACGTAAGTGGTGTTTCGCGTGCCGCCGCCATCCATACGGGGCGCCGCCTATAATGCGCACAGCTCGTGGGCCAACCTTGGAACCTGCGCCTCTCTCTTTGGGATCTTCTCTGTACGGGCGGCCTGACCTCAGCGGAGGTGGGCCCCTCCTGGGTGGACACCTGGCGAGGTGGCAGGAGGTCGCCTGGCTTCGGCCGAGGTGGACCCGTCTCCGGGGGCCACCTGGCGAAGGGGCAAAGGATCGGCCGACCTCGGCCTAGGTGGACCCCTCTTGGGTGGACACCTGGCGAGGTGGCAGGAGGTCGCCCGGCTTCGGCCGAGGTGGACCCGTCTCCGGGGACCACCTGGCGAAGGGGCGAAGGATCGGCCAACCTCGGCCTGGGTGGACCCCCCTGGGTGGACACTTAGAGAGGTGGCAGGAGGTCGCCTGGCTTCGGCCGAGGTGGACCCATCTCCGGGGACCACCTAGCGAAGGGGCGATGGATCGGCCGACCTCGGCCTAGGTGGACCCCTCCTGGGTGGACACCTAGCAAGGTGGCAGGAGGTCGCCCGGCTTCGGTCGAGGTGGACCCATCTCCGGGGACCACCTGGCGAAGGGGCGAAGGATCGGCCGACCTCGGCCTAGGCGGACCCCACCCGGGTGGACACCTGGCGAGGGGGCAGGAAGAGCACCGAACCGAGCTCGACTTCGGCGAGGGTGGCAACATCTCGGGAAGTCGTCTTGCGAGGTAGCCTGGCCGAGCTCGACCTCGGCGGTGTGGGAACCGACGTTGACTCGGCCGAAGAAACCTCCACATGGCTTGATTATATCTGACAGTATCTGAGCCCGGCCACGTCATTATTACGGCCGTAACAGTTGCCCCCCAGCCCGCCGTTCCGTTAGGGCATCGTAGAACGGAACGTCAGGATTAAATACGGATATGACATGGGGAGGCGAAGATCTTGCATCATAATTGCCATGATCCTTGTCGCCGCTTCTCGGTGTGCCCGAAGCCCTATAGGAAGCCGCCACGCGTCGCCCACTTGCCCATAATAAATGCGTCGCTTCGAAGCAGAGGCCGTTACCCTGCTAACGAGGCGTCGGTGTCGGGCGTGCATCCACGCGGCGATCATCCAGTGGCTCGGGGCGGAATGATGGGTACGGCTGCTGTCGACTGAGTTTGAAAAGGAGGGGACTTTCTGGAACGAGGCCTTTCCCCTTGCTCTGTGGGCGGTTTGCTGTAGGCTAACTTCCGCTACCCCGCACTCGCTCGGTGTATTTTCAGTGAGTGTCTCTGTCTTCTCTCTAGAGTTCCCTTCTTCCTCTTCTTCTTTGAATCTTCGTTTCTTCCTTCTTTGTCATGGCGCGTCGTCGCTATGTTTCCTTTAATCCGGACGAGGTCGGTCCGTCCCGGCCGAGAACTCCGTCTTCTTCCTCCTCAGAGGAGGAAACGATCCCGGAGGAGATCCGCAGGCGACTGCAACCTGGGGGTGTCACCATCGGCATCCCAGGGGGGTTCGATCTCCTCCGATTGCTTCCGCTCTTCCGCTTCTCTCTCTTCCTGCTCTGCCTCTTCTTCCTGCTCCACCTCTTCTTCCCGCCGGTCCCTCTGGTCATGCTTCCACCATGACCGAAGGCGACCTTTCTTTGCTCCGGGAGGCCTACGGCATCCCGGGATCAATCCATCTGTTTGTTCTGCGGCCCGGGGAACGCGTCACCATGAGTGGCCCCGGCCGCATAGCCTTCTATGAAGACTTCTTCCTCGGGGGTCTTCGATTCCCTCTGCACCCTTTCTTCCTCTCTTTCCTTAGCCATTTCCGTCTTGTTCTGGCCCAGTTGGCTCCCAATGCCATCCGGGTCATCTTTTCTTTCATAGTTTTTTGTCATTTCCATGGGTTTGTCGCCCGTTTCTCCCTCTTCAGGGCCATGTTTATCCTGAAGAGGTATTCCACTGACGATGGCTGGTGGTACATCTCGCCTCGGCCCAGGTATCTCCGGTTCGACCTCCCCTCTTCTATCAAGGGCTGGAAGAACCGGTTTTTCTTTGCCTCGGTCGAAGATGTCGACTGGGCATGGAGTGAACCGGACCGGTCTCCGAATCGAAACTTCCAGGTTGAGTCGGCGGACCAGGAGGCCTACTCCCTGCTCTTGAGCGACGTGGTCCCGGTGCTCGAGGTTCTGCTCTCGGAGCAGAATCTTTTTGAGGCCGGGATCAGTCCCATCCGCGAGCCGGGTGAGATTCGGTCCTCCCTTGACTCTTGCATTCTTTCTCCTTTATGATCGAGCTGGCTGACCTTCTTCTCTTTTGCGTTGCAGGCATGAAGTTCTTGCTGGAGAGCCTCCTGGAGGGCGCGGCCCAGAGAGATGTCGCCGAGGTAGATGAGCCTGCGGCGAAGAGGGCTCGCACCGAGGCGAGCCAGGAGGCTGCGTCGATGACCGTACCCAGCCCAGCGGCCGCTGCTCCCCCGCCCAGGCTGCCTCGGGGCGGGGCCATCGATTCTTCAGCCGTCAGACCCGATGGTGCTGCCGTCGAGGGGGCTCCACCACCCGCAGCTCCGTCTAGTGCCAGCCCTATCATCGCCGTGTCTCCGACGGCGCAGCCCGTGTCCTCTGCCGGCCTGTCAGTTGCGATTCCTGCTGGAGGGACAGTCACCGCCGAAGCTGACCTGACGGCTCCGCCACCGGTGATCACCCACCAGTGTTCAGTCATCCACGACAAAGGGCTCGCAGAGAAAGTGATGGAGTATGCCTCCACAGCCCGGGACCGCCGATCTCGAGGCGGCCGGGACTACGCTGATGCTCTGCTCGGGATCCTCCCGCAGCTCTTTACGGTAAGCTTTGAACTCATATCCTTCTGTCCTCCGTGACCTCGGATGGTCTTTCCTCTAACCCGATTGCTCCACTGTGCAGATTGGGAACGACGTTCTCCTACTGAGGAACTTCCTCGTAGGGAACACGAAGAGGGATGCCGAGAAGGAGAAGAAGCTCGGCAAGCTCGCGGCCGACGTCAAGGACCTCATGGAGAAGGGGGTCGAGCTGCGAGCAAACAACCAGGCCCTCTAGACAGACCTGGTGCGCGTCGAGGGGCGGAACAAGGAGCTGGAGTCTTCTCTGTCGGAGGAGAGGACCTCCCACCAGCGTCGCGCGGAGGAGGACGCGGCTGAGAGGGCTCGCCTTCAGGCCCACTCCCAGTGGCTGGAGTGCCAGCTGGAGGAGGCCAGGCGGGATGCAAACACGGCGAAGGAGCGGAGCGCGTATGTCAGCGGGCTCTTGGAGGCCGCGAAGCGGGAGGCACAGGAAGCTGTCCCGAAGTTCCGAGCTTCCGATGAGTACACGTCGGAGGTCCGGGAGGCCACCGTGGACTCCTTCCTGAAGGGGTTCAGGATGTGCCGGGAGAAGGTAGGGGCCTTCTACCCCGAGCTCGACCTCAGTGGGGTGGTGCTCGGAGGTAGAAGGCAAGGACCCGAGAGCAGAGCCTCCGGTGCGGCCGACGCCACGCCTGCGGCCTCGGTGACCGACGAAGCCGTGGCTCCGGAGCAGCCGCCTGAGCCGGCAGCCGCTGAAGGCGAGGATGAGGAGCGCGCGACCCAGGCTGAGGGCTCCGACCCTGCACCGAACTGAGCCACCCGCCTTCTCACCCTTTGTTGTCGTTGTTGTATTTCTTCTTCTTTTCTTTTTTTTTGGGGACTCCCGGCCTGTCGGGATTCCCAGCTTGTACTTTTCCTTGGATCAATGAAAACATCATTTGACTAAGTCTCGAGTTCACTTTCATCCCCACTCTCCCATCTCCTCTTTTTTCCTTCTTGAGATGTTGATGTGGAGTGCCGTAACGAGCGTGGACCTGGTCCCATCCGTCGCTCAGATCGAAGGTTGGGGCATTCCGGACCGCGTGGTGTCAGAGTAGACCTTGAGCGGGTCCATCTTTAGGATTGCCTTCATGCTCGCGTGGGCGAAGTGGTTTCTGCCCCGCCTTCTAGGCCGAAGCCCGGGACTTCCGGACTGAACCCCGGGGCCGCAGGCTTTCTCAAGCCTTGCGCGGCTTGCCGGGCTATTCTCCATGCTTGCGCGGGCGAACTGGGTTCTGCCTCGCCTTCCAGGCCGAAACCTAGGACTTCCGGACTGAACCCCGGGGCCGCAGGCTTTCTCAAGCCTTGCGCGGCTTGCCGAGCTGTTCTCCGTGCTTGCGCGGGCGAACTGGGTTCTGCCTCGCCTTCCAATCTGAAACCCAGGACTTCCGGACTGAACCCCGGGGACGCAGGCTTTCTCAAGCCTTACACGGCTTGCCGAGCTATTCTCCGTGCTTGCACGAGCGAACTGGGTTCTGCCTCGCCTTCCAAGCCGAAACCCAGGACTTCTGGACTGAACCCCGGGGCTGCAGGCTTTCTCAAGCCTTGCACAACTTGCCGAGCTGTTCTCCGTGCTTCAACGGGCGAATTGGGTTCTGCCTTGCCTTCCAGGCCGAAACCCAGGACTTCCCGCTTTCTTCGATCGTCGACCGTGATCGGGCGTGCCGAACTCAGGGCCATGCACCGGTTTCCCTACAAAGTGAGAAAAGAGCATTTGAAGCAAGGAAGCTTTATTGCAGGAGTGGGGAACCTTACATTACTGATAATACACTCTTAAGTTCGAGGCGTTCCACGTCCGGGGGAACCTGGCCCCTCCCAACTCCTCCAGGTAGTAGGCACCGTGGGGGAGGGCTTCTGCTACCCGGTACGGGCCCTCCCAGTTGGGTGAGAGCTTGCCGCATTCCCGTGGCTGAGAAGTTTCAGCGCGCCGGAGGACCAGATCTCCGGGACGAAAAAACTTCGGCCGCACTCGGAGTTGTAATACCTGGCCACACGCTGCCTATACGTCGCCATCCGAACTCGGGCCTTGTCCCTCGTCTCCTCGAGAAGGTCAAGGTTGAGCATCATTCTGGCGGGGTTCTCTGTCTCGTCATATTGCTCCACATGCAGTGTGGGTAGGCTGAGCTCGATCGGAATAACCGCTTCGGCTCCGAAGACGAGGTTGAACGGGGTCTCGTCGGTTGCCGCCCTCGGGGTGGTATGGTATGCCCAAAGGATGCTGGGGAGCTCCTCGGCCCACCTGCCTTTGGCCTGGTCCAGCCGCGTGCGGAGGCCCTGCAGAATGGTCCTGTTCATGACTTCGGCCTCTCCATTGGTCTAGGGATGCGCCACCGAGGTGAAGCGATGCCTGATGCCAAGGTCACCGCAGAACTCTTCAAACTCCTGGCAGTCGAACTGGCGCCCGTTGTCAGTAACCACGGTATGGGGGAGGCCGAAGCAGCAAACGATCGACTTCCAAAAGAACTTGGCGACGTTTGCTTCAGTGATCCGTGCCAAGGGTTCGGCCTCGACCCACTTCGTAAAGTAGTCGATGGCCACGATCAAGAATTTCCACTATTCGGATGCCGGTGGGAATGGGCCCAGAAGGTCCATCCCCCATTGGGCGAATGGCCAGGGAGCCGAAAGCTGGGAGATTGGGTTGGAGGGCTGCCGTTGCACCGTGGCGTGGCGCTGGCACCGATCGCACCTCTTCACGAAGTCAGCAGCGTCTTCCTTCATCATTTCCCAAAAGTAGCCCTGACGAAGGGCCTTGTAGGCCAATGCTCTGCCCCCCACGTGGTTCCCACAGACGCCCTCGTGAATCTCCTGGAGCACGAGCTTGGCTTCCGTGGGTCCTACACACTTGAGGAGGGGGTAGGAGTAGGATCTTCGATACAATTGCCCATCCATCAGGACGAACCGCACGGCCTTCCTTCTGATGAGGCGGGCCGCCTTGCAGTCCTCCAGCAGGGTGCCACTGGTTATGTATTCGGCATACTTGTCCATCCAGTTGGGCTCGCGGCTGACCTGATGGACCTCCACCGGGGTCTCGTGGCTTAGGGTCTCAAGGCGCTCCACATGAGCGCGGCCCAGCATCGAGTCCGGCAGGGTTGCCAGCCGAGAGAGAGTGTCCGCATGGGCGTTCTCCCTACGGGGGATGTGGAAGATGTTGAAGCGTCGGAATCTGGTCGCGCCCGCCTTGACGAGCTCCAAGTATTTTGCCATTTGGGGGTCGTGCACGGCGTACTCCCCGGAGACCTGCCCCGCTACGAGCTGGGAGTCAGTGAAAGCTTTGAGGTTGGTCACGCACAGCTCGCGGGAGACCCTCAGCCCAGCAAGGAGTGCCTCGTACTCCGCCTGATTATTTATCACGGTGAATTGGAAATGGAGCGCGCATTCGATGACGACCCCGTCGCTGTTGGCAAGGATGAGTCCGGCTCCGCTCCCGCTGGAGTTCGTGGCTCCATCTACATGGAGGATCCAGGCATCCTCTCCAGGCTCGTCGGGGCCCGTCCTCAGTGGCTGGCCTAAGGGGTCTTCCTCGGGCTCCTTGCCTAAGCCTGCACATTCGACCAGGAAGTCGGCCAGCACCTGTGCTTTCATGGCCGACCTTGGCCTGTACGCGATGTCGAACTCGCTGAGCTTCAGTGCCCACTTCGCCAAATGCCCGGAGGTGTCGGGTCGACTGAGCACCGCTTTCAGCGGTTGATCCGTCAGGACAGCGATGGGATGCGCTTGGAAATAGGGCCTGAGACGCTGGGCAGACACTATTAGCGCAAAAATGAGTTTCTCAGACTGAGAATACCTGAGCTCTGCGTCATGGAGAAGTTTGCTGGTATAGTATACTGGCCGCTGGACTCCTTGGTCATCGGTCCGGACCAGGACCGAACTGATGGCTTCCGGGGTGACCGCCAGGTAGAGGATGAGTTCCTCCCCCTCCTAGGGCCGGGACAGCAGCGGTGGTGATGCGAGCGTCTTCTTCAGCTCTTCGAAGGCCTCCTGGCATTCCTCGGTCCAGGTGAAGTCGTTTGATACGGCAAGCATATGATTAATGTTTTGAATATGGTTTGTAGAGCAATGAAACCTAATTACACTAGCATTGTACTTATCATAATAAGACTTAAGGATTATAAGAAATTGGACTTTTACTTGATTAGACACAATCCTAAACTAAGAAGGAAGAAGATCTAGACAATAGGGGCTAATGATTGTGGATTTACCTTGATGAGCTTTCCAACCTTCTTTTGATTCATACCTTGAAACTACCAATGCTCAGAACAGAAGAACCTGGATAACAGAGATCAGAACCCTGGACTTGGGGCTTCAGCTTGTTGGTTCTTTGTTAAGGTGAACCCAACCCACAACTCAAAGACTTCGAAGGACCCTGCAATGAAGATCAAAGTTAAGGAAGAAGGATAGGAACATATAGAAGGGATGGGAGAGTTTATGAACTAAGAATAGAATTTTGAGAAGATCTGGCCGACTCCATTGCCTTCACTTGAGCTTGGAAGATGCTTTGCTAGGGAAAAAAAAATGGCTTTGGCGTGGAGGAAGAGGATGGAAAACTTTCACATAAAAAAAAAATACAAGACAACTTCTACTTCCAAAATTTCAACTTCAATTTTCATTCATTCCCAAAATCAATCTCTTTTACAATGGGCATCCAAGGCTTTTAATAGCCTCACAAAGCTAGCTTTTGAAATTTAAAAACTCCCCAAATCGAGGAGGATTACAAGGGGGGTTGGAGGATTTGGTGGAGAGTTTGGAGGGATGTGGGGGGGGTTGGAGGATTTGGTGGAGGACTTGGAGGGATGTGGCCAACCTCCTTGAATTTGAATCTCCCTTGTTGGCGCCCAAAGGGTGATGAGGTGGCTGGTGAAGTGGCACCTGATGACGTGGCATGGTGAGGTGGTCTTCTACTTGGATAAGAATGACATGTGGCGCCCAGTGGTCCTAGTTGATGGTCCTTTTCTCTTGCTTGGTTGATGTGTCTTCTCTTCTTCATGTGGTCAAATTCTGGGGTCTAGAATTTGAGTCTTGTTGCTGGCTTTCATGGCTTTAAGACTTGATTAGACTTAACTCAACTGAATTAGACTTAACTCAACTGAACTGACTTGACTGACCTAGACTTTAAAACTTGAAATGGACTTACAAGAAATGAAATTTCAAAAGTAATTACAGGACTCAATAAATACTCTTGATTTGAAACTCAAAATTAATTACAGGACTCTTGAAAAGGAAATGACTCTTGAAAATAAAATATTTTTGAACTAAAGGATACAAGGTAACCTAATTATCTTCGATCCAAATTGGGATAAAGCTAACCTTGTTGGAGTAAAGTTTCTTTCGGCTTCTGGTGTCCACACCATCGTTCATCTTTCTCAGCACCTTGAAAAAGGGATGGCAGCGATCTGCCGACCTGGAGATAAAGCGGCTGAGGGCCGCAACTCGGCCGGTGAGTTGCTACACTTGCTTCTTGGAGGCGGGCTGCTCCATGTCCAGGATGGCCTGGACCTTCTCGGGGTTGGCTTCAATTCCTCTTTGGGTCACCATGAATCCTAGGAATTTCCCGGCGGAGATGCCAAAGGCGCACTTTGCAGGGTTCAGCTTCATCTGATGACGTCGGAGGTTGCTGAATGTCTCCGCCAGATCAGCTACGTGGTCCACGTCGGGTTTGCTCATCACCAGCATATCGTCCACATACACCTGCATGTTGCGGTCGATCTGGTCCTTGAAGATCCTGTTGACCAGATGCTGGTACGTGGCCCCAGCGTTCTTGAGGCCAAACGGCATCATCCTGTAGCAAAAAGTTCTGCAGTCGGTGATGAAGGCGGTATGCTCTTCGTCCTCCGGGCTCATTCGGATCTGGTTGTATCCAAAGAAGGCGTCCATGAATGACAGGAGGCGATGTCCCGAGGTGGTGTCAACCAGCTGGTCGATCTTTGGGAGAGGGAAGCTGCCCTTCGGGCACGCTCGGTTGAGGTCGGTGTAGTCCACACAGATCCTCCACTTACCACTGCTCTTCCTTACCATGACCATGTTCGCTAGCCAACTGGGATACTGGACTTCCCGCACAAAGCCGGCGGTGATGAGTTTCTCCACCTCCTCATTAATGGCCTTTTGTCTCTCCATGGCGAAGCTCCTCTTCTGGCGGACCGGGCGGTAGCTCGGATCCATGTTTAGCTTGTGCGTGATGACCTCGGGCGGAATGCCCGGCATGTCGGCCGCCGACCAGGCAAACACGTCTGCGTTCGTGCAGAGGAACTCCAGCAGGCGGGTCCGTTCTTCTTCGGGGAGTTGTGCCCCGACCTGCACCATCCTCAGCGGGTCCGAACCAAGGGGATAAGTCAACAGGCATTCTACGGGGCCTCCCCTGGATTCCTTCTCCCTTAGGTCGAGGTCGTCAACATCGGGGGCGATCTCCGTGCCCCGGGCACCCGGGACCGTCTTGAGGCAATGCGGGACCGGCTGGGTCATCCCCTTCATCTCCCCGAGCCTGGAAGGTGTGGGGAACTGTACCAACAACCTTTTCGCGGAAATTGTGGTGTCCAGTTGGTTGAGCTCGGGACGCCCGAGAATGGCGTTGTAAGGTGAAGGGAGCCTGACGACGGTGAACATCATCAGGATGGTCGTCTACCGAGGTGGGGATCCGGTGGTGACTGGGAGAGTGATCTCCCCTTCGACCCCCACAGAGTCCCCGGTAAAACCTACAAGGGGGGTATGCACCGGTCTCAGCTGATTGCGGGACAAATTCATCCGAGAGAAAGCATCATAAAAAAGCACGTCAACCGAGCTTCCACTATCCACCATGATTCGATATACAGGATGCTTCACGATGGTCATCTCCACCACCACAGCATCGTTGTTTACATTCTCATTATCCTTCCCCTCCTCGGGAGGGATTACATTTTTCGGGTTCCCGACTTCCCGGGCCCTCTTCGCCGCTCGCCCGACCCCAAGTGAGATCATGTCCACGGGCTTCTCCGTCGGGCGGTTATCGATTGCGGGAACTGGTGGTAAGGCCGCGAGCGGCTGCCCCTCCGGGGGGACCTCGTTCTTGACGAACTTCCTGAGGTAGCCCCTCTTGATCAGCTCCTCGATCTCCCGCTTCAGGTTGCGACACTCCTCCGTGTCATGACCGTGCTCGCGGTGGAACTGGCAGTACTTCGATTTGTCCCGGATAGCCCTCGGGTTCTAAGGAGGAGGTCGGCGGAGGTAACGCTCGCCCTCAATTTCCATGAGGATCTTCGTCCGAGGTGCGAGGAGAGGGGTGAACTTCTGCTCCGGAATGGCCTCGCTTCTCGGCCTTGGATTCGGGCGAGGGTCGGCAGACGGCCCGGGCTTCTGAGCTCCTGGAATGTCCCTCGGGGGCGGCCTCTTCAGAGTCTTCCCGTCTAGCTCTCGACGGGTGCGGTCGGCCTCCTCCGCTCGGATGTACTTATGAGCACGGAGGAGGAGCTTGAAGTACATCCTGGGAGGCTTCTTGTCTAGGGAGTAGGTCAGGCGGGATGTCTTGAGCCCGCGCTTCAAGGCCAGCATGGCGACGGGCTCGTCCAGGCTGTAGATTTCCAGGGCTGCGGTCTTGAACCGGGTGATGTAGTCCCGGAGCAGCTCCTGGTCCTGCTGGCAGATGGAAAAGAGGCTATCCACCTCTCTCGGCACCTTTCAACAGGCGTCGAATTGCGCCACAAACTTTCCCTCCAACTGGTGGAAGGAGCAGATAGATCCAGGCTCGAGGCGGGTGAACCAGACTCGAGCGGCCTTCCGGAGGGTAGCTGGGAAGGCGATGCACAAAAGAGCATCGGTGGCCCCCTGGACCCTCATGAGAGCCTTGTAGCTCTCCAGATGGTCCAGAGGGTCGGTGGTCCCGTCGTAGGGATCCACCTGCGGCATGCGGAACCATTTTGGGATCGGTTCTGCCTTGATTTTTTCAGAGAAGGGAGGACGGGAGTCGTAGCCCGCCGGGTCCGCCGATGAGTTCTGCAGGTCGGCAAATCGGTGGGCGAACTCCGCCAACTTGCGCTCGTGCTCCTCCAGGCGCCTCTCAGCCTGGAGCCTGATGGCCTCGTCGGTGGAGTCCTCCACCGAGATCGCTGGTGAAGGGGGCACCGATCGGTCTCGGTGCAAAGTCAGGCCTCGGAGTCGCTTGCTGCGATGCACCGTTTCGGCTTCATCGGCCGGGGATCGACTCTCGTGATCCGCCGAACTGGAGTAGTTTCTTTTTACGGGAGCTTGGTGGCTCCCGCGGGGGTTGGAGACTGCCCTCGGGTGGGAAGGCCTGCCCTGAATGGAGCATAGGCTCCCACGTTGTCCCGCGGCTTGGGCCGCGGGGGTCCCCGGCTGTGGCTGCATGGCCAGGGACCACTGCTGATGTTGAAGCTGCCGGACCACCGAGGTCAAGGTCTGCAGCTATTGGATGACGGTCGCGAGGGGCCCGTCTGCTGAGGTCGGCTGTGGTGGAAGAGGAAGGGGAGCTGGAAGCTCCCTCTCCGGGCTGTGGGCCCCTTGAGGGGAGGGAACCTCCCCCACACGGCTGGTGGAAGCCTCGCGCCCGCGAGTGACCACCATTGTCGGAGAGCGCGGTACCTGCAGAAAGCTGGCTCCCGCTAGGGGGTGTTGTCCTGTCCCCCTACCTAGCACGCCAATCTGTTGCCGATCTCGCCGCCGCACCCGTGCCTCGGATCCGTCGATCCTACCGGACCACCTGGCTCCTGGTGTTCCTGGCTGGAGCGAACCTGCAAGAGAGAGGGTCAGAAGACCCTGGCCGGGGATCCCGGCGAGGGAGCTCCGACGGTCAAGTTAGTAGATGGCGAGAAGGAACAGATTCTCCAAGACGGGCGCCCGAAGGAGTCCCAGACTCAGAGAATTTACTAGCAAGAGAGGTGCTACAGGGACCGGAAGCTCGGCCAGGCCTCCCTATCGAGCTCACGTCAAGCGATCCCCTCTCGGGACCCTGGATCTTACTCTCGGAGCGGGGCTCTTGGCCACTGTTCCTTGCTTGTCCCCAGCTTGATCTGCCTACCTAGTCGCCTCCAGCTTCCTTCCTTTTATCTCCTCCCGCTGTTCGCCTGTCTTCTCCTCGCGGGAGGCTCTCATTTCCAACCTTTTCTCTTTCCCCTTTTTGGTGTTGTGGGCCAGGCGGCTTTCCGACCTCGTTCGCCGAGTCCAGCGGGGAAAGGGCAAAGGCAGAAAGGGGGGTGGCGCCGGCAAGGCGGCCGGTCAGACCTCGGGCCCAATGAGGGTGCTCTCCTCCCTAAGTGCCGGCGCTGTCCACTTACGGGCCCTGTTTTGTCAGAGCCGCACCTCTCGACTGCGGGACTTGTCAGGCCGATGTAAGTGGTGTTTCGCGTGCCGCCGCCATCCATATGGGGCGCCGCCTATGATGCGCATAGCTCGAGGGCCAACCTCGGAACCTGCACCTCTCTCTTTGGGATCTTCTCTGTACGGGCGGCCTGACCTCGGTGGAGGTGGGCCCCTCCTGGGTGGATACCTGGCGAGATGGCAAGAGGTCACCTGGCTTCGACCGAGGTGGACCCATCTCCGGGGGCCACCTGGCGAAGGGGCGAAGGATCAGCCGACCTCGACCTAGGTGGACCCCTCCTGGGTGGACACCTGGCGAGGTGGCAGGAGGTCGCCCGGCTTCGGCCGAGGTGGACCCGTCTCCGGGGACCACCTGGCGAAGGGGCGAAGGATTGGCCAACCTCGGCCTGGGTGGACCCCCCCTGGGTGGACACCTGGCGAGGTGGCAGGAGGTCGCCTAGCTTCGGATGAGGTGCACCCGTCTCCGGGGACCACCTGGCGAAGGGGCGATGGATCGGCCGACCTCGGCCTAGGTGGACCCCTCCTGGGTGGACACCTGGCGAGGTGGCAGGAGGTCGCCCGGCTTCGACCGAGGTGGACCCATCTCCGAGGACCACCTGGCAAAGGGGCGAAGGATCGGCCGACCTCGGCCTAGGCGGACCCCTCCCGGGCGGACACCTGGCGAGGTGGCAGGAAGAGCACCGAACCGAGCTCGACTTCGGCGAGGGTGGCAATGTCTCGGGAAGTCGTCTTGCGAGGTAGCCTGGCCGAGCTCGACCTCGGCGGTTTGGGAACCGATGCTGACTCGACCGAAGAAACCTCCACGTGGCTTGATTATATCTGACGGTATCTGAGGCCGGCCACGTCATCATTACGCCCGTAACAGACCCCATGTATTCCAATCTGGTTTGGACCTTGGTAGAATCACTTAAAGGAGTTAACCCAATAATGATGCAGAACGGAAGCTCTGATACCAAAAATGATGCAGAACAAAGAACAAAGATGCGTATGCGGAAGTAAAATTAAGATTAATTCTTTTTTTTTTTATTTCAGAAATTGGCTTCGACTCAAAGTAAAGTTAAACTAAGTTGATGGAAACTAGGTAAGGATTGAAAGCACAATTTAGAAGAAGCTAAGTTATCAGAGTAGTTCAGAAGTAACGGATCGCTGGGGGTTGAGAAACTCCCAGACCTAGGGTTTCGCTCTGAACTTTCAACAGGACAGAAATAAAGAGAAGAGATGGTTTACCAACCAAACAGTGATCTCACTAAATTTGGGTGGAAGAACTCTCTCGAGCAGATTGTTGGATCCTCGGATTCGGCTATCTTCGCAATGGATCCTCCAATACTGGTCTTGTGGCTGGGTCGGCTTCTCCTGGACTCAAGATCTGGGAAGAAGAAAAACAAGTGATGGATTCAGAGACTCAGGAAAGGATTTACCAGTTCGAAGAACTTGAAGGCTGATGTCGCTGAGATCCGGATTCTCTTGAAGGCTGATTCGACTCTCTCTGGAAAGAGCTTTGGATCTGAAGTACCCGAACTGTAGCTGGATGCTGGTGGTCGGCCTGGACTTGGAGAGAGAGGTCGTGGGAGGTGGGATAGGCTAGGGTTTGGTGGATTGAGATGGATGGTGGGCGGCTAGGTTGATAGAGTAGAAGTGGCTAACCTAGGGTTTGGGTTTTGGAGATCTCACACCTCCTCAAGGTTCCTGGGGAACCCGGATTTACTCCCTCACGGAGCTCTACACCTGGATGCAAGTGCGGAAGAGAGAAAACATAGAGTTTGCTCACTAAAAAAATTTGGTTTCATTCATCTGATTCCTTAGAACTTATAAAGGGGTTTTAATTTATAGGACATTACAAGAGAGTAGGGTTTTACATCTTTCCATGTGGGACTAAAGGAGGGGATCTTCAAATTAGGATTGTAGGATCAATCCCTACTCATATGGCCGACCAAATAATTCCAAAGATGATTGAGGCTTCAAAAAAGGAAAGTGGGTGGTGCCTCCTTGTCTTGACCTCCAAGAAATTATTTTTTTCCTTCTATGCTTGGCCTTATCTGGAAGTGTTTGGGCGCCTCTTAACCTTGCCCTCCAAGAGAAAATTTGTTTCCTTTTATATCTGGCTTTAGTTGGAATGACTAGGGCACCTCCTAACCTTGCTCTTCAAGAGAAATCTCCTTCCTTCCATGGCTCAACCCTTTTTGGATACCTCCTTTTCTTTCTCCCCAAGTTATGGCTCTTTCTAACTTTGTTTTGAGTATTTTTGGCAGGTAATGGGCGCCTCCTTGAAGTTCTCTCCAAGAGAATTTCTTCCCTTTCATAGTTTGGTTCTTTTGGGAATGTCTTGGGCCGCCCCCTTGATTTGTGTACCCCTGGTGGATTTCTCCTCAATTGGCGCATGAGAGAAGGGAGCTGCTATCTGTGGTGTGGGGACCAAAGCCTGCTGGATGGAGATGTGGCACCCCCTGGACTCAGGCGTATGGCTGGGAGTGTGGCGCCCACTTGCTTGGCCTTGGGAGAAAATGTAACACCCCAGGTTGAAGTCCTAGACCACTACTGAGTCAACATGACTCAACAAAATAAAATGCAGGTAATACAGACTCAAGCTAAAATTGAGTTGATCAAGTCAACCCTTATTACAAGCCAAAAAACCCTAATTCTTGGGCAAGTTTAATCAGAGATCCAGATGGAGCTCTGAAGTCTTCTTCTGAGTCTGGTGCCCGCACCAATTCTTCCCGGGTGGGAGGAACTCGACCCTGTCGAGTATGGATCAAGTTGGCTCTGGTATCTCTCCAAGAGGTCTGGGTCCAATTCTTGTAATTCTTCTCGGGAGATCCAAGAGTCATCAGAATTTGGCCTTCCTTGCCAGTGGACCAGGTATCTTTGGTATCCTCAATTACGAGTAGAGATAACCTGATCATCCAGGATCTTTTCAATCTGCTCTTTCCTCACAGGCCAGTTTGTTGGTGGACGCACAGGGTTGGGTTTACTCTCAAGAGCAGGATTAGGTTCAAAAGCCTCACTGGGAATCACAGCTGGCTCTCTATACTCTACTAGGTCTGTAATGTTGAAAGTGGGGCTAATGCCTAGTTCTGGAGGCAACTCGAGCACATAGGCATTGGATCCTACTCTCTTCACTACTCTAAATGGTCCAGCTCCTCTAGCATGTAACTTTCTAACGGTTCCAGGAGGAAACCGTTCAGGCCTTAACCTAATCCTTACATAGTCTCCTTCATCAAAAGTTTTGACTCGCCTTTGAGAATCAGCCAACTTCTTATAAGTTTCATTACTTAAATTTATTTTGGCTTGAATTTCTTTATGCAAGTCTTTTATATGCTGTGCAAAAACTTCGGCAGACTCGGAGACTCGTGTGTGGACTGGTAAAGGAGCTAGGTCAAAAGGTGTGTGAGGTTTGTAACCATGCACAATTTCAAATGGACTCTTACCCGTAGACCTATTGATCGAAACATTGAATGCAATTTCAGCCCTGGACAAAATACAAATCCCAATTCCTGGTATTCTCACTCAACCAAAATCTGAGACAATGTCCTAAACTCGACTGATGATGCATTCCTAAAGAATGGACTTTATTCAAAGGAACCCTAGGTCTAAACCTAACAAACTACGGCTCTCTAGGTTTGACCTTGGATCGGAGGATGGCATGCAGAGCATGAAAACTTATCATGGGTGCCTAGTAGGTGCCATAAGGTCTTTCAGAAGTAGGTGGCAAACCTAATAGGTTCTGACACGTGGTTCACTCTAAAGACTTCGACAAAGTATACTTGGATGGTGTAAGAAGCATTGGAAGTCCTAGAGAAAGGGAGGAAATATGAGGTGGAGTCTCGAATTACCTGCTGACTAAAGGTGGTGACCTGAAGGTTTGAATGGTGATCTATGAGTGTCAACTGGTCATCCTTACGAAAGGAAAAGTTTGCTACTCCTAGGAATGGATCAAGAGATGGTTCGGGGAGTAGCCTAGGACATGTGATTGCAATAGCTAAGGTTTGTTCTCTAAGCAAACAATGATCCACTTTCTCAAGAAATGGATTAGAGAATGATTCATGGGAGGGTCTATGGATGATGACCTCAAGACTTGAAATTTGACCTATGGGTGAAGAAAGGTATACTCTATAGAAGGGTAGGTCAGTCATGCGAAGGAAGGGGTCTGGGGTCATAAGGAGGACTTCTACAGGACTGGGTGAATCAATCCGCTCAAGACAAGGATGTTCAACTGAGATTACGGGAGAGACCTTAGTGGCTGGGCATGGGACAAGGTCCAATTGTAAGAGGCTTGATTCAGTCATCCTAAGGAGAGGATCTACCATAGGATGGGCAAACTTAAACAGTTCAGTGCAAAGATCTTCAATTGGTACTTGGGGAATGACTATCATTAGAGGGTACGAACTGATAGCTCAGGCTAACACTATGAGTTCTTCCTGAGGGTATTTGACTAAAGGAACCTGATTCTCACAAATCTTTTGAATTTCTGAACTAGGTCCTACCACTTGGTTGCTCTCCAAGGTCTCCTCAAGTAAGGAACCAATAGTATCGATGTCACATTCTTCAAGTTCTTCCCCCTCATATTCATCAACTAGACTCAAGCCAGCATCATATACTTCCTCGATGCCATCTTCAATGGGTTTCGGGTCAGTGGTAATCGGGTCAACTGATTCTAGGCTTGTCATACCTAACCGTTCTTCCTCATTGGTAGGCTTGGGTTCTCCCTCATTAATGTCATCCTTAGGATTCTTACCACTTAGCTGTGCACAAGCCAGTCCTATGCATGGGCACTGACAAGATTTATGGCCTCTTTCTCCACAAAACAAACATTCTTGAGATATAGGAACCTGGGTCACACTGGGTTTCAAGCTAGTAGAGACCTTACTTGGGCATGGGTGTGGATCTAAATGGTTTGATCTAGAAGACTTGGGTTGTTGAGTGACTGGTCTAGAATATTGTAAGGACCTCTCATAGACACGATCTACACTATAGATATCATGGTTAGGCTTCCTAAGGTTATGCTCGGGATGACGGTATAAGGTCCTCCTAGGTTCCTGGCATGGGTGAGGTTGGGGCCTATTAAATTTTGGATCAGAGGTCCAATTTTGATGTCTACATTTCTCAAGTACTTGGACTCGATCCCTAAACTGGGAAAAACCCTCATTCATATCCTGACTCAATTTGGTCATACTTTCGGTAAGATTTCTAACCATGGCCTCTAAATCTGGTTGGGTTTGACTAGGTTGGTAGTGTACTCCATTCCGGGTAGACATGATGATGCAAGCAAGCTCACAGAAAGAGACTCAACTGAAACGACTACGGGCTAACTAGGCCTAGAGCCCAAACTAGATGCCCAATCAGAGTGGCAAGCTAGCCTATAGTAACTCAGGACTCAGCCAGGCAGGTGTAAGGGGAGTGTTAGGTCCCTAGATGCCAATCCTAGACACCAATCAGAGATTGGCCAGGTAGGCGGACCAGCACACAAGCCCTTCAGGATGGAATCCCTGAACCACCATTCTAGACACTGAGTACAAAGCACACACAGAGTAACCAGACAAACTGACTCAACACTAGCCTTGACCCGACTTGTTGATGTCCCTAGCCCACTAGGGCAAATTAGGTCTAATGAATTTTAAGATTAAAGGCTTAGGTTCGAATGAGTGGGTGGTGGTTTTGGGCTAAGGAGAGGTTATCAACTCCTCCCCTTATCTTAGATGCTCAAATGCCCTTAAGATGAATTAAGAGATGATCACTCAAAAATAATTGAATTACAGAAATACAAAAATAGAGTTGCAGTAATTTAATTCTCAAAAATCTCACTGAAACCAATAAATCACAGGAAAATTATGTAAAATAGTTTCAATTATACTGGTTTCAGCAAAATAAAAATCACTGAATTTGGAGTTACTTGCAGTGATAAATAATTCTTACAACAGGGCAATTACAGGTTGAAAACAGAGTACTTCCCCGTTTACAATTCCTGCTACGAAGTTGTAACGCAACGGATCCCCTACACGCCCTAGGAACACCCCGTGGAATGGAAAGAGGAGGTTTGTACCTCGCTTCGTTCCTAGGACCGGACGTCCTGGGGAGTCTACTTCGAGCAGACAAAGTAAAAAGAGAGAGACTCAAACAAGCAATCGAAACAGAAACCCTAGACAAGGCTCTGATACCAAAAATGATGCAGAACGGAAGCTCTGATACCAAAATGATGCAGAACGGAAGCTCTGATACCAAAAATGATGCAGAACAAAGAACAAAGAAGCGTATGCGGAAGTAAAATTAAGATTAATTCTTTTTTTTTTATTTCAGAAATTGGCTTCGACTCAAAGTAAAGTTAAACTAAGTTGATGGAAACTAGGTAAGGATTGAAAGCATAATTTAGAAGAAGCTAAGTTATCAGAGTAGTTCAAAAGTAACGGATCGCTGGGGGTTGAGAAACTCCCAGACCTAGGGTTTCGCTCTGAACTTTCAACAGGACAGAAATAAAGAGAAGAGATGGTTTACCAACCAAACAGTGATCTCACAGAATTTGGGTGGAAGAACTCTCTCGAGCAGATTGTTGGATCCTCGGATTTGGCTATCTTCGTAATGGATCCTCCAATACTGGTCTTGTGGCTGGGTCGGCTTCTCCTGGACTCAAGATCTGGGAAGAAGAAAAACAAGTGATGGATTCAGAGACTCAGGGAAGGATTTACCAGTTCGAAGAACTTGAAGGCTGATGTCGCTGAGATCCGGATTCTCTTGAAGGCTGATTCGACTCTCTCTGGAAAGAGCTTTGGATCTGAAGTACCCGGACTGTAGCTGGATGCTGGTGGTCGGCCTGGACTTGGAGAGAGAGGCCGTGGGAGGTGGGATAGGCTAGGGTTTGGTGGATTGAGATGGATGGTGGGCGGCTAGGGTGATAGAGTAGAAGTGGCTAACCTAGGGTTTCGGTTTTGGAGATCTCACACCTCCTCAAGGTTCCTGGGGAACCCGGATTTACTCCCTCATGGAGCTCTACACCTGGATGCAAGTGCGGAAGAGAGAAAACACAGAGTTTGCTCACTAAAAAAAGTCTATATGTCACAACCAGAAGGGTTTGTCTCAAGTTGGAGACCAAATCAAGTATGCAAACTTAAAAAATCCATATATGGATTAAAGCAAGCATCGAGGAGTTGGAACATCCATTTTGATGAAGCAATCAGAGAGTTTGGTTTCATTAAAAATGTGGATGAACTTTGTGTGTATAAAAAGACAAATGGGAGTGTAATTATCTTTTTGGTTCTGTATGTCGATAACTTACTTATCATTGGGAATGATATTCCAATGTTACAATCGATCAAAACTTGGCTATCATCAAAGTGTTCCATGAAGGATCTAGGAGAGGTATCCTATATATTAGGAATAAAGATCTATAGAGATAGATCTAAGAGGATGCTAGGCTTATCCCAATCCAGGAACATTAACTTAGTGTTGAAGAGATTCAACATGGATGGAAGTAAGAGGGGTTACTTATCTATGAGTCAAGACATACATATCTCCAAGAAAATGTCTCCTAAGATATCGGAAGAAAGAAAGAGGATGGCTACGATTCCTTATTCTTCGGCTATAGGATCGATTATGTATGCCATGTTATGTACCAGGCCTGATGTTGCTTATACCTTGGGCATAATAAGCAGGTTTTAGGCAGATCCAGTAGAGGATCATTAGAAAGTTGTGAAAAGTATTCTTGAGTACCTGAGAAGCACTAAGGATGTTTTTCTTCTATATGGTGGATCAGAATTAAAACTTGAAGGATATATAGATTCTAGTTTTCAATCAAATTTAGATGATAATAAATCCATATCAGGGTATATCTTTACCCTATATGGTGATGCAGTGAGTTGGAAAAGTACAAAGCAGCCGACTGAGTTGACTCAGTCACTACGGCAGAATACATAGGTGCAAGTGAAGCTGCAAAGGAAGCTGTCTAGATGAAGAAATTTATTATGAAATTGGGCGTGGTTCCTGAAATACAGCAATCAGTGCTACTATATTGTGATAACACTGGAGCTGTTGTGTAAGCTAAGGGACCAAGGTCTCATCATAAGTTGAAGCACATCCTAAGACGTTTCCACCTCATTTGAGAAATCATAGGAAGACAAGATGTTATCATCGAACGAGTTGTACAAAGAATAATATAGCAGACCCATTCACTAAAGCACTACCTCAGCAGTAGTTTGATCGCCACTTAGATTATATGGGTATAAAATACAAGGGTGATTGGCTTTAATGCAAGTGGGTGATTGAAAGAAAAGTTCCCTAAAAGTCAATCTTTGTAAGGATACTTTTGTAATCTTCTAACTCTTGTATGACATTATTGTATTAATAAAAGGTATTTTGTTTCATCATACTGTTGTGTCTTATTTAAAGATTATGATAAACCCCGTAAGTTAGGGCAAATGAATTAGGATTATGATGAAGATCATAATGGTGAGTCCTAAGTTCCTATAAACCCTAATCTAAAATGTTCCTAGTCGTTGGATCATTGATTCGGGAATTGATGCTTCCAAAAAGACTAGTTTATCCTATGTATGCTTAATAGAGAGGGTGGTTGGTCTCACAGCCACTTGTATAGAGACACTAATATAAGGATAATGGTGCTCATTAGGATATGAGTTCACTGAATAGATCCGCACTGAGAATATCTTATGGAAGTCTTATACTTATCAAGAGATAGTTCTCATAGTGGGAGCTGTGCAAGTGATCTTTAGACCTGAAATCATCATGGTTTCTTATGCATACTAAGCCATATTTTGGTTCATACTCATTTATGACAATAAGTCATGTACGGGGTGTTCTCGGATATGGTGGAAGGTGTATGAAGGATATGAGTGGATCAACAAGAAACGATCATTCCTAGTAAGAGAAAATATTATCCCAAGTAATCTCTTAGGGTTATGATGGAGATCATAATGATGAGACCTAAGTTCTTATAAACCCTAATCTAAAATGTTCCTAGTTGTTGGATCATCGATTCGGGAATCGATGCTTCCGGAAAGACTAGTTTATCCTATATATACTTGATGGAGAGGGTGGTTGGTCTCACAACCACTTGTGTAGAGATACTAATGTTATGGTTTCCGGTGCACCGCAGCGGAAGTGTAATTTCAAAATGATGAAATTTGCACCGAAATCCCTTAGCCAAGATCTCCTTATTTCGAATTAAAACATACATACTAACATTCAAACATAGATTGTTAGAATTAGAGTACCAACCTGTAATCGCTAATTCCAACAAAGTTGATGTTGAAGGGGCTGATTGAATTCACCAGGCATCCAAGTGTCCGCCCTCCGATGGTGATCCACACAGAGCAGTGATCAAGACAACTCTATCTTCTTTTCAAAGGTTCCTTCTATTGAATTCTTCTTCCTAGAACTCAATTGCTTGGATTATGGCTTGAATTCCTCCACACAAAGGCTTGCTTTCCTTTCCTTGACTCCTTCTCCTCCTTCCACCAAGACCTTAGCCCTTTAGACACCCTTGTCTTGAAGAAAAAGACCTTGTCCTAAGAGGACATAGGCTTGTCTTAAGTTGGAGGAGAAATTAAGACAATGATGTCTTAATGTATGAAAGAAAGGAAGAAATCAGAACTTCTTTCTTTCCTTTACCGTCGGAGACTTTTACTTTTATTCTTGTTCAGTAGCAGAGTTTCGACAGAGGTTTACTCTGTAGAGGAAACAATGCAAGAGCAAGAAAAAATAAAAGAGTCTTCAGGAGAGGAAGAAAAAAAAAAATATTATTATCTTTGTTCTGATTTTCCCGACCCTTTAAATAGAAATCAGATAGGCGCCTACACACCTCTCCGTAATCTCTTTCTCACGCCCTTTCCAATTTCTCACGCCCCATCCTCCCATCTCATGGCCTTCCAGATTAAATCCCACAGCTCTTCTTAAAGGAAAAACCGCGGTGTTTTAAAAGGAAGGAAGTCGCGACTTTTCATCTCCGAAGAGATGTTATTTCGCGCGCCCGGGAGGAGTTAGCGCTTTCTTTCTTTCTCAAAATCCCATCAGCCATTGGATTCTCATCCAAGGGGGGAGAGATGGTGCGCTAATCACTTAAGAAGGAGGCCGCCCAAATAAAAACATCGGAGAATTTATTTGGGGCGCGCCAAGAGTCCATGCGCCATGGACTCTTTCTTAAGGCGCGCCAAGAGTCCATATGCGCATGGACTCTTGGTGTTTGGCGTGAAAAATAAAGGGGGCGGGTGGGGAGGCTAGCCAAGCTACATGGCTAGCCAATAGGGTTAGCCATATTCCCGTTTTCTTAATTAGGGTCTAATTAGGTCCAATTAGAACCCAATTTGAACCAATCCGGAACCCTAATTCGAATCCGATCCGAATAGAAGCTAGGGCTTGCAACACCTGCTAGAGTGTTATCTTGCAAAGACGAT
This sequence comes from Areca catechu, assembly GCA_021397845.1. Taxonomy (NCBI): domain Eukaryota; kingdom Viridiplantae; phylum Streptophyta; class Magnoliopsida; order Arecales; family Arecaceae; genus Areca; species Areca catechu. The sequence continues at coordinate 75,735,556 of CM038043.1, read as the reverse complement.
TTAATTCCAAATTAAACTCTTGATCAATCCTCTTAAGTGTGTGACCCATTGGGTTCCACATCTAGCTAGCAGTGGGTTCGAATACAAGTTGACCTAATTTAATTAGAACTCTTTCTAATCGATTTAGGTCAATCCGGGCTTACCCGAATCGATCAATTAGGATTCTTCCTAACATGTGATCTTTGAACTTGATCAACCCATAAGACAAGATTGACGTCTAGCAACGTGTCATGTCTACCCGGAAGATATGGAAATTCTGGTGAAATACCAAAATTACCCTTCAGTAGAGAGTTACCGTACAATTAAATCTTTCGATCAGCCTGCACCCAAAATATAACTATGGATATGGATATATGTCAAATCCAATATTATATTTATTTCTAGCTCAATCTTATAATGATGATTATTCGATTATCTTGATATTAGAAACCGTTTCTAATATCTTCACTTTGATCAAAGATTCCCTGAATCATCATGCGATTGTTGACTAGCTGGATGCAATCTCCTCTTACTAAGAGTGATCGATTCCTTGTTGACCCACTCATTACCTTCATATCCAATTCACCATTCCCAATATTAATCCTGTGCATGTCTCAGTGTCATGATTAGGATTGAACCAAAGAATGGGTTCATGTACATAAGGTACTTATGGCAGTCTCAGGTCAAAAGATTACTTGTACCACTCCCACTATGAGAACCTTCTATTGACATGTAGCTAAGACTCCATTAGATGTTCTCAAGTTGGATCATATCAGTGAACTCATTCTCCAATGAGCACCCACATCCCAGTATTAGTGTCATACACAAGTGACTGTGAGAGCAGTCACCCTTTCCAGTATACCCGGGATGTGCTAGTCTTATCGGAAAACCCTGATCCCCTACTCAGAGTTCCTTTGACTAGGAATACTTTAGATTAAGGTTTTAAGATTTTAGGTCTCACTGGTATGATCTCATCATAACCCTAAAATCATAGCCCTAATCCATGGGGTTCATCATATAATAAACATAGCGTATGATAAAATAATGCCTTTATTTAGAAAAATTGTCAATTACAATGGTTTGGGAGATACAACAGAGATTGGTTTGTTGGGCATATCCCTTTCAATCTCCCACTTGCACTAAAGCCAATCGCCTTTGAATCTTAATCCCATACATTCTAGGTGGCGATCAAAATCTCGCTGTGGTAGAGCCTTAGTGAACGGGTCTGCTACATTGTTCTTTGTATCAACTCTATCTATGTAGACATCTTGTCTCTCTACTATTTCTCGGACAAGATGGAAGCGTCTCAGAATGTGCTTGGACTTATGATGAGCTCTTGGTTCCTTAGCTTGAGCAACGGCCCCAGTGTTGTCACAGTAAAGTGGCACTGGGTTTTCAATTTGAGGAACAACACCCAACTCTGTGATGAACTTCTTCATCCAGACTGCTTCCTTGATGGCTTCACTAACAGCTATGTATTCTGCCTCTGTGGTTGAGTCAGCTACAGTCTGCTGCTTGGTACTCTTCCAACTCACTGCTCCACCATTTAGGGTAAAAACATATCCCGAAATGGATTTGCTATCATCAGGGTCTGATTGAAAACTAGAATCAGAATAAGCTTCTAGTTTAAGATCAGAACCACCATAAACCAGAAAAATATCCTTAGTCCTTCTTAGGTACTTAAGAATATTTTTAACTGCTTTCCAATGATCCTCTCCTGGATCAGCCTGAAACCTACTGACAATGCCTAAAGCATATGCCACATCAGGCCTGGTACATAACATGGCATACATTATGGATCCTATTGCCGAAGCATAGGGTATAGAATTCATTCTATCTCTTTCTTCAGGTGTCTTAGGAGACATCCTTTTAGAAAGATGTATGCCTTGACTTATAGGAAGATAACCTCTTTTACTTCCTTCCATGCTGAATCTTTTCAGCACTAAGTCAATGTACCTAGATTGGGATAAACCTAGCATCCTCCTAGATCTATCTCTATAGATCTTAATACCTAGTATATAGGATGCTTCTCCCAAATCTTTCATGGAAAACTGGTTTGATAGCCAAACCTTGACTGATTACAACATTGGGATATCATTCCCAATGAGGAGTATGTCATCTACATACAGAACCAAGAAGACTATGGCACTCCCACTAGTCTTCTTATAAACACAGGGTTCATCCATATTTTTGATAAAACCAAATCTTTTAATAGTTTCATCAAAGCGGATGTTCCAACTCCTGGAAGCTTGCTTTAATCCATAAATGGATTTCTTTAGCTTGCATACTTGATTAGGTTTATTCTTTGAAATAAAACCTTCTGGCTGTGACATGTAGACTTCTTCCTCAAGGAAACCATTGAGGAATGCAGTCTTCACATCCATCTGCCATATCTCATAATCATGGTATGCTGCTATAGCAAGTAAAATCCGAATTGATTTTAGCATGGCAACAGGTGAAAATGTTTCATCATAATCAATTCCCTGTTTTTGTCTAAAACCTTTAGCCACTAATCTGGCTTTATAGGTTTCAACTTGGCCATCAGCCCCAATCTTTTTCTTATAGACCCATTTACACCCAATAGGATTAACACCCTCTGGTGCATCAACCAAAGACCATACTTGGTTTACATACATAGAGTCTACTTCGGATTCCATGGCTTCTTGCCATTTATCTGAGTCAGTACTCAAGATAGCTTCCGTATAGGTCAGAGGTTCATCATTTTGAATGACTTGAGCTTCATTATTCTCAATAATAAACCCATACCTCTCAGGTGCCCGTGGCACTCTGTCAGACCTACGAGGAGGAGTTTTGTGTTCTGGTTCTGTCCTAACTATATGTTCTAATGGTTGAGAATTGTCTATCTGTATTTCTTGCACTTCTCCAAGTTCAATTGTTCTACCATTGCCCTTTTCCAAAATGAACTCTTTTTCTAGAAAAGTGGCATGCCTGCTAACAAAAGTCTTTTGTTCAGTAGGATGGTAGAATAGATATCCTCTACCTTCTTTAGGATATCCTACAAATAGACATTTATCCGCTCTAGGTTCCAACTTATGTCCAAAATTTCTTTTAACATAAGCTGGACATCCCCATACCTTAAAATATTTAAGATATGGTTTCTTTCCACTCCAAATTTCATATGGAGTACTAACAACGGATTTAGAAGGTACCTTGTTCAGAATATAAACAGCAGTTTCTAGGGCATGACCCCAGAAGGAAATGGGCAAATTTATGAAGCACATCATGGATCGTACCATATCTAATAAGGTACGATTCCTCCTTTCAGCTATACCATTTAGCTGTGGTGTATAAGGAGGGGTCCATTCAGAAAGGATTCCATTAACTTTAAGATAGTCTAAAAACTCCATGGATAAGTATTCTCCTCCTCGATCAGAACGAAGAACTTTAATACTTTTCCCGGTTTGTTTTTCGACCATACTTTGATACTCTTTAAATTTATCAAAGGCTTCAGATTTGTGTTTCATAAGATACACATATCCGAACCTAGATAAATCATCTGTAAAAGTGATAAAATATGAGTATCCTCCTCTGGCCTGAGTTGTCATTGGACCACATACATCAGTATGTATAAGTCCTAATAACTCAGTTGACCTTTCCCCATGTCCAGTGAATGGAGTTTTTGTCATCTTACCCATGAGACATGATTCGCAAGTTCCTAATGATTCATACTCATAAGGATCAAGGAATTTTTCCTTGTATAACTTGCTAATCCTAGACTCATTAACATGACCAAGTCTATGATGCCAAAGTAAAGTATCATTAAAGTCTTTTCTTTTCCTTTTAGTATTGACATGAAAAATACTATCATTGGAAGAAAGAGTTAAGAGCCCATTGCTAAATATGCCAGAACAAATAATTTTATTAGATAACATTATTGAGCATCCAGTGCTCGTTACATCCATTACATATCCTTGTTTTAATAACAAAGGAATAGATATAATGTTCTTAATAATCTTTGGCATATAGTAACAATTCTCTAGCTCCAAGATCTTCCCTGAAGGCAACTTCAGAATATAGGTCCCTACAGCTTCTGCTTGGATGATATCACCACCAGCACCGTAGAGATTGAAGTCGCCTTCCTTCAATACTTTAAGCTTGTGGAGGTCCTGCAAAGATTTGCATATATGGTAACCACAAGCGGTATCCAATACCCAAGTATTTGATATAGACGAATTTAATGTCAATATAGTATGTATCTCATACATACCTTTTGGTGCGTCTGCCGCACCAGGCTTCACAGTTGCAAGGTAAGCCTTGCAATTCCTTTTCCAATGTCCCGCTTTGCCGCAAAAGAAACAGGTTGACTGTTTTGAGGCCTTCTTTCCTTTCTTGTTCTTATTGATGCCACCCTTAGGGTTTAGTCTCCTGCTAAAACCCTTTTTGCCTGATTTCTTCTTATTGGTCTTATCAACAAGAAGAAGTGGAGCCTTTTCTTTCTTAACGTGGCTCTCTACTGTTTTTAACATATTTAACAGCTCAGGCAAGGAAGTGTTCAGTTTGTTCATGTGATAATTCAAGACAAACTAAGAAAATGACTCCGGGAGTGATTGCAGGATTAAATCCTGATTCAGCTCCCCATCCATAATAAACCCTAATTGACCTAATCTGGTGATTAAGTCAATTACCTTCAGAACATGATCCTGAACGGATGTACCCTCTGTCATCCTAGCACGGAATAACTGCTTAGATATTTCGTATCTAGCAGTTCTGCTTTGTTCTCCATAAAGCTCCTTTAAATTGAGCATTATGGATTGAGTATCCATGCTTTCATGCTGCCTCTGTAACTCATTGGTCATAGAGGCCAGTATGATACACTTGACAGTGAGGGAGTCATTCTGCCACATTTTGTATGTGGCCATATCTTCCTGTGTGGCATCATCCCCTAGTGGATTAAGACTAGGGGTATCAAGAATATAAGAAAGTTTTTCTGAACTCAGTACAATCTTTAAGTTTCTCAACCAGTCCACATAGTTTGGACCAGTCAATTTGTTGGTATCTAAGATGCTTCTCAGTGATAATGAAGATGCCATTTATCTACATTTAATTAAGAACAATACATAAGCAAACAACCATGAAATGACTTACATAATTAAATTAGGTCTTCAATTTAATTATGTCTCCCACTATTTTATCAAAAATCATAGCCCTCACTATGATAATCGAGAAGAACCCTGATCGGTTTTCTTAGTGAGATCGAGATCCTTATAATTTATAAAAGATCTTGCAGACAACACAACAAATCTTTTATAAGTTCAAAGGTAGGAAACTCTTCCAATTATATCTCATATAATTCTCAAAAATAACTTGGCCTCTAGAACATTATAAGTCTTGCAGAAAACACAACAAACCATAATGTTCTAGTTAAGTCAAGACCCTTTCATTTCTATACAGTCAATATTCAAATATAATGCCCTTGTAGATAACACAACAAGGCATTATACTGAATATACTGTAAGCATATTTTGCACTAGACCAATATTATGTCAATCACCCTATTAGGTCTTGCAGATAACACAACAAACCTAATGTGGTTCATAACACAGTAATGATCCAGCATGAAGGAAGGCCAACATATAGCATTTTTTTAACACTAAGCATATAAGTCAAGATTTAAATATAATCAAATCGGCCAGGCAAGTGGAAGAGATGTGGGAGTCCCCCCGTTGCTTTCCTAGACACCAATAAAAATTGGCCAGGTCAGTCAACGGAACCAATTAAAAACCACGATTCTCTTTACCTTCCCAGAACCACCTTTCTAGACACCGAATGATCAATTGTTCATCATGACTAGTGATGCTTATTAGTTAAATATGCTATGACTTAATATGATTTTAAGAAGAGGGCTTTATAAAATTGCCAGCACATTCTTACATAAAAAATATATCATAATAATATGAATCTGATAAACATATATGTGCTAAGTGTGTCATCATACTAGGACAACCATTTACCACATAATGGATCCACCATTATGCCAGGGCAACCTTATTTCAGTATGATGACTTCAAAACTAATCATATCACTATAATAATTAGGGTTTGAGTGAAAAACCCTAATTAGTGGCATACATCAAAACATTAATTATCATATATGCATTCCTTAAATTATGCTAAGTGTATCAGCATTCAAGGGTTTAAAACCCTAATTTCGATACTACAACAAAAATGCATATAAATAATTTTCATATGTTTTAACTGTAATAAGGATGGCTCTGATACCACTGTTGTGGTTTCCGGTGCACCGCAGCGGAAGTGTAATTTCAAAATGATGAAATTTGCACCGAAATCCCTTAGCCAAGATCTCCTTATTTCGAATTAAAACATACATACTAACATTCAAACATAGATTGTTAGAATTAGAGTACCAACCTGTAATCGCTAATTCCAACAAAGTTGATGTTGAAGGGGCTGATTGAATTCACCAGGCGTCCAAGTGTCCGCCCTCCGATGGTGATCCACACAGAGCAGTGATCAAGACAACTCTATCTTCTTTTCAAAGGTTCCTTCTATTGAATTCTTCTTCCTAGAACTCAATTGCTTGGATTATGGCTTGAATTCCTCCACACAAAGGCTTGCTTTCCTTTCCTTGACTCCTTCTCCTCCTTCCACCAAGACCTTGGCCCTTTAGACACCCTTGTCTTGAAGAAAAAGACCTTGTCCTAAGAGGATATAGGCTTGTCTTAAGTTGGAGGAGAAATTAAGACAATGATGTCTTAATGTATGAAAGAAAGGAAGAAATCAGAACTTCTTTCTTTCCTTTACCGTCGAAGACTTTTACTTTTATTCTTGTTCAGTAGCAGAGTTTCGACAGAGGTTTACTCTATAGAGGAAACAATGCAAGAGCAAGAAAAAATAAAAGAGTCTTCAGGAGAGGAAGAAAAAAAAAAAATATTATTATCTTTGTTCTGATTTTCCCGACCCTTTAAATAGAAATCAGATAGGCGCCTACACACCTCTCCGTAATCTCTTTCTCACGCCCTTTCCAATTTCTCATGCCCCATCCTCCCATCTCATGGCCTTCCAGATTAAATCCCACAGCTCTTCTTAAAGGAAAAACCGCGGTGTTTTAAAAGGAAGGAAGTCGCGACTTTTCATCTCCGAAGAGATGTTATTTCGCGCGCCCGGGAGGAGTTAGCGCTTTCTTTCTTTCTCAAAATCCCATCAGCCATTGGATTCTCATCCAAGGGGGGAGAGATGGTGCGCTAATCACTTAAGAAGGAGGCCACCCAAATAAAAACATCGGAGAATTTATTTGGGGCGCGCCAAGAGTCCATGCGCCATGGACTCTTTCTTAAGGCGCGCCAAGAGTCCATATGCGCATGGACTCTTGGTGTTTGGCGTGAAAAATAAAGGGGGCGGGTGGGGAGGCTAGCCAAGCTACATGGCTAGCCAATAGGGTTAGCCATATTCCCGTTTTCTTAATTAGGGTCTAATTAGGTCCAATTAGAACCCAATTTGAACCAATCCGGAACCCTAATTCGAATCCGATCCGAATAGAAGCTAGGGCTTGCAACACCTGCTAGAGTGTTATCTTGCAAAGACGATTTAATTCCAAATTAAACTCTTGATCAATCCTCTTAAGTGTGTGACCCATTGGGTTCCACATCTAGCCAACAGTGGGTTCGAATACAAGTTGACCTAATTTAATTAGAACTCTTTCTAATCGATTTAGGTCAATCCGGGCTTACCCGAATCGATCAATTAGGATTCTTCCTAACATGTGATCTTTGAACTTGATCAACCCACAAGACAAGATTGACGTCTAGCAACGTGTCATGTCTACCCGGAAGATATGGAAATTCTGGTGAAATACCAAAATTACCCTTCAGTAGAGAGTTACCGTACAATTAAATCTTTCGATCAGCCTGCACCCAAAATATAACTATGGATATGGATATATGTTAAATCCAATATTATATTTATTTCTAGCTCAATCTTATAATGATGATTCGATTATCTTGATATTAGAAACCGTTTCTAATATCTTCACTTTGATCAAAGATTCCCTGAATCATCATGCGATTGTTGACTAGCTGGATGCAATCTCCTCTTACTAAGAGTGATCGATTCCTTGTTGACCCACTCATTACCTTCATATCCAATTCACCATTCCCAGTATTAATCCTGTGCATGTCTCAGTGTCATGATTAGGATTGAACCAAAGAATGGGTTCATGTACATAAGGTACTTATGGCAGTCTCAGGTCAAAAGATTACTTATACCACTCCCACTATGAGAACCTTCTATTGACATGTAGCTAAGACTCCATTAGATGTTCTCAAGTTGGATCATATCAGTGAACTCATTCTCCAATGAGCACCCACATCCCAGTATTAGTGTCATACACAAGTGACTGTGAGAGCAGTCACCCTTTCCAGTATACCCGGGATGTGCTAGTCTTATCGGAAAACCCTGATCCCCTACTCAGAGTTCCTTTGACTAGGAATACTTTAGATTAAGGTTTTAAGATTTTAGGTCTCACTGGTATGATCTCATCATAACCCTAAAATCATAGCCCTAATCTATGGGGTTCATCATATAATAAACACAGCGTATGATAAAATAATGCCTTTATTTAGAAAAATTGTCAATTACAATGGTTTGGGAGATACAACAGAGATTGGTTTGTAGGGCATATCCCTTTCAACTAATATAAGGATAAGGATACTTATTAGGGTATGAGTTCACTAAACTGATCCGCACTAAGAATATCTTATGGAAGTCTTACTACTTATCAAGAGATAGTTCTCATAGTGGGAGTTGTGCAAGTGATCTTTAGACCTGAGATCACCATGGTTCCTTATGCACACTAAGCCATGTTTTGGTTCATACTCATTCATGACAATGAGTCATGTACGGGGTGTTCTCAGATATGGTGGAAGGTGTATGAAGGATGTGAGTGGATCAACAAGGAACGATCATTCCTAGTAAGAGAAAATGTTATCCCAAGTAATCTTTTCGATTGATGACTCATGAAGTTTTTAATCAAAGCAGGATGAGATTAAAAGTATTTACTAATCAGTCATCAGCAGAGTCTTCATTATCCATTGAGATTCGAAATGACTAAGTGCTAGGGTTTGACAATTATCCATACACTTATTCGAGATAAAGGGAGATCGAAAGATTGAGTTGCACGGTAACTTTTCACTGAAGGGTATTTTGGTACTTTTTACCAAATTTCTTATCTTTTAAGTAGGTATGATACATTGCTAGACATCAATCATGTCTTGTAGGTTTTCATGAATCAAATTGGATGAATTCATGAGTCAATTTGGAAATTGGTTCAAATTGGCAACTTGGGTTAGCCTTATTTGACCTAATTTGGTTAATCAATTTTAATTAGATCGAAACAGCTTGGACCTGGACCTACTACTGGCTAGATATGGAATCCAAAGGGTCACACACATTAGAGAATTGGCCTAGGAAGTCAATTGATATTTTATTAGGGTCATGGGATCCTAATTGCTTAGCTAAATTACATACTCGCATGTGTAAGCTAACCCTAGCTCCTAACCCAATTGAATTGGGTCTATAAGGTTGCGTAATGGGCTGACCAATTTGAGGAAATCCTAAATTGGGTTGAGTCCAAAGTAGGGCAGTAATTATTTGGTTTTATCCAGATTTATTAAGCCTTTATCATATTTATTTGAAGAGTCATAAGTTGAAGGGACTCTTGGTGCCAATTAGATAATGCATGAGATATGTTGGCACGCAGAAGGACCTAGAGTCCTTCTACTTATGAAAATTGGTTTCCACATGAAACAAGGCATCCCTAGCCTTATCCCATGTCTGATTGCATTGGCTTTTTACCGATGGAAAGAAGGATTGGGCGGTGAGGAAAATTGGCGTGCACAAGTGAAGGGTTGCGTCCCTTCATGGTTGCCACAATAATTCAAACCAAGAGTCCTTCTTCATCAAAAGACTTGATCCCTTGGATAAGCCACTTGTTTTCCCATGCCATCAATAGTCCTATCTGCTGGTTACATGCCACTTGGCATGAGGACAAAAGGCCAAAATTATCCAAAGGACTCGTATAAGGCTTTTAGCGCATGAAGAGTTGACGTTTCAACATAAGACTGCTTCTTCATGAAGGGTCTTATATGATCTATTATTTGATAGATAAAAGGCTGATGAAGAGTCATATTTGGTGCCCCCCATCTCCTATTTAAAGCCCTCAGTGTTTATGCCGAAGAAATAAGAATTATCTTTCTTTCTTACACTCTACTAACTTATCCTCCTTGTCTCTTCCTTCCCTTGTTAGAACATAGATCTTTCCTTAAGACAAGTTCACCATTCTAAGACAAGGTTTTAGGAAGAGAATTAGGAAGCGATAAAGAGAGTAAAGAAAGGTTTAGGAGAGGGCTTAGAGTATTCTACTGGACAGCAAGGGTCTGAGCAAGGAAGGAGAGGCTGCCAAAGGAAGAAAGGCCATTAAAGGAGTCCCAGTGGATTAAGCAACCTACTAAGAAGTGGTTCCTAGGTTCAATTCCTGTGTGGATCACCTATGGTGGGCATGCACTTGTGTGCCTAGTGGAAAGAAGAAGGAATTAGCATTCCAGGTATTTTTCCAAATCTTGTTTGAATGACTTGTTAATTGTAATGAATAAGTGGTCTTGGGCTTAGGGTTTCTATTTGTTGAAGTTTCAAAATGAAATTTTTTAAAATCTATTCTTTCGCTATGCCACCGAAACCCAATGCTATAGTACATTATGGGCAAGCTGCAAATAAGAAAAAATAGAAGTCAGTCAAAAAAGAAAGCTGCTTAATAGAAGAAAAAAGTAGTGGGGTGAAAAAACTTACTCCAATGAGGGCCTAATAAATGGAAGAAAGAATCTCGTCCATAAGATGCGCTTTCTACCCCTTCTAGTCCCAAGGAGGTTTACTTTTATCAACTCTAGCACTACACAGAGATCATGCAAGGCTAAATCATTAGGCCCCACCTCAATCTCATGAAGGAAGGAGAGGGGAGGGATGCTTCAGCACCCAAGGGAACTTGTGTGGCATTCCCTCAAGAGAGCTCGACCGCTATTGAGACTGAGGAAGAACCCGAGTGCCTTAGCATCTACAACTAGAAAGCTGCTAGAGAAACCAAAAGTACCACCACCTCATCATCATCGACAGGGGTAATGGAGTTTCTTGATCATGGTGCTGAGACTCTTACCACTACCATGGGACTGAAATAATAGTGCCATAAAAGTCAATCATACTTTTATAAAATAGGGGCTTATCTGTAAAATTCTCCTACCTTATGTATGATATTAATAAAAGGCATTTTATTTCATCATATGCTGTGTCTTATACTTTGTTATTTTAAGATTATGATGAATTCTATAAATTAGGGCAATGATTTTAGAATTATGATGGATTTCATAACAGTGAGACCTAAGATCTTATTAACTCTAATCTAAAATATTCCTAGTCATAGGATCATCGAGTCAGGGATCAATATTTTTGGAGAGACTAGTACATCCTATGTATGCTCAATGGAGAGAGTAGTTGGTCTCATGATCACTTGTGTAAGACACTAATACAAGAATGTGGATGCTCATTAGGGTTTGAGTTCACTGAATTGATCCATCATGAGAACATCTTATGGAAGTCTTATTTACTTGTCAAAAGATATTCTCTTAGTGAAAGTTATGCAAGTGATCATTAGACCTGAGATCACTATGGTATCTTATACACATGAATCCATATTTTGGTTTATACTCATTCATAACTTAGTCATGTACGGGATGTTCATGGATATAGTGAATTGTGTTTGAAGGTTATGAATAGGTCAACAAGGAATCAATCACTCTTAGTAAGAAAAGTATTTATTCCATGCAATCTTATCAAATGATGATTCAAAAAGGCTTTAATCAAAGCAAGATGAAATTAGAAAAAAATTTCTAATCTTTCATCGATCGAGTCTTCATTAGTGATTTGATGTTCAAATAAATAAAGTATGAGGGTTTGATAATTTTTCATACCCATCAGTTATTCGGGATAAAGAAAGATCGAAGGATTGATTTGTATGGTAACTTACTACTAAAAGATATTTTAATAATTTTTATCAAATTTCTCATCTTCTGGGTAGGCATGATATATTGCTAGATTTCAATCATGTCTTGTAGGTTATCATGAATTAAATTGATTGAGTTCAAGAGTCAATTTGAAAGATGGTTCAAATTTATAACTAGAGTTAGCTCGATTTAACCTAATTTGATTAGTTAATTTCTAATTAAACTAAATCAACATAAACCTAGACCTATTACTAGCTAGATAAATAGAACAAAGGGTCACACACATTAAAAAATTAATTAAAAAGTTAATTTATATTTTTATTAGGATCATAGGATCCTAATTGGCTAGCTAATTAACATACCGGCATATATTGCCTAGCCTAACTCCTAACCTAATTAGATTGGGTTTAAATGCCTACTGTTGCCGCCAGGATCATCGTGGCCCGTAGCTACTGCCAGCGTCAGAGTGCACTCTCCTCGTTTCCTGGTGGTCCTCTGGTCATGGACCTGCAAAATAGGGGTTAGTGACCCGGGCCAGGGATTCTAGTGGGGGCACTCCAACGGTCAAGTCAGTGACGATCCAGGGGAATAAATCATCCTGGTCATGCCCCTCTTGATGGACTCTGCACTAGGAGGAGTAAAGGATGTGTGTGAAGATGGAAACGTTACAGGGGGAGAATGATAGCGGGGACAGAGGGGTTCCCTGTTCCTCCGTGTCTCCTTATTTCACTCATTTCCCATCGACTATGGTGGTGGTGGTGATGCTTCGCCCTCTTGGTCGAGCTTGCGCTTGTGTTGGTGGTACCATGCCCCTCTTCTTGGTGGGGGTTGCACCTCTCTTTTTTTTTATTCTGGCTTGTGTTTTTTCCTGTGTGTTGGGGTTGTTGTGTTACCTCAGAGTTTGTTGCAACTAGGTTACCGTTGGGCGCTTGTCTCGGGATCCCCGCCGGGCTGTCAAGCACATGCGGTGGTGTCCCGAGGAGTCTTTCCTGATTCATGATAAGGGGAGTTGTCAGGCACTCTGACACTCCTCTTGGTCAACTCATTCCGGGAAATCTGGCAGTGCCCTGAATGGTGGGCCGCCGCCCACGGGATTCGAATCTCCTAGTTGGCTTCCTCTCTTTGGTGATCCGGGTGGTTGGTGAGGAGTGTGGCACCTCGATCAGCATGCTTCTTTCCTTTCTAGTGTAACTGGCAGTTGCAGGTGGTTAATACGGCCTGGAAGGTGCTCCAGTGCAGTCCTCAAGCGGCTCGCCGATGTTTTGGGCTGGTGAGGACCTCGTTCGAACTAGGGCTGAGCTGGAATGGCAGGGCTCACTCCGACCCAGATGCTCCGAGCTTGCGAGGGAATCTTGGTGGAGGAGGGCAGAGTGCGGGCCTGGTCCGGAGGGCGCGTGCTCGGAGAGGCTCCATGTAAGTGGGTGAGTGCTATGCTCAACCTTGATCACAAGGCTCTAACCTCCGAGGATCTCGCTCCGCAGGGCAGGAGGCGGACCCGGTCCAGAGGGCGCGCGCTCAGAGAGGCTCCACGTTGGCGGGTGAGTGCTGAGCTCAACCTCGACCATAGGGCACTAACCTCCGAGGGTCTCACTCTGGAGGGCAGAAGGCGGACCCGGTCCAGAAGGCGCATGCTCAAAGAGGTTCCACATTAGCGGGTGAGTGCTGAGCTCGACCTTGACCATAGGACACTAACCTCCGAGGGTCTCGCTCTGGAGGGCAGAAGGTGGATCCGGTCCATAGGGCGTGCGCTCGGAGAGGCTCCACATTGGTGGGTGAGCACTGAGCTCGACCTCGACCACAAGGCACTAACCTCCAAGGGTCTCGCTCTGGAGGGCAGAAGGCGAACCCGGTCCAGAGGGCGCGCGCTTGGAGAGGCTCCATATTGGCGGGTGAGCACTGAGCTCAACATCGACTAGAGGGCACTAACCTTCGAGGATCTCGCTCTGAAGGGTAGAAGGCGGACCCGGTCCAGAGGGTGCGCACTCGGAGAGGCTCCACGTTGGTGGGTGAGCGCTGAGCTCGACCTCGATCACAGGGCACTAACCTTCGAGGGTCTCACTCTGGAGGGCAGGAGGCGGACCCGATTCAGAGGGCGCGCGCTCGGAGAGGCTCCATGTTGGTAGGTGAGTGCTGAGCTCGACCTCGACCACAGGGCACTAAACTCCAAGGGTCTCGCTCTGGAGGGCAGGAGGTGGACCCGGTCCAGTGGGTGCATGCTCGGAGAGGCTCCATGTTGGCGGGTGAGCGCAGAGCTCGATCTCAACCACAGGGCACTAACCTCCGAGGGTCTCGCTCTGGAGGGCAGGATGCGGCTCCAACCTAGGCATCCCGAGCTCGCGGGCCCGACCTGGTGAAGGACAGAGCTCAGCTCGCTGTCTTGAGGTAGCTCAGCTCAGCTTGGTAGTGGAGTCCGGGCTGGATAGTTAATGCGGCACCCAATACGGCATCTTTTCTTGATGTGGTGCCTGCCAGTTCCTCCACGTCAGCGATCCCACCACATCATTTGCCCCCCACTCCCGAGGCTTGCTAGTGCACGGCGCTCGGGTCGAAGGGGGTAATTACGGTGCTGACGTGGAAAGGCAGAAATCTGGCACGATGATGGCCATGATTATTGGCACTTCGGGGAACGGTCCTGCAGACCAATCCGGAGATGCCATGTGGCCACGTCCGAGGAGCAGTTAATGTTGGCACAGAATTCAGAGCGACCGGGATGCCATTTTCGTCGATTAGCAGAACATTGCATGGGTTCATTGGCGGAGGGGTTGAATCGATACGAATCCATCGGGTCATTTCGAAATGAAAAGAGGGCCTTACCCAAAACATCTATTCTTTTTGAATTCTCCGTGCCTGCTACTATTGTGTCCAAGCTTCCTTCTTCCTCCCAGTTGCCCCAAGTTTTCTAAGGAACTAGGTCAGATTCTTCTTCCTTCTCCCCATGCTAGAATAGGGTTTTTTCGCTGGGTCTGGGGTCTTCTTCAGGTTGAGTCTCCTCTTCCGTCCCCCACTTCGAGTCCTTCATTCCCCTTGTTCTTGAGGATGTCCCATTTTGGTCCGGGCTTCCACCCCTCCACTGATCAGGGTGAGGCCGGTCCTTCCGAGCGGAGGCCGGCATCTTCTTCTTCTTCTGACGAGGAGGAAGATGCAACTCGCTTTGAGCTCAATAGGAGGCATCCTCCCGGTCCGGTACTCATCAGAGAACCGGGATCTGGTTCTTCTCTCCCTCCTCCTTCTGTTCTCGCTTCTGAGTTCGTTCGGTCCACAGGTCCTGGTGAGGTTGCCTCGACGATCACCGCCGGGGAACTAAGAACCGTTCGGGATGTCTATGGCATCTCGTCTTCTGTCCGGCTCATGTTCCCTCGTCCAGGGGAATGGGTCACTTCCAGTGGCCTGGGCCATCTTGCTTTTTATGAGGAGACCTTCTCTGGGGTTCTCTGGTTTCCTTTCCACCCTTTTTTCCTGTCTGTCTTGGACAATTACCGTTTGATCCCTGCTCAGATAGTGCCAAACGCCATTAGGGTTATTTTTTCTTTCATTGTGCTCTGCCACCTCCATGGGTTTCTTGCCCGATTTTCCTTGTTCAGGGCCTCCTTCACCCTGAAGCACCACCCAACTGAGGATGGGTGGTGGTCCTTGTCCTTCCACCCAAAGGGCATCAAGTTTGAGCTCCCCTCTTCCATCAGGGGATGGAAGAGTAAGTTTTTCTTTGTTGAGGTTGAGGGGGTCGACTGGGTCTGGAGCGATCCGGACAAGTCCCCCAACCGAAATTTTATGGTCGATGCAGCTAACCGGGATGATTACGAGTAGCTCTGCACCACCCAGATTCCTCCTCTCGAGGTCCTGTTATCTGAGCAGAACTACATCGACTCCGGGGTCGACCCAACGGATGGGTTGGGTGAGTTCGACCTGAACTTTCTTTTTCCTTTTTTCTTGCACTTCTTGCATTGTTTCGCATGGACTCTAACTGTTGTGCGGCTTGCATGCAGGAATGATTTTCTCCGAGATTGACTTGTTGGCGATCACCCGAAAGAGGCCATCGATCGGGCTGGCCGGGGAGCCTTCGTCAAGGCATGTCCAGGGCGAGGGCCCTCCTGTGGCTGCCTCTACTGCAGCAGTCGGTCCGAGCTCAGCTGCTCCAGCTGGTCTGAGTTCGAAGGCGGCTAGAGCTGCTCCCATGCTGGTGGAAAGGGTGGCTTCTGTGGCACCGAGGCCAGTCCAGTAGGCCCCTGCTGTGGAGCTCGAGGTAGTGATCTGGGCAAGGGCCGTAGCTGCTGCCACTACGCCTTGTCATCCTCCAAGTCCGCCTGTTGTTAAGATTAGGGATGAGGAGGTCCGGGCCACGGTCAGGACCATGACCGAGGCACTGCCTGCATCAGCGCCTGCTTCTCAGCCCGCCCCCCGTGGCCCTGCAGTTACCGGGGCGAGACTGCCCACTCCGGTAGAAGGTCGAAGGGAGGAGGTGAGACACCATCTCCCCTTCAAGATGGGGCTAGAAAGCTCGTTCCTTCGAAGCCCCGAGCTGGTCGAGTGCATGATGGACTTCTCGATCCAAACATGCAACCGGCAGGACATGGCCAGGATGCGGCTGACCGACGTCATCAGTGCCATCTTCCCCCAGCTCTATTCAGTGAGTTGTCCCTTTCTCTCTTTTTTTTTTTTTTGAGCTAACCTCTTTTCATGGTGCTGGGAGCGTCTTGAGCGACAACAGGCTGCCGAGATCGAGTCCCTGAAAGCCGACCTGAAGTAGAAGGTCGGGGTAAACATGGCCCTTGAACTGAAGGTCAAGGACCTGGAGTAACAGCTCGCCGATGCCGAGGAGCGAGCGAAAAGACTCCTAAAGGACCGTGACCTTGAGCGGAGCCACTCGAAGAAGGCCATCGACGATCTCTCCATCATCGAGAAAAAGTTGAACTGGTATAGTGCCAAAGCAGATCAGCATAAGGAGGTCTCCCGAGCTGCCCAGGCAGAGCTGGCAGCTGGGAGGGAGAAACTTGCCGCAGCTGAGAAGGCAGCAGAGGAGGCGGCCAGGTCGATGAAGGCTGCTAGGCTGGAGGCCGTCGAGTCGAGGAGGGTGGCTGCTGAGGCCAAGAAGGGTGCTGAGGACGCCATCATAAAATTCAAGGTCTCGGAGGAGTTCGTCGCCAAAATTCAGCAGATGGCATCGGACTCCTTCTACAAGGGCTCCATGTTTTTGCATGGCCGAGTCGAGGCACTCATCCTCGAGGAGAGCCATAGCCACCTCAGGTATCCTTCAGCCTCGGACACGGAGCCCAACGAGAAGGTTACTGCGGAAGCCATGGCCTCAGAGCCTCTGATGTCAGCCGAGGCTGATCCATCCGAGGTTAGGGCTGCTCAGCCGGAAGCTCCTGAAAGGGGAATTCTTAGCCTCCGGGCTCAGCAGGGAAACCAGCCGGTGTAGAGTAGGCCTTCCCTTTCTTGCCTCATTTTGTATTTTTATTTCTTGTACTTAGTCAAGGTCACCCGGCATGTCGGTGGCCCGCAAGACACTTGTAACTTGTGTTCAATCAATGAATCTTGAGTTTCTTTACCATCTGTTTTCTTTGCCTAGCTCTTCCCTTTTTTCCCTCTTTCTTCCACTCCCTTCTTTCTCTCCTCTCTTTCTTCATCTTTTTTTTTTTTTGTATATGAGTGGGGAGATCAAAGAGAAGGGCCTCACCTTGCTTGGGGTTGAGTTATGACACTTGAGAGCTGCTGGGCTCGAAGGTGTTGTTGATTGAGAGCCATGCAGCTCGAAGGTCCCTTGGCCAGAGATCTGAGCTCCGGTCTTAGGCTGGCATCCTGGAGCAGGGCTCGGGGACGTTGGTGGCTGAGAGCTGCGTGGCTCAAAGGTCCCTTGGCCGGAGGTCTGAGCTCTGATCTTGGGCAGGCATCCTGGAGCTGGGCTCGGGGACGTTGATGACTGAGAGTTGCGTGGCTCGAATATCTCTTGGCCGAAGATCTAAGCTCCGGTCTTGAGTAGGCATCCTGGAGCTAGGCTCGAGGATGTTGTTGATTGAGAGCTGCTTGGCTCAAAGTTCTCTTGGCCAGAGATCTGAGCTCCAGTCTTGAGTAGGCATCCTGGAGCTGGGCTCGGGGACGTTGGTAACTGAGAGCTGCGTGGCTCAAAGGTCCCTTGGCCAGAGGTCTGAGCTCCAGTCTTGGGCAGGCGTCCTAGAGCTGGGTCCAGGACATTAGTGACTGAGAGCTGCGTGGCTCGAAGGTCCCTTGGCCGGATGTCTGAGCTCCTGTTTTGGACAGACATCCTGGAGCTGGGCTCGGGGACGTTGATGACTGAGAGCTGCATGGCACGAAGGTCTCTTGGTCGGAGATCTAAGCTCCGGTCTTGAGTTTGAGAAGTGGTAGCTTTGTTGCTGTATTTCTTTCTCGTTCTCTTTCTTTCCTTCCCCTCTCACCTTTTTGATGAGCGAGGAGATCAGAGATTAGGGTGCTTGCCATGTTCCCCTCTTGTTCTCTTTCTTTCCTTCCCCTCTCTTCTTTTTCTTTTTTTTTTTTTTTTGGAGTGGGGAGATCAGAGAAGAGGGTTCTTGCCATGTTCCCCTCTTATTCTCTTTCTTTCCTTCCCCTCTAGTCTTCTTTTCGAGTGGCGAGATCAGAGAAGAGGATTACCGAACTTGATTGCCTTGGAGCTAGGCTCAAGGCCTTCCTGGACGTGGAGCTAGGCTCGGGCCTAGGGGTTGCCTGAGGGCTTGGCTCAGGTCTTTGGCACCTTGGAGCTAGGCTCGAGGCATTAATGGGAGCTACTTGGCCCCATGATCTCTTGGCATCTCAGAGCTGGGCTCGGAGACATTTGAGATTGAGAGCGGCTTGGCTCGATGATCCCTCGGTCGGAGATCTGAGCTCCGATCTTGGGCAGGCATCCTAGAGCTGGGCTCATGGACGTTGTTGATTGAGAGCTGCATGGCTCAAAGGTCCTTTGACGTCCTGGAGCTAGGCTCGAAGATGCTTCAGGTTGAGAGCTGCATGGCTCGAAGATCCTTTGACATCCTGGAGCTAGGCTCGGGGACGCTTGAGATTGGGAGCTGCATGGCTCGGAGATCCCTTGACATCCTGGAGCTAGGCTCGGGGATGCTTGTGATTGGGAGCCGCATGGCTCGGAGATCCCTTGACGTCCTAGAGCTAGGCTCGAGGATGCTTGTGATTGGGAGCCCCGTGGCTCGGAGATCCCTTGATGTCCTAGAGCTGGGCTCGGGGATGCTTGTGATTGGGAGCCGCATGGCTCGGAGATCCCTTGACATCCTGAAGCTAGGCTCGGGGATGCTTATGATTGGGAGCTACGTGGCTCGGAGATCCTTTGACATCCTGGAGCTAGGCTCGGGGGCGTCGTTGATTCTTCCCTGCAAGACACATGGATACTCGTGCAAGAAAAAATCGTTATCATTATTATCGATAAGAAACCTCACCTTGTTGGTGGCATCTTCGCAGGCCGCGAACCCTCCTCTTTCATGGGAGCCTGACATCATCGGGATCTTTGAGGTAACAGGCCCCTCGTGATGGAGCTTCGGCCACCTTGTAGGGGCCTACCCATGGTGGTTCGCGATCATCATCTTAACGACCGTGGCATCTTTATTTACCTTTCCCCTTCCAGCACAATGGGGAGTACATTCTCAAGGTCCCATGTCCCCCAGGTCTTCTTGGACGTGCGCGCAGCTCCCCCGGTGACCATGCCCGCCGGCTTCACGATGGGGTAGCTATTGATGGTTGGAGCCGGCGGGAGAACGGCAAGCGCTTGGGACCCCGCTTGATGCCTGCCCCCACAAACCTTTGGAGGTAGCCTTTCTTGATGAGCTTCTCGACCTCCTACTTGAGATTGCGACATTCCCCGGTGTCATGGCTGTGATCACAGTGAGGGTGACACTACTTTGTCTCGTCATGGTCGGTGCAGGGCTTCAAGGGTGGCGGGCGTCGTAGCCTGGTGGCTCGCTAGTTGAGCCTTGCATACTGGTGAACCAGCGAGAAAGCTTCACCAGCTTGCGCTCATGTTTCTCCAGGTGCGCTCATGTTTCTCCAGGTGCACTTTTGCTGCATACCTGATGGCTTCGTCAGCGGATCCTTTCACCGAAGGGGACGGAGAAGGTCACATGGGTGCCCTTAGGAAGGGGGGGCCCCTTACGCAATTGATAGAGACCCTTCAAGCTTATGTCGTCATCATTCTTTCGTGGAGTGTCACTCTATAAAGAGGTGGAGGACTTGATCACACCCGTCCGCCCCTTCCTGGCATGCCAATCTATTGCCGCCAGGATTGCCGTGGCCCGTAGCTACCGCCGGTGCCAAAGTGCACTCTCTTCGTTGCCTGGTGGTCCTCTAGTCCTGGACCTGCAAAACAGGAATTAGTGACCCGGGCCGAGATTCTGGTGGGGGCACTCCGATGGTCAAGTCAGTGACGATCCAGGAAAACAAATCCTCCTGGTCGGGCCCCTCTTGATGGACTCCGCACTAGGAGTAAAGGATGTGTGTGAAGATGGAAACGTTGCAGGGGGAGAATGATAGCGGGGACAAATAGGTTCCCTGTTCCTCCGCCTCTCCTTGTTTCCCTCGTTTCCCATTGACTGTGGTGGTGGTGGTGACGCTTCACCCTCTTGGTCGAGCTTGCGCTTGTGTTGGTGGTGCCATGCCCCTCTTCATGGTAGGGGTTGCACCTCTCTTTTTTTTTGTTCTGGCTTATGTTTTTGCCTGTGTATTGGGGTTGTTGTGTTACCTTCGAGTTTGTTGCAACTAGGTTACCATTGGGTGCTTATCTCAGGATCCCTGCCAGGCTATCAGGTGCATGCGGTGATGTCCCGAGGAGTCTTTCCTTATTCATGATAAGGGGAGTTGTCAGGCACTCTGACACTCCTCTTGGTCACCTCATTCCAGAAAACCTGGCAGTGCCTTGAATGGTGGGCCACCACCCACGGGTGGTGCGGGCACCAGACTCAGAAGAAGACTTCAGGGCTCCATCTGGATCTCTGATTGACATTGCCCGAAGAATTAGGGTTTTCTGGTTTTGTAATAAGGGTTGACTTGGTCAACTCAATTTTAGTTTGAGTCTGTATTTCCCTGCAATTTAAATTTTGTTGAGTCATGTTGACTCAATACAAGTCCTAGTAATGGTCTAGGTCTTCTCCAAGGTGCCACATTTTCTCCCAAGACCAAGCAAGTGGGCGCCACACTCCCAGCCACACGCCAGAGTCCAGGAGGCGCCACATCTCCATCCAGTGTGCCTTGGTCCCCATACCATAAGAAAGCAGGTCCCTTCTTTCATGCACCACTTGGGGGAGAAATCCATCAAGATACCTCAATCCAAGGAGGAGCCAACTTCTTTCCAGATAAACCCAAGCCAGGATGGCAAGAATTTTTCTTGAAGAGAGGATCAAGGAGGTGCCCCACAATGTTCCATAAAAACCCAAGTTATAAAAGGGAAGAGAGCATGTCTTGGGGAGAAAATCAAGGAGGCACCCAAAAGTTTCCTAAAGTGCCAAAGCCATGAAAGGAAGAAGCCTAAACTTGTGGAGCAAGACTATGAGGTGTCCAAAAGAGCCAAACTATGAAGGAAAAATCCTTGATTCATGGAGAGATACTAGGAGACACCCCCATAACCTGCCATTTGGAGCTGATTTTCAAGTTTTCTTGGAGTTTTTGGGATGCCCACTCATGGAAGGAGTCTTGGGAAGAGAATTTGATGCCTAAAGTGTGGGTTAGTCCTATTAGTCCCACATGGGAAGTGTATGAAATTTTATTTCTTTGTTATATCTATATATTCAACTCTATGTAACTCTTGAAAAAAAGAGGAATGAAACCAAATTTTCTGTGTGAGCAACTTTGTGTTTCTCTCTTCTGCACTTGTATTCAAGTGTTGAGCTCCGTGAGGGAGTAAATCCGGGTTCCCTAGGAACCTTGAGGAGGTGTGAGATCTCCAACCCCAAAACCCTAGCTTAGTCCACCCATCTCTACTCCACCACCACCAAACCCTAATTTTCCATCTTCATCCCACGGCCCCTCTCTTCCACATCGAAGCCGGTCACCAGCATCCAGGTTCAGATCAACTGTTTCAACTACAGAGCCAGTTCAAATGAGAGTCAGATCAGTATCAAGATCTCCGGAACTTCTACATCCAACAATCTTCATTAAGTCCTCAGGTCAGTATCTTTCTTTGAGTTTCTGGTTCTTATTTTGTTCTTCTTCTTCCAGATCCTGAGTTCGAGAAGGAGGCCAACCTTGCCATAGGACTACAATCCGAGGATCCATTGTGAAGATACCCCGTCTCCAAGGATCCTACAATCTGCTCGAGAGTGTCCTCCAATTGAAGCAACGAGAGATATCACTGCTAGGTAACAAGAACCTTCCCTTCTCACTTTGTCTGTTTCGTTGAAACTCAGAGCAAACCCTAGATCTGGGGGTTTCTCAATCCCCAGTGATCCTACTTTTGAGTTACTCTGATAATCCACTCCTTTTAATTGTGCTCTCTGTCATTTCTTAGTTTCTTTCAACATTTGTTTATCTTTCCTTTGAGTCAATGCCGACTTCTGAAAATATATTAAAAAATATATATATATTAATTTTAATTTACTTCCGCATCGCATCATCTTTTTTGTTCTACATCATTTTTGGTATCAGAGCCCAGTCTAGGGTTTCTGTTTTGCTTGCTTGTTTTAAGTCTCTCTCCTTTTTACTTTGTATGCTCGAAGTAGACTCCCCAGGACGTTCGGTCCTAGGAACGAAGCGAGGTGCAAACCTCCTCTTCCCATTCCACGGGGTGTTCCTAGGGCGTGTAGGGGATCCGTTGGGTTACAACTTCGTAGCAGGAATTGTAAACGGGGAAAGCACCCTATTTTCAGTCCATAACTACTCTGTTGTAGGAATTGTTTCTCATTACAGATAACTCCAAATTATATGATTTTTATTTTGCTGGAACCAATATAATTGAAACTATTTTACGTAATTTTACTGTGATTTATTGGTTTCCGTGAAATTTCTGAGAGTTAAATTATAGCAACTCTGTTTCTATGTTTCTGCATTTCAATTTTTTTTTTTGAGTGATCATCTCCTAATTCATCTTAAGGGCAATTGAGCATCTAAGATAAGGGGAGGAGTTGATAACCTCTCCTTAGCCCAAAACCACCACCCATTCATTCGATCCTAAGCCTAATTTTAAAATTTATTAGACTTAATTTGCCCTGGTGGGCTAGGGACACCAACAAGTCGGGTCTAGGCTAATGTTGAGTCAGTTTGTCTAGTTACTCTGTGTGTGCTTTGTACTCAGTGTCTAGAATGGTGGTTCAGGGATTCTATCCTGAAGGGCTTGTGTGCTAGTCCGCCTACCTGGCCAATCTCTGATTGGTGTCTAGGATTGGCAATTAGGGACCTAACACTCCCCTTACACCTGCCTGGCTAAGTCCCGAGTTACTACAGGCTAGCTTGCCACTCTGATTGGGCATCTAGTTTGGGCTCTAGGTCTAATTAGCCCGTAGTCGTTTCAGTCGAGTCTCATTTGGTGTGCTTGCTTGCATCATCATGTCCACCCGGAATGAAGTACCCTACCTACCTGGTCAAACCCAACCTGATTTAGAGGCCATGATTAGAACTCTTACCGAAAGTATGACCAAATTGAGTCAGGATATGAATGAGGGTTTTGCCCAGTTTAGAGACCGAGCCCAGGGACTTGAGAAACGTAGACATCAAAACTGGACCCCTGATCCAAAATTTAATAGGCCCCAACCTCACCCATGCCAGGAGCCTAGGAGGACCTTATACCGTGATCCCGAGCATAACCCTAGGAGCCTATATCCATACTTGGTTGACTCAGAAAAGGGACCTGTTAGGAACACCGAACCTTATGCACCCACTTTTGATGGAAGACAAGAGACATATATTAAGTGGGAAGAACAAATGGATCGGTATTTTGAGTGCACTAACATATCGAAATTAGGACAAATTAGGTTGGCCAAAACCAAGTTCACCAAACATGCTAGGTCGCATTGGTATGCTATTGAGCATGAGTGTTATCAAAGAAAAGAGGAAATATATACTTGGAGAGATATGAGAAGTAAGTTGAGAGATAGGTACCTAGGTAGATCCTATGAGAAAAGACTTTTAGACCAATGGTACCAATTGCGACAAGGTAATAGGCATGTGTCTAAATATATCGAGGACTTCCAGTGGTATGACATGAAATGCAATACCATTGAGACCGAAGCTCAGATCACATCGAGGTTTAGGGTTGGGTTACACCTAGACATTTATAGGAAGCTATGCCTTGAAAAGACCAATAAGTTAGACCGAGCCTACCAAGAAGCCCAAGACTATGAGTGGTCTTTAAGATATAACCAATCAAGTACTTTGGACTTAAAGCCAACCTCTACCAACTTGAGTCAAGTTCCGATTGATCCGACACCCGTAGTGAACCAGACTTTTGTTTGTCAATTTCCACTTGTGTCACCTCTTGACCAGAAGGATAACACTGAGAAGGAGTTAGGCATGGCCATCCCAAAATTAGTTGACCTGACCAGAGCCGTACTTAAAGAGGAATCAAAGGAGAATAGATTAGAACCTTTCAGTGAGATTGAGAAAGAAATATATGAGCCTGACATAAGTTTGATAGATGAATATGAAGAAGAAGAATTTGAGGATATCTCTCCCGATAATTCAATTAACCAACTCCTACCTGATGGGGTTATTGAGGGGACCCCTGCCACTCAAGGAATTCAGGAGCTAACCCTAAGAGAATACCCTTTTGAGGAAGTTCAGGAAGAGGAAATTGCACCCAATGAGAGTTTAAGTGAGAATACCTCTGAACTCATTGAGGAATCCAAAGAAGACACCCCTGAGTCAAATCTGGTAGAGAAGTGTGAAGAAGGAAGGGGTTCACAAGAATTGCCCATTGAGAAGGTCCAAGAACAAGAAATAGACAGTAGCTTAGAGGACTTTTTAGATAAACATTCCAAAGACCTTCCTGATAACCTTCCACCTTCTAGGAGCACCCAGCCTACCCTAGAACTTGCACTTGTAGACCCTCCTAGAGCAAATCATGAGGTTTGGATGAGTGCACCTATAGAACAATGTCCTCATTTTAAGGTCATCCTGAATAACCAAGGTTTGTTTCTTATTTCTGATAAGCCACCTCAAAACTCTGATTCTTATTTCCTACCCTTCCCTGAATTTTCTCATGTTTCTAGAGCTATGGGATTACACTTTACTGAGATCTCTAGGTTGCAAGACTCCTTAGAACCTATTAGGTTTGCCACCTACTTCTGGAAGACCTTATGGCACCTACTAGGCATCCATAATAAGTTTTCATGCTCTGCATGCCCTCCTCCGACCCAAGGTCAAACCTAGAGAGCCTTAGTTTGTTAGGTTTAGACCTAGGGTTCCTTTGGAATAAAGTCCATTCTTTAGGAATGCGTCGTCAGTCTAGTTTAGTTTTTCTTGACCCTTTACTAGGCTTTGGCTCTGATTTTGGTTTGATTGAGAGCACCAGGAATTGGGATTTGTATTTTGTCCAAGACTAAATTTGCATATAATGTTTCGATCAATAGGTCTATAGGCTAGAGTCCCTTTGAAATTGTTCATGGATACAAGCCTCACACACCACTTGATCTGATTTCACTATTAGTCAACACACACAAGTCTCTTGATGCACTTGCATAGCATGTAAAGGACTTGCATAAAGAAATTCATGCCAAAATAAATTTAAGTAATGAAACTTATAAGAAGTTGGCTGATTCTCAAAGGCGAGTCAAAACTTTTGTTGAGGGAGACTATGTAATGATTAGGTTAAGGCCTGAACGGTTTCCTCCTGGAACTGTTAGAAAGTTACATGCTAGAGGAGCTGGACCATTTAGAGTGGTGAAGAGAGTAGGGTCCAATGCCTATGTGCTCGAGTTGCCTTCAGAACTAGGCATTAGCTCCACTTTCAACATTACAGACCTAGTAGAGTATAGAGAGCCAGCTGTGATTCCCAGTGAGCCTTTTTTAGCCTAATCCTGCTCTTGAGAGTGAACCCAACCCTGTGTGTCCACCAACAAACTGGCCTGTGAAGAAAGAGCAGATTGAAAAGATCCTGGATGATCAGGTTATCTACACTCGTAATCGAGGATACCAAAGATACCTGGTCCGCTGGCAAGGAAGGCCAGATTCTGATAACTCTTGGATCTCCCGAGAAGAATTACAAGAATTGGACCAATACCTCTTGGAGAGATACCAGAGCCAGCTTGATCCATACTCGACAGGGTCGAGTTCCTCCCATCCCGGGAGAATTGGTGCGGGCACCAGACTCAGAAGAAGACTTCAGGGCTCCATCTGGATCTCTGATTGACATTGCCCAAAGAATTAGGGTTTTCTGGTTTTGTAATAAGGGTTGACTTGGTCAACTCAATTTTAGTTTGAGTCTGTATTTCCCTGCAATTTAAATTTTGTTGAGTCATGTTGACTCAATACAAGTCCTAATAGTGGTCTAGGTCTTCTCCAAGGTGCCACATTTTCTCCCAAGACCAAGCAAGTGGGCGCCACACTCCCAGCCACACGCCAGAGTCCAGGAGGCGCCACATCTCCATCCAGTGTGCCTTGGTCCCCACACCATAAGAAAGCAGGTCCCTTCTTTCATGCACCACTTGGGGGAGAAATCCATCAAGATACCTCAATCCAAGGAGGAGCTAACTTCTTTCCAGATAAACCCAAGCCAGGATGGCAAGAATTTTTCTTGAAGAGAGGATCAAGGAGGTGCCCCACAATGTTCCATAAAAACCCAAGTTATAAAAGGGAAGAGAGCATGTCTTGGGGAGAAAATCAAGGAGGCACCCAAAAGTTTCCTAAAGTGCCAAAGCCATGAAAGGAAGAAGCCTAAACTTGTGGAGCAAGACTAGGAGGTGTCCAAAAGAGCCAAACCATGAAGGGAAAATCCTTGATTCATGGAGAGATACTAGGAGACACCCCCATAACCTGCCATTTGGAGATGATTTTCAAGTTTTCTTGGAGTTTTTGGGCTGCCCACTCATGGAAGGAGTCTTGGGAAGAGAATTTGATGCCTAAAGTGTGGGTTAGTCCTATTAGTCCCACATGGGAAGTGTATGAAATTTTATTTCTTTGTTATATCTATATATTCAACTCTATGTAACTCTTGAAAAAAAGAGGAATGAAACCAAATTTTCTGTGTGAGCAACTTTGTGTTTCTCTCTTCTGCACTTGTATTCAAGTGTTGAGCTCCATGAGGGAGTAAATCCGGGTTCCCTAGGAACCTTGAGGAGGTGTGAGATCTCCAACCCCAAAACCCTAGCTTAGTCCACCCATCTCTACTCCACCACCACCAAACCCTAATTTTCCATCTTCATCCCATGGCCCCTCTCTTCCACATCGAAGCCGGTCACCAGCATCCAGGTTCAGATCAACTGTTTCAACTACAGAGCCAGTTCAAATGAGAGTCAGATCAGTATCAAGATCTCCAGAACTTCTACATCCAACAATCTTCATTAAGTCCTCAGGTCAGTGTCTTTCTTTGAGTTTCTGGTTCTTCTTTTGTTCTTCTTCTTCCAGATCCTGAGTTCGAGAAGGAGGCCAACCTTGCCATAGGACTACAATCCGAGGATCCATTGCGAAGATACCCCGTCTCCAAGGATCCTACAATCTGCTCGAGAGTGTCCTCCAATTGAAGCAACGAGAGATATCACTGCTAGGTAACAAGAACCTTCCCTTCTCACTTTGTCTGTTTCGTTGAAACTCAGAGCAAACCCTAGATCTGGGGGTTTCTCAATCCCCAGCGATCCTACTTTTGAGTTACTCTGATAATCCACTCCTTTTAATTGTGCTCTCTGTCATTTCTTAGTTTCTTTCAACATTAGTTTATCTTTCCTTTGAGTCAAAGCTGACTTCTAAAAATATATTAATATATATATATATATTAATTTTAATTTACTTCCGCATCGCATCATCTTTTTTGTTCTGCATCATTTTTGGTATCAGATCTTTCGTTCTGCATCAACGGGATTCGAATCTCCTGGTTGGCTTCCTCTCTTTGGTGATCCGGATAGTTGGTGAGGAGTGTGGCACCTCGATCAGCGTGCTTCTTTCCTTTCTAGTGTAACTGGCGGTTACAGGTGATCAGTATGGCCTGGAAGATGCTCCAGTACAGTCCTCGAGTGGCTCGCCGGTGTTCTGGGCTGGTGAGGACCTTGTCCGAGCTGGGGCTGAGCTGGAATGGCAGGGCTCGCTCCGACCTACACGCTCCAAGCTTGCGGGGGTGTCTTGGTGGAGGAGGGCAGAGTGCAGGCCCGGTCCAAAAGGCATGCGCTCGGAGAGGCTCCATGTTGGCGGGAGAGCGCTGAGCTCGACCTCGACCACAAAGCTCTAACCTCCGAGGGTCTCACTCAGGAGGGCAAGAGACGGACCCGGTCCAGAGGGTGCATGCTCGGAGAGGCTCCACGTTGGCGGGTGAGTGCTGAGCTCGACATCGATCACAAGGCACTAACCTTCGAGGGTCTCGCTTTGGAGGGTAGAGGGCAGACCCGGTCCAAAGGGCACACCTTGGAGAGGCTCCATATTGGCGGGTGAGCACTGAGCTCGACCTCGACCACAGGGCACTAACCTCTGAGGGTCTCGCTCTGGAAAGCAAAAGGCGGACCCGGTCTAGAGGGCGTGCACTCGGAGAGGCTCCACATTGGCAGGTGAGCGCTGAGCTCGACCTCGATCACAGGGCACTAACCTCCGAGGGTCTTGCTCTGAAGGGCAGAAGGCGGACCCGGTCTAGAGGGTGCACGCTCGGAGAGGCTCCATATTGGCGGTTGAGCGCTGAGCTCGACCTCGACCATAGGGCACTAACCTCCGAGGGTCTCGTTCTAGAGGGCAGAAGGTGGACCCGGTCCAGAGGGTGCATGCTCGGAGAGGCTCCATATTGGCGGGTGAGTGCTGAGCTCGACCTCGACCACAGGGCATTAACCTTCGAGGGTCTCGCTCTGAAGGGCAGATGGTGGACCTGGTCTAGAGGGCGCGCGCTCGGAGAGGCTCCATGTTGGTGGGTGAGCACTGAGCTCGACCTTGACCACAGGGCATTAATCTTCGAGGGTCTCGCTCTGGAGGGTAGGAGGCAGACCTGGTCCAGAGGGCGCGCACTCGGAGAGGCTCCATGTTGGCGAGTGAGCGCTGAGCTCGACCTCGACCACAGGACACTAACCTCCGAGGGTCTTGCTCTAGAGGGCAGGAGGTGGACCTGGTCCAGAGGGCACGTGCTCGGAGAGGCTCCACGTTGGCGGGTGAGCGCTGAGCTCAACCTTGACCACAGGGCACTAACCTCCGAGGGTCTCGCTCTGGAGGGCAGGATGCGGCTCCAACCTAGGCGACTCGAGCTCGCGGGCCCGACCTGGCGGAGGACAAAGCTTTGCTCACTGTCTTGAGGGAGCTCAGCTCAGCTCGATAGTAGATTCCGAGCTGGAGAGTTGACGAGGCATCCGATGTGGCATTTTTTCTTGACGTGGTGCCTACCAGTTCCTCCATGTCAGCGATCCCACCACATCACCTACAATTTAGGCTAACTAATTTGAGTGAGATTTAAATTGAATTGAGTCTTAAGTGGGTAGCCAAATTAAAATTCATCCTAATTTTATAGCCTTTATCTATTGATTAAACTAAGAGTCCTAAAGGCTTGGGACTCTTGGTACCAATATTGGCATATGCACACATTAAGGGGCACAGAAGGACCAAAGGTCCTATAATTAAATCATCTTTTTGGTGATAACCTTAGCCTGTTTCCTCTATAATAGATGCCCATTTGGACTAGATTTGACTGATCAAATTATATAATTATGGCCATGATTTCTTGAAGGGTCGCGACGCTTGGAATATATGGCACATGGGATGGACTAGTCCTTCTGCTTATCAATCTCCTTTTCTAGATAAGCCTTTCTAATTTATATGCCTATTGGGATATTGAATCAAGTTTTTAATTCTAAAATTAAAGACTAATTATCAGTTTTTTTCAAAGAGTTGCGATAAGCAACTCTTGGCGCAAAATGCTAGAGAAATAATGTTTTACTTTGTACATTTCTGCCTAAAGACTCCTTCTACTTGAAGGATCTTATCTGATATATTAAATATCATATTAGGCACTAATAAAAGGGTGTATTAGGTGCCTCCTCTCTTTCTATTTAAAGGTTTTGGTGGTTGAAACCAAAGTATCCAAAATTTGTCCTAACAACTCTCTTCCTTCTCTTGTTAGGACAAGTCTTTTATTTTAAAATAAGTTCACCATTTTAAGACAAGGGCTTAGGAAGAGAATTAGAAAGGACAATAGGATAGTAAAAAAGTTTTTGAAGAGGTTTTGAGATGCTCTTTGAAAGGAAAAGATCCTAGAAGAGAAGAAATGCTACTGAAGGAAGAAAGACTGCCGGAAGGAGTCGAGTAAGAAAAAGAAGTGCTTCCTTGATCTAGTTCCTATGTGGATCACCTCTAGAAGGTATACACTTGTGTGCCTAGTGGAATAAATGATATTAGTATTATAGGTACTCTTCTATTTCATAATATTTTTTTCTTATTAATTGATATAATCAAGGGAGTCCTAGATCTAGGATTTTGGTTGACTAGGATTTCAAGGATGAAAATTTTAAAATTCGGTCTTCCACTACACAACCATTATCCAGTAGTAGTATTAAAGCCATCTTGATTCATTCAACTAATAGTCAATTAAATGTTTGGATGATTATATCTAGCATAATAGTTGTAGCATATATTGATTGATGTATGCCACTAATTAGGGTTTCACTTAAATCCTAATTAACATAGTGATGTGTTTAGATTATTCAGTCATCATTCTGAAATAAGGTTATCCTAACATAGCAGTGGATATCTGCTATATTGTAAGGCTGTCCTAGAATGAAACACACTTGGCACATATGATGTTGTAGTATGCCTGTTAGATAGTTTATAAAATTAAGATATGTGTGAGACCATGAAAGCCCTCTTTAAAAATTATATTTAGTCATAGTATTATAAAATCATAATGCAAATCTATTTAGAATTGGATTGAGCAATTGGTATCTAGAAAACTGATTTTAGAAAGGTAAAGAAAATATGGTTTTTAATTGGATCCATTACTTACCTGGCCAAAATTTTGTGTCTAAGACAAGCATAGGGGGCCTCCCACCTCTCTCCCACTTACCTGGACAATTTGATTGATTTAGACATTGATTTGGAAATGCTAATTGATTAAAATACTACTAATTGCCTTCCTTCATGCTAAGCCAAATTTATGTCAAAAATTATAGTAGGTTTGTTGTGTAAACACAAGGCCTACTCTAGGGTTTGATATAAAATATATCTTGGTGCATCTAATGTTTTATAGCATGATTGATAATATTGCTTTGTTGTATAAACACAAGGATAACATTATTTAATCATGACTATATAGAAATGAAGGGTCTGACTAAACTAAAACATTATAGTTTGTTGTATAAATACAAGACTATAAGTGTTTTAGAGATAGCTATCATATTGAGAGTCGCATAAGTTACAATTGGAAAAGGAAATGTCCTATCCTTGAACTCATAACTATTTGTTGTGTAAACACAAAGCATTTATGAGGAATTAGGATCTCAACTCTACTAAAGAAATCCTATTAAGGTTTCTCGCTTACCATAAGTAAGGGCTATGGGATTCGTAGGAAAATAGTGGGAGACATAATTAGATTGATAAGTCCATATCTAGTTATATATATCATCTTGAGTGGTCTACTTATACATTATTCTTTATTTATATAGATTAATATTATGGCTTCTACTTTATCACTGCAGGATATTTTAGATGCTAATAAGTTGACCAGTCCTAATTATATGGATTGGTTAAGGAACCTAAGAATTGTCTTAACTCAGGAGAAGATATCCTACATCCTCGATTCTCTTGATCTAGATCCGATAGAAGATAATGCTTCGGAGAAGGAAAGGGCCATATATAAAATGTGGCAGAATGACAGTTTAATTATCAAGTGCATTATGTTAGCCTCTATGAGCAATGAATTATAGAGGCAACATAAAGAAATGGAACCTCAGTCCATACTACTCAATCTTAAAGAGCTTTATGGAGAGAAAAGTAGAGATGTCCAACATAAAAGATCGAAGTAGTTATTTCGAGTACGTATGAGCGAGGGCTTGTCTATTCAAGTCCATGTACTGAAGATGATTGTTTTGAAAGAATAATGTCCTAAAAGTCAATCATATTTCTTATAAAATATGGGCTTATCTATAAAATTCTTCTAACTCAAGTATGATATTAATAAAATGTATTTTGTTTCATCATATGTTGTGTCTTATACTTTGTTATTTTAAGATTATGATGAACCACATAAATTAGGGTAATAATTTTAGGATTATGATGGAGTTTATAATAGTGAGACCTAAGATCTTATAAATCCTAATCTAAAATATTTTTAGTCATAGGATCATCGAGTAGAGATTGATGTTTCTAGAGAGACTAGCACATCTTATGTATACTCGATGAAGAGAGTGGTTAGTCTCACGACCACTTATGTAGGGATACTAATACAAGGATGTGGGTGCTCATCAGGGTCTGAGTTTACTAAATTGATCCATTATGAGAATATCTTATGAAAGTCTTACTTGTCAAAAGATGATTCTCTTAGTGAAAGTTGTGCAAGTGATCCTTAAACCTGAGATCACCATGGTATCTTATATATATATATAAATCTATATTTTGGTTCATACTTATTCATGACTTAGTCATGTATATGATATTCATGGATATGGTAAATGTATATGAAGGTTATGAGTAGGTCAACAAGGAATCAATCACTCATAGTAAGAGAAGTATTTATCCGATGCAATCTCATAAAAAATGATGACTCAAGAAGTCTTTGATCAAAGCAGGATGAAATTAGAAAAGGGTTTATAATTTTTTATCAATCGAGTCTTCATTAGTGATTTGAGGTTTGAATGAATAAAATATGAGGATTTGATAATTTTCCATATCCATCACTTATTCGGGATAAAGGAAGATCGAAGGATTGAATTGCATGGTAACTTGCCACTAAGGATATTTTAGTAATTTTTACTAAATTTCTCATCTTCTGGGTAGGCATGACACATTAATAGATGTCAATCATGTCTTATAGGTTATCATGAATTAAATTGATTGAATTCATTAGTCAATTTAAAAGATGGTTCAAATTGGCAACTAGGGTTAGCTCGATTTGATCTAATTCGATAGTTGGTTTCTAATCGAACTAAATTGATATGAACCTAGACCTACTGCTGGCTAGATAAAGAGCCTAAAGGGTCATATACATTAAGGAATTAATCAAGGAAGTCATTTATATTTTTATTAGGGTCATAAGATTCTAATTGGCTAGCTAATTAACAGACTAGTATATGTTGGCTAATCTAACTCTTAACCTAATTGATTGGGTTTAAATGCTTGCTTTTTGGGCTAACTAATTTAAGTAGAATTTAAATTGGGTTGAGCCTTAAGTGGGATAGCCAAATTATGATTTATCCTGATTTTATAGCCTTTATCCATTGATTTAACCAAGAGTCCTAAGGGCTTGGGACTCTTGGCGCCCATATTGGTGTACGCATTAAGTGGCACAGGGACCATGAGTCCTTCTACAATTAAATCACCTTTATGATGATAAACCTTATCCCTTATCCTCTCTAATAGGCATCCATTTGGACTATATTTGATTAGTCAAAATATGTAATGATGGGCATGAATTCATGAAGGGATGCAACACTTGGATAATATGATGCATGGGATGGGCTGGAGTCCTTCTGCTTATCAATCATCTTTTTTAAATAAGCCTTTCTAATTTATATGCCTATTGGGGTATTGAACGAAGTCTTTAATTCTAAAATTAAAGACTAATTATCGATTTTTCTTGAAGAGTTGTGATAAGCAACTCTTGGTGCAAAAATGTTAGTGAAATAACATTTCACTTTGCACCTTTCTATCAAAAGACTCCTTCTGCTTGAAAGGTTTTATCTGATATATTAAATATCAGATTAGGGGCTAATAAAAGGATGTATTAGGCATGGTGCGAACACCAGAGGCACCAGAATAAGTAGAGGCTTTTCAACCCTCCGTGGGTTGATCAATAATTTATAAGTCCATCTGTAATAAGGGCTTAGCCCATCTGAGTCCATTTTAGTTGTTATTTGAGTCTTTTGAGTTGTTATTTCAGTTCAGTATTAGTCAGCTCATGTTGAGCTAGTTTAGTCTAATGCTAGTCAGCTCATGTTGAGCTAATTTTATTTTTTTTTGAGTCGTGTCCAAGTACACTGAAGACTCAAGACCACATCATATAAGTGAAGACCAAGTCCAACCAGTTTGAAGATATGGAAGTAAAGCCTAAGTCCAACCCAGCCTGAAGATTTGAAGACCTCATGAGGAGAAATCAGAAATCTTGATTCCTTATAGATGCCCTCCAGATGCCCAGATTCCCTTCCATATGCCAAAGTATATTCATAGACTAGGGCATCCATGATTCCAGAGGTCCATCTGCATCCTAGCCCAAAGAAATCAAGCCCAGGCGCCAAGCCCAAGCCCTTAAGAAGCAAGATACCAGGGAATATTCCTGCTACCTGGCTACCAGGCCACCCGAGCTTCCAGAGGCCCAAGCCCATGCACCCGAGCCCCTTTGGGCCGGTCCCTTGCTGCTCCTAGAAGCCCAACATGCCCCCATAGGCATCCTTGGAGTGTTGACCAAGTCAAGAGAGGAGGAGAGAATTTTTAGGGATTTTTTCTGCCTAATGTTTCCTTATTTTCTAACTAGGGTTTGAGTGGGAATAAGAGTCCTATGTATTTACTTTTATATCCTTACTTGGGGCCCAAGACTGAGGATCTATTTAAAGGACCCTAGTCTTTTGTATGGGAGATTGATTATTGATATGAAATTCTATTGAGTTCTTCTATTGTTGTGTGCCTCCCTACTGTGTGCATTAAGGGATCCTGTGTGCCTGAAGTCCTGTCGAAGATCTACCTGAAGAAACCCCAGTCGACCAATCCCTTCCAAGCCTCTTCATCCTCATGCCCCTTGCTATTTTCCTGAGATTCTTCTTATTTCTAACCTTGTTTTCTCACCCTTGATGGTTGTTTGTAGGTCCCCGAGTTCCTACGAATCCAACGACTCCAACCAAGCCTCAATCGGACCACCGAGCAGAAAGCCGGGATCTGCGGGTTTCTGGCTCGATTTTCTAGGCTGCATCCATCGAGGAACAAGAGATCTCTTCACTGTGATCTTCACCAAGCACATCAGATGTTGCCAGGTACATCCCCTCTGCTACTAGTAATTTCATTGTGGGAGAACTTGCCCTAACCGAAGCTTCTCAGCCCCAGCGATCCATCTTTACTGCTTTCTTAGGTCCTAATCTGCATGCATAGTTTCTAAAATTCATATAGAATTCCTTACAACTTATTTTGATCTAATTTTTGGGATTTAATCACTTAACTCCACATATAAAATACACAAAAATAATTGCATGCATATTAGTCCCGCATCATGACCTCGGTGGGAGGGCTCGCCTTGGCAGCATGAGCATGGCCCCAACCAAGAGCTGGTCTCAGATGGAGGGCTCGCCCCAAAGCATGATCCTGGCTAGGAGCTGACCTCGGTAGGAGGGCTCGCCTTGGCAGCATAAGCACAACCCCAACCAGGAGCTGGCCTCAGATGGAGAGCTCGCCCTATGAGCACGATCCCGACTAGGAGCCAACCTCGATAGGAGGGCTCACCTTGGTAGCATGAACATGACCCCGACCAGGAGCTTGCCTCAAATGGAGGGCTCGCCCTTTGAGCACGAACTCGACTGGGAGTTGACCTCGGTAGGAGAGCTTGCCTTGGCTCTTTGTTTAGCCACCATGTCCAAGTGGCAGATCTCTTACTAGAGTGAACACCAGCATGGGCTCCACATCAGCGAATATGCCACATCAGATACCCCCCACTCCTGAGCTTAAAGAACGAAGTGATCTCAGGGCGAGGAGAGTAATGATCATGCTGATGTGAAGGGGTGCACTTCCTGCACCAACAATGCCTTATGCACCAGTGTTCGGGAGATTGTGCCTTCATACCAACAGGATAATGCCATGTTAGCCCCTTTCAAAAGTGGCCATAAATGCCATCACCAAGCCCGAAGGAATTGCTTGCGGATCGAAGCATCACTCCCAACAGGTCTTGACACGTAGTATGCCCTGGCTGGTACAGGTGAGATATGGCGCATGCCTTCAACAGATACGAGACGACGGTGGGCAACGGGCTTTATTGCAAAGGACCTACCCCCTTGCCTTTTTAAAGGATCTTCGAGCATAAGCGACCAAGCTTTCGCAGAGTCCTTTCCTTCTTCTCTACTCCCCCTCATGTTCCAGGGTTTGGAGTTCTTAGTAGGCTAGCTCTTTCTCTCATGCTCTTCTCCTTCAACCCCTCTCCCTCGACCTATGTGAGGGAGGGCTTCTAGTAGACTTCAGGTTCTCAGCCCAAGAACTAAAGGGCTAAGTAAAGGCTCTTCAGGAGCAATCGACCGGTGCTAGGGTGAGGGCATCCGGCCTGGGGAAGAAATTTGCCGAGCTCAAAGCTGCCCCGAAGGATGAAAAGGGGTAGAGCCCCCGGAAGGCAAAAAAAGTCAACACCTCAGCGATGGAGGTGGCCCACCCATAGGCCTTCCAGGTGCAATTGGATGAGGGGGTGGCCAAGGTTGTGGTCACTATGGAGAAGGCCATAGCTACCATGGCACTGATGGAGGCAGCCTAACATGAAACTGCTGAAGCCACCTCAAGGTTCACAAGATCGGTGACCTTTAAGAACGAGGTGGTGGATGCGGTGCTAGACCCTTGTCATCAGGGGTCCAAAAAAGATAGGTACCCGCCTTCTTGGGTAGAAGGGATTGTCATTCCTCCATTGATGGGTTTCTTAAGGGTCTTCTAGCATAAATGAACACTAGAATTCAAAAATTTACACATGAAAAACCCTTATCGGCTAGAAACCCTAATCCCAAGATCCCCTTATTCATTTACAACTAATAAGTCACTAATAAGGGTTATGAAGAATACCTAGAATGCTGTTTTCCACTCCTTTCCACTAGGCTCATAAGTGCAAGCCCTCCAATGGTGATCCACAAAGGAATTGACCCAAGAAAGAATTCCTACTTCAGTTGCTTGCTTGACTAGGACTCTTCTTGATAGCCTTCTGGACTTCCTCCTTTATAGGCTACCCTACCCTCCTGTAGGGCACTCTGAATGCTCTCCAAAATCACTCTTGGATTTAGGATAGCCCTCCTGTAGGACACTATAGGCTTATGTCTTAAAATCTAAGACTTGTCCTAGTAAGAAAAAACCTTGTCTTAAGAAGACAAGTTTTGTCTTAAGGAGGAGGGAGGGAGAGAGACACTCAGAATAAAACTTCGATCGATGGGATTTTTCTTTGAAACTCATAACACTGCCCCCTATTTATAGTTTTAAGAGGGGTGTGTGATATGACCAGCCACTGACTTATCATATATGATTTTTCAAGACCAAAGAGATGTGATCTGGTTTGAAAAAATATATCCGATATGCAAGTTCATGCGCTAAGGGCCATATCTACATCCCTTCTGTTAGGTTTGCCCTTGATTTTGATGATTAACAAAATGTTGAGTACATATTTTGTACTAATATTTCAATTATGGTCATGAGTTATGGGATATAGACATCTCAAATTCTCAAAATGAAAGTATTTTGAAACTAAGCAAAATTCATGTCTTAAGAAGTCTTCTCATCATAAAAAATGCCTAAAAAATGTTCAATTATAGTTTACATAAGTGTATTTAAAGTTTGATTGAATATCTTTATATTTTTGGGAGTTTTGGCACTTATTTTGGTAAATTTCAGAACCAAGTGTCGACTCACGTTGCCAAGTGTCAACAATTCAGTGATTGGCATGCAAAAATTCCTGATTGGCATGCCAAGTGTCGACACCTGAGATTAAAGTATCGACATCTAATATTCAAGTATCGACACCTAGAACCCAAGTGTCGACTCAAGGCCTAAGATTTTTTTAAAATATAGAACTTGCCATTTGGAGGATTTTTATGTCAAGTGTCGACACATGAGCTTCAAGTATCGACACCTAAAATTCAAGTATCGATACCTAAAATTCAAGTGTCGATACCTGAAATTCAAGTGTCGACACCTGCAAGACTAAGTGTCGACACTTGGAAACCAAGTATCAATACTTGGAAGTCAAGTGTCAACTCACGGGTTCTGATAGCTTCAATGGATCTATTTTCTGAGTTACAGATTTCATCTTTTCAAGCTCTCAATGGCTAGTTTTGATCCTCCAACAGTCTTAAACCAATTTTTAGAAGTTTTTGAAGTATTTAAGCTTCATCAAACTCATTCATGAAGCATTGAACACCATTGAACATCATTGAACACCATTGAACTCCATTGAACATTCAAAAGTCAATATTCCCTCAAGAACTTCATTTCCAAAAGTCATAAAAGGAGAAATTTCCTAAAAAAGCTTATAAGCCTATCATTTCATCCTTCCAAAAGTGAGCTTGAAGAAGATTCCAAAGAGAAGACAAGACAAGCATCAATAAGAGCCTCAAAGCTTCCACATTCTACTCTTTGAAGAGAGTTTGATTGTGTTTTCATTATTGTATCTTTAACTTTATCATTTGTTGACCTAGCTTTCAAGGGTTTTTGAAAGTAGGTTGTTGAGATTGTTGAGGTTATTGGTGAGCCAAAGGTACAAAACCAACTAGGATTTTACTTGTGAGCCCGAAGACAAAACAAGTTGAAATGTTATTGGTGAGCCTAGGTGATAAAACCAACTTAGGTTTTGACTTGTGAGCCTTAGAAAACAAGTCGGCTGTAATCTTTGAAGAGATTATAGGAAAAATTTTCAAGAAAAGCTTGGTGAGTGGACATAGATGTTTGGAGTGCACCGAACTACTATAAAACATTGTATTTGTGTGTGATTGCTCTTTCCATTACTTATACTTTATTACTTGTATTTATATTTTCGCTACGTATCTTTTAGTGCTTAATCACATTACTCATAAACTGTTCTTGACCAAGCACATAATTGTTTTAATTTTTGAAAGACCCAATTCATCTCCCCGCTTAAGCTTCATTTCTGGGCAACAAGTGGTATCAGAGCTCCGGTACTCTACTTATAGGTCCAACGATCTTGAATGAAAGATCATGGCAGCCCCAATTGGTATGGGTGTTGTAGAAGGTCAAGCATCTAACCATCCCCCACTGTTTAATGGCATCAACTACATGTATTGGAAGACACGCATGCGCATTTTCATTCAAGCTCTTGATTATAATCTTTAGAGGACTATTGTTAAGGATCCTCATCAGCCTACTATATTGATTAATGGCATTCTCACTCCCAAAATGGAAGATGATTGGGATGAGAATAACATTAAGCAAATAGAGCTTAATGCAAAGGCTATGAATCTATTATTTTGTACTTTAGATACAAGCGAATTCAATAGAATCTCAAATTATCTCTCTGCAAAAGAAATATGGGACACACTTGAAGTTACCCATGAGGGTATACATCGAGTGAAAACTACTAAAGTTAACATGCTCATTCACACATATGAAATGTTTAAGATGGAACCTATTGAATCTATTAGTGAAATGTATACTATGTTCACTAATATTGTGAATGGCATGAAAAGTTT
Source organism: Areca catechu (assembly GCA_021397845.1). NCBI lineage: Eukaryota > Viridiplantae > Streptophyta > Magnoliopsida > Arecales > Arecaceae > Areca > Areca catechu. Next base: position 75,695,902 of record CM038043.1, on the reverse strand, counting down.
AGGAAAGATTATTTCTAATGGTGAACTTGTCAATAAACTCCTTAGATCTCTTTCGGCTTCTTGGGATGCTAAGGTCACTGCTATAGAAGAAGCCAAAGATGTCAACACTCTTTCTCTTGAGCAACTCTTGGGCTCATTGATGACCTATGAGCTCTCCTTGAAATAAAAGAATGTGGACGTTGATAAGAAAAAGAAAGTGATAGCCTTCAGTCCACCACAAAAGAAGAATCAAGTGATGAGTCCGAAGAAGAGGATGAAGAAGATAAGACGGCTTTCATAACTAGAAAGTTTAGGAGGTTTATGAGAAATAAGAAATATAACTTCAAGAAGAAACCTCAAAAGGGAGAGCCTAGCAAAGAGAAGGACAAAGAGAAAGAAAAGGAGCAGCCTGCATGTTTTGAATACAAGAAACCTGGCCACTTCAAGAAGGACTGCCCCTTACTCAAGAAAAATAGAAGAAGATTGAGAAAGAAAGCTATGATGGTAACCTGGAGCGACAACGAGGATTCAAGCTTTGAAGAAGAGCAGCAAAAGGTTGCAAATTTTTGTCTAATGGTCAGCAATGATGAGATAATATCTGTGTTGGGTTCGGTAACTAGTGCGGAAGCGTGGATTTCAAAAATTTATGAAAACAGGTCCAAACCCTAATCCCAAATCTCCTTATTAGCAATTAAAAACTATGACTACATGCATGTCCAAATTTAAACATTGTTTAAATACTAACCTCAGATTGCTATTACCAGTCTGATGCAGAAATGAACTCCAAATTGAGCAGCCTCTTGAACACACCAGGCGTCCACTTGTCCGCCCTCCGATGGTGATCCACACGGGCAGATGATCAAGACATTAACTCCTTAATTGGGTTCCTTCCAATCAAGTTCTACCCCAAGAACTTGATATATGGGCTATTGGCTAGGACTCCTCTAGCCAAACTGGGACTAAACCTTCTCTCTTACCCTTCTCCTTGTCTTCTAGCAACTTTGGCCCCTTAAGACACTCTTGTCTTAAGAATAAGCCCTTGTCCTAAAATGAGACAAGGCTTGTCTTGGAGGGAGAAGAAAATTAAGACAAGATTGTCTTAATGTAAGAAAGAAAGGAGAGGCACCTTCTTCCTTTACCGTCGGAGAGTTTCTCTCTGACTCTCCTTCTGTTCTGAGATTCGACAGAGCCAAGGCTCTGTAAAGGAATCAAAGAGGAAAGAGAGGAGGGGGAAACAATCTTCTGGAGAGGGAGAGGGAAAATAGAAGCAAGGCTTCGCTGTAGAAAATCTGGAATAGTTTTTCTTCCTTATCATTTTCATTTTTTTTTTACGGTGAAGTCTTCTCCTTAAATAGGCGACAGAGAGGCGCCTACCCATCTGTAATCACCCTCTCACGCCCCTCTCTCCCTTCTCACGTCCTTTCCCTTCATCTCACTGCCCTTGAATTAATCTCACGGCCTTTGGGATGGGAAGACGCAAGAAAGAGTCGCGAGAGAAAAAAATACAGAAGGGCGCGCGCAGAAGAGAAGAGTCGCGCCCCTTCGGTATTTCTTTCACGGTAATCCCATTTTTTGAAGAGTCCATGCCTAGGTGGACTCTCTTCCATGCCTCTTCAGCCAAAACACCGACCCCCTTTTTCTTTTCTCACGCAAAAACGCCCCTTGGAGAGAGTCCACGCGCGCGTGGACTCTTCTCCTTGCGCGCGCGCATGGGAAGAGAGGGGAAGGGGTTTAGGCGATGTGGGAAAGGAGTTTAGCCTCTTAGGTTAGCCCAATTGCTAGCCTACTATTAGCCCAATATCTTGAATCTTCAATTAGATTCAAACCGGAATGAATTTGGATCTAAAAAAGACCAAATCGGAACCCTAACTCGAATCCGATTCAAGTAGAAGCCATGGTTTGCAACACATGCTAGTGTGTTCATCTGCAAACGAGATTTAATTCTAAATTAAATCCTTGATTATCTATCCTAAGTGTGTGACCCATTGGGTTCCATACCTAGCCAGCAGTGGGTCCGAGTGCAAGTTGACCTAATTTGATCAGAACTCATTCTAATCGATTTAGGTCAAATCGAGCTAACTCGAGTTAGTCAATTAGGACTCCTCCTAATTAGTGATCCAATTAAACCATTTAATTTGATCAACCCACAAGACAAGATTGACGTCTAGCAACGTGTCATGTCTACCCGGAAGATATGGAAATTCTGGTGAAATTCCAAAACTACCCTTTAGTGGAAAGTTCCCGTATAATTCGATCCTTCAATCATCTTGCATCCCGAATATAACTATGGATATGGAAACATGTCAAAACCAGCTTATACTCATTCCCAGCTCAGTCATATACTAATGATTCAATTAATTCGATATTAGAAATCATTTTTAATATCTGTACTTTGATCAAAGATTTCCTGAATCATCATCTGACCTAATTTGGCTGGATGCAATCTCCTCCTACTAGGAGTGATCAATTCCTTGTTGACCTACTCATTACCTTCATATACAATTCACCATACCCAGCATCAACCTCGTGCATGACCCAGTGTCATGATTGAGATTGAACCAAAGCATGGGTTCATGTACATAAGGTATTATGGCAGTCTCAGGTCATAGGACTACTTGTACAACTCCCACTATAAGAAACATCTATTGACATGCAGCTAAGGCTCCATTAGATGTTCTCAAACTGGATCTATTCAGTGAACTCATTCGCTAATGAGCACCCACATCCTTGTATTAGTGTCCCACACAAGTGACTGTGAGAGCAGTCACCCTTTTCAGCATACATAGGATGTGCCAGTCTAACCGGAAACCCTGATCCCCAACTCAGGGTTCCTATGACTAGGAATATTCTAGATTAGGGTTTTAAGACCTTAGATCTCACTGGTATGATCTCATCATAGCCCTAGGACCATAGCCCTAATCTATGGGGTTCATCATATAATGACACAGCGAATGATGAAAAAAATATTGCCTTTATAAACTTGTCAATTTACAATGGTCTGGGAGATACAAATATTGGCTTATAGGGCATAATCCTTTCAATCTGAACCTGAAGAAGAGTTTATTTTTGATGAACTGCATGAAGTTTTTGGTAAACTTGTAATTGAATTTCAAAAACTTAAGTTGAAGCACAAAGAATTAAAGAAGCAAAATCTGGATTTGGTCAAAACAAACAATAAGTGTTTATTTGAAAATGATTATTTGCTCCAAAAGAACAAAAAGTTAAATGATCAAATTATTCTTTTGGAAAAAGAAAAAGAAGCTTTGAAAAAGAAAAATACTTTTGCATCAACTGAAGATTTTACTAAACAAAACAAAGAGATTTTGTAAGAATACAAGAAGTACAAAGATGAACTTGAAAAATTGAAATCTTTGTTGAAAAATTTACTTATAGTTCTGAAAAACTTAATATGCTTCTGAATAATCAGAGAGCTATTTTCAACAAAGCTGGATTAGGTTTTAAAACTCAAAAACAACAAAAGTTTTTTGAGAATTTCTTTGTGCCTGCTTTATCTTCAATTACTTGTTATTCTTGTGGTAAAGTAGGACATAAATCTTATTTATTCAATAAAAGGAAATTAAGCAAAGTTAGAAAATTTTGGATTCCAAAAGAAACTATTACCACTAACCTTAAAGGACCCAAAATGACTTGGATACCTAAAATCTTCACTTGATTTTTTATTGTAGGTATGCCTTGCAACCAACAAAAGAAGAATGTGGTACTTCGATAGTGGTTGCTCAAGGCATATGACTGGAGATGTGGAGCAGTTCTCCTCACTTGAATATCAAAGTGATGGTAATGTTACTTTTCATGATAATAGAAAGGGCAAGATTGTTGGAATTGGTAAAGTCCATATCACCCCTCTATTTATATAGATAATATTTTATATGTTGATGGTTTAAAACATAATTTACTTAACATTAGCCAATTTTGTGATAAAGATTTTAAAGTTGTTTTCGAATCTTAAATGTGCATTGTTTCTAGTCTAGATGACAATGGCATCAAGTTTATTGGTCATAGGCATGGCAATATTTATATGGTTGATCTTGATGATCTTCCTATTCAAAATTGTTAATGCTTAGTGGCAATGGAAGCCGAGATCAATGAAACTAGTTGGCTTTGGCATCGTAGACTAGGATATGCTAGTATGCATTTACTTTCAAAACTTTGCAAAAAGGATTTAATAAAAGATTTGCCAAAACTTAGTTTTGAAAAAGATAAGATTTGTACTGCTTGTCAACTTGGAAAACAAACCAAATCATCTTTTAAACTTAAAGGAGACCCTTAGAATTACTTCATATGAACCTCTTTGGGTCGACTAGAACATCTAGTTTGGAAGGTAAAAAGTATGGTCTAGTTATTGTAAACGATTTCTCATATTTTATATGGGTGATGTTTTAAGCATACAAAGATGAAATTTTTTCTGCATTTATCAGATTTCATAAAAGAGTTTCAAATGAAAAAGGTATTTCAATCGTCTATTTAAGAAGTGATCATGGTATAGAATTTGAAAATTCTAATTTTGAAAAGTTTTGTAGTGAAAATGGAATTCATCACAACTTTTATGCACCTAGGGCACCTCAACAAAATAGGATGGTAGAAAGAAAAAATAGAACTCTTGAAGAAATGGCATGCACCATGCTTTTCAAAAATGATTTACCTAGATATTTTTAGGCATAAATCATAAACACTACTTGCTATATTTTAAATCATGTTTTAATCCGACCAATTTTAAAGAAAACACCATATGAGCTTTGGAAAGGTAGGAAACCTTCAATTAAGTATTTTCATATTTTTGGATGCCATTGTTTCATTCTAAATAATGGCAAGGATAATCTAAGTAAATTTGATGCCAAGTCGATGAGGGTATCTTTTTAGGCTACTCTACATCTAGCAAGGTATACAGGATCTTCAACAGAAGGATACTTGTTGTTGAAGAATCTAGCCATGTTGTGTTTGATGAAGCTAACCAAAAATCTTCTAGAAAAGAAGATATTCTTAATAATGATACAGGTACCAAAAGAACTAAAGAAGTGAGCAACAATGAAGAGCCCACCAAGGAGCAAGAAGATGATCAAAATAATGAAAGAGAACAAGATCAAGAAGGTGAAAACACATCAATGCCTAATCCTCTACCTAAAGAATGGAAGTATGCTCATGGACACCCCAAAGAACTTAACATTGGTGATCCATCAAAAAGAGTAAGTACAGTTCATCTCTTAGAAATATATGTGATTATTTAGTTTTGTCTCTCAAGTAAAATCTAAATCTATTGAAGAAGCTGAAAATGATTGTAATTGGATTAATGCTATGCAAGATGAACTAAATTAATTTAAAAGAAATAATGTTTGAACTTTGGTTGATAGACCTACTAATATTTCAATAATTGACATAAAATGGGTTTTTAGAAATAAACTTGATGAAAATGGTATAGTTACTAGAAATAAAACTAGGCTAGTTGCCAAAGGATACAATCAGGAGGAATGGATTGATTTTGATGAAACCTCTAGACTTGAGGCAATTAGGCTATTGTTGGCATTTGCATGTTTTATGGATTTTAAATTATTTCAAATGGATATCAAAAGTGCCTTTTTGAATGGTTTTATCGAAGAAGAAGTTTATGTTGAACAACCCCCTAGTTTTGAAAATCATGAATTTTCAAATCATATTTTTAAACTTCATAAAGCTTTGCATGGTTTGGAAACAAGCTCCAAGTGCTTGGTATGATAGATTGAGTTCTTTCTTGCTTAAAAATGAGTTTTCTAGAGGTAATGTAGACACTACTTTATTTTTAAAAAGGAAGAATGATGATCTCTTAGTAGTACAAATTTATGTTGATGATATCATATTCGATGCTACTAACGAATATTTTTGTCAAGAGTTTGCAAAGTTAATACAGGTTGAGTTCAAGAAGAGCATGATGGGAGAACTTAACTTCTTCCTCGGACTCTAAATAAAGCAAACAAAAAAGGAGATCTTTATTAACCAAGCTAAGTACACTAAAGAAATACTAAAGAAGTTTATGATGGAGAACACCAAGCCATTAGGTACATCTATGAGCTCCTCTTGTAAACTGGACAAAGATGAATCAGGTAAATCTATAGATCAAAAGCTTTATAGAGGAATGATTGGTTCACTGTTATATCTAAGTGCTAGTAGGCTAGATATTATGTTTAGTGTCTGTATGTGTGCAAGATATCAGTCTGCCCCTAAAGAGTCTCATCTTTTGACTGTTAAACGCATACTTAGATATATGTCAGGCTCTATAGATATTGGTCTTTGGTACTCTAGAGATTCATCATTTGAATTAATTGCTTATTCTGATGCTGATTTTCCTGGGTATAAACTTGACAGAAAAAGTACTAGTGGAACTTGTCAGTTTCTTGGAGTCAATTTGATTTCATGGAGTAGCAAGAAATAGAATTTAGTTGCTTTATCTATGGTGGAAGCCAAATATATAGCAACCGGAAGCTGTTGTGCTCAAATTCTATGGATCAAACAACAAGTCAAAGATTTTGTCATCAAACTAACTAAGATACCCATAAGATGTGGAAATACTAGTGTAATCAATTTAACCAAGAATTCTGTGCAACATTCAAGAAGTAAACACATTGAAATAAAACATCACTTCAAAGAGATCATGTACAAAACTCTAATGTGCTTCTTGAATTTGTTGGTACTGAAGTTCAGCTAGCTGATGTGTTTAACAAACCCTTGAGTGAATAAAGGTTTTGCATGATTAGAAAAGAGTTAGGTATCATAGATCCATTTTCTTAGAACTCTCTCAAAACTTGTTCATGACCAGTTCTTAGTGCTCAAATTCATATTCTTTAAGTCTTAAACTCTTCACTAGAGTCTCCCAATTTTTTGAAATTTTTTACTATTTTTACTTGGAATTTTCTTGGCCAAGTGTCGACACTTGACCTTTGGCGAAGTGTCGATAGCTGACCAAGTGTCGTCACTTGACAAATTCCAAGTGTCGACACTCGGACGGAAATTCCTATTTTCTAGGGCATCATCTGAATCTTTTGTTTTGAATTTTCTTCTTTCCTCCCATGCTCTAGTGGTCCCCCAACAGTCCTTAGCCTGCAAAACAGTGCTCTTCCCTTCGTGCCCTCCAATATTTGGTAAATCCCACCTCTTTTCTTTATTTTCTTCGGTTGATTCATGGCTTTTCACCATTCTTCATTGGTTTTTCTGAGATTTGTCCCTTTTTCCCACCGTAAATCATTGTTTTATCTATTTGTTTTGGGTCGTGCTTGGCTCATTTGCTTTTCCCTCTTTTTGGACCAATTCTTATTGGATTTGTGATTTCTCTCGGCCATGAGATCACCCTCTCCATTTTACTTGGCCGACCCTTGCATTTTTGGCTCTCTTCCCCCCATTTCTTCTCATTTCTTCTCTATTTCTTTCTTGACTGTTCCTTGTTCCATCATCTAGACTATTTCCATTTCCTCCTTCAGTGGTTGTCATGGGACCTAGAAAGCAGTTGGCATTTAAGAGAAAACCAGGTCAAGCATCAGCAGAGAGAAGAACAAAAGCCAGGAATGATGGGGGCCAGCAGGCTGGGAGTACAGCTCCTTCTTCACCTTCAGCTGAGAGTGTTAGGGAAGGTGATAGCAACCAGTCGATGAGTAGATCTGGACTTCTTTAATCGATAGGGTTTCCATCTTGGAAAGTTTCTCTAGGCAGCTGAGTTGGTCTCCTTCTGCACTATGAAGGAGAAGTTCTACCCACACTTGATTCGCGAGTTCTATGAGAGCCCAGACTGTAGTAGGATGCTTTGGAGTGCTACTATCAGAGGTATCCCCATTCCTATCTCAGAGGAGGTCCTTAGCCATGTATGGGAGATCTCGCACCATGGGATCATTATTCATAGTATAGAGGACCATGAGGAGGCCTTCAGGTGCATTATTGAGTGTGAGGATGTTCGCAGTGTGGCTACTGTCATCGCAAACCAGCTTTCTGTGGAGATGTGCCTTTTGCACCACATCATTGCCCGTATTCTACTATCGAAGACCGGGAGATTTGATTTCATTACAAAGCAGGAGCTGATGATGATGATATGTTTGATGCGGAGGACTGCAGTGGACCTTCCTGCTCTGATGCTCATTCAGATGAGAGATGCCTCGACTTAGTGCCGACATTGCCTACCTTATGGGATGGTGATTACATGACTGTTTAGAGCTTACAGTGTTCCTTTGGAGGAGGAGATCTCCAAAGACATCCTTCACACAAACGTGTATGATGAGCGATCTCTCCACCGCATGGGGTACAAGATGATTTCAGGTCGTTGGGTGCGTCAAGAGTATGGCCAGGAGCTAGATGAGGAGGACGAGCTCCATAAGACAAAGGCAGGGCCATCTAGGCCTTCAGATACACCTCCTCGATCAGCACCAGCAGCAGCCAGTGAGCTAGAGCCTATCACTCCAGCACCAGCACCTGCAGCTTCACCTTCTGATGCTCCTCCGTTTACTACTGTTGGTTCATCTTTTGAGGAGCTGGTCAGGCAGGAGTTTGCAGATATCTAGAGTGAGATGATCAGCTTAGGAGTCCGTATGACTCAGCTATGCATAGAGATTGAGGGTCTTAGAGCCCATACAGCTGAGTAACATACTGAGATGCGATGGACTATGGAGGCAGGATTTGCTTGCATTGAGGATTTACTGAGATCACTCCTACCTCCAGTAGCGCCTGTAGATCCACCCCCTCCTACGGATGATGATGACGATGGTGACCACCCTGACAGACATGATCACACACTTGGTGGTGGAGATCGAGTTGATGATGGTGGCGATGACAGAGACATAGATATTATTGATAGTGGTAGTGATAGTGATGATAGAGCAAATGATTTTGAGTTGGTCAGTCGTGAGGCCCAGACTCCTACTGTTCAGCCTGATGATCCTTGTGACACTCCGTCATCGATTGCTCCAGTTTTCATGACACCTGCTGAGACTCTTCCACCACCATCCACTCATTCTTCTAGGGTTGTACCCTGAGTAGGACCTTCGACCAGGACTAGGAGTCATAGTATCCTGGGACCCCTAGAGCTCTAGTTTCTAGGTCTAGGATTACAAGTCCTATTTCCTTTGAGATTCCATCTGATGAGGAGTAGCCTCACAGATGATTATTCTGATAATTGATGTTATGTATTAGTTTTTATCTACATTTAGTGCTTATCTATGTGTTTCATGTATTAGTATTTATCTACATTTGTACTTGTTATGTTTCAGTGTATGCTGATTGTATCAGCAAAATTTTGTACTAAAAACTCATTTATATATATGTATGCAGACTAGCATTCCAATTCCTTCTAGATTATCAATCTTGGTTCATTTGCTAGCTTGTTCATTCACTCTAATAATGATTGAATTTATAATGTTTGGATTTGTTGACCCCATAAGTGATTTTGATGATAACCAAATATTGGAGCATGTATATTTATTACTGACAACTCTTCAAGTGTTTGACAAGTTTTTGCAGGATGTCTAGCATGTTCAAACTTCAACTCCTATATTTCTACTTTCTTGTTTGAGTTGTGTTGTAAGTGTTATTGTAAAGAAGAACCCACTCAAAAATGCTAAGAAAAATTAAGTAAAAAGGGTTACTTCTTTAAGTGTGTGTGCTTTAGATTTTGGTTTGAGTTGGTTTGTGTGAAATTGTAAAAGAGTTGGTAAGAGTTTTCTTTAAGTTCAAATTATAAAAATCTTGAAGAAGACACTCGAGCCGACCCGAGAAAAGAAGAGCTGACTCTGCTTACTGGCAAGCAGCAAGGATTCTGGAACGCAGCAATTCGAGCTGACTCGATGGAAAGCAAGCCGACTCTAGTGAATCTGAGTCAACTGGAATCAGTCCGAGCCGACTCCTCCAGAGTCCATTTTCTAAAGGTTTCTGAGAATAGCCAAGCGAGTCGACCCGACCTAGAAAGAGCCAACTCTGCCAGACCTAATTTCGAAAGCCTAAGAAAGTGAGCTGACCCGAACTTCATCGAGCCGACTCTTCCAGAGTAAGGTTTTCCAAACCTGAGAAGAAGAGCTGACCAAGCTGAAAGGAGTCGACTCCTCAAGTTCAAGTTTTTCAAGATTCAAGTTCGAGCTGACCCGAGCTGTAAAGAGCCGACTCATCCAGAGTGACATTCTACGCCCTGAGACAGAGCCGACTACATTGAAGAAATGGTGACTCGACCTATCGACTCGAAGGATCCGAACTGACTCGAAGGAATCCGAGCCAACTCAAATGTCGCTTTCAGGTATTTAATGGCTAGTTCCAGAATTTATTTTTGAATGCTCAAAAGTGCTCCAACGATCAAAAATCATTCTCCAATGGTCTACAATAGCTAGAACTACCTTGGGATGATGGAAGACTTTAAATTTGAAAGATTTGGACTTCCTTGAATGAATCAATAAGAGAGTTCTTCAAAGTAAAGAGCTTCATTGAATATCCAACCAACCACAAGAAAAAGAGCATTCAAGTCTACATTCAAGCCTTTAACAACTTTGATCTAAAGCTTGAATCATCTTTAGAAGAAGACACTAAAGTCATTAAAGCTTATTCAAGTGCATTCAAGTGGACTTCCAACGAGCTGCACCGGCAACTATCCAACAACTTGAGTTTGTCATTTATTGTTGCATTTATTTTCAATTCAATCTTTGAATTGTTGGGTTATTGGTGAGCCCGATTGAAAAACCAAATAGGTTCTTGGTGATCCTATAAAAACCAAGTTGGGTTTCTTTGGTGAGCCTGTTTAAAACCAAAGGGTGTTGGGTTTTCTTTGCTAATCCTGTAAAACCAAAGTGTAGAGGTTTTGGATTGTGATCCTGTAAAACAATCCTACTGTATTCGGGTGTGAATATAGTGAAAATCTCAAATGGTATCTTGGGTAGTGGACGTAGGAGCTGGGTTGCTCCAAACCACTATAAATTTGATGTGTTCATGTTGTGCTTTATCTACTCTGTTTAGCTTTGACATTTTATAACACTATCACAGCACCTACCACTTGCAACGGATTTTGAATAGCACATTTCTTGCTTTAAGTTTTTAAATTTCCAATTCACCCCCCTCTTAGGTAGCCACCTGGGTAACAACTGGTATCAGAGCAATGTCTTTGAATACACTAGAGTAAAGATTGATGGCTCATCCCATGAGTACATCCTTGGTGGAAGGCCAATCAACAAATAGACCTCCACTCTTCACTGGAACAAATTATGCATATTGGAAAGCTAGAATGAAGATTTATATTCAAGCTGTTGATTTTCAGTCGTGGAAGGTCATTCTAAAGAGTCCTTACATTCCCATGGTTAAAATTGATGGAGTGGACGTTCCTAAACCTGAAGAGGATTGGGACGAACATGACATGAAAATGGAAGAATTAAATGCCAAAGCCATGAATCTCTTATACTGTGCTTTGGATAGTAATGAGTTTAATCAAATTTCTATTTGCTCCTCGGCAAAAGAAATTTGGAATAAACTTGAAGTGACCCATGAAGGAACTTCTCAAGTAAAATCTTCTAAGATTAATCTTCTTATACATAGTTACGAATTATTTAAGATGGAACCAAATGAAACTATATCTACCATGTTTTCAGATTCACTGATATTATTAATGGCTTAAAAAGTCTTGGCAGAGTATACACTAATGCAGATATAGTGCAAAAGATTCTAAGATCTCTTCTGGATAAGTGGGATCCGAAAGTGACTGCCATCCAGGAAGCAAAAGATTTGAATACCTTATTGTTAGATGAACTGCTGGGATCTCTGATCACACATGAACTGACCATGCAGCACCAAACTAAAGATGATCAAAAGAAAAAGAAATCGATCGCCTTTAAAACTGCTATAGATTCTAAAAGAGATGAAGAATCGGAAGAAGAAAGCTCCTCTACTGAAAGCAACATGGAAGACGAGGACATTGCCATGGTCGTCAAAAAATTTAGAAAGTTCTTGGGAAGAAAGAAAGGAAGACACTTTAGAAAATTCTACAAGAACAAAGAATTCAGTAAGGAAAAGGAAAAAGAAAAAGAAGTGCTCACCTGCTATGAATGCAAAAGACCAGGGCACATTAGGCCAGACTATCCTTTATTGAAAAAGGGATTTCAGAAGAAGAAAAAGAAAGCAATGGTAGCGACGTGGAGCGACAGCGAAGCGTCCTCATCCACTGAAAATGAAGAGGCTCCAAAATCTGTGAATCTTTGTTTAATGGGTCTCAAAAACGAGGTATCATCCCCTAAGCTTCAAACTGAATTTACTTATGATGAATTGAATTCAGCATTTCATAATTTACTTATCGAATTCAAGAAAGCTGGGGTTAAAATTAAGTCCTTGAAGAAACAAAATGATGTTTTATTAAAAGACAAGGATGAAATTTTTGAAAAGAATAACATTTTGCAAAGAAAATTGGATAACCTTTCTGAAAATATTATAGTCCTGAACAATGAAAAAACTGTTTTATATGAGACAAACAATGTTTTAGTTGTCGAAAATACTGATTTAAAAAAGGAGGTTGAAAAGCTTAAGCCTTTAGTAGAAAAGTTGACCTTGAGTTCAAATAAGCATAAGCTGATTTTGAAAGATCAAAAAGACTCAAAAACTAAAGCTGTGATTGGATTTGTATCTCCAAAAGCTTCAGTTGTAAATGCTAAATTTGAAAAAGGTTTTCCATCTAAATCAATTTCAAATGGCTTGAAATATATTCCTAAGAATACTATGCAAAAATCATTCAAATCAAGTATTCCTGTTTCTGCATCTGTCATAGCTTCAAAACATGCATCATTCAAAAATGACATAATTATTTATTATGCGTGTCATAGGTTTGGGCATAAATCTTATCAATGCAATTCCTTAAAAAATGTCATGATTAGTGCACTGAAATATAGAACCATTTGGGTTCTAAAAGGAACCAATGTTGCTAACCTGAAAGGACCCAAGTTAGCTTGGATACCTAAAATCACTCCTTGATTGTTTTGCAGGATTGTCTTGTAGCCCAAAAATCAAAGAAAAGATGGTATCTTGATAGTGGCTGTTCAAGGCATATGACGGGTGACAAGGATTAGTTTATCACCCTACAAATGAAAGAAAGAGGATTAGTTACATTTGGAGATAATGGCAAGGAAAAAATAATCAGAATCGGTAAGATCAAATTAACTCCTTATACTTTTATTGAAGATATGCTGCTAGTAGATAAATTGAAGCACAATCTATTGAGTATTAGTCAATTATGTGATAAAGGCTTCAAAGTTATCTTCGAATCATCTGTGTATAGTAACAAACTCTCTTGACTCTAGCAGTTAATTCATTGATCATAGACTGGGAAATATCTATGTGGTAGATCTAAATGATCTAGCAATTACAAGTTGTTCCAGCCTAGTAGCCATGAATGCTAAGTTCAAGGAGTCATGTCTAATATGGCATATACGATTAGGTCACGCTAGCATGCATACTATAGCCAAATTAATCTCAAAGAATCTAGTTAGAGGTTTGCCATATTTTAAAGTTGATCTTAATTATGTTTGTGATGCTTGTCAATTAGGCAAACAAACTAGGAAGAGTTTTAAATCAAAAAATATTATTTCAACAACTAGACCCCTTGAGCTATTTTACATGGACTTATTTGGACCAACTAAGACTACAAGCCTAGGAAGTATGAAATATGGACTTGTGATTATAGATGACTTTTCTAGATTCACATGGATATTATTTATTGCACATAATGATGAAACTTTTGATGTATTTCAAAAATTACATAAGAAAGTTTCAAATGAAAAAAATCTTTCTATTATTTCTATAAAAAGTGATCATCGAACTGAATTTCAAAATCAATTCTTTGATGAATATTGCACTAAGCACGGTATTGATCACAACTTCTCTGCTCCTAGAACACCACAACAAAATGGTGTTGTAGAGAGAAAGAATAGGACTTTGGAAGAAATGGCTAGAACAATGTTATGTGAAAGTAATCTTCCAAGGTACTTTTGGGCAGAAGCCATGAACACTGCCTGTTATATACTAAACCAAGTTTTGATACGACCAATTTCAAAGAAAACCCCCTATGAGCTTTGGAAAGGAAGTGTTGCCGCGTCAACTCCTGGACCGGGGACCGAGATGGCTGGATCGGCTGGGGCGCTCCTCTCCCGGGCGAACCTGCACAAAGTCCCCAAGGGCACCGGTGGTGTTCCGGTAGGAGACCCTCTGATGCTTAAGTTAGCAGGAGGTTGAAGGTAATAGAATGGAGGAATCAAAAGATCGACAGCGTATAGAGAGGGAAGAGTTGTTCTACCTTCAAACGAGGTCCCCCAAGTACCTTATATAGGCATGGAATAGTCCAAAATCCATTAGGGGAGAGGCTGAGAAAGATCAATCTGTCCCTAGAAGAATCTGGAGAGTGGCCACATGGCACGCGGATACGGCGGCATTATGGAAGTAGTGGAGCAGGACCGTTGGGATAGCAAGATCCCGCCATAATAGAAAGATGCTTCTAGAACACCCTGGATGCTAAGACTCGCCCGTCGGATGTCGACCGTGAGGCGGTCGGTCGGTCGAACCAGAGAACGAGCCTCCGGAGGAGCTCGACAAGCCGAACCCCAATAGGAGAGGGTCACTCGGACCTTAGCTCCAATGGGTCAGACCTCTGGCAGAGGACAGCGGGCCAGACCCCAGCAGGAGAGGGTCGTTCGGACCTTAGCTCCAGTGGGTCGGACCTCTGGCGGAGGATGGCAGGCCAGACCCCAGCAGGAGAGGGTCGTTCGGACCTCAGCTCTAGTGGGTCAGACCTCTTGCAGAGGATGGCAGGCCAGACCCCAGCAGGAGAGGGTCGCTCAGACCTCAGCTCCAGTGGGTCGGACCTCTGGCAGAGGACGACGGATCGGACCCCAGTAGGAGAGGGTCGCTTGGACCTTAGCTCCAGTGGGTTGGACCTCAGCTCCAGTGGGTCGATCCTGATAGAGGGTGAGCCGTCGGGTAAAACACTGTCCCCCTTGCCCTTGTGCTTCGAGCGAGTCCATAGGCTTGAAGGGCGAGGGCATTAAATGGCAATAAATGCGCCAGCCTTTCAAATGATGGCGAATCCGATTCGGTGTGTTGCGTCCGATCACCTCCTGCTTCGATTTTTGCCTTGGGACAAGTGTCAGTACCTGGTTAGCGAGGACCGAGGGAGCAGTTATGGTCGGTACGGCACGTAGTGGCCGCCCGTTCGAATTCTTGAAGCGACGTGAGACACGTGGCACCATCAGGGTGGTTAGTGCCCCTGCCGAAGTGGCCCATCCATCGTTGCTTCGCTTGTCGCACGGATCGCGATCGGATATGATCCGGCACGTCCCCTCGGATTCCCGCCCAATTCGGGAACCAAAGCGGCAGCCGTCGGAGCTCGGCATGTGGAGGTGCATTGGGATGCGTCCCCCGGATGCCTATAAAAAAAGGGGGTATCGCCTAGAAGGCACTTGCTGCTGCATTTGCGCTGGGAGAGAAAATTGCCTCCACCCCCTCCACGCTGCTCCTAGGCTCCTCTAGAAACCAGAAATCAGGTTAGCCCCGTCTCCACCTTCCCCAATCTCCTTCCTTCCAATTTAAGATGGCTGCAGCCCACGGTCGTAAGGAACCCAGGCCGTTCGACATCCCGTCGACCATGACCCGAGAGAGGGTCGAAGACCTTACAGTCGTCTACAATATTCTGTCCACCTTGCATCTGACCGTCCCCAGCCGAGAGAGTAGGGTAAACAGACCTTTGAATTTAGGAGCCCTCCCTGTATACGAAGACCACCTGAAGGCCAGTCTTTGGTTCCCTATCCATAGCTTCTTTACTCAGGTCTTCAATACTTTTAGGATCATGCCCTCCCAGCTGACGCCGAACAGCATTAGGGTCCTATGCGGCTTTGTAGTTCTGTGTCGAGAGGCCGACATAGAGCCTAGGGTGACCCTTTTCTCCAACTTCTTACTGAAACAAGACTTCCGGAGTCAGGAATGGTGGATGTTCAGTCCTCTTCCGAATCGGAAGATCCTTAGGGGGCTTCCATCCGCTATTCATGGATGGAAGTTTAGATATTTTTTCGTAGATAGCCTGGAGCTGTGGGGCTTCGAGGCAGCCTGGAGGGGGCCGAGGCCAGATGCCCTGCATAGAAGGAAGGTCTTGAGGGCTGACGAGGCTTACTTCCATAAGTTGGACGGCGAAGATCCAAAATTTGTCGGCACCATGCTTTTTGAGGATAGCCTCCATCGGGCCGGGCTCAACCGATAGCCGATGTTAGGTAGGGCGAGAGTCGTGTAGGGAGAGATTGGCTACCCTCCTTTCTTTCTTCATTTCTTGTCGGTTTGGCGACTGCCACTAACCCTGCTTTCATTATTGACAAGTGGGAAAATGAAGCCAGATCGAGCTGTCCTCTTAGCACGGTCGGTGGAACTGGTGCCCGAAAGGCCGAAGAAGCAACGGACAGTGGAGCCGTCCATCCCGGTGGTGTCGATTGGCTCAGGGGACGACATGCCCCTGATCGAGCGACGAAAGGTGATCACGTCCGAGCGGTCATCTTTGGCAGGACAGCCAGCGGTCTAGGTGGAAGGAGGGCACTTGACGTCGGCAGGGACAGTAGCAACCCCTGTGCCCCCACTGCCGAAGACGACTGCGACGGTCCCCCCGATGACCTAGAGTGCCCCTGCGGATGAAGGGCCGTTGGCTTCTGGCGAGAGGGCCGCCTAGGCCCTAAGTGAAGAAGAGGAGCACCTGCTGTGGCGCGCGGCCGAGGAGGCAAGGGAGCAACTCCAACAAGCCATCCTCAAAACTGGCGGGAGGTCAGTGAACGAGGAGGCTAGCAGTTCCCTCTGCCATCTTCTGGGGGTAAGCTTCGCTTTTCCTTCTTTCACTTTAAGCTTATCACTGGAAGCTCCCTAACTGTATTCATTTGTCGGCAGCTAATTAGGGACAACCTCCTACTGGATCAAGGACTGGGTGAGCTTCTACACATAAGAGAGCAGCTAACCTAGAGGGCCGAAGCGACCGAACTGGCAAGGGACACCGCCTGGGAAGCATTGACAGCTTCCAGGGAAGAGGCACTCAGCTTGAAAGCCACAGCGGCCGAGGTGTCCCCTTGTCGGGCCAAGCTGGAGGCCGAAAAGAAGAAGACGGAGGACCTGCTTGCCCAAAAAGCTGATCGGGAGGCCAGGCTAAAGGAAAAGAAGAAGAAGATCAAATCCCTGGCACGTCGGTTGAAGGTCGAGGAAGCCGCCTGGCTGACCTCGATGTCCGCGCGAAGGGGTACCAGGCATCGACGAAAAGGTACAAGGGCCTGCTGAAGTCGGCCCAAGACTTGCTAAAGATTGTCGGTGAGAAGGCCGTGGTGGACTACAAGGCTTCCGAGGCTTTTGTAGAAGAAATGAACGAAACCGGGATGGTCAGCTTCAATTACGGGTATGACGAGTGCCTGGGGAAGGTTAGCGCCGCCTTTCCAGAGTTCGACCTTGCCTTCCTTCAGCTGCCGAAGCCAGCAGAGGCAGGAACTTCTGAAGGGACAGCCCCGACTGTCCAAGCGGCTAAAGCCCCAACGGAGATCGTTGCAGAGGTGGTTGGAGCAGACGTCCTAATTGAGGCCGAGACGAAGACGGCTGAAGGGGCCGAAGAGGCCGGAGTGGCACTTGTTGTAATCCCCAAAGGTCAGACCTAGTTGGTTGTAAGGGTCTGACCTTCAGCTTATGTAAAAACCTTTTAAGTCAATGAAGAACTTTTTCACAGTCTCTTCTTCTTATACTGTTTCTCTCTCTCTTTTTTTTTTTGCTTTCTGAAAATCTACTAAGTGTGGGCCGGTCAGCATATCAGGGCGAGTGGTCGGACCTTCGGGGTAAGTACTGAGTAGAAACCAAGACCGAACTAGATCCTCAGGATTTTTACTCGAAGTGCTAGCCCGTCGGCCTTTCGGACCGAGAATAGGTTAGGGTGGATGTCGGCTCAAGCTAGAGCAACTAGCTTAGGAAGTTTATCCTAAGTGTTGGTCCGTCGGCTTTCTGGACCATGAAGCGGTTGAGGCAGCGGTCGGATATTAGCTCAGGCCGGAGCAACTAGCTTAGGAAATTTATCTTAAGTGTTGGTCCATCGGCTTTCCGGACCCTGAAGCGGTTGAGGCAGCGATCAGATATCAGCTCAGGCCGGAGCAACTAGCTTAGAAAATTTATCCTAAGTATTGGTCCGTCGGCTTTCCGAACCCTGAGCCGGTTGAGGCAGCGGTCGGATATCAGCTCAGGCTGGAGCAATGAGCTTAGAAAATTTATCCTAAGTGTTGGTCCATCGACTTTCCGGACTGGGCTGCCCTAGAGCCTTTGCCGACCAGAGTCGATCTTTCTGAAGTGGGCTACCCTAGAGCCTTTGCTGACTGGAGTTGGACTTTCAGAAGTGGGCTGCCCTAGAGCCTTTGCTGACAAGAATATGCATCAATATTTTATAATCTTCAAAATCAATCTTAGGATCAACAATCTTTTCCTTTTTGATGA
The DNA here is from genome assembly GCA_021397845.1 of Areca catechu. Classification (NCBI taxonomy): domain Eukaryota; kingdom Viridiplantae; phylum Streptophyta; class Magnoliopsida; order Arecales; family Arecaceae; genus Areca; species Areca catechu. Next base: position 75,677,458 of record CM038043.1, on the reverse strand, counting down.
TGACAAAACATTAGGCATGAAAAAGAACTTAAAGAAAATTAACTCTATGAAAGATTGTATTTCAATCAAATTAACAAGTATCATAAACTCAAATATATAAACAATAAACTCTCCCTTAATTTATCAATATATTTCAAAAATGAAATTTCTCTATTTTCAAATGTTCTTTTTTATGAAACCTTATATCTCTCCTCCTTTTTGTCGTCAACAAAAAATATTCTTAACCATTCTTTATAAGGATATCAATCAATGATTTTTAATGATTTTCATAATACCATAAGAATATTAAGACATTTTGAGATAATTTCACCTTCTCTTTACTTTCTTCATATTCTTGTCAAAATACTCCCTCCTTTTTTTTACATTTGTTGCCGCCAAGATCGTCGCTGCCTATAGCTCAATCGCATCGGGGGGTCCTCCCGTCGGCATCGAGTGCCATGATGGGGCCTCTCAGGGACCCATCCGCTCTGTCCCGCTCAATGGCTGCCCGCCGGCATGTCGTGTCGGCCCTCTCCGCTCCTTCTTTCCTGCAAGATAGGGGAGACCCAAGCTGGGGATTTCAGTGAGGGTACTTCGATGATCAAGTCAGTGGGATGATCGAGGGGAACAGACAAGACCTCCACGGTATAGGGCTTGGGGGTCCCATCCACCGGGAGGGTATGACTCGAGAACATGAATGTAAAGGAATGGAAAAGAGGAGGGATTGAGAGCGGAGAGTAGGGAGGCTTCTCGGGCCAATGAATCACCCAGCGGTGCTTTGTCACCTGCCTACTTACCTCTCCCTCGCTTTTCCCCGCGTGCTTACCTTCCTTACCTTCCTCTAGAGGCTGGGTCGGATCACTATGGCCTTAGGTTGCGTTTGGTGGATCGCCAGGAAATTCTGAATGGTAATCTGGATTACCTGCAAGATAGATTACCATTGGATAGATTACCAGTAATTCTGATTACTGTGTTTAGTATACATAGGTAATCTATCAGTAAGATTGATTACTGTGTTTGGTATGACAAATTGATTACCCAGTAATCTAAGCTCAAATTCCCAAAATATCCCTAAATCAAATTTATTAAAAATATATTATAATATAATATAGTAATGTAATATAATATTGCATTAATATAATATATTATTTGATATTTTGTAATGTAATATAGTATTATATTATTTGATATTTTATAATGTAACTATTTACAAAATTATATAATTAGTAATGTATTATATAATATTATTATATATTATATTATATTATATATATACTATATTTAATATAATATAATATATGTTATATGATGTTATAAAATGTAATATATAATTTAAATTATATTATATTACACTCTATTGTTATATAATATATATTTTAAAATATTCTATTTTCTAATATTACAAATAAAATAAAATAAAATATATTAACATAATTTAGAATAATATAATTATATATACTATAATATTGTATTACATTTTATTTTATATTTTATAATATAAAATATATTATATTAAATTATATTTAATGTAATATGTTTTTACATTATATATTTATATATAATATAAATATATTATATTAAAATTAGTAACATAATATAATATAATTTTAAATTTAATAATATAATATATTTATTTATTTAATATATCACTTAGTATATTTAAAAGATTATATATGACTTTTTAACATTTATTTAGTATAAAAAATAATGTTTAGTTTTCAATTTTAATATAAAAATATTAAATATTTTATATTTAATAATATAAATTATTTAAAAATTATATTTTTAATACATAGCTAAAATTTAAAAATTATATTTTTATAAATAAAATATAGATTTAAGAAGAGATCCTAACCAGCACATAGAGGATATAGATGAGAGGGAAAAGGAAAATGTTTCGTTCTCACCGAAGCTAAAGGAATGGAATAATTTTATAAAAATAAAAAATACCAGATTACCATATCTCCGGTAATCTAGATAGCCACCTCTCCCTAAGATAATCTGAATTGCTACATGAGAGAGGTAATCCAGATTACCACTACAATATAGATTACCGATTTAAAAAAATACCAAACAAGGTTATCTGGTGGGCCTAGTTTAAAATTACCGGTAATCTAGATAGATTACCATCTACCAAATACAACTTTAGGGAAGCCTCCGAGAGAGAGAGGGAGAGAGAGAGGGTCATCTCCAGCGAGCCAGCTCGAGAGACCTCTGCGGCAAACTAGAGAGACCTTTGCAAGCAAACTCAAGAGACCTTTACAGGCAAACCTGAGAGACTCGCCTTCTTCTTGGCTTCCGTGCCCCTTATAGGAGGGGCGCTTCTATTTCGGGAGAGACCACCTAAGACTGCAGGTCCTGGGGCCTTGGCTGGATTCTCCTCTTGGGGTAGCTCTAAGCATTGTGCCACGACCGTCGGCGGCTATTGGTGGTGCTACTGTGGACATGGAAGTACATCGCTAGGGATGGGGTCTGGGGGCACCCACATCGTACCTCTGGTACCACTTGCAGAAAGCTACGAGTGGCCAGGCTTTGCTCCATCATAATTCAAATATTTGTTCCTCTGGCAGGAACTTCATATCAGGGGCTCTGCACCAGGGTACAGACATGACCTCGATAGGGAGCTGGCCTCAGATGGGGAGGCTCGCCCCGTGAGCGCGGCCTCAGCTAGGAGCTGACCTTGGCAGGGAGTCGGCCTTAGACGAGAGACTCGCCAAATGAGCTCGGCCTCGGCTAGGGGCTGACCTCGGTAGGGAGCCAACCTCAGACAGGGGGGCTTGCCCAGTAAGCCCAGCCTCAGCTGGGGGCTGACCTCGATAGGGAGCTGGGGTGCCACAGTCGGGTGGCCAGTCTTCTATTATCGTAGCCGCCCATGTGCTCCATGTCAGCGGATGTCACCACATCAGATGCCCCCACTCCCGATCCTTGAGGGCGTGACAGCGCTCGGGGCGAAGGGAGTAATGAGCCCGCTAACGTGGGGATGCTACTACGATCCATCAATGCCTCGGGTGCTTGCGGCCTAAAAATTGCACCCTTGGTACAAACGAGGCGACGCTCCGTTCAGTTTCCCATTGAGACAACATGACTGCTTCGTTTGAATCAAAGCGACGACCGCAAGCTTGGCCTATCTAGGGCATCCTGAAGGGCCACGCGGAGACCTCCCGTTGGATAAGAAGCCCGAAGGGGCACATGCTCTACATCGGGATGAAGCGGAGGCAAGCGGCGGCCTTTGCTGCGAGGGGCATACCACCGTGCCTTTTTAAGGGATCTTTTGAGTGCCAATATACAACATTCCATAGTGCACTCTTCTCCTTCCACCATGCTTTTTCCTTCTTCCTTCTCCTTGCCTTCAGGCTATGCCAGAGGAGGGCCCCTAATGGACTCCAGTCCCTCGGTCGAGGAGGTAGAATGGGAAAGGGAGTCTTTTCACCTTCTTTGGGGGCGATCGAACAGTTCCAAGGTGTGGACATCCAGGATGGAGAAGAAATCTACCAAGCTCGAGATTTCCTCCAGTGAGGATCCCTAGAGGAGAGAGAAAGAGGCTGCTCTCAAAAATGGGGATAGCAGAGCTGAAGAGGGAGAAAGAGGCTGCTCATGCCTCCCCTCAGGACTGGAGGTCCTTGACGATGAGGCGACGACCAGGGTGGTGGTCATCATGGAGGAGGCTGCGGCCACTATGGTGCTGTGGAAGGGAGCCTAACGAGGAGCTGCTACAGCTGCTCTTGGAATCATAGGATCCATGAGTTCTAAGGATGGCATGGTGGAGGTGGTGGTGGGCCCGATGCTGGACTCTAGAGGTCCAGCGGACACCTGAGGAAGGGCCCCTATGGGCTCGGCCTGTCTTGCTAGCGCCCTCTACGCTGATCATGGAGATTAAGATCAGGACCAATGGTGTGGACACCAAGACCAGAAAAGATCGATAGGTCGAACCCACATCCCTGTGGATCACCTATGAATAAAGCCCTGAACCCAACCCTTTTTACTAATTGTAAATATTCTATCTTTAAATTTTGTTATTTTAGCTTAGTTGGGTTTAGTCCTAAACCCTAAAATTGAGTCCTTGTCAAAACTTCTGGATCCAAAATTAAGTCTATAAAAAAATTCCAATTTTAATTGGGTTATAAATGGTCCAGTGTCAGTTAGCCCTTTTTACCAATTCGGGTTTGTATAAAAATCCCATTTATCAGTTGTGTCAAACTCTATTGGGCCAAATCCTGTTCACCAAATTTATTCTTTTTTGTTGCATGAGGTTATGCCTTTTTGATCAATTTGATCAAGTTGGGTTTAGAGTTGGTTTTTAGTTAGTTAAATCATGTGATTAGTTAGTTATTGAGTCCTGTAATACAAGGGGGACCCAATTGAAGACCCATGTGACTTCATGTGCCCTCAAATTAAGAACCATGTGCACCTAAATCAAGATTCCATGTGACCCCATGTGCTAGCTCAAGACAAGCCATGTGACTCCATGTGCTAGCCCAAGTCACTTGTCATATGTAACCAAGTCTTGGCACCACCTTTCTCAAGAAATTGGACAATATCATATGTTATGTCTGGACACCACTTGACACTTCATTGGGACAACACCATTTGCCATCTTATCAGGACAACACAACACTTGCCATGTCATTCTGTTGGTTGGCCAAATGAATGCAAGAATTGGCGCCACTTAATTTTAAGATGTGTAAATGAGGACTCTCCAAATTGGCGACCCACTCAAGTAATTCATGCCAAAAAAATTCCAAGGAGTCGGCCAAGCATCTCTTCCTTTCTTTCACACCAACTTCCAAGGAGTTCCAAGATGTTTGATCACCCAAATGAAGGAGGTTCAATGGTTCTCTACCGCAGGTGTTTTGATCAAACAGGTTTCAAGTTATTCAAGATTAGAGAGCTCAAGAATCCAGAAAAAACTCTTGAGTTTTTTTCTATCCAGATTGAAGAGTCCACCATCCTACAGGAGCCCACATCATTTAAACTCTAGAGTCCAGCAATCAAGGTAACCCATGAAGCAGTCTTGGCTCTTCATTATGACACCTCACCAATCCACATCTTGGTGCCAACTTTGGATGAGTGGCCCATGAATTCATCCACCTTGGAGAGAGTCCCAGATCAACCCAAGAACAAGAGTTCAAGACACCCAGAGCAAGGTTTCTAGAAGTCATTGCCTAAGTTAAACAAATATTAGTCTTTGTAACCCTTACATCTCTAGTTGTTGATCTATAAATACTCCATCAACCCTCCCTGTATTATTAATGATTTATTAATAAAATAAAGTGACACTTTGTTGAGTTTTCTTCCTTTGCTATGTGCATCATGGGGTGTGAGGCCCTTTTCTTTATTCTTTAGAATATCGTAGGGTGTGAGGCCCTACTTATCCAGACATCAGAAAAACCTAATCGACTACTTCCTTCCCTCTTCTCTTTCACTTTTCCATCCTTTTCCTTCTTTGCTTTTTTCTAACTAAAATCTTCCTTTATTGAGTGATTACAGGTGATCTGGAACTAAAGTCAAGGTATTCTTACCTTAGAACCGATATCGTGGAAGATCGGAGCCCGAAGATCAAAATCTTGAAACCCTGCTGCAAAATCCTAAGAGTTCCAACAAATCTACTTCAGAGGGAAAATTCTATGTTGGTAAAATTTAAAAACCTTTCCCTACTCTTTAGTTTCTGATCTTTGAAAGTAGACCCTAATTTATGGTGGTTTCTTAGCTGCCAAATCCTGATTTTTAGTTTCTTTGTTAGATATACTCGTGCGGGCATAAACTAGTTGACTAGTTTCCATAATTGTTTCCTTTGAGTCTCTAAAAAAATTAAAAATTATAAAAAAAATTAATCTCTAATTTTTTAATGCTAATTAACTTTAAAATCAGTAAATTATGTTTTCATAATTGTCCCACATCAGTTTTGGTATCAGAGTGAAGGTTAAACTAGGGTTTAACTTCTAGTTCTGAAATTTTTACATACCTAGAACTAGGTTGAAATTAAAACTGCATAAAACCTATTTAAAAAAACTCAAAAAAATTAGAAATAATTTTTTTGATAATCCTCTATTAATCCTTTGTTAATCTCAAAAAAAATCATATAATTTTTTTTATTTTCTATTTTCTGGTGGAAGGAAACCACACCTCCTAAGCGGGTATATGCAAGTATACTGTCATGACCCATAGGAGTAATGAGCTATGACCGAATGTGATATCCCGAGATTGAAAATATAAAATTAATCAGATCTGAAATTAATTTTGTAGATAATTAAAAATTTAATTAATTTCTATTTTTTTGCTATTTTTAATTATTTTATTGCTTTATTGCATATTAGGGTTTCATCTTGTATGTGCATCATCAAGTAACTGAATCTTAAGGGCACTTGAGCATCTTAGATCAAGGCAGGATCTCACCACCTGTCTTGGACCCACAACAACTTTCTTTGAATCTGAGTCGAACCTAATTAAAAGCAATTAGACTTAATTTGCTCTAGTGAGCTAGGGACACCAACAGGTCAGGTTCCAAGTATTGTGTGTAAGCTGGTGCACCCAATCTTTTGATTATTACTTGAATCTGGTGTCTAAGGCTAGAAGTCCAAAGGCAAACACCCTAAGTGGTTTCATGGTTTTTAATTAGGATCCTGCGAGAGTAGGGGGAGCCTCCCACGACCCCACCTCTTACCTGGCCAGTGGATAGGATAATTGCTTAATTGGTTATAAATTGAGCTGACCCATTCTACTTGAGCTCTAGGTCTAGGAAATCCTAGTTCGATTTGTGTGATTGCATTGCATGGCTACTAGATTAGGAACTCCATACCAGTAATCTCATCCAAACCCAACCCAGCTTGACCATGGAGTATAACCTTGAAATCTTTCTGAGGTCCATCACTAAACAATGTACCCAAATGAACAATAGGTTTGACCGACTAGATGACCGTTTAGGAAACCTAAAAAGGACCCATACTAAGTCTAAATTTGAGACACCCTGATCCATTGCTGGAGCCCAACCCTAGGAGAACCCCACACCCTGACCCATTCCTAGAACCCAACCCTAGGTAGCCTCTCACCAGGACCAAATATGGGAGACTAGCCATAGGAGACCCAACTATGATTTTATAGACCAGGATGAGAGAACCACTATGAATTTTAAGGTAGAAGCACCTACATTTGGTGGTGATCTTGATCTTGAGGACTATATTGATTGGAAAAGTAATATGGATCTATATTTTGAGAAGGATCTAATGACTGAGGAAAGAAAGTTTAAGATTACTAAACCCAAGTTAGTATGCTAGGCTAGAATTTACTAGGATGATGTTGAAAGAATGATCAGACGAAGAAGAGACATACCCATAACTACCTGGAGTGATATAAAACTTAAACTTAGGGAAAAGTACATACCCAGATCATATGAACCTAGTTCCTATGCACCCAGATCCTTTGAACCCAGCTCCTATGAACCCAGATCCATAATCCATAGATCTGAACCCATGTCCTATGAACCTAAGGAATCCATAACCCCTAGGTATCAATCTAGTGCTAGTCAGGTTTTGCTTAGTTGGCCAGAACCCATTAGGATTGGTGCTCCTTATCAAAAATTAGGATCTAGTCAAATTCACCCGAGTCGACCCATTCCTCAGCAGAGTCGACCCAACCCTCACCCGAGCCGACTTAATCCTAATCCGAGATGACCCACCCCTACTAGTCCAAATCCTAGCCAATTTTTCCTTAATCGACCTACTCCTACTATCCTCACCAAGATGATATTGAAGTGAAAATGTATGAGGCTGAGGTGAACTTAGTGGATGAGTATGAGGGAGAAGAGGAAATATATATGGCTGACCCAGAATTAGCTAACCTAGTAGACACCCAGACTGAAGCCAGCCCAGAGTTAGTTGACCATGACCGTACCCTGACTGAAACTATACTGGTAGGATCCTTAGAAAAAGAGATCCAAGAGGAACCTAACCCTACCACTGAGACTTTACATGAGGAAACACTAGAAGAAACTCAAGTCATAGAGCCTAGTCCTAAAATTCAGGAACTAGAGGAGTTTATTGAGGACATGATTTCTTTAGTCCGGTACCCTCAGGCTGAAGTCACCCCTTTGACTCCAATTGAAGATCTTTTTCCTGAAATTACTGACTCATCCTTCCATAAGACTGACCTTTATTTACCTGTTCATGTAATCCAATGTCTTAACCTTAAGGTCAACCCCATTAGTCTAGGACAAATCCCCAAACCTTTTTCATATTTCCTATCCTACCAAGTCACCCCCAAATCCACTTCTTATTTCCTACCCTTTCCTGAAACTTCTCATGTTTTTAGGACTATTTGATTACATTTTGTAGAGGTTAGCATGTTGCATAAGCCCATTGAGCATATTAGGTTTGCAACCTATTTCTGGTAGACTTTGTGGCATTTAGTAGGAGTCCATGCACCATTCTTATCTGCATGTTGCCCACCAACCAAGGGTCAAACTCAGTTATAGTTTAGGGTTTACATGCATGTCAATAGAAAAAAAAGAAAAAATACTCAAAGAAATTCAACGAAGGAGACTTTATCATGGTTAGGCTATGACCTGAATGGTTCCCACCTGAAACAATGAAAAAATTACATGCCCGTAGTAGTGGACCATACAAAGTAATTAGAAAAATTAGATCTAATACCTACATGCTTGAGTTACCACCTGAACTAGGTATTAGTCCTACTTTCAATGTTTTAGACCTTATTGAGTATTGGGAGCCAACGTTGATTCCTAGTGAGCCTTTTGGGCCTGATCCAATCCTTGAGAGTGAGCCAACCCATGTGTGTCCACCTGCCATACCACTAGCCCGGAGAGACAAGATCGAGCAGATCTTGGATAAAAAGATTATCGCTACTCGGGGCAAAGACTATCAGCGATATCTGGTTCATTGGCAAGGATGACCCGAGACTGATGATTCTTGGATCACTAAAGAGGACTTGTAGAGAGTTGACCCAGACTTACTAGAACGCTATCATAGCAAAGTTGACCCATACTCGACAAGGTCGAGTTTCTCCCACCCAAGAAGAATTGGTGCGGACACCAAGATCATAAAAGATCGACAGGTCGAATCCACATCCCTGTGGATCACCTGTGAATAAAGCCCTGAACCCAACCTCTTTTATCAACTGTAAATATTTTATCTTTAAATTTTGTTATTTTAGCTTAGCTGGGTTTAGTCCTAAATCCTAAAATTGAGTCTCTGTCAAAACCCCTAGACCCAAAATTGAGTCTTTAAAAAAATCCTAATTTCAATTGGGTTATAAATAGTCTAGTGTCAGTTAGCCCTTTTTATCAATTAGAGTTTGTATGAAAACCTATTTATTAGTTATATCAAACCCTATTGGGCCAAACCCTGTTTACCAAATTTATTCTTTTTTGTTGCATGAGATTATGCCTTTTTGATCAACTTGATCAAGTTGGGCTTAGAGTTGGTTTTTAGTTGGTTAAATCATGTGATTAGTTAGTTATTGAGTCATGTAATACAAGGGAGACCCAATTGAAGACCCATGTGACTTCATGTGTACTCAAATCAAGACCCATCTGCACCTAGGTCAAAATTTCATATGACCCCATGTGCTAGCTCAAGACAAGTCATGTGACTCCATGTGCTAGCCTAAGTCACTTATCATATGTAACCAAGTCTTGGTGCCACCTTTGTCAAGAAATTGGATAATATCATATGTTATATCTGGACACCACTTGACACTTCATCGGGACAACATCACTTGCCATCTCATTATGACAACACAACACTTGCTATGTCATCCTTTTGGTTGGCCAAATGAAAGCAAGAATTGGCGCCACTTAATTTTAAGATGTGTAAATGAGAAGGACTCTCCAAATTGGCATCCCACTCAAGTAATTCATGTCAAAAAAATTCCAAGGAGTCGGCCAAGCATCTCTTCATTTCTTTCATGGCAACTTCCAAGGATTCCAAGATGTTTGATCACCCAAATGAAGGATGTTCAATGGTTCTCTACCACAGGTGTTTTGATCAAACAGGTTCCAAGTTGTTCAAGATTAGAGAACTCAAGAATCTATAAAAAACTCTTGAATTTTCTTCTATCCAGACTGAAGAGTCCACCATCCTACATGAGCCCACATCATCCAGACTCCAGAGTCTAGCAATCAAGGCAACCCATGAAGCAGTCTTGGCCCTTCATCATGACAACTCACCAATCTACATCTTAGCACCAACTTTGGATGAGAGGCCCATGAATTCGTCCACCTTGGAGAGAGTCCCAGATCAACCCAAGAGCAGGAGTTCAAGACACCCAGAGCAAGGTTTCTAAGAGTCATTGCCTAAGAGAAATAAACACTAGTCTTTGTGACTCTTACATCTCTGGTTGTTGATCTATAAATACTCCATCAACCCCCTTGTATTATTAATGATTTATTGATGAAATAAAGCGACACTCTATCAAATTTTCTTCCTTTGCTGTGTGCATCGCGGGATGTGAGGCCATTTCCTTTGTTCTTCAGAACATCGCGGGGTGTGAGGCCCTACTTATCCAGACATCAGAAAAACTTAGCTGACTACTTCCTTCCCTCTTCTCTTTCACTTTTCTATCATTTTACTTCTTTACTTCTTTCTAACTAAAATCTTCCTTTGTTGATTTATTGCAGGTGATCTGGAATTAAAGTCGAGATGTTCTTGCCTTGGAACCGATATCGCGAAAGATTGGAACCCGAAGATCGAAATCTTGAAGTCCTACCTCAAAATCCTAAGAGTTCCAACAAATCTACTTCAGATAGAAAATTCTACGTTGATAAAATTCAAAAACCTTTCCCTACTCTTTAGTTTATGATATTTAAAAGTAGACTCTAGTTTACGGTGGTTTCTTAGCTATCAAATCCTAATTTTTAGTTGCTTTGTTAGATCTACTCGTGTGGGCATAAACTAGTTGACTAGTTTCCATAGTTGCTTCCTTTTTATCTCTAAAAAAACTGAAAATTATAAAAAAACTAATCTATATTTTTTCTCTGCTAATTAAGTTTAAAATTGTAAATTAGGTTTTTATAATTGTCCCGCATCAACAAAGGTCAGAGCTGACCAAGTCTCCTTCCCTTTGTGCTTGTAATCCAGCATTTGAGAGATTTTTCGGCCTGTCGGGGATCTCTCTTGATGTAAGAGACTTTTGATCAAATAAAAAAGAACCTTTTCTTCTGTCATCCGGCGTGTCTCAATTTTCTCTTCCCCTTCTTTAGTCTTCAGAATAGGGAAGTATGTGCTCGGGGCCATCTTAAGTCTGTTCCAGACCTTCGGCTCCCGTGGGATGATGCTGGAGGCTGAGGAGCCTGATGAAGGAGGTTGGGAGGCCTGATGCCGGAGGTTGAGAAGCTTGATGCCGAAGGCTGAGGAGCCTGACAGAGGAGGCCAGGGGGCTTGATGAAGGAGGGCGAGGGGCCTGGACCAGAGGCTGAGGAGCCTAGTGAGGGAGGTTAGGAGGCCTGATGCAGGAGGTCGAGGGGCTTGGTGCCGGAGGCTGAGGAGCCTGATAAAGGAGGAGGAGGTCGGGAGGCCTGATGAAGGAGGTTGAGGGGCCTGGCACCGGAGGCTGAGGAGCCTGATGAAGGAGGCTGAGGGGCTTGATGAAGGAAGCTAAGAAGCCTGATGAAAGAGGCTGGGAGGCCTGATACCGGAGGTTGAGAAGCTTGATGAAGGAGACCGGGAGGCATGATGCCGGAGGCTGAGAATTCTGATGAAGGAGGCCAGGAGGCCTGATGTTGAAGGTTAAGAAGCCTGATGAAGGAGGCTGAGGAGCCTGATGAAGGAGGCCAGAGGGCCTGATGAAGGAGGCCAGGCAGCCTGATAAAGGGGGCCGGGAGGCCTGATGGAGGAGGTGGAGGTTAAGAAGCCTAGCACCGGAGGCTGAGGAGCCTGGTGAAGGAGGCCGAGAGGCCTGATGAAGGAGAAGGAGGAGGCCAGGGGGGCTGATGAAGGAGGTCGAAGGGCCTGGCACCGGAGGCTGAGGAGCCTAGTAAGGGAGGTCGGGAGGCTTGATGCAAGAGGCTGAGAGGCCTGGTGCTGGAGGTTGAGGAGCCTGATGAAGGAGGAGGAGGCCGGAAGGCTTGATAAAGGAGGCCAAGGGGCCTGGCATCAGAGGTTGAGGAGCTCGATGAAGGAGGTCAAGGGGCCTGGTAAAGGAGGAGGCCGGAAGGCTTGGCACTGGAGGTTGAGGAGCTTGGTGAAGGAGGCTAAGAAGCTTGATGGAGGAGGCCAGGGGGCCTGATGAAGGCGGCCGAGGGGCCTGATGTCGGAGGCTGAGAGCCTGATGAAGGAGGAGGCCGGGAGGCCTGATACCAGATCTTGAGGAGCCTGGTGAAGGAGGCTGAGGAGCCTGATGGAGGAAGCCAGGGGGCCTGATGAAGGAGGCTGAGGGGCCTGGTAGAGGAGGCCGAGGAACCTAGTAGAGGAGGCTGAGGGGCCTAGCACTAAGGTTGAGGAGCCTGATGGAGGAGGCCAAGGGGCCTGGCACCGAAGGCTGAGGAGCCTGGTGAAGGAGGCCGAGGGGCCTGGCACTAGAGGCTAAGGAGCCTGGTGAAGGAGGAGGCTAGGAGAACTGATGCGCCAAGCTGTGAGTCAAGCGGTAGATGGCCGGGGGAGAGAGTTACCTGTTGGACTATGGTCGCTTGGATAGGAGTGAGTTACTCCTTCGAGGGGGGGAAACATGGGTCGAACTTGTTGATCATTAGTTTAAGGGAAGATTGATGGAGCTGATTTCGACTGGAGGGCACAGCGGGAGGCGACTGGTGTTTGGGAAAGACTGGTCATTTTTGTTTGTACCCCCGGCCTGCCCCCCCAGGGTTGAGGGTGGTCTTGAGAACTTGCCTCCCCTATTTGGTGTGCCAATCTGTTGGTAGCCAGGGTCTTGAGAACTGCCCTCTTCCTAGCATGACAATCTATTGGTCGCCAGGATCTTGAAAACTTGCCCCTTCCTGGCACGCAATATGTTGGTCACCAGGATCTTGAAACTGTCCCCTTCCTGGCATGCCAATATATTGCCGCCAAGATCGCCACCGCCTGTGGCTCGATCCCACCGGGGGGTCCTCCCATCGTCATCGAGATCACGATGGGAGCCTCTCGGGGACCCGTCCGCTCCATCCTGCTCCGTGGCTGCCCACTAGCATGCTGCGCCGACCCTTTCCGCTCATTCCTTCCTGCAAGACAGGGAAGACCCGGGCCAAGAATTCTGGCAAGGACACTTTGACGATCAAGTTAGTGAGATGATCGAGGGGAACATACAAGATGTCATCATTGAACGAGAATTTTCCCCATGTGCTTACCTTCCTTACCTTCCTCCGGAGGCTGGGTCAGACTCCTTTGGCCTTAGGGAAGCCTCAGAGAGAGAGAGGGTCCTCTCCAGTGAGCCAGCTCGAGAGACCTCTGCAAGTAAACAAGAGAGACCTCTGCGAGCCACCAGAGAGACCTCTACGGGCAAACCCGAGAGACCTCCATGGGCAAACCCGAGAGTCCCACCTTCTTCTTGGCTTTCGAGCCCCTTATAGGAGGGGCGCTTCTATTTCGAGAGAGACTGCCCAAGGTTGCTGGTCCTGGGGCCTTGGCCGGATTCTCCTTTTGGGGTAGCTTTGAGCATTGCACCATGACCGTCTGTGGCTATTGGTGGTGCAGCTATGGATGTGGCAGTACGTCGCTAGGCATGGGGTCTGTTGATGTGGCAGTACCTTTGCTCCACCATAATTCAAATATCTGTTTCTCTGGCAGAATTTCATATCGGGGGCTTCGCTCCGGGGTATGAACATGACCTCGGCAGGGAGCCGACCTTAAATAGGGGACTCGTCCCATGAACCTGGCCTCGACTGGGAGCTGACCTCGGCAGGGAGCTGGCCTCAGACGGGGGGCTTGCCCAATGAGCCCGGCCTCGGCTGGGGGCTGACCTTGGCAGGGAGCTGGCCTCAAATGGAGGGGCTCACCCAATGAGCCCAGCCTCGGCAGGGAGCTGGGATGCTACACTCGGGTGGTGAGTCTTCTATTATCGTAGCCACTCATGTGCTCCACGTCAGCAGATGTTGCCACATCAACATTCATTCTCATGTCTCCTTAAACATCTCCCCTTGATATAAAATTTACGATAAAATTTATCCCATGTAATCTCTTCGATAAGTGACTCAAGGAGCCTTTGATCAAAGCAGGATGAGATTAGTGGAATCTAATCAGTCATCAGCTGAGTTCTCATGATCGAGCTGAGATTCGATATGATGAAATGTTAGAGTTTGATATCTATCCATACCTATCACTTAATCGGGATAATGGGAGATCGAAAGATTGAATTGCACAGTAACTTACTACTGAAGGGTATTTTGATATTTTTTATCAAATTTCTCATCTTTCGGGTAGGCATGACACGTCGCTAGATGTCAATCTTATCTTGTAGGTTTTCATGAACTAATTGGTTTGGTTTCATGAGTCAATTCGATGTGTGATTCGAATTGGACAATTATGTGAGCCAATTTGATCTAATTAGGTCAATCGAGTTTGATCGGATCGAATCGGCTCAAACCTAAACCTACTGCTAGCTAGATGTGGAACCCAATAGGTCATACACAATAGAGACTTGGCCAAGAAAGTCATTTATGATTTAATTAGGGTCAAAGGATCCTAATTGGTTAGCCAGATTGCATACTAGCATATGTAGGCTAACCTAATTCCTAACCCAATTGGATTGGGTCCGGTTGCTTGCTTATTAGGCTAACCTAATTATGGAAAACCTAAACTATGTTGAGTCCTAAGTGGGGCTAGCCAAATCAGAGCTTAATCTGATTTTAATTTGGACTTAAGGGCATTTTAGGTGCCATATATGAAGAGTCCCAATAGCATGGAACTCTTGGTACCTAAATGATACCTTAACATCAAGAGGGCACAGAAGGGCCTACAGATATTTGATCTGAAAATAAAAGATATGATCAGAAAGCTTATTTGATGCCCTTTTCAATGACACCCATATTGCATATGTTTGACCAAGTCAATTTGATGCTTTGGCCGGACTAAATGGAAAGGGAAAGATTATGGCGCCCTTTGGCACACCCAGGAGAATAAGTGGCGCACAGAAGGACTAAGAGTCCTTCTGTAGATGAGACTCTAAGAGTTTTATCAGGAAGGCATCTCTTCATTTTATCCCCATGGTCTTAAGAAAGTCTAATAGCCAGTTTAAAGTTTAAAGGGACGACTTGAAGAGGTGTGAAAGGTGGCGCGCGCATGAAGAGTCGCGCCTCTTCGTATGCGTGCGCACAACAGAGGGCAGAGTCCTTCTACCTCTAATACTCTTCAAGACTCGTGTCACTTCATATTAGAAGAGGTATCTCCCTATCTCAGAAACTGGTATTTGACACATGGCGCAATGGGGATTGATCTAGTAAGTGAAAGAACACAGATATGACTCTCCATTGCCGAAGAGTCTTATCAGATATGTTGTTTCGTATCTGATAAGTATTGTTGGGATGCATTTCACATCCCATCTGAGATTATAAATAGGGGTATGGTGAAATGAGAAATACTAACTTCGATCTTTTGAGAGTTTTAGTATTTTATTTTCCTGAGAGTCAGAGTGTTCTTCCACTTTCTCCCTCCCTCCTTGTTTTAGGACAAGACTTGTCTTATTAAGACAAGTTCTTCTACACTAGGACAAGGCTTGGTTTTAGGACATAAGCCTATAGGGTCCTAGAGAAGGGTAGTTCTAGATCCTACAATGGTTTAGGATAGTATCTTGAGTGCCCTTCAGTAGGACAGGGTGTCCTACAGTGGTCAATAAACCAAAGGCTGCCGAAAGAGTTCCACTTCTCCAAGCAACTTGAAGGAGTTCTTCCTTGGTTCGAGTTTCGTGTAGATCACCGTTGGAGGGCTTGCACTTGTGTGCCTTATAAAAAAAGTTGGATTTCAGCGATTCAGGTATTTTTCTTGACTTTATTTGATGATTCATTAGTTGTTATTGCCCAAGGGGTTCCTAGGAATTAGGGTTTTCTATACATGTTATACATGTTAGGGTATCATGCTATGAAATTTTATTTTGAAAGTCAATTCCGCATGTTACATGATCCCCGGTACCCTGGGAGAATTCCTATCAGTGGTATCAGAGCCATCCTTGTGGCATTCCAATTATGAATCTTTTTGGAGTTTGATAAAATTCCACTACCGAGCTGACCTAAACCTTATCGAGTCGACTCGACCATGTTCATATGTATGATATTATGTCAATATAATGCTATGCATATTAGGGTAATATGCTTGATGACATGAATTTTAATGCAAATGCTAGAGTGATATGCATTGGGTTTATATTTGTTATAAACTTGGATATCATGTTTATGTTTATACTTGCAGTAATAAACACTATTATCATGATAGTTTTAGAATGTGTTTTAAAACCATCAAAGTCCTCATCAAAAAGCATATTTAGTCATAGTATAAAACTTAGTCAAGATGCAAAACCGGTTAAGGTTTGATCAACCAATTGGTATCTAGGCAAGTGGTTCTGGGAAGGTAAAGGGAATGAGATTTTTAATTGGTTCCATTGTCTGACCTGGCCAATATAATTGGTGTCTAAAGAAAGCAACGGGGGGACCCCCTCACCCCTCCCACTTACCTAGCCAATTTGGTCATATCTAAATCTTAATTTGGTAATACTAATTAGTTAAGTATACTATAATTTGCCTTCCTTCTTGCTAAGCCAAATTTATGTCAAAACTATAGTAGGTTTGTTGTGTACACACAAGGGCTACTCTAGGAATTGATATAAGATTTGTTTTGGTGCACTTAGTGCTTTATAGCATGTTTGGATATGTTGCGTTGTTGTGTACATACAAGGACAACATTATTGAATCATGGCTATATGAAAATGAAGGGTTCGACTAAACTAAGACATTATGGTTTGTTGTGTACACACAAGGCCATAAGTGTCCTAGAGGCAAAGATAATTATTGAGAATTATACCGGTTGCAATTGGAAAGGTTGTCCTACCTTTGAACTCATGTGTGTTTGTTATGTACACACAAGGCACTCGTGAGGAATAAGGATCTCAACCCCACTAAGGAAACCAGGAAGGTTTCTCGCTTACCATAGTTGAGGGTTATGGTATTTGAAGAAAATAGTGGGAGATATAATTAGATATAAAGTCTTTATCTAATTATGAATGTCATAATTGAGTGGTTTGCTAATATTGTTCTTTAATTAAATGTAGGATATTTAAACAACGGCTTCAAACTTATCATTAAGGGGCATCTTGGATGCTAACAAGTTAACCCGTCCAAATTATGTGGACTGGTTGAGGAACCTGAGAATTATATTAACTCAGGAGAAGCTTTCATATATACTTGATTCTCCAGATCCAGTGTTGATTGGAGAGGATGCATCAGAGGAGGATATTGCTACATACAAGATGTGGCCAAATGACAGTACAACTGTCAGATGCATCATGTTGTCCTCAATGAGCAACGAGCTCCAGAGGCAACATGAAGGCATGGAACCTCAGTCCATATTGCTCAATTTAAAGGAGCTATATGGAGAGCAAAGTAGGGTTGCTCGATACGAGATATTGAAGCAATTATTCCGTGCTCGGATGAGTGAGGGTTCACCTATGCAAATCCATGTGTTGAAAATGATTGACTTGATCACTCGATTAGGTCAATTAGGATTTGTCATGGATGGTGAACTCAATCAGGACTTGATCATGCAATCACTCCCAGATTCCTTCTCTCATTTTGTTCTCAACTACCATATGAACAAACTAAACATTTCATTATCAGAACTGCTTAACATGCTTAAGACAGCTGAGAGCCACTCTAAAGGAGATAAGGCTCACGTGCTTCTTGTTGATAGAAAGAAGCAGGCAATGAAGAAGGTTATGAAGAGAAAATTCAACCTTAGGAAAAGCATCCAGAAGAAGAACAAGAAAGCTAAGAAGGCTGATGGAGCCTGTTTCCATTGCGGCAAGATTGGGCATTGGAAGAAGAACTGTAAGGTTTACCTTGCAAGTGTGAAGCAAGATGCAAGTGGAGCATCTAAAGGTTTGTACATGATACAAACTAATTTATCATTGAGTGCTTCCACTTCTAATTCATGGGTATTGGATATCGCATGTGGATCTCATATATGCAATTCATTGCAGGGACTCCACAGAATTAGAAGATTGAAGAAGGGTAACTTTAAGCTGCATGGGGCAAGTGGTGAAGCTATACATGCTGAAGCTGTGGATATCTATCTTCTTTTATTACCTTCGGGTGATGTAATAAAGTTAGAAGAATGCTTCTATGTACCAGATATTATTAGAAACATTATTTCTATACCCTTGTTATTACAACAGAGATATGAAATAAGTGTAAAGAGCAGTGGCTGCTCTATTCTTCATAATAATAAAATATTTGGACATGGATCTTTTGTAAATGGTCTTCTAACTTTACAACTTAATGATAATATTTTTCTTATTGATAATAAGAAGAGGAAAAGAGATAATGACAATGTCACATATCTCTGGCATTGCCGATTGGGTCATGTTAGTGAGTCAAGAATAAACAAGTTGGTCAAAGATAATTACTTTGACTCTAATGACTTCCAATCATTAGGAACTTGTGAATCTTGTCTCAAAGAAAAAATGACCAAGTCTCCATTCACTGGTCATGGAGAAAGGACAACTGAATTATTAGGTTTAGCGCATATTGATATATGTGGACCTATGTCAACTTAGGCCAGAGAAGAATATTCTTATTTCATCACTTTTATTAATGATTTATTAAAGTACGGTCATGTGTATCTTATGAAACATAAGTCTGAAGCCTTTGATAAGTTTAAAGAATATCAGAGTATGGTTGAAAAACAAACTGGACTTAGTATTAAAGCTCTTCGGTCTGATCGAGGAGGGGAATACTTATCAGTGAGTTACTAAACCATCTAAAAGACAAAGGCATTATTTCTGAATGGATCCCTCCTTATACACCCCAGTTAAATGGAGTGGTAGAAAGGAGAAATCACACCTTATTGGACATGTGAGGTCCATGATGAGCTTCACAGATCTTCCCATTTCCTTTTAGGAATATGCCCTGGAGACTGCAGCACATATATTAAACAGGGTTCCATCTAAGTCAATAAGTAGCACTCCATATGAATTATGGAATGGCAAAATACCAAGTCTTAGATACTTGAAGATTTGGGGTTGCCATGCTTATGTCAAGAATAACTTTGGACAAAAGTTTAGTGCTAGAGCTGACAAGTGTAGATTTATTGGTTATCCAAAAGTAGGTATGGGATACCTCTTTTATAATGCTACTGAACAAAAGATAATTGTCAGCAAGCATGCTACATTCTTGGAACAAGAGTTTATCCAAAAAGGATGTAGTGGTTCTTCACTTGAGTTATATAAATAACAGAACCAACAAATCAATGAGCCTTCAAGTGAAGTTTCTCAACCAGAGGTTCTTATAGATCAAGAACAACCATAATACACACCTCCTCTCCGAAGGTCAGAGAGGGTGCGGGGAGCACCTCTCAGATATGGCTTTGTCATCGGAGATGACAATGAAGCAAGTATCATATAGGATGATGATCTTGTGACCTATTCAGAAGCTGTCGAGAGTAAAGACTTAGACAAATGGCTTGGTGCTATGAAATCTGAAATGGACTCCATGTATTCTAATCAGGTTTGGACTTTGGTAGATTCACCTGAAGAAATTAACCCAATTGGGTGTAAATGAGTCTTCAAGAAAAAGATTGGAGCGGATGGTCAAGTTGAGACCTACAAGGCTAGACTGGTAGCAAAAGGTTTCAGACAAAAACATGGTATAGACTATGATGAAACTTTTTCTCCAGTAGCCATGCTCAAGTCCATTCAGATATTGCTTACAATAGCAGCATACCATGACTATGAGATCTGGCAAATGGATGTAAAGACTGCTTTCCTTAATGGAAACCTTGAGGAAGAAGTCTACATGTCACAGCCAAAAGGTTTTGTCTCAAGTGGGAGACCAAACCAGGTATGCAAATTAAAGAAGTTCATTTATGGACTTAAGCAAGCATCAAGAAGTTGGAACATCCGTTTTGATGAAACAATCAAAGAATTTGGTTTTATCAAAAATATAGATGAACCATGTGTATACAAGAAGACAAGTGGGAGTGCACTTATTTTCTTGGTTTTATATATGGATGACATACTAATCATTAGGAATGATATCCCAATGTTACAGTCGGTTAAAACTTGGCTATCATCAAAATTTTCCATGAAGGATTTGGGAAAAGCATCTTATATACTGGATATAAGGATCTATAGAAATAGATCCAAAAGGATGTTGGGCTTATCCCAATCCAGGTACATTGACTTAATGTTGAAGAGATTTAGCATAGATGGAGGTAAGAAATGTTACTGACCTATAAGTCAAGGCATACATCTCTCTAAGAAAATGTCTCCTAAGATATCAGAAGAAAGAGAGATGATAGCTATGATTCCTTATGCTTCAGTTGTAGGATCGATAATGTATGCCATGTTATGTACCAGACTTGATGTTGCATATGCCTTGGACATAGTGAGCAGGTTTCAGGCAGATCCAGGAAAGGATCATTGGAAAGCTGTGAAAAATATTTTTAAGTACCTGAAAAGGACTAAAGATATTTTTCTAGTATTTGGAGGATCTGAGTTGAAACTAGAAGAATATAAAGATTCTAGTTTTCAATCAAATCCAGATAGATGATAGCAAATCCACATCAGGGTATGTCTTCACCCTGAATGGTGGTGCAGTGAGTTGGAAAAGCACAAAGCAGCCAATAGTAGCTGACTCAGTCACTGAGGCAGAGTACGTAGCTGCTAATGAAGCCATAAAGGAAGCTGTCTGGATGAAGAAATTCATCATGGAATTGAGCGTGATTCCTGATATACAATAGCCAGTGCCATTATACTGTGATAATACTGGGGCTATTGCACAAGCTAAGGAACCAAGGTCTCATCACAAGTCCAAGCACATTCTAAGATGGTTCCATCTCGTTTAAGAGATCATTGAAAGACAAGATGTCGTCATTGAATGAGCTGAAACAAAGAACAATATAGCAGACCCATTAACTAAAGCTTTAGTCAAGCAGCAGTTGGATCGTCACTTATATTGTATGGGCATAAAATACAAGGGCGATTGGCTTTAGTGCAAGTGGGAGTTTGATAGAAAAGTACCCTAAGAGCCAATCATTATAAAGGCCTTTTTGTAAACTTCCAGCTCATGTATGACATACTTTCATATTAATAAAGGCATTTGATTCATCATATACTGTTGTATCATGTTTTTATTGATTATGATGAACCCCATAGAGTAGGGCAATGGAATTAGGGTTATGATGGAATTCATAACTGTGAGACCTAATTTCCTATAAATCCTAATCTAGAATGTTCCTAGTTGTTGGACCATCGATTTGGGGATCGATGAATCCGGAAAGACTAGCTTATCCTATGTATGCTCAGTTGATGAGGATGGTTGATCTAACAACCACTTGTGTAGAGACACTAATACTAGGATAAGGGTGCTCATCAGGGTATGAGTATACTGGATTGATCCACACCAGGATTATCTTATGGAAGTCTTATTACTTATCAAAAGATAGATCCCAGAGTAGAAGTTATGCATGTGATCTTTAGACCTGAGGTCACCATGGTTCCTTGTGCACACTAAGCCATATTTTGGTTCATACTCATTCATGCCATTGCAACATGTACGGGGTGTTCTGGATATGGTGGAAGGTGTACGAAGGATGTGAGTGGACCAACAAGGAATCGATCATTCATAGTAAGATGAATTATTATCCCATGCAATCTCTTCGATGAGTAACTCAAGGAGCCTTTGATCAAAGCAGGATGAGATTAGTGGAATCTAATCAGTCATCAGCTGAGTCCTCATGATCAAGCTGAGACTCGATATGATGAAGTGTTAGGGTTTGACATTTATCCATACCAATCACTTAATCGGGATAATGGGAGATCGAAAGATTGAATTACACGGTAACTTACTACTGAAGGGTATTTTGATATTTTCTACCAAATTCCTCATCTTTCGGGTAGGCATGATACGTTGCTAAATGTCAATCTTGTCTTGTAGGTTTTCATGAACCAATTGGTTTGGTTTCATGAGTCAATTTGATGTGTGATTCGAATTGAACAATTATGTGAGCCAATTTGACCTAATTATGTCAATCGGGTTCGATCGAATCTAATCGGCTCAAACCTAAATCTACTGCTGGCTAGATGTGGAACCCAATGGGTCACACACAATAGAGACTTGGCCAAGGAAGTCATTCATGATTTAATTAGGATCATAAAATCCTAATTGGTTAGCCAGATTGCATACTAGCATAGGTAGGCTAACCTAATTCCTAACCCAATTGGATTGGATCCGGTTGCTTGCTAATTGGGCTAACCTAATTATGGAAAACCTAAATTAAGTTGAGTCCTAAGTGGGGCTAGCCAAATCAGAGCTTAATCTGATTTTAATTTGGACTTAAGGGCATTTTAGGTGCCATATATGAAGAGTCCCAATGGCATGGGACTCTTGGAATCTAAATGATACCTTAACTTCAAAATGGCACAGAAGGGCTTACAAACATCTGATCTGAAAATAAAAGATATGGTTAGAAAGCTTATTTGATATCCTTTCCAATGACACCCATATTGCATATGTTTGACCAAGTCAATTTGATGCTTTGGCCGGACTAAATGGAAAGTGAAAGACTATTGGCGCCTTTTGGTGCACCGAGGAGAATAAGTGGCGCGCAGAAGGACTAAGAGTCCTTCTGCAGATGAGACTCTAAGAGTTTTATTAGGAAGGCATCTCTTCATTTTATCCCTACGGTCTTAAAAAAGTCTAATAGCTGGTTTAAAGTTTAAAGGGATGGCTTGAAGAGGTGTGAAAGGTGGCGCGCACATGAAGAGTCGCGCCTCTTCGTATGCGTGCGCACAATAAAGGGCAGAGTCCTTCTGCCTCTAATACTATTCAAGGCTCATGTTACTTCGGATTAGAAGAGGTGTCTCCCTATCTCAGAAACTGGTATTTGACACATCGTGCTTTGGAGATTGATCTGGTAAGTGAAAGAACACAGATATGACTCTCCATTGCCGAAGAGTCTTATCAAATATGTTGTTTCATATCTGATAAGTGTTGTCGGGATGCATTTCATATGCTATATGAGATTATAAATATGGGTACAATGAAATGAGAAATACTGACTTCGATCTTCTGAGAGTCTGAGTATTTTATTTTCCTGAGAGTCAGAGTGTTCTTCCACTTTCTCCCTCCCTCCTTCTTGTTTTAGGACAAGACTTGTCTTGTTAAGACAAGTTCTTCTACACTAGGACAAGGCTTGGTTTTAGGACATAAGCCTGTAGGGTCCTATAGGAGGGTAGTTCTAGATCCTACAGTGGTTTAGGATAGTATCTTGAGTGCCCTTCAGTAGGACAGGGTGTCATACAGTGGTCAATAGATCAAAGGTTGCCGAAAGAGTTCCACTTCTCCAAGCAACTTGAAGAAGGAGTTCTTCCTTGGTCCGAGTTTTGTATGGATCACCGTTGGAGGGCTTGCGCTTGTGAGCCTTGTGGAAAAAGTTGGATTTCAGCGATCCAGGTATTTTTCTTGACTTTATTTGATGATTCATTAGTTATTATTGTCCAATGAATTCTTGGGAATTAGGATTTTCTATATATGTTATACATGTTAGGGTATCATGCTATGAAATTTTAATTTGAAAGTCAATTCCACATGCTGCATGATCTCCCGCACCTTGAAAGAATTCCCATCAGTTTGACCACCGTGTCCAGATGACGAATCTCTTATCAGAGCGAATGCTAGCAGGACTTCACGTCAGCGAACATGCCACATTAGTAATGATAAACAAATTATGAAATATGGGGCAGGAACTAAGATTTTGGAACATTAAATTTGTATGATTTAGAAATAGTCTTGAAAGGGGAATTAGTTTAGTTTTTTTATTCACTATTTGAAATTTGGCAACGAAGGTTTTTGATTTTAGAAGGAAGCATAACATGATTTTCCCGAATCGGACAAAGCTTCTGTGTTGCTCCATCTTTTCATCACCGAATTGGCCAAAATTCACGGATGTACTTGGATTGCAAGAAAAATACTACAAAATGGTGCCATTCACGCGGCCGAACCTAACCCGCACCCTTTACGCGGCCCGACCCGACTGGTCCTTCCGACTTAGTACCAGTACTTGAATTGGACTGTTTGCGGAACGAAGGTGACGAAAAGTGCGTGTCCGCCGCTCAACGGAAAGACGGTAGGGCAACGATGATAGCACCGACCGGGCCCGCCGCTCCTCCTCCTCCCTCTTCCTTCGTGAGCCGGGCAGAGTCGGCACACCACCGACTCTTCGAGTTCGCGAAGACCGCCCTCATCAAGATTTTCGTCTTCCCCTACGCAACCGTATGTCCCTCGCATCACTTCCTAGTCGTGTTACCTCGCACAAATCATTCCCCGTCTCCCCCCTCTCTCAATTCTCCTTTTCATTTCTTGTCTTGTTATTTTCTTTCCAACTGTATGTAGGTCTGCGACTTGTACTGCGGCGGTGGCGCAGACACCGACAAGTGGGACGAAGCCCAGATCGGGCACTACATAGGAATCGGTGCGCCCACCCTCTTTTCTCCCTTTAATTTCGATTTCAAATCTTTTCCTTAGTGGCCGAAGCCTGAGGCGTTTGATTGTTCCGGGAATTTAACGATAGATGCCTCAACGTCCGGCATCAGCGAAGCTCGCGAGATATGGGAGAGCCAGAGGAAGCCTTACACCGCTGAATTCTGCGAATTGGATCCTTCTGTTGTACGTGTTCTGACCCCACCTTCCTCGCTTCCACTAATCTTACATGGTTGCTGCAAGAGTTGCACCTGCTCTTATTCTTAATAAATAATGCTAAGAGCTAAAATAGTAAGAAAAAAAAAAAAAAAAAAAAGTTTATTGGCTAAATATAACGTCTCTCAATGTCATCGAGATCATATTTCTCAAAAATCTTAACCGGTTGGCAAGGATTCATGTCCCGGCAGGACATTTCATAGGACACCGGAATGGGATATTATCCTATATATCGGGATAGGACATCCAACTAGCATTCCAGTTTTTCAATCGGGATACTTGGGATATATTCTGTAACGAGTGTCAGAACGGGGTGGGATGTTTTCCAGGAAAAAACCGGGCAGCCCTGTCCCACGGGTTTTTTAAAACCTTGCCAGTTGGTGAGCATGCGCTTATATCAATGGAGAGTCCTTTCTGTTTGTGCATATACATGTAATGGTGAAAAGTCACGGTGAATCTAGTAGTTGTTTGACTCTCCATCGAGAATCTAGTACCAAACAACATAGCAACGCTTTTTTTTTCTGGATATTTTGCCGAGAATAGTAATACTTGCATGTTCCAGGAAAATTTAGACTCGTCTTTGCAAGATAAGGGTATCCCAGCAGATATTGTTTGCTGTTTGCAGCATTTGCATGTAAGTTGGTAACCTTGATGATTTGCTCCTTAAACTCTTATTCTTTATCATGCTAATTCAAAGAGCACTCCTTACCAGTTATGCTTTGAAAGCGAGGAAAGAGCAAGGAGCGTTCTACATAACGTATCATCTTTGCTTAAACCAGGGGGATATTTTTTTGGTATAACTACTGACTCATCTACCATATGGTATGGATTTTTTTTTTGTTTTTTATTTTTCATAATGAGTTTGCATATTCTTTACTGTTGAATTATCATCAAACTAACAAGTATGGAAAATAATAGGGAAGTTTGATGTTAACTATTTATTTATTAGGACCTTGAATAAGTGAAATGACAAAGTTTGAAGAAGTGATATTATACTGCTAACCAGGGTGTTGATGATGCACAGTGTTGCTCAAAACTGATACTTTCAGAGAAATATAGGTTAAAGCAGAACAATGATTACTAAAAACCAGATTTACTTCATGCATAGAGGTCATAAATGGAGCTATAGTCTTGCTTAGTGAACAGAATAGGTCATCACTTTTTGTAGAAGATTGGTTATATATATATATATATATATAGAGGCGTGATATGGTGAAACAAGTAAATTTTGATGCTAGTGGGTTTACAGTTTACACCAATAGTTGACACTATAACTATATGATGCTTGTCATCAATAGTATATCAGCAGTATTCAAGGAAAGGTGCTAATGTGCTTTGACAATGCTGTTGGCTAATCATATTGCGTTAACTGATAGATTTTGGAGGAAAATTTGTAAATTTCCAGGAATGTTGAGAATAGGAAAAATTATATAAAATGAAATAATAGTGACAGTAAAAGTGGATGTGAGGCTCCAAATTGATGATATATGTAGAATAGTCGGAGCGCAGATGAAAAGCCTTAGTGAAACTATGATTGGATGGACGATGTAGAAAACTGTTTGTGATTAATGAATGCCTTTGAAACTTAGGAAAAAAATTTATAAGATAATAGGAAGGTGTTAAGATTCCTAGGCACTGATCCCACTTATTGGGAGATCCGGACCAGCACCTATATGTAGCAGAAGCAATATGTTCTTGGATTCAAGAAACCAGCAAGGAAACAGAAGAGAGATATAGGAGAAAAAGAGAGATTGCTTTCATTAATCCTTTAGAAAAGAACCTTGTTATAAGACAACAAG
This sequence comes from Areca catechu, assembly GCA_021397845.1. Taxonomy (NCBI): domain Eukaryota; kingdom Viridiplantae; phylum Streptophyta; class Magnoliopsida; order Arecales; family Arecaceae; genus Areca; species Areca catechu. The sequence continues at coordinate 75,650,839 of CM038043.1, read as the reverse complement.
ACACACACGGCATCCCTTATGAAATCCTAGAAGCTTTTCGACGTCACCTGCACGTCTTCTCTCTTGTAGGCCTCACGTCCCAAGAACTCACGTATGGCTATGCATGGACAATACCTCAACGTGCGTCCCTTCCTCTCTGAAATCCGAGAAGAAGCTCCACCCTGTGGACTTCTTCATGCAGGATCCCTTCTCCAAAGCCCTGTGGAATATTCCACGATCCAAGTTCTCTACGTGATATCTTCCTCACGTGTACCTCTCTGCAGCCCAAGCCATGACTGTGCCTCCTTTCACCAGAAAGAGCTCCATCTGCAGACTCCCTCATGCAGGATCCTCTCACGGCTAAGTCCCCACTTGGAAAATCCCTGCATGCGGTCTCTCTGAAGCCCTCTATCGTAGCCCTCTCTAAAATCAAGAGTGTCTCCCACGGTCCACGCCCCCAAGGGGCGTTCCAAGCATCCATGCTCAGCCTCTCTCCAAACCGAGAGACCACTCCACATCGTGAGAAGTCCTCATGGTCTTCTCTCCATGCTAATCTTGTGTGGACAAGACTCCACACGCGGTCTCTTGGATCCAACTGGACCAAGACCCATAAAGGGTCGGCCCCTCTCTACATCACGCACGCCCCCCTCTCTCTTAAATAAGAGTGGGCGATGAAATCCTGGTCTCCTTAGGCGTCTTGGACTTCTTGGAATTTTTGGGCTCAACTAATTCTTCGGTGGTTACAAACCTGAGGCGGTTAGGACTTGGATGGTCCAATAACAAACTAGTTAGAACACCTCACATGGTTGGGCTTCCTAATTGGTTACAACCAACCAACCAACTAACTGGCTAACCTCCTAACCAACTTAACAAACTTGGACCCAATCCCATAACTCACAAATCGGGTTATGTTACAATCTCTCAAAAAACTTTCCTTCTAAGTCCATATGAAAACACTAATCCTTTTGGGTCAAACTCCCTGACCCAACATGCCGTGATCTAAATTGACTCAGAGCCCTGGGAACAATCCCAGAAATTCCTGGAACACCTCCAGGACATCTTGGGACACGCCTCCAAGCTCCAGGAATCGCCTCCAGCATCCCTGCTTTGGCCTTTCAAGTCTCTCCAAGGCTTGGGAGCATCATGCAAAATCCTACAATCTCTACCTTGGTGCCCCCAAGCCTTGGCAAACCCGGCAATGTCCTTCTGCACAATCCCGCTGTAACTGCATGTTTTGACTATTCCTTGTGCGGATCTCCTTGCCTCTACCAACACCCTTCAGCTGCTGCTAGTTCTTGGAGACCTTTGGGATGACCGCCTTCACAGCTGAAGACTTTTGCTTGTATCCTTGCACAACGATTATAGCCTTCCTTCTGTCTGGCAACTACAGATTTTTTCTTGAACTTTCCTGGAGAGACCACAGCGAACCTGAGCCAGCACTCGCTATAACTGGAGCTCTACCTGACACCATCTTCTCAGAGCCACGCCAATCTCGGCACACTCTGCTCCACCGGACTAAGTGCTTCCCTAGCGGATCTGGCCATTATAACTACACCTCCCGCTTTGAATTCGTATCGAAACCTGCTCCACCCGTGAAGCCACCTTTTCCCGGTAATTCACTTGAAACTGAAGTCCACCTGATGCCACAGAAAGAAATCTCGAGGCCAGCCACTCAATGCTGCTTTGTTGAGCCTGTACTTGAACCTCATATTCCGTCGCACCTCCTCGGACCCTTCGCATCTCGCAAATCCCTCCGAGACCGTTTCGGATACACTGCACCCTACAGGCTCATTCGAAACACAAGAGCTCATTCCAACTCCTCTAATCCAGCAACGAAATCTAAGAAAAAACCGGGCTTTTCCTTTCTCCATCCCTGACAAGCTCCGCGTGACCGTCTGCTTCCTTCCTGCTGTCTCCAGAGCTGGCATCTTCCCGTCAAAGCCACATCGCATCTCTAACTGAAATATCAACCCATGCTCCACAGCTTTTGAGACTCGTGCTCCACCACACTATTGATCTCGAACTGATGTCTTCCTGTTTTGTCCCCATGACTGCAACACCAACCTTTGCTTCTGCAGTACATCTAGACAGCTGTGCAAACCTAATACTAATGTCTGACCTCTTTTGCACAGATATCCACTTCTAAACCACCATCCCCAGAGGCTTTTCCTCCAAAGTCACATCCAGAGAACTCTGCACCAACAAATCCTCCACCCAAACCTTATGTAGAAAAGCTTCCCTTCCTATTAAATTTTTCAAACTCCACCTTACTGCCGGTATTCATAGTTGATCAGGCCACAGAAACCAACTCAATCTTAGGATTTGAGAAATATTCCAAAGGGAACCCTGGGTAGAAATCCACAACACCTGCGGACGGGTGCATCTCCTTCCTTCTTGGGGATGAACAAGGGAGCAGCACCTCCTTCCTTGAATCCTCATCTCCCAATGCTTAAACCAGGCTCTACTTTGTTTCCGCTTGAACTAGGCTCTGGAACTATGCCTGATACCAATTGTTGAGATTCCTAGGCACTGATCCCACTTGTTGAGAGATCCGGACCAGCACCTATACGCAGCAGAAGCAACCTGTTCTTGGATTCAAGAAACTAGCAAGGAAACAGAAGAGAGATATAGGTGAAAAATAGAGATTGCTTTTATTAATCCTTTGGAGAAGAACCTTGTTACAAGATAACAAGACACACATGGCACCCCTTCTGAAATCCCAGAGCTTCTCGTCGTCACCCGCACGTCTTCTCTCTTGCAGACCTCACATCTCAAAAATTCACGTACGGCTACGCACGGACAATATCTCAACATGCGTCCCTTCCTCTCTGAAACCCGAGAAGAAGCTTCATCCTGCGGACTCCCTCATGCAGGATCTCTTCTCCAAAGTCCCGTGGAACACCCCACGGTTCAAGTCCTCCATATGATATCTCTCTCATGTGTACCTTTTTGTAGCCCAAGTCATGTCCGTACCTCCTCTTACCGGAAAGAGCTCCACCTGTGGACTCCCTCACGCAGGATCCTTTCACGGCCAAGTCCCCATGTGGAAAATCCCACCACGCATCTCTCTGAAGCCCTCCACCGTGGTCCTCTCTAAAACCAAGAGAGTCTTCCACGGTCCACACCCCCAAGGGGCGTTCCAAGCATCCACGCTTGGCCTCTCTCCAAACCGAGAGACCACTCCACACCGTGAGAAGTCCTCACGGTCTTCTCTCCACGCTAATCTTGTGCGGACAAGACTCCACGCGCGGCCTCTTGGATCCAACCGGACCAAGACCCATAAAGGGTCGGCCCCTCTCTATGTCACGCATGCCCCCTCTCTCTTAAATAAGAGTGGACGGTGAAATCCTGGTCTCCTTGGGTGTCTTGGACTTCTTGGAATTCTTGGGCTCAACTAATTCTTGGGTGGTTACAAACCTGAGGCGGTTAGGACTTGGATGGTCCAATAACAAACTGGTTAAAATACCTCACATAGTTGGGCTTCCTAATTGGTTACAACCATCCAACTAACCAACCAACTGGCTAACATCCTAACCAACTTAATAAACCTGGATCCAATCCCATAACTCATAAATCGGGTTATGTTACAATCTCTCAAAAACTCTCCTTCTAAGTCCATATGAAAACACTAATCCTTTTGGGTCAAATCTCCTGACCCAATGTGCCGTGATCCAAATTGACTTAGAGCCCTGGGGACAATCCCAGAAATTTCCTGGAACACCTTCAGGACAGCTTGGGACACGCCCTCAAGTTCCAGTGATTGCCTCCAGCATCCCTGCCATAGCCTTCCAAGTCTCTCCAAGGTTTGGGAGCACTACGCAAAACCCTACAGAAGGCTCAAAATGTTGTATGGCTCATAGCAATGAGCAATTCAGAGAGGTCCAATTACATAAAATCAGTGAGTTGTTGATTACATTATTGAGTTGGATCTATGGTAATCCATGATTTGCACTTTGAAAAACAAGTGACCGAAAGAAAATGTGAATGAGAAACAAGAGCAGTCACTTAAGAATGAAGATAAAAAATAATACTTATACCAATTCATCAAGATGAATGTTGGAAAACTGAAGATCTCATGAAAAAAAGAACAAGAAGAACCCAATGAATAAGAAACTGAAAATAATGATCCCAAACAATCCCTTGTATAAGTGTGACTCCAGGGTTTTAAATACTTGTGGGATAGCTGAGCGCCCCACCATCTCGGGTGTTTGGACAGACAAGTTGGGAAATCGACCGAGATGGGACATGATCCACCATCGTAACTATCAGGATGCAGAGCATCCTTTTCCATGGAAAAATCGAGATGGCCACATTCAAGAGGACTGAAACCTTTGGCAACTCATTGAACTCAGGGTTATTTGTTTTAGGTCTTTTCTAGATTCAAAGCTTTTAGGCTAGAGTGTAATCACTGGCTGAATTTGGAGATTATAGCTTGTCCTTCATTGACAATGTATTTGCAAGAAGTAAAATATTTGTAGATGAAACGATATGCCCTAGAAGAAGGTGATGGAATTCAAGGGCAAAATATGTCATAAAATGGTGTAGGAGGGCCATCATAAATCAAGAGCTGCACAGAAGATAAATATGGTATTAAATGGTGTAGTATATTAAGAGGGTTACTAGAGATGTTCTTGGAGAATTTGCAGGTAAGCTGCCTACGTGTAAGTGAACCTTGCTGATGAATCCAAAGATAGCAAGGTCTTGCTTAATGATAGAGGAAAAAGACATTGATTAAAGCTAGGAAAGATGCATAGAAGCTAGTAATGCTAAATATATAACTTATCATGATCTAATATGATGAGTCTCAAAACTAGATGGGAAAAGAGTCTAAAAGTCACTATGTGAGAGGAAAACTGAAAATGCAGGTCGAGTTAGATTTTTTAAAAGAGTTAATGTAGAATTGGGGTATTTGATTTTTAGAGTTTGCCTTTAATAGTACTAGTAACAGTGTAGATTGAAATGCACATTTAGAAGAAGAAATATTGATTTTTATTGATTCTACCAAAATAAGCTAAATTCTATAAGTTTTTTTCATATTCAAACAAAAGTCATGAAGCAATAAGCATCTTCTCAAAAATTTTCTTAAACTATTCATTTTTAGAGTCATGAAGCAATAAGCATCCTCTCAAATTCCCCTTAGGACTTGTACAGTGATAGTATGTTATTTAAGAAAGGAGATTATACCCTGGCTTTTATTGAAAGTTCCTGCTGGATCTGGTGGGATTGTCCTGAAGAGAGCTTGGTAGTGGGAAAGGTAGAGGATTGGGGATCGACCCCAGCGGCCTCTCATGCTCTCCCTCTTTGGTTACTGCTCCCTCCCTCTTGCGTGCAATCCTGCTATATCTAGCTGGAACGTCTCAAACAAGCCCTAAATGATATGGTGCATATGACCCCAGAAAAAGGAAAAACAAAAAAAATAAAATCCTGACGTATTTTTGGTCCTTAATGTTCACCTTGGCTGATTATAAGGTAACTGATGTCACTTTTTTTCTTTGATTGCAGAAAAGGGTAATGGCACAACTATCCTATAAGTAAAAGGTACCTAATCCTCATAATACCCAAAATTTGCCTAACCTTTTCTGCCTTTAACAATTGTTAACCTCGTTCAAGTGCGGTTGAGCATAAACTAAACAATTCTACCATCAATTCCCTCTTCATGCAGCTGGATGCAAATTGAATATAAAAAAATGTATCTTGGAAGGTCAAATAACATTAAGAACTTAAAATACATTCCAGAAAAATTGGAAAACCTAAGTGCTTTATATTTAATTATTTTTCATCAATATATTTTGAAAATGGGATCTCATATTAGTTGTAGATTAAGATATACTGGTAACAGGTCATAAGATTTGCTTTCAAATGGATTTGTTGTGTTGAAGATGTTCTTTTTCTCCTCACATTTCCTAGGCTTTTTAATTTTGCAAATGCCCAAAATGCTTATCAAGAGATTAAGAAATTGTTTAAGGAGCCGGCATTTGGGTAGTACATATTTGGAGGTAATGAGTGACAACAAAACCAAGGGATTAATCTTCTGTTCACATGATTCCCATTATTAAGGTTGATATTGTCTGTTACCAAAATTTGGACATGAAATCCAAAACCCTTCTCTTCTAGTACTTTTTTCTTATAGTTTTTTCATAGATGTCAGATCTGTGCTAGATACAGAGGGCTTAAACCCAATAATATGTGATAAAGTTTTTTCTTCTGTATAGATTGTCATATTATACAGGATGCATTAGTGAAAAATGGAAACCTTGTCAATAAAGAGATGTTTTCCTAAGGAAATGCACATCTTTTTGTGTGCATCGCGTGACCATTTCTTACTAATTACTCTCAGTTCTGAGGACTTGTCTGCATTAGTAGAAAATGTAGTCATCATCTACAAAAAAAACTGATGCAATTACATTTTCTAACCATCTTTCTGAATATTAGCTTAAGTTTGTCACATTTTAGTTTTAGTTTTTTGTCGGACATTGGTGTTTCTATCCAATGTGGCAAACAAATTACGTCTCTTATATCCTATGTTGATGAAACTAAACTTTAAAAAGTCTAATCTATAAGTACTTGGACACTCGCCACTCTCTTGGCCTGATTTCACCCAGGTTGAATCCTGCTTCATCCTTGCATAACTCGATCATCAATAAACATATTATTTTTGGTTGGTTGATTGGAGTTTTGATTGATTGGAGTTTTGAAAGCTTTGGCATGATAGGATAGATTTAATTATACCTTTTCTAAAAATCTTTCATGTATTCTATTTTATTATTCTGGCTTAGCCTTTCTGACCTATGTTTTTTTGATATTTTAAAATTTTAGTCATATTGAGTTACTAAGCCATGCCAATTTTTCAGGACAAAATATCAGAAGAATGTTGAAGCTTCACATAGTAAGGGAAGTGGTCTGAAGCCAAATACAGTTCCAAATTGCATACGTTCAGAGAACTATGTCATTACATTTGAAGTGGAGGAAGAGAAGTATGAACATAATCTCTCTCTCTCTCTCTCTCTCTCTCTCTCTCTCTCTCTCTATACACACGTATATATATAACATTTCCCTGTCTATTTTCTTTGTTCTTTTTATTAAATAAGGATTGCTTGCATTCTGATCCATTACATGAAAATAAATTTTCAGGTTCCCTTTATTCGGGAAGAAATACCAACTAAAATTTGCTAATGACATAACTTCTGAAACCCATTGCTTAGTCCACTTTCCAAGCCTGATCAGGTTAAATTTACTTCCTTTTTCTTTGTTTGCTTTATGATTATTGGGAACCAGGATAGGTCTTCAAGATGCAGGTTAAAGGGCTCTCATTGTTTTAAAACTGAAAATCAGGTTAGCTAGAGAAGCAGGCTTGGAATACGTGGAGATGCAAAATTTGACTGAGTTTTATGATGATAACAGGTGACACTATGTTATTTTCATCTTCTAATTTTTGTCTGCAAGTTTTGTTTTGACTTGCTTAAGGCAGAATTTGCATTGTGAATTTTGATGTTCTAGTCATGCCTGTTGAGAAATCAATAGTTCAGCTAATCATGGTTGTATGTTAGATGTGTTTTTATTTGGATATTGATGGTGCTGGATCTGCCTAAGCGCTGGAGTAAGCTAGAGATGGGATGTCGGTGGTTGTACCTGCAAAAGAAGCCCTGGTTGGAGGTGGCTCGACGAAGGCCCTCTGACGCTCAAGTCAGTATCTCATATCACAAAGTAAAAAATGAAGTGGAGTAATGAGAGAGAATGCATGTGTGCATATCTCTGGGGGGGTTCGTGGAGAACCCCCTTTTATACTCAAGCTTCAAGGGCAATTTTGAAGTATCTTGATATGGTTGTAGGTAGACAGGAAGTGACTGGATTTGGCTTTCATCAGGATTTTTGGAAGGAAATTATCCTTTATCTGGAATATCCTTCCTCTATTAATGGAAGATTTTCTCTTATATGTCTTTCCGTCGTCTGCTATAATGGCTCATGGAGTTATGGCCTAAAGAGGGGCCATGCTTTTTTAATGGCTAAGATCTGCTATTAATTATGAGATTTGATTGTTTGTTTGTTATGGGAGGCATATTAGAATGGGCGTCAATAGGCTTTTTCTTCATCCATTTTGTAAGACATCCTTGTGGGGCGCCTTATTTGCTTGGCTTTGATTCCAAGTGTCAAGATTCGATAAATCGTTCACAAAACATATGGGCCAAAGAAATTAGGCAACAATTACGTCGAAGGTCTAAAAGACCGAATGTAGAACTTGGTAGGAGTCTGGAAGATCGGAGGTTTTTCCTGGTGGAAAGCCAGAAGGCCATAGGTTTGGTCTGGCAGTGATTTAGGGGGTTGAAAGTTGAACCCGGTAAGGAGTCAAAAGGCCGAAAGAATTTTGGTGCAATGGCTAGTAGAACTGGGAGTTCTAAAATATTGGTCCTGGCTTTTGTTCTCAAGGGATGGGATGGAACAATTGATGGGGCATCTTGAAAAAATATCCCGAGAAAAGAGTTATCCTTTTGGATGATTCGATAGCATAAACTTAAGCTGCTCCGGTTGCGTAGGTTTGGTTATCTCTGGGTCGTTTAAGCACTTATTTAATATTTACATACACCCAGAAGATCGTAAATCCAACATCAAGGGTAGAAATAGCCGAAAAGTGCTGAATGTAGTTTCAACTTATTATGAAATAGATTTGGTTGACCCATGTCCTGTTCTAGGACTTTTGGGATCCTGAGGTTGGGGTTTCCCCCACATCAGATATTATTGGAGCTTGGCTATGTTCTTGTTAGTTAGGTTTAAAGCATGCTAGGATTATTGAAACCTTTTGTAGTATATCATAGTTAAATAGAATCTTTCTCTTGCTCATCTACAAAGAAATTATGTAGGAGGGCATGTAGGATAATTTACCCTACCATTAAATTGATTTCTTGGAGCTGGGCCTAGGAAGGCATGTATCGCCCATATCATAAAAGTATGAGATCCTTCATATCTTACTAACCATGATGACATCCTTGCTCCCTTCTAAGTTCTATCCTTGACACATGGCTCTGTTCCAAGATTTGTGCAATAGGAGGACCTCAATAAAGGAAAGATGGATCTAGATCCTTAGAACCTTGTCTCTCTTTTTCTTCTTTTCTTCCCACCCCTTTCTGTGTCTAAAATTTTTAGAACTTAAAACCCTTTCATAGATTATTATGTTGCCATTAAGAGTGGGCTGCCCCATATAAATAATAAAGGGGGAACATCTTCTATAGGATGAGATGGGGGGCTCAGCCACACTTACCTGAAATTGTGCGTCTTGTATTAAGCATTGGTAGTTTTATACTTGGATCCACCAGCACACCCAAACCCCTGAAATAAATGGGTTTTGGTTGGCAGTTTTTACAATCTCGTCAGTTATGGGTTAGTGGAACCCTGAGACCAACTCAATTATAAATCAATCAGTTGTGTTTGGCCTTTTGACCTAATACATCACCATTGGTTGAACAAATTCTTAAATTTTTTCTCCAAACTCCTAGAATAGTATGATTATATGATATATTATAGACTGATCATGTATGTTTTAAATAATTAGGAAGGCTGCATAATTAATAGTTCACAGAACAAAACAATACATTGAAAACAAAAGTGCAAGGAGGGAATTGTGTCAAGGTTTCCTAAATTATGCCGAACCGGCTAGTTTGGTTCAGTGACCGGCATGACTTAGCTGTGCAAAATGGCACAGCTGCCCGGTCCAACCCAAACCCCCTCGAACTGCCCAAAACGGCATGGTTTAGGTGGCATACTGAATCGAACCGGCTGGTGATTGGCACGGTTCAACTATGCAAAATGGCACGGTCGCCCGGTTTGACCCAAACCCCCTTGAACCGCCTGGCACTCGAAATGGTACAGTTCGGTGCCCAAATCGTGTGTTTTTCCCGGCTTGGCCTGGTTTGGGTCCGGTTCGGGTTCGAATCCTTTTTTTACCATAATACATGGGGGTGGGGTGTTTTTAAGTTAACAGAGAGCTTGAGAGCCTCTCAGGCTCTTAGAAAACTCTCAAGAAATCGCTTTCGAAGCTCATTTGATGATTCCAGTCAATCTAAACGCTAGAAATCAAGAAAAAATGCCGATTAGAGATACGTAGATCAATCATTTCTCCTCTTTCTCCCTCTTCCCTCTTTTTTTTATAAAAATTCATGACAAATAAAGAAGGAAAAACTCTATTAATTTTTTATTTTGGCATGATTTTAGAATATGCTGTAGATTTATGACTAAGATTATTATTTTTTGTTAGGTATATGATTTTTAAAATTAAAAAAATATTTTTAGATTAAAAAGTAATAAAAAATAAAATAAAATATTAATAAAATAAAAATAGATTTATGTTCTAGGACTTGTAAACTATTTTCATCATAAATTTTGTGTTGATTTATCCAAGTTTTGTTGCGTCGTGTGATAGTGTTTTAAACCTAATTTTAAAGAAAAAGTGGTATTTCATGCATGCTCACTATTTTTAAAAAATATATGTAGTATCCATGATAGGATTCTACATGAATCTATGATCAAATTAATTTTTTATAATATTATATTATTTATATTATTTATTTTTTAAATAATAAATAATTATATAATTAATTAAAAAAGTAAATAAAATATTAATTAATTTTAGATAATTATTGAGCTTATGTATTTTTTCAATTTTCAAGAATAGATCCATCGAGAAAGAAGATCCGGAGAGTGATATTGGTTGGGTGTATAGAGAAATGCTTTTGGGTCAGTATAATTGGATGTATAAATGGTGTAATATAGAATTCAAGAATGGTGGGGTAATAAATTTGAAGCAGTACTTGGTGGCTATCCTGGTGTATTTGCGTGCTGATATTATTCATAAGAGGTTTGTCAATTGATGAAGTACTTTGTTGATTTCAAAATAGAAATGGAAAAAAATATTGAAGAAGGTAAAGGTGGATTGTCAAGCCATAGAAACACCTTCGTATCACTGCAGGAAGTTAGATGGAGCATATATTCCTTCCGATGAGGAGGCATAGATTGAGATTGCCATTCAGGCGAGCCTGTATGGTCAAAGGCAACTAGAGGAGGTAGCCAGGCATAGAGATCGATTTGGATCGTCAGCTTTTAAGTTGGGATCGGCCTCTGGAAATATTGCAGGAGAGTCTGAGACAGTTTAGGAGGCCCTCCTCAGGTAGAGAGCCTGTTAGGAGTGGCACCAGCCGTATTACATCTATGTTGGGAGCACTTGACAATAAAAAGAAATCTTTTAGGGATATTCTAGTATCCATGATATCGACTACGTGTTTTTCCTAGCAGAGATTTCAAGTAATAGAGAATTGATACTATGCTGAAAAAGATAAGAAAGTTATGTGATGGGCTATTGGATCCTGGTTTCACTTCAGTCATATTTCAATGCACGTAGCAGATAATCTATATTATCGCTCTGCTATTACATCTATATAGACTATTGATGCAGGGGTAGATCCTATAGGATCGATGGATATTTATGATAAGCTTCTTGATAATAATGAACTAGAAAAATGTATTGTCTCCTATCAGAGTAAGCGATCCATGTATGGATTGACAGTGATGTGTGATGGTTGGACTGGTCTTGCTAGATGAAAGATTAACTTCTTGATTTATTATGATAATTTTTTCATAAATCTATTGATGCTTTAGCTCAGGTACGCAACATCAGCTATATCCTCAGATTGATAGAGGTGATTGATCAGATGAGAGTGCAAAATGTCATGCAGGTTATCACAGATAATGGATCATAGTATATATCCATAGGGTAGATCTTGATGCAACAGTGACTACATATTTTCTGGACCTCTTGTGTTGCATATTATATTGAACTTAGATTGATGGATATTGGAAAAATTCGTATGATGCAGAAAATAGTTTAATTAGCATAGAATATCATCAGATTCATCTACAACCATACATGGATCTTATCATTGATATGGAGCTTTATATGAAAGAAATATTGAGACTAGGCATCACATGATTTGCTATGAATTATATAGCACTCGATAGTTTTCTTGGCAAGAAAGTAGAGCTGCGTCAGATGTTTATCAGTTCAGAGTGGCAGTAGAGCAGATATACCAACACATACTGAGGGAAGCATTGTTGAAACTTAGTGATGAGATAGATATTCTGGCAGCGAGCCAAGAAAATAGTTGAGGCTATCAAGCCTCTATATGATGTACTTCGGGTCATGGACTCAGTGCGATATGCTTAAATGGGCTTCCTTTATTACATGATGGAAAGGATAAAGAAAAAGATCCAAGAGGCAGATCCATCATATGTCAATGAGTATATTTGGATCATTGATGGACGGTAGAGATATCAAATGTTTGTATTTGCATCTAGCAAGTGCAGTAAATCATGAAAGCTCTAAAAATTTAAATTTAATTATATTTATACAAGCATACTTGACTGATTTTGAAAAGTATGTATAGCTTACTATTTGAATATGAGATTCCAGTACTCCATACCGGACATTGTCATGGATAAACAATTTATGTCTGTCATACATAATGTTATATATAAGGAGCCCGATCCAGATGTCGCAAGTAAGTTAGGTTAAAATTATTGAGTAATTTTTATTAATGATAATTTCAACAAGTAATGCATGATAATAACATTTTTTTCCTGATAATTTTTTATGAAGAGCATAGATTCTTTTGGATCCAATATAGCTATCAAAAGTAAATCAAAGGTGAATCTTAGTAGGTATCAATAAGGCTAATATAGATTCAAAGTTATTTTTGATTTTACTGAATCTGAAATTTTAAATTTAATATCTTTTACAGCTGAATAGTGGGTATATTTTGATGGATCAGCAAAATATTTAAAAAATCTTGTTAAGATCCTTTTTCAGACGATGTCATTGAGTGGATGTGAGTGTAACTGATTAACCTTCAACTTTATCCACTCTAAGTAGAGGAACTGTTTAAAATACAAACGCCTTAACGATCTTATATATGTATACTATAATTAAGATTGAGGTTAAAGTGTATTGAGGAAGTTAATTTGAAATACTCTAATATGACTATGAATAATTTTATTGATGAGAATGAAGATCCGATGATTAGATGGATCGTGGTTCAATAGCAGAAGTTAAATCTTGATGAGCTAAGATTGTCTTCACAACCAACCAATTTTATAGCTAGCGAGGTTGGAATGGATGCTAAACAATGGACAAGCAACAATATTTTTCATAGAACTGCAGCAGATACATCATGTCATCCCTTGCTATCTATTTGGTCCAGAGATAGAAAAAAGAAATGCAGTTGTATCTTTACTGGAGCACTTGATTCAGATTTAGATACTAGGGAGAACAGTGCTGGTGGTTCTTCTGATGATTGGAGATCTAGTGATTAGGAAGGGGTCGGAGGACAGGAAACGTAGTCGGCTATTAGTTTTTAATTTACTGGTGAGTCGCAGTTTACTTATGCGACATAAGATACGGATCATGGTATACCAGTTGTAGAGTCCTTGGCGATATGATTCCATATAGATGATGAGCTTCATAAGGTCGTTTAGGATATGATGCAGCTGCAAATCTTGCACGTATAGTAGGATCCATGGATGTATCAGGCTCATCCTCGTATTCTGGATCCTTATCCATAGGTATCGGTAGCTTATGATCCATATAAATATGGATATGGTGCATTCGAGACATCATCATCTAGTGATTATTATTCTATGCAACCCAGAGTATCTTATGAATTTGATTTTACTTCCGGTATATTTAGATGGGCCCCTCCATAGTCATATCATCAGTCTCAGGATATCTTTCAGAATCAGGATCTTAGCGAGGGATCTGCGATGAGTTACGATCCATCAGCATATCTCCTGGGATGAGCATGCAGGATTATCATGCTACTTGGCTAGCGGGATTTATTGATTTTCCTATTAAGTACATTAATGATCCCGATATTTATGGACATCGACACTCGACCTGATTCTAAATATCGATATGTGACTATGTTTATATTTCTCCTTTTCTCTTCAATTACATATTGTAGAGTAATTGGAGACTAAACAGCACTTCGTAGTGGTTTTTGGTGAATTAGTTATGGCAATACCTTTATTTGGATATAAAAAAACCAAAAAAATTATGAAAAATTAATTTAAAATCAAAGGAAACCAAAAAAATCAGAAAAATATAAATTTTTTTTGCATGCCAGTTTGAACCGGTCCGCCACCAATACTGGTCCCGATATTGTACCGGGAACCTTGAATTGTGTATTTAGGATTTATCACATTTGTCATTTTTCTTTACTTTTTTCATCTTTCTCACTTTATTTGGAAGACAACCCTAGATCTCCCATTTTTTGATCTTTTTTTTTTTTCGCTCGGTTAAAAGGTTCGCTAAGTTGGTACTAGAGGGTGTACTGGCTAGCCACTAGTTCACAATAGTGTGGATTCATACTTTGCCATTCCAGGGTGTACCAATGTAGAGAGCTGAAGAGGGAAGGGTAGAGAAGAGACCGGAAAAGAGTGAGAGAGGGGGGAGGGGAAGGAGAGAGAGGAAGGGAGGGAGGGAAAGGGAGTGGGAGAGAGGCCGAGAGAAAGAGGGCTCTAAAGCCTCATCTCCTTGCCAAGGGCTCATCTCATTAGCAAGAGGCTTGCGAGCCCTCTCTCCCATGAGCTCTCTCTATTTCTCCCCTCTTCATCTCCATTCCTCCTTTTCTCTCTTACCTTTCCTGCTATTTGGATCTAATGGACTGAACCATGACAATAACCAACTAGTCCAATTTGGCATGCCCTGAGCAAGCCGGTTTGGTATTTGTTTAGCATATCTTGCTAAGGTACATAATTAATAAGTGAAATACAAAGGTATAGTTTGGCATCACTTTCATTTTTTTATTTTCAATATATGTATTATAAAAATATAAATATGTTTGGTATGGCCGATTTATTTTGAAAACATAAACATGATGATTGTAGTCTAGGTAGTATTAGTGGTGGTAGAGATAATGGAGGTTGTAGTGGCAGTGGTGGCAATGGTGGTGGCAGCCATTGTGTGGGCACCAACAATTTGTGGTAGTGGTGATGATGGTGATGGTAGGCTTGAGGCTGTGATGGCAATGGCGATATAAGAAAAGTGGTGGGGTTGGTGGTAGTAATGACAGTGCTAGAGAAGAAGGTAGTGGCAATGGGGATGGTGGTAGAGTGATAGAATTGGTGGCACTGGTAGTGGATTTGATGGTGGCGGTAGTGATGGAGGCGATGGTAGCGGTAATGTGGTAAGTAAGCTCAGTTCCAACTTTGTTAGGCTCATTATATGAGACATGGAGAGAAGGAACCCAGCTTGTGGCACTTTAAAGTGTAAGTTTATCGTGCATACCCTAATTAGTTGGATGAGTTATGCTACTCTATGGGTTTTCCCATGGAAACTAAGGGATACTGCTTGCACAACAGTGATGAACAAAATCTTATGAGTATGACTATATCTATTTTGGACGGCGTTACTCTCTCTAAAATGCAATCCTAGTCATGGATTTGGGAGAAGTCAGAGATTGAATAATACTAAATCATTAATTTCTAGTAAACATACAGCTCATCAAAATTAAAGAGGCAAGCATTGTAATAGATACAAGAATCTCAATGACTCCTATTTAGGAGAAACTAATGACTCGATTTCAAGGATAGTGATCCATGAAGCTATCAATGGGTTATCTTAGATGTTGACTCTTCAAAATGAAAAGAAACTATGGAATCAATGAAGACTAATAGCATCACAACTAATATTCCCCGAACCATGCTGAACCAGTCGGTTCGGGGCATACCAAACCAGAATGGCTATGGATTGGCATGGTTCGGCTGTGCAAAATGGCACAGCCTCCCGGTCCTCCAAAATCATCCTCGAACTAGATCGAAATAGTATGGTTTGGGTGCTAAACCGTGCGTTTCAGCTGGTTCATCCTGGTTTGGGCCCGGTTCGATCCGATTCGAGTTCGAACCAGCTGGTTACTATAGCAGAGGGATGGGTGAGTTTTTAATATAACTGAGAGCCTCTCGAGCTCAGTTTGACAGAGTCTCAGGAAAAGTTTCGGAAGGTCCCTTTTACAATTTTAGTCAACCAAATACCAAAAATCAAGAAAAAAGTCAATTTGAGGTACGTAGGTTAATCCTTTTTCCTTTTCTCCCTCTTCCCTCTTCTTTTTCAAAATTAGTGAAAAATAAAAAAATAAGAAAAAATTCTATCAAAATTTTTTATTCAGGCATGATTTTAGAATATGCCGTAGATCTATGAAAAATCTATACAATGATGCTAAGATTATTATTTTTTGTTAAGTATATGATTTTTAAAATTAAAAAATGTTTTAAATTAAAAATTATTAAAAAATATTTGAAAAATCTGAAAATAGATTATTGTTCTAGGACTTAAAAATTATTTTTATCATAAATTTTATGTCGATTTATCCAAATTTTGATGTATCGTATAAATAGTATCCTAAGCTTAATTTTGAAAAATGTGGCATTTCATACATGCCTACTGTCTTAAAAAAATATATGTAATATTCAGATAGGATCCTACATGAATCTATGATCAAATAAAATTTTTATAATATTTTATTTTTTATATTTTTTTATTTTAAAAATTTTAAAAATATATAAAATTAATTTAAAAATAAAAATAGATAAATAAAATATTAATAATTTTATATAATTATTGAGTTTATGTACTTTTTTAATCATCAAGAATGAATCCATCGAGAATGGTGAAGGATCTGAAGCATGACATTGATTGAGTGTAGGAAGAAATGCTCTCGGATCGGCATCATTAGAGATATAAATGGTGTAATATAGAATTCAAGGATGGTGGGATAACAAAATTGAAGCAGTACTTGGCTGGCGGTTTTTCTGATATATCTATGTGCCGACATTATCCATCAGAGGTTCGTCAAGTACTTTGCTGATTTCAAAATAGAAAAAATTTTGAAGAAGGTAGAGATGGATCGTTGAGCTATAGAACTACCTTTTTATTGTTCCAGGAAGTCAGAGAAAGCATCCATTCTTTTCGATGAGGAGACAAATCAAGGCTGCTATTCATATAAGTTTATATAAGTAAAGATAGCTAGAGGAGGTGGCTAGGTATAGGGAATGATTTGGACCATCAGCTTTTGAGTCGGGATCGGGATCAGGTTTTGAAAGTATTGCAGGAGAGTCTGAAACATGGTTTTGGATGACCTCAGTCAGAGAGCTTGTCAGAAGGAGGCACCAGCTGTATTGATCAATGTTGGAAGCATTTGGCAATAGAAAGTTTTTCAGGGAATTCCAGCAGGAGCTAGTATTCATGATGTTGATCCACATGCCTTTCTTAGTAAAGATTTTAAGCAACAAAGGATTGATACTATTAGTGTCGAAATTCGTCAAGCACTGGAGGAAGAGCTAGAGATGGTGCTGGAGTGAGTAGTGTAGGCGATTCTTCGGGAGATGGTACCTGCAAAAAAGTCTCATCAGGGGCAGTCCTGGTGATGGCACTCTGATGCTCAAGTTAGTATTAATACCGATAATATGAGGGATGTGAGCGGGAGAGCTCGCATACCTTAGAAATCTCATGTAGAGTTTCTTTTATAGTGGAGAGCCAAGGGCATTTCAGGCAAGATCGAGATCCTGTCAGATCTGCTGAAAGATGGCAGGACCTTCCACGTGTCACCTGGGGCCTTTTTGTTGGTTGGGAGCGCTCTCCTTAAATGTGTTCTTGTCGCTAGTCCAAGATAGGCCACGTTTCATTAAATGGTGGTCCTTGTTACGGGGTATTTAAGCATGCCCTTCTCTCTTGCTAAGATCTTGCAATGATTTGATGATTTTAGGACGTGATGGAGAGTCTTGCCAAGTGGCATAATTGGTGGTGGTGACTGGTGAGCATCAAAGTTTCCCACTTTAGGGGGCTTAGAGTGGATGTATTGCCAAGGTCGTGCCAGAAAGAGCCCTTTTAGTGTGCCCAAGGCCTGGCCATGTTGGGGGGCTTACTGTTGAGAGCCTTTCGATCGGTCAACATGAACTCATTATCGCACACCCGAGGGCTTCTAGCTGAGAGCCTTAGGGGCAGTTGGTGGGTCTCGATAATACTTTCCAGGTATAGGAGTCAATCGCTGTCTATACTTGTCCGAGGGCTTATAGTTGAGCATCTTAGGAGTGGTTGGCAGGTCTCGTTGATACTTTCTAGGTAGAGTCGATCGTTGTCAATCTTGTCCGAGGGCTTCTGGCCTAGCATCTTAGGGGTGATCGACGAGTCTCATCAATACCTTCCAAGTATAGGAGTCGATCGCTGCCAATACTCGTCCAAGAGCTTCTGGTCGAGTGCCTTAGGGATGGTGGCGGGTCTCATCGATACTTTCCAAGTATAGGAGTTGACCGTTGTTGATACTCGTCCGAGGGCTTTTGGCTGAGCACCTTAGGGATGGTCGGCGGGTCTTGTTGATACCTTCCAAGAAGTCGATCATTGTTGATACTCGTTTGAGGACTTCTGACTGAGCACCTTAGGGACGGTCGACAGGTCTCGTTAAGATTTTCGATACCAATACCAATATCCATACTACTCATCGATTGGTACGGTATGGTACCAGTACCATATCGTACTGACATGCGATATGGGTAGGCATGCTGGTTTGAACTAGTGCATCATAAAGTTTTTTTTGTTTCTTTAATCTTAAATGGAATTTTTGGATTTATTAACTTTTTTAGATCCAAATAGATGTTTGTTGATGCTAATTAATATTTGCATAACTTTAAAACACTCTTAATCATGTGAAACATGAATTTGGTTTTCTAGAAAGAAATAACAAGAATAGGATCATGAACACTACATGGCCAAGAATACCTTTCAAGGGCTAGCTTCTTTCTCGTGTCTTTTTTTCAAAGACAAGAAGTCAAGTAAATTATAGTAATAATTCACTTTCTTATTACTAAAATAGGAGCAGATTTTCGTTCATTTAGATGTTTGCATTAGTTCAATCAATGTTGGAAGTGATTGAGAAACTGGGATATTTATTGATCTGTACAGCTTTCTCAAGCTTGCATTTAAACTCTTTAATGATTTAATAATTGATATATCCTTTTTAATATCAGTTTCTTTCAATTTCTCAATATTGAGCTCTAGATTGCTCATACTCCTGAAAGATCCAATCAATGGCATATCCTTTTAACATCAGCATCTCCTGAATTGTTATTATCTGGTCCAGCAATGTTCTCTTTTATTATGGATGATTTCTTAGTGGCTGTATCATCTCGTATGAATCAAATCAAATTTTTTGATTTATTGGATATTTTGAGGTTCAAATAGATATATTATCAAAATTAATTCACTAAAAATCATTACAAAAATACTGTCTAGCCTCCATCTATGCTATAATATATTTTAAATTTTTTTTATGAAACAAGATTACGAATAATTAATTGAAAAAAAAGAGATATAAATATAGTTACATATCGATATTTAGAATCAGATTGAGTGTCGATGTTCATAAATATTAGAATCATTAATATACTCGGTAGGAAGTTCAGTAAATCCCTCTAGCCAGGCAGCATGGTAATCCTATAAGTTTGTCTCAGGAAGTATGCATAATGGATCATAACTTATAACAGATCTCTTATTGAAATCCTGACTCTGAGAGGTATCCAAAGATTGATAATATGACTGGAGGGGTCCATATGAATATACCAACAACAAAATTAGATTTGTAAGATGCTTTAGACTGCATGGAATAATAACCACTAGAAGATGATGTCTCGAATGAATTATATCTGTATCCATATGGATTATAAGCTACCGATGCCTGCGAATAAGAGGATCCAGAATATGAGGATGAGCCTGATACATCCATGGATCCTATATATATGAGATCTGTAGCTGCATCGTGTCCTGAATGATCTCATGAAGCCCGTCATCTGTATGAAAGCGTATCATCATGGGCTCTACCAGTTGATGCATCATGGTCTATATCCCGTGTCGCATGAGTAAACTATGACTCACCAGTGAATCGAAGATCAATAGCCAGCTGCGTCTCCTATCTTTTGGTTCCTTTCTGATTACTAGATTACTAGATCCTCGACTATCAAAAGAAGTACTAGTACAGTTCTTCCTAGTTTCCAAATTTGAATCAATTTAGTACTCTAGTGAAGATGTAACTGCCTTTCTTTTTCTTGTCTCTGGATCGAATAGATAGCAAGAAAGGATGATGTGATATATTTGTTGGAGCCCTGTGAGGAATATTGTTTCTTGTCCATTGTTCAGCATCCATCCTAGCCTCGCTAGCTACAAAATTGGTTGGTCGAGGAGGTAATCCTGGCTTATTAAGCTCTAGCACCAACTACTAATTCACGATTCATCCAATTATCGGATGTTCATCCTCATCAATTTAATTACTCACAGCTGGATCAGAGTATTTCGAATTAACTTTCTCAATGCACTTTAGCCTCAACCTTAATTATAGTGTACATATATAAGATCGTTGAGGCATTTCTGTTTGACAGTTTCTTTGTTTGGAGTGGATAAGGTCGAAGGTCGACCAATTGCGATCACATCCACTCGATGACACCGTCTAGGAGGATCTTGAAAGCAAAATTTCAAATATTTTGCTGATTTGCCAAAATGCACCGCCATTTGGCTCCTCGCCACCATGCTGCTGAGACCGTCTAAGGGGACACGACGCTCGGCATCCCGCAAAGGTGCTGGGGTCGCGTGGTTTTCTTTTTGGAATGATGGATTCTTGTCGTGAGAATGGTTCCACAGATATTTGGTGCTACCATTTAACCACCATCATTGCAATCGGTTAGCGGATTTAATTGACGATGCTTTATTTGCATCATCGCAGCTATAGTCGGTTGGCGGACTTAACGCGAAAAGGGCTTGGGCTGTATGCCGCATCATCCAAGCTCTCCTCAGGGGGCACCCATCCCTAAATGTGAAGGCAAATGGAAAGCCCCCACCTCGGGTTGTAGGCAGGCAAGGTTCCCGGTACCGGTATCGGGTGCCGTACCGGTGGCCGGCCGGTATCGGTTCGGTACCGAACTGTACCGTGCCGACACATGGTACTGCAGGGCGTGCCGGTCCAAACCGATATGCCCAAAAATTTTTTTTTGATTTTTTTTTGTTTTTTTTTGTAATTTTAAGGTTTTTATTTTAATTTTTAAGGGTTTATGGTTTATTTTTTAAGGGTTTAGCCGTTTAGGATTTAGGGTTTAGACCTGTTTAAGATTTAGGGTTTAGGATGGCGTACCGCTTTAGGGTTTAGAACTAAATACTAATATTTAGGACTATTTTCAATTGAAATAAAAAAAATGATAATTAAACTAAGATTATCAGCAATTAATGAAAGTAAAATGTGGCATAAATATATAATTACATACCAATGTCTAGAATCGGGTAGAGTGACGATGTCCATAAATATAGGGATCATGTATGTACTCTGTAGGAAATTTGGCATGTCCCTCCTGCCAGGCAGCATGATACTCCTCTAAGCTCATCTCAGGAGGTATGCGTGATGGGTCATAACTAATCGCAAATCCCTCTCTGATATCCCGACTCTAAGAGCTGTCCAGAGACTGACGATATGGCAGTGCAGGTGCAGGGGGGAATCCAAATATACCAGCGACAAAATCAGATGCATAAGATGCTCCGGGATAATAACCACTGGATGTTGACGTCTCGGATGCACCATATGGATCATATGGACCATAAGCTGCCGGTAGCTGCAGATAAGAGGATCCTGAATATGAGGATGATCTAGATACATCCAAGGATCCTACTCCACATGCAAGATCTGCAACTGTATCGTGTCCTGAATGACCACGTGGAGCCCGTCGCCTATATGGAATCGTATCACCACGTGGTCTATCAGATGGTGCTCCATGATCTGTATCCTGCATGGCATGGAAAATCTGTGACCCCAGTGAATTGAATAGGACTAGGTGGCTGCGACTCCTGTCCTCCTGCCCCTCCCTGATCACTAGATCCTCCACTATCTGAAGCACTATTATCACTGTCTCTGTTATCTGAATCTTAGTGGACTGAGTGCTTCGATGGAGGTGCAATTATCTTTCCTTTTCCTCTGTCTCCAGGTCTACTAGATGGTGGGGATGGACGATATGCTGTATCTACTGGAGCCCTGTGAGAAATATGACTTGTTGTCCATTGTCCAGCATCCACCCCAGCCTCACTAGCTACAAAATTGGCTGGTCGAGGAGGCGATCCTGGCTTATCAAGCTCTGGCTGCTGCTGCTGACCCATGACCCATCCAATCATTGGATTTTCATCCTCATCAATATATGAACTTGCAGTGGGATCAGGATATTTCAATTCTACTTCTTCCTGAATACATTTTAGCCTCAACCTTAAATTATAGTGTACATACACAAGATTGTTGAGGCATTTCTGTTTCAGACGGTTCCTCTGTTTGGAGTGGATAAGACCAAATGTAGATCAGTTGCGCTTACATCCACTGGAGGACACCGTCTGGGAGGATCTTCACTGCAAGAACCTTCAAATTTTTAGCAGATCCACCAAAATACACCCACTATTCAGCTGCAAAAGACATTACATCATTTAGAATTTTAGATTTGGCAAAATAAAAAAATTAATCCTGATATAATATTAGACTTACTCCTTAGTAGTATCTACCAGGATTCATCTTTGATACTTCTGATCGCTACAGTGGATCTAAATGAATCTGTGCCCTCCTTTTTTGTCTGCCAGAAAAAAATTATTAGCTTGTTGAAATTAATGCTATTAAAAATCATTCAATAATTTTAACCTAACTTCTTCAAGGCACATAGCAGCGATATCTGGATCGGGCTCCATCTTATATATAACATTGCGTAGGGCAGACATAAGATCCTCATCCATGGCAATGTCCGGTACAGAGTACTGAAATCTTGGATTTAGATAGTAAGCTGCACATATATTTTAAGAATCAGTTAAGCGTACTTGTATGAATCTAATTAAAACTTAATTTTTAGGGACTTCATAAAATACTACGTACCTGCTACATGCAAATCCGAACTCATTTGATAACTCCACCATCCATCAATGATCCGGATATACTCATATGCATGTGATGGATCTGCCTCCTGGATCTTTTTCTTTGCCCTTTGCATCATTAAATATAAGAAGCCCATCTGAGCATACCTCTCGGAGTCCACGGCACGAAGTATCTCATATAGAGGCTTGATAGCCTCCACTATCCTCTCAGCCCGTTGCCAGAATGTTGTCTCGTCACTAAATTCTCCACATTGCTTTTCTCAGTATTTGTCCTGGCATATCTGCTCTCCGCCAGTCATGACTGACAAACATCTGACGCAGCTCTGCTTTCTTGTTAAGAAGACTATCAAGTGTAATGTAATTAGTTGCAAACCGTGTGACCTCCGGTCTCAATATTTCTCTTTTGTAAAGCTCCTCATCAATGATAAGATCCATGTATGGTTATATATACATCTGGTGATAGACTGCTAGCTCAATAATCTTCTGTACCCTACGAATTTTACCAATATCCATCAATATGAGGTCTATACAATGTGCAGTACAAGGGGTCCAGAAAATATGCGGCCGCCGCTCCATCAAGATCTGTCCTACAGTCCTGTACTGTGATCCATTATCAGTGATTACCTGCACGACATTATGCTCTCCCACCTGACAATCACCTCCATCAATCTAAGGATATAACTGGCATCGTGCACCTGATCTGAAGCATCAATAGACTTCTGAAAAAAAGTCTTCCCATCACAATAAGTCAAAAAATTGATGATGCTCCGTCTAGTAGGACCAGTCCAACCATCACACATCACCGTCAATCTATACACAGGCCACTTGCTCTGATATGAGGATATCCATCCTTCTAGCTCTTCCTTATTGCTGTCCAGAAGATGACCATAGATATCCCTTGATGCTGGAGGATCTACACCTGCACCAGCAGCCTGTATAGATGAAATAGCAGAGCGATAATAAGGATTGTCTGCTGCATGGGCTGGGATATGACTGAAATGAAATTAGGAGGAGATGGCCCGCCACATATCCTTCTTCTTATCCTTTTTTAGCATTGTGTCAATCCTTTGTTGCTTGGAATCTCTATTGGAAAATGCATGTGGATCGACATCATGGATAGCGGCTCCCTCTGGAATGTCCCTAGGCCTGGCAGACTTTCTCCTATTGCCAAATGCTCCCAACATGGATGCAATACGGCCGGTGCCTCTCCTGACGGGCTCTCTAACTAGGTCCTCTTAAACTGTCTTAGACTCTCTTGGAGCACTAGCAGAAGCGGATCCCGATCCTGACTCAAAAGTTGATGGCCCGAATCGCTGTCTATGCCTGGCTGCCTCCTCCTGCTGCCTCTGCTCATACAAGCTCGCCTGAATAGCAACCTCCATCTGTGCCTTCTCATCAGAAGGAATATATGCTTCCTTTGACTCCCTGGAGTGATAAGGTGGTTCTGCGGCTCTGTGGTCCACCTTTGCCTTCTTTGTTCTTTCCTTCCCAGCTTTAAAATCAGCAAAGTGTTTCTTCATCAACTACGGACCTCCTGTGGACACTGTCGGCATGCAGATACCTCAGGATAGCCGCCAGCCAAGTGCTGTTTCAACCTTGTTACCCCCATCTTTGAATTCGGTATTGCACCATTTACACCTTCAGTGATGCCGACCCGAGAGCATCTCTCTATGTAACCAGCCAATGAACCGCTTCGGATCCTTCTTCCTCCTTGATGGATCCATACCTGAATATTTAAATTACATATAAGGTCAATAATAATCTTTATTAATTAACAGTTTATTAACCTAATTTTTAAAATTTATTTTTTTAAAAAAATTTTTATTTAAAAAATTCAAAAAAATAAAGAAAAATAAAAAAATTTAAATTTTAGATTTATGTAGGATTCCATCATATATGCTACATATATTTTTTTAAGATCCTAGAAATGCATTAAAAGTTAATTTTTTTTTAATTTAAGACCTATGGGCACTATTCATGAGATGCACAAAACTTGAATAAATCGATATGAAATTTATAGTGAGAGTAGCTTACAAGTCCTAGATTAATAATTTATAATTACAGTCTTTTTTTCTAATTATTATTTTTTAATTAATTTATTAATCCAAATTTAATTTTTAATTTAAAAAATTATATACTTAACAAAAAATTAAGATTTTAGTATCATTGTGTAGATCTATCACATACTCTAAAATCATTGCCAACAAATAAACTTTGACAGCATTTCTTCTTAATTTTTTAATTTGCATGGATTTTAACAAAATTTAACGCTACGAAAGACGAAAATATGGAAAAAGAAAGGTATATGGACCTTGATTCTACCTACCCCTTTGATTTTTGCAGGTTGAATTGGGTTGAAATTGACCCTGCGAATTTTTTTTTTTGGTTTTCCTTCCATCATGCGCTGCTGCAGAGAACACGGAGAGCTCGTAAGAGCTCTCTGTGTGCCTTTCCTTATAATTAAGGAAAGGCATCTTCCCCCCCTTTGGACAAAACATCACATGGCTACAGTGTAGCCATGTGACACTAAAAAAAAAATTGCCCCCACCCTCTTCACAAGCCGTACTGGCCGGTTCGGGCCTGGTTCAGAGCGGTAAGGTTTTTTTTTTTGGTTTTTTAAAGTGGCTGTGCCATTTTTTAAAGCTGAACCGTGCCGGCCGCCGATCCAGTTCAGTACGCCCCAAACTGGCCGGTTCGGCACGGTTCGGTGAACCTTGTAGGCAGGAGTACCAGCTCGAGGGCGGATTGGGTGCAGCTTTCCAATTTTCCGGTTGGCATTTTTGGCTCGTCGATGAACTTCCTTCGCCTGTTGGTGGATTCCTTTGCTAAATGCTGCCTTCTCGCCAAGTCACGGCGTGTGCCCTTCATCACACTAGGTGTTACCAGGAGCGGGGCCACGTCCACCTCCTTGGTCGCCTTTGCTTCCATGGCATAGCACCTATCATCGATCCCGCTTGGTGCACTTGACTGCTCAAGGTGCGCAGAGGGCTTCCTCCTAGTTGTATGGAGATCAAAATTTTTGGAGCCCAGTTCTTCAACGGGTAGCCTTGTCACTTTTCTTGTCCTTTAGGAAGTATAGGAAGCAATGTAATTAGCCGCGAGGCTTTAAAACTATGTAACCTAGCTACAAGTCTATGAGCGTATGTAATCCAATTTTATCAATAGAAAACTTCGTGTTTTTGTACTTTTGCTGCATCCATAGATTGTTTCATAAATTGTTGTTGATTTCATATTGTGCAACTATTATTTTAAGAGATGATGGTGGTTCAGGTGAGCGATCGATGCAAACCTGATCATGATGTTTCTGATCGAGGTGTTTCCGATCACTCGAGCTCGTGTGCTTCTGATCGGAATTCTACGCTCAGAGGCCATTGGACTTCCCCGGGATTCGATCCATGGTGATTCTGGTCTTAATTGAAAATCTTTGATGTTGATCCCTTAATAGGGAGTTCTTTAGGCTAATGGACTTTTAAGCCCCCGATATGGGATCTCAATCCAGTGGGTGGCCTGGCTCTCAGCCAAAAAACTCCTCCAGATGAATTCTCTAGATCTCATTCAGCCTAAAAAAATCTTGTTCAAGGGTCCCTCGTTGAACTCTTTTACTACAAGCAAAAATAATAAAAAGAATTTTCATTTAATAGAAGGGGCATATTACTGATAATAAATCCATAGATTCGCGGAATTCCACGATTGGAGTAGAGGAGTTCCATCTAGTTGTCTTAGTCGTTAGGTCTCGGGTTTGATGATTTCTTCTACTTGGTAGGGTCTTTCAATTTGACAAGAGTTTGCCTCTTTGGTCAGGTTGGGAAACTTTTACCTGGTATAGTACCAGATCATCAACCTTGAAGGCCTTGGCCTGGACCTTGATGTTGAAGTAACGAGCAATTTTGTGCTGGTATACTACCATCCTGATGCATGCTTTTTTCCGAACCTCATCTATTAAGTCTAATTATCTTTTCGAGTTGGTTTGTTTGTTATAATTTGCAACCCGTATCGAGGGCATCCCAATTTCGACAGGTATCACCGCTTCAGTCTCGAATGCTAGGCTGAAGGATATTTCTTTCGTCGGAATCCTTGATGTTGTTCGGTATGCCTAGAGCACATGATAGAGCTCGTTTGCCCATGACCCTTTTGGTTTGCCAAGCCTCTTTTTATTTCCTTGATGGATAGTTCGATTTGTAACTTCAGCTTCTCCATTGGCTTGGAGATGCGTCACCAAAGAGAGGTGATGTGAGATCCCTTGGTCTTTGCAAAATTTCTCGAATCGGCCTCCAATAAACTGCAGTCCGTTGTCTGTAATCAACACTCGAGGGACATCGAAGCGGTAGATGATAGCGCTCCACAAAATCATTTACTTTAGGCTTGGTGATACAGGCTAGTGGTTCGGCTTCCATCCATTTTGTAAAGTAGCTAATGGCAACTAGGAGGAATTTACGTTGACCTGAAGCTGACAGAAATGGACCAAGGATATCCGTCTTCTATTCTGCAAAAGGTCATGGGATGCATATGGAGGTGATCGGCATGGCCGGGAGATGCTGGATATTCACATTCCTTTGACAAGCATCACATTTCGTAACAGTTTTCGGCAAGTTGCTGTATGGTCGGCTAATAGCAACCTTGCTAGAGTAGCTTATATACTGACACCTTTTTTCTAATATAATATCCACAGATCCTTTCATGGACCTCCTTTAGCGTGAATTTCATCTCGAATGAGGGGCAGGGAGAACGATCGTTTGTAGTCTTCCCTCATGTACTAAGTATTTGGAGGACTTATACTTCATTTTGCATGTTTTCTTCCGGTTTGCAGGGAGTTGACCATTTTTTAAGAAGTTGATCAGCGGGTCGATCCATCACGGTTCGTTATCGAGCTGCATAACTTCTGATGATTCCTCGATGGTTGGCTTTTTGATTTATTGGAAGTAGGTCCCTCGAAAAAGTGCCATTGGTGTAATGGTCACCGCTTTAGCTAGCAAGTCTGCCCAGGAGTTCTTTTGGAATTTATCAAATCTCGAAGCTGTGGAGATCATTGATTAGTTTCTTGACTTTTTGGAGATATTTGATTATGTTTCCTTTCCGAGCCTCGGAATCATCCCTGATGTGGTCGACGATCAGTTGATTCACCGTAGACTCTTAGACCTTGTACTCCTGGCTCCTTGGCGATTCCAAGCCCTGCGACATACTTGGTCTTATTGTTAGTTGCGAGAAATTCAAGATGTAGACTGTGCTCAGCGATGATTTTTTCAGGGCTGACGATGACCATCCCGGCTCGCGATCGTTCAAGATTGGATGATCTATCCACGTATATCTTTCAAGATAATTTAGGCTTGGAGGGGGTCCGACACTAGCTCCGATGGTTCCGTAACTTTTGGCTAGGTTGGCTCATCGGGGATAGTGCATTTAATCAGGAAATCGGCCAATATTTGAGCCTTGATCGATGGTCGGGGCTGAAATTTGACATCATACTCTGGGAGCTCGATTGCCTACTTGGCGATACGCTCGAATGTATTGGGTCGATGGAGAATATTTTTCATGGACTTGTTGGTTAGTAGGTAATGCTATGAGCCTGAAAGTATGTGCGAAGCTTCCAGGCAGCAATAAGGAGAGCATATACCATTTTCTTTAGCCTTGAATATCGAGTCTCCATATCTTTCAAGATCCTACTGACATAGTAGATGCGTTTCTGAATCCCATCCTTCTCTTGAATTAGCACCACACCCATCATCGAAGGGAAGGCCGCCAAATGCTGGAACAACTCACCGGGGTCCAGCCTACCCAATAGCGATGGGGAGCTGAGATAACTTCTAAGATCATCAAAAGCTTTTTGGCATTCTTCTATCTATCGAAAATCCTTAAAGTGCTTCAGAAATTGGAAAAATGGAAGGCAACGATCGACCGACGTGGAGACGAACCGGTTAAGGGTTGCAATCCTCCTAGTGAGGCACTAGATGTGTTTGACTGTCTTTGGAGGGCTCATGTCGTAGACAGCCTTGATCTTCTCCGGATTAGCCTCCACCTTTGTTAGAGATCATAAAATCCAAGAATTTACCTGAGACCACTCCAAAGGTGGGTTTGGTGGGATTTAGCTTCATTTAGTACTTCCGAAGGGTGTTAAAAGTTTTTCGGAGATCCTCAACATGGGTTCTGGTGACTTTGCTTTTCACGAGTATGTTGTTTACGTACACCTTCATATTTTGTCTGGTCTGGTCTCTAAAGATCTTGTTTACCAGGCATTAATAAGTAGCATTCTTCAGATTGAATGACATAACCCTGTTACAAAACAGTCCTTGATTAGTAATGAAAGCAGTTTTTTTCCCGTCTTCAGGAGCTATCTAGATTTAGTTGTAGTTAGAGAAGGCATCTATAAATCCGAGGAGGTCATAGCCCAAGATGGCATCCACCATTTGATTGATTTTTTAGGCAATGGATAGCCATCTTTTGGGTATGCTCGGTTGAGGTCGGTGAAGTTTATACAGATTTGTCATTTGCCACTCATCTTTTTTATCAAGACAAGATTTGTGATCCACTCGAATAAGTGGTTTTCCTGATGAAGATAGCATCGAGGATTTTGTCGACCTCTCGGCTATAGCTTTTGGTGCTTGAGCATAAAACTTCATTTCTTTTGCTTGACGGGTCGATGCATAAGATTTACCTTCAATTGATGTACCATCACCGAGGGATCGATGCCTTGCATATTCGCTGGTGCCTAGGTGAAAACATTGGCATTCTCTCGTAAAAATAAAGATAGTTGATCTCGAGTTACCCGATTCAAGTTGGAGCCAATTTTTATCGCATGTTTAGGGTTTCCATCGACCAAGGATATAGGGATGAGATCCTCGACTGCTTCTCGTTGCTCGGTTATGTCATCCCAAGCATCCAAGCCTTCAATGGGGTAGTCATCAATGGCTTTCCTCCCTCGGAGTTTGATGCTATAGCAATGTCGCGCCAAGCTTTGATCTCTTCGAATTTCTCCGACCCCGTTTGTTGGCGGAACTTTGACTTTCAAGTAGTAGGTAGGCACGACCGCTCGAAAGGCATTGAGACCCGGTCATCCAAAGATGGTGTTCTAGGCTGGAGGGGCACGGACGATCAAGAGGTTCATTTGGGTGATGGATCGGAGGGGGTAGCTCCCCATCCTTACAATCATCCCTTTTACTGGGATTGCATCTTCTATGAATCCTATCAAGGGGGAGTTCGTTCGAATCAACCAATTAGGGGTTACCCTCATTTTCAAAAGAGCATCAAAATACAGAATATCAGCCGAGCTTCTATTATCGATAAGGATGCAGTGTATATTATAATTTTTTGTTTAAAGTCACAATGACCACATCATTGTGAAGGAATACAACTCCCTCATCGTCTTCTTCAACAAAGATCGTTGGCATGGCTTGTTTCTTAGTGGGTGGTTCTTGCTTGGGGGTGCCATCCCCTAATGATCATTCTCACTTGTCCTGATAGAAAGGGATCTGATGGGGGACGAATTTGATGAAATGGGTGTGTGGAGATGTGATTTACTTACTTAGCAACAACATACTAGCATTAGAGCTCCAGATATGGCCGGATTCATGGGTGGAAGGGATGAAGAATTTCGAGCTAGGAACTAGGTGAGCAGAAAATTTGACATCCTTGTGCAAGCTTCCTTTCAAAAAAATAAAAGAGAGGATCTAAGGGCATAGAAACCCTCAAACTAGGCTAAACTACCTTTAAGAACCTCAGATCTAAGGATCAAGAGGGTCTATTCCCAATAATGAGGAGAAATCAAAGCTTAAATGGAAGGAAAACACTCACCACTCAAGAATTGAAGGCTAGAGACAAGATCTACACTCCCTTATTGGATTTACCATTGGAGCTTTGATTCATGGCGTGGAGCCTTCATCATCATCTTCAAATCATCAAGAAGAATTCAAATTCAAGATCAAACTCAACACTCCAACTCAAACTTAAAGAAAAACACTCAAAATTCTAGGAAGAATTCAAGAACTTGGCAAGGTGGAAGAGAACTCAAACAAGTAAGTTTT
This sequence comes from Areca catechu, assembly GCA_021397845.1. Lineage (NCBI taxonomy): Eukaryota > Viridiplantae > Streptophyta > Magnoliopsida > Arecales > Arecaceae > Areca > Areca catechu. The sequence continues at coordinate 75,619,879 of CM038043.1, read as the reverse complement.
CATTCAACTCAAGTCATTCATTGCTTTACAAGAGGAGGTCTTGGTCGTATTTATAGGCCAAGGGCAGCCATAATGGGTAGCAAAAAGGTGGATTAAGAAGTCAACTAATTCAGATTTAGTTGGTAACTAATACATTGAGAAGCTTCTAGGTAACTAATCCTAACAATAGAAAAAACTAGAATCTCTGTGGCACCATCCTTTTTCGCCAAGCGTCCTCATCAAAAGCCTTCTATGTGTCTTCTAAGATTTGGTCTTCAAATATGCTTCAAATTAGGTGAATCAAATCATAGGTTGGCCGGTCCAAATGGATTGCTAGGAATTTTGGAAAGAAAGGTCTTCATTAGTAGAATTTCTTTGGCTTGCTTGTCTCAAATGGAAATGGTCTTGACTTGCTTCATGCAATAGGGCTCTTCTTAAATAGGTGGAACTAGGAGCCTTCAAGATGCTTCATGAGGTTGGGCTTCATCTCTATAATTTTGAGTGGAACCTAAAAAAAATTGGACTAGCTACAAAATCAGAGATTGTTAGCTTGCAACTTCTTCTTGCCAATGTCCCCATTAATTCTTCCCGGGTGAAAAAAAACTCGGCCCTGACGAGTTTGGATCATTTTGGCTTTGGTAGTATTCAAGTAGATCTGGATTGATCCTTTGTAATTCTTCTTGAGTGATTCATGAATCCTCAGAATTAGATCTACCTTGCCAATGGACCAAGTATCGTTGGTAATCTTTATTCCGGGTAATGACAATCTTGTCATCTATAACCCTTTCAATTCTTTCTCCCCGCTTTGGTAGTGTGGCTGGTGGACACTCTGGGGTTGGTGCACTCTCAAGGGATGGATCAGGTTCTAGGAACTCACTGGGAATCATTGTGGACTTTTTGTATCCTATTCTTTTTATTATTTTGAAAGGACCTGCACCTCGGGCATGGAGTTTCTTCATAGTTCCCGGTGGAAATTGTTCAGGTTTTAGCCTGATCATCACAAAGTCCCCTACTTGAAATTCTTTGACCCTTCTATGAGAATCAGCCATATGCTTATAACTCTCATTGCTCATTTGGATTTTTTTTGCTAATCTCTCATTGCAAATCCCTAAGATGTTGTGCATATGATTCGGTAGACTTATACATGGATGACACCAAATGACAAAACAAACTCAAATGATACTAAAACAAAAGACAGGCTCAAATGGGCTTTATTAACTAATGACTGAACTTTATTGTTGGCTATGAAACAAAAGCTCCTAATTTCCAATATTCCCCTTAAAGGCTTCTAAGACTCTTGCACGTATCTTCAGGTAAGTGGCAGTAAATCTTAATTTGGCTTCCAACGTATGCCATAGAGTCTTAAAAAAGTAACTATTAAATATCACTGGGACCAGATCAATGATATGGTGGATGTCCCAGCTTGGTGGAATAGGAGAGTGCATGTTACGTAGTGGTGAATCAGAAAGGTGGATGTTCAAGAATGGTGGATTAGGGACAGAGAAACGGATAGGGAAAATATATTGAAGGTTTTTCAAAGGCTTTATAGCTTCTTGGGGCCGATCAATAAGGATTTGAGTTTTCTTGATGGTCAATATCCTAATATGTGATCCTTCATTAATCTCTAGATCTAAATCCTTCACATTGATTATTTCTGGGTCCTCTATTATCTCCTTGGGTTGCTCTTCATGGTTTTGTCACTGGATTTCATCTTCAAGTTGATTATTCCCATTGTTGATTTTTTTAGACTGGGTAATTATTTTATTCTCAAGCAATTGTTCTTGTTTATATTCATCCACTAAGTCAGACCCAGCTTCATAGACTTCTTCCTTAAATTCTTCATCATGTTCAGGGGATTCTTTCTTTAATTCCTCAGTTGGATAATATTTAGATTCTATTTCTTCCTTGAGTACTTCAAGAGGTTCAGGAGATTTTTTCTTTAATTCTTTCATGGGTTTAGTCTCTTCTTCATCTCTCTCGTACTCATTGAATTTAACAATATATTTAAGTACAGTTTTATCATCCTGTCTCAATTTGTATCATTGGTTTGGAAGATTTTGCTTATCAGGTTTGCCTAGGTACTTTTCTCTCAACTTACTCTTCATATCTCTCCAAGTAATTATTTTATCCCCACTATAATAACTTTTATGCTCAACATGCCCTAATATGATTTAGCATGTTGGATTAGCTTTAATTTGGCAAATTGACACTTCATTTCTTCCGATATTTCATCAAACTCAAAGTATTGATCCATTTTCTTCTCCCAATCGACATACACCTCGGGGTTTCCATCAAAAGTGGGGGCATAGGGTCGATTGCTCCTAAAAACTCTCTCCTCCTGATTTATAAAGCCTTGACAGGGGTAACTAAGTTTATACTCACAATGGACTCTTGGATCAATAAGAGCTGATTTACGATTAGTACGGTTCAAGCGATCTTTTTCGATGTTCCCGATTTGATTATTTACTTGCCCTAATTCTTTGTTTATTGATCCTAATTGTTTAGTTAGGGTATCAAATTTTTTAGTCAGGATCCTCATAAAGAATTTAAGATTGGGGTCCATGGATAAACCAGACTGGGGGTGAGACTTTGATATAGGACACAGTACAAGGGTAAGCAATACAATGGAGAATCAAACAAGACCTAATTCTAGGGTTCCTAGACTTAAAAGTTCAAAATACAAGATTTAACTAGGTACTAAAGTATGTAATTACCTTGTCCACTGGCCAGGTAAGAGGTGAGGTTGCGGGAGGCTCCCATCGCTTTCACAAGGTCCTAATTAAAAGCTGCAAGTCCGCTTAAGGCGTTTGCCATTTGATCTCTAGCCTTAAGACACCAATTTCAAGGAATAAGTACAAACTCAAATAATACTTTGTCTTACCTTGCACTTGAACCCCGACTTGTGGGTGTCCCTAGTTTAGGTTCCTACTTGATTTTACTTATGGCTTAGGTTAATGCGAATGTGGGTGATTGTTTTGGGCTAAGGAAAGGTAATGACCTCCTTCCCTTATATGATATTGATTGCCCTTAAGATAGTTTAAAATTGGATGCAAACAATTTCAGCAAGACAAGGAGCACAATCAACTAGACTTAGCACAAATATATGATTTTTTAACCTAATTTTGAAATTTCAAATATGCAAATTTAAATTGGATAATTCAAATCTTGAAGCCTAGATTCCAGCAACAAATTTTAAAATTTTAAATTTTGAAATTTGATTAGAAAATTCTTCCTTGGAGGTAAAGTGGTTAAAATGTAATTTTCAGCTTCCAACTAATCTCCAGCTAACCTGAATTTGAAAATTCGAAATTTAAAATTTTTAGATCTAAAAAATTCGAAATAAAACTGACTTGGTTAGCACTCAGATTTGAAATCTCGGAATTTAATTTTTGATTTCAATTTAATTCGAATTTTGGTTAAGAAGGTAGTTTGAAAACAGTTGCTAGAAGGTTCCAGCAATTTAGCTAACTCTTAACAACCTGAATTTAAATTTCGAATTCCGAATTCTAAACCTTTCTAAAATTCAAAATTTCGGTGGAAAATGATAGAACTTCGAATCTGGATCTCAGATCTAAAATTTGAAATTTATAAAAAGTATTTTTATACATTTTTGACAATTAAATGAAATGGAAGGCAAAAACAAAATTCTGGATAGAACTTCAGAAACACCTAAGAACTCATATTTTTAAATCCAGAAATCGAGAAAAATATTTTTTTTTGAATTTTATATTTCGGATCCTACACACTAAGGTACTGGAAAAGTATTTTTTTAGATTTTTTTGATTACTGAAAAAAACACGAAAAATCATAGAAGACTCGGAAGACAGTGAGACAGAACTTCAGCAACTTGCAAAGCTTAACCTTGAAACAAAGCTCTGATACCAAAAATTTGATGGGGGACGAATTTGATGAAATGGGTGTGTGGAGATGTGATATACTTACCTAGCAATAACATGCTAGCATTAGAGCTCCAGATATGGCCGGATTCATGGGTGGAAGGGATGAAGAATTTCGAGCTAGGAACTAGGTGAGCAGAAAATCTGACACCCTTATGCAAGCAAGCTTCCTTTCAAAAAAATAAAAGAGAGGATCTAAAGGCATAGAAACCCTCAAACTAGGCTAAGCTACCTTTAAGAACCTCAGATCTAAGGATCAAGAGGGTCTATTCCCAATAATGAGGAGAAATCAAAGCTCAAATGGAAGGAAAATACTCAGCACTCAAGAATTGAAGGCTAGAGACAAGATCTACATTTCCTTCTTGGATTTACCATTGGAGCTTTGATCTATGGCGTGGAGCCTTCATCATCATCTTCAAATCACCAAGAAGAACTCAAATTCAAGATCAAACTCAACACTCCAACTCAAACTTAAAGAAAAACACTCAAAATTCTAGGAAGAACTCAAGAACTTGGCAAGGTGGAAGAGAACTCAAACAAGTAAGCTTTCATTCAACTCAAGTCATTCATTGCTTTACAAAAGGAGGCCTTGGTCCTATTTATAGGCCAAGGGCAGCCATAATGGGCAGCAAAAAGGTGGATTAAGAAGTCAACTATTTCAGATTTAGTTGGTAACTAATTATATTGAGAACTTATAGGTAACTAATCCTAACAATAGAAGAAACTAGAATCTCCATATGGCGCCATCCTATTTCGCCAAGTGTCCTCATCAAAAGCCTTCCATGTGTCTTCTAAGATTTAGTCTTCAAATATGCTTCAAATTAGGCGAATCAAATCGTAGGTTGGCTGGCCCAAATGGATTGCTTAGAATTTTGGAAAGAAAAGTCTTCATTAGTTGAATTTTTTTGGCTTGCTTGTCTCAAATGGAAATGGTCTTGACTTGCTTCATGCAATAGGGCTCTTCTTCTTAAATGGGTGGAACTAGGAGCCTTCAAGATGCTTCATGAGGTTGGGCTTCATCTCCATAATTTTGAGTGGAACCTAAAAAAAATTGGACTAGCTATAAAACCAGAGATTGCTAGCTTGCAACTTCTTCCTCTTGTCAATGTCCCCATTAGGATCTCTACTTTTCGATGGCGGAGGTAGTTGCGGATGCTCATCTTGGTAGGGTGATCTTGGTCGTTCCCCTTGTTCTCTCGGCAGTCGGATGAAATGGTTGAAGTGGCCTCGCCTGATTAGCCTCTCGATCTCATCTCGGAGTTGGATGCATTTCTTCGTGCTTTTAGCTTTCCAGGTTCCGGGATCTATCTTATGATCTCCATCAATACTTTTTTCCTTGGAGTATTCAATGGGATGTAAGTGTAGAACCTTCTTGTTGGTGATACCGAATGGGCCTCCTTTGGTCTGCGATCTTTGAAGAATCTGCTCTTTCATGGGGACCTGGAGTGTGGTTTTCCTTTGGGCTTCTGGTCTTTCTACATTCTTCCACCACCCCCCAGTATAGAGGTGAAAAGGGTTCCTTCCAACATAAAGGCTTCCTCCGTTCGAGTATACTTTTCAGCTCGGACCAGCATTCTCGCAAAATCTTTTAGATAGGTTTTGGTCAACAACCATTAAAGATCATTTTTTTGCAGGCCACTCATCAAGGCCGACATGGCAGTCGACTAATCTAAGTTGCAAACTTCTAAGGTAGCTACATTGAAGTAGCTTACAAAGGCTTGGATCATTTTTCATTCTTTTTGTTTGATGGTGTGGAGGTAGTTCAACTACCTTTGTTGCCTTCGACTGTTGACGAAATGGTCGATGAATACTTGGCTCAATTGCTTAAAGGAGTGTATCGATCTCGGCTTCAAGCCTGGGTACTAGTATTGAGCTATCCCCATTAAGGTAGAGGGGAAGGCTCTATAAAGGACAGGATCAGGGGCTCCGCGAAGGAGCATCATTGCTCGAAAGCTTGCTAAGTGGTCATCGGGGTCAGTGGTTCCATCATAGTTCTCCAGCTATGGAACTTTGAAGTGCCGAGGGAGTGGCACTTGCATGATCCCATCATTGAACGGGGGCTATTGTTAAGCTCATCGTTTGATGCCCAGGAGATTGCAAATAGCCTCGATTTGCTGGCCTAGTTCTTTGAATCTTTGTTCAATCTCAAGATTTCGGTTGGTCGGAGCTTTCGATCATCTTTGAGATCGCTGGTTTTGCATGGAGTCGTGTTTTGATTGAGGGCTATTTCCTTGACCCCAAACTTCTAAGATGGCGGCGACAATGGCGAGTGGTCCCTCCAAGATCCTTCAAAGGGACCTGTGACTGCTCCGGTGATAGAGGTGCTGCTCCAACAACGGGATGCTATGTTGTTGGAGGCAATACAGGCGTAGGCAGCATCGGAGGCAGAGAGGTGGCACATGGTGCCATCAGCTGAAGTGGAGTTGCCGGAGGTGGCATAGGGATGGCTTGGATAGCTTGAATGGCTACCATCAACTTCAGCACAAGTGAATTAAATTGATCCACACCAACCATTGCTGCTTGCAGTGGTGACAATTCCTACCAGTGTAGGGTGAGGTAGATCGATCGACAGGCCTTCCATTGCCCTTTTTGCTGGCTAGGAGGCGGTCGTGTTGGTGCGGTGGGAGGTAGCCTTTTTGGATGGCATGATTTTTTCACTCTGCTGGTTGTACCTTCACGAGTCTTAAGGCCCTTTCTCTGATTTGTTGGTGCTGAAATTCATCAAGCATCGGAGAAAGAGCTAGTGGTGGCACTGGAATGAATGTTGCAGGCTGTTCTCCGGGAGATGGTACTTGCAAAAAAAGTCCTACGGGGGATGGTCCCAGTGATGACACTTCGATGCTCAAGTCAGTATCAATACCAACAACATGAAGGGTGTGAGCGGGAGAGCTTGCATACCTTAGAAAACTTGTGTGGAGTCTCTTTTATAGATAGAGAGCCAAGGGCATTTCAGGTTAGACCAAGATCTTGTTGAATCTGGTGAAAGGTAATAGGACCTTCCATATGTCATCTGGGGCCTTGCTGGCAGGGAGCGTCTTGTCTTCTTAAATGTGTTATTGTCACTAGTCCAATTTAGGCCACGCTTCATTAAATGGTAGCTTGAGTTATGGAGTATTTAAGCAAGATCTTGCAGTGATTTGATATTTTTAGGATGTGATGGAGATCCCTGCCAAGTGGCATAAGTGGCGGTGATGAGCATCAGAGCGCTATGCTTCGGGGGCTTACAGTGGGTGTATGGCCAAGGCTATGCTAGCTAGAGCGCTTTTGGTGTGTCTAAGGCTTGGCCATGTTAGAGGGCTTGCTGCCGAGAGCCTTTTGATCGGTCAGCGTGAACTCGTACATCCGAGGGCTTTCGATCGAGCGCCTTAGGGACGGTTGGTAGGGCTTGCTGATACCTTCCAGGTATAGGAGTCAACCACTGTCGGTACATGCCTAAGAGCTTTTGGCTGAGCACCTTAGAGGCAGTTGGTGGGGCTTACTGATACCCTCCAGGTATAGGAGTTAACCGCTATCGATACACGCCCGAGGACTTCTGGTTGAGTACTTTAGGGGCGGTCGGTGGGTTTCGCTGATTCCTTTCAGGTATAGGAGTCGATCGTTGTTGATGCACGCCCGAGGGCTTTCGGCCAGGCATGGCGGTTGGTGGGTCTTGCTGGTATGTTCTAGGTACAGGAGTCGACTGTTGCCGATGCATGCTTGAGGGCTTCTGGCCGAGCATCTTAGGGGCGATCAATGGGTCTCGTTGATACCTTCTAGGTATAGGAGTTGACTACTATTGGTACATGCCTGAGGGCTTCTGCCCGAGTGCCTTAGGGGCGGTCAGTGAGTCTCGTTGATCCCTTCCAGGTAAAGAAGTCGACTGTTGCCGATGCATGCTTGAGGGCTTATAGCTGAGCACCTTAGGGATGATCGGCAGGTCTCGTCGATACCTTCCAGGTATAGGAGTCGATCGCTGCCGATGCACGCTTGAGGATTTCAAGCCGAGTACTTGAAGGGTGGTCGGTGGGTCTCGCTGATACGTTCCAGGTAGAGTCGACCGTTATCGATACATGTCCGAGAACTTCTGGCCAAGTACCTTAGGGGTGGTCGACGGGTTGTAGAAGTCCATGCTGTCCTTGGTCGGTTAGAGGGTGCTATGCCTAGCCTTTGTATTTTTGTTATGGCTAATGTTGTCAATTAGGGTGCGTGTTGCCTGGCTGATGGAGTATTTATACCATCGTGGATCTCATGTCCCTGTACTTACCACTAACATCTGGGATCAACAATATATCCCATTGGGGCTTATACTCATGGGATGAGACATCTTTATTTCTTTAAAATCAAAATAGTAAGGCAGAAACAACTTGCATTATATAGTTGTATTTACATATGGACACAATGTTTGGGTCTGTGACTAAAAAGTTATGTTTCAGATATGCTATGGCATTCAACTAGCAAATATTATGCAAATTTTAAAATGTGATGTGTTCAAGTCTGACTCTTAACCAACCCATATTGGTTTTCAGATATGCAGAGAGTCAACTGAATATAGCTGGTTGTTTAAAACTGAGTGCAAATTCTAAGATAATCTTGGTTGGAATTTATTTGAAAGGAGAACATCCTTTAATTTAGTTTAGAAATCTTTTAAGGTGTTCTTTTATTTTAACCAGTTTTTATGCCTCTCCTAGGGATTTTTATTTTGTTTTCCAGATAGCAAATCTGAAGATGATTGTAATTTGCTCTTAGAGCACAATTTGCAGGAATGCTTTTCAGTTATGGTGCAAATTTTGTAGATCCTCGAGGAAAGCTTCTTGCTCGTTCCTATGACTTGTTAGGTACGGTTGTACACTTTCCTTTATTATACATGAGGATTCCTTCTCCTCTGGCCAGGTTTGAGTGTAGTTTCAATATATCTGCAGGTTTGTATTCTACATTTGTGTTTCAGAAGCCTGACCCAGATGTTGTTCCCCCAATTATGACCCCGATGTTGCAGGATGGAAATCATGCCCACGAAGAAGCAAGTTTTCGTACTTTGAGAATCATGTTTCAAGCTTTTCAACTATGATCATATTCATGTTTATGAGTCCCCTCGTCTTTTTATTTATTTATTTAAAAACCTTGCCAGCAGCATGAATGGATAGGGAGTAGCTGGAGGCAGCAGATACCGGCGGATGAAGAGAAACCCGGGCATGCAGACGCATCTCTTGGTCCTAGCGGTATCCTCGTGGAGCTTGAGAAAGGTATCTTGGGCCCTGGGCCTGCTGATTTAAGGTTTCAAGAGCCATTCTAGGCTGGTAGGATTGATTTGGCAATGGCATAACCATGTGATATGGTTTGATCACTAAATGTGCCAATATGTTTGCATTACATGACATTTCCTGATTAAGAGTCTTGAATACATGGTTAGCTGTTGGTTTATCTTACTTCATTAGCCTGAGGACTGTCAGGACATTACTCAATAGCTGCAATATGTTAATTCTAGGTTCTAAGCGCAAGAACCCTTAATTTCAGTAAGAATATAACAATTTATGTTTTTGCTCTGAAAATGCTAGCTCTATTTGACCCACTATAGTTGATTTGGCTGTAAATGAACTATAAAATTTTGATTAGACTGGGATCTCAATGCCATGAACTTGCTTGAGCAATCAGAAACTTGCTTCTCTTTAGTGGTATTGGTGCTAGTCGGCCATAATCAACCAATCACGGTGGCAGGGTTGGAGAGGGGAGTTGTGAGGAATGAAAATAGGAATTAGATATTGTAGGGGCCAACCTGCACTGTTATTCATGGAGCATGGATTGTTTGAGGTGACTCAAATATTTTCGAAGCCTCATGAAAGAGGTGGCAATCACTCCTGCACTTCGTGCCAACATGACCGTGATCTCCCTGCTGTTATAAGTAAGTGCACATTGTCTAACAACCGGCTTCGTTCAACTTTCCAGGGCTGGACCTGTTCCTAATTTCACCTGATTGGGAGGTACTGTAGCCTCATTTTCTGATGACACCTCTTTCTACCTTCTCAGCTACACCACAAAATATTCCAGTCTGAAGCCTTCTGGCTCTTTCCAGTGACGGGCTTTGCAATCTTATTGCTCGATGGTGAAGTTGTCCTTCACCTGGTGACCCAGCCCAAGCTCTTGTTGCAAATATGCTGCTCTTTAACCAGGAGATTCTTGATGTTTCATCAAAAAAAGGAGATTCTCGATGAGGTTCGTGCCATCAAGGAACTAGCTACGTAAGAGGATATGCTCGCTAGTGAGATATCAACGCTGCAATGGCTCAAAGAACGGGAGGCGTTCTAAGCTTGCTTATGTACGGGTGAAATAACTGACCAAAAGGAAGTAGTTGACAAACTCGAGCTTTTTTTGGCTACCCTTTTCAAGCAGCCGAGGAAGCAAATGTAAGTTGTCTCAATTACTTGGGCCATGGTTTACTCTGAGCAACAGGAAAAATCTAATCTATACTGGCCCATCCATTCACTGATAAAACGGAAGGAGTTTCAACTGTAAAAGACTTCTGGCTGATTTCCCTTTTCCATGGCATAATCGGAACCCCCTTTAAATCTCTGGCCAGCAGACTGAAGGGTGTTATATCTTAGCTGGTCATCAAAATTAGTTTTTCTTACAAAGGATTTCATTTTGATTTGTGCCAGTGAAATTATTAACCATTGTAAGGCTATAATCATTGAAGAAGTGATGCTACACTTTAAAGGGTCTGTTGGTCTTTCCTCTTGGCTTTGCAAGCAAAAAGAGGTTTCCGTATAACTTGGTGTAATTGGATGCATTTTAATGCTTATCCACTAAATTGTCAATCATTCTAAATGGCTCTCCTAGAAATAGGGCTGGAACTGGGCCGGCCCAAAGTCCATTGCCTGGAACTGGGTTAGGCCAGCTCAATAAACTTCGGACTTGTCCAAAATCGGTTCGGATTTCGGATCAAATTTTAAGCATATCATGCTAGACTTCGGGCTATAAAATAAAGTCCATTTAATTTTTGAGTCAAAGGGATATCCAAATTCAGTTCGAAAATTCTTAAAATATGATCCGAAATCTGATCTAATTTTGGACTGGGCCGGTCCAATAGACTTTGGATTGGCCCAGTTTCAGCCTTACCTAGAAACTAGTTCCATCACTCGCATGTTCTGTGGAAAAGCGACCTCACTCCTTACCTCTTGTTGATGATGGCCAAACTATATCAAAGGGAACATAAGGTGGTATCACTAGCCTTGGTCATGGAAGAAATGCTGACGAAACTGCCTTGCTTCAATTTCAGACGTTAACATGCTATTTCGTGAAGCTTCACAGGAGCAGTAACGACCATGGAGTTTTTTATGCCTTTGGTTGTATATCAATTATCCAAAAGCGCAACTCTATCGAAAACCAAACCAAAGTCACCACCTCGTGCATCAACACAACCGTAAATTGGAGTTGCGTGTCGAAGTGGAAGATAATCGTGACAATAATATAGGGGATCGAATTGATTCTCTTAATCTTTATCAACAACGCAAGAAATCATGCAAATCTTCAATGATTGCAGGGGATTAAACTGTTCTTCAAGTCTTTATCAACTTGGCAAGCAACCATGCGAATTCTTCATGATGACGTGACTGTTGCAGCAACTTCACTCTTCCTAGCTGAATTCGCCACCCCCATCAAATTCAAAGAATTTTCAGAAACAAGGAAGCAAGTAAAGAAATCTAGTTTTTTTCTTAGTGGAAGCAGCAATGCACAGTGACGGGCAGTATAATCATAGGTAAAACTGACATAATACTAAAGATTCTGAACAGATTACTAAAGCCTTTCCCCATGATTGAAGACCATTGGTCAAAAGCTTGATCAACTTTAGCAGTTCCTTCTAGCCACAATCACTTGAACTTTTGAATAATTTTGAAAGAATCATCATGATTGATCTGGCATTCATTCTTGTTACCAAAGGGCCTACTCAACAAAGGTGGAGGAAATGCAAGACCAACACCGCTGTGTAGAGGATACTAGAGATGCTAAAGATAGAAGTATATATCAGGATAGAAATCTTAGTTTTACTCCCATGAAAGTTGTGTTTGCTCGATGGTAATTTAGAGATACATCAGGTTGGATATCATGAGTAGAAAAGTATTTCTATTTTCATGATGTCGCAGGAAATTCGAAAGTTGAGATTGCTTCTTTCCATTTTACTGGGAGTTGTAAGATTGGTTTAAGTCATTTAATGGGATTCCTACATAGGAAATGTTATGATATCCTGCTTTTATTTTAATTAATTGCTGAGATAGTCTACGAGCCAATTTCAATTTTTTTTTTTAGTTTATTGGTTAAATCAATATGCAAAGGGAAATATCTCCTATACCTGGTGAAGATTTTGATCTACAAAATGATATTCTACATTTTCGGCTTCGTATCTCTTTCTTGGTCCAAAGAGTATGCCTAATGCCTTTATGTTTTTGGCCTCGTATCCTTATTTTGGTCCGAAGACCATGCCTAACATCTTTATATCTCTGGCTTCATATCTATATCTTGGCCCGAACATTAAGCTTGTCAACCTTATAGCTTAGGCTTCATATATTGTCTGGTCCAGAGGTCAAATTTATTAACCTTATGTATTCGGCTTCGTATTGTTGTCTTGATCCGAAGACCAAGCCTTCCTATTGAACCTCTTCGGCTTTATTTCTTCAGCATGATCCGAAAAACGTGTTGTCTTATATTCAGGACTATAAGTGTTATCTATTTTTCCATGTTATTTCCAAAGAAACTCCTATGAGGTGTATAGCTAACATTCTCTTTAGGAGCGCTACTAAAGAGAATTTAAGCTCACTTCGGATCTACTCTGGAAAAGAGGGACATATTAAACATGTGGGCTTCTTCAACCTTGAAACAGTTGGAATCTGTTTTGGTTGTTGCAACCACCCATATGGTCAAAAATCTTAGATTGGATAAGCTCCAAATAACTGATTTTTCGACAGCCACTACTTACAGCTATGTGGAGGTTGCACTAGCCAACTTCCATAACCGGAAGTAGTTAGGTTGGAGCCTATAAATACTGGTAAGAGGGGACACTCGAGGTAAGCTAAGTTTATTTCAGAAATTCGAATTCTCTACTTTCCCTCTCTACTTTCAAGCTCTCCATTCTGCTACCTGAGTTCTTGCTGACTTTGGCATCGGAGTGTCCCCCGCTGGAAGATTTCCGGTCAGGGGATCTATTTTGCAGGTTTTGAGCGACAGTAAACTAGTAGGCGAAGCCACTCCATCCGGCTGGTAGGGATTCAGCGTCAACAGATTGGCGCACCAGGTAGGGGAAGATCTGTTTCCTCTACTTTTAATGAGAGTTTTTGCTAGGCAGAAATAGTGAAAGGAAAAGTTCAAAATGCATCCACAAGCAAGGAGCAACATGCTCCTCCAGCAAATGGTGGTCCTCCAGCAAGCGATCTTCCAGCGGATCAGGGAGTGCAGCCTCCCATGATAATGGTGGGGCAATAGCAATTTGAAACCCTTCTGAACAGGGTAGAAGCCTTGACGGTGCTGGTCCAAAATTTGCAAGAAGCTCCTCCCATGATAATGGTGGGGAAACAGCAATTTGAAACCCTTCTGAACAGGGTAGAAGCCTTGATGGCGCTGGTCCAAAATTTGCAAGAAGCTACTGCTCAACAGTAGCATCCACCACCAATTCCGCATTCCAGCCATCAACTTGGAAAGGAAGAAGATCGACATCAAGAAATCACTCCCAGTTTCTCACAGATCCGGTCATCTCGTGACCGCCATGCTTCTCCACCAGATCGACAAACAGGTGATCATGGTGGAAAGAAAAGGGTCCAGCACTCTCTCTCTATTTCTTTTAGAAGTTTTGCACCAGAAGAGGCTAGGAAGAGAGAGATTAACTATGAGTTCCAAAAGAAATTCAAATCCATGCAGACAGAAATAGCTAGAATTTCATATCTGAGAAGAAATGAGGAGGTTATTGCTTTCAATTCTCAGCCACCATTTTCTAACCACATTATGGATGAAGTTATTCCCAAGCACTTCAAGATCCTATAATTAGAAACCTATGATGGGACTTCAGATCCTCTCGACCATCTGGGGAGCTATAAGGCTCATATGACGGTGCAGGGAGCAACCGATGCTCTTTATTGCCTTGCTTTTCCTGCTACACTGAAGAGATCAGTTCGAATATGATATTCGAGCTTGCCACCAAAGACGATCCACTCTTTTGCTGAACTGGAGCGGCCGTTCGTTTCGCACTTCAAAACATGTCAGAAGATGCCGCGCAACATAGACAGCTTGTTTCTCCTCCAGCAGCATGAAAGAGAAAGTTTGAAGGAATTTGTCCATCGCTTCAATTCAGCCACATTGAAAATACCGAATCTAAATGAGCATGTGGCCATGTCTGTCTTGAAGAGAGGCTTGAAGTCATCCAAGTTCACTTTTTCTCTGGACAAAAGATTTCCATTGAGCTATGCCAAACTATTGGCGAGAGCTCAGAAGTATGCGGCCGCTGAGGAGCAGGCGGCGAGCCGAAGACTTGCAAAAGGGAGATACCCTTCTAAGAAGAAAAGTGCCAAGGGACCAAACATGCCCACATCCTCGAACAATGCTTTAGTTCCCAGGCGTAGTCCCAGATCCAAATAGTAGAATAACCGGTTTGACGCCTATACCCCTTTCAACTTACCAAGAGAAAAAAATTTACTAGAGATTGAGAAGGAAAAATATTTTCAAAGGTCACGTCCCCTGAAAACATCTGCAAAAGCGAGGGACAAGAGCAAATACTGCTGATTCCACTGGGATCATGGCCACAACACAGAAAAATGTTTCCAGCTTCGGAATTCCATTGAAGACATGATAAAAAGGAGAATCTGGGAAAGTACATTAACCACCCAGAATCTCAAGCAGAAGCAACTACCCTTCCAAGGATATCCGATGAAGCCGATCTGCCTCACCAAAAACCAACTGATGGGAATGTTGGTATGCTTTATCGGTCATCTGCATGGGATGTTGAAGCTGAGGAGAATATCCCAAAAAGGTTCAAGGGGAAGAACTCAATTACTTTTTTCGATGAAGATGTCCAAGGAATACAACTTCCATATGATGACCCTGTAGTGGTCTCGGCTGTTATTGCCAAATTTGATGTAAAAAGAATTTTGATTGATAATGGAAGTTCAGTTGATGTTTTGCTGAATGATGCCTTTCTTCGGATGGGATTGTCTGGATGTGAATTGCGAAGATCTATCGTTCCTATAACTGGTTTCGGAGAAAGTCAAGTTGGAGTTGAAGGTGAAACAATCTTGCCCGTGACTTTTGGTTCCGAACCATTCCAAAGAACCCTTCCCATCAATTTCATTGTGGCTAGAATGTCTTTGTCTTATAATGCAATATTAGGGCATCCAGCATTAAATAAATTCAGGGCTATAATTTCCACATACCACCTTTTGGTCTGATTTCCTATCAGGACAGGCATTGGAGAAGTGAGGGGAGATCAAAGGATCGCTCACTAGTGTTTGATGATTCAAAATAAACAAGCATCCAAGCCTTTAACACTTGACCAGTTGGATCCAAGAGATGAATCCGAAGACTATAGGGAACCGGTGGAGAAAACACTTTTTGTCTCATTGTCCGAAGACGATCCAACCAAGCTTTTACAAATTGGTAGCTTGCTTGATGAGGAGTCAAAGGTAAAGTTAATTTCCTTTCTCTGAGATAATGCTGATATTTTTGCTTGGACAGCTTCGGATATGCCTGGAATCCCACTTGATGTGATCATGCATCGCTTGGAAGTCTCTCCTAGTTATAAGCCTGTTCGACAAAAGAAGAGAAATTTTGCTCCTGAAAGGCATAAGGTTATTGATGAAGAACTTAATAAGCTGCTTGAAGCAAACTTCATAAGAAAAGTCCAATATCTGAATTGGCTGGCAAATGTGGTCATGGTGAAGAAATCAAATGGCAAATGGAGGATTTGCATAGATTATACAGATCTCAACAAGGCATATCTGAAGGACAGTTTTTCTTTGCCAAAAATTGATCAGCTAGTTGACGCCATGGCTGGTCATCAATTGTTGAATTTTATGGATGCCTTCTCAGGCTATAACCAGATCCGAATGGATCTTGAAGATGAAGAGAAAACTGCTTTTGTTATAGAGAAAGGACTGTACTGTTATAAAGTAATGCCCTTTGGGTTGAAGAATGCTGGGGAAACTTTCCAAAGGCTCATCAACAAAGTCTTCAAAAATTAAATTGGGAGAAATATAGAAGCTTATGTTGATGATATGATTGTGAAAAGCCTTCATAAGTCTGATCACATTACAGATCTAAAGGAGTCTTTTGATGTTTTCAGACATCATCGGATGAGATTGAATCCAACCAAATGTGTCTTTGGTATAACTTCTGGGAACTTCTTGGGATACTTGGTTACCAAGCGAGGAATTGAAGTTAATTCAGAAAAGATCCAAGCACTTCAGACAATGAGGCATCCCACTTGCAAGAAAGAGGTTCAGAGGTGTTGCCCAATAAGCAACCTAAGAGGGGGGGTGAATTGGGTCTCTAAAAATTTAAAGCTAATTTTAATATCACAAGCTATAAACTTTACAAAACAAGATATGCAATTCAATTGAACAAGGTATTATGATTTGAATGCAATGCTCTAAAGTAATAGTGCAGCGGAAATCAAGAACAATGAGCAAAAATATAAAGAGCAAGGAGGGAGAGATCAAGCAATCACAAACACCACAAGCTATAGTGGTTCGGTGCCAACAATGCACCTACATCCACTCTCCAAGATCCCCTTGGAAATTCACTATAATCATAATATTATAGCCGATTAGTTTTTCGGGCTCATTAATCAAAACTCGACTTATTTTCACAAGGTTTACAAGTCAAACCTCACTTGATTTTACGGGCTAACCAAGAACCTAACTGGTTTTTACAAGGCTAACTAACAACCTCCCTTGATTTTCTAGGATAACCAAGAACCTTAGTGATTTTGCAGGCTAACCACCAATCTAATTAGTTTTCCAAGGCTTACCAATAACCTCCCTTATTTTTTTGGGCTTACTAAGAACCTTAGTGATTTTGTGGGCTAACCACCAACCTAATTGGTTTTCCAAAGCTTACCAATAACCTCCCTTGGTTTTGTAATAGGCTAACCAAGAACCCTGACAAGATATAAAGTTTAAAAACAAAGAACTAATGTAAGCTTTCAAAAGAAAAGCAAATAAGTCGATGTAGGGTTGCTTTGCTCTTGTTGAAGCCTTTTGAATCCCCAAGTATGAATGATCTTCAATGCTCTTAATGGCTTTGAATGCTTGGAGGCTTCCTTTAGCTTGAGAGTGGTTGAAACTTCAATGAATAGGAGTTATGGCTCTTCTCTCTTCTTTTCTCTTCAAACTCTTAATGGTATTCAATATTCTTGTGTTTAGAGTTGACTTGAACCATATAAATAACCTTCCAAGTTCTTGAAACCGAAATCTAGCTGTTACACTTGAAAAACTAGCCGTTGGGGGCATTTGGGACGAGTTCTGTGTTTGAAAAAACTAGCCATTACTGTTGCCAGAACTTCATGTGTCGACACTTCCTCAGTTATGTCAACACATAAGGTCAACACATGTTCTTCTTGAGTCGACACATAGTTCAAAATGGCCCATTCAGATTCTCTGAAAATCTCAGTTGAGTCGACACATTCTTAGTTGAGTCGACACATTAAGTCGACACCTTGCATCCATGTATCGACACTTCAACTGTTCCTTCACCTTCTGCAAGTTCTGTAGCTTAAAAGTCTCAGGCGATGTGTTGATCCATGTGTTGACACTTTGAGTCGACACATAAGATCCATATGTCGACACTTGATCTGTGCCATTTGAAACTTTGCAGTGCACCAGCCTGAGTCGACGCCATATCTTCATGTGTCGACACTTCATGTCATGTGTCGACACCTTGAGTCGACACATCTCTGAAAAATCATAGAAGATACTGATTTTGAGCTGGAACAAGTTTCCATTTGGCTTTCACATCCATTCAACCATCTCTTGAGTGTCCAAGTCTTGTTTTGTGCAATCATATCATTCAAATTTGGTTATTTAACATAATTGGACTTTTTCAAACTTTGTGAGCATCCTTTCAATAAAAACACACTTAAAGCAAATCATTAGTCCTCAATTTATACTTAATTATTTTGCTTATCATCAAAATCAATTAGTGGAGTCAACAATCTCTCCCTTTTTAGTGATGACAAAACCTTTAAGTATAAATTGCTTTACAAGTAAAGCTTTAAGAGAATTTAACAAGGTGCATAATATTAAAAGCATTAAGTAAATCAATATTACTTGCACTAAAGATATGATCATTCAAAATGCAAGTAATAGTATTTGTGCTTGTTACAAAGATAGAGAGTATCAGAACTTTGTCAAAACTTTGAGCTTGATATTTATTTAAATGCACTGAGAACATGTATCATGATACTCTATAATGAAAATTCCAGCAATTAACAAGGCTCCCCTTGAATCAATGATTCACTTTGAATTCGAGCATAGAGTAAAGCTCCCCCTTTCTTAAAGAATTTTGTAAATGATTTTCAGGTTTTTTTAAAAAAATACTCAAAATTAAAAGTTACTCCCCCTTTAGTTTTTAGAAGTAAACACATTTATACTTAAATCTCACTAAATTACTCCCCCTTTTTGTTATCATTAAAAAGGTAGGGAAATAAGTAAATTGAAAAGACAAGTAACAACAAGCAATTCAAGATTTAATAATCATTCCATCAAATATATAAATATGAGAAACAACAAGTGTTTTCATATAAACTTGGAATTTGTACAGCAAAATGATACATAACAAAGATAAAAAGTACATATAAGTATAAAACAAACTATCTATCTAGAAGTACATCAAAATCCTAAAAATACAAAATAAGTCCTAATCCTCATCCATCGACTCATCAGAAGATGAACTGATCTCGATCGGTCCTGTATCGGTGAAAGAACGAGCTCTAGGCTATCGTGATCGAAGATCTCAAAGTCTGGTCCTGGTCGGCTAAGGAGGGGTACGGCGTCCACGTCCTCTGCGATGAATATAGATCCGACCTCTGACTGAAGCAGTAGAAGTAGGAGCTACGTCCTCCGCAGGAATTGAACTGATCGGATCAATCAACTCAGCAACAGCTGGAGTAGGTGTAGGATCAAAAGTAGGGCCTGAATCGAGAAACTGAAAGCCAGGTGTATGAAACCCAAGCTCTCGAGTGACTGATGAAGTATGAAGGGTAGGACTATCAAAAGTATGAGTATCAAGAGTAGGTGTAATAGCTGATGATATAGGCGTATCAAGAACAATAGTATCAGCTGAATAAAGTATCGGTGTATCTACAATGTGTGTATCAAAAGAGGGTGTCTCAATGACAGGTGTATGAATGTCAGGAGAATCAACAGTAGGTAAATCAATAATAGGTATATCAATAACAGGACTAAGAATAGGAATAGGAATTAGAACTAGAGTGTGATCAACCGATCTGGGAGGAGAGGATGGATCAGAAATCGGGACAGGTGAGAAGGATGGATCAACAACAGCGCTCGCAGGCACGTCATCCGCCACCTCCGCAACTGGCTTTGATGTAAGATCAGCAATATCAAACCGGTCTGAGTCAGTCTCCTCATCTCCATCAATATCTCCAATAACAGTATCTCCATCTCCATCTCCAACAGTAGTCTGAACACCAGTATCAAGATCCATAATGTCATCAGCTGGTGCAGGAGCAGGTACATGAACAGAAGCAAGAATAGTGTCTGCAGCAGGAGCACTCGTCGAAGATCTAGACAGTGCTGAGAGAATAGCCGAAATGCCATCACTAAGACCAATGTGGCTCTCTTTCATCTCAGCAATAAAAATGTCTAGACGCTGCCTCATGATGAATACATCGATCTCTATGCGTTTGACTCTGTCCTCTAAGGTATCCGAAGTATCAGGAGTCTCCGTTTGCGTTGGCTATGGCTAGGCAGATGTAGAAGGATCAGGCTGAGCTGGCTGTGCTGCCATCTCAGGTTGTGTCTCGCTTGGTCTAGCCTCACCTGAAAGAATTCGCTCCTCCTCTGCTGTATCCTCATCATCAGCTCCATCCTCGGCCTGACCTGATATCCTCCATGTCCACTGGCCTCGGACTAAATGATAACCCATGCGATGCAGCGACCTGATGTCATATACATCGATATGGATCAAAGTACGATAGGGCTCATCCTGAAAGCTGACTCCATACTCCCGAAACAGTACTGTCAATCCCATGCCATACGGTAAGCAGAGCCGCTGGCTAGATGACACCTCAGTAATCTGATGAACCATCAGAACAGGAAGACAAATCGGCGTGCACTGAATCAGTGAGACCATCACCAGCAACTCCTGCTCGGTGATATAGTCAAAGAGACCGGTCTTCGGTAGAAGAATCCGGGCAACTATATGATATAGAAGTCTCATCTCTGCAGACAACCTCGAAGCTGGAACAATAGCTCCCTCTGGTAAGATATCGGACTCAAAAATGCACTGGAGACCACTGACTCGGTCCATCAGGCTGTCAATAACTGACCAGTCATAGGTATATCCCATACTCTGCTCAGAATCTCTGAAGTGATGGGGATATCCCGTCCTCTAACCTGTGCAACCCAACCATCTGATCCACGGGCAAGTGATCCGTAGAACTCTCTCATCAACCCGGGATAGTATCTCTCGCCGAGTGAACAAAAAGTAACCAACCCAGCATGTCGGATCCACTCTCCTATCCAAAAATGCTACTGATCAAAGAAGGAAAAGTCCACTCAGCATCCTCTAACCACTATCTTGGAGCTCATCCGGCTAGAAGGGGCAAACAGGGGTCGTGCAGGCGAATCCAGAGCTTTAGACTCATGTCAGGCCTTCGTTCTCCGCTCTTCTTCATGCTGTGACTGGCGAGGTTGGTGAACGACTTATTTGCGAGGACCCATTATCAAGAATCAAAGTTTGGGCAAGGATTTTGGTGGAAAAAGAGGGTTTCTAGGGTTTAGGAGCTAAAACCTAGATAGAAATATAACAAAAAATGGCTACAAAAGCTTCAAATCCAAGAAAATGGCGTACAAAAGCAAGGAAATGAGAGGATGAACAGCATGGATACCTTGATTCCTAGTGTCGGCTTGGAGGAGAATCAATTTGGGAGAAAAAATGGTTCGAAAACTCCTTAAATCTCAGTTTGTCGTCGGTCATGTGTCGGCTCATGCATGTGTCGACATATTTTGGTGTCGACTCATGATGTGTCGACACATCCACTTAAAAACTAAAAATTTGGGAATTTCATAGATGGATCAAAATCAATTGAGATAACATGTATTTGGAGTCAAATTAACAATGATTAATCATGATTTATCATAAATAAGATTGAATTGATCTAATTTGAGTCAAATTAAGGGAAAAACTTAATCAAACGGATTGATGATCCCGAGCTCTCTTCTAATCATATAGAATCGATCTTCCAGAAGAGGTTTAGTCAAAATATCTGCTAATTGAAATTCAGTACAAACAAATTCAAGCAAAATATCATTGTTTTCCACATGATCTCTAATAAAATGATGCCTAATTTCAATGTGCTTACTCCTAGAATGTTGAACAAGATTTTTAGTCAAGCAAATAGCACTGGTATTATCACACTTAATAGGAGTTCTAGCCAACTTGATTCCAAAGTCTTCAAGTTGTTGCTTAATCTACAAGATTTGAGCAGAACAACTTTCTGCTGCAATATACTCAGCCTCAGCTGTGGATAGTGCAACTGAAGTTTGTTTCTTGCTAAACCATGAGATTAAGTTAACCCCAAGAAATTGGCAAGTTTCACTAGTACTCTTTCTATCTAATCTACAACCAGCAAAGTCTGCATCAGAATATCCAATCAATTCAGCAGATGAATTTCTATCATACCATAAACCAATACTAGTAGTACCAGACAGATATCTAATAATACGCTTAATAGCCATAAGATGTGATTCCTTAGGTTCAGACTGATATCTAGCACACATGCAAACACTGAACATAATATCTGGTCTACTAGCAATCAAATACAATAAAGAGCCTATTATGCCTCTGTATAACTTCGATATACAGATTTACCATGTTCATCTTTATCAAGTTTACAGGAGAGGCTCATAGGCGTACCTATTAGTTTAGTAGTCTCCATTCCAAACATTTTGATAATTTTTCTTGTGTACTTAGCTTGGTTGATGAAGATACCATCTAAAGTCTGCTTGATCTGGAGTCCGAGAAAGAAGTTTAGTTCACCCATCATACTCATCTCGAACTCACCCTGCATAAGCTTAGCAAACTCTTGACAAAGAATTTCATTAGTAGCACCGAAGATAATATCATCAACATATATTTGCACTACTAATAAATCATTATCTTTCCTTTTTAAAAATAGAGTTTTGTTAACATTCCTCTAGAAAATTCATTTTCAATAAGAAATTTGCTTAACCTTTCATACCATGCTCTAGGTGCTTGCTTCAATCCATAAAGTATTTTGTGTAATTTGAAAACATAGTCAGGATGTGCATGATTTTCAAATCCAGGTGGTTGTTCAACAAAAACTTTTCAGATATAAAATCATTTAAGAAAGCACTATTAATATCCATTTGAAATAATTTGAAGTTCATAAAACAGACAAATGCTAACAATAGTCTAATTGCTTCAAGTCTAGCAACATGAGCAAAAGTTTCATCAAAGTCAATCCCTTCCTCCTGATTGTAGCTTTTAGCAACTATCCTAGCTTTATTTCTAATGACAACACCATTTTCATCTAATTTATTCCTAAATACCCATTTAGTGCCAATAATTGAAATATTAGATGGTCTTTCTATAAGTGTCCAAACATTATTTCTATCAAATTGGATTAATTCTTTTTGCATAGCATTGATCCAATTAGAGTCTTTTCAACTTCTTCAAAACATTTAGGTTCTACTTGAGATATAAAAGCTATGTAATCACATTTATTTCTAATAGAAGCTCAAGTTCTTACCCCTTTCGATGGATCACCTAAGATTAATTTCTTAGGATGTTCATGAGCATACCTCCACTCCTTAGGTAGATCTTGATGCTTTGAAGTGTCATTTTCTTTCTCGTCCTTGTCTTGTTCTTCTTCACTTGGTTGAACTTGATCATTCAGTGTCAGCTTCTGAAGTTTGTCAGCACCTGCACATTCATCAGATGTATCCTCTTTTCTCGAGGACTTGTTAGTAGTTTCTTCAAATATAACATGCACCGATCCTTCTACAACCAAAGTTCATTTATTAAATACTCTATATACCTTGCTTGATGTAGAGTATCCTAAGAAGATACCTTCATCAGACTTGGTATTGAACTTTCCAAGATGATCTTTTCCATTGTTTAAAACAAAACACTTACAACCAAAAACATGAAAATATTTCAAAGTTGGTTCTCTTTGGTTCCAAAATTCATATGGAGTTTTCTTTAAAATAGGGCATATCAAAACTCGATTTAAAACATAACAGGCTATATTAATAGCTTCAGCCCAAAAATATCTTGGCAAATCGTTTTCACAAAGCATAGTGCATGCCATTTCTTCTAAAGTACAGTTTTTCCTTTCTACCACCCAATTATGTTGAGGTATCCTAGGTGCAGAAAAACTATGTTCAATACCTTTTTCATTGCAAAAATTTTCAAAATCTTGATTTTCAAATTCAGTTCCATGATCACTACGAATACAAATGACTGAAACACCTTTCTCATTTGAAACTTTTCTATAAAACTTTACAAATACAGAAAATGATTCATCTTTTTGTGCTAGAAAGAAAACCCAAGTAAAACTCGAAAAATCATCCATAATGACTAATCCATATCTTTTGCTTCCTAGACTTGATGTTTTAGTTGGTCCAAAGAGATCCATATGGAGTAGTTCAAGTGGTCTACTATTAGTTACAAATCCTTTTGGTTTAAAAGAAGTTTTGACTTGTTTTCCAAATTGACATGCTTGGCAAATTCTATCTTTTTCAAAATAAAGTTTAGGTAAATCTCTAACTAAATTCTTTTTACTAAGTTTTGAAATAAGATACATGCTAGCATGTCCTAGCCTTCTATGCATAACTAACCAGTCTCTTCCTTAGTAGAATTCATTGCAATAAGGCATTCTCCATTAGATAAAGATAGATCATCTAGGTCTACCAAATAAATATTTTCATGCCTTTTTTCAATGAATTGTACTCCATTTATATCTGGACTAGTAATCATGCAATATGATGATTTGAAAACTACTTGAAAACCTTTGTCACAAAATTGGCTAATGCTTAAAAGATTATGCTTTAAACCATCTACTAAAAGTACATTACAATACTATTAGAAGGAGTAATGTGAACCTTGCCAATACCAATGATTTTTTCTTTACCATTATCACCAAAGGTCACACTCCCTCCATTCAAAGCTTCAAGAAAAGTGAATTGCTTCACATCTCTAGTTATGTGCCTTGAGCAACCACTGTCAAGATACCAAACTCGTTTGTTTTCCTTGGTTGCAAGATACACCTGAAAAAAGATCAAGCTTTGTTTTTAGGTACCTAAGCTAACTTGGGTCCTTTAGGATTAGCATTCAAAATGGTTCCTTTTGGAACCCACACTTTACCAAAAGACATGATTTTTCTAAAATTACATTGATATGATTTATGACCTAATTTTTTGCAAGTAAAACAGGTAATGCTAGATGATGCAGGTACAAAAAGGTTTTTGAAATACTTTTGTTGCTTTTGAGGTTTATATCCTAAACCTGCCTTATTGAAAACTGCTCTTTGATTGTTTAAAAGTAAATTCAGCTTTTCTGAGTTATAAGTAAATTTGTCAACAAAAGGTTTAATTTTTTCAAGTTTATTTTTGTATTTATCATTTTCAAGTTCCAAATCCTTGTTTTTCTTTATAAGATCATTGTTAGAAACAACATTTTTAGGTCTTTTTAAAACTTCATTTTTCATAGCCAAAGCATTATTTTTCTTTTCCAAAATATCTAGTTTAGTTTTCAAAGAACTAACATCATTAAGTAAAGAATTATTTTCTAAGGAGAAACTTTTTGCATGCTTTTTCAATTTTTAT
Organism: Areca catechu; assembly: GCA_021397845.1. Lineage (NCBI taxonomy): Eukaryota > Viridiplantae > Streptophyta > Magnoliopsida > Arecales > Arecaceae > Areca > Areca catechu. Next base: position 75,594,963 of record CM038043.1, on the reverse strand, counting down.
TTTCTGATAAAACTAATTTATAATCATGCATAAGCTCTTCAAAAGCATTTCTGAGTTCATCAAAAGTGAAATCAATTTCAGAGTTGGAACATACCTCTTCATTATCCTGATATGCCATGAAGCAGAGATTTGCAACTTTAGTATGCTCTTCTTCTGAACTGGAGTCTTCACTGTCACTCCAAGTGGCCATCATTGTTTTCTTCCTTAATTTCTTTCTTGATTTCTTAAGGAGAGGACAGTCAAACTTGTAGTGCTCGGGCTTCTTGCACTCGAAGTATATCGGTACTTCATTCTCCTTTTCTCCCTTTTTCTTTTCCCTTTTCCTTAGATTGGTATTTCTTTTTGTAGGGAAACTTCCTCCACTTCATGAATCTTCTAAACTTTCGTGCAAGAAGGGCTTCTTCACCTTCTTCTTCTTCTTCATCTTCGGACTCATCAATCGAGGATTCTTCTTTAATATTTGACTTGAAAGCAATCCCCTTTTTCTTCTTACCAAGGTCCATAGATTTCTGTTTCAAGTTGAGCTCATAAGTCATGAGCGATCCCACTAGTTGCTCAAGAGGTAGCTTGTCCACATCCTTTGCTTCTTGAATTGCGATCACCTTTGGATCCTATGACGTTGGTAGTGACCTAAGAATTTTATTCATAAGATCAGCATTAGATATGACTTTACCAAGACTTCTTATAGCATTTACAATATTTGTGAAACGTATATACATATCAGTGATAGATTCATTTGGTTCCATCCGGAACATCTCATATGTGTGTGCTAACATATTGACCTTAGTGTTCTTCACTTGATCGGTACCCTCATGGATAACTTCAAGTATGTTCCATATTTTTTTGGCGGACATGCATGTAGATATCCTATTAAACTCACTAGGATCTAATGCACAATATAAGAGATTCATTGCCTTAGCATTGATCTCGGATTGTTCAATATCATTTTCATCTCAATCCTCTTCAAGTTTTGGGATGGAAACACCATTAACTACCACCGAAGGAATATGAGGACCCTTATCAACCACTCTCCACAAATTGTAATCTATAGAATGCATATAAATTCTCATCCTAGTTTTCCAATAAGTGTAATTTACACCATTGAAAAATGGAGGTTTATTTGAGGCTTGTCCCTCAACAACACTAGTACCTATTGGGGCTGCCATAGATCTTTACTCAAGGCGGTAAAGCCTATACACTGAGAACAGGGCTTTGATACCACTTGTTGCCCAGTAAGCAACCCAAGAGGGGGGGTGAATTGGATCTCTAAAAATTTAAAGCTAAGCTTAATATCACAAGCTATAAACTTTATAAAACAAGATATGCAATTCAATTGAAGAAGGTACTATGATTTAAATGCAATGCTCTAAAGTAATAATGCAGCAGAAATTAAGAGCAATGAGCAAAAATATAAAGAGCAAGAAGGGAGAGATCAAGCAATCACAAACATCACAAGCTATAGTGGTTCGGTGCCAACAATGCACCTACATCTACTCCCCAAGATCCCCTTGGAAATTCACTATAATCACAAGATTACAACCGATTAGTTTTTTGGGCTGACTAATCAAAACCCGACTTATTTTCACAAGGTTTACAAGTCAAACCTCACTTGGTTTTATGGGCTAACCAAGAACCTAATTGGTTTTCACAAGGCTAACCAACAACCTCCCTTGGTTTTCTGGGATAACCAAGAACCTTAGTCGTTTTGTGAGCTAACCACCAACCTAATTGGTTTTCCAAGACTTACCAATAACCTCCCTTGGTTTTCCGAGCTATCCAAGAACCTTAGTGATTTTGCGGGCTAACCACCAACCTAATTGGTTTTCCAAGGCTTACCAATAACCTTCCTTGGTTTTGCAATAGGCTAACCAAGAACCCTTACAAGATATAAAGTTTAGAAACAAAGAACCAATGTAAGCTTTCAAAAGAAAAATAAATAAGTCGATGTAGCTCGATGTAGTGTTGCTTTACTCTTGTTGAATCCTTTTGAATGCCCAAGTATGAATGATCTTCAATGCTCTTGTTGGCTTTGAATGCTTGGAGGCTTCCTTTAGCTTGAGAGTGGTTGAAACTTCAATGAATAGAAGTTATGGCTCTTCTCTCTTGTTTTCTCTTCAAACTCTTAATGGTATTCAATATTCTTGTGTTTAGAGTTAACTTGAACCATATAAATACCCTTCCAAGGCCTTAAAATCGAAATCTAGCCGTTACACTTGAAAAACTAGCCGTTGGGGGCATTTGGGATGAGTTCTGCATTTGAAAATACTAGTCGTTACTGTTGCCAGAACTCCATGTGTCGACACTTTCTCAGTTGAGTCGACATATAAGGTCGACACATAGTTCAAAATGGTCCATTCAGATTCTCTGAAAATCTTAATTGAGTTGACACATTCTCAGTTGAGTCGACACATTGAGTCGACACCTTGCATCCATGTATCGACACTTCAACTGTTCCTTCATCTTCTGCAAGTTCTATGGCTTGAAAGTCTCAGACGATGTGTTAATCCATGTGTTGATACTTTGAGTCGACACATAAGATCCATGTGTCGACACTTGATCTGTGCCATTTGAAACTTTGTAGCGTACCGGCCTGAGTCGATACCACATCTTCATGTGTCGACATTTCATGTCATGTGTCGACACCTTGAGTCGACACATCTCTGAAAAATCATAGAAGATGTTGATTTTGAGCTAGAACAAGTTTCCATTTGGCTTTCACATCCATTCAACCATCTCTTGAGTGTCTAAGTCTTGTTTTATGCAATCTTTTCATTCAAACTTGGTTCTTTAACATAATTGGACTTCTTCAAACTTTGTGAGCATCTTTTCAATGAAAACATACTTAAAGCAAATCATTAGTCCTCAATTTATACTTAACTATTTTGCTTATCATCAAAATCAATTAGTGGAGTTAACAAGAGGTTAACAGGAAGAGTTGCTTCTTTGAGCTGATTTATCTCCCGCTCTGTATAAAGGTGTTTACCTTTCTTCAAGGTTCTTCGCCAAACTCAAAATTTTGAGTGGACAAAGGAGTGCAAAACTGCTTTTGACAAGCTGAAAGAATACTTGGAAAATCCTTCTTTGCTCTCCAAGACCTGCGAAGGAGAGACACTTTACTTATACTTGTCAGCCACAGTTGAAGCAGTTAGTTCGATATTGGTATGAAGAGATGCCAATCATTCACAGAAGCTGATCTACTACACTAGTAAAGTTTTGCATGAAGCAGAAACCTGATACCCCAGAGTGCAAAAGATTATTTTTTCTCTAGTGGTGGCAATGAAGTGTCTGTGGCCTTATTTTCAAGCCCATTCTATTGTGGTCCTAACAGATCAGCCCTTAAAAGCCATTCTTCATTATCCTGATACCTCAGGAAAACTAGCTAAGTAGGTTGTTAAGTTGGGAGAATTTGATATTGACTATCAGCCTAGGTCAGCAATGAAAGCATAGATTTTGGCTGATTTCATAGCAGAATGTACATGGAGATCCGAAGAAGAGCAGCCAAAAGCCGAAGAGGAAAGTACCGAAGATAGTCCAGAATTTGTAAGGATGCTACATGTAGATGGTGCTTCGAATGCCAACGGTTGCAGTGCAGGTCTAATTTTGGCTGGATCGAATAGGCAAATTATTGAATATGCTCTTCGATTTTCTTTTCAAGCTTCAAATAATCAGGCAGAGTATGAAGCACTCATTGCAGGGCTTAGAATCTTCCAAAAATTAGAGATTAAAAGGGTCAAAGTTTTTTCCGATTCATAGCTGGTGGTGAATCAAGTAAAAGATGATTTTGAAGCCCGAAATCCAAATATGATCTAGTACTTGGAAAAAGTCTAAAGCTTGACATCTGGGTTGGAATATTTTGAGATTGTTCATGTACTAAGGATGAAAAATTCTCGGGTAGATGCTCTTTCGAGACTTGTAACCACTGCACTAGATTCTCTTGGGAAGACATAAGTGGAATATCTTGAAGATCCCAGTATATCAGAACCTACAATTGAAGTATGTCAGGTTGAACATGAGCCTTCATGGATGGACCCTATTCTCAAGTTTCTGAGAGAAGGCATCCTACCCGAAGACAAACTTAAGGCTAAACGGCTTCGATGGATGGCCTCTCAATATGTGATCTTAAATGAAATATTATATAAGAGGTCTTTCATGCAGCCTTTGCTAAAATGCTTAGGGCCATCTGATGCAGATTATGCACTCAAGGAAGTGCATGAAGGAATATGTGGAGATCATCTGGGGGGCAGATCCTTGGCATACAAAATAATTTGTCAAGGTTATTATTGGCCAACCATTCAAAAGGATTCTGCAGAATTTGTCTGAAGATGTGATCATTTTCAGCGATACTCCAGTGTACAAAGATGGCCTGCGAATTAGTTAACTCTATTGACAGCTCCTTGGCCTTTTGCACAGTGAGGAATGGACATTCTTGGTCCATTTCCTTCGGCTTCTGGGTAGCAAAAATTTCTCATAGTAGCTATTGACTATTTCATCAAGTGAGTCAAGGCCAAAGCATTGGCACAGATCACTGAAGCAAAGGTTGAAAATTTTGTAAGAAATTTCATTATCTTCCATTGTGGGGTTCCATATTCTATAATAACTGACAATGGAAGATAGTTTCATAATCCAAAATTCAAGAGCTTCTGCACTCAATATCACATCCTTCACAAGCTTACTTCTGTAGGACATCCTCAATGCAATGGAGAAGCCAAAGTAACAAATAGGACTATTCTTCATGGTCTTAAAATTAGATTGAATGATGCTAAGGGTGTTGGGAATTGTGTCCCAAAGCCAATCGCCAGGGTTGTAGGCGGTTGTGCTGAGTATTGTATTCATTTTATGAATTAATAAAATATTATTTTGGCAGCTCATCACATATTGTATTTCCCTGAAATGAGCTCTTTCCATGTGATGAATTCCTTAGGACTATACTGACTTCGATACAGACAGGATGTATCGAGTGGTCCTTAAACCCGGTTCACAACCAAAGGATATATTGTACGGGACGGCAATATATCAAGTATAGGTTGTTGCAGTTCACATCGTTTGGTTGTCCTCTTGACCAAATGAGTGTGGTGACACTGATGTAATCTGCAAGTGAGATATGTGATATCTCATTGAACGTGACTTCGTGCAGTCTCTTTCTGCTAAAGGGAAACTCACGATTGGATATGGGTATATGTGTTCCTCTGACCTGAGGTCATCACGATAGCTTGCAAGCAACTCCCTGTGCTTTGGTGCCAGACTACCCGGATTTTTAATCTGATGACGGAAGGTTTCTGGGTATAAGCAAGTACTTGTGGAGCAGTGATGGACCAAGATAGAATTGACCTGTCCGAACAGTTTGGATTGAATGTCTCGCAGTATCTCAATTTAGCAAATCCTCAGTCGGGGTAGCCCTAGTGAAGAGTCACTGGGCTTGCGAGGTTGAGACACGTAGTCGACTGACATAGTCTGGGTTGGCAGCCCAATCTCAGTCGTCCTGAACATTAGAGGTCAAAGGGATGAATTATACGGTAACCATATGCCCGAGGTTCGATAGTTTGATCCTGTATCTTCGACCTATCCGGACGCCGGGACCCATTGCTAGATGGTTTCCTGTGCTGGTACTAGAATTGTTCTGGTGCTACCGTTTAGGTTCGAACCTATGAGGTCACACGCCACAGAGGATTACTCTCTAATCCGGATACCGATTACGATTGGGAATCATCTCGATTTTATGGTCACGATATTTTTTGAGCACTCTTTTCCCCGTATTGCCCTTGTCTGTGTTAACCGAAAATTGTTTCGGGTTGACCAGCGCTTCGCCAGGATTTTTCTGAATCAGTTTTGAACTGATTCGGAGTTCGTTTCGACCTTCAATTGGTTGTGAACCAATTTTTCCCTTGTACCAAATTTTAAACCGATTCAATTAGATTGAACCACTTGGTTTAAATGGTCTTGGACCAGTATTTATTGGACCGGTGGTTTTTCCTCTCACTTGGACCGTTTACACGGTAATAATGCTGGGAGAAAAATTCTTGCGACAAGAAGGCCAAACGTCCCAAATAAAATCGCTGGGCGTCCCTTCACATCCCTCCACCGGCTGGGTTTATTCCTCCCATTTAATGGCTGTTAAATGGGCGATAGGCAGCCGGCGTCGTTTGCTTTTCCCTGCCTCTTCTTCTCCCTCGTCCCTGCTGCCTTTATATTCCTGCAGTCCCCTGTTTCATTAGCAGATATTTCATCACCGTGCAACAACACCAGGGCGTCTTCTTTGAGAGGCTGTGTGTTCTCCCTTTTTGAGAGCCCAAACCTTGCTTCCATTGAGTGATCCTTGGGGTGTGTTTTGGAATGTGTGAGGGAGAGAAACTAGGCATCAATCCCCTATTTGAATTGCTCAAAAACCTGCACCGCAGCAAAAGAAAATTGCTGCAACTTACCGTGACCATTGCTCCTTCCAGCAGCTAGCACCGCTCGTGGAGAAGGATCGGTGAACCCCGGGCATGTCTCCCCTCTAGAGGGAGTATTCCTTTACTCCTGGGAGCAAGAGGGTCGAGCCGGATTCGTTGCTACATTTCCAAACACAAGGAAGAAGACTGCTGTTTTTCTGCAGCAGATTTTTTCTGGCAGCAACTTGGGTGATTTTGTACACCCTATTCTTTGAGTATTTCTTGCAGATTTCGATTGGTGGTCGAAGAAGACTCTTCTCCCTTGTCACTGTTTCGATTCGGGAGGAAAAGAAGCTATGGACATCGCCGTTTGGTCACTGTTTTGAAGAGAAAAAGCAGAGTAACCAAACGTCTAAAGGAAGAAGACAATAGGAATAAAGTTATTCCTGCTATCCCAGCTATTCCAGCAGTTATTCCATAGTTATTCTAGGTGGAGTAAAGGTATGAAAAATTTTATTTAATCATGCATAAATAAATGTATTTATTTATATATTTTATAAATATTAAATGCTTTGTTACATGCCTATTTTAATACATGCAACTTGAATATATTAGATTTCTGGGCGGAGCAGTTTTTCGCTGCGTGACTTTTAAAAATTGTTTTAAAATCCATTCTGCTCCCGTAACTGTTTGCATGCCTAGCGTAGGATCTTGTCAAACCCCCTGTACCCAATCTATCAGTGGTATCAGAGCCAGGTTACAGGTGTAATTTATTCATGTCTGCATGTATGTAGATTAAATAGTTTAATCTATCAGTGTATCAAATTCTTTTTGGAACCTAGTTGAGATCTTCACCACGACCGTGTGTGTTTGACATGAAACGGATCATCTGTGTTGGCCTTTTCAGAAGGATCCTTAAAGGATATAAAATTAAAAAATTGTTTTAATTTTTAGATACATGAAATTGGCATGTTTTTAGGCATGTTTTATATTGGATATAAAATTTGTAAAATATATTGTTGCATGATTTTTGTTATGTAAAATTATTTTATATATAGAATTAATTAAAATTATTTTAATTAAGAATTTGGCTTAATAAATTATTATGTTTATGAAATCTAATTTGATATGAATAAGCCATTTTGGGTTAATTGGGTTAGTTCTCTAATTGGGTCCTTAACTGGGTTAGACCTAGGTTTAGTTGAACCGGATAAAAGATGATTAATCAAAAGTTGATTAAGGTCTTTCTTTAGAACTATCTAATAGTTAGATTAGTTGATCCGTTCATCTAAAAATGGATCCAATTTGTGGCTCAATGGACGCCTAAGTCTTTAGGCTAGTCTGATCGAGTCTGGTAAACCGACTGGTATCGAGGTAGGTTTGGCAGTGTGATCATGGTTGTATGAGGCTACCTCTTTCCTGGTCAACTTGGTTGGTGTCTAGGAAAGATGGTTAATGATGGATACTCACCCATGATCTCACCTACCTGGCTAGTTGAGTCGACCAGAACTGATTGGAAAAGCTCAATGACTCGAGTTAACCATATCACCCAGGTTGATCGGTCTGACTGATCTATAGGTGCCCATGGATCGTTGGTTGATTCAAATCAACCCTCCTGGAATCTGATTGATTCAGTGGGAGGATGATCCATGTCCTTGTCTTTTTCCTCTGTCACAATTAAAAAAAAAAATCCTCTATAATTATTAGGTCCTTAAAAAGACTAAGTCAAGGTGTTGACAGTGTCTTAGCCTCCCATTAAGTCAGTTAGAAATGTGTCCACTAGCTTGGTGTGCATCGGCAGTTCCAAAAAATGGGTGTACATCTGGTGACTGAAATTTCTATCTGATCGATGATGGTTCAGTGCAACCTCCTTAACGGGACCAGGTGAGCCGGCCAAAGTCGGGCTTGGTCTTTAGTTAGCTGGAAACATTGGATTTGTCATTTTAATGGTTGGACCTAACCAGAGACCCGCAATAGGAGGCCCCAAGATCGATTGGGGTGTTCTCTGGGGCAAAATGAATTACTGAAAATTGTTTAGGGAAGCAATTGGTTTACGAACCTACCTTTAGGCTCGTATGGGTGAGCCGGCCAAAGTCGGGCTCATGCGAGGCCTATTGGATTTCAGTACCCACTTAAAAAAAATGTTTTCATAGATTGGAGTTAGAGGCTACGAATCTTAAAAATTAGTGGGAGAAATCTTTAGACTAAAGTCCAAGTCTTTTGGTTAAAATTAATTCATATACTTATGTGGTCTTGTTTTCTTTTCAGATGTCTTCTAACTTATCGCTCCGGTCACTTCTCGACAACGAGAAGTTAAAGGGTCACAACTTCGATAGTTGGTATCGAAGATTGAGAATCGTTCTGGAGTATGAACGGATCCTCTATGTAATAGCGGATCCGGCACCTGAAATCCCTCCCGCAAATGCACGGAGTGCGGTCAGAGACACTTATCTGAAGTGGGTCTCTGATCGGATTACTGTCCGTTGCATTATATTAGCAGCAATGAACGACGAGTTCAGTCGCAAATTCGAGGAGGCCCAACCTGATGAAATCCTTCAAAAGTTGAAGGAATCCTTCGGCACCCTAGATGATGTAGAACGGTACAAAATGTCTTGTGCCATCTACAATTCCAAGATGCCGAATGGTGGTTCAGTCACTGATCATGTATTGTACATGATCGAGTTGATTGAAAAACTGGGCAAACTCGGATGTCCCTTGCACGAGCAGCTCGGCAAGGATGCGATTCTAAATTCTCTTCCCTCCTCCTATCTTGATTTTCTCGATCATTATAAAATGAACAAGCCTGCAGTCAACTACCATGGTCTTTTGGGGTTGCTGCAGACTTTCGAGAAAGACCACCAACTGAATAAGAGGGTGGTAAATTTAGTGGGAGGAAGTAGGGGTCGTCGTCCCTTTAAGAAAGGGAAGAAGAAAATAAATAAGAAGGGAAAGAAAGTGCATAATGCTCCTGGCCCTAGTCAGACCAGGAAGTATAAGGCTGATCAGTCTTCTGCAGAGTGCTTCTACTGCAAGAAGAAGGGACACTGGAAGAGGAATTGTCCTCTTTATATTGCGTCCCTTGATCCGAACAGGCCGAGGAAGCAGAAGTCTGCTAAACAAGGTATTTATATGATAAAACCTTGTAATTACTCAATTGTTGATACTGCTAACTGGATATTGGATACTGGTAGTCCAATTCATGTTTGTAATTCGTTACAGGGACTTCAAGTTAGCAGAAGATTTGAAGATGGAGAACAGTTTCTGAGCGTCGGGAATGGAAATCATGTTCCAGTACTGGCGATCGGAGTCCTGCATCTTGTCTTTGAGTCTTGTACTGTCGAACAAGTCGACTGTCACTATTGTCCTAGTTTCATTATGTGCATAATTTTTGTAGGCCTTTTGGCCAATTGTGGTTTTGAACTATCAATAAAAGGAGATTTTTGCAATGTTATTTTGAATAACTCTCTGATAATGAAAGCTAGATTAAATAATGGCATATATGTACTATCAAGGCCTGTTAATATAATGTACACTTCTAGCAAATGCCCAAGGTTAGATAATGTCAATGATTTGTATCTTTGGCACTGTAGGCTAGGTCATATTAACCAAAATAGGATAAACAAGATGCGAGGAGATGTACTCCTCGAGGTCAGTGATTTGAATCACTGCCCACTTGTGAATCCTGTTTACTTGGTAAAATGACCAAGTCACCTTTTTCTGAAAGAGGTGAACGAGCTACAGAACTTCTAAGTCTAATACATACTGATGTATGTGGATCGATGACAGTTAGTGCTAGAGGAGGATACAAATATTTCATTAATTTTATAGATGACTTTTCGAGGTTTGGTTATGTCTTTCTAATGAGACATAAGTCTGAGTCGTTTGAAATGTTCAAACGATACCTTAATGAAGTAGAAAAGCAAACTGAAAAAAGTATTAAAACTCTTCGATCTGATCGAGGTGGTGAATACTTATCTGGTGCTTTTTTGACATATCTTGAGGAGAATGGAATTCTCTCATAGTGGACTCCTCCAGGAACACCACAGTTGAATGGTGTGTCCGAAAGGAGGAATCGAACCTTGTTGGACATGGTTCGATCCATGATGGATTTTGCAACTTTGCCGCTTTCCTTTTGGGGATATGCACTTCAGACAGCCTGTTACTTATTAAACGATATTCCAAGTAAGTATGTTGTCTCCACTCCGTATGAGATGTGGACTGGACGTAAACACTCAATCTCACACCTTCGGGTCTGGGGTTGTCCGGCTTACGTAAAGCATTTAGACTCAGACAAACTTGGTCCTAGGTCTGATCGATGTTTATTCATTGGTTATCCTAAGGAAACCAAATGGTATTTCTTCTATTTGGAGAATGAACAAAAGGTGTTCGTTGCTCTTAGAGCTATCTTTTTGAAAAAGGAGTTCCTTGGAGAAGGAACTATAGCCTCTAAGATTGAACTTAATGAAGTTTAGCCAATAGAAGAACCTGCACACTCTAAGGACATCGTAGAACCGGCTGTGATTGAATCATACCCAGAACCCATTAGGAGGTCCGGTAGAATACCGCGTCAGCCGGACAGATACTACGATTTCTTGGTCCGGGACGGTGATCCCATTGAGCTCGATGAGAACAATGAGGATCCGATCACCTATATGGATGCACTTCAAAGATCTGACTCTGAGGCATGGCTTGGAGCCATGCGATCCGAAATGGAGTCCATGGAAATCAACAATGTTTGGACATTGGTTGACCCGCCTGAAGGAATAAAACCCATCAGGTGTAAATGGATCTTCAAACGGAAAAGGGGCACAGATGGGAAGGTAGAGACCTATAAAGCCCGTCTGGTTACCAAGGGATATCGTCAGCAATATGGTATCAATTATGACGAGACTTTCTCCCCTGTGGCAATGCTCAAATCCATTCGGATCATGCTTGCTCTAGCAGCATATTTTGATTACGAGATCTAGCAGATGGATGTCCGAACTGCTTTCCTAAATGGGGAGATAGAAGAGGTGTATATGATACAGCCTAAAGGGTTCACATCCATAAATGAATCAAAGGTATGCAAGTTGCAGAGGTCCATCTATGGACTCAAGCAAGCGTCTCAAAGTTGGAACTTACAGTTTGATAGATGTATCAAATCGTACGGCTTCGTTAGGAACGGAGAAGAACCGTGCATCTATAAATGGGTTAATGGTTCTGTGATTGTATTCCTAGTACTGTTTGTTGACGACATTCCCTTAATCAGGAATGATGTCGCAGCATTACAAGGAATAAAGGTCTGGTTATCATCTCAGTTCTCCATGAAGGACTTGGGTGAAGCTTCTTACATACTAGGTATGAAGATCTATAGAGATAGATCTAAGAAGCTTTTGGGATTGTCCCAGTCTACGTACATTGACACCGTGCTGAAACGATTTAGCATGGAAAATTTCAAGAAAGGCTATCTTCCGATAGGTTCTGGAACTTCTCTCTCCAAGAAGGATTGTGCGACAACTCCTGAGGAAAGAGAGCGCATGAGTAGAGTACCTTATACTTCTGCAGTAGGCTCTATCATGTATGCTATGACTTGTACTAGACCAGAAGTGGCATACTCACTAGGAGTAGTGAGCAGATACCAGTCTGACCTAGGTGAGGCGCATTGGAAGGTGGTTAAGTCCATCCTTAAGTATTTAAGAAATACTAAAGATCAATGCCTGATTTATAGAGAACCTGACTTGAAACTTGTGGGGTACTCTGACTCCAATTTCCAGTCAGATAGAGATGATAGCAAGAGTTTGTCAGGATTTGTATTTACCCTGAATGGAGGAGCGATCTGCTGGAAAAGTTCCAATCCGGCAACTGTTGCAGACTTGGTATGCGAAGCAAAATATATTGCAGCATCAGATGCAACAAAGGAAGCTGTATGGTTGCAGAAGTTCCTTGGAGAGCTAGGGGTGGCATCTTCCCTAGATGGTCCTGTTCCGGTGTACTGTGACAGCACTGGAGCCATTGCTCAAGCTAAGGAGCCTAAAGCTCATCACTGCACTAAGCACATACTGCGGTGCTACCACCTCGTACGAGAAATCGTGGAACGAGGCGACATCAATCTTCTGAAGATCGATGGAAAAGAAAATCTGGCCGACCCCTTCACTAAAGCCCTCGGAATAAAAGAGTTCGACTATTGTAAATGGGAAATGGGTATTAGATACTCTTCTGATTGGCTTTAGTACAAGTGGGAGTTGTTGGGAATTGTGTCCTAAAGCCAATCGCCTGGGTTGTAGGCGGTTGTGCTGAGTATTGTATTCATTTTATGAATTAATAAAATATTATTTTGGCAGCTCATCACATATTGTATTTCCCTGAAATGAGCTCTTTCCATGTGATGAAGTCCTTAGGACTACACTGACTTCGATACAGACAGGATGTATCGAGTGGTCCTTAAACCCGGTTCACAACCAAAGGATATATTGTACTGGACGGCAATATATCAAGTATAGGTTGTTGCAGTTCACATCGTTTGGTTGTCCTCTTGACCAAATGAGTGTGGTGACACAGATGTGATCTGCAAGTGGGATATGTGATATCTCATTGAACGTGACTCCATGCATCCTCTTTCTGTCAAAGGGAAACTCACGATTGGATATGGGTATATGTGTCCCTCTGACCTGAGGTCATCACGGTAGCTTGCAAGCAACTCCCTGTGCTTTGGTGTCGGACTACCTAGATTTTTAATCCGGTGACGGAAGGTTTTTGGGTATAGGCAAGTACTTATGGAGCAGTGATTGACCAAGATGGAATTGACCTGTCCGAACAGTTTGGATTGAATGTCTCACAGTATCTCAATTTAGCAAATCCTCAGCCGGGGTAGCCCTAGTGAAGAGTCACTGGGCTTGCGAGGTTGAGACACGTAGTCGACTGACATAGTCTGGGTTGGTAGCCCAATCTCAATCGTCCTGAACATTAGAGGTCAAAGGGATGAATTACACGGTAACCATATGCCTGAGGTTCGATAGTTTGCTCATGCATCTTCGACCTATCCGGACGCCGGGACCCATTGCTAGATGGTTTCCTATGCTGGTACTAGAATTGTTTTGGTGCTACCTTTTAGGTTCGAACCTATGAGGTCACACGCCATAGAGGATTACTCTCTGATCCGGATACCGATTACGATTGGAAATCGTCTCGATTTTATGGTCACGATATTTTTTGAGCACTCTTTTCCCCGTATTGCCCTTGTCTGCATCAACCGGAAATTGTTCCGGGTTGACCAGCGCTCCGCCAAGATTTTTCTGAATCAGTTTTGAACTGATTCGGAGTTCGTTTCGACCTTCAATTGGTTGTGGACCAATTTTTCCCTTGAACCAAATTTTAAACCGGTTCAATTAGATTGAACCACTTGGTTTAAATGGTCTTGGACCGGTATTTATTGGACCGGTGGTTTTTCCTCTCACTTGGACCGTTTACACGGTAATAACGCTGGGAGAAAAACTCTTGCGACAAGAAGGCCAAACGTCCCAAATAAAATCGCTGGGCGTCCCTTCACATCCCTCTACCGGCTGGGTTTATTCCTCCCGTTTAATGGCTGTTAAATGGGCGATAGGCAGCCGGCGTCATTTGCTTTTCCCTGCCTCTTCCTCTCCCTCATCCCTGCTGCCTTTATATTCCTGCAGTCCCCTGTTTCATTAGCAGATATTTCATCACCGTGCAACAACACCAGGGTGTCTTCTTTGAGAGGCTGTGTGTTCTCCCTTTTTGAGAGCTCAAACCTTGCTTCCATTGAGTGATCCTTGGGGTGGGTTTTGGAATGTGTGAGGGAGAGAAACTAGGCATCAATCCCATATTTGAAGTGCTCAAAAACCTACACTGCAGCAAAAGAAAATTGCTGCAACTTACCGTGACCATTGCTCCTTCCAGCAGCTAGCACCGCTCATGGAGAAGGATCGGTGAACCCCGGGCATGTCTCCCCTCTAGAGGGAGTATTCCTTTACTCCTGGGAGCAAGAGGGTCGAGCCGGATTCGTTGCTACAGCTCCAAATGCAAGGAAGAAGACTGCTATTTTTCTGCAGCAGATTTTTTCTGGCAGCAACTTGGGTGATTTTGTACACCCTATTCTTTGAGTATTTCTTGCAGATTTCGATTTGTGGTCGAAGAAGACTCTTCTCCCTTGCCTCTGTTTCGATTCGGGAGGAAAAGGAGCTCCGGACATCGCCGTTTGGTCGCTATTTTGAAGAGCAAAAATAGAGTAACCAAACGTCCAAAGGAAGAAGACAACAGGAATAAATTTATTCCTGCTATCCCAGCTATTCCAGTAGTTATTCCATAGTTATTCCAGGTGGAATAAAGGTATGAAAAATTTTATTTAATCATGCATAAATAAATATATTTATTAATATATTTTACAAATATTATATGCTTTGTTACATGCCTATTTTAATACATGCAACTTGAATAGATTAGATTTCTGGGCGGAGCAGTTTTCCGCTGCGTGACTTTTAAAAATTGTTTTAAAATCCATTCTGCTCCCGTAACTGTTTGCATGCCTAGTGTAGGATCTTGTCAAACCCCCTGTACCCAATCTATCAAAGGGGTCGTGGGCCAATGAACAAAACTCAGTTCTTTAGGCATACCGAACCACTCCTGGAACAGCTACCAGTGAATCTCCGTTTCTTCTATCTTATGGAACTAAAGCAGTCCTTCCTATAGAGGTCTCTTTACAATCTCTATGGATTGATCATTATAAAGAGCCCGAAAATTCTGAACACCAAAGAGTTGACCTAAATTTACTACAAGGTACATGACTTCAGGCACAATTGAAAAAGCTTCATATCAGCAGAAAATTGCAAGATACTACAATTCTCGTGTAAGAGAACGGACCTTTCATCTTGAGGATCTGGTTCTACGAAGATCTGAAGTATCCAAACCAACTGAGCAGGATAAACTCTCTCCTACATGGGAAGGACCGTACCGAGTCAAAGAGGTCATTCGACCCGGGACTTATCGGTTGGAGACTTTAGAAGGTATTTTATTACCTCGACCTTGGAATGTACAAAACCTCCGTAAATATTATCAATAAAGGTTTTATTCAAGGTCACCAAGATAGATTTAACTATTTTGTCTTAATTCTATTTCTAAAAAAGGTATAAGGATGATCTCTGTAATCTACCCTACGAAGTGCCGAGATAAGCTTAACCAGCCTATCTTAATTTTCTTTTCTTAAAGGCATAAGGATGATCTCCATGATCTACCCTACGAAGTATCGAGTTGGGCTTAACCAGTCCATCTTAATCAAAAAGGTATAAAGATGATCTCCATGATCTACCTCATGAAGTGTCGAGGTGGGCATGATCAGCCTGTCTTAATCCATCTCAAAAAGGCATGAGAATGATCTTCGTGATCTACTCTATAAAATATCGAGGTAGGCCCGATAAGTCTATCTTAATCATTGATCAGAAGGCATAAGGGTGATCCAAGCGATCAACCTTTCATTCATAATGAAGATGAAGGTGACTCACACGGTCTATTATCCTAAGTCCGAAGACTTAGTGAATTTTCAAATCCAAAGACTTGATATTCTCATCTAGGGATGATAATCTTTTATCTCGATTATCCGAAATTCTCTTAAGTCCAAAGACTTAGTGAATCTTCAAGTCTGAAGCTTGGCTTTCATCTAGAGAATTGGTATTCTTCTTAATTATATGAAATTATTCTTAAGTCCAAAGACTTAGCATATTTTCTAGTCTGGAGAATCGACTTTCTTATGGGGAGGCTTGGCATTCTCTTATCTTAATTCTATGGAATTATCTTAAGTCCGAAGACTTAACGTGTTTTAAAGACTTGACGTCTTAAAATCTCAATTATTCTTATTTTGATATTGTGATCCAGTATTGTATAATCTTGGACTAGATTTGGGAATTCTGTTTCTTAAAAGATTATTATTCTAAGTCCAAAGACTTAGTGTATTTTCAAGATCGAAGATTTGGCATTCTTATTTAAAGATTATTATTCTAAGTCCAAAGACTTAGTGTATTTTCAAGATCGAAGATTTGGCATTCTTATTTAAAGACGGCGTTCTTTCTTACTTTAACTCTGGAATTCTTCTAAGTCTAAAGACTTAGCGAACCTTCAAGTCTGAAGACTTGAGCTTCTTATTTAGAGACTTGGTGTCTTGAAATCTCAGGGTCTTTCTTTGATATCATTATTCAATATGATATAACCTTGAACCAGGTTGAGAGTTGTCTTAAAAGGTTACATTGTTCTGAATCTGAAGACTCAGTGTTATTTTATACTACAGAGTTTTTAATCATCTGAAGACTCTATACTTGAAAAAATTTCCATTCGTTCATATATACATTCACAGAGAAATCTCATTGGAAAAGGTTTTCATTGATAAGATCTTTTACATTCTTTCAAAAGGAGAAAAGAAAAGGAAGAAGTTACAAATTACCCTTTATGGCTTGAGTGAGGTTAATCGGATCATCTACTTCTTCAGCTGTTATTGGTACTTCAGAAGGGCCTTTTTGTGGTTCGAGTTCATTTGGATCCTCGAGAACAAACAATTGAATACCCAAAATATCTATATTCGGATAGTGGTTTTGAACCTCCTTCACTCCATCATTGAAGCCTTCTTTGTAACTATGGGTTCCTACTTCAACCATCTCACCTTCAAAAGCTGAAGATGCCTTATAGTCTTCGATTGCCCTTCTCAACTAATCCTTCAAAGATTGAATCTCTTCAGTAGCCTTTTCAGTCTTTTTGATAGCCTCTTTGGACTTCTGATGGGCTTCCTTGAGCAGAGATTCTAGAGACCGGATCTTATTCTTTCTCTTCTTAAGTCTTGCCTCTTGGTCAGAGTTCTTTAATTGGATCTTCTCTACATCAGTTTTCAAAATCTGAACAAGAGCATCACTTTGGGAAAGCTTCTCCTCCATAGCCTGCCTTTGCTCCTCGGCTATCATCTTCTTAATCTCAGTCGCTTTCACCTTTTCCTTCATTCTTTTGTAGTTGTCTCTGAAATCAAAGATGCTCTCTTCCATGATAGTGATATCATGGATCATCTGCAGTAATAAATAGAAAGGTTAGCAACAATAGATTTATACTTTGAAAGCACAACATCCGATGCTTACCTTTAGTGCGGAAGAGAACACTGAGTCAGAGACATCTTCAACATATCGGGACTTAGTGTTGTCCCAGTCCTTTGGTAGAATCGTACGCTTCATCAGCTCCCTAGCCAGTTCAGGGTTCTCTAGGCCCTGTGCTTCAGAAAAGATGGTAAAGTCCACATTACAACCTTTTTCTGAAGAGCCGTTCCACCTAGGATCATTTTCGGACCGACATTTCGCTCTTTCCTTCCCTTTCTCCTTCGGAGGTGCAATAGGTTTTCCCTATCAAATGCCAAGTCATGTTGATTCGGAGGGGGCATCAGACGAGGACTCTTCAGAGGGGGCCTCCTTGGAGATGGACTCCTGGCAGGTTCAGCTGGACTTGGTAAAGTGGAGGGTATTTCTTTGTCCGATGTAGGCCTCATCGGAGGAGTGCTTGAGCCCTCTTCGGCTCTTCTCTTCTTTCGGACTTTGGATTCCAGTGGAACAGGCACTGCCCTCTTCCTGGAAGCCTATCGAACTTTATCAAGTTGTGGTTCATTGGTCTACCTGCAGTTCAAATAAATAATTTCATTATACATAAAAAAAAGGGAGAAGGATGGAATGAAGAAAAATCCGAAGACCACTATCTCTATACCTAATGCCGGGACTTCGTTGATATGGGCACGGTGAAGATTTTTCTCTTTCAGTAGTTCTTTAAATAGGGGAACTTCTGGCTCTGATAAAGTTTCAAAGTCTTTCTGATTAGCTTTCAAAACCCTTTTCCCAGCGTTTGCATCCAAACATGGAGTTTTCCATTCGGTGTTAAACCCCCACATGGTATAGTACACAAAAAAGAAATTGGGTTTCTACCCATGTATAGCACTAGGGGTTCCTTTTATTAGTCTTTGGCCTGGTTGAAGACCTATGACCCACCATCCCTTACCGTGGAAATCTCTTTTTGGTACAAACAAAGAGGTAAAAAGGGAAGTCTTCGGCTCCACATTCCTAAGCTTACAAAGGACAAGGAATCCATAAATATTTCTAAAGCTGTTCGGAGTCAGTTGAGCCAAAACTATCTGATAAAGGTTAAAAATTTTTACAAAAAAAGGGTGAAGCGGAAGACGAAGACCAGCCTTAAGATGTTCTTCGTATATGGCAACCGATTTTACAAGAGGGTTATCTACCCTTTCATCAGGACTTGGGAGGATTGTTTTATAAGTTTGCGGAATTTGAAAACGATGCCTAATACTTTCTAATTTAGAAAGCGACAGGGAACAAGCAACAGTATCAGGATATCTCTTCGGACTTCTCTTCCTACCCGAACTTCTTTTCCTGCTAGTCTCACCTCCCAGCAAACCCCTACCGGTTTCATCTCCTAGTGGTCCTCTATCGGCTTCGCCTCCTGGCGAACCTCTGCTAATGGAAGGACTCCTAATGGACTCCGACATTGTAAAGAAACAAAAAGAAATAGGGAAGGACTTCTACCTCCGAGAGAAATGAAAATGGTGGATTGTAGCATGGAGCGGAAGGAAGAAGGAGCGCGGATACGAAGAAAGTTCTCCTTCTGAAACTCTCCTCCTTTTTATAGGTGAAGATTACGAGATGATTCAGAGATCTTCTCGATCGTGCACTGTATTAATGGCATCGATCATGGGTACGACTTCTTAATAATCGTTCATCAATAAGGCGGCGATTGTGATCCACGTGAAAGGCCATGGAGAGCCACGATGATTTTTTAACTTTGATCAAGCCTCAGATGACTGCCACGTATCTTGCCTCGATCAAGTAAAAGCCTTTTGTTAAAAGAGATTTCTCAGAATTCTCCTGAATTTGAAGCATTTTTCTGAACCAGTGAATGAGAAATCAACGCGTGTCTTCGCCACGTCTCCCATGCCACCAAGCAGTTATTATGAAAGACCTGTCAGGAGGCAGTGCCATCATTACTTATCAGTTACAGCTACTAAATGATAAAATTAAAATACTCCCATTTTTTGAAATTAAATCATTTCGAACTTGGGAGTGGGGGGCAGCTGTTATAATATCCTGCTTTTATTTTAATTAATTACAGAGATATTCTGCAAGCCAATTTTATTTTATTTTTTTGGTTTATTGGTTAAATCAATATGCAAAGGGAAATATCTCCTAGACCTGATGAAGATTCTAATCTACAAAAGGAAATTCTACATCTTCGGCTTCGTATCTCTTTCTTGGTCCGAAGAGTATGCCTAACGCCTTTATGTTTCTGGCTTCGTATCCTTATTTTGGTCCGAAGACCATGCCTAAGATCTTTATATCTCTGGCTTCGTATCTATAGCTTGGCCCGAAGATTAAGCTTGTCAACCTTATGGCTTAGGCTTCATATATTGTCTGGTCTAGAGGTCAAATTTATTAACCCTATGTCTTCGACTTCGTATTGTTGTCTTGATCCGAAGACCAAGCCTTCCTATTGAACCTCTTCAGCTTTATTCCTTCAGCATGATCTGAAGAACGTGTTGTCTTATATTCAGGACTGTAAGTGTTTATCTATTTTTCCATGTTATTTCCAAAGAATTCAGCATGATCTGAAGAACGTGTTGTCTTATATTCAGGACTGTAAGTGCTTATCTATTTTTCCATGTTATTTCCAAAGAAACTCCTCTGAGGTGTATAGCTAACGTTCCCTTTAGGAGCGCTACTAAAGAGAATGTTGAGCTCACTTCGGATTTACTCTGAAAAAGAGGGGCATATTAAACATGTGGGCTTCTTCAACCTCGAAACAGTTGGAATCTGTTTCGGTTGTTGCAACCACCCACATGGTCAAAAACCTTAGATTGGATAAGCTCCAAAATAACTGATTTTTTGATAGCCACTGCTTATAGCTATGTGGAGGTTACACTAGCCAACTCCCATAACCATAAGTAGTTACGTTGGAGCCTATAAATACTGATAAGAGGAGACACTCGAGGTAAGCTAAGCTCATTTCAGAAATTTGAATTCTCTCCTTTCCCTCTCTACTTTCAAGCTCTCCATTCTGCTGCCTGAGTTCTTGTTGACTTTGGCATCGGAGTGTCCCCCGCTGGAAGATTTCCAATCAGGGGATCTGTTTTGTAGGTTCCGGGTGACGGTAAACTAGCAGGTGAAGCCACTCCATCTGGCCGGCAGGGATTCAGCGTCAATAGGAAAAATTTGTTGAAAGACTTGTTCATTTCGGTCCTTTGGAATATGAGAATGTTGGTGAGTTTGCAAAATTATGTAAACAGCTATTATTTTGAAATATCAAAGTTGTTTTGAGTGCCTTGCCAATAAGGCTAATGATTTGTTGGAAAGACAAATGCTGACACTTCTATTGAGAGGCTTCCCTTAAATATTTTTTTGAGGTGAAGATGTATAGTGCTACTATGTTATTAGCCATCTCTTTTATGTTTATAAGAGAAAGATTGAATGGAAATTGTTGCTATAGATACTAGCTTGAGGTTGGAGAAGAGGTGCAGACTGGCTAGAGTCACCACTAAAATGACTTGCAAAAAAGTTTTCAATCGGGATTGGCCTTGGTGAGGACATTCTGATATTCAAGTCAGTGATCTGGAATAGAAAGAAAGTAGTGAGCATTGGATAGAATTGCTTACTAAAGGTCTTTGGGACCTTGGATACTTGTAGAAGAGAGTAGAGCTAGAATGAGCAACTCCAAGAATACAGGGCCACGATTGTGCCCTTGTGGGATCACATTGTAGGGGGTGTAGTTTGCGGCCATGTTGTTGGTGCATATGGTTTTTCCCATGATCTAGGCGATAAGCCATTTAAAATCCTAAAGCTGGTCACATAAGGGAGAGCACGCCAATGGGTTGTGCTTGGTGATAGCTCAACATAACATGCCTCGACACTTGGTTTGGCTCAGCTAATGGGCCTACGGATGGATCGGAGGATCAAACCACTATCTTCAGCTGGTGAAGATACCTCGGGTAGAAGCTCAGTTGATAGATGGGTTAGCGGATAGGTTGATGAGTGAGGCAACCATCTATGGAGTTCAGTTCTGAATCTATACCAGCTCTTATCCGAGGCATCTGAAAT
Source organism: Areca catechu (assembly GCA_021397845.1). Lineage (NCBI taxonomy): Eukaryota > Viridiplantae > Streptophyta > Magnoliopsida > Arecales > Arecaceae > Areca > Areca catechu. The sequence goes on along the minus strand of CM038043.1, from coordinate 75,573,485 downwards.
ATGCTAGCCTTTATCAGAGGCACTCAAAATATGCCAGCCCTTATCCGAGACATCCGAAGTACCCCCGTAATACTTGTCCCCTACTTTCTAGTATAAACCAAAGTGGATTAGACTAAGGGAGTAACACTGAAGATGTGCCTCGAATCCTAGAAGCTTTGGGAGTAGTTTATGATGAATCAACATTATTTAATGCGGGCATCATGAATCACTAACTATTATAGGAATTGACATGATCGCAACTCTTCGCTAATACTAAAGGGCATTATAGAGATTTCATTATGAATAAAGTGCCTCTCTGTCTTCATTTTTCTTCACTTATTTAAACCCATTTTCCCTCACTCTTAGGGCTTGTCTAGAAATTTTCTTAGCATGATTTTTCCCTAACTGCCTTTCATGTGGCATGATGAATTTGGGAAGCTTTGCGGCACTCCAAAGGGTGTTCCAAAGGGACCAGGCCAAGGTGGCCATGCTGGTGGTTGCCTCTCCGATGGTGCCATCTCCTGTACCGATGGAATCCCTTACCGTTCTACCTGTGATGTCGGCTCTGATGGAGGAATATGTTGCAATGCTGGCTATCCCAATTTCATCATCGTTGGGTGAAGGTTAGAAGACTGAAGCAGTCCCCATGGAGGTTGTAGAGGTTTCTACACTGCCGAATGATACTTTTATAATGGAGGTAGCCATACCACCATAAAGGGTTTCAATAGGGGTTGGTGATGCTACTCTTCATCCAGAGGAAGTATTGAGAGTGGACAGCATGCTAGCTTTAAGCTCATATGTCGAGATAGTTAATGTGAGGAGCTCACCAATTGTAGACTCTCAGGCTGGGTTGATTGGCACAACATTTGGCACTTCAACTCCATCAATGGAAGAGTTGCATGCACTTGGCATGAAGGAAGCTAAAGCCCATGCAAAAGGGGCCGAATCCCTTACTCTTGAGGTGGTATAGATGGGGTTTGCACTTCGGAAGCAACAAAAACAGGAGCCTGGCTAGGCACTCCAAAGGTAGAAGGCCAGCCATCTGTAATGCAAGGATGGGATGCTCTGGAATCTAGAGGTCAGTTGAAGGTGGAACAAGTGGGCCCAATAATGCTGCCAAAAGGCTAAGGGGTCTTTTGCTGCCTGTGGATGGTAGTTGCTAGGGTAGATGCTCCAAACTTTCAATGCCTTTTGGGCATTTGTCTTGGTAAGTGACCTCCACTCTTTACTCTTTCCTCTTTTGCTATATCTTGTCCAACCTGCATATTGACTTTCATCTTACTTGGGTCTTGTGTAGCTAGGCCATCATCTAGCCCATTTTGCAAGCCAGGCAGACTAGTTGGAGTATCAGTTGGAGCAAGAAAAGTTAAGTAACACCGAACTGATGAAGGAGGTGGATGCCTATGAAGAAGCCCTTCAGGAGGCCCAAGAGAAGGTCAACCGACAGGATGGCATAATAACCAGGGTGGAAGTCCAAATAAAGGAGCTCAAACAATAGGTTATCAAGGTAGAGAGGGGGTGCTTGGATGCTTAGGAGGAAGTGGAGCACCTGAGGGCAGAGCTAGAGGAGGAGAGGAAGAAGAGCCGAGTCATCATTCTCATAAAGGCTCGTCCATCTGGAGGTTACCCTGTGGCGGCTCATTTAGGGGGACCTAGTTTGGCCACAAGTGGGGGCTAGCTAGTCATCGAGATATCCAAGCCCCATTGGAGGCTTCGATCATTTGACTCAAAGGCTAAATACACAGAGGAGGTGCGGAGGAGCAAGGAGGAAAGCGGTTCTCTCCACTACCAACTTGCTGACTAGGAGCAACTGACTAACTCCACCAAGAAGAGGGATAAGAGGTTGGAGAGAGCTGGGGCTAACATCATTTTCAAGGCTTGCCATAAGGGCATCCTTATTGGCTTCGAGCGGTGCAAGTCCATGGCTAGGACCCATCTCCTTACTCCAGGTGTCAATCCTCCAAGGGTCGATCCTTCAGATGAGAGTTTGAAGGTTGAAGTGAACAACCATGTGAGAATATTCACCAAAGGCCTCGATCTGCTACCTCCTATCTTCCATGTCCATCAAGCTGCCTAAGCTGCCAAGGCTCAAAAATATTATATTTGTTCCTATTTTTTCTTTTCATTTTTGATGTATTTTCTTTCTTTCTTTCTTTTGGAATGTAACCATCTTCTCTCTGTAATAGCATTTTGAGCTTAATAAAAGTAAAAGTTTCTTCCAAGATTTTTAGTTTTGAACCATATGCCTTCATGTGTTAGAATTCCAAACTTCACCATAGTTTAATAACTAACTTCTCAAAAACCTTAGACCAAATACTACTTCGGTTGAGGTTCTTGTTGACTCTTGTGCCGTTAAGTCTTTATTTAAAACTTAGGTATAGGCCATTCCAAATTTAAAACTTTAACTTTGAGTTTGAATTTAGATTTTAGAGAGGTCATTCTGACCCTTAATCTGGACCTGCATGAGCTGAGCTCAACCCAATTCACAGAGGTCGCTCCAACCCATGACCTAAACTTGGTCGCATGGGTGGTGGATGGAGAGGTCGAGCCTGATCCAAAGTTTGTATGAATAATCCAAGTCTGACCCATATTCTACATTGGGAGGACAGTTGATTCCAAACTAAGATTTGATTTGAGGTGCATCATGCCAGGATCTGAGCTAGGGCCACTTTACTTAGAATTTGAACCATTTCCACGTGGTGAAAGATGATGTTCCTCGAATTCCACATGGGGCACGATCCACTTGCTATAGAAAATAACCACCAGATCTACCACAAAGTCCATGGCTAGCGAGGATATGCCACATGTTGCTTATCTAGCCACTGTCCACCAGGCTTCACCTTTTCGCCATCCACTCATTAATTCTTTTCATAAATCCATAGGATTTTGGTTCCAATTTAAACCTTTTTGGCAAGTCCATACCAGTCCTTTAGGGTTTCCCTGTCATCTTATTATGGATTCTGAGTTCCTTGCTTCTCTGGTTTTCTCCTATCCCTGCAAGTTCTCAACCTTCTTCGCTTTATTAGTTTTGAATATGAGTGCCTCCGAGGAATCCTGAGACTTGCTAATGGTTGATCCAGAGGAGGAGGGGCACCTTGACCTAGTGAACTTCTAATATGAAATTATGGAGATGGATTTGATAAAACTCCATAACAAGTTTTTAATCCCTTTGAAGTTCCAATTAGAAGTTCTTGGGGTGCAGGACCGGGCCTGCCGGTCACCGACGGGCCGGCTAAGCTCCACAAAGAGAGCTTCAAGGCTGGGCTAAGGCTTCCTCTCCATCATTGTTACCTGTTGGCTTTGGCCATTGATTTTGATGAATAACAAAATGTTGAGTATATGTTTTGTACTAATGTTTTAATTGGAGTTGTGAATTTTAGATCATAGGTACATCAAATTGATGCAGGATAGAAAATCAAAACTAAATTACTGAAATTAATAACTAATTAACAGAGAAAAATTAAAAACTATTTTTTTAATATTTTTTTCAGATTTTAAAGAAGACTTTAAAGGAGACGGCGAAGGAAACTAATTCATTTACCTGCACAAGTAAACCTATAAAGCAATTAAAAAAAAACAGGACCTGGTGGTTGAGAAACTACTGTAAACTAGGATCTATTCAACGAGTCAGAAATTATGAGATAGATAAAAGTTCAGTTGTACCAACGAAGATCGCTCTCTTGATGTAGATCTCGTAGGACTCTTAAGATCGTAGCGATGAGATTTCAAGATCTTACTTCCGGGCTCCAATCTTTTGCACGATGCTGGTTCTGAGACAAGAACACTTGATCTTGATTCCTGTTCACCCCGTGATATTCTGAAGAACAAAGAAAAAGGGCCTCATACCCGCGATGTTCCATAGAACAAAGGAAAAGGGCCTCACACCCCGCAATGCACATAGCGAAGGAAAAAAAATTGATAGAATTTTGTTGTATATTGATGAATAATTAATGAATTACATGGGGGGCTGGTGGGATATTTATAGACTCCTAACCAGTGATGTAAGGGACACAAACACTAGTCTTGTGCTCCCTTGGACTACAACTCCTTGAATCCTGCTCTTGGGTGTCTTGGACTCTAAAGTCTGGATGATGTAGTTGTCTGTTGGTGAGGGACTCGGTCTGGATTGAAGAAGACTCAAGAGTTTCACTCTTGAGTTCAGGAGATTTAAGCAGCTTCCATCCTGATTGCTTGAAACTCTTGAAGTAGAAGACCATTGTACCTTCTCCCCTTAAGTGATTAAAACTCCTAGGACACTTTCTTAAAGTGGGCGAGACAAGAAGAAGTGATTTTGGAATGGAAAATTGAGTGGGAGGGTGCCATCTTGGGGAGTCCTTCTACTTTACTTATCTCAAAAGGAGGGCGCCAATCTTGTCTTCATTTGGCCGACCAAAAATAATAAAACACATGGCATGTGGGATGTCCAAACAAAAGTGACATGGCATGTATTTTTGTCCCAAAATGAAATGTCCAAATGGTGTTGTCCCAATGACATGTGTTGATGTCTAAATCCTTGAAAAAATGGTGCCAAGAAGAGGTTGTGACTTGGGCTAGCACATGGGTTGTCTTGAGTCTTCAATTGGGTGCATATGGGATACTGTCTTGGGTCCCCTCTTGTAATATAGGACTCAATGACTGAACTAATTACATGGACTCAACTAAATAATAACTAATTAAACCAACCATATTTAATTAGGCTTTCCAATTAAAACCCAATTAAAGTTGGTAAAAAGGGCTAATTAAATTGGACAACTAAGATCCCAATTGGGTAAATAGGGTTTGACTCAATTGGGGTTTCAACTCAACTTGGTAAAAAGGGTTTTATCTTAAAATAAACAAAACCCTAATTATAGTAGGTAAAAAGGGTTTACCTTAACTAAACCAAAATAACAAAATTTAAAATAAAATATTTACATGGTAAATAGGGTTGGGTTCAGGGTTTTACTCACAGGTGATCCACAGGGATGTGGGTTCAACCTGTCGATTTCTTTTCACCCTGGTGCCCGCACCACAAATTCATTGACATCAAAGCAAGATGAATTTCAAAGTTTTAAAAGTCTTCTCACCTTGGAAAGCCATGAAATTGATCACTTCAGTCCTTATAAAAAAGAAAATGGAAGTTTATTGGACAATTTTTAAGAGTTTTGGAGTTTGGCACATAATTTGAAAATGGCACAGATCAAGTGTCGACCCAAGTGTCGACTCAAGTGTCAACTCATGAAGATAAGTGTCGACACCTCTAAAGACTAGCAAGCAGAATTTTTTTTGGCATGCCAAGTGTCGACCCAAGTATCGACTCACAGATCGATTCATGGCCTGAGACATGAAAGTTATAGAACAGTGTCATTCCAAAATTTTTTATCAAGTACTGACTCAAGTATCGACTCACAAAACTCAAGTATCGACTCACAAGTTTCAAGTATCGACTCACAGAATGACTCATAGCCTGAGATCAGAAATGAAGCAGAACTTATTTTTTAAAGAATTATACCTGGTGTCGATTCAAGTGTCGACTCTTGAAGACTCAAGTATCGATCTAAGTATCGACTCACAGGTTTTAACAATAATAATGGCTATATTTTTAGAAGTTTAGAATTGGCTCAAACGATCTAAAATTGCTAGATTCTTCACTCCAACGGTCATAAACAATTTTTTGGAGGTTGTTGGAGTATTTATCCCTCACCAAACTCATTGAAGAGATAAAAGAAAGAGAAAAAACACAAGAGACAAAATTCTATCTTTTGAGATAGCTATAGAAAAGACAAGAGTGAGTCATAAAGAAGATTCCACCTGAAAAAGTCTTAATTCTTGCTATTAAGCCTTCAAATCAATATCCAAAAGCGTTCATTGAAAGCATCCAAGAAGAAAAGATAACTTAAGCATTCAAGAAGAGCTTCATCGATTTTATTTCTACTCTTTTGAGAGTTTTATTCTTGTGCTTTAATCTATACCTTTGGTTGTACTTGTTATAACTAGTTTCAAGGCTATTGAAACTAGGGTTAGGCCCTTCTAAGCCATGAATTGGAATTTAAGCCTAGGGTTGGCTTGAGGGAAAGGTTGTTGGTGAGCCTAAGTGACAAAACCAACAAGGAGTTTTAACTTGTAAGCCTGAAAAATAAGTTTGCTATAATCTTGGTGATTATAGTGAAATTCTCAAGGGGTAGCTTGGGGAGTGGATGTAAGTGCTTGGTGTGCACCAAACCACTATAAATTTTTTATATTTATATGTGTACTTTATCTTCTCATTACTTTCTCTTGCATTGCTCTTTATTCTTTAAAAGCACAGCATATAGATTATATTCAGCACATTCACTTTATTTCACAAACACATTAGTTCAGCACATACTTGTTTAAAATTTTAAAAATCCAATTCATCCCCCCTCTTGGGTTGCTACACTAGGCAACAAGTGGTATCAGAGCTTGGTACTTAGTGTGTAGGTCTAACGATCTTGAGTCAAAGATCTAATGGCAGCCTAAATTGGTGTTGGCATTGTTGAGGGTCAAGCCTCAAACCGTCCCCCATTCTTTAATGGCACTAATTACACTTACTGAAAACCTTGCATGTGCATCTACATTCAAGCAATATATTACAATATTTGAAAGACCGTAGTTAAAGGTCCCCATTAGCCTACTATCTTGATTAATGGCATTTCCACTCCCAAATTAGAAGAAGATTGGGATGAGAATGATATTAAGCAAGCTGAGCTTAATGCAAAGGCTATCAATTTATTATTTTATGCACTAGATCCAAGTGAATTTAATAGAATATCTAATTATACCTCCGTCAAGAAAATATGGGATACACTTGAAGTTACCCATGAGGGTACACATCAAGTGAAGATTACCAAAGTTAACATGCTCATCCATACTTATGATATGTTTAGGATGGAACCAAATGAATCAATTAGTAAAATGTACACTAGGTTTACTAATATTGTTAATGGTATGAGGAGTTTGGAAAAAGTTGTATCTAATGCTGAACTTGTCAACAAAATTCTCAGGTCTCTTCCATCATCTTGGAGTCCAAAAGTGACTGCTATTGAAGAAGCCAAGGATGTCAACACTCTTCCACTTGAGCAGCTCTTGGGATCACTTATGACTTATAAACTATCCCTAAAGTAGAAAGTGGTGGACAATGAAAAGAAAAAGAAGGTTATTACATTCAAGTTCACAACCAAGAAGGATTCTAGTGATAACTCTAATGAGAAAGATGAGGAAGATGAGATGGCTCTTATCTCTAGGAACTTTAAAAGACTCATGAGGAAGAAGAGGTTCAACTACAAGAAGAAGCCACAAAGAGAGAAGCCCAATAAGGAGAAAGAAAAAGAAAAGGAAAGGGAGCAACTAATATGTTTTGAATGTAAAAAACCTGGACATTATAAAATGGATTGCCTCACTCTCAAAAAGGGCAAAAAAAAATTTAAAAAGAAAGCAATGATGACAACATGGAGTGAAAGCATAGATTCGAGCTCTGATGAAGAGCAGCAAGAAGTGGCCAACATCTGCTTCATGGCAAATGAAGAACAGGTAAGATCTGAACCCAAAAATGAATTTATTTTTGATGAATTATGTGATGTTTTTGATGAACTTGCTATAGAATATCAAAAACTTAAAATGAGAAATAAAGAATTGAAAAAGTAAAATTTGGAGCTTTCTAAAATAAATAATAAGTTTTTGATAGAGAATGAAAGTTTGCTGCGAGAAAATAGAAAATTGAATGATCAAATTACCTTCTTGAAAAATGCAAAGGAAGATCTTTTGAAAGAAAAAGAAGTTTTTAAAAAGGATAAAATTTTTGCAACAAATGAAAAATTTATCAAACAAAACAAAGAACTTTTGCAAGAAAATAAGAAATACAAAGAAGAGGTTGAAAAAGTGAAACCATTTATTGAAAAATTTACCTATAGTTCAGAAAAACTTAACATGCTTTTGAATAGCCAAAGAGCAGTTTTCAACAAAGCAGTCCTAGGTTTTAAGCCTTAAATATAATAGAAATATTTCAAAAATTTCTTTGTACATGCATCTTCTAGCATTACATATTATTCTTGTGGTAAGTTATGACATAAATCTTACATGTGTGATAGAAAAAAATTGAATAGTGTTAGAAAAGTTTGGATTCCAAAAGGAACCATATCAACTAACCCTAAAGAACCCAAGATGGCCTGGGTACCTAAAGTCTCCACATGATTTATTTTTTTAGGTGTGTCTTGCAACCAAGGATAAAAAAAGATTATGGTACCTTGATAGTGGTTGCTCAAGACACATGATTGGAGATGTAAAGTAATTTACATCTCTTAAGGCTTTAAATGGTAGAAATGTTATATTTGGTGATAATGGAAAGAATAAAATTATCGGTATCTGCAAAGTTCATATCACCACCTCTACTTATGTTGATAATGTTTTACTTGTTGATGGTTTGAAACATAATTTGCTTAGCATAAGTCAATTTTATGATAAAGATTTTAAAATAATTTTGAATCTTCTATGTGCATTGTATCTAGTCTTGATGATAATGGCATCAAGTTCATTGGTCATAGACATGGAAACATTTACATGGTTGATCTTGATGACCTACCTATGCAAAATGGTCAATGCCTAGTGGCAATGGAAGCCAAGATCAATAAAACTAGTTGGCTTTGGCATCGTAGACTAGGATATGCAAGTATGTATTTGCTTTCAAAATTGAATAAAAAGAATCTTATAAAAGATTTGCCAAAACTCACTTTTGAAAATGATAAGATTTATAGTGTATGTCAACTTGGAAAACAAACAAAATCATCTTTCAAACCAAAAGGAGTAGTCGCTATATCTAGACCCTTAGAATTACTTTAATGGACCTCTTTGGACCTACTAGAGTAACTAGTTTGGGAGGAAAGAAGTATGGTCTAGTTATTGTAGATAATTTTTTACGTTTTACATGGATAATATTTTTAGCTCATAAAGATGAATTATTTTCTGTATTCATTAAGTTTCAAATGAAAAAGGTATTTCAATTATCTCTTTGCACAGTGATCATAGTATCGAGTTTGAAAATCATGATTTTGAAATATTTTGCAATGAAAATGAAATTCATCATAATTTTTCTGCACTTAGGATACCTCAACAAAATGAGATGGTAGAAAGAAAGAATAGGATACTAGAAGAAATGGAACACACCGTGCTTTGTAAAAATAATTTACTTAGATATTTTTAGATAGAAGTCATAAACATTGTATGCTATATTTTAAATCATGTTTTGATCTGACCAATTTTGAAAAAAATACTTTATGAGCTTTGAAAAGGTAGAAAACCTACTATCAAGTATTTTCATGTACTTGGATGCCATTGTTTCATTCTAAATAATGGCAAAGATAACCTAAGTAAATTTGATGCTAAGTCAGGTGACGATATCTTCTTAGGATATTCTACTTCTAGTAAGGCATACAGGATATGAAAAGTCCATTCATGTTATTTTTGATGAAACTAATAAAAAATCTTCTAGAAAAGAAGATGTTCTTGATGATGAAACAAGTATCCAAAGGGTTAAAAAATTATCAATCAATGAAGGACATTCCAAAGAGCAAGAAGGTGATCAAAACCATGAAGAAGAACAAGTACAAGAAGTTGGAGCTTCATCAACACCCAAGCTTTTACCTAAAGAATGGAGGTATACCCATGGATACCCTAAAGAACTTATAATTGGTGATCCATCGAAAGGGGTAAGTACTCGTTCCTCACTAAAAAATGTATGTGATTACTTATCTTTTGTATTACAAATAAAACCTAAATTAATTAAAGAAGCTAAAAAAGATGCTAATTGGATAAATGCCATGCAAGATAAACTAATTCAATTCAAAAGAAACAAGGTTTGGACTTTAGTTGAAAGACCTTATGATATTTCAATAATTGGAACCGAATGGGTTTTCAAAAATAAACTTGATGAAAATAAAGTAGTAACTAGAAATAAATCTATATTGGTAGCAAAAGGTTATAATCAAGAAGATGAAAGAAAAGTATCCTAAAAGCCAATCTTTGTAAGGATATTTTTATAATTTTCCAACTCTTGTATGACATTATTATATTAATAAAAGGCATTTTGTTTCATTATACTACTATGTTTTATTTAAAGATAATGATGAACCTCGTAGGTTAGGGCAAAGGAATTAGGGTTATGATGGAGATCATAATAGTGAGATCTAAGTTCCTATAAACCCTAATCTAAAATGTTCCTAGTCATTGGATCATCAATTTGGGGATCAATGCTTCCGGAAAGACTAGCTTATCTTAATGGAGAGGGTGATTGGTCTCACAGCCACTTATATAAGAGACACCAATACAAGGATAAGGGTGCTCATTAGGATATGAGTTCACTGAACTGATCCATACTGAGAATATCTTATGGAAGTCTTACTACTTGTCAAGAGATAGTTCTCATAGTGGGAGTTGTGTAAGTGATCTTTAGACCTGTGATCACCATGGTTCTTTATGCACACTAAGCCATGTTTTGGTTCATACTCATTCATGACATTGAGTATGTACAGGGTGTTCTTGGATATAGTAGAAGGTGTATGAAGGATGAGATTGGATTAACAAAGAATCTATCATTCCTAGTAAGAGGAAATATTATCCCAAGTAATCTCTTCGATTGATGACTGAGAAAGTCTTTGATCAAAGCAGGATGAGATTAGAAGTGTTTTCTAATCAGTCATCAGCAGAGTCTTAATTATCGAATTGAGATTCAAAATGACTAAGTGCTAGGGTTTGACAATTATCCATACCTATCACTTATTCGAGATAAAGGGAGATCGAAAGATTAAGTTGCACGGTAACTTTTCACTTAAGGGTATTTTGATACTTTTCACCAAATTCCTCATCTTTCGAGTAGGCATGACATGTTGCTAGATGTCAATCATGTCTTGTAGATTTTCATAAATCAAATTGGATGAATTCATGAGTCAATTTAAAAATTGGTTCGAATTAGCAACTTGGGTTAGCCTTAATTAACCTAATTAGGTCAATCAATTTTGATTGGATCGAAATAGCTGGATCCAGACCTACTGCTAGCTAGATGTAGAACCCAAAGGGTCACATGCATTAGAGAATTAGCCTAGGAAGTCAATTGGTATTTTATTAGGGTCATGGGATTCTAATTGGTTAGCTAGATTACATACTAGCATGTATAAGCTGACCTAACTCCTAACCCAATTGAATTGGGTCTATAAGGTTGCTTAATGGGCTAACCAATTTGAGGAAATCCTAGATTGGGTTGAGTCCAAAGTGGGGTAGTAATTATCTGATTTTATTTAGATTTATTCAGCCTTTATCTTGTTTATTTGAAGAGTCCTAAGTTGGAGGGACTTTTGGTGCCAAATGACTTATGCGTGAGATTAATTGGCACGCAGAAGGACTCTGCTTATGGGAATTGTTTTCCATGTGAAACAAGGTATTTGTTTGCCTTATCCCACATCCAATTATATTGGCTTATTACTGGTTGAAAGGTGGAATGGATGGTGAGGAGTATTGGCGTGCAAAGTGAAGGGTTGCATCCTTTCATGGTTACCGCAATATTTCAAACCAAGAGTCCTTCTTCATGAAGGTACTTGATCTCTTGGATAAGTCACTTCATTCCCACACCATCTAAAATTCCTATTAGCCAGTTACATGCCACATGGCATGAGGACAAAAAGACAAGATTATATAGAGGACTCAAATAAGGCTTTTGGTGCATGAAGGGTCTTGACTTTTCAACATAAGACTCTTTCTTCATGAAGGGTCTTATATGATCTATTATTTGACAGATCAAAGGCTGATGAAGAGCCATATTTGGCACCCCCCCATCTCCTATTTAAATCTCTCGGTGTTTATGCTGAAGCTATCATAATTATCCTTTCTTTCTTACACTTTGCCAATTTATCCTCCTTGTCTCTTCCTTCCCTTATTAGGACATAGGTCTTTCTTTAAGACAAGTCTGCCATTCTAAGATAAGGGCTTAGGAAGAGAATTAGGAAGTGATAAAGAGAGTAAAGAAAGGTTTAGGAGAGGGCTCAGAGTGTTCTACTAGAGAGCAAGGGTTTGAGTAAGGAAGGAGAGGCTGCTGAAGGAAGAAAGGCCATCAAAAGAGTCCCAGTGGATTAAGCAACCTACTAAGGAGTGGTTCCTAGGTTCAATTCTTGTGTGGATCACCTCTGGAGGTGTTGACCCCTTGAGTGATTTTGATGATAACAAAATATTGGAGCATGCACATATATTACTAACTACTCTCAAGTGTATCACAAGTTTTTGTAGGATGATTCTTATTGTTTATCAACTACTCCTACTTCATTCTGTTGAGTGTGTTAAGTAATATTGTATGAGTGTGATGTAAAGAGAACCCCTTTAAAAGCCTTTGTAAAATCATGAAGATGGGTTACTTCTATAAGTGTTGTGCACTAGATGTAATTTGAGTTGCTTTTGTATCAAAAGTTTGAGAGTGTTGGTGAGAGTGTTCTTGAGTCTATTTGTAAATTTCCTGAAGAACTCACTCGAGCCGACCCAACCTGAAGAAGAGCCAACTCTATCTCATGGCACGCACTGAGGATTCTGGCACGTAGCAATCCAAGCCAACTCGAGGGAATCCGAGCCGACTCAAGTAAAGAGTCCATTTATGAAATCTTCTGAGAACAAGCCAGGCGAGTCGACCCAAACATGTATGAGCCGACTCTACCAGAACAAATTTTGAAGACCTGAGAAGGAGAGCCGACCTGATCTGCAATGAGCCGACTCCTCTAGAGTGAAGAATTTTGCTTCTGAGATGAAGAGTCGACCCAAGTAGAAACGAGCCGACTCCTCAAGTCCAATGTTTTCAATGAAAGAAGTTCGAGCCGACTCGAATGGACATGAGCCGACTAATCCAGAGTGAGGTTTTTGTACTCTGAGACAAAGAGCCGACCCTGCTAAAGAAATGGCGACTCGACCACTCGACTCGAAGGATCCGAGCTGACTCGAAGAATCCGAGCCGACTCGAGGGTCATTCCCAGGTACACAATGGCTAGTTCCATATTTCTTTTTTGAATGCAAAAAGGTACTCCAACGGCTAGTTTCGGATCCCAACAGACTCCAATGGCTATATACTTCATAAACAAGTACAAGAGATATTTAAAAAGGGATTCAACATCAGAAATTTAAAAAAGAGAGATGCTTTATTGAATATCCAACCAACTAACAAGAAAAAGAGCACTAAGAGCATTCAGGATAGTCTTCATTCTTCACCAACTCCCATCTGAAGATTGAAGCATTCATTGAAGGAAGAAAAGAAGCCTCTCAAGTGCATTAAAGAGCAACTAAAGAAGGCTTCATCAGCGCTAAAGCGATAACTATTCGACAACAAGAGTTTGTCATTTATTGTTGCGTTTACTTTCAATTCATTCTTGAATTGTTGGGTTATTGATGAGCCCGGTTGAAAAACCAAATAGGTTCTTGGTGAGCCTTAGTAAAACCCAAGTGTTGGGTTCTTGGTGATCCTGTTAAAACCAAGTTGGGTTCTTGGTGATCCTGTTAAAACCAAGTTGGGTTTCTTTGGTGATCCTGTTTAAAACCAAAGGGTGTAGGGTTTTTTTGGTGATCTCGGTAAAACCAAAGTGCAGAGATTTTGGATTGTGATATTGTAAAACAACCCTACTGTATTCGGATGTGAATATAGTGGAAATCCCAAGTAGTATCTTGGATAGTGGACGTAGGAGTGGGTTTGCTCCGAACCACTATAATCTTTGGTATTTGTATTACTGCCTTTCTCTTTCCCTCTAGCTTGTGCTCTACATTTATAATCACAGCACCTTTCACTAAAAGAAGTTAAATTATTAAGGCATATATTTGCAACAGTAATTATTTTTAATTCTCAATTCACCCCCCTCTTGGATAGCCACCTGGGCAACAATTGGTATCAGAGCAGTGTCTCTGAATACATTAGAGTAAAAATTGATGGCTCATCCAATGAGTACATCCTTGGCTGAAGGCCAATCCACTAATAGACCTCCACTCTTCACAGGCACCAATTATGCATACTGGAAAGCTAGGATGAAAATTTATATTCAAGCAGTTGATTTTCAGTTATGGAAGGTCATTTTGAAGGGTACATATATCCTCATGGTTAAAATTGATGGAGTGGACATTCCAAAACCTGAAGAGGATTGGGATGAACATGACATGAAAAGGGTGAGTTAAATGGCAAAGCAATGAACTTGCTATATTGTGCTTTGGATAGCAATGAGTTTAATCAAATTTTCATTTGCTCTTCTACAAAGAAAATTTGGGATAAACTTAAGGTGACCCACGAGGAACTTTTCAAGTAAAGTCCTCAAAAATTAATCTTCTTGTGCATAGTTAAGAATTATTTAAAATGAAACCTAATGAAATAATCTCTGCCATGTTTTCACGCTTCACTGATATCATTAACGGCTTAAAAAGTCTTGGCAGGATATATTCCAATGTTGACTTTGTACAGAAGATTTTAAGACTTTTCTAAACAAATGGGATCCAAAAGTGACCACCATCCAGGAAGCGAAATATTTGAATACTCTACTGCTGGATGAACTGCTAGGATCTCTCATCTCTCACGAATTGACCATGCAGCATAAAACTGAGGATAATAAAAAAAAAAGAAATCTATTGCCTTCAAAGCTGCAGTGGATTTAAGAAAATATGATGATGAATCAGAAGAAGACTACTCCTCTACCGAAAATGACATGGAAGATGAAGATGTTGCTATGGCCATTAGGAGATTCAAAAGGTTCTTGGGAAGAAGGAAAGGAAAAAACTATAGGAAATTCCACAAGAACAAAGAATACAGCAAGGAAAGGGACTAGGAAAAAGAGAAGGAAAAAGAAGTGCCCGTCGGTTACGGATGCAAAAAACCAGGGCACATTCGACCAGATTGTCCTTTGCTGAATAAGAATGTCAAGAAAAAGAAAAAGAGAGCAATGGTAGCAATGTGGAGCGACAGCAAAGCGTCCACATCTACTGAAGAAGAAGAGACCACAAAAATCATGAACTTCTGTTTAATGGGTCTTGAGAATGAGGTATCATCCCCTGAGCTCCAAACTGAATTTACTTATGAAGAATTGAATTTTGCTTTTCATGATTTACTTGCTGAATTCAAGAAAGCTAGGGTTAAAATCAAATCCTTGAAGAAACAAAATGATTTTTTACTAAAAGACAAGGATGAAATTTCAGAAAAGAATAACATTTTGCAAAAAGAACTGAATGTCTTTTCTGATAATGTTATTTCTTTGAAAATTGAAAATAATGTTTTAACCGAGACAAACAAAGCTTTAGTTGCCGAAAATATTGATTTGAAAAAGAAGGTTGAAAAGCTTAAGCCTCTTGTAGAAAACTTACTTTGAGTTCTAATAAGCTTGAACTAATTTTGAATGAACAAAGAGATTCAAAAACCAAAGCTGGAATTGGTTTTAATGCTTTAAATGCCAAATAAATTTCAGCAACAAAATTTGTATCTTCAAAAGCTTCAGCTTCAAGTACTAAATCTTAAAAAGCTTTTCCATCCAATTCTGTTTCAAAAGGATTAAAGTACATTCCTAATATTTCCATTTAAAAATCTTTCAAACAAAACATATCTATTTCTACATCTATTAAAGCTTCAAAGCATGCATCGTTCAAATATAATAAAATTGTTTGATATGCATGTCATAGATTTGGGCATAAAGTACACCAATGTAATTATTTGAAAAACTCCAAGATTGGTGCATCGAAATTTAGAACTATTTGGGTTCCAAAAGGAACCAATTTTGCTAACCCAAAAGGACCCAAGTTAGCTTGGATACCTAAAACCACTCCTTTATTATTTTGTAGGATTGTCTTGCAGCACTGAATGCTAAGAAATGATGGTATCTAGACAGCTGCTGTTCAAGGCATATGACTAGTAATAAAGACCAGTTTATCACCTTACAAATGAAAGAAGGAGGATCAGTTATGTTCGATGATAATGGCAAGGAAAAAATAATCGAAATCGGTAAGATCAAGATAACCCCCTATACTTTTATTAAAGATGTGCTGCTAGTAGATAAATTGAAGCATAATTTATTGAATATTAGTCAACTTTATGATAAAGGCTTCAAGGTTATCTTTGAATCATCTATGTGTATAGTAACTAACTCTCTTGACTCTAGCAATAAATTCATTGGTCATAGACTTGGAAATATCTATGTGGTAGATCTAAATGATCTAGCCATGATTAGTAGTTCTAGCCTAGTAGCAATGAATGCTAAGACCAAGGAGTCTTGTTTACTCTGGCATAGATGATTAGGTCATGCTAGCATGCATACAATTGCCAAATTAATTTCAAAGAATCTAGTTAAAGGTTTGCCACATTTTAAAGTTGATCTTGATTATATATGTGATGCTTATCAATTAGGCAAACAAACTAGGAGGAGTTTTAAATCAAAAAATATTATTTCAACTACTAAATCCCTTGAGCTACTTCACATGGACTTATTTGGACCAACTAGGATCACAAGCCTAGGAGGTATGAAATATGGCCTTGTGATTGTAGATGATTTTTCTAGATTCACATTGGTATTATTTATTGCACATAAAGATGAAACCTTTGATGTATTTTGAAAATTTCACAAAAAGGTTTCGAATGAGAAAAATCTTTCTATTATTTCTATAAGAAGTGATCATGGGACTGAATTTCAAAATCAGTTCTTTGATGAATATTGCACTAAGCACGGCATTGATCATAACTTCTTCGCTCCTAGAATACTACAACAAAATGGTGTTGTAGAGAGAAAGAATATGACTTTGGAAGAAATGGCCTGAACAATGTTGTGTGAAGGCAATCTTCAAAGGTACTTTTGGGCAGAAGCAGTGAACAGTGCCTGTTATATATTAAACCGTGTTTTGATATGCCCAATTTCAAAGAAAATCTCCTATGAGCTTTGGAATGGAAGAAAACCTAATATTAATTATTTTCATATTTTTGGGTGTAAATGCTTTGTGTTGAATAATGATAAAGATAACCTAGGAAAATTTGATGCAAAATCTGATGAATCTATATTCCTTGGTTATTCACTGCACAGTAAAGCATACAGAGTGTTTAATAAGAGGACTCTTTCTATTGAAGAGTCAATTCTTGTTATTTTTATAAAGCTAATCCCTCACCATCTAGAAAAGATGAGTGTGTAGACAACAATGCTGGTACACTACAAAAGGAGATGGAAGATCTAAGCATACAAGACAAGCCAACACAAGATGGAAATGAAGTGGTAAGTAAGGATCACACTGATTTACCAAATGAATTGAGGTATGTAACTTCACATCCTAAAGATCTAATTATTGGTGATCCTTCTCATGGTGTTAGGACTAGGTCTGCATATAGAGATGCACATGATTACCAAGCCTTTATTTCACAAATTGAACCACATAGTTTAGAAGAAGCTGAATCTGATCCAAACTGGATGATGGCCATGCATGAAGAATTAAACCAGTTTGAAAGGAATAATGTTTGGAATCTTGTTAGTAGACCTTTAGACCATCCCATCATAGGAACCAAATGGGTCTACAGGAACAAATTAGATGAGAATGGTAAGGTTATGAGAAATAAAGCAAGGTTGGTAGCTAAAGGATATAGCCAGGAAGAGGGAATAGATTTTAATGAAACTTATGTACCTGTAGCAAGACTTGAGGCCATTAGATTACTTCTTGCATTTGCTTGCTACATAAATTTTAAACTATTCCAAATAAATATCAAAAGTACTTTTCTAAATGGATTCATTTTTGAACAAGTTTTTATAGAATAGCCACCAGGTTTTGAAAATCATGCTTTTCCAATCATGTGTTTAAATTAAATAAAACTTTATATGGTTTGAAATAAGCACCTAGAGCCTGGTATGATAGACTTAGCAAATTTCTGCTTGAAAATGATTTCAAAAGAGGAAATGTTGACAAAACTCTTTTCATTAAGAAAAAAGGAAATGATATATTAGTTGTACAAGTTTACGTTGATGATATCATATGTGGTGTAACTAATGAAAACCTTTGTGGAGAATTTGCTGAGTTGATGCAGGGCGAGTTTGAAATGAGCCTTATGGGTGAACTCAACTACTTCCTTGGACTACAAGTAAAACAAACAAAAGAAGGGATCTTTATAAGCGAAGCAAAGTGCATCAACGAAATAATCAAGAAGTTTGGCATGGAGACAAGCAAAGAGGCTAGCACACCCATGAGTCCTACCTGCAGACTAGACAAAGATGAAGATGGTTGTAACATCGATCAAAAGCTCTATCGAGGTATGATTAGATCGTTGTTATATTTTACTGCCAGCATACCTGATATCTTATATAGTGTATGTGTGTGTGCTCATTTTCAAT
The DNA here is from genome assembly GCA_021397845.1 of Areca catechu. Taxonomy (NCBI): domain Eukaryota; kingdom Viridiplantae; phylum Streptophyta; class Magnoliopsida; order Arecales; family Arecaceae; genus Areca; species Areca catechu. The sequence continues at coordinate 75,555,165 of CM038043.1, read as the reverse complement.
CAAATCCTAAGGAATCACACAGCTTGCTGTTAAAAGAATTATCAAGTATCTAAGAGGTACAAGAAATTTAGGTCTTTGGTATTCTAAAGAATCTTCATTAAATTTAATTGGTTTTTCGAATGCTGACTATGCTGGATGTAAAATTGATAGAATGAGCACTAGTAGAACTTGCCAATTTCTAGGGTTGAATTTAATCACATGGTGTTGCCCACCTTACCGCTGTGGCCTATAGCTGTGAGTTGGCACCGGACCACGGTCCCCTTTGCTGTGAAATCCTAACACTCCCGGACTTGCAAAACAAGGTATGAGACCTGGGCCAGGGATTCCGGTGGGGACGCTCCGATGGTCAAGTTAGAGAGCAGTAAAGTGGAATAGATCCACTAAGACAGATCCCCGCTGGGTCTCCGTGCTTAGAGGAATCTTTGATGAGAAGATGAGTGAGAATGAGAGGGATTAGCACTCCGGTTCCCGCAACCAGGCTTGTCGAGCTTGCTCCTACGAGTTCCTTTGGAGCTTCTATCTTAGAATCGCCTCCTCTCTCTTCTTGTGCATTTGCCCTCTCGATTGCTTACCTTCCTTCTTGCCTGTGGTGCCCTTTTGAGATCGTTGGATGCTTTGGTGCCTCGATTCTCCCCCCTGGGGAGGCCTTGAGGTCAGTGGTGCTTACTGACTATTCTCTTGAGGTTGTCTCCCTTTACGATTGAAAGTTAAGTGGCGAGCCCGTCTCGTTTGCCATACAATCACGAAAGGGAGAGCCGGGCGGGACCTCGATCCATGTGTGGGCGTACCTAGGTTCAAGGTGTTGACCGTGGCCCTCCCCTTCGAAGGATTCCAAGTCACAGGTCACCGGATATGGTTCCTCGATCGAGATGTCCCTCCTAAACTGGTGCAAACGAGGTTCCACGCACCGTTACAGGCCTGGGGATGCTGTACTGGATGCGCCGCCCTATGTGTGCTGTCCTCAGCAGCATCCTGGGGCTTACGCCCCCATTCCTGTGGATGCTTCATGGGGAGGGCTCGACTTCGATCGAGGTGGACCCATCAAGGGGCGCCACCTGGCGAAGGAGCAGAGGTGCCACATTCGACTTCGGTGAGGTGGACCCATCAAGGGGCACCACCTGACAAAGGAGCAGAGGTGCCAGGCTCGACTTTGGCATGGTGGACCCATAAGGGGCACCACCTGGTGAAGGAGTAGAGGTAGGCCCAGTTTGGTCGAGGTGGACCCATCAGGGGGTGCCACCTAGCGAATGAGCAGGGGTGCCAGGCTCGACTTCGGCGAGGTGGACCCATCAACGGTCGCCACCTGGCGAAGGAGCAGAGGTGGGCCCACTTCGATCGAGGTGGACCCCTCCTGGGTTGACACTTGGCGAAGGGGCATAGGCAAGCTCGACTTCGGTTGAGGTGGACCCATCAAGGGGCGCCACCTGGCTAAGGAGCAGGGGTGCCAGGATCGACTTTGATGAGGTGGACCCATCAGGGGGCACCACCTGGCGAAGGAGCAGAGGCAGGCCCACTTCGACTGAGGTGGACCCCTCCAGGGTCGACACCTGGCAAAGGGGCAAAGGCAATCTCGACTTCAATCAAGGTGGGCCCATCGAGGGGCACCACCTGGCGAAGAAGCAGGGTTGCCAGGCTCGACTTCGATGAGGTGGACCCATCAAGGGGCGCCACCTGGCGAAGGAGCAGAGGCAAGCCCACTTTGGCCGAGGTGGACCCCTCTTGGGTCGATACATGGTGAAGGGGCAGAGGCAAGCTCGACTTCGACCGAGGTGGACCCATCAAGGGGTGCCACCTGGTGAAGGAGCAGGGGTGCCAGGCTCGACTTCGATGAGGTTGACCCATCAGGGGGTGCCACCTGGTGAAGGAGCAGAGGCAGGCCCACTTCGATCGAGGTGGACCCCTCCTGGGTCAACACCTGGCAAAGGAGCAGAGGCAGGCCCACTTCAGTCAAGGTGGACCCCTCTTGGGTCGACACCTGGGAAAGGGACAGAGGCAAGCTTGACTTCGATCGAGGTGGACTCATCAAGGGGTGCCACCTGGCAAAGGAGCAGGGGTGCCAGGCTCGACTTCGATGAGGTAGACCCATCAGGGGGTGGCACCTAGCGAAGAAGCAAAGGAAAGCTCGACTTTGGCTAAGGTGAACCCATCACGGGGTGCCACCTGGTGAAGGAACAAGGGTGCCAGGCTCGACTTCGGCGAGGTGGACCCATCAAGGGGGCCACCTGGTGAAGGAGCAGAGGCAAGCCCACTTCGATCGAGGTGGACCCCTACTGGGTCGACCCTTGGCGAATGGGTAGAGACAAGCTCGACTTCGATCGAGGTGGACCCATTAAGGGGCACCACCTAGTGAAGGACCAGGGGTGCCAGGCTCAACTTCGACGAGGTGGACCCATCAAGGTGTGCCACCTGGTGAAGGAGCAGAGGCAGGCCCACTTCGACCGAGGTGGACCCTGCCTGGGTCGACACCTGGTGAAGGGGCAGAGGCAAGCTTGACTTCGGCTGAGATGGACCCATCAAGGGGCGCCACCTGGCAAAGGAGCAGGGGTGCCAGGCCCGACTTTGGCGAGGTGGATCCATCAGGGGGTGCCACCTGGTGAAGGAGCAGAGGCAGTCCCACTTCGATCGAGGTGGACCCCACCTGGGTCGATACCTGGTGAAGGGGTAGAGGTGCAGAGCTTGGATTGAGGTGGCTCGATCGCTGGTTAAGCCACTTGGCAGGAGAGGTTTTAAAAAGAAAACCGTGCGGCTCTGCTTGCCCGCCAACTGGCACTGATGCATGCTCCACATCAGCGATCTTGCCATATCATATGGCACTGTAAGAAACAAAACTCCGTAGCATTGTCCACTACTAAGGCAGAGAACGTTGCTATTGGTAGTTGTTGTGTTCAAGTGCTCTAGATTAAACAATAGCTAGAAGATTTTGGTGTTACATAATCTAAAATTCCAATCAAATGTGTAACACAAGTGCTATAAATTTAACCAAGAATCCTATTCAGCATTCAAGAACTAAGCACATTGAAATTAGGCACCATTTTATAAGAGATCATGTATTGAACAATGATATTGTACTTGAATTTGTGCCAACTGAAAACCAACTTGCTGACATTTTTACTAAACCTTTAAATCATGATAGGTTTGCAATGATTAGATGTGAATTAGGTTTGTGTGACCCTCTTTAGAAAACTTCACCTAATTTCCCTTAAACTTAAGGAAATATTATCTCGATATCCTCCACATCTTATTTTTATTTTTGTTCTTTCACTGAAAAATTCTTTTGAGTTAGGCTTCAAATTTTTTTTTTGTGCTCCCTCTGCTCGAGCCGACTTGAGCAGAAGTCTTGTTGGTCGAGCCGGCTCGGATGTCGAGCCGACTCGTTCTTAAGTTGAGCCATAGGGTTTCTTACTACTTTTTCTTCTTCAGCTCTTCACTCCTTCCCTCTGAAACATTCTTTTCGAACATCCCTTCCCCTCCAAATCCTTTGGATCACTGCATTTTGCGAGAATGGCTCCAAGAAAGGTAGTTGGAAAGAGACCGCACCGGGAAATGGACCAACCAATGTAAGAAAGGCGTTCAAAATTTCGAGAAGAGAGCACCTCAAGGATTCTGGCTCAACACATTGAAGAATCTAGCCCTCCTTCTACTCATCAGCAAATTTCCATGGCAATGAGGCCAGTCACAATTGGAAGAAGGATACATTATGATGTGTTATGATATCATATGTGTATGGTTTTGTGTTATGATTACATTATGATGTGTTAAGTCTATATTAGGATGTGTTTTGAGAACACTAAAAGCCTTCATAATTAAAATATTTAGTCATAGTGTAAGTTATCAAGAGGCAAATTCATTTAGGGTTATATGATTAGCCAATTGGTGTCTAGGCAAGTGGTTCTGAGAAGGTAAAGGGCATGAGATTTTTAATTGGTTCCGTTGTCTGACCTGCCCAATTAATTTGGTATCTAAGGAAAGCAACGGGGGGACCCCTCATCTCTTCCACTTATCTGGCCAATTTGGCTATATCTGGATCTTAAATTAAATATGCCAATTGAATTAATATACTACAGTTTGCCTTCATGCTAGGTATAGTTCATATTAACAACTATAGTAGGTTTGTTGTGTAACACAAGGCCTATCCTAGTATTAAATATGAATTATCTTAGTGCAGTTTATGCTTTATAGTATGTTTGGTAGTATTGCTTTGTTATGTAATATAAGGGCAATATTATTCGAACATGTCTATATGAAAATGAAGGGTCTGACTAAACTAAGATATTATAGTTTGTTGTGTAACACAAGACTATAAGTGTCTTAGAGGCAATTCATATGTTGAGAATTGCATGGGTTGCAATTGGAAAGAAATTCCTATCTTTGCACTCATGAGTGTTTGTTGTGTAAGACAAGGCACTTATGAGGAATTGAGATCTCAACCCCATTAAAGAAACCTGGTAAGGTTTCTCGCTTACCATAGGTGAGGGTTATGGTATTCGAATAAAATTGTGGGAGACATAATTAGATATAAAGTCCTTATCTAGTTATGAATGCCATCTTGAGTGGTCTGCTTATACTGTTATATATTAAATGTAGATTTTATTATGGCTTCAAGTTTATCACTACGAGGCATTTTAGATACCAATAAGTTAATCGGTCCCAATTATGTGGACTGGTTGAGGAACCTGAGAATAGTATTAACTCAGGAGAAGCTTTCTTATATTCTTAATTCTCTGAATCCAGAGCTGATCAGAGAGGATGCTTTTGAGGAGGAAAGGGCCATACATAAAATGTGAGTAAATGATAGCATGACTATCAGGTGCATCATGTTGGTCTCAATGAGCACTGAGTTTCAGAGGTAACATGAAGAGATAGAACCTTAGTCCATTTTGCTTAATCTTAAGGAACTTTATGGAGAGCAAAGTAGGGCTGCTCGGTACAAGATATTGAAGCAGTTATTCCATGCACGCATGAGTGAGGGTTCATCAATTCAAGCCCATGTTTTGAAAATGATTGACTTAATCACCCGATTAGGTTAATTAGGATTTGTATTGGATGGTGAACTCAACCAAGACTTAATCCTGCAGTCACTCACAGATTTCTTCTCTCAGTTTGTTTTAAATAATCATATGAACATACTGAATATTTCTTTGCCTGAGCTGCTTAATATGCTTAAGATAGCATAGAGCAATTCTAAGGGAGATAGTGCTTATCTTCTTCTTGTTGATGGAAAGAAGAAACAAGTAATGAAGAAGGGTTTGAAAAGGAAATTCAACCCTAAAAGGAACATCCAGAATAAGAAGAAAGCAAAGAAGACTATTAATGATGGGCCTGTTTTCACTACAGCAAGCAGGGGCATTGGAAGAAAAATTGCAAGACATATCTTGCAAGTGTGAAGCAAGATGTTGGAGGAGCATCTAAAGGTTTGTACATGATACAATCAAATTTATCATTGAGTGCTTCTATTCCTAATTCATGGGTATTGGATACCGCATGTGGGTCTCATATTTGTAAGTCATTGCAGGAACTCTACAGAATTAGAATTTTGAAGAAAGGTGACTTCGAGCTATATGGTGCAAGTGGTGAAGCCATGTACGCTGAAGCTATGGGCACCTATCTTCTATTATTACCTTCAGGTAATGTATTAAAGTTAAAAGATTGTTACTATGTTTCAAATGTTGTAAGAGACATTATTTCTATACCCTTGTTATTACAACAAGGATTTGAAATAAGTGTAAAGAGCAGTGGCTACTCTATTCTTTATTCTAATAAATATTTGGTCATGGTTATTTTATTAATGGTCTTTTAACTTTAGAACTCAATGATAAAATATTACTTGTTGATGACAAGAAAAGAAAGAGAGATAATGTCAATGTCACATTTCTTTGGCATTGTTGATTAGGTCATATAAGTGAGTCAAGGATAAACAAGTTAGTCAAAGATAATTACTTTGATCCTTATGATTTTCAATCATTAGGAACTTGTGAGTCTTGCCTGATAGGTAAAATGACCAAGTCTCCATTCACTAGACATGGAGACAAGGCAACTGAATTATTAGGTCTTGTACATACTGATATATATGAACCTATGACAACTCAGGCCAGAGATGGATACTCTTATTTCATTATGTTTATTGATACTTATCTAGGTTTGGACATGTGTATCTGATGAAACACAAGTCCGAAGCCTTTGATAAATTTAAAGAGTATCAAAGTATGGTTGAGAAACAAATTGGACATAATATTAAAATTCTTCATTCTGATCGAGGAGAACACTTGTCTAGTGAGTTTCTAAACCATCTCAAGGACAAAGGCATAATCTCTTAATGGACTCCTCCTTATACATCCTAATTAAATGGTGTGGCAGAAAGGAGAAATCGAACCTTGTTAGACATGGTGAGGTCCATGATGAGTTTCACAAATCTTTCTATTTTCTTCTAGGGATATGCCTTGGAAACTACTACTTATATTTTGAATAGAGTACCATCAAAGTCAGTGACTAGCATTCCATATGAGGTATGGAATTGCAAAAGATCAATTCTTAAATACATAAAGATTTGGAGTTGCTATGCTTATGTCAAGAATAATTTTGGACATAAGTTAAGTGCTAGGGCTAACAAATATAGCTTTGTTGGTTATCCCAAAGAGAGTATTGGATACCTTTTTTATCATACTACTAAATAAAAGGTATTTGTCAATAGACATGCTACATTATTGGAGCAATAATTTATCCAAGAAAGAAGTAGTGGAACAATACTTGAACTTAGTAAAGTTCAAAACCAACAACCAATTCCTGAAGAGTCCTCAAATGAAATTCCTCAACCAAAGGTTTTTGTTGATTAGGAATAGCCACAACACACACCTCCTCTCTGAAAGTCAAAGAGGGTGTAGGGTGCACCTCTCAAATATGGCTTTGTCATTGGGAATGATAATGAGGCCAGTATCATTCAGGATGATGATCCTGTGACTTATATGGAAGCTATTGAGAGTAGAGACTTCGATAAATGGCTAAATGCCATGAAATCTAAAATGGACTCCATGTATTCCAACCAGGTTTGGACATTGGTAGATCCACTTGAAGGAGTTAACCCAATAGGGGTAAATGGGTCTTCAAGAAGAAGATTAGAGCAGATGGCCAAGTAGATACCTACAAGGCCAGGCTAGTGGCAAAAGGTTTCAGACAAAGGCATGGTATTGACTATGATGAAATTTTTTACTAGTAGCAATGCTCAAGTCCATCAAGATTTTGCTTGCAATAGCATCATACTATGATTATGAAATTTGACAGATGAATGTAAAAACTACTTTCCTCAATTTATATCTTGAGGAAGAAGTCTATATATCACAACCAGAAGGGTTTGTCTCAAGTGAGAGACCAAACCAAGTATGCGAACTTAAAAAATCTATATATGGATTAAAGCAAGCATCGAGGAGTTGGAACATCCATTTTGATGAAGCAATCAGAGAGTTTGGTTTCATTAAAAATATGGATAAACTTTGTATGTATAAAAAGATAAATAGGAGTGCAATAATCTTTTTGGTTCTATATGTCGATGACATGCTTATCATTGGGAATGATATCCTAATTTACAATCGGTCAAAACATGGCTATCATCAAAGTTTTCCATGAAGGATCTAGGAGAGGCATCCTATATATTAGGGATAAAGATTTATAGAGATAGATCTAAGAGGATGCTAGGCTTATCCCAATCCAGGTACATTGACTTAGTATTGAAGAGATTTAACATGGATGGAAGTAAGAGGGGTTACTTATCAATGAGTCAAGGCATACATCTCTCCAAGAAAATGTCTCCTAAGACATCGAAAGAAAGAGAAAGAATGGCTATGATTCCTTATGCTTCGGCTATAGGATCGATTATGTATGCCATGTTATATACCAAGCTTGATGTTGCTTATGCCTTGGGCATAGTAAGTTGGTTCCAAGCAGATCTAGGAGAGGATCATTGGAAAGCTATGAAAAATATTTTTAAGTACCTGAGAAGAACTAAGTATATTTTTCTCCTATATGGTAGATCAGAATTGAAACTAGAAGGATATACAAATTCTAGTTTTCAATCAGATCTAGATGATAGCAAATCCATATCAAGATATGTCTTCACCTTATATGGTGGTGCAGTGAGTTGGAAGAGTATAAAGCAATCGACTGTAGCTGACTCAGTCACTGAGACAGAATACATAGCTGCAAGCGAAGCTATGAAGGAAGCTGTCTGGATGAAGAAATTCATCATGGAATTGGACGTGGTTCCTGAAATACAACAACTAGTACTACTATATTGTGATAACACTGGAGCTGTTGTACAAGCTAAGGAACCAAGGTCTCATCATAAGTCCAAGCACATCCTAAGACGTTTCCACCTCGTTCGGGAAATCATAGGAAGACAAGATGTTGTCATTGAATAAGTTGATATAAAGAACAATATAGCAGACCCATTCACTAAAGTACTATCTCAGCAGTAATTTGATTGCCACTTAGATTGTATGGGTATAAAATTCAAGGGGATTAGCTTTAGTGCAAGTGGGAGATTTAAAGAAAAGTATCCTAAAAGCCAATCTTTGTAAGGATATTTTTGTAATCTTCCAACTTTTGTATGACATTATTGTATTAATAAAAGGTATTTTGTTTCATCATATTGTTGTGTCTTATTTAAAGATTATGATGAATCCCATAGGTTAGGGCAAAGAAATTAGAGTTATGATGGAGATCATAATAGTAAGACCTATGTTCCTATAAATCCTAATCTAAAATGTTCCTAGTCATTAGATTATTGATTCGGGGGTCGATGCTTCCGGAAAGACTAGCTTATCCTATGTATGCTCGATAGAGAGGGTGATTGGTCTCACAGCCACTTGTGTAAGAGACACTAATACAAGGATAAGGGTGCTCATTAGGATATGAGTTCACTGAACTGATCCACACTAAGAATATCTTATGAAAGTCTTACTACTTGTCAAGAGATAATTCTCATAGTGGGATTTGTGCAAGTGATCTTTAGACCTGAGATCACCATGGTTCCTTATGCACACTAAGCTATGTTTTGGTTCATACTCATTCATGACATTGAGTCATGTCCGGGATGTTCTCGGATATAGTGGAAGGTATATGAAGGGTGTGAGTGGATCAACAAGGAATCGATCATTCCTATTAAGAGAAAATGTTATCCTAAGTAATCTCTTCGATTGCTGACTTAGGGAGTCTTTGATCAAAGCAGGATGAGATTAGAAGTGTTTTCTAATTAGTCATTAGCAGAGTCTTCATTATTGAATTGAAATTCGAAATGACTAAGTGCTAGGGTTTGACAATTATCCATACCCATCACTTATTCGGGATAAAGGAAGATCGAAAGATTGAGTTGCATGGTAACTTTTCTAATGCGGGACAGGATCGGGGTAGGATCGTCGGCGAGCTGAGAAGTCATCGAGATTAGGGTTTTTTTTTTGTATTTTTTTATAAGGGAGTGGTGAAGAAAATAATGGGGATGAAAGGACAGGGATCTGGATCTCATGAACTTTGAGACTCATACTCACGGAGAGATCTCTCACCTCTAGGGCATCTCACCCACCTCACTAATGGAGCCATTAGGGTGAATCTCAAAAGACATGAGGGTGGTAAGAAAGATGGATCAAGGAAGGGGATAACTAGACATGACCTCACATCATGTCCTGGGGTTGGGCCTCACACCCTCTCCTCACGGAGCAAAAGAAGAGTCATTCTTCTTTGAAAAAACTTTCATTCATCACTAACTTCCTTTTACAAAGAGATTAGGGGCCTATTTATAACCTTCTAAGCCCCATTTGAAATTTCAAGTTTTACATGAAAAGAGGGGGAAATGTAGTTACAAATTTGAATTTCAAATCTCATGAAAAGGGATGGCAAAATGCATGGGTGCCAAGTGTCTCCTTGTGGTTGCCAAGTGTCCAAATCTGAAAATCTGCATGCATGGGTGCCACATGGTATTCATGTGGGCATTCTTGTGTTATCATGTGTTGGGCACCACTTGGCATTCATGTGGGCATTCATGTGTCATCATGTGTTGGGCGCCACTTGGCATTTATGTGGGGACCTTCTTATGTGGAGGATGAAATGATCTTCAAATCTAAATTTATTTGCATCGAACTGCATTGTGATTCATACTGCTTCGGGAACCGTGTTGCTCCGGGATTCGTGCAGGTCAATGTCCCCATCATTTTTTTAAGGTGGGGAGAACTCGACTCCGTCAAGTCAAGATCAGCGAGGGCTTTGATGAACCAAATCCAAAGGCTATACTCTTAGATATGTGCAGCTTTGAAATCCATGTGGCTTTGAAATTGTGCAGCTTTGAAAACTGTCCTAATTTTTTTTCTCTTTTTTTTTTTTTTTATTTTCTCAGCTCTGCTCTAAGATCCATGCATCTTTGAAAGCCATGCAGCTCTGAGATCTATGTGGCTTGGAGATCCATGCTTCAATATTTTTGGGACTGCTTTGAGATCCTTGCAACCTTGCTGAGAACCGTGCAGGATGTGAAGTCGGCAACAGGGGCAAGGGAGGCTCGCAGAGGGCAGTCCGGCGAGTGTTTGCCAGTGGTGGCGCTGGGGTGGAGACAGTGGCTTGGACGACGGTGGTCATCGGATCTTCTGGACGGGGGAAGGCAGAGGCTCAGGCAGCTATGGAGAATCCGATCTGAGGAGCTTCTGCCATAGAGGAAGAAGACAGTCATGAGCTTGACTAGCATAGGGTGGAGGGGATGGCTTTTGGAGAGCAATCCGATGAGCGATGGGATCGGCGACCGGACGATGTATGAAGGAGCTTTGCAGGAGATCACAGCGATTGTGACAGCAGGGGCGTTAGCGGACCTGCGGCACAAGGGGCTTGCGGGGAGGCTTCGGACTGGATCTCCATCGGTGTTCTTGAAGGAGACGTCACCGGAGAAGGGGCGACGCGGAGATCTGGATTGGAGGATGAAGTTGCTTTCGTTCGGTTGCAGGCTACAGAGACGGTCGGCTTCTTCATGCCTTTGGTGGTCGGCTTGCTTGGGAAAATGGTCGATGGAGTGGCTAAGGATGGTCTCGATTGGAGGAGTCCATGATAGGCGGCGTCGCTGAGTCTTCTCGGGTCTCCGATCGGTGGGAAGCTTTAGGGATGGGGAACGGGACAGGGTGTTCTGGGTTTTCAATTTTAGGAAGAGATGACAGGAATAAGTCCAGAATAGATGAGGAATAAGGTTAGGATAGCGGGAATAATAAGAATAGGGGGAATAAATAAGGAGAGAGAATAAGAGGGAAAGATATAGAATACCCTAATCAACCTGTGGCTCTGATACCAAAATTGATGTGGGACGGGATCAGGGTAGGATCGTCGGTGAGTTGAGAAGTCATCGAGATTAGGGTATATTTTTTTTTGTATTTTTTTGTAAGGGAGTGGTGAAGGAAATAATGGGGATGAAAAGACAGGGATCTGGATCTCATAGACTTTGAGACTTATACTCACGGAGAGATCTCTTACCTCTAGGGCATCTCACCCACCTCACTAATGGAGCCATTAGGGTGAATCTCAAAAGACATGAGGGTGGTAAGGAAGATAGAATCAAGGAAGGGGATAGACATGACCTCACATCATGTCCTGAGGTTGGGCCTCACACCCTCTTCTCACGGAGCAAAAGAAGAGTTATTCTTCTTTAAAAAAACTTTCATTCATCACTAACTTCCTTTTACAAAGAGATTAGGGGCCTATTTATAACCTTCTAAGCCCCATTTGAAATTTCAAATTTTATATGAAAAGAGGGAGAAATGTAGTTACAAATTTGAATTTCAAATCTCATGAAAAGGGGTGGCAAAATGCATGGGTGCCAAGTGTCTCCTTGTGGTTACCAAGTGTCCAAATCTGAAAATCTGCATGCATGGGTGCCACTTGGCATTCATGTGGGCATTCTTGTATCATCATGTGTTGGGCGCCACTTGGCATTTATGTGGGCATTCATGTGTCATCATGTATTGGGCACCACTTGGCATTCATGTGGGGACCTTATGTGGAGGATGAAATGATCTTCAAATCTAAATTATGATTCATGCTGCTTCGAGATCCGTGTTGCTTCAGGATTCGTGTAGGTTGATGTTCCTATCATTTCCACTAAAGGGTATGTTGGTACTTTCTACCAAATTTTCTCATCTTCTAGGTAGGCATAACACATTGCTCGATGTCAATCATGTCTTGTAGGTTTTCATAAATCAAATTAGATGAATTCATGAGTCAATTTGGAAATTAGTTCGAATTGGCAAGTTGGGTCAGCCTTATTTGACCTAATTAGGTCAATCGATTTTGATTGAATCGAAATAGCTTGGACCTGGACCTACTGCTAGGTAGATGTGGAATCCAAATGGTCACATACTAGGAAGTTAATTGGTATTTTATTAGGGTCATGGGATCCTAATTGGTTAGCTAGATTACATACTAGCATTTGTAGGCTAACCTAACTCCTAACCCAATTGAATTGGGTATATAAGGTTGCTTAATGGGCTAACCAATTTAAGGAAATCCTAGATTGGGTTGAGTCCAAAGTGGGGCAGCAATTATCTAGTTTTATCTAGATTTATTCAGCCTTTATCTTGTTTATTTGAAGAGTCCTAAGTTGGAGGGACTTTTAGTGCCAAATGACTTATGCATGAGATTAATTGGCACGCAGAAGGACCTAGAGTCTTTCTACTTATGGGAATTGTTTTCCACGTGAAACAAGGTATCCCTGGTGCGGGCACCAGAATCAGAAAGATACTCCAACCAATTCAAGCCCATTCCGAATCTTTATGGTTGGACTAGAGAATCCGGTAACCTTTCTTTATTTTGAGTCCAAAAGAATCATGTAAGTCGAGTCCATGTTGGGTCCTGTAATCTTTCTTTTGAGTCCAAAATAATCATGTAAGTCGAGTCCATGTCGGGTCTAGTCTTAGTCCAATCCAAATGGGTCAACTAGCATCAAGCCTAAAGAAGACTCACAATGTATACCCCAAATCAAGACCAAAGCCAACTCAATTGGGGACCACATGCCACATCACTTGCGCCACCTCAACTTGGGACCACATGCCACGTCAAGAGGGGACCACATGCCACCTCACATGCCACCTCACCACAAGAGGGCGCCATCCCAAGTTCAAATTCAAGGAAGTTGGCCAAGGAGGATTTCAAGCAAGAAAATCAGCCCTCTCCCCTTATATTACTCCACTTGTTTGGGGATTTGAAATTTCAAAATTTGTGAGGCTTTATTTAAAGCCTTGGACGCCCTTTGTAAAGAGCTATTGATGAAGGAATACAAATTTTCAGAAATTTTCTATGTGTTTCTATGTGCCTATGTGGATCTTTGTGCCTAAGTGAACCTCTTCCTCTCCTCCATCATTTCTTCTCCCTAATCCTTCTCTTTTACTCTTCATCTTCCAAGCAATCCTCTTCCTTCAAGGCGAATTAAGGACATCCTCACAAGAAGAAGATCAACACCAACACAAGCTTGCACCATGGCGCCAAGGATCATTTCAAACAAACTCTCCTTTGAGTTCCATCAATCTTCTCATTTCTAATTAAGCTTCTAATCATCTTGCTTTCTTTGTTACAGGGTTCTCTAGGTTCCAGATCCAGGAGGAAGGATTACTTGCTATAAACCAGAAAGTTAGATGGCCCATCTTATGTGGTATGATCTTTCATTTGAGAACCTTAAGAGCGAATTCCTTGTGCTTGAGATTTTAATGCTTGAACTCCTAGTCTTTTAAGATCGGGATCATTAAATAGGGCTAGCTTGACTTGTGTGCGAATTCTAATCTTGTCCTATTTCTTTAATATTTTGATAGTCCTCCTAGCTGGGTTTAAGTATAAGCATTTAGGGTTTTTTATTTAGATCTCCTTGATCTTATATGTTGAATCACTCATACGCAAGTAGGAATTGCTAGTTAAATTTTGGTTAATCTCCTTTAGAGTTAAATGATTGCATCCTCATCATGCATACCACACCAATCCCTTTGCCTTATCACATGTCAAATTATATTGGCTTATTATCAGTTGAAAGGTGGAATGGGTGGTGAGGAGTATTGGCGTGCAAAGTAAAGGGTTGCATCCCTTCATGGTTGCCGCAATATTTCAAACCAAGAATCCTTCTTCATGAAGGGACTTGATCTCTTTGATAAGTCACTTGGTTCCCACACCATCTAAGAGTCCTATCAGCCGGTTACATGCCACATGGCATGAGAACAAAAAGCCAAGATTATCCAGAGGACTCGAATAAGGCTTTTGGTGCATGAAGGGTCTTGACTTTTCAACACAAGACTCCTTCTTCATGAAGGGTCTTATATGATCCATATTTGATAGATCAAAGGCTGATGAAGAGCCATATTTGGCACCCCCCATGTCCTATTTAAAGCCCTCGGTATTTAAGCTAAAGGTATCATAATTATCCTTTCTTTCTTATAATCTACCAATTTATCCTCCTTGTCTCTTCCTTCCCTTGTTAGGACATAGGTCTTTCTTTAAGACAAGTCCACCATTCTAAGACAAGGGCTTAGGATGAGAATTAAGAAGTGATAAAGAGAGTAAAGAAAGGTTTAGGAGAGAGCTTAGAGTGTTCTACTAGAGAGCAAGGGTCTGAGCAAGGAAGGAGAGGCTACCAAAGGAAGAAAGGCCATCAGAAGAGTCCCAGTGGATTAAGAAACCTACAAAGGAGTGGTTCCTAGGTTCAATTCCTGTGTGGATCACCTCTAGAGGGCATGCACTTGTGTGCCAAGTGGAAAGAAGAAGGAATTAGCGTTCTAGGTATTTTTGCCATCCTTGTTTGAATGACTTGTTAATTGTAATGAATAAGTGATCTTGGGATTAGGGTTTCTAATTGTTGGAGTTTCAAAATGAAATTTTTTTGAAATCCATTCTTTCGCTGTGCCATCGAAATCCAATAGAAGAGGGTATTGATTTTGATGAAACCTTTGCTCTAGTTGCTAAATTAGAAGTAATTAGATAATTACTGGCTTTTGCTTGCTTTATGGATTTTAAATTATTTTAAATGGATGTCAAAAGTGTATTTTTAAATGGTTTTATTGAAGAAGTGTATGTTGAATAGGCCCCTAGTTTTGAAAATCATGAATATCCTAGCCATGTTTTTAAACTTCACAAGGCTTTATATGTTTTAAAACAAGCTCCAAGAGCTTGGTATGATAGATTAAGTAAATTTCTACTTGAAAATGATTTTTCTAGAGGCAATATAGATACTACACTATTTTTGAAAAGAAAAAATGATGATCTTTTAGTAGTACAAGTTTATGTTGATGATATCATTTTTGGTGCTATTAATGAAATATTTTGTCAAGAGTTTGCCAAGCTTATGCAAAAAGAGTTTTGATGTGGGATGATTATGCATGCAAAGTATTTTCTCATGATTAAGCATGAAGTTAAGGTTTTAGATCTTGAATTTCAAGCCAAGATTCAAAGTATAGAATTCTATGAAAATTCTGGAAGTCATGCATGTAGAAATAAATCCTAAAGTAATAGATAAGCAGGATCGTCAAGGTTGAGAAACCCTGGTCAGGCTAGCTTTCCTACAATACAACTACTGATGAATCAAGAGGGTGTACCTGGCAATGGTTGAAGTGCCTGCTAAAGATCGTTCCATGAAGAGATCGCTCACGCTTCGGGATGCGGCCTGGAAGAACAAGCTTCTAACTCTATGGATTCGTGGCTTTCTGCTCGGTGATCCGATAGCTGATCAGAAGGTATCCTCGAACTCATGGGAACTGAGGGACATACAAATTACCATCTGGGGTTAGAAAACTAAGAGTATGAAGACTAAATAATTGAAAGAAGTGAAAAGAAAGGCTCTTGGATGATGGCGGCCAAGGGTTGGAAGGAAGGGGAGGCTAGGGTTTTGATGTTGTAGATGGAGGCAGGATGCAGGAACAAGAAGAACTCGCACACAGCTCGCACACAGCACGTACATAGCAAGGGCACACAACAAAGAGAGAAAACTTAAATTTAATTCATCAATATTCTCCAATTACATGAGGGGAAGCCTTTATATAGGCTTACAAACTTGGGGCTTAAGAAAGGGTATACAAGTAATCTCATAGTAAACCCTAACCTATACAAACTCTCCCTCAGGTTCTCTCCACTTTTGATTGAGCCTCTCTCTCTCCCTCTCCTTCTCTTGGTCAGCCAAAGGGTGATGACCCTAAGGGTGGCCAACCAAGGGGTGGTAACCCTAAGGGTTGGTGCTTTCTTGGTTGCTCTTGGGCCCTGGGAGGCCCACTTCAATGCTGGGCAGGCTTCAAGGCTTCTTCAGCTGTTCTCATCTCTGACGGGCTGGATCACATGTCCTCCAGGTCTCCCTTGATAGCTTCATGCTCCTAAATGGCTTAACTGGGTGGATGACTGGAGTGTTATGCTGACAGGCTTCAAAATGATTTGAGTCTTCTTCTTTTTACAGGACTAGATTGGACTCAATATACTAGACTCACACTTACATAATTTAACTTCAAAATTTACATGACTCAATACTTGACCTGACTTAACTGACTTGACATAATCCAAAAATTGATCTCAAATCCTAATAGTATGGATCAAAATCCAAATACATACTCAAATATTGAAAGGCCCAAAACAGGACTCAAGGCCATACAAAGACTCATATGGACTAACCCACAAAACTCAAATGAACTTACTTAAATTAACTAAACCCTATTTACAAATTGGATTCAAATCCTAAACTTTAATTTGATAACCATAGAGGATTGAGATGCTTCTACCAAAGTCTGGGACCTCTGATGTCCCCATCAAGTTCGAGATGAGCATTATGGGAGAGCTAAACTTCTTCCTCGGACTCCAAATCAAGCAAAATAAAGAAGGGATCTTCATCAACCAAGCTAAATACACAAAAGAAATCTTAAAGAAGTTTGGGATGGAGACAACTAAGCCATTAGGTACACTTATGAGCCCTTCTTGCAAACTTGACAAAGATGAATCAGGTAAAAATGTTAATAAAAAATTATATAGAGGTATCATTGGTTCATTATTATACTTAACTGCAAGTAGGCCTGTTGACTCCACTAATTGATTTTGATGATAAGCAAAATAGTTAAGTATAATTTGAGGACTAATGATTTGCTTTAAGTATGTTTTTATTGAAAGGATGCTCACAAAATTTGAAGAAGCCCAATTATGTTGAAGAACCAAGTTTGAATGGAATGATTGCACAAAACAAGACTTGGACACTCAAAGAGTTGGTTGAATGGATGACCAAGGCAAATGAAAACATGTTCCAGCATAATTTCAACAAATTCTGTACCTTTTTGATGATGTGTCAACTCAAGGTGTTGACACATGACATGATGTGTCGATACATGAAGATGGTGTGTCAACTCAGACCGGTAGACAGCAAAATTTTAAATGGCACAAATGATGTGTCGATATATGGACCTTATGTGTCGACTCAAGGTGTCAACATATGGATCAACACATCGTCTAAGAATTTCAAGCCACAGAACTTGCAGAAGTTAAAGGAACAATTGATGTGTCGACACACGGATCTATTGTGTCGACTTAATGTGACGACTTAACTGAGAATGTATCGACTCAGCTGATTTTTCCAAAGAATCTAAATGGAACATTTTGAACTTGTGTCAACTCAAGAAGAACATGTGTCGACCCAATGTGTTGATACATGAAGAGGAAGTGTCGACACATGGAGTTCTAACAACAGTAACGACTAGTTTTTTCAAGCACAGAACTCTCCCAAATGCCCTCCAACGACTAGTTTTTCAAGTATAATGGCTAGATTTCAGTTTTAGGGGCTTAGGAAGGTATATAAAGGCTCCAAATCAAATCAAGACAACAACTAATTCATAAATATTGAATATCCAAAAGAGTTTAAAGAGAAAAGAAGAGAGAAGAGCCTTAACCCCTATTCATTCAAAGCTCAACCACTCTCAAGCCAAGAGAAGCCTTCCAAGCATTCAAAGCTATCAAGTGCATTGAAGATCATTCAATCTTGGGCATTCAAAAGGCATCAACAAGAGCAAAGCAACACAACTTCGAGCTACATCGACTTATTTGCTTTTTAATTGAAAGCTTACACTGGTTCTTTATTTCTCCATCTTTTATCTTGTAAAGGTTGTTGGTAAGCCTTGAAAGCCAATTAGGTTGGTGGTTAGCCTGCAAAACCACTAAGATTCTTGGTTAGCCTAGAAAACCAAGGGAGGTTTTTGGTTAGTCTTGTGAAAATCAATTAGGTTCTTGGTTAGCCCGTAAAACCAAGTGAAGTTGTGACTTGTGAGCCTTGTAAAAACAAGTCGGGTTTTGATTAGTAAGCCCGAAAAACTAATCAAATGTAATCATTGGATTATAGTGAATTTCTAAGGGGATCTTGGGGAGTGGATGTAGGTGCATTGTTGGCACCGAACCACTATAGATTGTTGTGTTTGTGATTGTTTGTTCTCTCTCTCCTTGCTCTTAACTTTATTGCTTATTGCTTATAATTTTCGCTGCACCTTTACATTAGATAGAGCATTGCACTTTAATTTTAGTACCTTATTGAATTGAATTACATATCTTGTCTTGTGAAGTTTGCTACTTGTTTTATCAAGCTTAGCTTTAAATTTTTTTTAGAGACCCAATTCACCCCCCTTTTGGGTTGCTCTCTAGGCAACAAGTGGTATCAGAGCCTTGTTCTTAGTATATAGGCTTTACCGCCTTGAGTAAAGATCTATGGCAACCCCTATTGGTACTAGTATAGTTGAGGGACAAGCCTTAAACAGACCTCCATATTTCAATGGTGCAAATTATACTTATTGGAAAACTAGGATGAGAATTTATATGCATTCTATAGATTACAATTTATGGAAAGTAGTTGATAAAGGTCCTCATGTTCCTTCGGTGGTGGTTAATGGTGTTTCCATCCCAAAACTTGAAGAGGATTGGGATAAAAATGATATTAAACAATCCGAGATCAATGCTAAGGCAATGAATCTCTTGTATTATGCATTAGATCCTAGTGAGTTCAATAGGATATCTACATGCACGTCCGCCAAAGAAATATGGAACACACTTGAAGTTACCCACGAGGGTACCGATCAAGTGAAGAACACTAAGGTCAATATGTTAGTGCACACATATGAGATGTTTCGGATGGAACCAAATGAATCTATTACTGATATGTATACTCGTTTTACAAATATTATAAATGCTATGAGGAGTCTTGGCAAAGTCATATCTAATACTGATATTGTGAATAAAATTTTTAGGTCACTACCGACATCATGGGATCCAAAGGTGACCGCAATTCAAGAGACAAAAGATGTAGACAAGCTTTCACTTGAGCAGCTAGTAGGATCGTTCATGACCTATGAGCTCAACTTGAAACAGAAATCAATGGACTTGGATAAAAAGAAGAAGGGGATAGCTTTTAAATCAAGTGTTCAAGAAGAATCCTCGATTGATGAGTCCGATGATGATGAAGAAGTAGAAGACGAAGAAGCCATTCTTGCCCGAAAATTTAGAAGATTTATGAAGAGAAGGAAGTTTCCC
The DNA here is from genome assembly GCA_021397845.1 of Areca catechu. Lineage (NCBI taxonomy): Eukaryota > Viridiplantae > Streptophyta > Magnoliopsida > Arecales > Arecaceae > Areca > Areca catechu. Next base: position 75,535,641 of record CM038043.1, on the reverse strand, counting down.
TACAAGAAGAAATTTCAATCCAAGAAAAAGGGAAAGGAAAAAGAAAAAGAGAAAGAAAAGGAAAAAGAGAAGGAGGTACCAATATGCTTTGAGTGCAAGAAGCCATGACACCATAAATTTGATTTTTCTCTTCTCAAGAAATCAAGAAAGAAACTAAGGAAGAAAGTAATGATGGCCACGTGGAGTGATAGTGAAGACTCCAGTACAGAAGAAGAGCAGACTGAAATTGCAAATCTCTGCTTCATGGCATATCAGGATAACGAAGAGGTATGTTTCGACTTTGAAGTTGATTTTACTTTTGATGAGCTTAGAAGTGCTTTTGAAGAATTAATGCATGATTATAAGTTAGTATCATCTGAAAATAAGAAATTAAAAAGGCACGCTAATAGTTTTTCATTAGAAAACAATTCTTTACTTAATGATGTTAGTTCTTTGAAAATTAAGCTAGATATTTTGGAAAAAAAGAATAATGCTTTAGCTATGGAAAATGAAGTTCTAAAAAGACCTAAACATGTTGTTTCTAACAATGACCTTTTAAAGAAAAATAAGGATTTAGAACTTGAAAATAAAAAATACAAAAATGAACTAGAGAAAATCAAACCTTTTGTTAATAAGTTCACCTTTAGTTCAGAAAAGCTAAATTTACTTTTGAATAATTAAAGAGCAGTTTTTAACAAGGCAGGTTTAGGATATAAACCTCAAAAGCAATAAAAGTATTTTAGAAACTTTTTTGTACCTGCATCATTTAGTTTCACTTGTTTTACTTGCAAAAAATTAGGTCATAAATCATATCAATGCAGTTTTAGAAAAATCATGTTTGTTGGTAAAATATGGGTTCCAAAAGGAACCATTTTGAATGCTAACCCGAAAGGACCCGAGTTAGCTTGGGTACCTAAAAACAAAGCTTGATCTTATTATAGGTGTGTCTTGCAACCAAGGAAAACAAACAAATTTGGTATCTTGATAGTGGTTGCTCAAGGCACATGACTGGAGATGTGAAGCAATTCACTTCTCTTGAAGCTTTGAATGGAGGGAGTGTGACCTTTGGTGATAATGGTAAAGATAAAATCATTGGAATTGGTAAGGTTCACATAACTCCTTCTAATAGTATTGGTAATGTACTCCTAGTAGATGGTTTAAAGCATAATCTCTTAAGTATTAGCCAGTTTTGCGATAAAAGTTTTCAAGTAGTTTTCAAATAATCATATTGCATGATTTCTAGTCCAGATTTAAATGGAGTACAATTCATTGAAAAAAGGCATGGAAATATCTATCTTGTAGATCTTGATGATCTATCTTTACCTAATGGAGAATGCCTTGTTGCAATGAATTCTACCAAAGAAGAGACTAATTGTTATGGCATAGAAGGTAGGGCATGCTAGTATGTACCTTATTTCAAAACTTTACAAAAAGAATTTAGTTAGAGATTTACCTGAAATCAGTTTTGAAAAAGATAAAATTTGCCAAGCATGTCAACTTGGAAAATAAGTCAAAACTTCTTTTAAACCAAAAGGATCTGTAACTACTAGTAGACCACTTGAACTACTCCATATGGATCTCTTTGGACCAACTAGAATATCAAATCTAGGAGGCAAGAGATATGGATTAGTTATTGTGGATGATTTTTTGAGATTTACTTGGATTTTCTTTTTAGCACAAAAGGATGAATCTTTTTCTGTATTCATAAAGTTTTATAGAAAAGTTTCAAACGAAAAAGGTGTTTCAGTCGTTTGTATTCATAGTGATCATGGAACCGAATTTGAAAATCAAGATTTCAAAAATTTTGTAATGAAAAAGGCATAGAATACAATTTCTCTATACCTAGGACACCTCAGCAGAATGGGATAGTATAAAGAAAAAATCGTACTTTAGAAGAAATGGCACACACTATGCTTTGTGAAAATAATTTGCCAAGGTATTTTTGGGCTGAAGCTATAAATACAGCCTGTTATGTTTTGAATCGAGTTTTGATACGCCCTATTTTAAAGAAAACTCCATATGAGCTTTAGAACCAAAGAAAACCAACTTTGAAATATTTTTGAGTTTTTGGTTGTAAGTGTTTTATTTTGAACAATGGAAAAGATCATCTAGAGAAGTTCGATGCCAAGTCTGATGAAAGTATCTTCTTAGGATACTCTATATCAAGCAGGGCATATAGAGTATTTAACAAACGGACTTTAGTTGTAAAAGAGTCAATACATGTTGTATTTGAAGAATGTTCTAACAAGTCCTTGAGAAAAGAGGATACATTTGATGAATGTGCAGGTGCTGACAAACTTCAGAAGCTGACTTTGGATGATCAAGCTCAACCAAATGAAGAGAATTAGGACAAAGGTGAGAAAGAAGATGACACTCCAGTGCATCATGATCTACCTAAGGAGTGGAGGTATGCTCATGGACACCCTAAGGAATTAATCTTAGGTGATCTATCTAAAGGGATAAGAACTAGAGCTTCTATTAGAAATGAATGTGATTACATAGCTTTTGTATCTCAAGTAGAACCTAAATGTTTTGAAAAAGCTGAAAAAGACTCTAATTAGTCAATGCTATGCAAGAAGAACTAATACATTTTGACAGAAATAATGTTTGGATACTTGTAGAAAGACCATCTAATGTTTCTATTATTGGCACTAAATGGGTATTTAGGAATAAATTAGATGAAAATGGTTTTGTCTTTAGAAATAAAGCTAGGCTAGTTGCTAAAGGCTACAATCAGGAGGAAGGGATTGACTTTGATAAAACTTTTGCTCCTGTTGCTAGACTTGAAGCAATTAGACTATTGTTAGCCTTTGCATATTTCATGAACTTCAAATTATTTCAAATGGATGTTAAGAGTGCTTTCTTAAATGGTTTTATAAATGAAAAGGTTTTTGTTGAACAACCACCTGGATTTGAAAATCATGCACATCCTGATCATGTTTTTAAATTGCACAAAGCACTTTATGGATTAAAGCAAGCACCTAGAGCATGGTATGAAAGGTTAAGCAAATTTCTTATTGAAAATAAATTTTCTAGAGGAAATGTTGACAAAACACTATTTTTGAAAAGGAAAGACAATGATTTATTGGTAGTACAAATATATGTTGATGACATCATTTTCGGTGCTACTAATGAAATTCTTTGTCAAGAGTTTTCTAAGCTTATGCAGGATGAGTTCGAGATGAGCATGATGGGAGAACTCAACTTTCTTCTCGGACTTCAGATCAAGCAAACTTCAGATGGTATCTTCATCAACCAAGCTAAGCACATAAGAGAAATTATTAAAAAGTTTGGGATGGAGACTACTAAGTCAATAGGTACGCCTATGAGCCCCTCATATAAACTAGATAAAGATGAAAATGGTAAATCTGTGGATCAGAAATTATATAGAGGCATGATAGGCTCTTTACTGTATCTTATTACTAGTAGACCAGATATTATGTTCAGTATTGCATGTGTACTAGATATCAGTCTGAACCTAAGGAATCACATCTTATGGCTGTTAAGCACATATTTAGATATCTGTTTGGTACTATTAGTATTGGTTTATGGTATGCTAGAAATTCTTCTGCTGAATTGATTGGATATTCTGATGCAGACTTTGCTGGTTATAGATTAGATATAAAGAGTACTAGTAGAACTTGCCAATTTCTTGGGGTTAACTTAATCTCATGGTTTAGCAAGAAACAAACTTCAGTTGCACTATCCACAGCTGAGGCTGAGTATATTGCAACAGGAAGTTGTTATGCTCAAATCTTGTGGATTAAGCAACAACTTGAAGACTTTGGAATCAAGTTGGCTAGAACTCCTATTAAATGTGATAACACCAGTGCTATTTGCTTGACTAAAAATCCTATTCAACACTCTAGGAGCAAGCACATTGAAATTAGACATCACTTTATTAGAGATCATGTTGAAAACAATGATATTTTTTTTGAATTTATATGTACTGAATTATAATTAGCTGATATTTTAACTAAACCTCTCTTGGAAGATTGATTCTGTATGATTAGAAGAGAGCTCGGAATCATCAATCCCTTTGATTAAATCTTTTCTTTAAATTTGACTCAAATTAGATATATTCAATCTTATTTTTGATGAATCGTGATTAATCATTGATGATTTGACTCCAAATACATGTTGTTTCAATTGATTTTGATCATTCTATGAAATTCTAAATTTTTCAGTTTTTAAGTGGATGTGTCGACACATCATGATTCGACACATAATGTGTCGACACATGCCCGACGGGAAACTGAGATTTTAAGGGTTTCCAAATGATTTTTCCCCCAAAAATCATTCTCCTCTGAGCCGACACCTCGATCCCAGGCATCCATACTGTTCATCCTCTCATTTCTTGGTTTTTAACCATGGATTTCTTGGATTTGAGACCTTGGTAGCCATTTTTGTTGGATTTCCCTCTAGGTTTTAGCTCCTAAACCCTCGAAACTCCCTATTTCCATCAAAAACTTTGCCCAAACCTTGATTATTGATAATGGGTCCTCGCAAGCAAGTTGTTTGCCGACCGTGTCAGTCACAGCATGAAGAAGAGCAGAGAACGAAGGCACGACACGAGTCTAGGGCTCCAGATCCATCAGCACGACAGTTGTTTGCACCCTCTAGTCGGATGAGCTCCAAGACAGTAGTTGGAGGATGCAGAGTGGACTTCTCTTTCTTAGACCAGCAGCATTTTCGGATAGGAGTGTGGATCCAACATGCTGGTTTGGCATCTTTCTGTTTTCTCAACGAGAGATACTATCCCGGGTTGATGTGAGAGTTCTACGGATCACTTGCCCGCGGATCAGATGGCTGGATTCCTCAGGTCAGGGGATGGGATATTCCCATTTCAGCAAAGACTCTGAGTAGGGTATGGGATATACCTATGACTGGATCAGTTATGGATAGTTTGTTGGACAGAGTTAGTGGGCTCTAGTGTATTTTTGAGTCTGATACCTTACTAGAGGGAGCCACTATTCCTGCTTCTAGATTGTCTGCGAAGATGAGACTGCTACATCACATAGTCGCCCGGATCCTTCTGCCAAAGACTGGTCGATTTGACTACATTACCGAGCGAGAGCTGCTCGTGATGGTCTCCCTGATTCAGCGGATGCCGATTTGTCTTCCTGTTCTGATGATCCATCAGATTATTGAGGCGGTGTCTAGTCAGCGGCTCTGTTTGCCATATGGCATGGGTTTGACAATACTATTCAGAGAGTATGGAGTCAGCTTCCAGGATGAGCCATATCGCACCTTGATCCATACCGATGTATATGACATCAGGTCACTACATCGCATGGGTTATCATTTAGTCCGAGGCCAGTGGACATGGAAGACATCAAGACAGGTCGAGGATACAGCTGACATTGATGAGGACACAGTAGAGGAGGAGCAGATTCTTTTTGGTGAGGCTGGACCGAGCGAGACACAGCCTGAGACGGCAGCACAGCCAGCTCAGTTAGATCCTTCTACATCTGCCTAGCCACAGCCACAGCCAGAGCAGACAGAGACTCATGGTATTTCAGATACTCTAGAGGACAGAGTCAGACACATAGAGATCGATGTTTTCATTATGAGGTAGAGTCTAGATGTCTTTATTGTTGAGACGAAAGAGAGCCACATTGGTCTTCATGATGGTATTTCGGCTATTCTCTCAGCACTGTCCAGAGCTTCTACGAGTGCTCCTACTGTAGACACAGTTCCTACTCCTGCTGATGTACCTGCTCCAGCACCAGCTGATGACGTTGTTGATATTGATACTGGTGCTGAGACAACTACTGGAGATGGAGTTGGAGAGACTATTATTGGAGATATTGATGGAGATGAGGTGACTGACTCCGACTGGTTTGATATTGATGATCTTATGTTAGAGCCAGTTGTGGAGGTGATGGATGATGTTGCTGTGAGACCTGTTGATCCATCCTTCTCACCTGCTCCGATACCTGATCCATCCTCTCCTTCTGGATTGCTTGATCACACTTCAATTCCAGTTCCGATTCCTATTCTTAGTCCTGTTGTTGACCTACCTGTTATTGATTTACCTACTATTGATTCTCCTGACATTCATACACCTATCATTTAGACACCCACACTTGATACATCTATTGTACATACACCGACACTTTCTACAGCTGATATTATTGTTCTTGATAAACCAAGGGAGGTTTTTGGTTAGCCTTGTGAAAGCCAATTAGGTTGGTGGTTAGCCCATAAAACCAAGTGAGGTTATGACTTGTGAGCCTTGTAAAAACAAGTCGGGTTTTGACTAGTGAGCCCGAAAAACTAATCGGTTGTAATCATTGGATTATAGTGAATTTTCAAGGAGATCTTGGGGAGTGGATGTAGGTGCATTGTTGGCACCGAACCACTATGATTGTTGTGTTTGTGATTGTTTGTTCTCTCCCTCCTTGCTCTTTACATTATTGTTTATTGCTTATAATTTTCACTGCACCTTTACATTAGAGCATTGCACTTTAATTTTAGTACCTTATTGAATTGAATTGCATATCTTGTCTTGTGAAGTTTGCTACTTGTTTTATCAAGCTTAGCTTTAAATTTTTTTTAGAGACCCAATTCACCCCTCCTCTTGGGTTGCTCTCTGGGCAACAAGGCCAGATATTATGTTTAGTGTACGTATGTATGCTAGATATCAGTCTACTCCTAAAGAATCTCATTTGCTGGTTGTTAAACGCATACTTAGATATTTATCTGGCATAATTGATAATAGACTATGGTATTCTAGAGATTCATTAATTGAATGATTGCCTATTCTGATGCTAACTTTGCTGGTTGTAAACTAGATAGGAAAAGTACTAGTAGAACTTGTCAATTTCTTGGAGTTAATTTGATTTTATGGTTTAGCAAGAAACAAAATTTAGTTGCTCTATCTATAGCAGAGGCCAAATATATAGCAGTTGGAAGTTGTTATGCTCAAATCTTATTAATGGGGACATCAAAACCCATCCAGGTTTTTTCCTTTTTTTCAGATTTTTTAAAAAATTTTAGTTTAAATTTTTATCCTAGCTATTCTACCTATCCACGCTATTCCTATTTTATTCCATACTTATACCCGACTTATCCCTCTGTTATTCCTATCATCTTCTTCCTCCATTCATCACCCAGATCCAAGCCCCATTTCCTCCGTTCCCAGCCGATGATCACCACCGATGCCCGCTGAGCCCGTCGATGCCCGTCGCCCATCCCACCTACCTGCTACCATGATGCCCGACATCTGTCGAAGAGCCCGAGCTGATGGAACCATGCCCTCCTCTCCCTGCATCTATGCCGCCCATGCCCGTGATGCCTCCCCATCTCCGCACCCGATACCCCTCCGCCCAGAGTTGTCTCTAGCCACCATTGACGCCAATCCGATCCTGCTGGATTCACCGGCCCGTTCGCCCTTCACCTCGCCTGCGAGCATGCCGACCGCCTCCTCCAAATCCACCAAATTGTCAGTTTTGCCATCCCTCGACCCCACGCCATCACGGCCATCCCCCGGGATCCACCGGTCCGTCCGCCCTCCGCCTCGCCTGCGAGCTCGATGTCGAGGTCCATGTCCTCCACCCCATTCCACTCGATCCACTGTTCCACGGTCACAGGAGAAGGATTTGCATAGATTCTGATGCAGAAATAGCTATGCATGGATCTCAAACCTACTGGTTTAAAATTCAAAAAAAATAACAATAAATAAATAATAAATAAAAATTTTCATGTATGGGTCCTAAATTTTGTAAGCCTATATAAAGGCATCCCCTCTTGTATTTGAAAGCTGGTGAAGAATAAAATGAGTTTTTAGAAGTTTGGTTCTTGGTTCGCCCCCATATGGGGAGGGTGAGAGGCCTAATTGTGTTCGCCCTCACATGGGCGGGGAGGGTGAGAGGCCCAATAGTGTTGCCTTTGTTCTTTGAGAATGTCGACCTCCATGAGGGAGTAGGTGTGAGGCCTGTTTTGCCTTCGCCTTTGGGCATCGAGGGGTGTGAGACCCTGTGCCTCTGTGAGAAAGTGGGTGTGAGGCCTGTCTTGCCTTCGCCTTCGGGCATCGAGGGGTGTGAGGCCCCAGTTTTCCTTTATCCTTCGGGACATCGAGGCGTGTGAGGCCCTGGTTATCCCCTTCTTGATCCTAATCCTAGGAGACTTCTCAGCTCTCCAACGATCCTCCTAGCTTAATCCCACATCAATTTGGTATCAGAGCGGGAGAGGATTAACGTTAGAGAAAAAAAAATTGCAGCACGAGCCTGACTCGACTCCCCACCCCAGGGAAATGATGGGGACATCAAAACCCATCCAGGTTTTTTCCTTTTTTTTAGATTTTTCTTTTTTTATTTTAGTTTAAATTTTTATCCCAGCTATTCTACCTATCCCCACTATTCCTATTTTATTTCACACTTATCCCTGACTTATCCCTCTAGTATTCCTGTCATCTTCTTCCTCCATTCATCGCCCAGATCCAAGCCCCATTTCCTCCGTTCCCAGTTGATGATCACCACCAATGCCCGCTGAGCCCATCGACGCCCGCTAAGCCCACCGATGCTCGTCACCCATCCCACCGACTTGTTGCCATGATGCCCGACACTCGCTGGAGAGCCTGAGCCGATGGAACCATGCCCTCCTCTCCCTGCATCTGTGCCACCCATGCCCATGACGCCTCCCCATCTCCGCGCCCGATGCCCCTCCACCCAGAATTGTCTCCAACTGCCATCGATGCTGATCGAATCCCGTTGGATCCGCCGGCTAGTCCGCCCTCCACCTCGCCCACGAGCATCGTCAATCGCCTCCTCCAAATCCTCCAAATCATCAGTTTCACCATCCCCTGGCCCCATGCCATCGCGGCCATCCCCCGAGATCCGTCGGCTAGTCCGCCCTCCGCCTCGCCTACAAGCTCGATGTCGAGGTCCACGTCCTCTGCCCCATTCCGCTCGATCCCCTGTTCCACGGTCATAGGAGAAGGATTTGCACAGATCCTGATGCAAAAATAGCTCTGCATGAATCTCAAAGCTACTAGTTCAGGACTCAAAAAAAAATAATAATAAATAAATAATAAACAAAAATTTCCATGTATGGGTCCTAAATTTTGTAAGCCTATATAAAGGCATCCCCTTTTATATTTGAAAGCTGCTGAAGAATAAAATGAGTTTTTAGAAGTTTGGTTCTTGGTTCGCCCCTGTATGGGGAGGGTGAGAGGCCCAATAGTGTTCGCCCCCACATGGGCGGGGAGGGCGAGAGGCCCAATAGTGTTTCCTTCATTCTTTGAGAATGTCGACCTCTGTGAAGGAGTAGGTGTGAGGCCCATTTTGCCTTCGCCTTCGGGCATCAAGGGGTGTGAGACCCTATGCCTCTGTGAGGGAGTGGGTGTGAGGCCTGTCTTGCCTTCACCTTTGGGTGTCGAGGGTGTGAGGCCTTAATTTACCTTTGTCCTTCGGGACATCGAGGGGTGTGAGGCCCTATGCCTTCGCTTTTGAGCATTGAGGGGTGTGAGGCCCCAGTTTGCCTTTGTCCTTCGGGACATCGAGAGGTGTGAGGCTTTGATTATCCCCTTCTTGACCCTAATCCCAGGAGACTTCTCATCTCTCCAACGATACTCCTAATTAGTCCCACATCACTTATGGATCAAACAACAGCTCGAAGATTTTGGCATTAAGTTAAATAAAACTTCCATAAGATGTGATAACACAAGTACTGTCAAATTAACTAAAAATTCAGTTCAATATTCAAGAAGCGAACACATTGAAATAAGACATCATTTCATAAGAGACCATGTGCAAAATGGTGATGTAATGCTTGATTTTGTATGTACTGATAGACAATTAGCAGACATTTTCACTAAACCCTTTAGCGAAGATAGGTTTTGCATAATTAGAAGAGAATCAGGCATCATTGACCCCTTTGATTGAAACTCTTTCACATTCTTTGTTCCAAATTCCTTGAAATAATGCTTAGTATAATCCCTAAAAACAACCTTGATTTTTGCTAATTTATTGGGATTTTTTCTGATTTTTCCTGGATTTTTGACCAAGTGTTGACACTTGCAATTTGCCCAAGTGTCGACTCACCGAAGTGTCAACACTTGAGCAAATCGCAAGTGTTGACACATGATCGATTGGATTATTTATCTAGGGCTTCACTGAACACTTTTTTCCCATTCTCTTTTCACTCTTGTCTCTCTCTAGTGGTCCCTAAACTTCCCTAATCTCCCTCAAACAGTGTTTTCAACTTTCTATCCTTCCATTTTTGGCTAAATCCCCATCCTCTCCCTTCAAACCCATTCGTTTCTAGCAATTTTGGTGGCAATGGGTTCACGAAAGCAAGTGGCATTCTGCAAAAAGAGATCTCATTTCGAGAGAGGGGAAGCTAGCTCAAGTGAAAGGAGGTCTAAGGCTCATCAAGACACTGTAGAGCAGTGTAAGGAGCCTGAGGCTCAGGCAGCAGCTAGGGCAACCCCACCGTAGCTATCCCCTGCAGCCAAGCGAGTGGTAAGGAAAGATATTGCTTGTGGGAGGAGGATTGACCTACCTTCCCTAGATTTTGAGGGGTTTGTTATTGGAGATTTGCTTAGTGCAGCTGGTTTGGTACCATTCTATACTATGAGGGAGCAAAATTATCCTCACTTGATGCGGGAGTTCTACGGTAGCATGGCTACTGGCGGGATCAGGTGGACTGCATAGGTCAGGGGAGTTCAGATTCTGGTCACACTTGATACACTTAGTAGAGTTTGGGAGATCCCATTGAGAGGTTTGGCAGCTAACTGTGTTGGAGACAGGGATGCAACCTTTAGATGTATCCTTTAGACAGGGATGCAGCCTTTAGATGTATCCTTTAGATGTGAGTAGTGTGACGGTGTTAGAGGAGTTTCCACTATCTTAGCCAGTCTACTATCCATGGAGATGAGGTTGCTGCACCACATCATTGCAAGAATTTTACTTTCGAAGACAGGCAAGTTTGATTTTATTACAGAGCGGGAGCTAGTGTTGATGGTTACCCTGACTCAAAGGATGGCCACAACTTACTTGCATTGATGGTACACTAGATGGGTGAGGCAGCCACCTAGAGGAGACTCTATTTGCCATAAGGGATGGGTCTGACCCATATCTTTAGAGCTTATGGTATTCCATTAGAGGGCGAGGCCTCCAAAGAGATTCTTCATACAGATACTTATGGGAAGAAATTACTACACCAGATGGGCTTCAGAAAGGTAGCAGGTAGATGGACTAGGAGGGAGTCAGGCCAGGAGCCTGATGAGGAGGACGAGATCAGGGCAGTAAAGGCAGGACCTTCTACACCTGCTCCATAGTTGACCCCTTCTAGACCCGCTCTAGTTGCAGCATCTGATTCAGAGCCTGTCACACCTCCATCTACTCTAGCTCCTCAGCATACCTCAGCAACAGATTCTACATTCAAGGACAGACTGAGGGAGCAGATCACTACAGTCCATGAGGATATTTTAAGCATATCAGTTAGGACTAGCAGATTGCAGATTGAGCTGCACGGTCTGAGAGCTCATGCTAATGAGCTACTCACATCTATCAGACAGTCTATGGAGGTAGGGTTTGCTCAGATTAGAGATTTGTTGAGATCCTTATTGCCTCCTCCTGCTGCACCTAGACCCTCAGTTCCACCTCCTCTGCCAGCTGATGGTGATGATGTTGATAGTGATGATGGTGATAGCAGTGATGGTGCTGGTGAAGATCCATCAGGTGGTGGTAGCACAGTTTGTGAGGATCAACCTCTAGTTAGTACTACAGATGTTTCTGCTCAGTCTCCAGTTGGTGATGATCTTGCTTTAGATGTTCAGCATGCCACTGATTTCCCTTTTATGACACAAGCAGAGACTCTTAGGACTAGTGCCACCAGGACTTCCAGGACTTCTAGGACAGTAGCCCGCTCTAGCCCATCTTTCAGGACTAGAAGCCTGACACATAAGACTCCTAGACCTTTAGCATCTAGGGTTATGGCATTCATAGTTCTAGAGTTTCCATCTGATGAGGAGTAGCCTCATAGATGCTATGTTTACATTTTATGTACTCTATATGTTGTATTTTCAGTTTATGTATGAGATCTTCTTGTTATACTGAAACTCTTCTATATATCAAAGTTATGTTTCCTGTTATTACTTATCTTTTTTTTGTCTTATTAACATTCTATTTTGACAAGCACTAATTAAGGGAGAGAAACTCCTTTTTAATGTTTAATGATGACAAAAAGGGGGAGTAAGATAAGATAAGATTGACTATATAAGCAATAATCCAAAATTCTCAACAATTCACAATCTACCTAAGATAGGGGAGAAAATGAGAAAATCTAACTTTGTTTGACACATCAAATATTGTTGAATAAACTAAAGAGATAATATATCTCCATCTGAATGTCATTATGAATTTTGTTTGATGATAATTATGAAGTTTGTTTGATGAATTTATTCAAATCACAATGCCTTTAAATATATGTTTACGTGAAAGTTTAATACAATAACCAAATTTGAATTCAAATACTTATATACTCAATGTTTTATCATCATCAAATAGGGGGAGATTGTTGGCTTTGGTCCCTGATTTTGATGAATAACAAAATATTGAGTATATATTTTGTACTAATGTTTCAATTGGAGTTGTAAATTTTAGGTCACAGGTACATCAAAATCATTGACATCAAAGCAAGATAATTTCAAAGTTTTAAAAGTCTTGTTGCCCAGTTGGCTAACCCAAGAGGGAGGGTGAATTGGATATTTAAAACTTTTTCACAAGTATGTGCTTTTTTAGAAACTTAGTGTGGTGAGTGATGTGATTTAAGTATAAAATGCGGAAGCAAGTAAAGAACACAATCAACATAAGCACAAACACCAGCAATTTATAGTGGTTCGGAGCAACCCGGCTCCTACATCCACTACCCAAGATATCCTTGGGATTTTCACTATATTCCCCATGGAATACAGCAGCCGGTTTGTTTTACACCAAGCTCACAAACCAAAACCCAAACTTGGTTTTACACAGGGATCACCAAGAACCCAATACAATATTTGTTTTCACGGGCTCACAAACAACCTAAACTTAGTTTTCAAGGCTTACCAAAAACCTTAAACAATATCCAAGATACAGCCCCTGCAGTACTTGGAACAACTCAATAAAAGAGTTAAAAACAAAGCAACACTAATGACAAACCAAACTTTGTCGGATGGTTGTAGTTGATACTCTTGAGAAGCCTTCTTGATTACTCTTCAATGCTCTTTAAGGCTTTCAAACTTCTCCAGTAAATGACTCAAGAGAATGATTGGAGTTTGGTGAAGTCTTGAGTTCTTCCTTGAATGCTCTTCTTGAATATTCAATGCCCTCTTAAAAGTTTTTCCTCTTTCCAAAAGTTCTCTCTTTAAAAGTTCTTTAAAACATGTTTAAATCCTTCATTTATAGTCTTTAGATCTGACCCCAAGTAAAAATAGTCGTTGCAGCGCCTTGGGAATCAAGATATAGTCGTTGGAGCTCTTTTGGGATTCAAAAAGTCAACTCTGGAACTAGCCATTACGTACGTGAAATTGGGATTCGAGTCGTCTTGGTTGGGTCGAGTCAGCTCGGATTCTCAGACAAGTAGAATCTGTACTCTGGTCAAGTCGACTCTTCTCAGTCGAGTTGGCTTGCCTAACTAGTTTTTTCAGAATTGATTTTTCCACACTCTGGAGGAGTCGACTCGGTTACTCATAGATCAGCTCGGTTGTCTGACTTCAAAAAATTGAACATTTGAAACTCTGGACGAGTTGGCTCTATTTCCTTCAAGTCGGCTTGGATGTTTGCATGCCAGAAACTTTTGTGCCATGCCAGAGCAATGAGTCGGCTCTATCACTTCGAGTCAGCTCGAGTGAACTTCATCCAAAAGCTTCCAAACTTCTTCCAAACATTTTTAACTAACTCCAAAAGACTTTTAAACTTCTTTAAAGCTTAATCTAAGTAATTTAAACTTAGAATTATATAAGATTGCCCTTTTTATAGGAATACTTAATTAAGTTTTCTTGGGCTCTTCAATACATGAAACTTTATCAAAAATAAACTTGACATGCTACATTAATTTTAGAATTATAGGAAGAATGGTTGTTCATTTGAGTCATCCTACAAAAACTTTTAAAACACTTGAAAATAGTTAGTATCAAATAATACTCCAATATTTTGTTATTATCAAAATCATTCCAAGGGTCAACAATCTCCCCCTTTTTGATGATGACAAAATACTGGGCATGGAAAAACTTTACAGTTCTGTATATATGAACACTTAAAGTATCAAAGTGACTTGTATACGATTTAAATTGATAAGTATCAACATGTATCAAGAGTGTATTAGAATGTATCAAGAAGTATTAGAGCTTTTTGCATCAGAGTCAATATTTGTCAAAAATTATTTTTTCTTGAGAATGTATTGGAGCTAATTAAGTATCAAGACTTATCAGAGCAAAATGAGTATAAAAAAAATGTATTAAAACCAATTAATTTCCATTAATTTAATAAAGAAAATATCATAGCTAATTGAGCATTAAAATGTATCAGAGCCAATTAATTTTCATTGAATTAGTATTAAAATATATCAGAGCTAAAATCCATTATCTTCCATGCATAAATAACTTCTCCCTTGACTTGCATATTTGAATTTTCCATGCACATAAATATTACTCCCCCTTTTTGTCATCAACAAAAAGTTCTTTACGCAGTCTTTATGGGAATACAAATAAATAAATTTTGAGATTGAAAAGGAATATTAAGACATTTTGAGATAATTTCACCTTCTCTTTATATTCTTGATTTCCTTGTTCATATTTTCCTTTCTTTTTCAATGACAATTATTTGATATCAATAGGTGAGTTTAAGCTTTGTGCATCACAGAAGAGTTAAAATTTGCTCCCCCTTACTAAAAGAATTATAGAGTAAAATGCCAATGATAATTAAACAAGGTAAACATACACACACACACACACACACACACACACACACACACACACACACACATATATATATATATATATGTAAGCAAGTTTTTGATACAAAAGATACAACCAACAAAAACAAGATCTAGCAAGATTTAATCATCTTCTTCCTCACTAGAGGAAGAACCTATTTCTAAAATAGTAGAAGAAACTTTAGTTTTTAAAGGTTTGTGCCTAAGATCTCTATGTTTAGTTCTAGTGGGAGCTCTAAGTACAGTAGTTTTGGTTTTAGGTTTAGCTCTAGGTCTAGTAAGAGTAGGCTCAGTCTTGATATCTTCAGAATGCACTGGATCAGAAGATGGAGGTGGTTGTCTGGCATGTGGTGGAGGCTGTCTAGGTGTGGGTGATAGCTATAGAGGTCGCTGCCAAGAAGTAGAAGCTCTCGATGCAGATCGAACTCTGGTCACAAAAAGCAAGACAGTCTGAAGCTCAGACCTAATGTCCTAAATCTGCTCCCAGATACCATGAAGCACAGGGGCTAGTTAAGTGGCAAATGAGTCTGTTGCTCCTCGAAGCCTCCCAAAGTCTGAATGCAAGTCTCTAAGATCTGTCTTGTAGTCATCCTGCATCCACTGACTCATCTCCATAGTATCAACTCTGAGTGTCAGCTCCCTTATCTCTATTCGAAACTCCTCTAGGTCTTTCTCCAGTGTCTGGCGATGATCACCAAACATCGATTTGAAAGATCCATTCAGAGTTTCAGCAAACTATGAGAAATGCTCAAATGAAAGACCAGTCTGAGTGCTAGCTGAGGTCGATGATACTGAATGTGCTGCTAGTGCTGCTGATGGTGCTGGTGGAGTCTTAGGGCTACCGGTCTATCCAATCATCCCAGTCTATCCCTGAGTCCCTCATCTATGGAATCCCCATTGCTGTCACCAGAGTCAGTGTCACTATCTCCATCAGACTCCTCTCTGGCAATACCACACTACAGTAAAACGGGTGAACAACGACACTTTTCTCCCGACGCTTCTAGGAAGCACCAGGAAGACCCAGAACCCATCGACGCTTTTGGTAAGCATCGACATCATCCCAAAACCTGTCGACGCTTTTAAGCATCGGCAATTACCGATGCTTATATGCATCGCCACCCTAGAATCCACTGATGCTTTTGAAAAGCATCGGCATCACCGGACCTTTACCGATGCTTATAAGCGTCGTTGGATTCCCCTATGCTCTATACCCCCAAACACCCCCCCCCTCCGCCCGAGCCCTAGATCTCGCCCGAGCCGCCGAACCCCCCCTCCTCCTCCTCCTCCTCCGCTCGATCCGTCGATGCAGCACCCGTCCGAGCCACCGAACCTCCGATCCTCCCCTCCTCCTCCTCCTCCTCCTCCGCTCGATCCATCGACACAGCATCCGTCCGAGCCACCGAACCTCCTCCTCCTCCTCCTCTTCCTTTGCTCGTTCCACCGACGCAGCACCCATCCGAGCCGCCGAACCTCCTCCTCCTCCTCCTCATCTGGCAGGTAGATCCTCCAATCTTTTATAAGAACTTCTGTGGTATTAAGTTTTTTTTTAAATATAAATATTATATTATTTATTTGTTCATGAAGAAAATAATGCCCACATGTGAAACATGTAAGCATTCCCTTTAGATATATTGTTGAAGCAATAACATGAATGGAAATGATCTTTACAATTGTTAGGAACCTGCAATTCGGGTTAAGAAAATTGAATTGTAATATAAGAGAAGTATCATACTCCAATTGTACTTTAGAAATTTCATCTTTAGTTATAAACAAAAAAAAAGAAGGATGGTATGGGGTTAGAAGGTGAACCTATTGCCAAAAACTTTTCTTAGAATGCTAGCACGAGACATAATATAAGGATAGCTATGATTCTAATGCTTTGTGACTTATGTAAGCAATGAAAGATTATTTGTAGGATGAGGGTTGGGATCCATGGCATTACTCATAAAAACATAATTACAGAAGCCTAATCAACTTTCTAGCTTCAAACGTCCAATTTTTTCTTTTGAAAATAACTACCATGACTACATCCCAAAAAGGATGCAGGCCAAGATCTGCCAAAATATATATATATAGTTGATTTTCTAAAATAAATTTGTTGAACTTTTATCAAAGTCAATAATTAAAAAATTATTTCAAAAGAAGTATATTGAAAGTTTTGGAAACACTATAATGCATACTATGTCTGGCCTAGTGTGTCAGAGACATTTTTGCTCATGACCAAAGTGCTTGGGTGTTAAATTTTTATTTTTGGTTTGGGGAGTCATTTTTATCCCCTCACACTTAATGCTAATGTTGGTGTTACATCTCAACCTCTAAAATGCTTCCATATGTGGCCTTGCATGTGCTCCGATCTACAATGTTTAACATGTGAGAGATGCTCATAATTTACTAAGAGAAGGAGAAGAGGATGAAGAAAAGTTTAGATTTTATTTCACCAAAGAAAAAAAGAGAAAGAGAAAATGTCAGGATTCTTTTTCTCATGAAATAAGTTTTAGATGAAGCTAATTATTGCCATATTTGTTGGCAATATCTTGATGTTCCTATTTGGAGTTATGCATTTATTACAAGTCCATCTATGGCCTCTATGGAAAGTAGCACCCTGGCAAACCCCTTCTCCCTTTATACCTCTTCCCCTCCTATTTCAACTTACTTCTATTCGCAATGCCACCTATTGGGAGTGTAAGTCATTTTCTCGACTAGAGGAGATCATACTTTAATCGAAGAGATGACTCACTACTCTTCATAAGTAGAAGTCACATGACCACTACTAGAAGAAATGGCCAAGTCTATGATTTTGATTCATATTTTGCCATACACCTCCGCCGTTCTATCCATCATGCATCTCAATTCTACTTTAGGTCATCTTTAGCTTATCATTTGATACACACATCAAGATGGATGAGCAATCCTTAACTTTTTTTTTTCATCCAATATTTTTTTTTATTTTTATTTTTGTAAATGGTGAATGGGGCTACCTATCCTTGCTCTCATGACTTCAACCATGGCTTCAACCAAATAGGTAAATGTTGCCAAGAGTACATACCATGCTTGATAGCAAAATTATCCAATCCGAGGTACATAGCATGGTCAGATGTAGCTTTTCTAGTAAATTATATTTTTGCATGCTACCGGAAAAACTTATAATCATATTAACAAGCTGGTAAAAAATGGAGAAGTTAATTGGTGATGCTTGGGCATATCTCCTTGGTTATGTACAAGACTTGAAAGATAAAGAATGGGCTACTGTTATTAAGACAAAACCCAAAGACTTGTATGACATAGAAAAAAGGGTGGAAGAAGAAGATGATGATACTTTCACTCAGTGTATGCCTTATAATATTATGCCCGATGATCATATAAATGATACAACTATTTTGGTTAGGTTGGATTCTGAAGAACGTATAACTGGTTGATTATGATAAGTAAGTAGTTTATAAGATGGTTTACATTCTTGCATGAATGATCATGTTATCTTTTAAATTATAATTCATTTTCATTATAATTTGATTATAATGTTGACTGACTTGTTTTTAAATAATGCATGTTAGGTACACCATACCTCTAAGGAAGCGATTATCAGATGTACAGTTTCAGTTTTCCCAGATCGAGGCTGGTACTTCTTCAGCATAGCAGCCCGTGGGCAGTCGATCATCGTCACATCGGTCTAATGCCAGTCCCTCTATTTTTGCACATCTGGTCGATGCTAGTACCTCTCCACCTCATGACGATGCCATTCCCTTCGAGTTCGCACATCACGATCCTCCTATGGATCATTCTGATGATGAGCCTATTGTCGATGACATACAGATACAGGATAATTTAATAATTTCATCCCATTTCAATTCATACATATGCAATAGTTTTGATATATAACTTTCTGTATTTTTTTTGTAGATGGATCCGGGAGACTTAGGCGGAGGCGAGGACCCATACTAGTCCATGATGTGTGGCAGTTACCTGAGGGCGAGAGGATAGTGATAGAGTGCAACAAGCTAGGGCAGCCTATTAAGAAAGCTGCTAGCTTGTTGACTAGCTTTCTAGGGATAGTAGCACGCCGTGTCAGCTATGTTCCCTGAATTATTCGAAGTGGAATGACATGCTTCCTGCATATAAAATAGAGATGCTATGAGTTATGCAGGTAAAAAAATTAATATATTATTTTATATCTTAGGTTTTTAATAATTGAATTGCTTATTTCATTTAATATTTATTTTGTTATTTATTTAAATTGTAGAGCAAGTTCGTTCTTCCTTCATATTCATCTGATTTTATGCTTAAGTCTCTCAATCACAAGTGGAAAGAATATAGGGTGAAGTTGAAGAGAGACTACAAGCGAGAGGGTAGGACAGAGGAGCAGGTTGTAGCTACCTGTCCTCCTGATGTTCACCCTCATCAGTGGATGGAGCTGGTGCACTATTAGTTCTCCGAGAGGGCACAAGTTGTGTAGTATCATCAAACACTTCAAAATTTATTAATTTGCACTCGTCATAATTATATTTATACAATATATAACATTGTTTTAATTTTATTTTGCAGACATATTCTGATATTGGTAGAGCTGCACGAGCAGCTCAATCTGTTCTTCACATAGCGGGGTCCAAGAGTTATGCACGGCTCAGGCATGAGTTTGTATGTTTCTCATCATATAATACTTTTAGTACACTTGTAGTTTTAACATCATGTATCATCATGTATCATGCATGTGCCATGTATCATGGTACGAGGGCATAAGATGTATTATTTTAGATTTTTTTATAATATTTATTCTTTTTATAGGCCGATCAGCAGGGGAGGGAGCCTGGTGAGGTGGAGTTCTATCGGATGACTCACGTTCACTAGGATGGTAGTTTTGTTCGGGAGGAGTCCAGAGATATATATGTATTTTTTTTATTTATATTAAATCATGATTTATACTTTTATTTTTATTAAGTATTGATATATGTGTTTTTTATAAAACATAGAATAGGACTATCTCTATGATCTCCGAGCATGCTGGCGAGGGTACATCATCTACTCAGAGTAGTCACATCGAGATCGAGGTATTCTCAGAGTTGATGGGACCAGAGCGTCCTAGACAAGTGAGGGATTATGGCATTGGAGTTATCCCTACTCAGTTATCTGAGATGAGTAGATATACTCAAGATACTAGAGAGAGTCATAATCAGTTATATGTTCGTCAGCTCCAGCAGGAGATAATAGAGCTCCGATAGACACGTGATGCAAACAGAGCAGAGCGTGATGCAGACAGAGCAGAGATGCAAACCATTAGGTCTCATCTAGAGCATGTTACATCTGTGCTGTATATGTTAATGTCATCTTAGGTAAGTAATTATTTATTAATTTTGTATGTATCTAATTCTTTAGAATATATATAATGTATGTATCATAATTCCTGATGTATATCTTGTAGGTTCTTGGTGCATCTGCTAGTCACAGACCTGACGACGACCAGCCTCTCGTGGATCAGTGATGCCAGCTATTTTTTTATTATTTTTGTATGCCTTTTTGTTTATTTGAACTTGGATTGGTACTTTTATATATATATATATATATATATATATATATAAATCTTTATGATTGGTTTGTGTTTGTGTTTCTATATGTTAGGTGTGATACAGGTTTGAATGTTTTCATTTGTTTGTGTATGTTGGATGTGATACAGGTTTGAAGAATTTCATTTTGATGATGTATACAGGTTGTGTTGTATGTATATAGGTATAGCTATCTGTTTAATTATAAAAAAAAAAATTCTGCCGATGCTTTAAAGCATCGCCAGTTTAAACTCTAGCGATGCTTTAAAGCGTCGCTAGACTTAAACCCTAGTGATGCTTTAAAGCATCGCCAGGTCCAAACCTAGCGATGCTTTAAAGCGTCGTTAGGTTTGACCTGGCGATGCTTTAAAGCATCGCTAGATTTAAACCCTGGCGATGCTTTAAAGCGTCCTAGGTTTGACCTGGCGATGCTTTAAAGCATCGCTAGATTTAAACCCTAGTGATGCTTTAAAGCATCGCCAGGTCCAAACCTAGCGATGCTTTAAAGCGTCACTAGACTTAAATCCTAGCGACGCTTTAAAGTGTCGGGAAATGCTGACGCTTTTAAAAAGCATCGGCAGGTGGCACCCCACGCTTGCATAGGTGACACTTTGGCAACGCTTTAAGAAGCATCGGGAGGTTTCTTGGCGATGTTTAAAAGCATCGGTAAAGGACAAAAAAAGTGTCACTAAAGCCTTGTTTCACTGTAGTGCCAGTAGCTGTAGTCTCATGCTCTGCCTAGTCCTCATCTGAAGATTGATGCAACACTCTCTGACCAGATGTTTTCTTGACCCAAATTCCTTCAACTTGGTGATATCCCATCCTATACAGGGATTTCACCGAGTATTTGTCTGTGTGGTGAAGGGGTCATCCATCCTCTCCGGTCAGATCTACACCAAACTCCTGGAATAATAAAGTAAACATCATCCCATATGGCAGACATGCTTTTGCTCTCCAGGCTGCATCCTGGATCTGTGTCAGCATAATGTAAGGTAGATTGAGGGCCTCCCCCTCAATCATGTATCTCATGAACATCATATCTCGTTCACTGACCCAATCAAAGCGGCCTGCACAGGGCAAAAAGATCCTACTGATGATGTTATGAAGAAGTCTCATTTCCAGGGTTAAAATGTTGGCATGAACATTAGATATTCCTTCTACACTTCTCCTATCTAGTATAAGTCTCAGGGTTTTCTGCTTCTCTTTCAAGTTCAAGTGAAGTTTTCCCTATTAGACATATGTAAAACCTGACTTATCCTTGATTCATCAACAATCATTCTAATTCCCTCCATAATAGATGTCACATTGTTCTCTCCAAGGGATAAATTCTCAAAGAAACTTCTCACTAGGCTAGGGTAGGTTGGAATATCAAGAAAACAAAAGTGGTCCCAACCTTGCAATTCAATCCAGTTACCTATCCTAAAATTGTGGTTTTCAAGAAATGAGAAATTGATTTGTCTACCAGAGGTTACAGGATGGTTTCCCATAGGGATAACTTGCTTTGCAGGTGCCGGAGATAAATTCCTTGGTTCATCCTTGAGCTTCTACCTGAGTTAGCTCATCCTCACGTCTTTTGGATCTCCTTTCTTATGGGATGGAGCTTGGATACGCATGCCTTGGTCTCTTGGCAACGGCCTTCTTTGGCACCATTAGGTAGAAATCTAAGGTGGGAAAGGGAGGAATCGGGTGGTCCTAGGATGGAATATGAAGTGGTCCCCTAGCTTTCTTTCTAAATAGTGAAAAGGGAAAGTGAATGAGGTTTTAGGGCAGTTGGCTTTATAATAATGTCCGATGTTCGAGTTGACTCGACTCCTACTCGAAGTCAGCTCGAGCCAAAACCCAAAAAATGACTTTAAAATTTGATAAAAAGTGTGTTTAAACCCTAGAATTACACTAGATAAGGTAGTTGGTAACCTTAGATTGGCAATGAAGGTTTTCTAGATAATTTTTTTTTAATTTTGAAGAAATTAGGTCAAAAGTTCTAAAATGGGTCACACAAACTTAATTCTCCTTTTTTCATTTGAAATCTATCTTCATTAAGTGGCTTAGTAAAGATGTCAGCTAATTGATTTTCTATTGGAACAAATTCAAGTTCAATATTACCATTTTGTACATGATCCCTAATAAAGTGATATTTACTTTCTATATGTTTTGGCCTAGAGTGCTGAATTGGATTCTTTGTCAAATTAATAGCACTTGTGTTATCACATTTGATAGGAATTTTTGTTTGAATAACACCATAGTCTTCTAGTTGTTGGTTAATCCAAAGCATTTGTGCACAATAACTTCCTATAGCCATATACTTTGTCTTAGCAGTAGACAGTGCTACAGAGTTCTGTTTCTTACTGTGCCATTAGATTAAGTTCAACCCTAAAAATTGACAAGTACCACTAGTGCTTTTTTTATCAATTTTACATCCACCATAATCAGCATCAGAAAATCAAATTAAATTCAATGAAGATTGTTCTTAGAATACCATAAACCTAGATTGCTTGTTCCTTTTAGATATTTTATGATTCTTTTAACAAGTATATGTGATTCTTTTGGATTTGACTGAAATCTAGTACATATACATATACTAAACAAGATATCAAGTCTACTAGCAGTTAAATAAAATAGTAATCCAATCATACCATGATAGAGTTATTGATCAACATTATTTCTATCTTTATCCTTGTCAAGTCTGCAGGTGGGTCTCATAGGTGTGCCAATTTCTTTGATTGACTCTATACCAAACTTCTTAATGATCTCCTTGATATACTTAGCTTGGTTGAAAAATATTCCTTCCTTTGTTTGCTTAATTTGGAGTCCAAGAAAGTAGGTTAGTTCACCCATCAAGCTCATTTCAAATTTGCCCTGCATAATCTCAATAAATCCTACACAAATTTTCATTAGTTGTACCAAAAATTATATCGTCTACATAGATTTGTACAACTAACATATCATTTTCTATTCTTTTAATGAATAGAGTGGTGTCTACATTACCTCTAATAAAATTATTTTTAAGTAAGACTTTACTCAATCTATTGTACCAGGCTCTAAGTGCTTGTTTTAAACCATATAATGCTTTATTGAGTTTGAAAACATGATTAGGAAAAGTATGATTTTTAAAATCCTGGTGGTTGTTTTACAAAAACTTCTTCTGAAATGAAACCATTTAACAATATGCTTTTCATATTCATTTGAAATAATTTAAAATTCATGTAGCAAGCAAATGCAAGTAATAATCTAATAGCTTCTAATCTTGCTACCGGTGCATAGGTTTCATCAAAATCTATTCATTCTTCCTGATTATATCCTTTGGCCATTAATCTAGCTTTATTTCTAATTATATTTTCTTTTTCATCTAATTTATTTCTATAAACCCATTTAGTGCCTATAACAGGATGATTAGAAGGTCTATTCACTAAAGTCCATACATTATTTCTTTCAAACTGATTAAGTTCTTCATGCATTGCCATCATCCAATTCTGATCATTTTTGGCTTTTTCTATGATATTTGGCTCTACTTGTGAAACAAATGCTAGATAATCATGTGCATCTCTAAGTGATGACCTAGTCCTAACTCCTTGTGAGGGATCATCTATAATTAAATCTTTAGGATGTGACATTACATACCTTCATTCTTTGGGTAAATCACCATGATCTTTTCTTACCATTTCTTCACCTTATCATGTTTGTTTGTCCTTTAGACTCATGTCCTCCATAGCTTTATCAATTGTACCTGCATCATTATCAATGCACTCTTCTTTTCTAGAAGGTGAGGGGTTAGTTTCATCAAATATAACATGGATAAATTCTTTAACAATCAATGTTCTTTTATTAAAACTCTATAAGCTTTGCTAGAAGTTGAATAACCCAAAAATATTGCTTTATCAGATTTAGCACCAAATTTTTCAAGGTTATCATTTCCATTATTCAATACAAAGCATTTGCATCCAAAAACATGAAAATAATGAATACTAGGTTTTCTATCATTCCAAAGTTCATATGGGGTTTTCTTTAGAATAGGTCTTATCAAAACATGATTCAAAATATAACAGGCAGCGTTCACAGCTTCTGCCCAAAAGTACCTTGGAAGATTGCCTTCACATAACATAGTTCGGGCCATATCTTTCAATGTCCTAATTTTCCTCTCTACAACACCATTTTGCTATGGTGTTCTAGGAGCGGAGAAGTTGTGATCAATGCCGTGCTCAGTGTAATACTCTTCAAAATATTGATTTTCAAATTCTGTGCCATAATCACTTCTAATAGAAATAACTGAAAGATTTTTCTGTTTGGAAACTTTCTTATGAAATTTTTGAAATACTTTAAAAACTTCATCGTTATGTGAAATAAATAAAATTCAAGTAAATCTTGAAAAATTATATACTATCACAAGTCTATATTTCATACCTCCTAGCCTTGTGGTCCTAGTTGGTCCAAATAGGTTCATGTGTAGTAGCTCTAAAGGTCTAGAAGTTGAAACCATATTTTTTGACTTAAAACTCCCTCTAGTTTGTTTACCATATTGGCATGCATCATAAACATGTTCAAAATCAACTTTAAATTTTGGTAAACCTCTAACTAGATCTTTGAAAATCCATTTAGCTAATATATGTATGTTAGCATGATTTAATCTTCTAGGCCATAGTAAGCTAGTCTCTTTGATTTTAGCATTCATTGCCACAAGACTTATACTACTAGACATGACTAGATCATTTAAATCTACCACACAAATGTTTCCAAGTCTATGACTAATAAACTTAGTGCTAGAATCAAGTGAATTAGTTACTATGCACATTGAAGATTCAAAGACAACCTTAAAGCCTCTATCACATAATTGACTTATATTTAACAAATTATGCTCCAGCTTATCTATTAGCAATACATTTTCAATGAATGTAGAAGGGATAATTTTGATCTTACCAATGCCAATGATCTTTCCCTTACCATTATCACTAAAAGTGACCATTCCTCCATCTTTCATTTCTAGGATGATGAATTATTCTTTGTCACCCGTCATATGTCTTGACTAGCCACTATCCAGATACCATCTTTTCTTTGAATTTTGGGCTGCAAGACATTCCTACAAAATAATCAAGTAATTCTTTTAGGTACCCAAGCTTTTTTGGATCCTTGCAGGTTAGTAGGAGTGGTTCATTTGGAAACCCAAATCTTTTTCATTTTACTTCTATTTTTTCTTTTTAAATTGCATTCAAAAGACTTGTGACTAATCCCATTACAAGAATAACATATTATATTTGGTTTTTGAAAAGATTTAGATGTAGAAAACATTGATACAAAAGATTTCAGTGCTGAAAACTTCGGTACATAAGATTCTGGAACTGAAAACTTGTTTGTATTCAATAAATTATATCCAATTCCAGCTCTATTATTTGTTTCTCTTTGATTTTTCAAAATTAGCTCAAGTTTATTTGAACTCAAAGTCAATTTTTCAACTAAAGGCTTGAGTTTATCAACTTCTTTTTGCAAATATATATTTTCTTCATGTAAAGCCTTATTCTTTTCAAGATATTCATTCTTTTCCACTTGCAAAACATTATATTTTTCTAAAATGCTATTTAATTCTTTTTGCAAAATTTTATTCTTTTCAGCAATTTCATTCTTTTCATTTATCAAGGTATCACAATTATTTTTTAAAGTCTTAATTTTCAATCCAGCCTTTTTGTTTTCTGACAAAAGCTAATAAAACACTGTATTTAACTATTCATACATAAATTCATCATTTGGTTTAAGAGACATTACCTCATCTTTGAGACCCATCAAACATATGTTCGTAGTTTTGCAAGTCTCTTCCTGATCATTTGATGTGGACTCCTTGCTATCGCTCCAAGTTGCAACCATCGCTTTCTTCTTCTTCTTTTTTGATCCTTTCTTTAATGTAGGGCAATCTGATCAGAAGTGCCCTAGTTTCTTTCACTCGTCGCTAATAGGTTGTTGCTCTTTATCTCTTTCTTTTTCTTTTTCTTTTTCTTTGCTGTGTTCTCCATTTCTATAGTTTTTCCTCTAGTATCTTGCCTTTTTCCTGCCCATAAATTTTTTGAATCTCCTCATAACTAAAGCAATATCATCATCTTCAAGTTCATCTTCAGAGGAGGGGCTTTCTTCTTCTATTTCTTCTTATTTCTTGAGT
Source organism: Areca catechu (assembly GCA_021397845.1). Classification (NCBI taxonomy): domain Eukaryota; kingdom Viridiplantae; phylum Streptophyta; class Magnoliopsida; order Arecales; family Arecaceae; genus Areca; species Areca catechu. Next base: position 75,509,067 of record CM038043.1, on the reverse strand, counting down.
TCAGCCATAGCTTTGAAGGCTATTGACTTTTTCTTCTTGACATCATCCTCACTGCAGTGTTGCATTGTAAGCTCGTGAGTGATCAAGGAACCCAAAAGCTCATCCAATGGTAATGTGTTGAGGTCCTTGGCCTCTTGAATTGCAGTGACCTTTGGATCCCATTTACCCAGTAGAGATCTTAAAATTTTTTGCATAAGGTCTGCATTTGAATATATCCTGCCAAGACTCTTTAAACCATTAATAATATCTGTAAATCTTGAGAACATGGCAGATATAGTTTCATTTGGTTTCATTTTAAATAATTTATAATTATGTACAAGAATATTAATTTTGGAAGTTTTCACTTAAGAGGTTCCTTCATGGGTTACTTCAAGTTTATCCTATATTTCATTTATAGAGGTGCAAGTAGAAATCTATTGCCCAGGTGGCTTCCCAAGAGGGGGGTGAATTGGAATTATAAATACTTTAGCAAGTATGTGCAATTTAATATCCTTTTAATGTTGTGGTGAGCAATGCAATGTGGAAGCAAGTACATAAATGTAATGAACTTAAACAAGCACAATCACAAACACAAGGAATTTGGAGTGGTTCGAAACAACCCGCTCCTATGTCTACTATCCAAGCACCACTTGGGATTTCTACTATATCCCCCATTGGAATACAGTCGGATTGTTTTATCAGGCTCACAATCTAAACCTATATACTTTGATTTTACCGGGATCACCAAAGAAAACCCTCACTTGATTTTAACACAGGCTAACCAAGAACCTAAATCCCTTTGGTTTTTAGAACCGGGCTCATCAAAGAAACCTAAACTTAGATTTTAATAGGCTCACCTAAAAACCTTTAATACGCTCTCAAGACACAGTCCCTTGCTATTCTTAGAGGGAAGACAAGATAAATCAAATGTATAAAGCAACTTTACAACAAACCAGATTTGTTTGAGTGTTGCCAATAAAGATCAAATCGAAGTCTAGCTTTCAATCTTGAATGCGCTTCAAGTTGCTTCTTTACTTCTTCAAAATGTTGGATTCAAGAATAAAAGTCAATTGGTGAAGCTTTGAATCTTTTCTTGAATGCTCTTGAAGTGAGTTGGTGAAAGACTTGAAAACTCTTTAACTTCCAAAGAATAGTCAAAGAATAATCCATCAAAAATTATTTAAACCTTCATAAATACTCTCTTTATAGTCTTCAATCAAAACTGGCCATTATAGAGCCTAGGGAATTGAAATAGAGCTGTTGGAGGGCTTTTGAAGTTCAAAAATGAGATTTTGCAACTAGCTGTTAGACTGCAAAAACCCATCACTCGAGTCGACTCGAGGTCCATGAGTCGGCTCGAAGTCTTAGACAACCCCAAAAAAAGTTTTATGCAAGTCGGCTCTTTTGGGTTGAGTCGGCTCGAACTCTCAATCAATAGAAAATCAAATTCTGCATGAGTCGGCTCTTCAAGGTTGAGTCGGCTTGAAGTCACAATCACCAACAAAATAAACTCTAGACGAGTCAGCTCTTTTGGGCTTGAGTCGACTCGAGGTCTCAGTCACCAAAAACATAAGTTCTTCATCGAGTCGGCTCTTAAGGTTTGAGTCGGCTCGAGGTTCTGAAACTCTGAAATTTTTGTACCATGCCAGAATAGGAGTCAGCTCTTGATCCATGAGTCAGCTCTTACAAAAATTCTTCTTATGCATTCAAACTTCTCAAAACTTCTTCAATTCAGGATTCCAACAAGAGCAAATCTTCCAAAAAGCTTCAAAGAGCTTACCAAACAAATTCTAACCTACTTACTCTTATTTTTACAATTTTAGAGCCCTTTTTACTAGATTACATACATGAAGGATTAGGGCTTTACAACTTGAAGTATACAAGAGTTCATACAATGTTGGAATACTTTTCAACTAGATAGAAAAACAACTAAACTAAAGATACATACTTTCTTGCAAAACTTCTTGAATAATTGAAAGAATTAGTAAAGCATACATGCTCCAATATTTTGTAATCATCAAAATCATTCCAGGGGTCAATAATCTCTTCCTTTTTGATGATGACAAAACACTGGGCATGAAAAGATTTAAAACACTTTACAATTACTATGTATATCAACGCAAATAAAGTGTTAAGTTGTTGTTGTTGAAGTGAAGAGTATCAAAACAATGTATCATTTGTATCATTCATGTACTAAGTATCAAATCATCACAATACTAACTTTGCATTCAAAATAAGTTTTAACAAAAGCTTAACAAGCTCCCCCTTTCTTATATAACAAAACTTTCTTCACATTTTCATGCTCAACTCATTTTTCATGCTCATCTCCTCCTTTTTTATATTTCATTCTCATCTCCCCCTTTTTGTCATCAACATAAAAGTATATAATTTAGGGAGAACATTCATTCACAAACTAAATCAATTACAATCATTTAAACATGTATCAAGTGAAACATAAGAAAAGATATATATATATATATATATATATATATATAAAGTGTCAGTACAAAGGTGATACATTACAAGAGTGCCAAAGCACACCAAAAATAGTATCACAAACAACAATAGGAAATACTAAACAATACATCCTAAAAATCAAAAGGATGGACTAGGCTCATCATCACTAGGTTCATCTTCACTAGAAGAAGAACCAACCTCTAAAATACCAGGAGCAGGTTTAAATTTAGGGAACCTAGGTCTAAGGTCCCTAAGTCTAGTCCTAATAGGGGTTGAAGTCTTAGAAGCTCTAGGTTTAGATTTAGTTGGAGGCTCAGAAGAAATCAAGATAGGTGTAGGCCATCCAGAAGGAGGATCAACAGATAATGCAAGGGTGCTGGTAGTTGATAGAATCTGCATCATAGGAGTGTCCGATATGCCAGTGCTCGAACCTTGAGTACCAGTACCAAGCTCAACAAGAGTAGCAGCTATAGTAGGAATATCAGTAGAATGCTCTGCTTCTTTCTGTCCACAATCAGTATCATGAATATCAGGTCCTGCTGAAGATGGAGGAGGTGCTGAATGACTGGCTATCCTGATCTACTGAAGAATAGATAGAATCTCCTGGAAGCCATCTCTCATCTCAGTCTGAAGTGCCAGTATCCTAGCATCTATCTCTATCCTGCCTCTCTGTAGAGTAGAGATCTCATCCAGAATCAGCTGCAACCTATTATCATCACCTGAACCAACAGCAGTAAATCCTCTCACAGGTGACGAGGTGTAGAAGGAGCTAGCTCCGAAGGTCCAACCTCATCAGCCTGTGGCTCAGCCTCAGTATCCTGTGCCTGTCCTGTCTAGTCATCATCACCCGACTCCTTATCTAAATGTGTCATTGGTAGTCCTGAAGTCTTCTTGATCCAGTGTCCATCAACCTTCAGGAATCCCATCCTGATCAATGACTTAACATTATATATGTCTGTATGAAGTAATGTCCTGCTATCCTCACTAGACAAATCTACTTGTGCATCTTGAAAGTGCAGTGTGAATACCATGCCATAAGGAAGACATGCTCGTGCCCTACGACCAGCTTTCCGTATCTGGGAAATCATGATATAAGGTAAGTTGAGGGCCTCTCCCTCAACTAGACATCTCATAAATACCAGATCCCTCTCACTCACCTAGTCAAACCTACCAGTCCTGGGTAGAAAAATATGACTGATGATATTATGAATCCACTTCATTTCCAAAGAAAGTTGATTAGCCCTGACATGTATAACACCAGTAATATCATTCCTCCCAAGAATTATCCTCAAAGTCTTCTATTTTTCCTTCAATATCAAAAAGCTCTCTCCTTAGGTATTTGAAGAATGTCACTTAATTTTTGCTCATTTATCTCAATATGTTTCCCTTTCACAATTGATCCACATGAAATGCACCAAGGGATATATTTTCAAAGAATTGTCTTACTAAATTTGGAAATGTAGGTAAATTCAACATACAAAATGATTTCCATCCTTGTGCATTGAGCCAATCACCAACTCTCACATTTTCTTGCGCTAAAAAGTTAAAATCAACACAACGTCCGGAAGTAACTTCCTATTACCCATAAGAACAACCTGTCTTGGAGCTTCCGGAGCCTCTTCATGTTCTTCTTGTGGCTCTACTGTGGGATTTGAAGTCTTAAGCCTCCTCTTGGTTCTTCTCTCCTCTGCTACGATCCGCACAACTCTCTTAGGTTTTTTCCCTATGGCTTTCTTAGGTGCCATTATGGTTGGATTAGGGTTTAGGAGAGGTTTGGAGGAGTTCTAAGGCTTTTCCTAGGTTTGGAATAGGAAACGATTGGAATATAATAGGAAAGGCGGAAGAAAATAGATTTTGAAACCTAATGATGCCATATTTAAAAAGGGTTAACCTGACTCTCGAGTCGGCTCGACAGAGTAGCAGGGTCCTCGAGTCAGCTCGAGCAAAAATCAGGGTTAAAGCTTAGAAAACTAAAAAAATAAAATTCTATAGGTTCCTTAGCACTAGAGAAGGTGGTCATAAGCTCTAAAGAGAATTTTGAAACATCTAGATAATTTTTTCTTATTTTTGAAAAATTAGGTCAAGAATTCTTAATATGGGTCACATAGACCTAACTCACCTTTAATCTTTTCAAATCTATCTTGGCTAAGAGGTTTGGTAAAAATATCAGCAAGTTGATCTTCTAAAGGCACAAATCTGAATTCTTTTACATTATTCAAAACATGATCTCTAATGAAATGATGTCTAATTTCAATATGCTTGGTTCTGGAAAGCTGAATTGGATTTTTAGATAAGTTAATAGCACCAGTGTTATCACATTTAATAAAAACTTTAGACTGAATAACACCATAATCTTCTAGCTGTTGCTTGATCCATAACACTTATGCATAACAGCTCCCCACATCCACATACTCTGCCTCAGTAGTAGATAGTGCTACAGAGTTCTGTTTACGGTAGTACCATGAAATCAAGTTGACACCTAGAAATTGACAAGTGCCACATGTACTCTTTCTATCAATTTTATAGCCACCGTAATCAGATCAGAATAACTAATTAACTTTAAAGATGAATGCTTAGAATATCACAATCCTATATTATATGTGCCTTTAAAATACTTGATGATTCTTTTAATAGCAACAATGTGTGACTCTTTTGGATTTGATTGAAAACGTGCACACATACAAATACTAAAAAGAATATCAGGTCTACTGACAGTTAAATAAAGTAGAGAACCAATCATACCGCTATACAATTTTTGATCAATAGTTATGCCATTTTCATCTTTATCAAGTCTGCATGCAGGATTCATGGATGTTCCAACTTCTTTGCTTGATTCCATACCAAACATTTTGATAATCTCTTTAATATATTTGGCTTAGTTGATCAGAATTCCTTTCTTTGATTATTTGATTTGAAGCCCGAGGAAGTAACTTAGCTCACCCATCAAACTCATTTCGAATTCATCCTGCATTAACTTAGTAAAATCTTGACACAAAGATTCATCAATAGATCCAAATATTATTTCATCAACATAAATTTGAACAACCAAAATATCATTATTTTTCTTTTGAATAAATAGGGTAGTATCAATACTACCTCTTATAAAATCATTTTCGATTAAAAAATTATTTAATCTATCATACCAGGCTCTAGGTGCCTGTTTAAGACCATATAAAGCTTTATTCAACTTAAAAACATGATTTGGAATTATGTGATCGATAAAACCAGGTGGTTGTTCGATAAAAACTTTTTCAGATAGAAAACTATTTAGAAAGCACACTTTACATCCATTTGAAATAATTTAAAGTTCATAAAACATGCATATGCCAAGAGTAATCTAATAACCTCTAGCCTAGCTACTGGTGCATAGGTCTCATCAAAATCTATTCTCTCTTCTTGATTGTAACCTTGAGCTACTAGTCTAACCATATTTCTAATCATATTACCTTGCTCATATAGCTTGTTTCTATAAACCCATATAGTGCCTATAACAGGGTAGTCATTTGGTCTTTCTATAAGTATCCAAATATTATTTCTCCTGAATTGGTTTAACTCATCATGCATAGCTAACATCCAATTAGGGTCGGTTTCAGCTTCTTCTATAGTGTGTGGTTCTACATGAGATACAAAAGCAATCAAATCATGTGTATCCCTATGTGAAGCTCTAGTTCTAACACCTTGAGATGGATTTCATATAATAAGTTCTTTAGGATGTGAGTGTACATACCTCCATTCTTTAGGTATATCTTTATGATCTTTGCTAACCTCTTCTTCATGTTGTTCACTTGTTTGCTTATCTTTGATAGTCATATCCTTTAGTCTATGTTCAAGTGTACCTGCATCATCATCAGCATAGTCTTTTTTTCTAGAAGATGTCATGTCAGTTTCATTGAAAACAACATAAATTGATTCTTCCATAGTTAAAGTTTTTTTATTAAAAACTTGATAGGCTTTGCTATTTATAGAATAACGAAGAAATATAGCCTCATCAGATTTAGCTTCAAACTTACCAATATTATCTTTACCATTATTAAGAAAAAAACATTTGCAACCAAAAACATGAAAGTAATTGATATTAGGCTTTCTATTCTTCCACAGTTCATAGGGGGTTTTTCTTATAATAAGTCTAATCAAAACTCTATTTAAAATATAGCAAGCAGTATTTATAGCTTCTGTCCAAAAGTATTTTGGAAGATTTCCTTCACAAAACATTGTTCTGGACATTTCTTCCAAAGTTCTATTCTTTCTCTCTACAACACCATTTTGCTATGGTATTCTAAGAGTGGAGAAGTTGTGATCAATACCGTGCTTTGTGCAAAAGTGATCAAAATGTTGATTTTTAAATTATGTACCATAATCACTACGAATAGAAACAATAGAAAGATTTTTCAAGTTGGAAACTCTTTTGTAAAACTTTTTGAATACTTTAAAAGTTTCATCTTTATGTGCAATGAACAAAATCCAAGTGTATCTTGAAAAATCATCTGCAATCACAAGGCCATACTTCATACCACCTAGGCTTGTTGTCCTAATAGGTCCGAAGAAATCCATGTGAAGTAGCTCTAAGGGTCTAGTAGTAGAAACAATATTTTTGGATTTAAAACTTTCTCTCACTTGCTTTCCTAATTAATATGCATCACAGATATAATCGAAACTTACTTTAAATTTTGATAGACCTTTAACTAAATCTTTTGAAATAAGCCTTGCAATAGTATCCATACTGGCATGTCCAAGTCATCTATGCCATAGTAAACTTGATTCCTTGCTCTTATCATTCACTGCCACAAGACTTGTATTACTTGACAAAGCTAGATCATTAAGATCTACTACATAAATGTTATCATGTCTATGTCCAATGAACTTTGTACTAGAGTCAAGAGGATCAACTACTATACGCATTGAAGACTTGAAGAAAACATTAAAACCAATATCATAGAGTTGGCTTATGCTTAAAAGATTATGCTTTAATTTCTCTACAAGTAGTACATTATCAATGAAAGTAAGAGTAATTTTTATTTTACCAATACCAATTATCCTTCCTTTGCAATTATCACCAAAGGTTACCATGCCACCATCTTTTTGTTCTAGAGTGAAGAATTGATCAATATCACCCATCATGTATCTTGAACAGCCGCTATCAACGTACAATATTTTCTTTGCATTCATGGCTGCAAGACATCCTTGCAAAACAATCAAGTAATAGATTTAAATACCTAAGCTTTCTTGGGTCCTTGCAAGTTAATAAGATTGGTTCCTTTTGGAACACAAATTTTCTTAATTTTCTTATTGCCATTATATTTCAAATGATATTCAACTGCTCTGTGACCAATATTATTACAAGCATAGCAGATAATTTTTGGCTTTGAATAAGAAGTATATGATGATGCAAACTTAGGTCTATATTGCTTAGATGTAATGAACTTAGGAGCATACGATGTGGATGCAGAAAACTTATTTGAATTTGAACTTTTATAATCGATTCCAAACTTGCTATTTGAGACTCTTTGATCTTTCAAAATCAGTTCAAGTTTGTTAGAGCTTAAAGTTAACTTTTCAATCGATGGTTTAAGCTTTTGTACTTCCTTTTGCAACTCAGTAATTTCATTTTGTAAAGTTTTATTCTTTTCAAAAAGTTCTTCCTTTTCAAACTGAATAACTTTAAGTCTTTCATATGTCAAATTTAATTCTTTTTGTAAAATCTTATTTCTTTTACTAATTTCTTTTTTATCTTTTTTGAAAGTATCACAAGTATTTTTTAAAACTTTTATTTTTAAACCAGCCTTTTTGTATTCAATTAATAGTTCATAAAAGGCATTATGCAGCTCATCATAAGTAAAATCTAAGTTAGGTTCAGAAGTTGTTACCTCATCCTCCAAACCCATAAGGCAGATTTGAGCCGTCTTTGCTGTATCTTCATCTTCTTCAGTTGATGTAGATTCATCACTATCGCTCCATGCTGCAAGCATTGCTTTCTTTTTCTTTTGCTTGAACAACTTCTTCTTGAATTCTGGACAATCAAGATGTATGTGTCCCGGCTTCTTGCATCCATAATAAATTGGAGTTTGGTCTTTGTCCTTATCCTTTTCTTTGTCTTTTTCTTTTTTTTTCTAAATTCTCCTCTTCTAAATTGCTTTTTCCATCTGTATGTTCTTCTTCTGCCCATAAATCTCTTAAATTTTTTCATAATTAGGGCAAATTTGTCATCTTCCATATCATCATTAGAAGTTTCTGAATTTCCATCTTTGTCCTCTTATGTTGCTTTAAAAGCAATGGCCTTCTTCTTCTTTGAGTCTTCATCTATTCTTTGCTGCATGGCTATCTCATGAGTGATCAATGATCCTAGTAGCTCATCCAATGGTAGGGTGTTTAAGTTCTTTGCCTCTTGGATAGCTGTAACTTTTACTTCCCATTTATCTGGCAAAGATCTCAAAACCTTTTAGACTAGATCAGCATTAGTATAAGTCTTACCAAGACTTTTAAGGCCATTTATAATATCAGTAAAATGAGTATACATTGTAGATATAGTTTCACTTAGATCCATTTTGAACAATTCATAATTATGCACAAGAAGATTGATTTTTGAAGTTTTAAATTGTGATATGCCCTCGTGTGTGATCTCAAACTTATCCCAAATTTTTTTAACAGAATTGCAAGTGGAAATTCTGTTGAAGTCATTTGGGTCCAAAGTACAATAAAGTAAAATCATAGCTTTAGCTTCAGCTTAGCCAATTTCATATCATTCTCGTTCCATTCCTCTTCTGGTTTGGGAACCTCAATATCATTAATTCTAATGGTGGGTGTGTGAGGTCATTTTAAAATTGTTTTCCATAAATGAAAGTCTACAGCTTGAATGTATATTTTCATCCTAGCCTTCCAATATGTGTAATTAATTCCAGTGAAAAGTGGAGGTCAATTTGTGGATTAGCCTTCAACCAAGGAGGTGCTCATGGGATGTGCCATCAATCTTTACTCTAAGAAATTTTCAGAGATTCTGCTCTGATACCACTTGTTGCCCAGGTGGCTTCCCAAGAGAGGGAAGAATTGGAATTATAAATACTTTAGCAAGTATGTGCAAATTAATATCCTTTTAGTGTTGTGGTGAACAATGCAATGCGGAAGCAAGTAAATAAATGCAATGAACTTAAACAAGCATAATCACAAACATAAGGAATTTAGAGTGGTTTGGAGCAACCCGCTCCTACATCAACTACCCAAGCACCACTTGGGATTTTCACTGTATCCCTCATCAGAATATAGTCGAATTGTTTCAACATGCTCATAATCCAAACCTATACACTTTGGTTTTACCGGGATCACCAAAGAAAACCTTCACTTGGTTTTAACACAGGCTAACCAAGAACCTAAATCCCTTTGATTTTTAGAACCGGGCTCACCAAAGAAATCCAAACATAGGTTTTAATAGGCTCACCTAAAAACCTTTAATACACTCTCAAGACATAGCCCCTTGCTGTTCTTAGAGAGAAGATAAGATAAATCAAATGTATAAAGCAACTTTACAACAAACCAAATTTGTTTGAGTGTTATCGATGAAGATCAAATCGAAGCCTAGCTTTCATTGCTGTTGAATGCTCTTCAAGCTGCTTCTTATTGTTGCCCAAGTGGCTGCCCAAGAGCAGGGTGAATTGGGAATTAAAAATAATTACTACTGTAGATATGTGCCTTAATAATTTAACTTCTTTTAGTGAAAGGTGCTGTGATTATAAATGTAAAGCACAAGCTAAAGGGAAAGAGAAAGGCAGCAATATAAACACCAAAGATTATAGTGGTTCAGAGCGAACCCTCTCCTACGTCCACTATCCAAGATTACCACTTGGGATTTCTACTATATTCACACCCGAATATAGTAGGATTGTTTTATAGGCTCACAATCCAAAACCTCTGTACTTTGGTTTTACCGTGATCACCAAAGAAACCCAACTTGGTTTTAACGCAGGATCACCAAGAACCTAACTTGGTTTTACCAGGATCACCAAGAACCCAACACTTGGTTTTTCAACCGGGCTCACCAAGAACCCAAACAATTCAGAATGAATTGAAAGTAAATGCAACAATAAATGACAAACTCTCATTATCGGATAGTTGCCACTTTAAAACTGATGAAGCCTTCTTTAATTTCTCTTTAATGCACTTGAGTGGATTCCTTTCTTCCTTCAATGAATGCTTCAATCTTCAGATGGGAGTTGGTGAAGAATGAAGACAATCTTGAATGCTCTTAGTGCTCTTTTCCTTGTTGGTTGGTTGGATATTCAATAAAGCATCTCTCTTTTTGAATTACTGCTGTTGAATCCCTTTTAAAGGTCTCGTGTACTTGTTTCTGAAGGATATTGTCGTTGGAGTCCGTTGGGATTCAAAAACTAGCCGTTGGAGCACTTTTTTGCATTCAAAAAAGAAATATGGAACTAGTCGTTATGTATCTGGAAATGACACTTGAGTCGGCTCGGATTCTTTGAGTCAGCTCGGATCCTTTGAGTCGAATGGTCGAGTCGCCATTTCTTTAGTAGGGTCGGCTCTTTGTCTCAGAGTGCTAAAACCTCACTCTGGATGAGTCGGCTCATGTCCATTCGGGTCGGCTCGAACTTCTATTATTGAAATCATTGGACACGAGGAGTCGGCTCGTTTCTACTTGGGTCGACTCTTCATCTCAGAATCATAATTCTTCACTCTGGAGGAGTTGGCTCGTTGTAGTTCGGGTTGGCTCACTTTCTCAGGTATTCATGTTTTGTTCTAGTAGAGTCGGCTCATTCATATTAGGGTCTACTCGCCTGGCTTGTTCTCAGAAGATTTGATAAATGGACTCTGGACGAGTCGGCTCGGATATACTTGAGTCGGCTCGAATTGCTACATGCTAGAATCCTCAGTGCGTGCCATGAGCTAGAGTCGGCTCTTCTTCATGTTGGGTTGGCTCAAGTGAGTTCTTCAGGATTTTTATAATTAGACTAGAGAACACTCTCTCACCAACTCTCAGACATTTGATACAAACTAACTCAAATTATATCTAGAGCACAACACTCATAGAAGAACCCATCTTTATGATTTTACAAAAGTTTTTCAAGGGGTTCTTCTTTACATCACACTCATACAATATTACTTAACACACTCAATAGAATGAAGTAGGAGTAGTTGATAAACAATAAGAATCATTCTATAAAACTTGTGACACACTTGAGAGTAGTTAGTAATATATGTGCATGCTCCAATATTTTGTTATCATCAAAATTACTCAAGGGATCAACAATCTCTCCCTTTTTGATGATGACAAAACACTGGGCATGAAAAAATAAGATAACACTTTACATTTACTTGTATAATTGTATTTGCAAGAATGTATAAACAAGTATAGAAATAATTGACTCTAATTTTGAACCATATAATTTTATGATATGCTCATCTATCATTATTATCAGATCATGGAAGGAAAATTAGAGCATGTTAGTGGTAACGAAGGAGATAAAGAATCAGAGCAATGAGAAGTAATCTCCCCCTTAATAAAATACTCAATGCTTTAACAACTTTCCATGCAAGACAATATATTCATCAAGTATTTCAAAAAAATTTCATGTTTTAGAGCTCATGTATCCTGGTTTCTAAGAGAACTTTATGTATCAGAGCTAAGAAAACTTTATATATCAGTGCATATATCTAAGAAAATCTTCATGTATCAGAGCATAACTTTCAAGAATCAGAGCATATTTTTCATAAATCAGAGTTTCTTGTATTAGAGCATAAGCAATTAGGTTTTATCCTTTCATGCAAGCATATAAAATTCTCTCCCTTTTTGTCATAAATCAAAAAGGAGAAGATAGTAAAGCTCAAATTTTGAAATAGATTGAGAAAAATTTTAATGTTTGTTTGAGATAATTTCACTTTCTCAAAGTTATGAAGATATTCTATTTAAAATTTAGACATTGCATAAAGAATAATTCATGAGAAGTCTCGTAAACATCAAAAGAGTTTTCATTTCATTTGGAAATTTTTAATACAAGATGCAAAATATGAAAGAGAGTACATTTAGTCACTATCTAGATCTACTCTAGTGTTGGTAGAATGATTAGGAATTTGAATGCCAGGAGGCATAGAAGCTATGGGGTCTAGATCTAAGACATCAGAAAAAGAATGAGATCCCTGAGGCCTAAGGTATGGAGCTGGCTGTCTAGGATGAGCAGACTGACCAACAAAGGTTGAAGGCTATGGCCTAGGTCTAGATTAAGGAACAGTAAATGTGGCAATCACTCAGCTAGATAGTTGGTCTATCTTGAATTGTATCGAGTCCACTTCTTCATCCAATTTCTTCAGTTCTTTGTGCTGTTGAACTAACTATGATGCTTGTTCATTGGCAAAGGCTTCTGCAGATCCTCTCAATCTCCCAAATTTAGCTCTCAATATTCCAATCCCCTTGGTATAATCTTCTTCCATTCTTCTGCCTTCTTCCACTGAACCCATTTTAAATCTCAGATTATCCATTTCAGTTCTGAATGCTTCAAGTGTAGTATTAACAGTGCTTTTAATAGATTCAGAACTACGTGAAATCAAATGAAGGTCTGGCTGAGTTACACTGGTGTCACTTTTGGAGGATTCAAGAACATTTACTCTGCTATGCAGATCATTAATTTATCCTCCAAACACATCTAGCCTTGCCTCAACTGATTGTCGAAACTCGCCAAACATGTTAGTCATTGTGCAAGGGAGTGAGTCAGATAGAGTACCTAATTGTTGTGAAATAAAGTCCTGCAAATCTGACGTATCAATAGTAGGTGCAGGAGTAGCAGTGCTAGGTAAAGGAATATCAGAAGCTATCTGATCAGAAGCAGGTGCAGTAGGGGTTAAGTGAAGTACAGAAGCATCATGTACAGGAACATCAAAACTTGTTAGATCAGGTGAGTCTGGCTATGTCTGTGGCTCAGGAATAGGCAATGAAATGTCCTCACCAGCATGCATTTCCCCTTCTTCATGTTCTTTAATGTCAGCAGTAGTATCAGACTTCTTCTTCCAGACACCTTTAAAAAACTGATAACCCATTCTTTGTAATGTTTTGGCTATGTATGTGTTAGTGTGTAGAAGAGGTCTGCTATCTTCATCAGACAAGTCCACATGTGAAGCTTGGAAAAAATAATGTTAAAATCATTCCATATGGCAGACATGCTTTTACTTTCCTAACAGCTTCCTTCATTTGGCATAACATTATTGCTGAAAGGTTAATTTTGTCTCCAATTATTACCAGCTCCATAAAACACAAATCTCTTTCACTAACCCAATTGAACCATCCTATTCTAGGAAGGAAAATTTGACTGATAAAGTTATGAAGGAGTCTCATTTCCATAGATAGGGAGCTAGCTTTCAGAGTGCCAATCTCATTCACATTTTCTTGTTCCAAAACAGTTTGAAGTGCCTTTGTTCTATCTTTTAGAACTAAGTGTTCAATTCCATAGAAGGGCATTTCTAATATACTACTCAGACTTTCTTCAGAAATTATGATTCTCTTCCCTTTTACAACTGATTCAACATGATGCTCTCCAAGTCTTAAGTTCTCATAAAATATTCTAACGAGGTTGGGATAAGTAAGAATATTCAATGAACACATAAAAGACCAACCTTGATTATCAATTAGGTCACCAACAATAAGCCCTATTTCCCTGAGATATTCAAAAAGAATCGTTCTTCCAGTTGTGACTGGCCTCATTGCCATGGAAATCTGCTGATGAGGAGGGCTAGGTTCTTCAATGTGTTGGGTCGGAATTCTTGAGGAGCTCTCTTCCCGGAATCTTGAACACCTTTCTTGCATTTGTTGGTCCATTTCCCGGCGAGGTCTCTTTCCAACTGCCTTTCTTAGAGCCATTCCCACAAAATGCAGTGATCCAAAGGATTTGGAGGGGAAGGGATGTTTGGAAAGAATGTTTCGGAGGGAAGGAGTGAAGAGCTGAAGAAGAAAAAGCAATAAGAAACCCTACAGCTCGACTTAAGAATATGTCGGCCCGACATCTGAGCCAGCTCGACCAACAAGACTTCTGCTTGAGTTAGCTCGAGCAGAGGGAACACAAAAAATTTGAAGCCTAACTCAATAGAATTTTTCAGTGAAAGAACAAAAATAAAAATAAGATGTGGAGGATATCTAGATAATATTTCCTTAAGTTTAAGGAAAATTAGGTGAAGTTTTCTAAAGAGGGTCACACAAACCTAATTCACATCTAATCATTGCAAACCTATCATAATTTAAAGTTTTAGTAAAAATGTCAGCAAGTTAGTTTTCAGTTGGCACAAATTCAAGTACAATATCATTGTTTAAAACATGATCTCTTATAAAATGGTGCCTAATTTTAATGTGCTTAGTTCTTGAATGCTGAACAGGATTCTTAGTTAAATTTATAGCACTTGTGTTATCATATTTGATTGGAATTTTAGATTATGTAACACCAAAATCTTCTAGCTGTTGTTTAATCCAAAGCACTTGAGCACAACAACTACCAACAGCAATGTACTCTGCCTTAGCAGTGGACAATGCTACGGAGTTCTGTTTCTTACAGTGCCATGTGATTAAATTCAACCCTAGAAATTGATATGTTCCACTAGTGCTCTTTTTATCAATTTTACATCCAGCATAGTTAGCATCCAAAAAACTAATTAAATTTAATGAAAATTCTTTAGAATACCAAAGACCTAAATTACTTGTACCTCTTAGATACTTGATAATTCGTTTAACAACAAACATGTGTGATTCCTTAGGATTTGATTGAAAACGAGCGCACACACATACACTATACAAGATATCAAGTCTACTGGAAGTAAGATATAACAATGATCCAATCATACCTCGATAGAGCTTTTGATCGATGTTGCATCCATCTTCATCTTTATCTAGTCTGTAGGTAGGGCTCATGGGTGTGCTAGCCTCTTTGCTTGTCTCCATGCCAAACTTCTTGATTATTTCGTTGATGTACTTTGCTTGGCTTATGAAGATCCCTTCCTTTGTTTGTTTTACTTGTAGTCCAAGGAAGTAGTTGAGTTCACCCATAAGGCTCATTTCAAACTCACCCTGCATCAACTCAACAAATTCTCCACAAAGGTTTTCATTAGTTGCACCAAATATGATATCATCAACGTAAATTTGTACAACTAACATATTATTTCCTTTTTTCTTAATGAAAAGAGTTTTATCAACATTTCCTCTTTTGAAATCATTTTCAAGCAAATATTTGCTAAGTCTGTCATACCAGATTCTAGGTGCTTGTTTCAAACCATATAATGCTTTATTTAATTTAAATACATGATTTGGAAAAGCATGATTTTCAAAACCTGGTGGTTGTTCTACAAAAATTTGTTTAGAAATGAATCTATTTAGAAAAGCACTTTTGACATCCATTTGGAATAGTTTGAAGTTCATGTAGCAAGCAAATTTAAGAAGTAATCTTATGGCCTCAAGTCTAGTTACAGGTGCATAAGTTTTATCAAAATCTATTCCCTTTTTCTGGTTGTATCCTTTAGCTACCAACCTTGCTTTATTTCTCATAACTTTACCATTCTAATCTAATTTATTTTTATAGATCCATTTGGTTCCTATGATGGGATGGTCTAGAGGTTTACTAACAAGATTCCAAACATTATTCCTTTCAAACTGGTTTAATTCTTCATACATGGCCATCATCCAGTTTGGATCAGTTTCAGCTTCTTCTAAACTATGTGGTTCAATTTGTGAAACAAAGGCTAGGTAATCATGGGCATCTCTATATGCAGACCTAGTCTTGACACCATGAGAAGGATCACCAATAATTAGATCTTTAGGATGTGAAGTTATATACATCCATTCCTTTGGTAAATCAGTATGATCCTTACTTACCACTTCATTTCCATCTTGTGTTGGCTTGTCTTGTATGCTTAGATCTTCCATCTCTTTTTGTAGTGAACCTGCATCGTTGTCTACACACTCATCTTTTCTAGATGGTGAGGGGTTAGATTCATCAAAAACAACATGAATTGATTCTTCATCAGTAAGAGTCCTCTTATTAAACACTTTGTATGCTTTACTATGTAGTGAATAACCAAGGAATATAGATTCATCAGATTTTGCATCAAATTTTTCTAAGTTATCTTTACCATTATTCAACACAAAGCATTTACATCCAAAAATATAAAAATAGTTAATATTAGGTTTTCTTCCATTCCAAAGCTCATAGGGGGTTTTCTTTGAAATTGGGTGTATCAAAACACAGTTTAATATATAACAAGCAGTGTTCACTACTTCTGCCCAAAAGTACCTTGGAAGATTGCCTTCACACAATATAGTTCGGGCCATTTCTTCCAAAGTCTTATTCTCTCTCTACAATACCATTTTGTTATGGTGTTCTAGGAGCGATGAAGTTGTGATCAATGCCATACTCAGTGCAATATTCATCAAAGAATTGTTTTTGAAATTTAGTCCCGTGATCACTTCTTATAGAAATAATAGAAAGATTTTTCTCATTTAAAATCTTTTTGTGAAATTTTCAAAATACATCAAAGGTTTCATCTTTATGTGCAATAAATGATATCCATGTGAATCTAGAAAAGTCATCTACAATCACGGGGCCATATTTCATACCTCCTAGGCTTGTGATCCTAGTTTGTCCAAATAAGTCCATGCGAAGTAGCTCAAGGGGTCTAGTAATTGAAATTACATTTTTTGATTTAAAACTCCCTCTAGTTTGTTTGTCTAATTGACAAGCATCATATATATAATCAAGATCAACTTTAAAAAGTGGCAAACCTTTAACTAGATTCCTTGAAATTAATTTAGCAATTGTATGCATGCTAGCATGACCTAATCATCTATGCCAAAGTAAACAAGACTCCTTGGTCTTAGCTTTCATTGCTACTAGGCTGGAACTACTAGTCATGGCTAGATCATTTAGATCTACCACATAGATATTTCCAAGTCTATGACCAATGAATTTATTGCTAGAGTCAAGAGAGTTAGTTACTTTATACATAGATGATTCAAAGATAACCTTGTAGCCTTTATCACAAAGTTGACTAATACTCAATAAATTATGCTTCAATTTATCTACTAGTAGCACATTTTTAATAAAAGTACAGGGGGTTATCTTGATCTTACTGATTTCGATTATTTTTTCCTTGCCATTATCACCGAACGTAACTGATCCTCCTTCTTTCATTTGTAAGGTGATAAACAGGTCTTTATCACCAGTCATATGCCTTGAAGAGTCGCTGTCTAAATACCATCATTTCTTAGCATTCAGCGCTGCAAGACAATCCTGCAAAATAATCAAAGAGTGGTTTTAGGTACCCAAGCTAACTTGGGTCCTTTTGGGTTAGCAAAATTGGTTCCTTTTGGAACCCAAATAGTTTTAAATTTTGATGCACCAATCTTAGAGTTTTTCAAAGAGTTACATTGGTGTACTTTATGCCCAAATCTATGACATGCATAGCAAACAATTTTATCATATTTGAATGATACATGCTTTGAAGCTTTAATAGATGCAGAAATAGATATGTTTGGTTTGAAAGATTTTTTAATAGAAATCTTAGGAATGTACTTTAATCCTTTTGAAACAGAATTTGACAAAAATGAACCAAGGGCTTTTTGAGATTTAGTGTTTGAAGCTGAAGCTTTTGAAGATACAAATTTTGTTGCTGAAATTTCTTTGGCATTTAAAGCATTAAATCCAATTCCAGCTTTCCTTTTTGAATTTCTTTATTCATTCAGAATTAGCTCAAGTTTATTAGAACTCAAAGTAAGTTTTTCTACAAGAGGCTTAAGCTTTTCAACTTCCTTTTTCAAATCAATATTTTCGGCAACTAAAGCTTTGTTTGTCTCGATTAAAACATTCTTTTCAGTTTTCAAAGCAATAACATTATCAGAAAAGACATTCAGTTCTATTTGCAAAATGTTATTCTTTTCTGAAATTTCATCCTTGTCTTTTAGTAAAAAATCATTTTGTTTCATCAAGGATTTGATTTTAACCCCAGCTTTCTTGAATTCAACAAGTAAATCATGAAAAGCAGAAATCAATTCTTCATAAGTAAATTCAGTTTGGAGCTTAGGGGATGATACCTCATTCTCAAGACCCATTAAATAGAAGTTCACGATTTTTGTGGTCTCTTCTTCTTTAGTAGATGTGGATGCTTCGCTATCACTCCATGTCGCTACCATTGCTTTCTTTTTTTTTTCTTGACATTCTTATTCAACAAAGGACAATCTGGTCGAATGTGCCCTGGTTTTTTGCATCCGTAATAGACGGGCACTTCTTTTTCCTTCTCTTTTATGTTGTCCTTTTTTTTGCTGTATTCTTTGTTCTTATGGAATTTCCTATAGTTTCTTCCTTTCCTTCTTCCCAAGAATTTTTTGAATCTCCTAACAACCAGAGCAATATCTTCGTCTTCCATGTCATTTTTAGTGGAGGAGCAGTCTTCTTCCGATTCATCATCATCTTTTCTTGAATCCACTGCAGCTTTGAAGGTGATAGATTTCTTTTTCTTTTGATCATCCTCAATTTTGTGCTGTATGGTCAATTCGTGAGTGATGAGAGATCCTAGCAGTACATCCAGTAGTAGATTATTCAAATCTTTCGCTTCCTGAATGGCAGTCACTTTTGGATCCCATTTGTCTGGAAGAGATCTTAAAATCTTCTGTACAAGGTTAGCATTGGAATATACCCTGCCAAGACTTTTTAAGCCATTAATGATACCAGTGAAGCATGAAAACATGGCAGAGATTGTTTCATTAGGTTTCATTTTAAATAATTCGTAACTATGCACAAGAAGATTAATTTTTGAGGACTTCACTTGGAAAGTTCCTTCGTGGGTCACCTCAAGTTTATCCTAAATTTTCTTTGCAGAAGAGCAAATGGAAATTTGATTAAACTCATTACTATCCAAAAAACAATATAGCAAATTTATTGCTTTGGCATTTAACTCACTCATTTTCATGTCGTGTTCATCCCAATCCTCTTCAGGTTTTGGAATGTCCACTCCATCAATTTTAACCATGGGGATATATGGACCCTTCAAAATGACCTTCCATAACTGAAAATCAGCTGCTTGAATATAAATTTTCATCATAGCTTTCTAGTATGCATAATTGATACCTGTGATGAGTGGAGGTCTATTAGTTGATTGGCCTTCGGCCAAGGACGTACTCATTGGATGAGCCATCAATCTTTACTTTTATGTATTCAGAGACACTGCTCTAATACCAGTTGTTGCCCAGGTGGCTACCCAAGAGGGGGGTGAATTAGGAATTAAAAATAATTACTGCTGTAGATATGTGCCTTAATAATTTAACTTCTTTTAGTGAAAGGTGCTATGATTATAAATGTAAAGCACAAGCTAAAGAGAAAGAGAAAGGTAGCAATACAAACACCAAAGATTATAGTGGTTCGGAGCAAACCCTCTCCTACGTCCACTACCTAAGATTACCACTTGGGATTTTCACTATATTCATACCCGAATATAGTAGGATTATTTTACAGGCTCATAATCCAAAACCTCTGCACTTTGGTTTTACCGTGATCACCAAAGAAACCTAACCTGGTTTTAACACAGGATCACCAAGAACCTAACTTGGTTTTACCAGGATCACCAAGAACCAAACACTTGGTTTTTAACAAAGGTTCACCAAGAACCTATTTGGTTTTTCAACCAGGCTCACCAATAACCCAAACAATTCAGACTGAATTGAAAGTAAATGCAACAATAAATGACAAACTCTCATTATCCGATAGTTGCCACTTTAGCACTGATGAAGCCTTCTTTAATTGCTCTTTAATGCACTTGAGAGGCTTCCTTTCTTCCTTCAATGAATGCTTCAATCTTCAGATGGGAGTTGGTGAAGAATGAAGATAATCTTGAATGCTTTTAGTGCTCTTTTCCTTGTTGGTTGGTTGGATATTCAATAAAGCATCTCTCTTTTTGAATTACTATTGTTGAATCCCTTTTAAAAGTCTCTTGTACTTGTTTTTGAAGGATATTGCCATTAGAGTCCATTGGGATTCGAAAACTAGCCGTTGGAGCACTTTTTTGCATTCAAAAAAGAAATCTGGAACTAGCCGTTGTGTACCTAGAAATGACACTCGAGTCGGCTGGGATTCTTCAAGTCGACTCGGATCCTTCGAGTCAAATGGTCGAGTTGTTGTTTCTTCAGCAAGGTCGGCTCTTTGTCTCAGAGTGCATAAACCTCACTCTGGATGAGTCGGCTCATGTCCATTTGGGTCGGCTTGAACTTCTATCATTGAAATCAATGAACTCGAGGAGTCGGCTCATTTCTACTTGGGTCGACTCTTCATCTTAGAATCAGAATTCTTCACTCTAGAGGAGTCGGCTCATTGTAGTTTGGGTCAGCTCGCTTTCTCAGGTCTTCAAGTTTTGTTCTGGCAGAGTCAGCTCATTCATGTTGGGGTTGACTCGCCTGGCTTGTTCTCAGAAGATTTGATAAATGGACTCTGGACGAGTCGGCTCGGATTGCTACATGCCAGAATCCTCAATGCATGCCATGAGATAGAGTCGGCTCTTCTTCAGGTTGGGTCGGCTCGAGTGAACTCTCCAGGATTTTTATAATTAGACTAGAGAACACTCTCTCACCAACTCTTAGACATTTTGATGGGCACCAGAAAGTTCATTTTATTTTATTTTATTTTATTTGAGTCCTGTAATTAAGTGAGACAACTGAGTCCAGTTGAGTCCACTTAGGCAGGTCCCATCTTTTAGTCCAGTAAAGTCCAGTCGAGTCTCTAGCTGAGTCATTGTAGTTTTTATTTAGGTCTTGTACAATAGGTGAGTTCGCAGCCAGGAGATTCACCAGCCCCCCCAACCAGAGCTGGCCTTCATGCACTTTGACCCTTTCATGCTGCCAAGCCCACAAGAGAGAGCTCCAGTCCAAGACAAAAGTCCACTATTGACCGGTCCACCAGGATTTCTTGGCCTACAAGTCAGGATTTCTTAGCCCTCAAGTTATGTACCCAAGGGTGAATCTATAAATACCCCACCCCCTCGTGTATTTTATTTTTAGTGATATGGATTAATAAAATTTCTTGAGTTCTGTGTGAAGGATCTATGTGATCCCAGGGTTTCTGTGTGATCCCTGATTTGGGCATCTATGTGAGCCCAGGGTTTCTGTGTGATCCCTGATTTGGGCATCTATGTGAGCCCAGGGTATCTATGTGATCCCTTCCTCCTTTTCAGGATATCTGTGTGATCCCTAGGGCATCTGTGTGAGCCCTGTTGATATGTGCTTTGTTTTCCTAGGGAAATCTATGTGAACCCCAGTTATCCTTCACCCTCTCTTTCTTCTCCCGTACAAACCCTAATCTCTGGTGACTTTTATGCATGCCAGCGATCCATCCCCATGCATCTATCCCGCATCAAGTGGCATCAGAGCTAGAGGATTAGGATTTTTTTCTTTTCCTCCCTGGCTCCGCATCCTTCCTCCTATCCAGATCTCTCTGTGCAAGACTTCTTAAACCTCGATCAGCTGCCGGCCTCAATCTCCGATCTGTCAATGGCCTGGCATCCACTTCCCTCTCATGACTGCCAATGCCTGCATGGGATGTCCCTGTTCCGAAGCCACGCCCGAGCATTGCCATCAACATCTCCTCGTGTGCCTGGATCCCTAGCACCGAGGACCTGCATCTCACCACGGTCTGCTCCATGCCCCGCCTCGTCAAGATCCACATCACTGACCCAGATCTCGTCGGATCAGCACCACGATCGCAGTGCCAACCTGGGCCTCGCCTGCCCGTTTCCAGCCTTGATCCCATGGCTAGCTTCCCGTTACACCGGTATGCCTCGCCCGCACATCGCTCTGGTCTACCGGGATGTGGCCGCAGGCGTTCTCACAGAGATCTCCATTGAAGCATGTGGAGGAGGCCGAGCAGACGGCCGCACCCTTCCATCATCGCAATCATTCCATCGATGAGTCCGACACCCAGCTCCTCCACTTTTACTTCACCGATGCCGGATGCCCCATCCCATCTCCTAGCTACCGTCGCCATCCTACATCGACTTGGACATGACCACCACCGTCGATGAAGCACACCGGAAGTCTCTCTGCTCCACCCAACCACTGCCTGTGGAGATCTCCCCATGCACGATCATGAAAGCAATTTACTTTCACGATTGTCGACTTCAACGAAGAAGAGCGTGCCGATCTCCTCCTTCAAAACCTCCTCCACCGTCGATGATGTCGACCACCGCTCCATCCTCCGAGTCGATGATGAAGGTGAGCTCCCCTCTTCTCCATCGAAAGGCCACCGCCCATGCCCCACTATCGCCCTCGCCCCCACCGCTGCTTGCATCCCCACCGTGACCGAATGCTGTCGCACCCTGTGCCATCCACCGGAACCATCTCCCCGAGCCACCGTCTCCGCCCCAGCACCACCGCCAGTGAACACTCGCCAGATCTACTCCTGGTTGCCCATTCCCTGCTCGGCACACTCATCAAAGTGCTGAAGTTCTCCTTGCACAAACATGAATGCAGAGTCGGTACTTAATGTCGACTTCTACTTTCGCAGGAAAAAAAAGAAAAAAAAAGGAGAGAGAAATTCAGTGGAAAAAAAATTTAGAGGAAAAAAGAAGAAGAAAGAAAATCAGTGAAAAAAAATCAGAAAAAAAAGGAAAAGAAAGAAAGGTGAAAAAAAAAAATTGAAACTAGCCTTTTGCCTTTGATTTGCTTAGTTTCGGTTCCATCAACCTCGCTAAGCCTGACTCGACAAAGTCGAGTTCTCCCCACTCCAGGGAAATGATGGGGACCAGAAAGTTTATTTTATTTTATTTTATTTTATTTGAGTCCTGTAATAAAGTGAGACAATTGAGTCCTGTTGAGTCCACTTAGACAGGTCCAGTCTTTTAGTCCAGTAAAGTCTAGTCGAGTCTCTAGTCGAGTTAATGTAGTTTTTATTCAGGTCTTGTACAAGACGAGAGTTCGTAGCCAAGTGATTTACAAGCCCCCCCAACCAGAGCTAGCCTTCATGCACCTGGACCCTTTCATGCTGCCAAGCCCATAAGAGAGAGCTCCAGTCCAAGCAAAGGCCCACTATTGACCGGTCCACCAGGGTTTCTTGGCCCATAAGTCAAGGTTTCTTAGCCCTTAAGTTATGTACCCTGGGGTGAATCTATAAATACCCCACCCTCTCTTGTATTTTTTTTTAATGATATGGATGAATAAAATTTCTTGAGTTCTGTGTGAAGGATCTATGTGATCCCAGGGTTTCTATGTGATCCCTGATTTGGGCATCTGTGTGAGCCCAGGGTGTCTGTGTGATCCCTATGGCATCTGTGTGAGCCATGTTGCTGTATGCTTTGTTTTCCTAGGGAAATCTGTGTGAACCCTAGTTATCCTTCGCCCTCTCTTTCTTCTCCCCTATAAACCCTAATCTCTGGTGACTTCTACGCTCGCCAGCGATCCATCCCCGTGCATCTATCCTGCATCAAGTGGCATCAAAGCTGAAGGATTAGGGTTTTTTTCTTTTCCTTCCCGGCTCCGCATCCTTCCTCCTGTCCAGATCTCTCTGTGCAAGACTTCTTAAACCTCGGTCAGCCACCAGCCTCAATCTCCAATCCATCAATGGCCAAGCATCCACTTCCCTACCGTGACCACCAACACCCGCATGGGATGTCCCGATTCCAAAGCCATGCCCAAGCATTGCCATCAGCATCTCCTCGCATGCCCGGATCCCCTGCACCGAGGACTTGGATCTTGTCGCAGTCTGCTTTATGCCCCGCCTCGTCAAGATCCACCTCACTGACCCAGATCTCGCCGAATCAATGCCACAGTCGCAGTGCCAACCTGGGCCTCGCTGGCCCATATCCAGCCTCGATCTACCCCATGGCTAGCTTCCCCTCACGCCGGTATGCCTCGCCCGCACATCTCTTTGGTTTACCTGGATGTGGCCACCGGCATTCTCACCGAGATCTCCACCGAAGCATGTGGAGGAGGCCGAGCATACGCCGCACCCTTCCATCACTGCAATTATTCCATCAATGAGTCTGACACCCAGCTCCTCCATTTCTACTTCACCGATGTCGGATGCCCCATCCCATCTCCTGGCTGTCGTCGCCATCCTCCACCGACTTGGTCGTGACCACCACCACCGGCGAAGCACATCGAAAGTCTCTCTGCTCCGCCCAGCCACTGCCCATGGAGATATCCCCGTGCATGATCGTGAAAGCAATTTGATTTCATGTTTGCCGACTTCAACGAAAAAGAGCGTGCCGATCTCCTCCTTCAAAACCTCCTCTGCTGTCGACGACGTCGACCGCCGCTCCATCCTTCGAGCCGACGGCGAAGGTGAGCTCCCCTCTTCTTCATCGAAAGGACACCGCCCATGCCCCACTGCCGCCCGCCCCCCCACCACTACCGAATGCTATCGCACCCTGTGCCATCCACCGGAACCATCTCCCTAAGCCGCCATCTCCGCCCCAGCACTGCCACTGGTGAACACCCGCCAGAATTGCTCCTAGTTGCCCATTCCCTGCTCGGCACGCTCATCAAAGTGTTGATGTTCTCCTTGCATGAACATGAATGCAGAGTCGATACTTAATGCCGACTTCTGCTTTCGCAAGAAAAAAAGAAAAAAAAAGGAGAGAGAAAATCAGTGGAAAAAAGAATTCAAAGGAAAAAAGAAGAAGAAAAAAAATCAGTGAAAAAAATCAGAAAAAAAAAGAAAAGAAAGAAAGGTGAAAAAAAAAATTGAAATTAGCCTTTTTTTCTTTGATTTGCTTAGTTTCGGTTCCATCAACCCCGCTGAGCCTGACTCGACGGAGTAGAGTTCTCCCCACTCCAGGGGAATGATGGGGACCAAAAAGTTCATTTTATTTTATTTTATTTTATTTGAGTCTTGTAATAAAGTGAGACAACTAAGTCTAGTTGAGTCCACTTAGACAGGTCCAGTCTTTTAGTCCAGTCAAGTCCAGTCGAGTCTCTAGCCAAGTCAATGTAGTTTTTATTCAGGTCTTGTACAAGAGGAGAGTTCGTAGCCAGGAGATTCACCAGCCCCCCCAACCAGAGCTGGCCTTCATGCACCTGGACCCTTTCATGCTACCAAGCCCACAAGAGAGAGCTCCAGTCCAAGACAAAGGCCCACTATTGATCGGTCCACCAAGGTTTCTTGGCCCACAAGTCAGGTTTTTTTAGCCCTCAAGTTATGTACCCTGGGGTGAATCTATAAATACCCCACCCCCTCTTGTGTTTTTTTTTAATGATATGGATGAATAAAATTTCTTGAGTTCTGTGTGAAGGATCTATGTGATCCTAGGGTTTTGTGTGATCCCTGATTTGGGCATCTATATGAGCCCAGGGTATCTGTGTGATCCCTTCCTCCTTCTTTTCAGGGTATCTGTGTGATCCCTGGGGCATCTGTGTGAGCCCTGTTGATGTGTGCTTTGTTTTCCTAGGAGAATCTGTGTGAACCCCAGTTATCCTTCGCCCTCTCTTTCTTCTCCCCTGCAAATCCTAATCTCTGGTGACTTCTATGCTCACCAGCGATCCATCCCTAAACATCTGTCCTGCATCATATTTGATACAAACCAACTCAAATTATATCTAGAGCATAACACTAATAGAAGTAAGCCATCTTTATGATTTTATAAAGGTTTTTCAAGGGGTTCTTCTTTACATCACACTCATACAATATTACTTAACACACTCAACAGAATGAAGGAGGAGTAGTTTGATAAACAATAAGAATCAACCTACAAAACTTGTGACACACTTGAGAGTACTTAGTAATATATGTGCATGCTCCAATATTTTGTTATCATCAAAATTACTCAAGGGGTCAACACTTCTTCAAAACATTGGATTCAAGAATGAAAGTCAGTTGGTGAAGCTTTGAATCCTTTCTTGAATGTTCTTGAAGTGAGTTGGTGAAAGACTTGAAAACTCTTTAACTTCCAAAGAATAATCAATGAATAATCTATTAAAAATTATTTAAACCTTCATAAATACTCTCTTTTATAGTCTTCAATCAAAACTAGCCATTGTAGGGCTTAGAAAACTAAAATAGAACCATTGGAGGGCTTTTGAAGTTAAAAAATGAGATTCTGCAACAATCCGTTAGACTGCAAAAACTCATCACTCGAGTCGACTCAAGGTCCATGAGTCAGCTCGAAGTCTCAGACAATCCAAAAAAAAGTTCTGTGCGAGTCGGCTCTTCTTAAGTCTGCTCGAACTCTCAACAATAGAAAATCAAATTTTGCATGAGTCGGCTCTTCAAGGTTGAGTCGGCTCGAAGTCACAGTCACCAACAAAACAAACTCTGGACGAGTCGGCTCTTCTAGGCTTGAGTCGGCTCGAGGTCTCAGTCACCAAAAATGATGCAGGATGACTCTAAGAATGCTAAATATGAAGTAAAAGTAGTAAACTAATTTTTTTGTGATTATTAGATTTAGGTTTGATGGCTAATTTCTCAAAGTAAAGTAAAAAACTAGCCGGTATTCAGCATTCTAAGAATCAACTTGTTGCAGGCTGAATCATGCAAGATAACTAAAAGACAGGACCCAGAAATTGAGAAGTTCTTGGCTTAGGATAGTTAACTTCAAGCAAATCAGATAATAAGAGAAGGGAAGGTTTCATACTAGTCAGAGATGATAATATCAGTAGCAGAAGAGATCACTCACAACTCTGATCGGAGCCTGGAAGAAGAAGCCTTGTTTCCCTCAAATCTGATGGCTGATCTGGGAGGTCCAGGCAGTAAAGAAGGCCTTCTCAGGGAAGGAAAAACACCTCGGGGATCCTACAAGCTTCAGGGTTAATCAAAACAGCAATTAAAAATTAAGAAAAGAAACTATGGGTTGAAAGGAATCAGGATTAGGGTTAGAAGATGGCTGTTTGAAGCTTGTTGAAGATCTCCCTGCTTGGCAGCCTAGGGCACTCCTTCTTGGCATGTGAAGGCTTAGATGGTAGTGATTTAGGACATGGAAGGATGCTAGGGCAGCAAGAAATTCGTCCAAACACAAAAACACAAACCAAATAACCAAAACAAAACACCAACACAAGGTAGTAACTCAAAATTTCAGCAAGTTGTATTCATAAGAAAGAGATGCTTACAAGAGAGGGAGGGGTGGGGTATTTATAGAGTTCCCATGCCCTCACTAACCATGGTTACACTTGGGTTACAAGTCCTCTTCCCAATTGGAATACAAGTCCTTTCTTAGCTAGGCTAGAAAAAACAAATCCCCATTAGGTTAGGAATTGACCTAGTCTTCTCCTTTTTCCTTCATGCTTTGACTATTCCACTCAAGGACACCTCTTGGACTTGGTCAACACTTCAAGGATGCCTAGGGGACGTGTTGGGCCTCTAGGAGCAGCAAGGGGCTGGCCCAAAGGGGCTTGGGTGCATGGGTTTGGGCCTCTGGAAGCTGGGGTGGCTTGGTAGCCTGGTAGCAGGAATATTCCATGAAATCTTGCTTCTTTAGGGCTTGGGCTTGGCACTTGGACTTGATTTCTTTAGGCTTGGATGCAGGTGGACCTCTGGAATCATGGGTGCCCTGTTCTGAGAATATGCTCTGGCATCTGGAAGGGAATATGGGCATTTGGAGGGCATCTGGAAGGAATCAGGATTTCCGGAAGCATCTTGGATCCTAGGTTGTCACACAAAATCCAATGGGCTGATGTAGTGGTCTCTAACTCCTGGATGTGGCCTGGTGGAACTCCAAAATATGGTAACCTCCTCTCTTGCACAAAAATTGAGCTCATATTGGACTCATAACTGATATACAGGACTCAAAATAATGACTAGGTTGAGGGTTGAGACAAATCAACTAACCTCAACTTATTATATGACTAAATTTAAGTTGATTACAAAATTTGACTCATGGCTAGGTAAACCAAATAGGGCCCAGTAATCTGTGTGTGATCCTGGTGCCCCCACCAATTCTCCCGGGGTGGGAGGAACTCGACCCCGTCGAGTGTAGGATAACTTGGCTCTCATAGTGCTCGAGTAGGTCTGGGTTGAGGTGTTGCAGATCCTCACGGGTGATCCACGAGTCCTCAGATTCTGGCCAACCTTGCCATCGGACCAAATACCTCTGATAGCCTCTATTTTAGGTACATATGGCTTGATCGTTCAAGATTCTCTCGATCTTTTTCTCACTATTTGGCCAATTGGTTGGTGGACACTCTGGGGTAGGCTCACTCTCAAGGGAAGGGATAGGTCCAAAAGGCTCGCTGGGAATCGCTGCTGGCTCCCTATACTCTACAAGATCTAAGATGTTGAAGGTGGAACTAATGCCTAAGTCGGGTGATAACTCAAGCACATAGTCATTGGGTCCAACTTTCTTGATTATCTTAAATAGGCAAGCTCCATGAGCATGAAGTTTCTTTATGGTCCCTGGAGGGAACCGTTCAGGCCTAAGCCTGATCATCACAAAATCCCCTGCAAAAAATTCTTTAGCTTTTTTTCGAGAATTAGCCAAGTTCTTATATAATTTATTACTTAGGTTTATCTTTTGGCTAATTTTTTTATGCAGTTCTCTAACATGCTGTGCAAAAGACTCAGCTGACTCAGAAACTCATGCATGTAAGGGTAAGGGGATCAAATCAAGAGGTTTATTGGGTTTGTATCCATGCACAACCTTAAAAGGACTCTTCCCTATGGACCTATTAACAGAACTATTGTAAGCAAATTCAGCTCGGGATAACAATAGGTCCCAATTTCCCATGTGTTCACCTACGAGGCATCTAAGAAGGTTTCCTAAGCTTCTGTTCACTACCTCAGTCTGACCATTAGTCTGTGGGTGGTAAGCGGTAGAAAATTTCAATTTGGTTCCTAATAGATGCCAAAGGGTCTTCCAAAAGTAACTAGTAAAGCGGACATCCCTATCTGACACTATTGTTTTAGGTAATCCATGTAATCTAATCGCCTGGTCAAGGAAAAGACGGGCTACTCTAGATGTGTCAAAGGTTTAAGAGCAGGGTGTAAAATGGGCCATTTTAGAAAACCTATCGACTACTACAAATATTAAATCATGTTTCCTGAGGGTCTTAGGTAGGCCTAAAACAAAGTCCATGCTTAAGTCCTGCCATGGACGGTCTGGTACAGGTAGAGGGGTATATAATCCAGTATTTTGTTTCTGC
The DNA here is from genome assembly GCA_021397845.1 of Areca catechu. Classification (NCBI taxonomy): domain Eukaryota; kingdom Viridiplantae; phylum Streptophyta; class Magnoliopsida; order Arecales; family Arecaceae; genus Areca; species Areca catechu. Next base: position 75,479,552 of record CM038043.1, on the reverse strand, counting down.
TATTTTGCAACAGCACATGTTCTACATCTGGACACTATATTGGCAACGTCCCTCTTCAAACTAGGCCAAAAGAACTGGTCCTCTACAGCTGAGATAGTCTTATTTCTTCCAAAGTGACCAGCAAGGCCTCCAGCATGGGTTTCCCAAACTAAGAATTCTCTAAGTGAGGTTCTGGGAATACAAAGTCTATTGTTCTTAAATAGATAACCATCTTGAAGGGTGTATTCACTATGAGTACTAGATGATCCTTGGGCTAAGGATTGGACAATGTCACTAAAGTCTGGACAGGTTGTGTATTCGTCTTTTAACCTATCAAATCCAATTACTTCAGTGCTAATGGTGTTTAATAGTAAGGCTCGTCTGCTAAGGGCATCTGCTACCTTGTTTTCAGATCCAGCTAGGTATTTAAGTACAAAGGTATAGGCTTGTATAAATTCTACCCACTTAGCATGCCTAGGGTTTAGTTTCTTCTAGGAGTTCAAAAATCGGAGTGCCTCATGATCAGAATATAAAACAAACTTCTGGAGTAGTAAATAATGTCTCCAGTATCTAAGAGCTTGTACTACCGCATAAAACTCTTTGTCATAGGTTGAGTACTTTAATTTAGTCTCATTAAGTTTCTCATTGAAAAAGGCTACTGGGTGATTCTCTTGGCTCAGAACTCCTCTTATGCCTACTCCCGAAGCATCACAAGCTACCTCAAAAACTTTGGTGAAATCGGGTAACCTCAATATGGGTGCTTGTGTCATCTTAGCTTTAATCTCTAGGAAGGCTCTATCTACAGATTTGGTCCATTCAAAATTATCCTTCCTAATACAGTCAGTGATTGGTGCTACTATGGTGCTAAATCCCCTAATAAATCTTCTGTAGAAAGTGGCTAGACCATGGAAACTTCTAACTTCATGGACACTAGTGGGTACTGGCCATTCTACAATGGATATGACCTTTTCAGGGTCAGCTGTTACACCTTTAGGGGTCACCACAAAGCCTAGGAAGATAACTCTATGGATAATGAAATCACACTTCTTTAAATTTTCATAGAGGCTCTCTTTCCTAAGGGTTAAGCAAACTTGTTTTAGATGTTCTATATGATCTTCCTTGGTTTTGCTATAAATCAGGATGTCATCAAAATATACTATCACAAATTTACCTATGAACATCCTAAGGACTTGGGTCATAATTCTCATGAAAGTGCTAGGGGTATTGGACAACCCAAAAGGCATTACGGACTACTCATATAGACCATCTTTCATTTTAAAAGCTGTTTTCCATTCATCCCCAGGTCTAATTCGAACCTGATGGTAGCCACTCTTAAGGTCTATCTTTGAAAAGATTGTGGCTCCTGCCATCATATCCAACATATCATCCAAGCGGGGGATGGGAAACCTATACTTCATAGTGATTTTATTTATGGCACGACTATCAACACACATTCTCCACGTGCCATCTTTCTTAGGGGTTAATAGGGCTGGTACAGCACAAGGACTTAGGCTCTCCCTAATAAATCCTTTTCTAAGAAGCTCACCTACCTGTCTTTGAAGCTCTAAGTGTTCAGCTGGGTTCATCCTATAATGAGGTAGGTTGGGCAAGGTAGCTCTTGGGACTAAATCAATTGCATGTTGGACATCCCTAAGAGGTGGTAAGTGGTCAGGTAAATCTTCAGGAAATATATCATTAAATTCATTCAAGACTCCCTTGACCTCCTGAGGGTACTCTCTATCAATAGGATCAGATACTTCCTTCACAGCTAACATCCACACAGTAGTGCCCTCAGATATCTCCTTCTCTAGCTCTTTTGTAGTGATTAGGTTAATTCCATACTTTTTCTCCTTAAGTGAGCTAGATCCTTTCTTAATTAACTCCTGAGGTGGGGTGGGGTTTATGGTGATCTTCTTCCCATGGAAAGTAAACATGCAAGCATTAGTTCGGCCATAAAGAGTGGCATTGTGATCATAAAGCCATGGTCGTCCTAGGATGATACTACTTATCCCCATGGGCACAACATCACACCACACTCTATTTTGATAGGATTGAAGCTGAAGTTGGACTTGGCATCTGGATTTAATGGGTATAGAGGTGGAATCTATCCAAGATACCTTATAGGGGCTTGGGGGAGGAACTGGGTGTAAGCCTAGGATTTTGATAGCCTTATGGGATATGGCATTCACACAACTCCCACTATCTATGATTATTTTACACACCTTGTCTCCAATTTTTACTAAAGTCTGTAAGATATTTGTCCTATGCCAATCTTCCTGGGTTTTATTCTGGGACAAGATGCATCTAACTATCCCTACGAGGTCTGTTTGTTCAAAGTCCTCCTCATCTCCTTCATATTCTTCAATTAAGTCCAGTTTAGCTTCATTGACCTCTTCCTCTTCTTCCTCATTAGGTTCAGGCTCATCTTCTACAAGCTCCCCTATGTGCAAAGACCTGGTGGGACATTGGCTAGCAAAGTGACCTACCTTATTGCACCTAAAACAAGCATTGGGACTAGGACTTGGGTTCTTCTGAAAAACTGGCGCCTTACCCTTATCATTCCTTAAAGATGTAGAGTTACTTGAGCTAGCCTGACTCGGACTTGGGTTAGGACGAGATGGATTAGGGTTGGGATGGGTTGGATTGGGTTTAGGTCGACTTAGGTTTGGGTTTGGCTGATTTTGGTTAAGATTGGGACAAGTTTGGTTGTAGTTGGGTCGATTTGGGTAGAACTAGTTTTGGTTGGACCTAAAACTAGGAGGGTTAGGCTTAAAGGGTTCAGGTTTCCTAACTACAGGTGCTTTCTGGAACCTTTCAAAGTTTACAGCTACACGATAGGCATGGGCCATGCTATCAACATTCCTAAGGTACAACTCCTTTTGGATCTCCTCTCTGAGACCATTCCTAAACCTAGAGAGGATAACTGACTCATGTTCATCTATGCCGCATCTTAGGGCGCACTCATCAAACTGGGCTATGTATTCACTCACATATTTGGTCCCTTGTTTTAATTTCTGCCATTGATCTAAGAGACACTGCTGATAGTATGGGGGAACATACTTAGCCCTAAGCTTTAATTTCATGGCTTCCCAGGTGGTAATGGGTAGGTTGCCTATCTGATTATTGAGTCTTTCTACTTGGTCCCAGTATAATCTAGCTTGATCAGTTAGCCTGAGCTGGATAAATTGACACTTTTTCTCATCACTCAAGGCATAAAATTTGAAGTACCTATCCATACCTCCCTCCCAATCTATATAGACTTTTAGATCTAGGTTGCCATTGAAGGTAGGTACATTTATCTTAATGCTCCTAAGAAGCCTATCATCTTGGTCTTGGTCCTCACGATTGGGTCTCCTATGGTTGGGGTCATAATATTGATCCTGTTGTTGGTTTCCCCTATGGTAAGGCTCCCTAAATTGATCCTAGTTTTGGGGTCTCCTAGGGTTATGTTCCATAAAGGGTTCATGGGTTTGGATTCTTCTAGGGTTTTGAGGGGTAGAAGGGATGGAATTCTAGGTCTGGTTTAGTGTTAGACTCTTGGGTTTTCTCTATAGTCTCCGATCGGTTCTCAACTTGGTTAAGCCTATTGGTTAATTGGTTGATCCTAGTGGTTTCTTGTTCAAATTGTTGGTCCACTTGATTGAATCTTTGGTTCATTTGGTCAAGCTTAGTATCGGATTGGTCAAACGTATTGCTTATCTGGGCATTGGATTGGTTATTGGTTAAATCAATTCGGTCAAGTCGTTTGATCATGGTTTTCATGAAAGCTTCTAGGCTAGGGTCCATGGTTGAGCTAGGTTTGGTTTAAACCTCTGATATTGGGTTCCTAATCTAGTGGTCATGCAACAAATCAAACAATCAAAATGAAATGATACAACCAAGCATGCAAAAGAGAAAGAAAATGCTAGTATAATCTAGGGTTTCCTAGGCCTAGAGCCAAAAATTCGGTGGGTCAGCTCAACTTACACCTAACCCAATAGCTAGTCCTTCCACTGGCTAGGTAGGGGGTGGGAGTGTGGGAGGCCCCCCTACTTTCACAGGGACCCAATTAAAAACCACAACACTACTTAGGTCGTTTGACTCTGGACCCCTAGCCTTAGACACCAACTTTCAGTAATTGCTAAGAGGTTAAATGCACTAGTTGGCCCACACAGCTCGAACCCGACCTGTTGATGTCTCCTAGCCCACTATGGCAAATTAGGTCTAATTGATTTTAATTAGGCTTGGGTTAGTATGATGATGGTGATTTTGGGCCCAGGACAGGTGATGAAATCCTGCCCTGATCTGAGATTTTGAGTTGCCCTTAAGATTAGGTCAAAATGAATGCAATCAATGGCCCTAATACAAGCCAAAACAATCAGAAAATAAAATATTTTTTTAATGATTTATGATGTGTCAAGTTGGGTTTAAGTTAACTGGGGTTAGCAAACAATGTTTAGCTTGGGATTGGGGTGTGTGGAAGTTGATTAGGTTAGGTTGAGTCAAGATGCAGAATTTTGCAGAGATCAAAAAAATTCGGGATCAGATGATGCAGAAGTTGACACAGATCCCGATGCATAAGAAAATCAAAAAATATATGGAACATAGGATTGACGGTGATTATGAAGCCTACCAAATTTCATGTCGAAAGAAAATCAGATGATAATGCAAACCTAGGGTTTTCTGGACTGCTGCAGAAATTATTAGGATTCTGTTAGGGTTCCTATTATGCCAAATTTTAGAGATTTAGGGTTTCACTAAAAATAACTAAAAATTCATATAATTACTAGGATAGAATAGAGGACATGTAGTGCAAATTTCACAGAAAAATAAAATGTTTATGATGTCTAAATCAGATAAAACCTAGACACCTAATGTAGTGGACAGAATACAGAAATTAGGATTTGTGAGTGCAAAGCAAATAAAAACTATCCTAAACCTGCTCTAAACCAAACTGATGTGGGATGACTCTAAGAATGCTAATTATGAAGTAAAAGTAGTAAACTAATTTTTTTGTGATTTTTAGATTTAGGTTTGATGACTAATTCTCAAAGTAAAGTAAAGAACTAGCCGGTATTCAGCAATTCTAAGAATCAACTTGTCGCAGGCTGAATCATGCAAGATAACTAAAAGACAGGACCCAAAAATTAAGAAATTCCCAGCTTAGGATAGTTAACTTCAAGAAAATCAGATAATAATAGAAGGGAAGGTTTTATACCAGTCAGAGATGATAATATCGGTAGCAGAAGAGATCACTCACAACTTTGATCAGAGCCTGGAAGAAGAAGCCTTGTTTCCCTCAAATCTGATGGCTGATCTGGGCAGTCTGGGCAGCAAAGAAGGCCTCCTCAGGGGAGGGGAAATACCTTGGGGATCCTACAAGCATCAAGGTTAATCAAAACATCAATTAAAAAATAAGAAAAGGAACTATGGGTTGAAAGGAATCAGGATTAGGATTAGAAGATGGCTATTTGAAGCTTGTTGAAGATCTCCCTGCTTGGCAGCCTAGGGCACTCCTTCTTGGATATGTGAAGGCTTAGATGGCAGTGATTTAGGGTGTGGAAGGATGCTAGGGTAGCAAGGAATTCGTCCAAACACAAAAACACAAACCAAAGAACCAAAACAAAACACCAACACAAGGTAGTAACTCAAAATTTCAGCAAGTTGTATTCATAAGAAAGAGATACTTACAAGAGGGGGAGGGGTGGGGTATTTATAGAGTTCCCATGCCCTCACTAACCATGGTTACACTTTGGTTACAAGTCCTCTTCCCAATTGGAATACAAGTTCTTTCCTAGCTAGGTTAGAAAAAATAAATCCCCATTAGGTTAGGAATTGATCTAGTATTCTCCTTTTTCCTTCATGCTTTGACTATTCCACTCAAGGACACCTTGGACTTGGTCAACACTTCAAGGATGCCTAGGGAGGCATGTTGGGCCTCTAGGAGCTGCAAGGGGCTGGCCCAAAGGGGCTTGGGTGCATGGGTTTGGGCCTCTGGAAGCTGCGGTGGCCTGGTAGCCTGATAGCAGAAATATTCCATGGAATCTTGCTTCTTTAGGGCTTGGAAGTGGCACTTGGACTTGATTTCTTTAGGCTTGGATGCAGGTGGACCTCTGGAATCATGGGTGCCCTGTTCTGAGAATATGCTCTGGCATCTGAAAGGGAATCTGGGTATCTGGAGGGCATCTGGAACGAAACAGGGTTTTCGGAAGCATCTTGGATCCTAGGTTGTCACACAAAATCCAATGGGCTAATATAGTGGCCTTTGACTCCTGGATGTGGCCTGGTGGAACTCCAAAATATGGTAACCTCCTCTCTTGTACAAAAATTGAGCTCATGTTGGACTCATAACTGATATACAGGACTCAAAATAATGACTAGGTTGAGGGTTGAGACAAATCAACTAACCTCAACTTATTACAGGACTAAATTCTAGTTGATTACAAAATTTGACACATGGCTAGGTAAACCAAATAGGGTCCAGTAATCTGTGTCTGATCCTGGTGCCCCCACCAAAAAACATAAGTTCTTCATCGAGTCGGCTATTAAGGCTTGAGTTGGCTCGAGGTTCTGAAACTCCAAAATTTTTGTACTATGCCAGAATTGGAGTCGGTTCTTGATCCATGAATCCACTCTTACAAAAACTCTTCTTATGCATTCAAACTTCTCCAAACTTTTTCAATTCAAGATTCCAACAAGAGCAAATCTTTCAAAAAGCTTCAAAGAGCTTACCAAACAAATTCTAACCTACTTACTCTTATTTTTACAAGTTTAGATCCCTTTTTACAAGATTACATACATGAAGGATTAGGGCTTTACAACTTGAAGTATACAAGAGTTCATATAATGTTGGAATACTTTTCAACTAGATTGAAAAACAACTGAACTAAAGATACATACTTTCCTGCAAAACTTCTTGAATAATTGAAAGAATTAGTAAAGCATACATGCTCCAATATTTTGTAATCATCAAAATCATTCCAGGGGTCAACAAAATTCAATTAAACTCATTAGCGTCCAAAGCACAATACAAGAGATTCATTGCTTTGACATTCAATTCATCCATCTTCATGTCATGGTCATCCCATTCTTCTTCAGGCTTTGGGATGCTATGCCATCAACCTTCTTTGTGGGTGTGTGAGGTCCTTTTAGAATTACTTTTCATAATTGAAAATCTATTGCTTGAATATAAATTTTTATTCATGCTTTCCAGTAGATATAATTTGTACCTGTGAAAAGTGGAGGTCTATTTATAGATTGGCCTTTGGCCAAAGAGGTACTCATAGGGTTTGCCATAGATCTTTTCTCTAGAAAAATAAATTATAGAGACATTGCTCTGATATCAGTTGTTGCTAGTTGGCTAACCCAAGAGGGGGGTGAATTGGGTATTTAAAACTTTTTCACAAGTATGTGCTCTTTTAGAAACTTAGTTGGTGAGTGATGTGATTTAAGTATATAATGCGGAGGCAAGTAAAGAACACAATCAATACAAGCACAAACACCAGCAATTTATAATGATTCAGAGCAACCCGGCTCTTGTGTCCTCTATCCAAGGTACCACTTGGAATTTTCACTATATTCACCATAGAATATAGCCAGTTTGTTTCACACCGGGCTCACAAACCAAAATCCAAACTTGGTTTTACACCGGGATCACCAAGAACCCAATATAATGTTTGTTTTCATGGGCTCAAAAACAATATAAACTTGGTTTTCAAGGCTCACTAAAAATCTTAAACAATACCCAAGTTATAGCCCCTGTTGTACTTGGAACAACTCAATAAAAGAGTTAAAAACAGAGCAACACTAATGACAAACCAAACTTTATCGAATGGTTGCAGTCGATACTCTTGAGAAGCCTTCTTGATTGCTCTTCAATGGTCTTTAAGGCTTTCAAACTTCTCCAGTAAATGACTTAAGAGAATGATTGGAGTTTGGTAAAGTCTTGAGTTCTTCCTTGAATGCTCTTCTTGAATATTCAATGCCCTCTTAAAAGTTTTTCCTCTTTCCAAAAGTTCTCTCTTCAAAAGTTCTTTAAAACATGTTTAAATCCTTCATTTATAGTCTCTAGATATGATCCCAGGTAAAAATAGCCATTATAGTGCCTTGGGAATAGAGATATAGCCATTGGAGCTCTTTTGGGATTTGGAAAGTCAATTCTGAAACTAACCATTACATACCTGAAACTGGGATTCGAGTCGGGTCGATTGGGTTGAGTTGGCTCAGATTCTCAGACAAGTAGAATATGTACTCTAATCGAGTCGGCTCTTCTCAGTCCAGTTGGCTCGCCTAACTAGTTTTCTCGGAATTGGTTTTTCCACACTTTGGAGGAGTCAACTCGGTTGCTCATGGGTCGGCTCAGTTGTCTGACTTTAGATAATTGAACATTTGAAACTTTGGATGAGTCAGTTCTATTTCCTTCAAGTTGGCTCAGATGTCTGAATGCTAGAAACTTCTATGCCAAGCTAAAGCAATGAGTCAGCTCTACACTTCAAGTCAACTCGAGTGAACTTCATCCAAAAGCTTCCAAACTTTTTCCAAAAATTTCTAACTAATTTCCAAAGACTTTCAAACTTCTTCAAAGCTTAATCTAAGTATTTAAACTTAAAAATTACATAAGATTGCCCTTTTTATAGGAATACTTAATTAAGTTTTCTTGGGCTCTTTAATACATCAAACATTATCAAAAATAAACTTGACATGCTACATTAATTTCAGAATTGTAGGAAGAGTGGTTATTCATTTGAATCATCATACAAAAACCTCTAAAATACTTGAAAATAGTTAGTATCAAATACATGCTCCAATGTTTTGTTATCATCAAAATCATTCTAGGGTTCAACAAGTCTTCTCACCTTGGAAAGCCATGAAATTGATGACTTCAGTCCTTTTGAAGAAGAAACTGAAAGTTTATTGGACAATTTTTAAGACTTTCAGAGTTTGGCACATAATTTGGAAATGGCACAGACCAAGCATCACCCAAGTATCGACTCATGAAGGCAAGTGTCAACACCTCTGAAGACTGGCACGCAGAATTTTTTCTGGCATGCCAAGTGTCGACCCAAGTGTTAACTCACAGATCGACTCATGACCTGAGACAAGAAAGTTACAGAACAGTGTCATTCCAAGATTTTTTGTCAAGTGTCGACTCAAGTGTCGACTTATAAAACTTAAGTGTCGACTTACAAAATTCAAGTGTCGACTCACAGAACGACTCATAGCCTAAGACCAGAAATGAAGCAGAACCATGTTTTTCAAAGAATTATACCGGGTGTCGATCCAAGTGTCGACTCACGAGGACTCAAGTGTCGATCCAAGTGTCGACTCACAAGTTCTAATAATAGTAACAACTATATTTTTAGAAGTTTAGAATTGTCTCAAACGATCTAAAATGGCTAGATTCTCCACTCCAACAGTCACAAATAGTTTTTTGAAGGTTTTTAGAGTATTTATCACTCACCAAACTCATTGAAGAGATAAGAGAAAGAGAAGAAACACAAGAGATAAAATTCTATCTTTTGAGAAAGCTTTTGAAAAGATAAGAGTGAGTCATAAAGAATATTCCACTTGAAAAGGCCTTCATTCTTACTGTTAAGCCTTTAAATCAATATCCAAAAGTATTCATTGAAAGCTTCAAAGAAGAAGAAGATAATTCAAGTATTCAAGAAGAGCTTCATTGACTTTGTTTCTACTCTTTTGAGAGTTTTGTTTTATTATTGTGCTTTTATCTATACCTTTGGTTTTACTTGTTATAACTAGTTTCAAGGCTATTGAAACTAGGATTAGGCCCTTCCAAGCCTTGAATTAGAATTCAAGCCTAGGGTTGGCTTGAAGAAAAGGTTGTTGGTGAGCCTAAGTAACAAAACCAACAAGGGATTTTAATTTGAGAGCCCGAAAAACAAGTTTGCTGTAATCTTGGTGATTATAGTGAAATTTCCAAGGGATAGGTTGGGAAGTGGATGTAGGTGCTTGGTGTGCACCGAACTACCATAAATTTCTTATGTTTGTATGTGTGCTTTATCTTCTCATTACTTTCTCTTGCATTGCTATTTATTCTTTAAAAGCACATCATATAGATTATATTCAGCATGTTCACTTTGTTTCACAAACACATTAGTACAGCATATACTTGTTTAAAATTTTAAAAACCCAATTCACCCTAACTCTTGGGTTGCTATATTGGGCAACATTACCCTTCTTAAATTTTTTGATGTGTCGCCATGTACATTTTTTCCAAATTCATGGCAGCATATTAACAGTTTTATCGCAGTTTCCTTTTTGGTTGGGGTTACTCCTAGCATTTCCCTTTTCTATTCCTTTTACACTTTCAAGAAGCATCCTAAGCCTGTCGTGTGATGGTACACCTCACCTCGAAAAGTGTTAACCAGTTGATCATAGGCACTCCTACCATCCATGACTGGAAGGAGCTCTTCTTCTTTATCTCCAAAACTTTTGGTGAGGCTTGGGGCTTCATTGACCGGGACAAATACTAGAAATTGGCCCTTAGCGCACCTTGTTTGGATCAGCACCGATGCAAAAGTTCCAGACTTTATGCAATTTTCAAGTGCCAGACATAGAGGTGTTGGAAATTGTGTCCCAAAGCCAATCGCCTAGGCTGTAGGTGGTTGTGCTCAATATTGTAATTTATATATAAATTAATAATAAAATTTTATTTTGGCAGCTCATCACATTATTAATTTCCTTGTAATGAACTCTATTTATGTGATGAAGTCTTTAGGACTGACTTCGATATAGAGAGGATATATCGAGTGGTCCTTAAAAAAGGTTCACAACTAAAGGATACATTGTGATGAAGTCTTTAGGACTGACTTCGATATAGAGAGGATATATCGAGTGGTCCTTAAAAAAGGTTCACAACTAAAGGATACATTGTACAGGCGGCAATGTTTCAAGTGTAGGTTGTTGTGGTTCACATCATTTGGTTGTCCTCTTGACCAAAGGAGTGGTGACACTGATATGATCTGCAAGTGGAATATGTGACATCTCATTGAATTGACCAAGATGGAATTGACCTGTCCAAATTGTTTGGATTGAATGTCTCGCAGTGTCTCAATTTAGCAAATCCTCGACTCGGGTAGTCCTAGTGAGGAGTCACTGGACTTGCGAGGTTAAGACATGTTGTGGATTGACTCAGTTAGGGTTAGCAGTCTAACCCTAGGTCATCCTGAGCATTGAAGGTTCGATAGATTGCTCTCGCATCTTCGACCTATCCGGATGCCGGGACCTATTGCTAGATAATATCTTGTGCTTGTACTGGAAGTGTTCTAGTGCTACCGTTTAGGTTCGAACCTATGAAGTCACACGTCATAGAGGATTTCTTCCTGATTCGGGAGCTGATCAACGATTAGGAATCGTTTCAGTATTAAGGTCAAACAGACTGATTGAGCACATATTAGATTTTTCATAGTCAACCTGGTCTAATTTGGATCGACCAGGATTGGTTTGGGTCAACCAGGAATTGTTCATGGTAGACCAGAACTAGATCCAATTTTCTTGCTGATTGGGTTTGTCGGACCGGGGGTATCATGAACCGGTTTTATTCATGAAAGTTTACACGGTGTTTTGGTTCAATTGTTGTTTGTTTCTCCCTCTCCCCTTCTCTCGGCTGCTCTCGTTTCCCAGCATTTTTACCGTGTGATCAGATGAGATCTGCATCAAATAGATCGTTGCTGCTTGGGTTATCAGAGTTTTATCCTAAGCACCGTGATTTGGTTGGTGACTTGATCTTCATGGTGTTTTCAGCCCATTCGTTCTCTTCCCAGCCAGCGGTTCCCTGCTATATCAACCAATCAAGAGCCTGCGGTTCCAGCAAGAGCCTATTCCAAGGGGTTTTGATCTTATCTGGACTTCTCTTCAGTGTCTTCAAGAGCTTTCACGATTTCATGGGTTTTCTCAGATGATGAATCTCTTGGAGCCTGGCCCTGAGAGTGGAGAGGGGAAGCAACAGAAAAGGCAGAGAGCTTTCACGATTTCATGGGTGTTCTCAGCCGGTGATTTTTTCTTGGTTGAAGCCGTGGCTTGCGTGAGCAAGAGAGTGCCCTCCGGATTGCTGCAGGCCGTGAGATAGCCAGAGTTTGGTTCAGGTTTTTCTTAACCCAGATCCTTCCCTGATATCCGTGCATTGGTTGCTCCTAGTCCCTGGGCGGAAAGGGTAGGGCAAGGAAAAGAAAAACAGAGAGAGAGGTGGTGGAACGGCTGTTCCTGGTACATCTTGAAGGGAAGAAACAGGGCATTTGTTTTGGGAGGAGCAGAGAGCGTATTTTTGGGACAGATCAGTGCGTGCGATTTTTGTTCTGCATCCGTATAATCCTTCCCAGTTTGTTTTAAGATTTTTTTTTGTGTGCTCTTGGTGGGGGAGTTAGGCAGTCTTTGGAGAAGGCTGTCCGTGAAGATTCCCTGCTCCACATGCCCATAACCAGTTCTTGGATTCCTGAAGGACTAGCATCCTTCCAAGAATTGGAACCCGTGCATGGATACTCTAGAGGGTGGATATTTGGACACCTCGAGAAATTGGACCGATCCTCTCTTCTTCTGTATTGTAGATCTGATTTGCTATTGAAGGAGTTCAACCGATCACTGATTAATTCTGAAGACTAAAAAAGTTGACTTCTTTCTGCTTCGGTCAGATATATTTTATTTTAGTTATCATGCATGCCTAGATCTAGTTGTTATCATATGATTTATAATTATTGCACTTGCTTATACATGCCTATATATTTTATTACATGCATCATGATATGTTAGATCCTGTGCATGAGTAATGTTGATGCAGATTCACCGGGATCGGACATCTTCCTAGTTCTTCCTTTCCAGGAGCCTGCAAAACAGAGAATGCCTTGTGCCAGGGATTCCGACGAAGACACTCCGACGATCAAGTCAGTGGGACGATCATGGGGAACGGAAGACCCCGGAGATGGAAAGCTTAGGGGACTCTCCATCACCTAGAGGGTGGAGAGATGAGAAGAGAAAACCCATAATTAAAAATGATGGGTTCTCCGAGCGTTACCTGGGATCTGCCTTGCTTTACCTTATATAGGTGTGGAATAGTACCAAAATCTATTAGGGAGGAGGTCGAAAAAGATCGATTTGCCCTCAGGAGGATCTGGAGAGTAGCCACGTGGCATCCGGATAGGGCGGCATTGTGGGAGTAGTGGAGATGTGTCAAAGTTATGTTGTAACAGAATTATGGTACATGTGGGAAGAGGCTTCTGGAGTCATCAAGATATTCTTGGAGTGAGTCAGCTGTACCTCAGCAGAAGTGGGTCAGCTGTACCTCAGCAAAAGTGGGTCAGCCTTCAGGTTGGTTGGCCTTTTGGGTGGTTGGCCTTCTGGGTCAGCTAGTCTTCAGGTTGGCTGGCCTTCAAGGCAGGTCGGCCTTTTGGGTGGTCGGCCTTCTGGGTCAGCCAGTCTTCAGGTTGGTTGGCCGGACGGCCTTCTGGTAGAATGGATCAGCCGGTCCTCTACTTCAATGGGTCGGCCTTCAATAGGTCGCCCTTCTAGGTCGGCCTTCAATGGGAAGAGGCTTATGGGTCGGCCTTCAGTGGGTCGACCGGTCGGCCTTCTAATAGGATGGATAGATTGAACCTGTGCTTTGTCCCAGCTAAAAAATTTGTTAGCTCCGGTCTGGTTCAGAGAAAAGTTGATTTTGTATAACAGTTGCCCCCCTTGCTCTTGTCTTTCGAGGGAACATGCAACCTTGAAGGACGAGAGCATCACTTCGGGTTGTTCGGACCTTTGCTGAAGCATCGATCAGACCCTTGCAGGAGGTGGGTCTTTCTTTGAACCTTGGCTGAAGCGGAGGGTCTTCGAACCTCTATCGATTGAGGTCAGACTTTTCTGGGTTACCGTAGAGCCTTTTGCCGATGGGGGTCGGACTCTTTTGGGCCGCCATAGAGCCTTTTGCCGACGGGGGTCGGAATTTTTTGGGTTGCCCTAGAGCCTTTTGCCGACGGGGGTCGGACTTTTTTTGGGCTGCCATAGAGCCTTTGCTGATCGGGGTCAGACTTTTGGAAGTGGGCTACGCTAGAGCCTTTGTCGATCGGGGTCGGACTTTTGGAAGTGGGCTGTCCTAGAGCCTTTGCCGACGGGGGTCGGACATTTTTGGGCCGCCATAGAGCCTTTTGCCGACGGGGTTCAGAATTTTTTGAGTTGCCATATAGCCTTTTGCCGACGAGGGTCGGACTTTTTTGGGCTGCCCTAGAGCCTTTTGCCGACGGGGGTCGGACTTTTTGGGTTGCCATAGAGCCTTTTATCGACGGGGGTCGGACTTTTTTGGGCTGCCCTAGAGCATTTTGTTGACGGGGGTTGGACTTTTTTAGTCTACCATTGAGCCTTTGACCGATGGGGGTCGGACTTTTTTGGGCTACCATAGAGCCTTTGCTGACCGGGGTCGGACTTTTAGAAGTGTGCTGCCCTAGAGCCTTTGCCGACGGGGGTCAGACTTTTTTGGACCGCCATAGAGCCTTTTGCCGATGGGGGTCGGACTTTTTTAGGCTGTCATAGAGCCTTTTGCCGATGGGGGTCGGACTTTTTTGAGCTGCCATAGAGCCTTTTGTCGACAGGGGTTAGACATTTTTTGGGTTGCCATAGAGCCTTTGTCGACTGGGGTTGGACTTTTGGAAGTGGGCTACCCTAAAGTCTTTGCCAACCGGGGTCGAACTTTTGGAAGTGGGCTACCCTAAAGCCTTTGCCAACGGCGGTCGGACTTTTTTAGGTCGCCATAGAGCCTTTTGCCGACGGGGGTCGAACTTTTTTGGGCTACCATAGAGCCTTTTGCCGACGGGGGTCGAACTTTTTTAGGCTGCCCTAAAGCCTTTTGCCGATGGGGGTCAAACTTTTTTGGGCTGCCATAGAGTCTTTTGCTGACGGGGGTCGAACTATTTTGGGCTGCCCTATAGCCTTTTGTCGATGGAGGTCGGACTTTTTTGGGCTGCCATAGAGCCTTTGCCGACCGGGGTCAGACTTTTTGAAGTGGACTGCCCTAGAGCCTTTGCCGATGGGGGTCGAACTTTTTTAGGCCGCCATAGAGCCTTTTACCGACGGGGGTCGGACTTTTTTGGGCTGTCCTAGAGCCTTTTGCTGACGGGGGTCAAATTTTTTGGGCTGCCATAGAGCCTTTGCCGACCGCGGTTGGACTTTTGAAAGTGGGCTGCCCTAGAGCCTTTTGTCAACGGGGGTTGGACTTTTTTGGGCTGCCATAGAGCCTTTTGCCGACGGGGGTCGGACTTTTTTAAGCTGCCATAGAGCCTTTGCCGACCGGGGTCGGACTTTTGGAAATGGGCTACCCTAGAGCCTTTGCTGACGGGGGTCAGACTTTTATAGGCCGCTATAAAGCCTTTTGCCGATAGGGGTCGGACTTTTCTAAGCTACCATAGAGCCTTTTGCCGATGGGGTCAGACTTTTTTGGGCATTGTCGATGCACTATTTTACGTGTCGAATTGTTATCCGGATCTCCTTCATACCTGCATTTCGAGAGGCATACCTGGGATGGAACCAGACGATCCGTGGAAGCACACGGGGGTGCAAAGACAGCCTTGGGGGCTGGTCCTGATGCAGAGCAGGCCGCGGGAGCACACAGGGGTGTAGAGGCGGCAGCGGAAGCGTGCGGGTGCACGAAGATGGCCGTGGAAGCGCGCGGGGAAGGCCGTGGGGCTGGAACTGGCACAGAGTAGGTCGACGGCTGCGGGAAGAAGCCGATCGTGGGGAGCGCGTAGGGCACGGGCCCAGCGTAGAGGTCGGGGTCGTCGGGTTGCCCCCTATCGTGCGGATGCCAAAGCTGACGTGGGGCAAGCCGACGGGCGCGGAGACATCCGACAGTCGTGGGAAGAGAGCGGGGGCACGGAGATGTCCGATGGCCACGGGAAATACGCGGGGGCACGAAGATGTACGACGGCCGCAGGAAGAGCGCGGGGCATCCGGACCGAGCGAAGTAGATCGCGAGGGCGTTCGGATCAAGCAAAGATGATCGCGGAGGTGTCCAGACTCGCGAAGGTGATCGCGGGAGCGCGCGGGGGCGTAGAGTCTAGACGTATTCTAAGCTCCTCCTCCGCATCCACAAGTACATACGTGCTGAGGAGGCTGACCATACCAAATGAGAGCTGGACGGGATGCCTTCAAAAAAGCTTGCCCCAAAGGATGTCCCTAAAACCCGAAGGCCCGGACCACCTGTAGACTTCCGGTCGGGACTGAAGCCAAAGAATGGTCCTATTCCGGAGTGAACCTTCACCCCCCTCCTTGCTCCAAGAACAAAGATCCTCATGGAGATTGAGGGTGAATGCTACCTTCGCTGACCTCCTCCTCAGAAGCCAAGAAATAGTCGCGACAAGATGAAATACTGCCAGTTTCATCACGACCACGGCCACGATATGGAGGAGTGCCATAATCTGAAGCGGGAGATCGAGGAGCTGATCAAGAGGGGCTATCTCAGGAAGTTCGTGAGGAGCGAAGCCCCGACGGAGGACCAGTTGCTCGCGGCCCTTCCCCCCATTCCTGTAGTTGACAACTGCCCTACAGAGAAACCTGTGGGCATGATCTCTTGGGGGATAGGGCGCGCGTTGAAGAGAGCTCGGGAGGAGGGAGACTTGGAAAATGTACTCCCCTTTGAAAAGGGAAATGAAAATAAAAATGTAAACAACGATGCAGTGGTGGTCGAGATGACCATCACTAAGCATCCTATACATCACATTATGGTGGATAGTGGGAGCTCTGCCGATATACTTTTTATGATGCTTTCTCCCGATGAATTTATCTCATGATCGGCTAAAGCCAGTGCACACCCCTCTCGTGGGCTTCACCGGAGATTCTGTAGGGGTCGAAGGGGAGATCACTCTCCCTATTACTGCCGGAACCCCATCCCAGTTGAACACAATCATGATGACCTTCCCCGTCATCCGACTCCCATCACCTTACAATGTATCCTGGGCCGTCCAGGGCTCAACCAACTTGATGCAGTTATTTCTACCAAAAGATTACTGGTGCAGTTCCCTACTGCCTTCGGGATAGAAGTAATGAGGGGGGCAGTCCAACCCGTCCCGCATTGCTTACAGGCTATCCCAGGGGCCCGAAGTACCGAGCTCGGCTCTGACATCGACAACCTCGACCAGAGGGTGCAAGATCCCAGGGGAGGCCCCGTAGAGCACTTACTGATGTACCCCCTCGGCTCAGACCCTCAGAAGATAGTACAGGTAGGAGCCCAACTCCCGGAGGATGAGCGGGCTTGCCTGCTAGATTTTCTCTGGCCAAACACGGATGTGTTTGCCTGGTCTGCTGCAGATATGCCAGGTATTCCCTTAGAGGTTATCACCCACCAACTAAAGATTGATCCGAGGTGCCGCCCGGTCTGCTAGAAGAAGAGGAGTTTCGCCGCAAAAAGGCAGAAGGAAATCAATGAAGAAGTGGAAAAGCTCCTCACCGCTGGCTTTGTACGAGAAGTGCAGTATCTTAGTTGGCCGGCGAACATGGTGATGGTAAGGAAGAACAACGACAAGTGGAGGATCTGTGTAGATTACATCGACCTCAACCGAGCTTGCCCGAAGGATAGATTCCTGCTTTTTAAGATCGACTAGCTCGTGGACATTACCTTGGGACATCGCCTTTTCTCTTTCATGGACGCTTTGTCCGGGTACAATCAGATCCGAATGCACCTGGAGGATGAGGAGCACACCGCCTTCATCACGGATCGCGAGACCTACTGCTACAAGATGATGCCGTTCGGCCTCAAGAACGCAGGTGCTACGTACCAACATTTGGTCAACAGGGTCTTCAAAGACCAAATTAGCCGCATCATGCAGGTGTATGTGGACGACATGCCGGTGATGAGCAAACTGACCTCGGACCACGTCGACGATCTGACAGAGGCCTTCCATAACTTTCGTCTTCACCAAATGAAGTTGAGCCCGGTGAAGTGTGCTTTCGGCGTATTGGCGGGGAAGTTCCTCGGCTTCATGGTGACCCAAAGAGGGATAGAAGCCAACCCGGAGAAGGTTCAGGCGATCCTAAACATGGAGCAACCCACCTCCAAGAAGCAAATGCAGCGACTCACCAGCCGGGTAGCTGCCCTGAGCCGGTTCATCTCAAGGTCCACGGATCATTGCCAACCCTTC
This sequence comes from Areca catechu, assembly GCA_021397845.1. Taxonomy (NCBI): domain Eukaryota; kingdom Viridiplantae; phylum Streptophyta; class Magnoliopsida; order Arecales; family Arecaceae; genus Areca; species Areca catechu. The sequence continues at coordinate 75,461,472 of CM038043.1, read as the reverse complement.
TTCAAGGCGCTAAGGAAGATGCACGACTTCGCTTGGACGAAGGAGTGCCAGGAGGCATTTGAGGAGCTGAAGAAGACATTGGCGTCGCCGCCACTACTCTCCCGGCCAGAGGAAGGAGAAGAGCTCCTTCTATACCTGACGGTCACTCCGGAGGCCGTCAGCTCGGTCCTAGTCTGGACGGATGATAAAAGGATCCAGAGGCTGGTGTATTATATGAGCAAACTTCTCCATGACGCGGAGCTCAGGTACTCTCGGTCTAAGAAATTGATTTTTGCACTAATTATGTCCGCCCAGTGCCTCAGGCCCTATTTCCAAGTGCACCCCATCGCGGTCTTGACGGATCAACCATTGAAAGTGGTGCTCAGCCGACCTAACACATCCGGATGCCTAGCGAAGTGGGCACTGAAGCTCAGCGAGTTCGACATCACCTACCGGCCGAGGTCAGCCATGAAGGTGCAGGTACTCATTGATTTTTTAGTTGAGTGTGCAGGCATGGGCGAGGGGCCGGAAGAGAGCCCCCAGAACCGGCAGCCAGAGTCTGGACCGAAGGAGGACATCTGGGTCCTTCATGTGGACAGAGCCTCTAACTCTGGCAGGAGTGGAGCTGGACTTATCCTCGCCAACAACAAGGGAATCATCGCCGAATGTGTGCTCCGGTTCCAGTTCGTCGCCACTAATAACCAGGCGGAGTACGAAGCGCTCCTCACAGGACTGAGGATCTCCCGCGAGCTGGGTGTGGCCAGCTTAAGGGTCTTCACCGACTTGCAACTGGTGACCGGGCAGGTCTCAGGAGAGTATGAGGCATGGGACCCCCAAATGGCGAAATACCTGGAGTTGGTGCGAGCGAGCGCGATGGGTTTCAGGTGCTTCATCGTCTCCCACATCCCGTGCGGGGAAAACGCTCGTGCAGACGCCCTCTCTCATTTGACAACTGATGTAGAGTAGGGCTAGAGATGCTAGTATGGATGCTTATGATGCAAAGGAATTGTTTTTTTTTTTTATAGTTGAAGAGTTTTAGATGTTCTTCTTAAGGTTTTGGATTCCCGATCACAAGCAAAAACTAGAATTAAGAGAAATGAATAACAGAAGCTTACACTAGCAGTTCAAGTCCCTAAATAGTGAAAATGAGAACAGGATCCTGGGATTAAGAAACCTCGGTAGGACTAAGCTTGAAACACAATACCTACTTAGGAGATAGGGGGCAAACCTCACATGTCTAAAGCGCCCGATGCAGAGATCGCTCAACTCGGTGGATGCGGCCTGGATGCCCAAGCAGTCGAACCTGCGGATGCACTGGCTTTCGGTCGGATGGTTGCGATGGCAAAGCAGACTATCTCCGGCGCCTGAGATACCAGGGAGGACCTATAGGCAATCAAAGCAGGGATTAACGAAATGGAGAGACATATGGAAATGGACTAAGATAGGGTTAAGAAGGGGCTTCGAGTCCGGTGTCCGGCTGGATTCCGAAGTCGAAGAAGGAGATAACTTGGGGCCTCGCACCCCGCAACGTCCCGGAGGACGAAGGATTGTGGCCTCACACCACCCGACGTCCAGGAGGACGAAGGACTTGTGATGCCCTGGGGCGACGGAAAGGTGGCCTCACACCACTCGACGTCCCTGGGGACGAAGGAAACTTCACTCAAACCTAGTCTAGGAGACAGTGGTTGGAGGAAAAATAAAACTCAAACTCTTTTTTTCATTCAATCATTCAATAACCTTACAATGGAGGGATTGGGTCCTTTAAATAGGCACCCAAGGCCCATTTGAATTTCAAATGAAACAAAATTACAAACTTTCTTGGGTGGGCACCAAAAACATTGATCTTCTCCTCTCTTTGGCCGACCAAAGGTGACTTGGATTGGGCATGGCATGATGCATGGCTTGGAGTGAGGTCCTTGGCGCCTTGAGCTTGGTAAGAAATTCCTTGGTTTTGGAAGAAGGCATGAAGAGGGGCTTGGAGCAAGGCATGTGTTCTTCCTCCTTCCTTTGTTGGTGTTCTTTCTTTGGTACAAGACTTGACAAGGGGAGTGTTAGGTGGAGGTGTCCAAGGCCCTTGTCTTTCCCTTCCAAAGAGGTTGAAGCAAATTGGGAAGAAGGCTTGATTGGAAGGCTTGAAGTAAGGGATTTGAATTCCCTTCATTATCTTCCATTGAATTCTTCCTTAGCCGACCACCCTTTCATGGAATTGAGCTTGATGGGGGAAAGGGACAAAGGCTTGAACCAAGTGAAGTGGTCCTCCCCATTGGGCATCCTTGCATGCCACATGTGCTGCTCACATGGCGAGATGTCATGGCGCCATGTAGGATGCATAAGTGGGCCCTGAGTTGACTTGGCTTCTTTCCTTACTTGCTTCCAAGGAGACCAAATTTTAAGACCCACTCTTGCAATTGACCCATACTTCTAAGAGACTCAGACTGGACTCGATTTGCGACTTGACTTATTACAGGACTCAATTTGACCTAATTGGTCAAGGTACAGACTCAATTCAAAGTAAAAGATAATTACAAATTTGAGGCTTGAAGCCTTATTACAAGACATAAAGAAGTAGAACTCTAATCTGAGATCCACAGAGGGTTGAGGAGCCTCTGTCGGATCCTGGTGGCCACACCAGTTACCTTGCCGGACTTGTCGTTGGGCCATGCTTACATCGAGCATCTTCAAGCCCCGAGCTATGAGACACCCAGAGAGGTCCAGCAAGTCGCCCCGGAGCCCAGCTGGATGGACAAGTACTTCGAGTATATTACCAACGGTACCTTACCGGAGGATTGCATAGTGGCCAACCTCATTAAGAGGAAGGCCGCACGATTCATGTTGATGGACGGGCTACTGTACTAGAGGTCCTATTCCTACCCACTCCTCAAATGTTTGAGACCCACCGAAGCTGTACTTGTACCCGAAGAGATCCACGAGGGCATCTGTGGGAACCAAGTGGGGGGCAGGACACTCGCGTACAGGGTCCTCCGTCACGGCTACTTCTGGGAGATGATGAGGGAGGACGCGGCTAACTTTGTCAAGAGGTGTGATCGATGTCAACGGCACACTATCGTACAGCGCCAGCCTGTTGTGCTGCTCTCCCAACTCTTCGCCCCGTGGCCGTTTGCTCAGTGGGGCATGGATCTCCTCGGGCCCTTTCCCCATGTGTCCGGATAGCGAAGGTTCCTGATTGTGGCTATCGACTACTTCACGAAGTGGGTCGAGGCCGAGCCATTAGCCCGGATCACAGAGGCAAATGTCACCAAGTTCTTGTGGAAGTCAATTATTTGCCGCTTCGGCCTACCCCACACCATCATCACCGACAACGGATGCCAGTTTGACTATCGGGAGTTCGAGGAGTTTTGCAACGGCCTTGAGATTCATCATTACTTCACCTTGATGGCGCATCCTCAGACCAATGGAGAAGCCGAGGTGACGAATAGAACCATCCTGTAAGGCCTCCGAACTAGACTGGACCAGGCCAAGGGAAGATGGGCGGAGGAGCTTTCCAGCATCCTATGGGCATACCATACCACCCCAAGGATGGCCACGGACGAGACCCCCTTCAACCTCGTCTTCGGTGCGGAAGCAGTTATTCCAGTAGAGCTCAGCCTACCGACCTTATGTGTAGAGCAGTACAACGAGGTTAAGAACCCGGCATGGCTGCTACTGAACCTGGATCTCCTTGAAGAAACAAGGGATAGGGCCTGAGTTCGGATGGTGGCCTAACGGCAACGAGTCACCATATACTATAATTCCAGGGTGTGGCCGAAATCCTTCCGCCTGGGAGATTTAATGCTCATGGGAGTGCGGCAAGCTCTCCCCAAATTAGGAGGGCCCTTATAGGGTGGTCGAAGCACTCTCCCATGAAGCTTAATACCTAGAGGAGCTCGGTGGATCTCGATTTTCGCTGACTTGGAATGCCGCGAACTTGAGGATGTATTACCAATAGTGTAAGGCTTTTTAAACTTCAATAATTAGCTCCTTTTTATATGCAATGCCTATTCTCATCTCGTAGGACCGTCGCCATCCAGCTTTAGGTTTGGCGAACGAGAACAAGGCGAGTGGCCCACAAGTGGCCTACAAAGATGTGAAGTCCCAGGGCTCAGCCCGAAAGATCTCTTGGAAGCCGGCTCTTCCGCAAAAATCCCAGAGTTCAGTCTGGAGTGCCACACGGAACTAAATTCTAGCTTGTGACCCCGGAGTTCAGTCCGGAGGAAGTTCCGGAGACTTAAGTCCCAGTCCCACTAGATCCCGGAGTTCAGCTGGAAGGTCACACAAGGCTCAATTCCCGCATATGGACCCAGGGTTCAGTCCGGAAGTTCGCACGAAACCTAGTTCCAGTACGAAGTCCCGGACCTCGGTCTGGAAGGTGGAGCGGAACCCAGTTCCCCCACAAGATCCCGGAGTTCATCCCGGAATGCCACACGGGACTCAGTTCTGGTAGGCGGCCCTAGGGTTCAGTCTGGAAGATGCCTAAAAAACCTAAGTCTTCGGTGCGTTTGGTGTGCAAGCTGCAAGTCTTAGGAAGCCCCTATCGAAAACCAGGAGGTCTCCAGGGCCTTGTCTCAAATCAACAATTCAGATTGCAAACACAAAAAAAAAAAGAAAAGAAAGAAAGAGACGAAGTAAAGCGATAAAGTTGGATCTTCATTTCTAATGAGAAGTTTCTTACAAAAGGGGGCCCCGACAGACCGGGAGACCCAAAGAAACAAAAAAGAAACCTACACTAGAAACAAAAAGAAAATCCATAATCACTTTGCCGCTACCACATCCTCCCTCGGTTGGGGGGCATCTTCATCGCCGGCCGCATCTTCAGAAGGCCGCGCGGAGGCCGCTGCACCCTCGGGAGGTTGCCCAGAAGCCTCCACGACAGCACCCTCTGCAACCAGTCCTCCCCCGTCGGGCTGCTCTCTTCGACCGCCCAGGACGACCCCGCTTGGATCGAGCTCGGGGAAGGAGCCCACCTTCTCCCGGAACATCTGGAAGCCCTTGAGGAAAGAGTCGACCGTCACCTCGTGCAACTCCCCCTTGAACTCCTCGGATGCCCAAAACTTTAGCACGGCCTCCTGCGCCTCCTTCCGGGAAGCCTCCATAGCCTGTTAATGTAGGAGTTCTTCTCCTTGATCGCGCTCAGCTCCTTGAGGACCTCCTCGACCCGGTGCTCTAGTGACCGGGACTGAGCCCTGAGGTGGGAGAACTCGACCGCGTCGTCTTCGACACGGTGCTGGCTCAAGATCCTCTCCTCAGATAGAGAGGTCTCGAGCTCCCTGACGCACCCCTCGGCGTGACCCAGATCCTCCCAGAGGGCCTGGTTGCTTTTCTGCAGCTCGTGACCTTTTTCTATAAGGTCCTGCACGTCAGCCACGAGCTTGCCCAGCCTCCTCTCCTTCTCGGCATCCTTCTTTGTTGAACTGGAGAGGAAGTCCCTCAGCAGCAGCACATCGGTCCCAATCTACATCGGGGGATGGATAGGATGTTAGAAAGACCCAACTGGAACATAAAAGAGAAAGAGCTCGGAGCTTACCATGAAAAATAGCGGGAGGATCTCGAGCAGTGCCTCCGCGTAGTCCCGGCCACCCCTCAGGCGACGATCCCGGGACATGGATGCGAACTCCATCATCTTTTCCACGAGCCCTTGATCACAGATGATGGAGGAGCTGGCGTCGAGCCCTACCGGTGGAGGACGGACATCGGGAGTGGGCTGAGCAGTAGTCCCTCTGTTAGGCGACGTGGCAGTCAATGGAGCCATCGCCACCCTTGTGGCCACTGCAGGGACGATCGGCGCAATGGCTGGCACGGGCGCCGCCCGGGAAGGTTCCGGCCACCCCACTTCTTTAGCCCTATCGAGCTCGATGACGTGCACATCAGGCACACGAGGCTGAGGTGGCTTGGGGCCAGGGCCCGTCGCCCCGGGCCCAGTAGGAGTGGGGGTGGGCCTGGGCCCCTGGCCCGTCTCTGTGCGGGCCTTCTTTGGTGGGGCCTCCTGGGCACCTTCAGCAGAGTCCCTCTTTCGAATGCCCTCCATCAGACTCTTAACGGAGAACTTCATCCTTGGATGAAGGAAGTGATCAAGTCATTTCAAAAAGAAGGAAGAAGAAAATAGGAAAGAAGCAAAGGAGGAGGAGGGAGACCCGGAGTCTCACCCAACGCCCGGATTGGGCTGACTCCTGCCTCGAACAAATTATGCTCTGAGAGTAGGACCTTGAGGGTAGGGACCACGTCACCCAGCATCTGGGCATAAACCTCCTGGTCTGCCGGCTCAACTTGGGAGTTCCAGTTCGGGGATTAGTCTGGCTCACTCCAGGCCTAGTCGACATCCTGGACCGAGGCAAAGAAGAAACAGTTCTTCTATCCCTTGATTGACGTGGGGAGGTTGAATCGAAGGCACCTAGGCTGGGGAGAAAGGTACCACCAGCCGTCATCGGTGGAGTAGCATTTCAGGATAAAGAGGGCCCTAAATAGTGAAAAGCAGGCAACAAACCTATGAAAATGACAGAAGACAATGAAGGCGAAGATGACCCGGATGGCATTGGGAGCCAACTAGGCCGGGACCAGACGAAAATGGCTGAGAAAAGAAAGGAAGAATGGATGAAGGAAAAAATGAAGACCCCCGACAAGAAAGTCCTCATAGAAAGCAACCCTCCCAGGGCTGCTCGAGGTTACTCGATCCCTCGATCCTGGGAGCGAAAGTTGGATCGAATCCGGGACCCCATACGTATCCCGGATCTAAGAAAGATCATCTCCAGTCATCATCGAGACGAAACAGGATGGACTGGAAGAAGAGGTCTCTACCACCAGAGGAGGAAGGGCAGAGATGGGACATGCAAAAGCAATGGGAGGAGACCTAGGACCCCTAGGAAGGTCAATGGTCACTGTCCCTAGCTACAGTTGCCTCAGGACCTCGATTGGAATCTCCTCCCTCTCTGAGAAAAAAGGTGATGGAGTCCTCGGCCAGGAAGGACTGGCCTCGTCCGGGTTGGAAGAGGAATGACGATGACGAGCCATCAGGAAGGAAGAGATGAAAAGAAACTGGTTCGGGATGACAAAGGATCGAGAGATTGAAGAGGAAGAAAAGATGCGTCGCAGGCACTCACCAGAATGTTTGTACCGGAGGAATGGCAACCCTGGGGATGAAGAAGGATCGCTGCAACCGTAGGCGAGGTATGAGAAAGCCAAGAGACCTCATTTTCAGAAAGTCCCCCTCCTTTTCAAACTCAATCAACAGTGGTCGTATGTCTCTTTTTGGCCCGAACCATCAGATGAGCGTCACATGTAGATACGCCCGACAACGATGCTTTGGTTCGCTGGAAACTGCCTCGGGTTCATAACAGTGTATTAATGTCCTGTTAGGCGTGTGGACGTGGCGACCTCCGACAGGGCCTCGGGTATGATGGACGTAGCAGCGGTGATCACGGCAATCATGGTGCAGGATTTCTCTCTTTCCACGTCATCTCTGCATTAACTCCCCATGCCCCAACTGCGGTGCTTCGATGGGACTTGGGGATGGGGGGCAATTGATATGGCAACATCGCTGACGTGGAGTGTGTGTCAGATCCAGCTGGATGCCAGTGCTGCCACGTAGATTTTTCTTTCGAAACTTTCCCGCCGGGTTGTTTGGCCCGCGGTCGTTCTCATCCAGGACGCGCTCGCTCCCTCCGCCACTTTGCCAGGTGTCCGCCTAGGAGGGGTCCACCTCGATTGAAGTTGGCTGCCTCTGCTCCCTCGCCAGGTGGCATCCCAAGATTGGTCCACCTCGGCCGAGGTCGAGCCAGGCGCTCCTGCTCCTCCGCTAGGTGGCACCCCAAGATGGGTCCACCTCGGTAAAAGTCGAGCCTCCCTCTGCCACTTCACCAGGTGTCCTCCCAAAAGGGATCCACCTCGATCAAAGTTGGCTGCCTCTGCTCCCTCGCTAGGTGGTGCTCCAAGAAAGGTCCATCTCGGTCGAGGTCGAGCCAGGCTCTCCTGCTCCTTCGCCAGGTGGCACACCAAGATGGGTCCACCTCGGCCGAAGTCAAGCCTCCCTCTACCACTTCGCCAGGTGTCCGCCCAGGAGGGGTCCACCTCGGCCGAAGTTGGCTGCCTCTGCTCCCTCGCTAGGTGGCGCCCCAAGATGGGTCCACCTCGGTCGAGTCCGAGCCAGGCACTTCTGCTCCTTCGCCAGGTGGCACCCCAAGATGGGTCCATCTCGATCGAAGTCGAGCCTCCCTCTGCCACTTCGCCAGGTGTCCGCCCAGGAGGGATCCACCTCGACCAAAGTTGATTGCCTTTGCTCCCTCGCTAGGTGGCACCCCAAGACGGGTCCACCTCGGTCGAGGTCGAGACAGGCTCTCCTACTCCTTCGCCAAGTGGCACCCCACGATGGGTCCACCTTGGCCGAAGTCAAGCCTCCCTCTGCCACTTTGCCAGGTGTCTGCCTAGGAGGGGTCCATCTTGGCCGAAGTTGGCTGTCTCTACTCCCTTGCCAGGTGGCACCCCACGTCGGGTCCACCTTGGCCGAGGTCAAGCCTAGCACTCCTGCTCCTTCACCAGGTGGCACCCCAAGACGGGTTCACCTCGGTCGAAGTCGAGCCTTCCTCTACCACTTCGCCAGGTGTCCGCTCGAAGAGGTCCACCTTGGCCGAAGTTGGCTGCATCTGCTCCCTCACCAGGTGGCACCCCAAGATGGGTCCACCTCAATCGAAGTCGAGCCTTCCTCTGCCACTTCGCCAGGTGTCTGCCCAGGAGGGGTCCACCTCGGTCGAAGTTGGTAGCCTCTGCTCCCTCGCCAGGTGGTGCCCCAAGATGGGTCCACCTCATCCAAGGTTGAGCCTGGCACTCCTGCTCCTTCGCCAGGTGGCACCCCAAGACGGGTCCATCTCGGCCGAAGTCGAGCCTTCCTCTGCTACTTCGCGAGGTGTCCGCCTAGGAGTGGTCTGTCTCGACCGAAGTTGTCTGCCTCTGCTCCCTAGCCAGGTAGTGCCCCAAGATGGGTCCACCTCGGTCGAGGTCGAGCCAAGCACTCCTGCTCCTTCCATTGGTGGCACCCCAAGACGGGTCCACCTTGGTCGAAGTCGAGCCTTCCTCTGCCACTTCACCAGGTGTCCGCCCAAGAGGGGTCCTTTACGGTCGAAGTTGGCTGTCTCTGCTCTCTAGCCAGGTGGCGCCCCAAGAAGGGTCCACCTCAGTCGAGGTTGAGCCAGGCGCTCCTGCTCCTTTGCCAGGTGGCACCCTAAGACGGGTCCACCTCAACCGAAGTCAAGCCTTCCTCTGCCACTTTGCCAGGTGTCCGCCCAGGTGGGGTCCGCCTCGGTCGAAGTTGGCTGCCTCTGCTCCCTCGCCAGGTGGCACCCCAAGACAGGTCCATCTTGGTCGAGGTCGAGCTAGGTGCTCCTGCTCCTTCGCTAGGTGGCACCCCAAGATGGGTCCACCTCAACCGAAGTCGAGCCTCCCTCTGCCACTTCTCCAGGTGTCCGCCCAGGAGGGGCCCACCTCGACCGAAGTTGGTTGCCTCTTCTCCCTCGCCAGGTGGCGCCCCAAGATGGGTCCACCTCGGCTAAGGTCAAGCCTGGCTCTCCTGCTCCTTAACCAGGTGGCACCCTAAGATGGGTCCACCTCGGTCAAAGTCGAGCCTCCCTCTACCACTTCCTAGGTGTCTACCCAAGATGGGTCCACCTCGGTTGAAGTTGGTGCTCCTGCTCCTTCGCCAGGTGGCACCCTAAGACGGGTCCACCTTGGACGAGGTCGAGCCAGGCTATCCTGCTCCTTCGCCAGGTGGCACCCCAAGATTGGTCCACCTCGATCAAAGTCGAGCCTCCCTTTTCCACTTCGCTAGGTGTCTGCCCAAGAGGGGTCCACCTCGACCGAAGTTGGCGCTCCTGCTCCTTCGCAAGGTGGCACCCCAAGACGGGTCCACCTCGGTCGAGGTCGAGCTAGGTGCTTCTGCTCCTTCGCCAGGTGGCACCCCAAGATGGGTCCACCTCAGTCGAAGTCGAGCCTCCCTCTGCCACTTCGCCAGGTATTCGCTTAGGAGGGGTCCACCTCGACCGAAGTTGGCGCTCCTGCTCCTTCGCCAGGTGGCACCCCAAGATGGGTCCACCTTGGCCGAGGTCGAGCCAGGCGCTTCTGCTCCTTCGCCAGGTGGCACCCCAAAATGGGTCCACCTCGGTCGAAGTCGAGCCTCCCTCTGCCACTTCGCCAGGTGTCCGCCCAGGAGGGGTCCACCTCGACCGAAGTTGGCTGTCTCTGCTCCCTCGCCAGGTGGCCCTCAAGACAGGTCCACCTCGACCGAGGTCGAGCCAGGCTCTCTTGCTCCTTCGCCAGGTGGCACCCCAAGATGGGTCCACCTCGGTCAAAGTCGAGCCTCCCTCTGCCACTTCGCCAGGTGTCCGCCTAGGAGGGTCCACCTCGACCGAAGATGGCTGCCTCTGCTCCCTCGCTAGGTGGCGCCCGAAGACGGGTCCATCTCAGCCGAGATCGAGCCAGGCACTCCTGCTGCTTCGCCATGTGGCATCCCAAGATGGGTCCACCTCGATCGAAGTCGAGCCTCCCTCTGCCACTTCGCCAGGTGTCCGCCCAGGAGGGGTCCACCTCGATCGAAGTTGGCTGCCTCTGCTCCCTCGCCAGGTGGTGCTCCAAGACGGGTCCACCTCGACTGAGGTCAAGCTAGGCATTCCTGCTCCTTCGCCAGGTGGCACCCCAAGATGGGTCCATCTCAGTCGAAGTCGAGCCATCTCCTGCCACTTCGCTAGGTGTGCGCCCAGGTGGGGTCCACCTCGGCCGGAGTCGGCTACTCCTTCTCCTTCGCCAGGTGGCACCCCTTGATGGGTTCACCTTGATCAAAGTCGGCCCTACTCTGTGAAGCCTCGGGGAGATCAGAGGCGCGATCCATGAGGTCGCTGCTAGAGTCGGTGCACGGTGCACCCCATACAGGGCACCCGGTATGGCCTGCAATGGTGCACGAAATCTCGTTTACACCAGTTAAGAAGGGCCCCACGATCGAGGCATCGGATCCTTGTGGTCAGGGGCCTGGAACCCGCGAAGTCCGCAGTCAACGCCCCGAGATGAGGGCTCCTATGCTTGGCTCAAGATCCCGCCAGGTTCCCCTTTTCGTGACAGCATGGCAGATGAGGCAAGCTCGCCACTTAACTCCCGGCCCTTGGGGGATCCGAGGAAGAGGGGGGAACGATGGAAAAGAGCCGGAGACCTCCGAGAGCCTTCAGAAGGTAGAGGGAAAAAGCTAAAGGTGATCCGGCGATATTAAAGGGATGGGGAGAGCGGGCGAAAAGGTAAGCCACGGAGAGGGGAAAAACACAGACAGAAAAAAGAAATGACTCGGAGGCTCCAGAAATTTCCCAAACAAAAGTCCGACGAGTCCAGTGCAGGAAACTAAGCATCAACCCCTCTCATTCCTACACTTCTTTCATCAATATCTCCTCTAAGTACGGGAATCCAGCGGAGACCCATCTTAGCGGATTTGTTCTATCTTGCCATTCGCTAACTTGACCGTCAGAGTGCCCCCGTCAGAATCCCCGGCCTGGGTCTCTGACCTTGTTTTGCAGGTCCGGAGGCTTGGAAACCCGAGGTGAATGAGACCAAGGTCCAGCGCCAGCTCATAAGCTACAGGCCACAGTGGTAAGATCGGCAACAGGTTCATTTGAAGGGGGCATTCCTCAAGGACTTGGTCTAGTGCATTGCACCCATTACACGTAGGTATAGATACTTGGTTCACACTGGATAGTCTTTGAAGTTCTAAGGCCTCTAACCTACGTGTTAAGGTTGTAATTTTGGCCTCTACAGCTAGGGAAGTCTAAATTTGTTATATTCCACCTCTTGGAGGTGTGGATATTTCTAGTTTCCTAGTTATTTATCATTGTAACTTCTTTTCAACTAGGTCTTCTCGAAATTGCTGTGCTTCGTTGGGTTCTTTATACATAAATTGGCCTTGGCACATGGACTCTAACTTGGTTCTTGAATTTGAAACTAAACCCTCATAAATTATTTGGCATAGCCTTCAAGTTTCTATTTCATGGTATGGACATTGGGTTAAGTGATTCTTGAAATGGTCAAAGTATTTCTAGAATGACTCACTAGCTAATTGATAGAATTGGTTTATTTCATTTCTAATTTTAGCTATTTTATGATGAGAAAAATATTTTTTTAAGAACACTCTTACAAAGCCCTCCCAGGTCATGACAGATTGATTTGAAAGATTATAAAGCCACTTTTTGGCATTATCCTTAAGGGAAAAATTGATCAATCTCAACTTGATTTCATTCTTTGACAATTGTTACAACCTCATGGTTGCACAAACCTCTTCAAATTTTCTAATAAATATATATTCATCCTCTATTCCCATGAATTTTAGAAGCACATTAATCATCTGAGGCTTGATTTCAAAATTATTTGTAGTGGGCTGGGGCAACCTTATGCAAGAAGGTTGGATGGAACCAACTGGATACAGAAATCCTTAAGGGTTTAGGGTTGATTTGTTAAATCAATTGTAGAGGTCATATGATTTGAAACAGGAATTAAATCAGTTCTAACTAGTTGACCTGATATCCTTCTCTACACAGGAGATGGAGAATTTACTATATTTACTATGTCTTCTATTTTTTTTAAAAATTTTGTATATATATATATATATTTATTTATTTTACTTTTTTTTCTTTAGAAGCATTTTTTCAAAAAAAAATTAAATTAAATCAACCTTTTCGTATCCTAGGGCAACCATGGAACATAACTTCCAGTTATATCAGGGCAACCTTATGTCAAGGCAATCAAGATTGAAAATACCTAAAGTAAGATTTTTTTTAAAAAAATAAGTTTTCTACAAAATTAATCCTATCCTGGGGTTAACCTAGAACTAGACAACTCCTTACTATTCCAAGTCAACCTTCGAGCACTCCAAGTTTGAACCAATTCACCAAATTGGCCAGGTAAGTATAAGATTAGCGAGGGTCCCTCCGTTGCTTTCCTTAGATACCAATTATATTAGCTAGGTCAGCGAACGAAGCGAACGAAACCAAGTAACCGCCTTTCTTCGGAACTAAGATCCCTGAACCACCTTCCTAGACACCAATTCAATGATCAAAACTAGCTTGGTATAACTCTTTGGTATCCTTGTCTTAATGAGCTTGGATGTCCCTAGGGTCAGCATTTAATTGATTTTATTTAGAGGCTTGGATTAATGCAAATGAAGGAGTCTTGTTTGTGGGCTAAGGAAGGGTGATGAACTCCCTACCTTATCTTGCTTAGGTTTGTACCCTTAAAATATTTTAAACATGCTTATGCACAAACAAAAAAAAAAATTAAAATAAATCCTAAACTAAACTAAGATCAAGATAATATGCTGAAAGGAAAAATAATAATAATAATAATTTAATCATGTACCTGACTTCCAGCACTCACCAACTTGAAGAAAAAAATGTTAGACATATCATATTAAAGTTAAAGCAAGACTTTTAAAACATAATTTAAAACAGACCAATTCCCCAATGGTGCCAAAAACTTGATGTGAACTTTAAATTTAACCACAAGCACACGGTATGCAGAGTAGTACGTCTAGCAAGTACGGGTCGATCCCATGAGAAATTTATGTTTGAACTATGTTCAAACCCTTGCTTAGATAAGCTTTAAAAAGGATAAGAAAAAATTAATTAAATTGATGAAATAAATAATTTAAAAAATCTAGGGCTTTTGAATCCACTAGACCAATTTTTACAACCCTTTCTAATGATTTCTCGTACAATATCCTTCCAACTTCTTTCTTTGTATTAACCAAGTATGGATTATGAAGAGATTTTAATCCAACTATAATCCATCAAGGTTTTACAAGAAAAGAGAGAAAATAATAAAAAAATTATTGTGCCATCTATCTTTTGCCCTTCTTGCACCGAATCAAGTATGAATTATGAAAAGATTTAAACCTAACTATAATCCATTAAGTCACTTGATAAGAAGTTTAAAAAGGAAGTGAGACTCTAAAAAAAATAAAGTCTAAGAAAGAGATCTAAGAAAAGGGCTTCTAATCATGGTTTAGCTTCATTGCCAACCTTAGAATTTCGCTTAACTAAACATGATTTAAATTAAAACTTTAAAAATTATTAGAAAAATAAAATCAATCTACACTACTTGCTAAAATTTAAATTATAGAATTCAAATATGCAAAAATAAACTAACCTAATAGCACAAATGTAAATTGAAAGAATTTAAATTACAAAAAATTAAACTATCTTAATACTAAAATTTAATAAAAATTTGTAAAAAAAATTAAATAAAAAATATTTTTTTATTACAAAAAAAATAATTTAATTATAAAAGATTTAACTTCTAAGCAATTAACAAGGTTTGGAATTGAATAAAAAAATAAAAACTAATAGAAGCTCTCTCTTCCGAGCTTACTCTGGAAGAAAATGGGAAGAAAAGATAGGAAGGGGCAAGGAAAAAGAGCAGCAGATTACGGGCTGAAAATGGAACGTAGAATCTATAGTAGATGTTGTTGTTATATAGGCGAAAAGAAACGCATCGACCTCATATGAAAATCATATTGGTTTCTCACCGTGATCCATCTTAATAGCTTCAATCCTTGTCCTATATCCGCCTTGCAACCGTATTATGTTTTATCCTTTCTCAAAAATTAAACTCTACTTATCCCAATAGCATTTCATCTTAAACTCCATTCTCTGTTTCGTCGAACAAATCTTCTTCTCGTTTAGACATCGTTTCAATCCATCTCCCAACAACAGTGCTGATGTGGTGCTCGGTGGAGAAGAACGAGTGGCAGTAATCTAAAAGAGGATGGAAGGTAGAGCATGGCTGAGATCGGTGAAGTGGTTGTCACGGGCATCATGCGGTGGACTGCTAGCATGGAGAACAGGGTGGCAGTGATCGCAGAGACCGGTGATGGTGGTGTGGTTGTTTGGAAGCTCGGACAGCGGTTGAAGATGGGAAGAAGGCGACTAGAACAGGCCAACAGGGCAGAGGTTGGTGACTCGTTAAGCAAGATGGCCAGCAGATGTGAACAGGGACTCGTTGGTGGTAGCAATCACTGAGGAAGATGGAAGGAAGAACTGGGATGGCAGCAGTAGGGAAACGACTGACGGTTCTGAGTGGTGACAGCAAACGAGGAGGGCAGCGGCTCACGGTGGTGATGGAACTGCTGAGAAAAGAGGGCAGCACATCTAGCATTTGGGCGGAGGCGGAATGGCTTTTCCGGTGATCTTTCCGGCGAAATACCACTCCCGACGGTAAGGGAGGGAGCTCTGGCATCTTTCCTGCTCAAATTGGGGCTTGGGGAGGTTTGCGGTCCACAGTTCTATTCCATGGACCAGCAACCATGGATGCTGTGGACCGGGCGGGTTACTCGTGGACCAACTGGCTGGTTTACAGTGGACCGATGCTTTAATTTGTGTGCAATTTCTTGTTAATTCTTTTAAAATTCAATTTCCAACTCAATTGAAGGCTGATTTGAGCGCTGTTTGTGCCATTGGATCCCAAAAATTGGGCTCTTCATATTGGCAAGGTTCTTTCCTTAAAATACTATATAAAAATATCAATTTTAAATTAAATAAGGATAATTTGATTTATAATTTAATGCTTTTATGGCTAATTTTTATGCACTTATCATCAGCCACATCCTCCTTGATGAAGTTGTTGGTTTCCTTAAACTAGTTCTAGGTTGATCTTACATCTGGCTCGGGTAGGCTTTGCTCTTTATTATCTTGCTAAGGAGGTTATTCAAGGGCTTGACATGATTGTGGAAATGGAAGTGACGGTTATTGTTGAGGGCTCGATAGTGGATGTCACAGTGGAGCTCTCCTATGGATGAATTGGGTGGCCTTCCTTTCCATATGAAGTAGGGATGGCAATGGGCCGAGTTCAGGCTGGGTGCATAACTATCCAAACCCAAACTCGAATATTCAATAAACTATCCAAACCCGGTCCAAACACTATCGGGATTGGAATTTTTTTATTCAAACTCATGTTAATCGGGTATCGGGTAATTCGGGTTTACCCGGCTCGAATCCAATTGAGTCATATTAAATATTTTTTCCATTTTTATCAACTTTAAAATCATCTATCATTTTATAAATCATACATATATTAAACAAATAAAATTTAACTATATTTTTAGTTCAACAGCATTTAATTTCATATTCAAAATAAAATTTAAATTATCTTAAACAAATAAAGTTTTTCAAGACTTAATTCAATACTTATGAAATAAATAAAAAAATAATATATATTAATTATATATATATTTAAATATAAAATAATTTGGGTTGGGTTCGGGTCGGGTGTATATCTACCCAGTCCCGGTCCAAATCCAAAGTTAAGCATTCGGGTTTTACCCAAACTAGGCCCAAACCCAGTCAAAGCGTTGACTACCCGGCCCAATCGGGTCGGGTACCCATGGATTTGGGTTTTATTGCCATCCCTAATATGAAGTGCTCAATCTTATCCTGCAGCTAAACACTCTCCTCCATGTCATGCCCTTGGTTGTGATGATAATGGTAGTATTTTTACATGCCATGATGTTCAAGCCAGGCTCAGATCCTTTCAATTGGGGGTAGCTACTGTAGGACCATCATCAGTATATGTCCCTGAGGTACATTCAGAGGCATGTAGTTAGTATAACACCTCGGGGGAGAAAGCTCCGGTCTCCTGGGTGCAGATCGATTCTGCCGATTTGTTTGTGGAGACTTGGATTGATGGTGAGGGGAGGACTGCAAGACCCCTGCCAGTTCCTTCAGTTAACTAGGCAAGCATGGGCTTGTCCCGAGCCCGCTGATTTATGCTCAGCCTTTGTCCTAGTAAGGGCTGGATGTGCATCATAGCCCTCATCTGTGTTGGTATACTTCTTTGCTCAAGTCAACACTTCGAGAAAGCTCTTCAGATTCTTCTTCTTTAGGAAGAAGAAAAAGGAACTCTTCTATAGTTCACTCTTTAGTGCCATCAAGGCCACAGACTGGTCTATATCATGTACCTCCTAAGTAGCAATATTGAAATGGTAGAGGTACGAACTGAGGTATTCACCTTTCCCTTATCGAATGGTCATCAAGTAGTTTGACTCTTGGTGACACCTCTGACTATTGATAAAATGGGAGGTAAACAATTGGCTTAATTCCCTGAAGGAGTCAATAGAGCAGGGCTTCAGGCTGGAATACCAATGCCTTGCTATCCCTCTGAGAGTTGAGGGAAAAGCTTGGCAAAGGACTATGTCTGATGCTTGGCAAAGTAGCAGAGAGTTTAGAAACTTTTCAAGTGATCTAATGGGTCCCCCGACCTATCATATGAGCTCTAGGTGGGGGACCTTGAAGTTGGTAGGAATGATTTCCTGCATTATTTGGGTGGTAAAGGGTGGGCTAAGGTTGAGGCTAGGCCCTTCACTTTGGATTGAGGCTTGGTTCTATAGTGCCTCAATTTGCTAGTTCATTTCTTGTAGATGCTACTCCATCTCAATGTCTTTAGCATTATCGGCCATAGCCTACTATGGTGATGATATCCTAGGGGTGGAGTCCTTTTCAGAGTGGGGGATTGGTGATCATCTCCACTCCTGAACTGGACTCCATGGGTGGCTTTGCCTTGTTCGCCTCTCAGGCTCTGGCTTTAGTGGTAGAACACGAGATGCTGCAAGAAGTGGGTGAGATGGTTGGGCTGCAGGAGGTGGTTGTTGTTGTAGGAAAGTAAGCTATTGTTGCTATGGTGGAGGGATGTGCGATTGTCGCTAAGGAGGAGTAGGTGGTGGCCCAAGCTGGGTAGTGGTGTTCTGCTACATCCCTTGGACTATGTCCTCTAAATCGCAGACCAGGTGGACTAGATTGTTAAACTGGTCCACAATTACTCCCATGGGAGGTGGGGGTTGCTACACCGGCAATAGTGCTGGTGGCGACGTTGGAGTGGGAGCTCTACTATTCGAGAAGGCTCTAGTATTCCTTGATGTCACTTTCTTGGGTGGCATCATAGAAGACTTTGCTCACTTTCTTTCCAAAAATAGGCCTAAGTTTTTCCTTTAGCGCCAATCTATTGCTATAGATATTGGTTTGAGATTAGAGAAGAGGCATAAACTGGCTGGAGTCACTATTGGAGTGACCTACAAAAAAGTCTCTAGTTAGCATTGGCCCCGATAAGGACACTCTATTGCTCAAGTTAGTGATCTGGAATAGAAAAGAAGCAATGAGAAAGGAAAAGAATTACTTACTTGAGGTCCTTAAGGCCTTGGGTATTTATAAAAGAGAGGTGAGCCAAAATGGGTAACTCCAAGATTACTAGGCCATGATCATGCTATTGCAGGATCACAACCACAATCCACTCCTGCAAATCATGAGGGGCATAGTTTGCAGTGATGTTGTTGGTGTGGATGGTTGTTCCCATCATTTGGATGATAAGAAATTTGAAATCCTAAAGCTGGTCATGTTAGGGGGAGCACGCCGACGGGCCATGCTTGGTGATAGTTAGACATAACATGCCTCGGCACTTGGTTTGGCACAGCTGATGGGCCTACGGATGGATCGGAGGATCAAACCACTATCTCTGGCTGGCGAAGATACCCCAGGGAGAAGCTCAACAAATGGTGGGTCAGCAAGCAAGCAAGGAAACCATCTCTAAAGTTGGGTTCTAAATCTATACCAGCTTTTATCCGAGGCATCTGAAGTATGCTGATCCTTATCCAAGGCACCAGAAGTACACTGGCCCTTATTTGAGGCATCCGAAGTACCAAAAATAATTGAAGTGAGTCAAGAAGATGCACTTGCACTTGACAAAGAACATATGAAGTGGCTTAAATAAAGGAGAGGATGGAAAGAATAAACAAAAGAATATGTTGGCATTGAGATGAAAAATGACAAAGAATATTGATTGCAAAATGAGAATTTTTCATATTGAACCTTTACTTGTTGACACTTCACAAAATATGAATATGAAGATCATAGATTTAATGAAACTACATGGAGCTTAAATGGAATAACAAGCAATTTGAAGTGTTTTACAAAGATGCACTCAATAACAAATATGTTAAGCAGCTTATCTAAGAGAAGCTCATGGAAAGAACTATCAAAAGCATATATTGCCATTGCGATCAAAAGTGGTGCAAAAGATATTGTTGCAAAAAAAAAAAATCTTATTGAACTTGTACTTGTTAACACTACACAAGATGAACGATGAAGATGATAATCATATACCACCTAGAAGAATTTCACCTTAAGGACAAGGTCATTTAAAGGGAAAGGGAATGATAAGTTTCTTAATTTAGCCATCATTTGGTATCACTTTGATTTTCTATTTTCAAAATAGAAAACTAGAGATTTTGTTTATGTTTTTTCTAATTTTTAAAATATAAACATGTTTTTTATTCTTATATGAATTATTGTTCATAAAATGTAATTATAGTTTTATTCTAACCACAACTTACTAGAACTATTTTTTTACCCAACTTGGGATTGGTTATGATTTGGACATGTACCACATAGGCAAAGGGATGCAATGATGCAAAGGATTAACTTAACACATATTGAATGAAAGAGGGATAGAGAGTGACCAAAAATCATATGAGATGAAGTAGTATGGAAAGACTTGATATAAGATTGATAAAAAAAAGTGGATGTAAACAAAGCAAAATTGAGAAGAAGGATTTGTAAGTTTGGGATTAAGGCTTAACTGAGAAGTGTTTAGTTGTAGACCATGTTTAGTGTAATTATTTTTAAAAAATAAATAAGGTAATGGTGGTGGAGAGGTAGTTGTAGTGGAGGCAATGAAGGCAATGATTATAATGGAGGTAGCTATGGTAGCAATGGTATGATAGAGGTGATAGAGGCAATGGTGAGGGTACCAACGAAGTGGTAGAGGTGATGATGATAATAGTGATGGTGTGGTAAACACAACAAAAATAATGATAGTGATGGCATTGATGGTAATATGAGGCACTTGCAATGTGGCTGGGGTGACATCAATAGCAACAATGGTGATGGAGAGAATAGTAGTAGCGACAACAATAGTGGAGGTTATATTAGTGGTGGTGGTAAAAAACTTGAATTTCTTGCTTTTTAAAATATTAAATGTAATGATTTATTACTCAAGTTTAGCTATGGTGCTACAAAAAACTTCATACTCTTTTTTATTCAAGTTAATACTAGCCATTCATTATAGAATGGATGGTTAAGGTGGATTTAGATATGACTAGTAATAGACAATTCCAAACTTATGTGTGAATGGCAAGTGTGGTGACTAGGAAAAACTGCAAGGATATTTTTTATTTGGAGATGAGAAAAAGTTAATCAATCTTTCTTTATTTCTTTTTCTATTGAGCTTGTAGAGTGGCTACATGATGCGGGACGAACCCTGATCAGGATTATTTTAGAGGGTGGATCGTTGGTCGCTAGGAAACGATCCTTAGACTAGGTCAAATATTTCCTTTTTAATTCAAATAAAGCACCTTTTTTTATATTTTTCTTTTATATTTTTTTCTCACTTTTTTTTTCTATTTTTTTCCTCTTTTCCTATTCAATTTTTGTTCCCTATGCTTGAAGTCGGCATTAGGAAGCCGGCTTTGCATTCACGATCGTGTGAATGCTTTCACGATTGTGCAGACTAGGGGGACCTCAGAAGGAAGTCCATTGGGTTTCACCGGTGACGGTGCAGGGAAGGCGGTGGCATCATGGAGGCGGTGGCATGACTCCATTGATGGCGGCGGTCCGGCAATTGGGTGGCTCGGGCATCGGTGGACTTGATCTAATGGACGGTGGAGGGAACGGGTGGCCGACGAGAGGCAAGGAGGAGATCCAGTGGGGCACGAGCGGATCTAGGCTGTGTCGGACTGATGGGAGGAGGATGCTAGGGTGAGAACTTTGGCCGCAGCTTGCATCTTCCAGATCGGTGTCGGTGGTGCAAGGTGATGGTTGTGGGCATCGCATGGAGATCTATTTTTGGGTGGAAGAGGGTCGGCGTGAAGATGGGGCCTTCATGGGAAACGAGAGACAGAGATGTCTCTGGTGGGATCGGGACGACGGTGATGAAGAGGAGGGCATGCTCCATTGGCATGGAAGTAGGCGTGCCAGGCGATGGTGTTTGAACGGATCCAAGGAGATGGCTCGGTGGTTGATTCACAGATTGGAAGGAGAAAGAGAACAGAGAGGGGAGAAAAGGAAAGAACACTGATGAAGAAGAAAGACAAAGAGGAAGATCTAGGAAGAAAAAAGATGGACCATGGTTGGGCTTCCCACCCGGGCTTCAGCACCCACTCCTTCCCGAAGCAATCATGTAGGGCTTCGCACTCTTCTCTTTCCCGTAGAAACAAAGGTTGGGCTTCCCGCCCTTCTCCTCCTCGAAGAAACAAAGGTTGGGCTTCCCGCCCTTCTCCTTCTCGGAGAAACAAAGGTTGGGCTTCATGCCCTTCTCCTTCCCGGAGAAACAACTCTTTCATGGAGCGACAATTAACACTTCAAAAATAATCTTCTTCCCCATTCTTTATTCGAACGATAAACCAATTAAATAAACTAATATGAGACATCAATATCCTGATTTCAGATATCTCAATCTCAATCCTAACAAATTCAAACTATTTATTTAAAAACAAAGGGATAAAATAAATCCCAAAATAAACTAAACAACCAATAAGATAACATAAATCCTAAATTATCCTAAAAATTGTGATAACTTATTCTTGAATTTGAATTCAAGAGTGGTGCTGCATCAGGATCAGTGCTGCTCCGAGATCCATGCTGATGATGACTTTAGGATTCGTGCTGGGACTGACTTCAGGTTTTGGGCTAGGCTGGCTTCAGATTCTAGGCTAGGCTGGCTTCAAGTTCTGGGCTGGGCTGGCTGCAAGTTCTAGGCTAGTTGATGTCCCCATCATTCTCCTGAGGTGGGGAGAACTCGACTTCGTCGAGTTAGGCTTCAGCAATCTTCTGGCTATAGGATGCACATGGCCTGCAGACTGATTTTTTTTTATACAAATAATTCAAATGCAATAAAATTGACTAACCTAACTTAACCCTCGCTCTGATACCAAAAATTGATGCAGGATGAACCCCGATTAGGATTATTTTAGAGGGTGGATAGTTGGTCGCTAGGAAATGATCCTTAGGCTAGGTCAAACAATCCCTTTTTATTCAAATAAAGCCCCCTTTTTTTATATTTTTCTTTCATATTTTTTTCTCACTTTTTTTTCTATTTTTTTTCTCTTTTCCTGTTCAAATTTTTTTCCCTACGCTTAAAGTCGGCATTGGGAAGCTGGCTTTGCATTCACGATTGTGTGAATGCTTTCACGATCGTGTGGACCATGGGGCCTCGGAGGGAAGTCCAACAGGTTTCGTCGGCGACGGTGCTGGGAAGGTGGCGGCAGCATGGAGGCGATGGCGCAACCCCATTAATGGCGGCAGTCCAGCGATTGGGTGGATCGGGCAGTGACGGACTTGATTTGATGGACGGTGGAGGGAACATGTGGCCGACAAGAGGCAGGGAGGAGATCCAATGGGGCACGGGTGGATCTGGGCTGTGTCAGACCGATGGGAGGAGGAGGTTGGGGTGAGAACTTTGACCGCAACTTGCATCTTCCGGATCAGTGTCGGTGGTGCAAGGCGATGGTTGCAGGCATCGCGTGGAGATCTGCTCTCGGGCGAAAGATCGTCGGTGCGAAAATGGGGCTTTCACGGGAAAGGGGAGAAGGAGATGTCTCCGGTGGGATCGGGACGACAGTGACGAAGAGGAGGGCACCTCCTTCGGCACGAGCATAGGCATGCGGGGCGATGGTGTTCGAACGGATCTGGGGAGATGGCTCGGTGGTTGATTCACAGATTAGAAGGAGAAAGGGAATAGAGAGGGGAAAAAATGAAAGAACACAGATGAAGAAGAAAGACGAAGAGGAAGATCTAGGAAGAAAAAAAATGGACCTTGGTTGGGCTTCCCACCCAAGCTTCAGCACCCACTCCTTCCCAAAGTGACCATGTAGGGCTTCGCACCCTTCTCCTTCCCGGAGAAACAAAGGTTGGGCTTCCCGCCCTTCTCCTCCCCGGAGAAACAAAGGTTGGGCTTCATGCCCTTCTCCTTCCCGGAGAAACAACTCCTTCACAGAGCGACAATTAACACCTCAAAAATAATCTTCTTCCCCATTCTTTATTCAAACGATAAACCAATTAAATAGACTAATATGAGATATCGATATCCTGATCTCAAAAACAAAGGGATAAAATAAATCCCAAAACAAACTAAACAACCGATAATATAAGATAAATCCTAAATTATCCTAAAAATTTTGATAACTTATTCTTGAATTTGAATTCAAGAGTGGTGCTGCATCAGGATCAGTGCTGCTCCAGGATCCGTGCTGATGATGACTTCAGGATTTGTGCTAGGCTGACTTTAGGTTCTGGGCTAGGCTGGCTTCAGGTTCTGGGCTGGGCTGGCTTCAAGTATTGGGCTGGACTGGCTTCAAGTTCTGGGCTAGTCGATGTCCCCATCACTACACATGTTTAAGAAATAATAAAGAAGGCGGATAAAAGCTTTTGTAATACCATGATCTCCAAATTTCTTAATGATTGCTTCACCTCTCCTTCGCCCTCCTCATCATTGCCACTTTTGTCATCATTTTTAACTTTCAAGCCTTGATGCTTTTGTTGGTCTTCTTTCATTCTGATTAAAGTTGGATTACTAGTTAAGGTCATTGAAAGCCCTTTCAATGTCTCCTTAAGAGAGAGAAAAGAAAAATTTGTCATCAATATATCAAAATTGATCGAGTATTTTGGATTCTACAAAAGAAAATTAGGTGAAACTCTTCTACTCAGTTGAGCTTGAAGCAAGTCAATGATATTTCAAAGAAGAATTAAAACAATATTGTGACATGGCTACTATTACTCAGTTTCAGTTTGACCTTGATGCAACGACTCAAGCATTACCTAATAGAGGTGCAAGGCTTACAAAAGTGCCCAAACAACCATAACATTCACCACTTCCAATTGAAAAATAAATTCTAGTGATTTATGCAACTATCATAGAATTCTATGATCTAATGCCACTAGATACAAATTATTCGACTACTCTTAGCTCATACTAGATGCTCCACACAATGTCCAAAATCAATTGAATATTTGAAAATCTAAAGAAAAACAAAGTGAATAGTTTACTACTTGATTGAGAGATAAGAAACAAGTTTGCAGTAGTTCAAAATTGGAATTGAAATAATATCACAATATGGCCACTACCACACAATTGGGTCAAACCTTGATGCTATAATTATCCAAAAGAGGTGCAAGGATAGCAGAAATGCCCCAAATAGCCTCAATATTTGCTACTTCCAATTGACAAATACATTGTAGTGATTTATGCACGTATCATGGGATTCTATGATCGAATGCCACTAGATAGAATTTCTGCTACTACTTTTAGCGAATACGAGATGCTTCACATGATGTCCTCTCCTCCAACCCCAATTCTTTCATACCACCACCACCATCATCAATGAGCTCACTACCATCGACCTAGTGAGGAGGTGCTCGAAGACAACATTGATAACCCACTCTCCAATACATTCTCCACTACCAGTAGTAACTACAACCTCTCAATCTCTCTGCGTCGACATCCACCCCTCCTAGATAAAGGCTACCTATTATCTCTCGCCAAGCTCCACTCTTCAATCACCTCCACCCCTTGGCAATCTAGTGTTATATTTATTGCAAAATCACTGGAGACCTGCTGACATGGCTAGATGTGGCTGTTATGTTGGATGGCTCCAAGTTTTCTCTCATGATGCATTCATGGGTGTTCTGAAACCTACAAAATGAAGAAGACATGAATGTTTGGTCATAATGGGGGGTTTCTTGGTGATGGACCCTCTGATGTCTAAGTCAGTCTTCCACAGAAACAAATAGAAAAGGGGAATCCGTAGCTTTCTTGATGTTTGATATGGAGGTGGTGTAAAAACTAGTAAGGTAGTGGGGGTGGCAGTTGGTGAGGCAATGAAAGTGGAGCGGGGTATGATGGAGTGGATATGAGGCCAAGGGAAGTGGTAGGGATGTGATGGAGTGGAGGCGAGGTAGTGGAGAGAGTGAGCAGGGCTTAAGCAAGGCAAGATATCCTTAGCCTTCACCCAAGTAACAATCTCAATATTTTGGATGGTTCTGAGAGAACTGTTAAGGCCCTTAGAGGGAACATGATTTTTTAGATGAGCTTGCCTAGGGAAAGTCTTGAAAAAACTTTGAAAACCTTCCCTAAAGGATCTCAAAGAATGGTTTTATAGGCAAGGTGTATAAATTACTGAATGACTAAGGGATGTTCTATGGAGCAAGGAGTAGTGTTTGGCATGTCTCTATAGAGCACATGTCCTTGGAGGAGTGGCTGGAGATGGCACGATGCTTGTCTTCATGACAAGTGTGCTTCTGCAGTGTGCTTGTGCCCAGAGGAGTGGTTGGTGTCAAGGAGTGGCAGTGCTGATCTGCCTACCCTCTTTATGAAGAGAGATATGCCAGGCTTCCTAGTATGGATTCTAATAACCATGTGGCTGAATCTGTGAAGTCCGCTTCCTATGTTGAATTGGCAGATGATGTGGCCAACCACGCGGGAGTCCATGTAGGTATGACATTTCTTGGTGTATCAATTGCCCCCCGCTTCCTAGGATGAGGTATCTTTTTGGCCTC
This sequence comes from Areca catechu, assembly GCA_021397845.1. Classification (NCBI taxonomy): domain Eukaryota; kingdom Viridiplantae; phylum Streptophyta; class Magnoliopsida; order Arecales; family Arecaceae; genus Areca; species Areca catechu. The sequence goes on along the minus strand of CM038043.1, from coordinate 75,435,892 downwards.
GGGCGTAGGAAGTACAGGTTGAGAGTCTGGGGGATTACCATCCAATATACACTTATTGTAGTCTACTGCTTGGATTGTCTGCCTCCTACTCTAGCGGGTGAGGCGATCGGGGATACCTCGCAATGCACCAGGAGAGGCAACCACTACTAGCAATATGGGCACATGACCATATGAGATATGGAGTGTCACATCCACCTGGATTATGCACTCCAACTACATTTAATAGGGCTCATGCAACGATATGGAGTGCTTGAGGGTATATGATGGATGTTCGTGACTTGAAATAGCTAGAGGTTCGAGTGGAGCTGCGCATACACTAGGAGGTGGGAATGTGTTTGTTAGCGAACCATCGCATGATGTTATGGCCTTTGAGTGGCTATCTCTAACGACCAGACATAAATACGAGTGGAGTGGAGTGCCTGTCCTTCCATCTTTGCTTTGTTTTGCAGTGAGAGTCCAGGGTCTTTGCTACCCAAGGTGTCCTTTGTTGTTGTTGGAGTCACTATGACTAAGTTGGTGGGTTTTCTTTCTTCTTCTTCCTCCTTCTCTTCCTTGGCTTTGTTTTTAGGTGTCTTTTAGAAATCTAGAGATAGGACCCATGGCAATCGAGGATGCTCCGCAAATAATAATGTCCATTTTGAATGAAGGGGACCTGGTGAGGATTCAAGAGGAGTTCAAGATTCCAATGTCAATTAGGCTTAAGCTGCCAGGTCCCTCTAAGAGGGTAACCACAAGGTTAACGATCTGGGTGGCCCTATACAAAGAAGCATTAAGGGCCAGACTGAGGCTTCCACTTCTTGCTGTCATTGCCGAATTGCTGCAGTGGTATCAAGTGTGCCCCACGTAGCTGGTCCCCAATGCATGGAGATTGATCATGGGCATCTTCTGCTATCTAGTGTAGCATAGGGAGATGCCTCATGCCTGGGTCTTTAGAGCCTTCTTTCAGTTGAAGTCCTGTTTGCAAGGTCGGTGGTATGCCTTACCGAGAAAGACGTATTTAGTTTTTGAAGGGCCTAGCCAAGGTATACCAGTGGAAGGGCAAGTTCTTCTTTATAGCTTCCTCGGTCGCCTAGCCATTTCCCACTATGTGGAGATCATTGGATAGGAAAAGGGTGCAAGACCACATAGAACTATAGCTTCTAGAGAAGGAGAAGGTGTAGAGGTTGGAGATAGCTACATTTCCCCCTCTCGAAGATCTCTTATGTAGGGAGTTTCTGGCTACATTATGTAGTAAGGACTCACCTACTACTGATAAGTATTTCTTTTGGTATTGTCTAAGTTGTCTCACCTTCTCAAAAAGAAGAAATTATAATTTGTCTTCTGGTAGGCTTGTTACTTTAGAAAGTGAAGGCAGCGACCTAGAGGCTTGCTTTGTCATTGAGGATAGAAAGGAGAAACAGGTTCTAGTTAAGCCGGGGAAGGCTCCCTTAAGCTGTACATAGAGGTATCACGACCCAACTTAGGAATCTAATAGCTCAACAAGGGTGCTTAGGACAACCTCGCCCAAGGCTTTGGAGCCTAGGAGGCTTACTGCTTAACCGGGATTTTAGGGTATCATGACTCAACCTAGGAGTCTGATAGCTTGACCAGGGTGCTTGGGGCAACCTCGCCTAATGTTTTAGAACCTGGGAGGCTTATTGCTTACCCGGGATGTAGGGGTATTATGACCCAGCTTGGGAGTTTGATTGCTCGACTTGGGTGCTTGGGATAACCTTGTCCAAGACTTCAGTGCAGAATTCTTATCTTGGGTGACCTCACCCAGGGCACCTATGAGACTAATTACTTCTCCAGGAATCACAGGGATTAAGGCCTAACCTGGATGTCTAACTACTAATAAGTCTATTAAATATCCCAATTTAAGTATTAATATATATATATATTAATTAATCTATATTTCTTAGAAATTGATACTTTTATTAGTATTTTGTAGACCAGGAGTCTATCGATGGAAAGAGCTTGATTTTTGGAATCCAACGATACAAACGACATTCAAATTGGAGTTCAAATGGGCCTGAAAATAAAAAAAACAATTTAATCAAATATTAGCATGGATTTTAAAGTAGCCAGTCCATGATAGACCAGTCGCTTGGTTTATAGAATGAGAAGCAGTCCATGGCAGCCATGATCATTGGTCAGCCATGATCATTGGTCCATGCCCTTGCTCTGTGGACCATCCTCCTTATTTCAAGCTGATCGCCTCCTAATAGCCAACCAGAGACCGCTCACCATTGTCATCAGGCCGTCCAAGGTCGGAGAAGCCACCGGAAGCCCGTCACCACCCGGCCATAGTCCTTCTCCATGGTTTCCTTTGTTCGGTCACCCTCATTCTAAACGATCTTCGCTGGTCTAATCTGTTGTCGTTGTCACCCAATGGGGTAGCCACCATTCCTCCCTACTTCATCCATGGTCGGAAAAGGCACCAACAAATCATCACGGCTGGGCCATCTTCTTCCCATTTATGACCAACACCACCACCACAGACCATCGTCGTCGCTTGCCTTTGCCTGCCATCATCCAAGCTCCGCCAGATGCCACCGAAATCCCGACACCACTTCCTGGTTGCCACCAACATATGTCATCACTACTAGCCATCCTCCCTGTCTAGAGCTCCCAACAACCCCAGCCATTTCCTTTCCATTGCCATCCCCTCGCTAGTCCAAACCGCTGCCTGTGAAGCCACCCTCACCATTTTTTTCTGCTCCTCTCCATTTCGAGATGTTTCGAGCCATAGCTTCCCGGTTTGTTGCTGCTGCCTTAGGTGGAATTAGATTCTAAGTTGGAGAAGTCATCCCCAGGTGCGATCTTGATGGGCTTAGGGTAAAGATCCAATGGCTAGCCTTCGAACCGATTGAGAGGACTAAAAAATAAAGAATCAAGCCAAGGATCATGCCAATTGATGACCTAAAACTAACTTAGACCAAGATCCAATGGCTAACAACTTTGTCGATCTAATTCAAGTAGGATTTGAACCTGGTTGGGCTTTATATAAGGGAGACCATGGGAAGCAACCAAGGGGGGGAAAAGTAGAAAGCCAGTAGCTAGAAGCCAATATTTTATTTTTCTTTTTGTAATTAGTCTAGGTTTTGAGAGAAAGGAAGAGGAATAAAGAAAAAGAGTTCTTTAAGGAGGTGCGGTGACAGAGCCCAAATCTCCAAGAAGATATATCCAGGAGCCATGTATGACTGAGGTGTAGTTTGTAGTGAAGTACAGGTATCCTTTCATTAATTTTTATAATTATTTTTTCTTCTATGCAATTGAATAAATACTTTCAATATCTTTTCAATTCTTTTTTGTTGATTTCCTAAATTAATTACCTATAGGTGGGATAGATCATGATCCTAACATGATATGATTCATGCTCAATATAGATAATTAATTCTAGGATTTTTATTTATGCACTTATTAGGATCATTTCATCTCAATCATTGGATAGCCTATTGATCGTTGTCGTAGATGGTCAAAAATAAAACATACTCACTACTATAGCTAGTGATGAGTCGGGATCGTATCCTCGAGAATCAAGTATAATTATTTTATAGAAAAGAAATAAAGAAAATAGATAGTTATCTAGATATTTAGAAAATAGATGATGGATTAATTAAAACTAATCAGTTAAAACTAAACATGAGATCGAGGGGTTTATATGATAAAAAGATATCTATGGATTTCCAGATAATCATGAGCATAAATTATGCATATGTTCTACTCTAAATAATCAAAATCTATATTTTTTCAGGATTTTTCAAGCTAACCCTTAGCATAGACTATCTTATCGAGTACGAACCATATCTTATCAGGATTATGGCCCGTCCCACAAGTATAGGCTATCCAATGATTAAGTTAAAAAGATCCCAATAAGATATGTAAATAAAAATCCTAAAATGAATTATCTATGTTGAGCATGAACTATATCGTATCATGATCATGATCCATCCTACTAGGATAATTAATTTAAAAAATCAAATAGAAAAGAAAAGGAAATTGAAAGCATTTATTCAATTATATAGAAAATAAAATAATTTCAAAGATTAATGAAAGGACTCCTGTACTTTCTTATAGACTGCATTTCAATCGAGCATGGCTTCTAGATACATCTTCTTGGAAACTCGGGGTTCTTGTCACAGCACCTCCTTTCCTGAAGAACCTTTTTCTTTATTCCTCTCCCTTTCTCTCTCAAAATCTAAACTAAGTTACAAAAAAAATAAAATAAAATTCTATTGTGGAACTGGTACGGCTCTCCAGCTTTCTACTTCCCCCTTTTAGTTTCCTTATAGCCTTTTTCATAGAGCCCGACGAAGACCAACCACAGCGAAATTAGGAGAGGAGTTTGAGTTGAAATTGCCCTGGAATTATATTGAATCAAAACCAGCATCAGGTTAAAGGTTTATCAGCCATTGATTGGCGCATGTTGCTGCCAAATTTATGCATTTCAATCCCGGATCAAATCGGGCTTTCACGTTGACCGGACTGCTCGGAAAACCTTCGTATGCGATGTGGGAGCCGTCGAGCAGTATTGTGTGCGTTCCGCCAGGTGAGCTGTTCCTGTTGACCCAGTCCACTTCCCATTCCTTCTTTTCAAATGCTTTTCACCATTTAAAATACTCCCAGGTCTTTTAAAAAATTAAAATCCACAATGCCACATTCCTTAAGCAAGTGGGAGAAACTGTGGCCATTGGAATCTTGCATTGAAGAGTTCCCAGCTTCTCGTTCCACATAAGCTTAACAATTAACAATTAATACATGTTGATGGGCAGTCCTGTTAACAAATAATGTACGCCCAATTTTCTTCATCATACCCATGCCACATTCTCTATGCTTCCAGTTGTCCACCAATCACACGATTTGGGAAATTCAATGCCTAGTTCCCAGGTTCGTTGGATCAAGAATCAAGGTGAGGAAAAGCTCCCATCATCTACTAACACTCATTAATCAAATGTGCCATGTAGTCTTCTGTTGGACTCCTAGGTAACTCTTCATTAGTTTAGAAAAAATGGTGAGTCGTTGGATCCTACTTCATAGCCACTGGATAGCTCTTTTTGTGAAGCATTAGTAGCACTTCGGATTAGCTAACATCCAGCTACTTTTTTGTTTGAACTTCGATTTGAGTACCGTTTATATCGTTGGACTCTAATAATTGAGCTCTTCCTATTTATGGACTCCTTTTCTATAAAATACTGACAACAATATCAATTCTTAAAAATATAAATTAATTAATATTTATTTTAATATTTAAATTATGATATTTAATAGGCTTATTATCTATATATGTAAAACGGGCCATGATCTTAATAAGATATGGTTCGTACATGGCAAGATAGTCTATGCCAGGGATTAGTTTGAAAGATTTCAAAACAAATATGAATTTTGATTATTTAGATTAGAACAAATACATGATTTTTATTGGTGACTACCTGAAAACACAGATATCTTTTTATCATTTAAATCCCTCAATCTCATATTTAATTTAAATTGAGAAGTTTTAATTAAATAATTATTTAACTTTTAAAAATCTAAATATTTATTTTTTACTTTCTTTGTAAAATAATTATCCTTAATCTTCGAGGATACGGTCCCTACTCATCCTAGCTATAGTAATGAGTTATGTTTTTATTTTTGATCGCCTATTACAGCAATCAGATTTTGGTACTATTACCAAGGATCAAGGCACAATTATTTTATATATATTTTTTATTTTAGTTATTGCTTTCTTCAGTTTCATTGTCTTTTTTATTTTAGTTGTCTTAAGTATTAGATTTCTTTCTTTTCTTGTTAATATATAAAATGAAAATTTACTTTCCTTTTTTTCACAAATCAACTCCTAATCTAATTAACTTTTTCTTTTAATTAAACTACCTTAAATAACCTAAAAGAAAACAAAAAGACATCATTCCATAAAACTTAATTAATTTAAGAAAACAAATTATAAACCTTAAAAGATTTCCTAACTTTTTTAGACACCTTGTTTAATTTGCATTGCATATTTGTAAAATACCTTAAGGGCATAATCCCTAAACAATATAAGGTGGGGATTTTATCATCCTTCTTTGGCCCACAAATCACCACCCTTTATACTGCATAACCTAAGCCTTTAATTTAAAATTAATTAGATGTTGGTCATAGAATATTTGAGCTCACTAGGCCAAGGCTTCTGAAAGAGTTGCACCAAATCAAGATTAGCTAGTTAGCTGGTGTCTAGGAAAAGGGTTCAAGGACGACACAGTCCTGAAGAAAGGTGGCTTTTAATTGGTTTCATTGATTAACCTGGCCAATTTATTTGGTATCTAAGGAAAGTAATGGGGGACCCCTACTGACCTTACCCTTACCTAGCTAGTCGATTAGTTAGTCTTTGACTTGGAAGGCTCCAAGGCAGTCTTGGCAGTTAAGAACTATCTAGACATAGGTTAACCCTAGGATAGAGAGTCTATTATTTGATAACTTGTTTGCTAACATAATTTTAACTTAATTAAACTACCATTCTCTATCATCTATAGATTTAGGAACCTCTAGGTTTTTCATCTTTAGAATTCTTCTCTCATCTATCTCTCCTTTCTTTTCTTTCTTTTTTCATCTATAATAAATTAAAATAATCAAAAAAAACTCTTGCTAAGATAAAATGATGATTGGTCAAATATAGTCTAAACCATAGAAGATTAAAAGGTCATGGATCCTACTGAACGATCCAAAAATCTAATGGATTATTGTTACCTAGATCTTATTGAACGATCTCAAACTCTACAAGATTATTGGTATATGATTGACTCTGTCTGACCATCTAGAATCAAATCCCAAGCTAATAATTTTATGAATCAACCGTAACAGATTGATATACATCCTAATATCATGAGATTCAAAGATGCATACAATCATATAAAGGAACCTAAAGAAACTAAACTAGCATCTTTGATCCATAGGATTAAGGAAGTCCTAAAATGTAAAGGATATAACCAATTTCACCATGTACCAACACCTATGTGCATGGCATGTGACGCACCAGATTATATTGTAGAGGAATATCCTTGATGCATCCAACCCAAAATAGATTTACACGGGAGAGTGTAGCTAATGATAGATATATAACTGAACCTTATGCACAACCTATAACCTAGGATGGGATTGTCATCCTAATTTTGTGTGGTCACAAGAAGCAACACTAGGAGCCCATAATTTTGATCAACCCTATCCTAGGCCTAGCTAAGTACTTAATCATCAACCAGATTTAGATCATGAGATAGAATCCAATCCTTTAGAAAAAGCCTTAGAAGCTATGGCTAAATCCCGTGCTGACCTTGATGCTACAATTAAAAATACTAACGCTATCCTGAATAACTTTATGCAGACTATGGACTAATAGATAATCTCCAACACCTAGGCAATTGCTCGTTTGGAGATGCAATTGAATTAGTTGGCCATAGCTATAAGTAAAAAAGAGCTGCCTAGTCAGCTCGAGAGCGATCCTGAGGGACAATACCTAATTAAAAATTTTAATATCCCTATAACTGTCCCTTCATAATTGATTATGACTCTTGGGAATGAATTAGTCATAGAGCAATCCTGTACAACCAAAGAGACCAACCTAGATAATTCGACTAAGGCAAAAATATATGAAAAGAAATCAAAATGAAGGGATGAACCACTTCTATCATCACACAACTTACTTATGGTCTCAATCTCAAGTGCCCCAGAATCAACCATTATTTTTTGTGGGAAGGAAGAATAAATAGGTGTAATGATGAAATTAATTGAGACTTTCCAAGGATCACCAATACAGAATATAATAGAGGAAGCTACATACAAAAGTCTCCCTTGTGATTTGTTAAATCCCTATTTGGCTCACCATGAGGTGGATGAATTTAATGTAGATGGGTATATTGTAGCAATGAATGACCTAGTAGAAATACCCTACCCTAACACTATCCCACTTTGGATTAAGAAATATGAGCAATCATCCAAACCCCCAATAGCTCCCTTGAAAGAATCACCACCTGACCCAGAATTAAAGCTACTTCCTATTGCATCCATCAATACCTTACCAGTAATATGTAATCAGGAAGCCCAAATTGTAGATATTCTAGAAACACGTAAAGAAGCTGTTGGGTGGGATATTACATATATGAGGGATGACGATTTCAAAACTTTTATATCTAATTTTTATCTAAATTATTAGCTAAACCCCTAATGACACTGGTTGCACGTTTGCCTATGAAGCAAGAGGCATCAGAAGGGAATCCTAAAATACTCCCTTTATGCATCAAGCATATTGAGTACATAGATCCAGGTCCATTAAAATCTCAATTGGTACTTAAACTATACCTAGATCTAACTATAAAGAAAGAATCGTTAGCTATCAAGGGAATAAGTTACTTAATTGTTTCATTTAGGAAGTACTCTGAAAATGAATCTGAATCACGTAGGAAATTATAACCCATATCAAGATTCGGGTGGGAATAGGATGAGAACCATAAGAGGTCTGGCTGAAGATATTAAACTTAGTGCTTATTAGGAGGCAACTCAATCTATTTATTGATTCTTGCTCTAGTGATTTTTATTTTTATAGGAATAATGGACCAATCTTTACATATGCACCTAGAAATACATGATACATATCTAGTGTAGCTGGTACCTCTTCTTATCTTACTATCATGTCCCAATTTTTTCTTACTTCATTGAGGATAATAAAAATTAAGTTAGGAGATAGGAAAAATCTTTTAATTTTTTTTTAAAAACATTTTGAAAATACTTTAAAAATTTCTAAAAATTTTGAAAAAAATTATGTGAAAAAAACTTTATAAATCATGTGCCATGAAAGAAATTCTTGAACAAAATAGACTAGAAAAAGAATAATAGAGTTAGACAGTATTTGCTAATTATTATAGTGAGTTAAGAAGTAGATTATCTAGTCAAACTTTTAGCAACCTACTTAGGTCACCTAAAGGCTATTAGCACTTTCATTGCACATGCACATTATGGGGTAAAGTAGGTATTAGTCATAAGGTCAATTGAAGATTCAATTATTACTAAAAAATTGGTAATTGATATGCACCCTTGTAAAGAAACTTAAATTTGAGGAAAGAGCTACCTGCTTGGAAAAATCAAAAAAAAAAAAAAAAAAGGAAGTAAGTTCTAAACATTGGTTTTCCATCAAGTAATCGAGCACCTTTGTCTAAGTAAGCATTATTGTTCACATCAAAAAGTGGATAGTGTGAAGACATTACCAAGTAAAAAAGAGAGACATTTAGGTGGTAAAAAGCTACCTCAACTTATATGCTTAATTTGGGATGTATAGAAAATTGACCAAAGTCGGTGATAAGCAAAGATACAATTATTCTTTACAGGCTAGTACAGAAATATAAGTTAGCTTTCATAAACATAAGTGCTATAGACCTTTGGATGAATTCTTAGAAAGTTTCTAATAGTTCTGACTACAAAATTTACTTTGAAAACTCAATACTTATTTAGTGATACTAGCTAACTTCTTTTAACTTTAATCCTAGATCTAATTTAGTAAAAGAAAATCTTAATGATAGATGGTTATGAAATTAATACTTATATTCATATTGCATTGCTAAGAGACTAGCAATGAATAAGTTGGATGGTATGATAAATCTACTAAATATCCCAATATAAGTATTAAAATATATATTAATTAATCTATATTTTTTAGAAATTAATACTTTTATTAGTGTTTTGTAGACAAGGAGTCTATGGATGGAAAGAGCTTAATTTTTAGAATTTAACGGCACAAACGACACTCAAATCGAAGTTCAAATGGATCCAAAATTTTAAAAAATTAATTTAATCAAATATTAGCATGGATTTTAAAGCAGTCGGTCCATGGTAGCCATAATCGTCGGTCCATGCCCCTGCTTTATGGACCATCATCCCTGTTTCAAGCCGATCGCCTCCTAACAGCCCATCGGAGATTGCCTGTGCCATCATCAGGTTGTCTAAGGCCGAAAAAGCCACCGAAAGCCAATCACCGCCCAGCCATAGTCCTCCTCCATGGTTTCCTTCATTTGGTCACCCTCATTTCAACCAATCTTCATTGGTCTGATCTATTGCCACCATCGCCCACTAGAGTAGCCACCATTTCTCCCTGCTCCATCCATGGCCAGAAAAGGCATCAACAAATCATCATGACCTAGCTGTCTTCTTCCCATTTATGACCAACACCACTACCACAGACCATCGCCACTGCTTGCCACCCCCTGCCTCTACCTGCCACTGTCCAAGCGCTGCCAGATGCAGGCAAAATCCCGATGCCACCTCCTGGTCGCCACCTATAGACACCATCCCTGTTGGCCATCCTCCCTGTCTAGAGCTCCCAATGACATTAGCATTTCCTTCCCATTGCCATCCCCTCATCATTCCAAACCATCGCTCGTGAAGCCACCCTCACCATTTTTTTCTGCTCTCTATTTTGAGATGTTTTGAGCCACTGCTTCCTGATTCGCTACTACTACCTTAGGTAGAATTGGATTATGAGTTATAGAAGTCATCCCCAAGCATAATCCTGATGGGTTCGGGGTAAAGATCCAATGATCAGCCTTCAAATTTATTAAGAGAAAGACTAAAAAAACATGAATCAGGCCGAGGATCATGCCAATCGATGACTCGAATCTAACTTAGACCAAGATCCAATGGCTAACAACTTTGCCAATCTAATTCGAGTGGGATTTGGACCTGGTGGGCTTTATATAAGGGAGACCATGGGAAGCAACCAACGGGGGAAAAAGCAAAAAGCTAGTAGCTAGAAGCCAATATTTTATTTTTTATTTTGTAATTAGTCTAGGTTTTGAGAGAAAATGAGAGGAATAAAAAAAAGAGTTCTTCAGGAGAGGAGATGCGGTGATAGAGCCCAAATCTCCAAGAAGATATATCCAAGGGCCATGTGTGACTGAGGTGCAGTTATAGAAAAGTACAGGTATCCTTTTATTAATTTTTGTCATTGTTTTCTCTTCTATGAAATTGAATAAATACTTTCAATTCCTTTTTAATTTTTTTCTGTTGATTTCCTAAATTAATTACCTATTGGTGGGATAGATCATGATCCTAGCACGATATGATTCATGCTCAATATAGATAATTAATTATAGGATTTTTATTTACGCATCTTGTTAGGATCTTTTCAACTCAATCATTGGATAGCTTATACTTGAAGGATGTGCCATGATCTTAATAAGATATGGTTCACACTCGACAATATAGCCTATGCTAGGGATTAGTTTGAAAGATTCCAAAACACATATGGATTTTGATTGTTTAGATTAGAACAAATACATGATTTATGTTAGTGATTACCTAGAAAGTTGAAGACATCTTTTTATTATTCAAACCCCTTAATCTCATGTTTAATTTAAATTGATTAGTTTTAATTAAACAATCATCTAACTTTTAAAAATCTAAATAATTATTTTTACTTTCTTTATGAAATAATTGCTCTTGATCCCCGAGGATACGATCCCTATTCATTCTAGCTATAGTAGTGAGTTTTTATTTTTGTCCACCTATGACAACAATCAATTGCTCAATTGAGACTTCAAGAATAAGGGGTGTTAGATGTGTGCTCAGAATAATTCCATTCTAGGACTTGTTGAATAAGGGGTGTAGTAACCCCACCTAGGATAGCTTTGTCCCAAGACTTTCAAGGATGTCCCTAGCTCAATTACTTTATCTTTTAGGGTGAAAGAAGAAAGGATTCTCATTGAACAAATCAAGTACAGTATCTAGGGATACATCTTCTTGGAAGCATGGTTGGAGATTATCAGAGTTCCAAGTTTTGGTAATGGGCATGCTGTCAAGCTACTCAAACCAATACATTGTAGACCATCTCAGTGACATGGTAGGGTCCTTCCTAATTAGGAGAAAGTTTCTCATGCTTTATAGGTTGGCTGATCCCCGCCTTGTGGAGAACGAGTTCTCCTAGCCAAAATTGCTTCGCTTTCATACGAGCATTGAAGTAGTAGGCCGTGCATTATTGGTACGCAGCCATTCGAACTCAGGATCTTTCTTGGACCTCTTCTAGGAGGTTGAGATTCACCTTGAGATCTTCTAAGCTATGCCACTCATCATAAGCTTCGACCCAGGGTGATAGTTGGCTCACCTCTAAAGGGATGATAGCCTCAGTCCTAAAGGTGAGGTTAAATGACATCTCCCTATCAATAGCTAGAGGGTGGTGCGATAGGCCTAGAGGATGCCATGTAGTTCCTCCACCCAGAACCCTCCAACTCTATCCAGTCAGCTCTTCAACCCTTGAAGGATCATCCAGTTAGAGACTTTAGCTTCTTCATTTATCTGTGGATGTGCGATTGAAGTGAACTGATGATTAATTCACATGTCCTCATAGAACTTATCGAAAGATGTATTATCAAATTATCTATCGTTATCAGTTATGATGACACGAGGGAGCTCGAAGTAGTAGATTATCAACTTCTCAATGAATTTTCATGCTTCCCGCTCAGTGATCTAGGTTAGGGGCTCCACCTCAACCCACTTAGTAAAGTAGTAGATGGTGATGATTAAGAACTTTTTCTGGTTGGTAGCCGATGGAATAGGGATGAGGATATCTATCCCCCATTGATCAAAGGTCCAGGGAGAGCTTAAGGAGCTAAGAGGTACTATAGGTTGATACTAGATATTGGCATGACTTTAGAAATGATCACAGCACTGAACATACTCAACGATGTCCTTGAGGATGCTTGGCCAGTAGTACCCTTACCTTAGGATCTTGTAGGCCAAGGTGCGACCCCTACATGGTTGCTACAAATCCTTTCATGCACCTCCTGAAGGATGAAATCTACTTCTAAAGGGTATAGGTATTGAAGGAGTGGTGAAGAGTAGGCTCGCTTGTATAGCTTTCCATCGATCACCTTAAATAGGGCACATTAACATCTGAGCTATCTCACCTCAGATACATCCTCTTATAGCTCTCCTTCTTGTAGATAGTAGATTAAAGGGTCCATCCAGCAAGGCTCATGGCTTGCCTACTATTGTCCAATGTAGCAACCCAAGAGGGGCAGTGAATTGGGTTTCTTAAAATTTTAAACTTAAGCAAGTATGTGCTGAACTAAAGTTTGTGTAACAATGTGAATGTGCTCAACAATGATATGCTGCGGAATTAACAAAATAAATGTAGAGTAAATCAGAGCAAATAATAAATAAAGAGAAAGCAATCACAAATACAAGGATGTGTAGTGGTTCGGTGCACTTCAAGCACCTACATTCACTCCCCAAGCTTCCCTTTGGGCATTTCCACTATAATCATCAAGATTGCAGCCAACTTATTTTTCGAGCTCACAAGTTAAAACCCTTAGTTTGTTTTGTCACTTAGGCTCACCAACAATATTTTCCTCAAGCCAAACCTAGGCTTTCTTTCTAATTTATGGCTTGGAAGGGCCTAATCCAAGTTTCATAGCCTTGAAACAAGTTACAACAATTAAAGTCAAGTATACAGTAATAAGCATAAGAAAAACTCTCAAGAGAGTAGAAATAAATATCGTTGAAGCTCTTCTTGAATGCTTGAGTTGTCTCCTCATTGGATGCTCTTCAATGACTACTTTTGGAATATGATTTGAAGGCACAATGGAAAGATTGAAGGCCTTTTCAGGTGGAATCTTCTTTAAGGCTCACTCTTGTCTTTTCAAAGACTTTTCTCAAAAGATGATTTTTGTCTCCAGAGTATCACTTTTTCTCTTGAGTATTCAATGAGTTTGGTGAGTCATAAATAGTCCAAAAACCTTTAAAAAACTGTTGAAGACTGTTAGAGTGAAGAAACTAGCCGTTTGGAACAAATATGAGCTTCTGAAAATATAGCTGTTACTATTGTCAAAAGTTATGAGCCGACCTGTGAGTCGACACTTGGGTCGATACTTCAGTCTTCATGAGTCAACACTTGGATTGACACCAGGTATAAATCTTGAATTTTCAACATTCTGCTTCACTTCTGGTCTTAGGCTATGAGTCAACCTGTGAGTCAATACTTGAAATTGTGAGTCGACACTTGGATCAGCACTAGGAAAAAATCCATGGAATGACACCGTTTTGTTCATTTTTTTATCTTAGGCCATGAGTTGATCTATGAGTCGACACTTGAATCTTGTAAGTCAACACTTGAGTCTTGTGAGTTGACACTTCATTTAGGTCCAAAAATGATGTTTTGTGTATTTCTGTTCTCAGGCCTTGAGCTAATAATCTATGAGTCGACACTTGAGCTTTGTGAGTCGACACTTAGGTCGATACTTGAGTGACACTTAGCATGCCAACAAAACTCTACATGCCAGTCTTCAGAGATGCTGACACTTGCTCCATGAGTCGACACTTAGGTCGACACTTGATTTGTGCCATTTCCAAAAAGTATGCCAAACTCCAAAATTCTCAAAACTTGTCCATTAAACTTCCAGTTTCTTCTCTATAGAGGCCAAAGTGATCATTTTCATGACATTCCAAGGTGAGAAGACCTCTTAAATATTGAAATTCATCTTGCCTTGATGTCGATAACCTTGATACTCTTGAGTGAAGAATTTGATGTACTTGTAATCTAGAATTTACAACTCCAATTAAAATAATAGTACTGACATATACTCAACATTTTGTTATTCATCAAAATCAAGGGCCAAAGCCAACAATCTTTCCCTTTTTGATGATGACAAAACTTTGAGTATATAAACAAATTTTCAAAAAGTATTGAACAAGTTCATTAAACATGCTTCACAATTATCAATATATCAAAGTTCATATAAGTATTTAGATGAAAATGAATCAATTCTTTAGTTCATACACCAATGTCTCAAGTGTTTCAAGATTAGTTTTTCTCATTTTCTCCTCCTATATTAAGTAGATAGTGAATATTATTGAAAATTTAGGGAAATGTGCTTATATAGTCTTTCTTACTCACCTTTTTGTCATCATTAAGCATTAAAAGGAGTTTCTCCCCCTAAATTTGTGCTTTAGTTAAACCAAAAAGTCAATTAGACAAAAAAAAGAGTAAAAAGTGCAACTTTCATAACTGAGAAACATAACTTTCATAAAGAAGTTTCAGTATAACATAAAGAGTACAAGCATAGCATAAACTGAAAATACAACAAGGAAAATACATGAAATATAAGCAGGGTATCTATGAGGCTACTCCTTTTCAGATGGAAACTCAAGAACTATGGGAGCCATGATCCTAGAAGATGAAGATCTAGGAGTCTTATGCAACATACTCCTAGTTCTAAGTGAAGGGCCAGATCGATCTATAACCCTAGTAGTCCTAGTGGCACGGGATCTAAGAGTCTCCGCAGGTGTCACAAAATCTGAATCAGTGCCATATTAATCATCAGTAGTAGTATTATCATCAATTGGAGGCTGAGCAGAAACATCTGTAGCACTGACTGGAGGCTGATCCTCCTTAATTGCAATGCCACCAATAGTTTGATCATCAGCACCTACACCACTGCCATCACCACCATCATCACCATCACCATCACCGCCATCATCATTTGTACTATCATCATGATCATCACCATCTGCCAATGGAGAAGGAGGTGGAACTGAAGGTCTAGCTAGAGGCAGCAGGGATCTCAGCATATCTCTGATCTCTGCAAATCCTATCTCCATAGTCTGCCTAATACCAGTGAGCTACTCATCTATATGACATCTCAATCCATGCAGCTTAATCCGTAATTGACTGGTCCTGACTGAAAGTCCTAAGATCTCCTCCTAAACTACAGTGAAATGCTTAGTGATCCTCTATTCAAAAGTAGAATCTATAATTGTAGAGTCTCGAGAAGCTAGAGCAGGAGCAGAAGTCACAGGCTCGGACTCGAAAGCTACAACAGGAGCAGGTCTGGGGGGATTCATTTGTGATGCAAGTGTAGAGGGTCCTGCCTCTACAGCTTTAATCTCGTCCTCCATGTTTGGCTCCTAGCCTGACTCCTGTCTGACCCATCTACTAGCGATCTGCCTGTAGCCCATTTTATGAAGAGACTTCTTCCCATATGTATTAGTGTGGAGAATCTCCTTGGAGGCCTCACCCTCTAGTGGAATACCAAATGCCTTGAAAATCCTAGTAGGTCCCATACCATAGGGCATGCATAATCTCCGCTGGGTGGCTGCCTCACCCATCTGATGGACCATAATCATAAGAAGATTGATGGTTGTCTGCTATCTCAGAGTGACCATTAGTACCAACTCTGCTTAGTGATAAAATCAAATCTGCCAGTCTTCGGGACCAAGATCTTAGCAATGATATGATGAAGCACTTGCATCTCTAGAGATAACTGATTTGCTGACACTATGGATATGCCTCTGATGTCCTCTTGCTCCAATATACACCTGAATGTAGTATCCTATCTCCTACCTAGTTCCTGGCCATACCACGAAGGGGAATCTACCATACTCTATTGATAGTCTCTGGTGTAATCGGAATATCAACTCCTTAAACTTATGCTGTCCACCTGATGCGATCTGTAGCTAAACTCTCGTAGAACTCATGCATCAGATGTACGTAATACCTCTCTCTCATCATACAGAAGAGGATTAGGCCAGCTACCCTGAGTAGATCTTCGATAATAAACCCCTCCGAATCCCAAAATTGGAGGTCAATCCTCCTCCCACATGCGATCACTTTCCTTGCAACTCTCTCCACTGTGGGGGATAACTGTCTAGGGGTGAACTGACCACTGCCTACTGATCCTGTGGCTGCTCATCCTACTCAATCGGGTCATGTCGGGCCTTGGATCTCCTCTCGCCCGAGCTTGCTTCTCCTCTTTCGAAGTGGGTTTGCTTCTTACGAAAGGCAACCTGCTTCCTAGGACCCATGCTCACTAACATAGCTAGGAGTGGACCGAAAGGAAGAATGGGCCAAAAGAGGGAAGAACGGATTGAAGAGAAGGGAAAAACTGGATGGAAAACTGGTCAAAAAGAGGGAAAACCAAAGGGAAGGAAGAGGGATTTTCCAAAAATGGAAGGTTAGGATCGGAAGAGCACTGTTCATGAAAAATTGGAAGAGTTTTGGAGACCATACGAAGAGGAAAGAGGGAAGAAAAGAATGACAAAACAAAGGTTCGGACACCCTAGAAATATAGTTGATTTGATCGTGAGTCGACACTTGGAAATTGCTCAAGTGTCGACACTTCGGTGAGTCGACACTTGGGCAATTTCCAAGTGTCGACACTTGGTCAACAATAGGGAAAAAATTTAGAATAAATTATAATAAATTTCCAAAAAATCAAGGGGGGTCTAGAGTTTATAAAAGATGATATTTAAGAAGATTTTGAGCATCTAAGAGAGTTCAACAAGGAATTTGTTGCCTAGAGAGAAATCCAAGAGGGGGGATGAATTGGGTCTCAAAAAAAAATGTTGCCCAGAGAGCAACCCAAGCGGGGGGGTGAATTGGGTTTCTAAAAATTTTAAAGCTAAGCTTGATAAAACAAGTAACAAACTTTACAAGACAAGATATGCAATTCAACAAGGTACTAGAATTTAAAGTGTAATGCTCTAATGTAAAAGTGCAGCAGAAATTGAAAGGAATAAGCAATAAGGTAATGAGCAAGGAAGGAGAAACAAGCAATCACAAACACACCAATCTATAGTGGTTCGGTGCCAACAATGCACCTACATCCACTCCCCAAGATCTCCTTGGAAATTCACTATAATCCAAAGATTACGGCCGATTAGTTTTTCGGGCTAACTAATCAAAACCCGACTTGTTTTTACAAGGCTCACAAGTCACAACCTCACTTGGTTTTACGGGCTAACCAAGAACCTAATTGGTTTTCACAAGACTAACCAAAATCCTTCCTTGGTTTTTCGGGCTAACCAAGAACCTTAGTGGTTTTACGGGCTAACCACCAACCTACTTGGTTTTCTAATAGGCTAACCAATAACCTTTACAAGATATAAGATGTGGAAATAAAAAACCAATGTAAGCTTTCAATAAAAAGCAAATAAGTCGATGTAGCTCGAAGTAGTGTTGCTTTGCTGTTGTTGAAGCCTTTTGAATGCCCAAGATTGAATGATCTTCAATGCACTTGATAGCTTTGAATGCTTGGAAGGCTTCCTTCTTGCTTGAGAGTGGTTGAGCTTTGAATGAAAGGGAGTTAAGGCTCTTCTCTCTTCTTTTCTCTTTTAAACTCTTCAAGGATATTCAATACAATGAATAGTTGTTATCTTGATTTGATTTGAAGCCTTTATATACCTTTCCAAGTCCCTAAAACTAAAATTTAGCCATTATACTTGAAAAACTAGCCGTTGGAGGGCATTTGGGAGAGTTCTGCGCTTGAAAAAACTAGCCGTTACTATTGTCAGAACTCCATGTGTTGACACTTCCTTTTCATGTGTCGACACATTAGGTCTACACATGTTCTTCTTGAGTCGACACAAGTTCAAAGTGTTCCATTCAGATTCTCTGGAAAAAATTAGCTGAGTCAACACATTCTCAGTTGAGTCGACACATTGAGTCGACATATTTGGTCCGTGTGTCGACACATCAACTGTTCCTTCAACTTCTGCAAGTTTTGTAGCTTGAAATTCTCAGGCAATGTGTTGATCCATGTGTTGACACTTTGAGTCGACACATAAGGTCCATGTGTCGACACATCATCTGTGCCATTTGAAATTTCGCTGCGTGCCGGTCTGAGTCGACACACCATCTTCATGTGTCGACACATCAAGTCATGTGTCGATACCTTGAGTCGACACATCAACAAAAAAGGTGTAGAATCTACTGAACTTGTGCTGGAACAAGTTTTCATTTACCTTGGTCATCCATTCAACCAACTCTTTGAGTGTCCAAGTCTAGTTTTGTGCAATCATTCCATTCAAACTCGGTTCTTCAACATAGTTAGGCTTCTTCAAAACTTCGTGAGCATCCTTTAAATGAAAACACACTTAAAGTAGATCATTAGTCCTCAATTTATACTTAACTGTTTTGCTTATCATCAAAATCAATTAGTGGAGTCAACAATCTCCCCCTTTTTGTTGATGACAAAACCCTTAAGTATAAATTGCTTTAAAAGTAAAGCTTTAAAAGATTTGATCAAGATCCATAATATTGAAAGCATTAAGTATATCAATCATAACTTAAAGATATAATCATTCAAAACACAGGTAATAGAATTTGAGCTTGTTTCAAGGATAGAGAGTATCAGAGCTTTGACATAACTTTGAAATTTATTTAAATGCATTGATAACATGTATCATGATACTCTTACAATGAAAGTTTTAGCAATTAACAAAGCTCCCCCTGAATTAATGATTTATAACAAAATTTTATGAGAAACTTTTCAAAAACATTGAGAGAGGGATTTTGAAAATCAAATTTTCGTTGACAAAAGGTGAAGCTCCCCCTTTCAAAAATTCAGGTTTTCAAAAATTAAAAGTTACTCCCCCTTTAGTTTGGAGAAGTAAACACATTTTTATTAAACATAAACACATTTATACTTAGACGCATTTATACTTAAACTACTCCCCCTTTTTGTTATCCTTAAAAAGGTAGATAAAAGGAATACAGTTATTTTCAGAATATTTTCTTTAAGAAGCACATTCATGAAGGTAATTCAAGATATAGCATTCATGTCCATCAAAGATATAGGAATGAGTAATCAAAAAGTTTTTCATATATGTTAGGAACTTGTACATCAAGTACACAACAACGATAAACGTACATGTAAACATGAAAGTAAACTATCTAGAAATATAAAACTATCTAGAAAAACATCAATGTCCTAATCCTCATCCATCGAGTCATCAGAGAATGAACCGATCTCCATCGATCCGGTATCAGAAGAAGATGGAGTTCGCGGCCATCGAGATCGAAGATCTCGAAGTCTGGTCCTGGTCGGCTGAGAAGGGGTACAACGTCCACATCCTCTGTGATGAATATAGATCCGACCTCTGGCAGAAGTAGTAGAGGTAGAAGCTACGTCCTCCGCAGGAACTGAACTGATCGGACGAATCATCTCAGCAACAATTGGAGTACGATCAAAAGTGGGACCTGAGTCGAGATGCTGAAAGTGAGGTGTATAAAATCCAAGCTCTCAAATGACTGAAGAAGTATGAAGGGTAGGACTATCAGAAGTAGGTGTAACAGCTGATGATACGGGCGTATCAAAAACAATAGTATCAGTTGTAGAAAGTATCGGTGTGTGTACAGTAGATATATCAAGTGTGGGTTTCTGAATGATAGGTGTATCAATATCAGGAGAATCAATAGTGGGTAAATCAACAACAGGTAGGTCAACAACAGGAGTAAGAATAGGAATCGAAACTGGAATTGAAGTGTCATCAGGCGATCTGGAAGGAAAGGATGGATCATGTATCGGAGTAGGTGAGAAGGATGGATCAATAGGTCTCACAGCTACATCATCCGTCACCTCTACAACAGGCTCTGACATAAGATCATCAATATCAAACTGGTCGGAGTCAGTCACCTCATCTCCATCAATATCTTCAACAATAGTATCTCCAACTCCATCTCCAATAGTAGTCTCAGCACCAGTATCAATTTCAGCAACGTCATCAGCTGGTGCTGGAGCAAGTATATTAGCAGGAGCAGGAACTGTCTACAGTAGGAGCACTCGTAGAAGCTCTGGACAGTGCTGAGAGAATAACCGAAATACCATCATGAAGACCAATGTGGCTCTCTCTCATCTCAACAATAAAGACATCTAGACGCTGTCTCATAATGAAAACATTGATCTCTATGCATCTGACCCTGTCCTCCAGAGTATCTAAAACACCAGGAGTCTCCATCTGCTCTGGCTGAGGCTATGGCTGGGCAGATGTAGAAGGATCTGTCTGAGCTGGCTATGCTGCCATCTCAGGCTGTGTCTCGCTCGGTCCAGCCTCACCTGATAAAATTCGCTCCTCCTCTGCTGCGTCGTCATCAATGTCAGCTGCATCCTCGGCCTGTCCTGATGTCCTGCATGTCCACTGGCCTCGGACTAAGTGATAACCCATACGATGCAATGACCTGATATCATAGACATCGGTATGGATCAAGGTACGATAAGGATCATCCTGGAAGCTGACTCTATATTCTTTGAATAGTACTGTCAAACCCATGCCATACGGCAAGCAGAGCTGCTGGCTAGACGCCGCCTCAGTAATCTGATGGATCTTCAGAACAGGAAGATAAATCGGTGTCCGCTGAATCAGGGAGACCATCACTAGCGGCTCTCGCTCGGCAATGTAATCAAATCGACCGGTCTTCGATAGAAGAACCCGGGCAACTTTGTGATGTAACAGTCTCATCTTCGCTGACAGCCTCGAAGCAGGAACAGTGGCTCCCTCCGGTAAGGTATCAGACTCAAAAATGCACCGGAGCCCACTAACTCTGTCCAACAGACTGTCCATAACTGATCCAGTCATGGGTATATCCCATACCCTGCTCAGAATCTCAGCTGAAATGGGAATATCCCATCCCTTGACCTGAGCAATTCAGCCATCTGATCCATGGGCAAGTGATCCGTAGAACTCTCTCATCAGCCCGAGATAATATCTCTCGCTGAGTGAACAGAAAGATACCAAACCAGCATGTCGGATTCACTCTCCTATCCAAAAATGTTGCTGGTCCAAGAAAGAGAAGTCCACTTGGCATCCTCCAACCACTGTCTTGGAGCTTATCCGACTAGAAGGTACAAACAACTGTCGTGCTGGCGGATCCGGAGCCCTAGACTCATGTCGTGCCTTCGTTCTCCGCTCTTCTTCGTGCTATGACTGACGCGGTCGACGAACAACTTGTTTGCGAGGATCCATTATCAACAATCAAGGTTTGGGCAAGGTTTTTGGTGGAGATGGGGGGTTTTTAGGGTTTAATAGCTAAAACCTAGAAGGGATTCCAATCAAAAACGAACACGAAACCTTCAAATCCGAGAGAATAGCAGGTAAAAGCATGGAAATAAGAGGATGAACAAGATGGATACCTGGAATCGAAGTGTCGGCTCGGAGGAAAATGAATTTTGGGAGAAAAACGGTTCAGAAACCCTTAAAATCTCAGTTTCTCGTCAGGTATGTGTTGACTCACGCATGTGTCGACACATTTTGGAGTCGACACATGATGTGTCGACACATTGACTTAAAAACTGAAAAATTTAGAATTTCACAGAATGATCAAAATCAATTTAAGTAATATGTATTTGGAGTCAAATCAACAATGATTAATCATGATTTATCAAAAATAAGGTTGAATGGATCTAATTTGAGTCAAATTTGGAGAAAAGATTTAATCAAAGGAATTGATGATCCCGAGCTCTCTTCTAATCATACATAATCGATCTTCTAAGAGAGGTTTAGTTAAAATATCAGCTAATTGAAATTCAGTATATATAAATTCAAGCAAAATATTATTGTTCTCAACATGATCTCTAATAAAGTGATGCATAATTTCAATATGCTTGCTCTTAGAGTATTGAACAGGATTTTTAGTCAAGCAAATAGCACTAGTATTATCACATTTGATAAGAGTTCTAGCCAACTTGATTCTATTATTGAAATACAACAAAATTCTGCTGAATTTTTTCTTTGTTGTGTGCATCGTGGGGTGTGAGGCCCTTCCTTTGTTCCTTTGGAGCATCGCACGGTGTGAGGCCTTATTTATCCAAGCCATCAAAAATCCAAATCCACCATTCCTGAACCCTTCTTTCTTTCATTCTTTCCTTTCATTTGTTGCTTCCTAATTTATATTTCTTTGTTGAGTGTGTACGTTATCAAGAATTGAAGCCAGGGTTTCTTGCCTCCAAACCAGCATTGCATGGAAAATTGAAGCCCGGAAGCAAGATCTCGTAATCCTGTCTCTACGATCTTGACGTACACCACTCTAAAGGAGTCAGTCCAGAGAAATAGGAATGAATTCTTTTATAGGTTCTCGACACTGTAGCTTCTATTGATCTTGGAGGTTGAGGCTCTTAATTGACATGGCTTCCTTTAGTTTTTGCTTGAGGGTTGCCATGTAGCATCACTTGGCCAAGGCTTGATCACCTCAAACCTCACCCATCCCATGAAGGGTGGGGAACTTTATCAGTAGGTGATAGGTTGAGACCAAAGCCCATAAAGCATTTAGGCCAGGTCTCCCTATGATAGCATTATAAATAGCTAGGATCCTGACCACCAAAAAGTCTAGGAGAGTCGTGGCTTATTCGGGGCTTGACCGATTATCACAAGTAGCATCATGATGCCCTCAATGGGAATGGCATCCCTAGAAAAACCAATCAAGGGATTGTTTACCCTTCAAAGAAAATCCTTGGGCAATCCTATTCGAGAAAAAATATTGTAAAACATAATATTTATGGAGCTTCTATTATCCACCAGGATTCTCTTTATATCATAATTGAAAATAGCAAGGGAAATAACCACAAGATTATCATACAAGAACAGAACTCTATCGGTGTCTTCAACAGCAAAGGAAATAGGCTCCTTTCTAACCCTCTGGTGCTTGGGCTAGGGGATTTCCACCTGGGCCACCCAAGCATACACTCGTTGCCCAGAGGAGCTTTTCCCCTAATGGCCAATCTGCCAAAGATTCTTTCAACATGGATTTTATTCTTTGTAGAGGGTTCGATTGCTGGCTGGGGTTCCAAACTAATGGCCTCTAAAGCTTGGGATTGCTTGATGTAACTGCATAGGTGCCTTGCTAAATTATTGACTCGATCTCTTTCTTCAAGGAAATGCAATCCTCAATATCATGCCCGTAGTCCTGATAATATTGATAATATTTCTTGGAGCCCTTTCAAGCCTTTTTGTTCATCTTCCCTAGCCACCGAACAAAGTCCTGACCCTTGATTTCCATCAGGATCTATCCTCGGGGAGCATTCAAGAGAGTGAAGTCCTCCCGTTGGGATAGTGTTGACCCTTGGAATGATTTTTATGATCACAAAATATTGAAGCATGTACTTGATACTAACTCTTTACAAATGTTTAAGAAGTTTTTTCAGGAATGAATTACCTTTGTTTTAAAATGGTATTCAAATTTACTTAAGGAAATTCAATTGAGTTTGTAAATGCCCTTAGTTAAGAATGTTGTAATCATGAAAAATGGGCTTAAAAGTGTAAATGATTTGATAAAGCATGTAAAGTAGCTTCTAGTTATTTCAATGATGAAGTTTTTGGAAAGCTTGAAGCAAATTTTAAAGACTTGTAAGAGCCGACTCAAAGCGGCACGACATGGAGGCAGAATTCAGAGTTTCAGAACTAAGAGCCGACTCCCAACTCAAGAGCCGACTCTTACAGAAGTATAGTTTTTGAAGTTCTGAGACTTAGAGCCGACTCCCAGATCAAGAGCAGACTCCAGGTATGCATGTTTGTCAAGAGTAAAAGCTTGAAGCCAAGAACCGACTCCTAGTCCAAGAGCCGGCTCCTACAGAACTTTGATTTTGGCATTCTTGAGATTTCGAGCCGACTCCTGGAGCTCAAGCCGGCTCGTAGAGCCGTTGTCTGTACTTCAACGACTAGCTATAGAATTTAAATTTAAGTGCCAAATCATCTCCAACGGCCATTTCACGTTTCCCAAGGCCCTACAATGGCCATATCACTTGAAAAACTATAAAGGGGATCATTTTTGAAGGATTAACAAATTAATGAAGATTTATTGCTGAATATTCTTGAGAAAAAGAAGAGCTTCCAAGTTTTTCCTTCACCTACCTCAAATAGCATTCAAGTGAGATTCAAAGCTTCACCAACTCCACTCTATCATTGAATCCACTCATTGAAGAAGGGAAGAAGCAGCTTTGAAGAGCATTGAAGTGTATTTAAAGCTTGACTTCACTTTGATCTTCATCGGCAACATCAAAATAACTTTGGTTTGTTGTAGTTGCTCATTTTACATTCTTTGTCTTGGTTTGCTCTCTTAGAATAGCAAGGGGCTATATCTAGAGAGAGAGTTGAAGGTTTTAGGTGAACCTTGTAAAACCTAAGTTTGGGTTCTTGGTTTTTCTGGTTTGAAACCAAGTGTTTGGGTTTTCTTTGGTGATCCCGTGTAAAACCAAAGGGAGTTTGGGTTTCTTTGGTGATCCCGGTAAAACTAAAGTGTATAGGTTTGGATTGTGAGCCTAGTAAAATAATCCGACCGTATTCTGGTTGGGGGATATAGTGGAAATTATAAGTGATCCTTGGGTAGTGGATGTAGGAGCCAGTTGCTCTGAACCACTCTACATCTTGGTGTTTGTGATTGTGATTACATTGCTTGATTGTTTTAATTTGTTTACTTCCGCTTTGCACACTTCACTTCTACACTAAAAGAATTTCAAAGTGCACATACTTGCAAAAAGTTTTTAATCCCAATTCACCCCCCTTTTGGGAAGCCACCTGGGCAACAAGTGGTATCAGAGCAGAGTCTCTGAAAGATACTTAGAGTAAAGACATATGGCACATCCCATGAGCACTTCGTTGGTCGAAGGTCAATCCATAAATAGACCATCACTTTTCACCAGAATTAATTACACTTATTGGAAGGCAAGAATGAAGATATACATTCAAACAGTAGACTTTCATCTTTGGAAAATTATCATGAAAGGGCCTCACACACCCACAATTAAAATTAATGATGTAGAGGTTCCCAAGCCAGAAGAGGATTGGGACGAAAATGATATGAAACTAGCTAAGTTAAATGCCAAAGCGATGAATCTATTGTATTGTGCTTTGGACCCAAATGAGTTTAACAGAATTTAACTTGCAATTCTGCTAAAAAAAATTGGGATAAATTAGAAATCACACACGAAGGCACTTCTCAAGTTAAGACATCCAAAATCAATTTACTTGTACATAATTATGAGTTGTTTAAGATGGATCCTAGCGAGACTATATCTGCTATATATACTCGTTTTACTGATATTATAAATGGTCTCAAGAGTCTAGGCAGAACTTACTCTAATGCTGATCTTGTCCAAAAAGTCTTAAGATCTTTGCCAGATAAGTGGGAAGCCAAAGTGACAGCAATTCAAGAAGCAAAAGATCTGAATACACTGCCACTGGATGAGCTGCTTGGTTCCTTAATCACTCATGAACTGGCTATGCAATGGTTCCTTAATCACTCATGAACTGGCTATGCAACAAAGGACTGAAGAAGATACAAAAAGGAAGAAAGCCATTGCATTTAAAGCCACTGAGGAAGATAAGAATGAAGAATCTGATTCATCAGATGATGATGATCTTGGAAGTGATGAAATTGCCCTAGTTATGAGAAAATTTAAAAGGTTTATGGGAAGAAGAAAAACAAATAGATGGAGAAAGCATTACAAGAAAGGTGACTTTGGAAAATAAAAGGAAATAGACAAAGAAAAAGATAAAGAGAAAGATAAAGATCAAGTACCTATCTGCTATGGATGTAAGAAACCAGGACACATCCGTCCTGATTGCCCTGAAGGAAAGAAGAAGATATTCTCTAGAAAGAAGAAGAAAGCAATACTAGCTGCTTGGAGTGACAGTGATGATACCACATCTACTGAAGAGGACGAAGAGACAACAAAAATAATGCAAATCTATCTTATGGGTTTGGAGGATGAGGTAAGTACTTCTAAATCTAATTTAGAATTCACTTATGATGAATTGCATAATGCTTTTTGCGAATTATTAATAGAATATAAAAAAGCTGGTTTGAAATTGAGAGATTTAAAAAGCAAATGTGATGTTTTTGAAAATGACAAAAATGAATCTTGTGAAAGAAACAAAATCTTATAAAGAGAACAAAATTTGGTTTATGAAAGACTTAAGATTGTTCAAATTGAAAAAGAACTTTTTGATAAAAATAAGGATTTGAAAAATGAAAATAATGACCTAAAGAAAGAAGTTCAAAAATTGAAACCTTTAGTTGAAAAGTTAACCCTAAGTTCTAACAAACTTGAGTTAATATTAAAAGATCAAAAAGAAATAAATAATAGATTTGGAATTGGTTATAAAGGCTCTATTTCAAATACTTTTTCTGCTTCTACTTTATATGCTCCTAAATTTATTAGTTCTAAACATGTTAGACCTAAACTTGCATCATCTCGTAGTTATTATTCAAATTCAAGAATTGTATGCTTTGCATGTAATAATGTTGGTCATAAAGCTTTTGAATGTCATTTGAAACACAATGACAAAAAAAAAATTAAGAAAGTTTGGGTTCCAAAAGGAACCATTTCCACTAACTTACAAGGACCCAAGAGAGCTTGGGTACCTAAATCTATTAAATGATTATTTTGCAGGGATGTCTTGCAGCCACAAGCATAAAGAAAAGATGGTATTCGGATAGTGGCTGTTCAAGATACATGACGGGTGATGCTGATCAATTCTTCATCCTAGAATAGAAGGATGGTGGGATGGTAACATTTGGGGACAATAGAAAAGGAAGGATAATCGAAATTGGTAACATCAAAATTACTCCTACATTTATTGAAAATGTATTACTTTTAAAAAAATTAAAGCATAATCTTTTGAGTATTAGTTAGCTATGTGACATTGGTTATAATGTATTTTTCAAGTCATCAATGTGTATAGTAGTTGATCCACTTGACTCTAGTACTAAGTTCATTAGACACAGACTTGGTAATATTTATGTGGTAGATCTTAATGATCTAGCTATGTCAAGTAATACAAGTCTTGTAGCAATGAATGACAAGAGCAAGGAATCAAGTTTACTATGGCATAGGCGACTTAGTCATGCTAATATGGATACAATAGCTAAATTGATTGCAAAAGATTTAGTCAATGGTTTGCCTAAGTTTAAAGTTAATTTTGATTATGTTTGTGATGCTTGTCAGTTAGGAAAATAAGTGAGGGAGAGTTTTAAATCTAAAAATGTAGTTTCAACTTCTAGACCTTTAGAGCTACTTCACATGGACCTATTTGGACCTACTAGGACTACTAGCCTAGGAGGTATGAAATATGGACTTGTGATTATAGATGATTTTTCAAGATACACATGGATTTTATTTATTACACATAAAGATGATACTTTTAATGTATTCAAAAAGTTTTACAAAAGAATTACAAATTTGAAAAACTTATCTGTTATTTCAATTCGTAGTGATCATGGCACCGAATTTGAAAACCAATATTTTGATCATTTTTGCACAAAGCATGGTATTGATCATAACTTTTCTGCACCTAGAATATCACAGCAAAATGGTGTTGTAGAAAGAAAGAATCGTACTTTGGAAGATATGTCCATAACAATGCTTTATGAAGGAAATCTTTCAAAATACTTTTGGACAGAAGCTGTTAATACCGCATGCTATATTTTAAATAGAGTTTTAATTATACCTATTATCAGAAAAATCTCCTATGAGCTTTGGAACAATAGAAAACCTAATATCAAATATTTTCATGTTTTCGGATGTAAATATTTTGTTCTCAACAATGAAAAAGATAATCTTGGCAAATTTGATGCAAAATTCGATGAGGCTATTTTTCTTGGTTACTCTTTAAATAGTAAAGCCTATCGAGTTTTCAATAAAAGAATATTAACTATTGAAGAATCTATATATGTTGTTTTCAATGAATCTGACATTACATTTTCGAAAAAGGAAGATTTTGCAGATGATGATGTAGGTACACTAGAGCATGGAATGAAAGACTTGAATATTAAAGACAAACAATCAAGTGAACCACAAGAAGAAGAGGTGAGTAAAAAGCATGATGATATACCTAAAGAATGAAAGTATGTACACTCACATCCTAAATAATTAATTATAGAAGATCCATCTCAAGGTATTAAAACTAGATCCGCACATAGAGATGCACATGATTTAATTACTTTTGTTTCTCATGTAAAACCTCATAATATAGAAGAGGCTAAAACTGATCCTAATTGGATGTTAGCAATGCATGATGAATTAAACCAATTTAGGAGAAATAATGCTTGGACCTTAATTGAAAGACCCAATGATCATCCTGTTATAGGCACTAAATGGGTTTACAGAAATAAATTAGATGAAAATAGAAATGTAATTAGAAATAAGGCTAGATTGGTTGCACAAGGATATAATCAAGAAGAAGGAATAGATTTTGATGAAACTTATGCACCAATAGCTAGATTAGAAGCCATTAGACTGCTACTAGCCTATGCATATTTTATGAATTTCAAGTTATTTCAAATGGATGTAAAGAGTGCATTTTTGAATGATCTTTTATCTGAAGAAGATTTTGTTGAGCAACCTCCTGGTTTTATCGATCATATTTTTCCAAATCATGTTTTTAAATTGAATAAAGCTTTAAATGGTTTGAAACAGGCACCTAGAGCCTGGTACGATAGACTGAGCAAATTTTTAATTGCAAATGAATTTGTTAGAGGTAGTGTTGACACCACACTGTTTATTCAAAGAAAGAAAAATGATATTTTGGTTGTTCCAATTTATGTTGATGACATTATCTTTGGATCTACTGATGAATCTTTGTGTCAAGACTTTGCTAAGCTAATGCAGGGAGAATTCGAAATAAGCTTGATGGGCGAATTAAGTTACTTTCTTCGACTTCAAATTAAACAAACTAAAGAAGGTATTCTGATTAACCAAGGCAAGTACATTAAAGAAATAATCAAGAAATTTAGCATGGAATCAAGTAAGGAAATTGGAATACCAATGAGTCCTGCATGTAGACTTGACAAAGATGAGAATGGCACAAATGTTGATCAAAAGCTGTACCGAGGTATGATCGGATCATTACTTTATTTAACAGCAAATAGACCTGATATATTATTTAGTATTTGTATGTGTGCACGTTTTCAATCTAATCCTAAAGAATCACACATCACAGCTGTCAAGAGAATTATTAAATACTTGAAAGGCACTTGTAATGTAGGATTGTGGTATTCTAAGTACATATCACTAAAACTAATTAGTTATTCTGATACTGATTATGGAGGATGCAAAATAGATAGAAAGAGCACAAGTGGCACCTGTCAATTTCTAGGTATTAAGTTGATTTCTTAGCACTGTCGCAAACAGAACTCTGTAACTTTATCTACTGCTGAGGTAGAATATGTAGCTACTAGGAGCTGTTGTGCTCAAGTGCTATGAATCAAGCAACAACTAGAAGATTATGGTGTTGTCTAATCTAAAATTCCTATCAAATGTGACAATACTAGTGCTATTAACTTATCGAAAAATCCAATTCAGCACTCACGAACTAAGCATATTGAAATTTGACATCATTTCATTCGTGATCATGTTTTGAATAATATTGTTGAACTTGAATTTGTACCTACTGAAGACCAATTAGCGAACATTTTTACTAAACCTTTGAGTCAAGATAAATTTGAGAAAATTAGAGGAGAATTAGGGTTATGTGACCCTTTTTGAACCTATCTGACCTAATTCTTGAAAATTAAGGAAAAATTATCTAGAAATTTCAAATCTCTTTGGAGCATATGGCAACCTAATTTGGGCTCTAGGAATCCTAGGAAATTAAGTTTGACCATTTTTGAATTTTAGAACTGATTTTAGCTCGAGCCGACTCTAACTCTCAGTATTCTGGTGAGCCGACTCGCAGGACGGACCAAGGCTTTTTAAATAGGGTTTCCACTTTCCCTATTCACCACTCTTTCTAAATTTCAATCGTTGCTCTCTAGCCGACTCTTCTCTTCTCACCAAAAAACCTCTCCAAAACTCTTCTACCCTCTTAAATCCTTAATCCTTGGAGCATGGGGCCTCGCAAGGTGGGGGCAAAGAAGGCAACACGGGTTGTTCGGACTGCAGCAGAGGAAAGAAGGAGTAAAAGGCGTTTAGACACTTCATTTCCTCAAGAAGAGCAGCAACCAGAGCAAAAGGCGTTTAGACACTTTGCAACCATCAGATGACCATCCAATGGCCATCCTTTGAGGCACTAAAATGAGAAGATTTCCACCCCCCTTTTTTTGTTTTTCACGGTAAAATAGATAAAGACTCCACACACGTGAAGAGCCCATGCACGCGTGGAGTCTTCCTTCTTATCCACGCGCGTGAGGGAGAGTTATACGGCTTGGGGAGATGAAATAAATTGATGTAATTCAAATGGGTTCAGCCATGGATTAGCCCAAAGTCCGAAAAACTTAATTAGACCCTAATTAGGTTCAATTAGAACCCAATTAATCCTAACTAGGAACCAAAATTTGAATCTAATTAGGTTCAATTAGAACCCAATTAATCCTAACTAGGAACCAAAATTCGAATCCGATTCGAATAGAAGTTAGGGTTTGCAACACATGCTAGTGTGTTTGTCCTGCAAACATGATTTAATTCCAAATTAAATCTTTTATCAACTCTCTATTGTGTGTGACCCATTGGGTTCTACATCTAGCCAGCAGTAGGTCCGAGTGCTATTTGACCTAATTCGGTTAGATCTCAACTAAGCCGATTTAGGTCAACTCAAGCTAGCCCGACTAGGTCAATTAGAATCCAATTCTAATTAACTGATTGAATTACCATAATTCAATCAAATCCCCATAAGACAAGATTGACGTCTAGCAATGTATCATGCCTACCCGGAAGATGTGGGATTTTGGTGGCATTACCAAAATACCCTTCAGTGGTGAGTTACCGAGCAATTCAGTCCTTCGACCAGCTTGCACCCTGAATATTACTATGGATATGGATACTTGTCAAATCCAATTTCATATTCATTCCTAGCTCAATCTGATAATGATAATTCATTAATGAACCATTAGAAACTATTTCTAATGTTCATACTTTGATCAAAGATTTTTCGAATCTTCATTTGATCGAAATCAGCTGGATGCGATTCCCTCTTACTAGGGTTGATCGATTCCTTTTTGACCTACTCACAACCTCCATATGCAATCCATCATACCCAGTATCACCCCATGCATGACTTAGTGTCATGATTGAGTGTGAACCAAAGTATGGATTCATGCATACAAGGTACCATGGCAGTCTCAGGTCAAAGGACCACATGCACTACTCCCACTATGAGAACTATTTATTGACAAATAGATAAGGTTCCATTACATGTTCTCTAGTTGGATCCATTCAGTGAACTCATTCTCTAATGAGCACCCTTCATCCTAGTATTAGTGTCAAACACAAGCGACTGTGAGATCAGTCACCCTCTTCACCAAGTATACATAGGATGTGCTAGTCTTGCCGGAAACATTGATCCCCTACTCAACGTTCCATCGACCAGGAATATTTTAGATTAGGATTTTAAGGATTTAGGTCTTACTAGTATGATCTCATCATAACCCTAGAACCATAGCCCTAATCTATGGGGTTCATCATATAATAATAAAATAATTAAGACACAGCGTATGATGAATATAAAATGCCTTTATTGATTGATAATGTCAATACATTGGTTTGGGATACAAAGAAAAATCCCATCAAAATACAACATTTTGATTGGCCTTTAGGGCATAATCCTTTTAGGAGGTGACTAAAGTTGAAGCCAGAGTCACTGCCACCCAGGATGCGCCTCCATCAAAAGGGATCACTCGCTGGCTAGGAAAGGAGCCGATGAGCGAGGCTTGAAATTTTTCTTTTTCTTTTCTTGTAACTTAGATTTTGGAAGGCTTCCTAGCCTATCGGGAGCCTTCATAGGATGTAAAGAAAACATTCATCAATGAACATATATTTTCTTTCCAACTGGTGTGCCTTGTTCACTTTGTCTTGTTTTTTTTTTTCTTCTCATTTTTCCTTTTTTTTTTGAGATACTTCCAAAGAACCCTTTAGAGTCTATAAGGGACTTATCTTTGTAATGAAAAAATAGTCCAACTTGACTGACAAACTTAGCATGGTCCTTTTTTCTTCAATTCGTTTACGTTTCTGCATGGTATGGAGGAGATAGGCTTCATGGTCACCGTATGTGCATGCCTCCCCAAGCCTTAGTTTCTCCAGTTGACTCTGGAACCTTAGGATTGGCACAACAGTTTCTGGGAATACTTCGTCCCCATGCTCCTGGTCTAGAAGTCATGCAGACCTGAGTGCAGGATTTTTGGAGCTTCTTGCTTCGCCAAGCTATGAGTCAAGCGATAGATGGTGGGATTTTAGGGCTTCCCGACTGACATCTCTAGACTATGAGCGAGGTAGTTGAATGCGGGGCTTCTGGAGTCTCTTAGCTTGATTTGCCAAACTATGAGTCAAGTGACAGATAGTGGGATTTCATGACTTCCCAGCTGACATCTCTGGACTATGAGCAAGGCATTTGAATGCGAGGCTTCTGGAGTCTCCGGGCTTGATTTGCCAAACTATGAGTCAAGCGATAGATGGTGGGATTTTAGGGGTTCCTAGTTGACATCTCCGAACTATGAGCAAGGCATTTGAATGTGGGGCTTCATAAGTTTCCCAGCTTTGAGTGCATGGCTTCATAAGTTTCCTGACTTTGAGTGTGGGGCTTCGTAAGTTTCTCAGCTTTGAGTGCATGTTGGGTTTCCTAGGATTTCTTTGGCACAGCGAAAGAATGAATTTCAAAAAAAACTTCATTCTGCTAGAAAACCCTAATTCCAAAATCTCTTATTCACTACAATTAACAAGTCACTAAATTAGGGTTATGAAAAATACCTAGAACACTAATTCCTTTTCTTTCCACTAGGCTCACAAATACAAGCCCTCTAGAGGTGATCCACACATGAATCAAACTAGGAAGCTCTCCTTAGTAGGTTGCTTAAGCCATTGGGACTCTTCTAGGGGCGCTTCTTCCTTTGGCAACCCTTTCTTTCTTGCTCAGACCTTTGCCCTCCAATAGAGCACTCAGAGCCCTCTCCAAAACCTCACTTCTCTCTTTCTATCACTTCCAAATTCTCTTCCTAGAGCCTTGTCTTAAATGTGGACTTTGTCTTAAGACAAAAGACTTATCCTCTTACAAATGAAGGAAGAGAGTGGGTGGATAGAGTGATAATGTAAGAGTGTAAGGAAGAAGAGAATTATGATACTATCAGAATAAATACCAATGGCTATTTATAAGAGAGGGGAGGGCACCACATATGGCCTCTCATCAGCCTTTGATCTGTCCAAACACAGATAAAATAAGACCCTTTAATGAGAAGGAGTCTTATCATGAAGCACCATGTCCCTTCTTGCGCCAAGAGATAAGATTTTTTGTCTCTTCAGTTCCTTGCCAAATTCTCTACTTGACACATGTCAAATACTGATTTTAAGAGGGCCAAGGGACATGGCTTTTCATGAAAAATACCAGTGATAAGAATTTGTCCAAAGTAGGACTCTGCTTCTCATATTTGTTCCAAATGAAGAGTCGCAAATCTTCATTTGCACCAAGTTACTTCCACCGAACTATTCCTTTTGTTGACCGATCAAAGCCCACTTGAGAGGGCATGGAGATGAAGATAAAGTCCCTTGGACTTTATCTAGCTTTAGTGATTGACAGATAGAAGGACTCTTGCCCTTTCTGTGCACCAAAGTTCTGTGAGCCAAGTGAAGAGTTGTGACTCTTCACTTTGCACGCCATTTTTCTCCATGCCATTCACTTGTTTGATTAGTCAAAAGCTATGCAAAATGGGTGTCAAATGAAAGGACATGAAGTGTACTTTATCATTGTATCAATGATTATCAGGTAGAAGGACTCTTGATCTTTCTGTGCCCTTTTATTTGCCGAGCACCCATTTTGTGCCAAGAGTCCCATGCCATTTGGACTCTTGATATATGGTGCATAACATGTCCAAAAAATACCAGATAAAATCTAATAAGTTTGTCCCACTTAGGACACAACCCAGTTTAGGTCTCCCATAAATTGGTTGGTCCATTTAGCAACCTATCAGACCCAATTCAATTGGGTTAGGAGATTAGGTCAGCCTACACATGCTTGTGTGCAATCTAGCTAACCAATTATGATCCTATGACCTTAATTAAATATCAATTGACTTCCTAGGTCAATTCTCTAATGTGTGCGATCTTTTGGATTCCACATCTAGCTAGCAGTAGGTTTAGATCCAAGCCGATTCGATCCAATCAAACCTGATTGTCCTAATTAGGTCAAATTGAGCTGACCTAAGTTGCCAATTCGAACCAGCTTTTGAATTGACCCATGAATCCAATCGAATTGATCCATGAAAACCTACAAGACATGATTGACATCTAGCAATGTATCATGCCTACCTAGAAGATGAGGAATTTGATGGAAAGTACCAAAATACCCTTCAGTGAAAAGTTACCGTGCAATTTAATCTTTCGATTTTCCATTATCCCGATTAAGTGATGAGCATGGATAAATGTCAAACCCTAACACTTAATCATTTCAAATCTCTATTCGATAATAAAGACTCTGTTGATGAATAATTAGAAACCACTTCTAATCTCATCCTGCTTTGATCAAAGACTCGCTAAGTTATCAATCAAAGAGATTACTTGGGATAACAATTCCTCTTACTAGGAATGATCGATTCCTTATTGGTCCACTCACATCCTTCATACACCTTCCACCATATCCAAGAACACCCCGTACATGACTTAATGTCATGAATGAGTATGAACCAAAACATGACTTAGTGTGCATAAGGAACCATGGTGACCTCAGGTCTAAAGATCACTTGCATAACTCCCACTATGAGAACTATCTTTTGACAAGTAGTAAGACTTCCATAAGATAGTCTTGGTGTGGATAAGTTCAGTGAACTTATTCCCTAATGAGCACCCATATCCTTATATTAGTGTCTCTATACAAGTGGTTGTGAGATCAACCACCCTCTCCATCGAGCATATATAGGATAAGCTAGTCTTTCCAGAAGCATCGATCATCGAATCGATGATCCAACGACTAGGAATATTTTAGATTAGGGTTTATAGGAACTTAGGTCTCACCATTATGATCGCCATCATAATCCTAATTCCTTTGCCCCAACCTATGGGATTCATCATAATCTTAAAATAAGACACAGCAATATGATGAAACAAAATACCTTTATTTAATATAATAATGTTATGCAAGAGTTGGAAGATTATAAAAATATCCTTACAAAGATTGGCTTTTAGGGCACTTTTCTTTCAATCTCCCACTTGCACTAAAACCAATCGCCCTTGTATTTTATACCCATACAATTTAAGTGATGATCAAACTGCTGCTGAGATAGTGCTATAGTGAATGGGTCTATTATATTGTTCTTAGTATTAACTCGTTCGATGATAACATCTTGTATTTCTATGATTTCTCGAATGAGGTGGAAACATCTTAGGATGTGCTTGGACTTATGATAAGACCTCGGTTCCTTCGCTTATGCAATAGCTCTAGTGTTATCATTATATAGTGGCATTGGTTGTTGTATTTCAGGAACCATGTCCAATTCCAGGATGAATTTCATCATCTAAATAGCTTCCTTCGTGGCTTCACCTGTAGCTATATATTCTACTTCAATGACTGAGTCAACTACAATTGGCTGCTTCGTACTCTTCCAACTCATTGCACCACCATATAGGGCGAAGACATACCCTGATATGGATTTGCTATCATCTGGATCTGATTGAAAACTAGAATACGTATATTCTTCTAGTTTTAATTAGATCCACCATATATGAGAAAAATATCCTTAGTCCTTCTCAGGTACTTAAGAATATTTTTCACAACTTTCCAATAATCCTCCCCTGGATCAGCCTAGAACCTGCTTACTATAACCAAGGCATAAGCAACATCAGGCCTGGTACATAACATGGTATACATAATTGATCCTACAACTGAAGCATAAGGAATCATAGCCATCCTCTCTCTTTCTTCTGATTCTTAGGAGACATCTTCTTAGAGAGATGTATGCCTTGACTCATAGGTAAGTAACTACTCTTACTTTCGTTTATGTTGAATCTCTTCAACACTAAGTCAATGTACCTGGATTGGGATAAGCCTAGCATCCTCTTAGATCTATTTCTATAGATCTTTATGCCTAGTATATAGGATGCCTCTACCAAATCCTTCATGAAAAACTTTGATGATAGCCATGTTTTGACTGATTGTAACATTGGGATATCATTCCCAATGATTATTATGTCATTAACATACAAGACCAAGAAAATAAGTACACTCCCACTTGTCTTCTTGTACATACATGGTTCATCCACATTTTTGATAAAACCAAACTCCTTAATTATTTCATTAAAGCAGATTTTCCAACTCCTCGATGCTTGCTTTAGTCCATAAATAGACTTCTTTAGCCTGCATACTTGGTTTGGTCTCCCACTTGAACAAAACCCTCTGGCTATGTCATATAGACTTATTCCTCAAGATTTCCATTAAGAAAAGCAGTCTTTACATCCATCTTCCAGATTTCATAATCATGGTATGCTGCTATAGCAAGCAATATCCGAATGGACTTGAGCATGACTATTGGTGAAAAGGTTTCATCATAGTCAATGCAATGTTTTTGTCTAAAACCTTTTGCTACCAGCCTGGCCTTATAGGTCTCTACTTGACCATCTGCTCCTATCTTTTTTTTTATGACCCATTTACACCTTATTGGGTTAATTCCTTTAGATGGATCTACCAAGGTCCAAACATGATTGGAGTACATGGAGTCCATTTTAGACTTCATGGCATCTAGTCATTTATCGAAGTCTTTACTCTTGACAGCTTTCGAATAGGTCACAGGATCATCATCCTGAACAATACTGGCCTCATTATCATTCCCGATGACAAAACCATATTATCTGAGAGGTGCTCCCCACACCCTTTCTGACCTTCGAAGAGGAGGTGTGTGTTGTGGCTATTCCTGATCAATAAGAACTTCTAGTTGAGGAATTGCATTTGAAGACTCTTTAGGAATTGGTTGTTGGTTTTGAACTTCACTTAGTTCAAGTGTTGTGTCACTACTTCTTTCTTGGATAAATTCTTCCTCCAAGAATGTAGCATGTCTACTGACAATAACCTTTTATTCAATAGTATGATAAAAGAGGTCTCCAACACCCTCTTTAGGATAACCAACGAAGTTGCATTTGTCAGCCTTAGCACTTAACTTATGTCCAAAATTATTCTTGACATAAGTATAGCAATCCCAAATCTTCAAGTATTTAAGATTTGGTCTTTTGCTATTCTATAACTCATATGGAGTGCTAGTCACTGACTTTGATGGTACCCTGTTCAAAATATAAGCAGTAGTTTCCAGGGCATATCCTTTGAAGGAAATGGGAAGATCTGTGAAGCTCATCTTGGACATCACCATGTCTAACAAGGTACGATTTCTCCTTTCTGCCATGCCATTTAATTGAGATGTATAAGGAGTCCATTCAGAGATTGTCTTTATCCTTAAGATGGTTTAGAAACTCACTAGACAAGTATTGACCTCCTTGATCAGAATGAAGAGTTTTAATACTATGTCCAGTTTATTTTTCAACCATGTTTTAATACTCTTTAAACTTATCAAAAGCTTCGAACTTGTGTTTCATTAGATACACATGACCAAACCTAGATAATTCATCGATAAATGTGATAAAATAAGAGTATCCACCTCTGGCTTGAGTTGTCATAGGTCCACATACATTAGTATGCACAAGACCTAATATCTCAGTTGCCTTGTCTCCATGCACAGTGAATGGAGACTTGGTCTTTTTTTCTTTGAGGCAAGACTCACAAGTTCCTAATGATTAAAAATCATAAGGATCAAAGTAATTATCTTTGACTAACTTGTTTATCCTTGACTCACTTATATGACCTAACCAGAAATGCTAGAAAAATGTGACATTAACATTATCTCTTTTCCTCTTCTTGTTATCAACAAGTAATATTTCATCATTGAGTTCTAAAGTTAGAAGACCATTAATAAAATAACCATGTCCCAATATTTTATTACTATGAAGAATAGAGCAACCATTGCTCTTTGCACTTATTCATATCCTTGTTGTAATAACAAGGGTATTAAAATAATGTTTCTTATAATAATTGGTACATAGGAATGTTCTTCCAACTTTAAAATATTATCCAAAGGTAATAACAGAAGATAGGTGCCCACGGCTTCAGCATACATGGCTTCACCACTTGCACCATATAGCTTGAAGTCACCTTTCTTCAAGCTTCTAATTCTGTGGAGTCCCTTCAATGACTTGCAGATATGAGACCTACATGCAGTATCCAATATCTATGACTTAGAAATAGAAGCACTCAATGATAAATTTATTTGTATCATGTACAAACCTTTAGATGCTCTACCAGCATCCTGCTTTACACTTACAAGATATGTCTTGCAATTTTTCTTCCAATGCTTTTGCTTGCCACAGTAGAAATAGGCTCCATCATTGACAGCCTTCTTGGCTTTCTTCTTCTACTAGATGCTCTTTTTAGGGTTGAACTTCCTCTTCTTATCCTTTTTCATTGCCTGTTTCTTCTTCCCATCAATAAGAAGAAGATGAGCCTTATCTCCTTTAGAATGGCTCTCTGTTGTCTTAAGCATATTCAGCAGTTCAGGCAAAGAAATGTTTAGTTTGTTCATATGATAATTTAAAATAAACTGAGAGAAGGAATCCGGGAGTGATTGCAGGATCAAGTCCTGGTTGAGTTTATCATCCATTATAAACCCTAATTGACCTAATCGAGTAATTAAGTCAATCATTTTTAAAACATGGATTTGCACTGGTGAACCCTCACTCATTCATCCATGGAACAACTACTTCGATATCTTGTACCAAGCAGCCCTACTTTGCTCTCCATAGAGCTCCTTTAAATTGAGCAATATGGACTAAGGTTCCATCCCTTCATGTTGCCTTTGAAGTTCATTGCTCATCGAGGCTAGCATGATGCACCTGATAGTTATACTATCATTTTGCCATATTTTGTTAGCGACAATTTTCTCCTTGGAAGCATCCTCTCTGATCGGCTCGGGATCCAGAGCATTAAGAATATAAGAAAGCTTTTCCTGAGTCAATACTATCCTCAGGTTCCTTAACCAGTCCGCATAATTGAGACCGGTCAACTTGTTAGCATTCAAGATGCCTCGTAGTGATAAATTTGAAGCCATAATAAATCCTACATTTAATTAAGAATAATATAAGCAGACCACTCAAAATGACATTCATAACTAGATAAGGACTTTATATCTAATTATGTATCTCACTATTTTATTCGAATACCATGACCCTCACCTATGGTAAGCGAGAAACCTTACCAGGTTCTTTAGTGGGGTAGAGATCCCAATTCCTCATGAGTGCCTTATATTACACAACAAACACTCATGAGTTCAAAGGTAGGACTTCTTTTTCAATTGCAACCCATGCAATTCTTAACAAATGAACTGCCTTTAAGACACTTATAGTCTTGTTTTATACAACAAACTATAATGTCTTAGTTTAGTCAGACCCTTCATTTATATATAGCCATGATTGAATAATGATGCCCTTGTGTTACACAACAAAGTAACAATTCCAATCATGCTATAAAGCACTAAGTGCACCAAGACAATTTATATCAAACCCCAGAGCAAGCCTTGTGTTACACAACAAACCTACTATAGTTTTGATATTAATTTAGCTTAGCATGAAGGAAGGCAAATTGTAGTGTGCTTAATCAATTAGCATTCCCAATTTATGGTCTAGATATGACCAAATTGACCAGGTAAGTGGAAGGGGTAAGGGGGTCCCCCCCGTTGCTTTCCTTAGAAACCAATTGAATTGGCCAGGTCAGACAACGGAACCAATTAAAAACTTCATTCCCTTTAGCTTCCCAGAACCAGTTGCCTAGATACCAATTGGCTGATCAAACCCTAATTGATTTTGCATCATGATTAACTTTACATTATGACTAAATATGATTTTAATGAGGGCTTTGATATGGTCTCAAAACACATCCTAACTAATCATGACAACATGACAATAAAACTAGCAACCAAGCATATTAACCCTAATACACATAACAGAACATGATTATTTCAAACATCTGTTCACATCACTTTTTCATGGTATATGGCCACATCGGTACCCCTAAACACCATAGAAGACCCTATTTGGTGGGGACACCAGGATCAGATACAGATCTCTGGATCTCATATGGTTTATTGATTAGGGTTTTTTTTAGAACCTTAGTCATGTGTCATAATTTTGTAAGCAAGTAAGATTGAGTCCTGTAATAAGTTGAGACTAGTTGATTTGTCTCAACCTAGTCTAGTCCATTGAGAACTGTATTTAAGTATGAGTCCAGTGAGAGTCTAGTTTTTATACAAGAGGAGAGGAAACCCTATTTTGGAGTTCTACCAAGCCTCACCCGGGAGCCAGAGGCATTTACATCAGCTTTTGGGATCTTGTTTGACACCCTAGAGCCCTAGATACCCTCCATATGCTCTCCAGATGCCTTGATTCCCTCCAGTTGCTATTTGAGATGCCAAATTCTCTCCAAATGCTCTGGAATATGCCAGATGCCAGGTGCCCCATGATTCCAGGAATATGCCAGTACCCCAGGCCAAGAGATTCCAAGCCCAAGAGTTAAGCCCATGAGCCCCAGAACCAAGATTCCAAGGAAAATACTGATACCAGGGCACCCCAGCTTCCAGGGCCTAAAGCCCATGACCAATCCAAAGGAAGACACCCTTTGCTGCCCTAACATGCATGTCTAAAGATAAGTTCTTTAATCGATTACTTCTCCAAGTAACCTCTAGTAATTGGATTTTGTCCCAAGGAGCACTTCAATCGGCCTTTGAGCCTCCTATTGAAGGTCCCAGTTAGGTCCAACTATTAACATGACAAAATTCAATGCTTCTAACTAACGAATGGTCGAGCCCGACTTTGGCCGGCACACCTGACCACCGTTAAGAGAGTCACACTGAGACATCATATTAGGAATAGCAATTCCAATAGCCCAATGAACACCCGATCTTTGGATCTGCCGATGAACACCGAACTACTGGACACATTACTATCCCACTTAATGGAAGGCTAGGACTTGGTTATCTCTATAACTTTATCCTTTTAAGGACCTAATAATTTAGAGAGTTTTAACTTTAATGTGACAAATGAAGAGAAAAGAAGATATGGATCAACCTCCCACTGACCACATCAGCAATCTAGGAGGGTTACACATAACTAATGATCCATGGGCACCTAAAATCAGTCAAGACTGATTAACCTTGGGTGACAAGGGTTAACACGAGTTAATGAGCTATCTAATCAATCTTGATTGACCATATTGGCCAGGTAAGTGAGATCATGGATTGGCTTCCATCATTAACCATCTTGCCTTAGACATCAACAGAGTTGGCCAGGTAAGAGGTAGCCCCAAAGAACTATGATCACAA
This sequence comes from Areca catechu, assembly GCA_021397845.1. Lineage (NCBI taxonomy): Eukaryota > Viridiplantae > Streptophyta > Magnoliopsida > Arecales > Arecaceae > Areca > Areca catechu. The sequence goes on along the minus strand of CM038043.1, from coordinate 75,393,804 downwards.
TGCCAAACTTACCTCAACACCAATCGGTTCATTAGACTCGATCATACTAGCCTAGAGACTTGGGCTTTCCATTGAGCCACAAATTAGATCCATTTAGATTATGGACTAATCAATCTAACTATTATATAGATATAGAGAATAAATCCTAACTCAATATTTGATTAGATTAGTTCTTTAATTAGTCCAATTCATCTAAACTTAGGTCTAACCCAATTAAGGACATAATAGAAACTAACCCATGACCCTTAAGGTTTATTGAAATGACTTAAGATCTTTGAATCATATTCCTAGAGTTCTTAGTCAATCTTAATTCAAAATTAAGTTTAATAACCTTAAAATAAATTAAAACAATTTTAATTTATCAGTGTAAATTATTTTTACAATAAAATAAAATTTGAATTCACTATTTTCAGCAATTTCTACAGCCAAGTGTCGATACTTCAAGAGCAAGTGTCGACTCAAGGCCTGAGACAGGGAATAGAAAATAGAACAATATGTTTTCTGGCATGCACTCAAGTATCGACACTTCAAGGGTAAAGTGTCGACACTTCAGGCTCAATTGTCGACACTTCAGGGTCAAGTGTCGACACTTCAGCCTGTCTTAGAACAAAAACAGAAACCAGATTTCAGGAAATATTTCCATGAGTCGACACTTCAAAGACCAAGTGTCGACTCACAGCCTGAGACAACGAAAAAAATATTGATTTCAAATCAAATGTTTCTCCAAACATTCAAGCAAAACCAATAAAAAATAACTCTTAGATCTTATCTAAAATCATTTTATGATCATGTCATTAGATTAAAACATTTTTAACCTATAAATTTTTCTTTCTTGTTATTTTTCTTTTCAAGAGTCAATCATAGTGGCACCCCTACATGCCATAGGAGATCCCATTGAATTGGAAAAGAGGGTCTTGCAGCCCTACTTCTCTCCTATGACCGAACGACCTGGTGAAACACTCAATCCAAGTACTTAAGAAGAAAGGAGATGTTATTAGCATGCTAGCATCATTATACTACAAAAAGAACCTATTGCTCTGATACCACTGAAGGTGAAAAACACCTACACCTAGCATACAATATGAAAGAAAAGAGGACAGAGGAAATGCATTTTAAAATATTTTTAGACATGCATAGTGGAAGGCTCGGTAGATAGATCTAAACTATCTATCGATCTGCCTGCAACAGGAACTAGTATAAAGACCTAGCATGCATATAACATCAAAAACAACACAAAAGTAATGGTCATACCTCTATACCTCATCGAGTGCTAGAGAGAAGCTGTGAAGAGCTATGAGAAGGAGGAGGGTGCTCGAGCCACACAAGCATATGGCCTCTATATGATGTCCACACCTGGGCTCGACTCTGATTAACTCCCTCGTAGTGCTAGCTCTTCGGGATCCTTGACCGATCTTTTTCTTCCAGGAAGACTAGGAGGAGAGCAGGAACCCTTTCCCAAAACCTCACTCCCATGACCAAGCTTGATTGCTAGGTAGCACACACCCAATCCCTAAAGCTCTCACTCTTCTCAATCCTCTTCTCCCAAAAATTCTTTTGCTATTGTTGTGTGTTGTAACCCCAGCTGCCACCACAATGTCCTACATTTATAGGGGCAGCAGGGAGAGGGAGAAGAAGGAAGGAGGAGAGAATGGGGGAGAGGATCAAGGTCATTCCAAATGGGTCCAACACAAAGAGGAAAGTATGACCTTCATACCATAAAACCTTGGAGCCAAAACTGGTTTGAATTCGAAATTCAAATCAGGTCAAAACATGTCCAAAAATCCTCCACGAAATCCTCCTAGAAAATTGCTCGTCACAGGAAGTCTCGACACTCAAAAATCACCAAGTGTCGACACTTCACCAAGTGTCGACACCTGCAAAATTCCAAGTGTCGACACTTGGAACAAAGTCAATCATATTGACATCGGGTGACGACAAACGATTCCCAATCGTCGATTAGCCATAAGATCAAATAGAAATCCTCTATGGTGTGTGACTACATAGGTTCGAATACTAAGCCGGTAGCATTGGAACATTTTCAGTACCAGTCAAAGTCCTCATTTAGCAATGATACCCAACGTCCGAATAGGTCAAAGATGCAGAGCACCTTACAAGAACTTCTGGCATATGGTTGCCGCATAATTCATCCCTTTGACCTTATAATGCTCAAGATGACCTAGGAATAGATTGCCAACCCTAATTTGGTCTATCCAGATCATGTCTCAACCTTACAAGTTCTGTGACTCCTTACAAGAACTACCCTGGCCAAGGTTTTATTGAATTGAGGCATAGTAAGTCATTCACTCCAAATTATTTGGAGAGGTCAATTCCATCTTGATCCACCACCGCTCCACAAATACTTGACTATACCCAAAAACCTTCCGTCACTGGATTACAAATCCAGATAGTCCGGTACCAAAGTATAGCGAGTTGCTTGCAAGCTGTCATGGTGACCTCGGGTCTGAGGGACACATATGCCCATATCCCTTCACGAGCAATCCTTTGGCAGAAGGGAGCTCTGTAGATGGTCACATTTAGTACGATGTCATACATTTCACTTGCATGTCACACCAGTGTCTCCACACTCCTTGGTTAAGAGGATAACCAACAAATGTGACATACAACAACCTACACTTTATACATTGTCATCCTATAACAATGTATCATTTGGTTGTGAACCAGTTTAAAAACTACTTGATATATCCTCTCTATATCAAATAATGTAGTTCTAAGGTCTCCATCACACAAGAGTTCTTTACAGGAAAAGAAAATATGATGGATAGCCAAAAATAAATAACTTTTATTTATTAAAGTATTCATATACAAAATACAAAATAGCATAACTGTCTATAGCTTAGACAATTAGCTTTGGGACACAATTTCCAACAACTCCCACTTGGACTAAAGCTAATCAGTACAGAATCTCATTCCCATTTTCCTTTTACAATAGTTGAACTCTTGAACTCTGATGGCTTTAGTGAAGGAGTCACCATGTTCTCCTTTCCATCGATCTTTTGAAGGTTGATGTCACCTCGTTCCACGATCTCTCATACAAGGTGATAGCACCGCAGAATATGCTTTATGCGGTGATGAGACTTCAGCTCTTTGGCTTGAGCAATGGCTCCAGTGTTGTCACAGTACACCAGAACAGGACCATCCAGGAAAGGTGCCACTCCCAGCTCACCAAAGAACTTTTGCAACCACACAGCTTCCTTCGCTGTATCTGATGCTGCAATGTATTCTGCTTCGCATACTGAGTCCACCACAATAGGCTGCTTGGAACTTTTCTAGTAGACAGCTTCTCCGTTTAGGATAAAGATAAAACATGACACACTCTTGCTATCATCTTTATCTGGCTGGAAACTGGAGTCAGTATATCCCACAAGTTTCAAGTCGGATTCTCCATAAATTAGCCATTGGTCCTTAGTATTTTGTAAATACTTAAGGATGGTTTTAACCACTTTCCAATGAGCTTCACCTGGGTCAGACTGGTATCTGCTCACTATACCTAGTGAGTATGCCATGTCTGATCTAGGACATGTCATGGCGTACATGATAGAACCCATTACCAAAGCATATAAAATTCTACTTATACGCTCTCTCTCCTCAGGAGTTGTTGCACAATTCCTTTTGGAGAGATCAATTCCAGTGCCTATCGGGAGATAGCCTTTCTTGGAATTCTCTATGCTGAACCATTTCAGCACGATGTCGACATACGTAGATTGGGACAGTCCCAGAAGCCTCTTAGATCTATCTCTATAGATCTTCATACCTAGTATATAAGAGGCTTCACCTAAGTCCTTCATAGAGAACTGAGATGATAACCAGACTTTTATTCCTTGTAGTGCTACGATGTTATTCCCAATTAAGAGAATGTCATCCACATACAGTACAAGGAATACAATCACAGAACCGTTAGCCCATTTGTAAATGCAAGGTTCTTCGCCGTTCCTAACGAAGCCATATGACTTGATACACTTATCAAATTGCATGTTCCAACTCCTTGATGCTTGCTTCAATCCATAGATGGACTTTTGAAGCTTGCACATCTTTGACTTGTCTGTGGATGTGAACCCTTCAGGTTGTATCATATACACCTCTTCTTCTAGCTCACCATTCAGGAAAGCTGTTCGGACATCCATTTGCCAGATTTCATAGTCAAAGTGCGCTGCTAAAGCAAGCATAATCCGAATGGATTTGAGCATTGCCACAGGAGAGAATGTCTCATCATAGTCTATACCATAACATTGACGATACCCCTTGGCAACCAGATGGGCTTTATAGGTCTCTACCTTTCCGTCTGCGCCCCTTTTCCTTTTGAAAATCCATTTGCACCCAATGGGTTTTATCCCTTCAGGTGGATCAACCAATGTCCATACATTATTGATCTCCATGGACTCCATTTCGGATTTTATGGCTCCTAGCCATGATTCAGAGTCGGACCTCTGCAACGCATCCATATAGGTGATCGGATCTTCATTGTTCTCTAGAGTTCAATGGGATCACCATCTCATACCAAGAAACTGTAGTATCTGTCTGGTCGGCTCGATACTCTACTGGATCTCCTTAATGATTCTGGAGTGGGCTCTGGGTGTGATCTAATCACAGCCGGTTATATGTTGTCCCTTAAGTGTGTCGGTTCTTCTACTTGTTGAACTTCACTAAGTTCAATCTTAGTGGCTACAGTTTGTTCACCAAGAAACTCCTTTTCCAAAAAGATAGCCCTAAGACTGATGAACAACTTTTGTTCTTCAGCTAAGTAGAAGTAATACCTCTTAAACTCTTTTGGATACCCAATAAATAGGCACCGGTCAGACCTAGGTCCAAGTTTGTCCGTTTTCAAACGTTTTACATAAGCCGGGCACCCCCAGACCCAAAGGTGTGAAAGTGTTGGCTTACGTCCAGTCCACATCTCATATGGTGTTTTACTAATGGACTTACTTGGAGCCTTATTCAGAAGGTAGCAGGCTGATTCTAGAGCATATCCCCAAAAGGATATCGGTAGAGTAGCAAAGCCCATCATAGATCGAACCATGTCTAACAGGGTTCGATTCCTCCTCTCAGACACTCCATTTAACTGGGATGTCCCTGGAGGCGTCCATTAAGAGAGAATCCCATTCTCCTGAAGAAATGTCAGAAATTCACCCGAAAGGTATTCACCGTCTCGATCAGATCGAAGGGTTTTGATACACTTTCTAGTTTGTTTTTCCACTTTATTATGATATTGGTTGAACATTTCAAACAATTCAGATTTATGTCTCATCAAGAAGACATAACCATACCTCGAAAGGTCATCTGTAAAAGTAATGAAATAACCGTACCCTCCCCTGGCACTAATATTCATAGGTCCGCATACATCAGTATGTATCAGACTTAGAATTTCATTGGCTTGTTCACCTTTTCCAGTAAAAGGTGACTTAGTCATTTTTCCAAGAAGACAGGACTCGCAAGTTGGAAGTGAACTATCTTCACTAAAATCGAGGAGACCCTCGGTTTTCAACCTGTTTATCCTGTTCCTATTAATATGATCTAGCTTACAATGCCATAGGGATGCATCGCTGACATTATCTATCCTAGGACGTTTGCTAGACATGTACATTATACTAACAGGTCACAACAGTACATAAATGCCATCATGCATTTGTCCATTCAAAATAACAGAATCGTTCAAAATGATTTTGTAAATGTCATTCTTTATTAATAGTTCATAACCATACATGGCCAACTGGCCTACAGAAATAACATTTAAAATGAAAGAAAGATAAAAATGACACTCATTCAAAATGACAGTACAGGACTCGAAAACAAGTTTAAGGACTCCTAACACTAGAACTGGAACTCGGCTTCCATTTTCCACGTTCAAGAACCTCTCAACGTCCTCGAATCTTCTATTAACTTGAAGTCCCTGCAAAGAGTTGCAAATATGAATTGGACTTCCAGTATCCAATACCTAGTTAGTAGTATCACAAACAGAGAAACTACAAGGTATTATCATATAAATACCTTATCCAGGACCATCTTGCAGCTCTCTCTTCTTGAACCTGTTCAGGTCAAGGGATGGAATGTAAAGAGGACAATTCCTCTTCTAATGACCCTGCTTCTTACAGAAGAAGCACTCCGTCCGACTTTGATCAGCCTTCACTTTCTTGGCCTGACTAGGCCCAGAAGCACTAAACACCTTTTTTTCTTTATTATTTTTCTTTTTCCTTTTCTTAAAGGGACGACGCCCTCCCAAAGAACCTCCCACTAGATTCACCACCCCTTTATTTAACTGGTGGTCTTTCTCATAAGTCTGCAGCAACCCCAACAGACCATGGTAGCTGACTGCAGGCTTATTCATTCTGTAATGATCGAGAAAGTCTAGATAGGAGGAGGGGAGAGAATTCAAAATCACATCTTTTCCAAGCTGTTCATGCTAGGGACAGCCGAGCTTGCCTAGGAACTCAATCATCCCGATCATGTACAATACATGATCAATGACCGAGGCCCCATCCGCATTCGCGCATTGTAGATAGCACAGGAGACCCTGTAGCTCTCAACGTCATCTGGTATCCCGAAAGACTCCTTCAACCTTCGAAGGATTTCTTCTAGGTGGGCTTCCTCGAATTTATGACTGAACTCATCGTTCATCGTAGCCAACATGATGCATCGGATAATGGTCCTATCAGAGAGCCACTTATGATAAGTGTCTCTGACCGAACCCCGAGCATTGGCAGCAGGGATCTCAGGTGCCATATTCGATATCACATACAAGATCCGTTCGTGCTCCAGGACAATCCTGAGCCTTCGATACCAGTTATCGAAGTTGGATCCATTGAGCTTCTCATTGTCAAGAGAGCGGAGTGACAGGTTGGAAGACATCTGAAAGGAAAACCAAAAATTAATTAGTGTATATGAATTATTAACCTAAAGACATGGACTTTAGTCTAAAGGTCCCTCCCATTATTTTGCGCAGATTGGTAGCCTCTACCTATAATCTGAGGAATTACTTTAATTCCTTAGCGGGTACTAGAGTCCAATAGACGACACATGAGCCCGACTTTGGCCGGCCCACCCATGCATGTCTAAAAGTAGGTTTTTTAACCGATTACTTCTCCAAGTAACCTCCAGCAATTGGATTTTACCCCAAGGAGCACTTAAATCGGCCTTTGGGCCTCCTATTGAAGGTCCTGGTTAGGTCCAACCATTAACATAACAAAATTCAATGCTTCTAACTAACGAATGGTCAAGCCCGACTTTGGCCGGCCCACCTGACCACCATTAAGAGAGTCATACTGAGCCATCATATTAGGAACAGCAATTCCAATAGCCCGATGAACACCTGATCTTTGGATCTGTCGATGAACACCGAACTAATGGATACATTACTATCCCACTTAATGGGAGGCTAGGACTTGGTTATCTTTATAACTTTGTCCTTTTAAGGACCTAATAATTTAGAGGGTTTTTAATTTTAATGTGACAGATGAAGAGAAGTGAAGACATGGATCAACCTCCCACTGACCACATCAGCAATCTAGGAGGGTTACACATAACAAAGATCCATGGGCACCTAAAATCTGTCAAGACTGATTAACCTTGGGTGACAAGGGTTAACACGAGTCAATGTGCTATCTAATCAATCCTGATTGACCATATTGGCCAGGTAAGTAAGATCATGGGTTGGGTTTCGCCATTAACCGTCTTGCCTTAGATACCAACAGAGTTGGCCAGGTAAGAGGTAGCCCCAAAGAACCATGATCATAATGCCAAACTTACCTACACACCATCAGACTCGATTAGACTAGCCTAAAAACTCGGGCTTTCTACTGAGCCAGAAATTAGATCCATTTAGATTATAGACTAATCAATCTAACTATTAGATAGATCTAGAGAAGAAATCCTAACTCAACATTTGATTAGATTAGTTCTCTAATTAGTCCAATGCATCTAAACTTAGGTCTAACCTAATTAAGGACCTAATAGAAAGCTAACCCATGATCCTTAAGGCTTATTGAAATGACTTAAAATCTTTGAATCATATTCCTAGAGTTCTTAGTCAATCTTAATTCAAAATTAAGTTCAATGGCCTTAAAATAAATTAAAATAATTTTAATTTATCATGTAAAACAATTTTACAACAAAATAAAATTTGAATTCACTGTTTTTAGCATTTTTTGCAGCCAAGTGTCGACACTTCAAGAGCAAGTGTCGACTCAAGGCCTGAGACAGGGAATAGAAAATAGAACAACATGTTTTCTAGCATGCCTTAAGTGTCAACACTTCAAGGGTCAAGTATTGACACTTCAGGCTCAAGTGTCGACACTTCAGGATCAAGTGTCGACACTTCAGCTTGTCTCAGAACAAAAACAGAAACCAGATCTCAAGAAATATTCCCATGAGTCGACATTTCAAAGATCAAGTGTCGACTCACAGCCTGAGACAATGAAAAAAAATAGTGATTTCAAATCAAATGTTTCTCCAAACATTCAATAAAACTAATCAAAAATAACTCTTAGATCTTATCTAAAATCATTTTATGATCATGTCATTAGATTAAAATATTTTTAACCTATAATTTTCTTTCTTCTTATTTTCTTTTTCATGAGTTAATCACAGTGGCACCCCTACACGCCATAGGAGACCCCATTGAATGGAAAGAGAGGGTCTTGCAGCCCTACTTCTCTCCTATGACCGGACGGCCTGGTGAAGCACTCAATCTAAGTACTTAAGAAGAAAGGAGATGTTATTAGCATGCTAGCATCATTATACTACAAAATGAACCTATTGCTCTGATACCATTGAAGGTAAAAAATACCTACACCTAGCATATATTATGCAAGAAAAAATGGCAAAGGAAATGCATTTTAAAACATCTTTAGACATGCACAGCGAAAGACTCGGTAGATAGATCTAAACTATCTATCGATCTGCCCGTAACAGGAACTAGTATAAAGACCTAGCATGCGTATAACATCAAAAACAATACAAATATAAAGGTCATACCTCTATATTTCGATGAGTGCTGGAGAGAAGCTGTGAAGAGCTGTGAGAAGGAGGGCACTCGAGCCACAAAAGCATTTGGCCTCTACACGATGTCCACACCTAGGCTTGACTCTGATCAACTACCTCGAGTGCTAGCTCTTCGGGATCCTTGGCCGATATTTTTCTTCCAGGAAGACTAGGAGGAGAGCAGGAACCCTTTCCCAAAATCTCACTCCCAAGACCTAGCTTGATTGCTAGGCAGCACACACCCAATCCCTGAAGCTCTCACTCTTCTCAATCTTCTTCTCCCAAAAATTCTTTTGCTGTTGTTGTGTAACCCCAGCAGCCACCATAATGTCCTACATTTATAGGGGCAGCAGGGAGAGGGAGAAGAAGGAAGGTGGAGAGATGAGAGGAGAAAATGGGGGAGAGGATCAAGGTCATTCCAAAAGGGTCCAACCCAAAGAGGAAAGTATGACCTTCATACCATAAAACCTTAGAGCCAAAACTGGTTTGAATTCAAAATTCAAACCAGGTCAAAACATGCCCAAAACCCCTCCACGAAATCCTCCAAGAAAATTGCTCATCACAGGAAGTGTAGACACTTAAAAATCGCCAAGTGTCGACACTTCACCAAGTGTCGACACTTGCAAAATTCCAAGTGTCGACACTTGGAACAAAGTCAATCATATTGACATCAGGTGCCAACAAACGATTCCCAATCATCGATTAGCCATAAGATCATATAGAAGTCCTCTATGGTGTGTGACCCCATAGGTTCGAACACTAAGTCAGTAGCATTGGAACATTTTCAGTACCAGTCAAAGTCCTCATCTAGCAATGATACCCGATGTCCGGATAGGTCGAAGATGCAGAGCACCTCACAAGAACCTCTGGCATATGGTTACCGCATAATTTATCCCTTTGACCTTACAATGCTCAGGATGACCTAGGGTTAGACTGCCAACCCTAATTTGGTCTATCCAGATCATGTCTCAACCTCACAAGTTCTGTGACACCTCACAAGAACTATCCTAGCCAAGGTTTTGCTGAATTAAGATATAGTGAGTCATTCACTCTAAACTATTTGGAGAGGTCAATTCCATCTTGATCCACCATCGCTCCACAAGTACTTGACTATACCCAGAAACCTTCTGTCACTGGATTAGAAATCCAGGTAGTCCGGTACCAAAGTATAGTGAGTTGCTTGCAAGCTGCCATGATGACCTCAGGTCTGAGGGACACATATATCCATATCCTTTCGTGAGCAACCCTTTGGCAAAAGGGAGCTCCGCAGATAGTCACGTTCAGTGAGATGTCATACATTTTACTTGCATGTCATACCAGTGTCTCCACACTCCTTGGTTAAGAGGACAACCAATAAATGTGACATACAATAACCTACACTTGATACATTGTCATCCTATAATAATGTATCATTTGGTTGTGAATTTGTTTAAGAACTACTTGATATATTCTCTTTGTATCAAATAATGTAGTTCTAAAGACTCCATCACACAAGAGTTCTTTACAAGAAAAATAAATATGATAAACAGCCAAAAATAAATAACTTTTATTTATTAAAAATTCATATATATAATATAAAATAGCACAACCATCTACAGCTTAGACGATTGGCTTTGGGACACAATTTCCAACACATCGAACATAGAGTGGTTCTATGTGATGCACGACTTTGTGTGCTTATGTTTTCTTTCTTTTGCATGTTAATATTCATACATGATCCTATTTGTAAGGCTATATTAGAAATATTCTAATATGATATGTTGATTAATATGATTAATCTAGTCTTCTATTACGATGCAAGGTTGAAAAAATTTTAAAATTGCATGACTATTGCCTACATAACATTTCCTTACAACTTCCTCACTAGTGTCCTCAAGTCCATGCATGAGCATAGTGGTCCTAACTATCTATGCCCTCCTCATTGTTGCTCAGAAGCTTGGACCATATTTTTAGGCCCACACCATTGCCCTCTTGATCGATTAGCTCATGAAAAGCATCCTTCATCAGCCCAACATGTCTAGATGCATCGCCAAGTGGGTGATCAGTTCTTTGATTTCAACAATAAGTTCACTCCTTGACCATTGATCAAGGCAAGATACTACTAATTTCTTGGTCGAATGTACCATTCTCGATGAGCCTACTGAGTCAAAAGAATCAAAATCTTTGACACTAATGCAATACCCCGCTCGATGTCCAACCAATACTTGGGAAATATACATGGATGGATCATCCAATTTCAAAGGGTTGAGAGTGGGGATAGTCACGGTAAGCCTAGAAGGAGTCATCATTGAGCACTCACTCTGCCTTGAGTTCCCAACAACAAATAATGAGGTCGAGTATGAAGCTATGATCGCAAGTCTCGAAATAGCCAAGGAATTAGGAGAGCAAGACTTAAAAGTCTATAATGATCCCTACTGATCATTATGCAAGTCAATGAAAACTATGAGCCCTGGGAAGAAAGCATGGAGAAAAAACTTTAGATGGTCAAGAAATTGACATATGCTTTTCATCACTTTAAAGTCTAGCAAATCCCCACTAAAGAAAATTCATGAGCCATCTGCTCCAATCTTCTTCTTGTAGACCCATTTACACCCTATTGGGTTAATTCCTTCAGGCAGATTTACCAAAGTCCAAACCTGATTGGAATACATGGAGTCAATTTCAGATTTCATGGCACCAAGCCACTTGTCGGAGTCTCTACTCTCGACAGCTTCCAAATAGGTCACAGGATCATCATCCTGTATGATACTGGCTTCATTGTCATCCCCGATGACAAAGCCATATTTGAGAGGTGCTTCCCGCACCCTCTCTGACCTTCGGAGATGAGGTGTGTATTGTGGTTATTCTTGATCCACAAGAACCTTTGGTTGAGAAACTTTACTTGAAGGCTCATTGATTTGTTGGTTCTGTTCTTCACATAACTCCAGTGAAGAATCACTACAATCTTCTTGGATAAATTCTTGTTCCAAGAATGTAGCACGCCTACTGACAATTATCTTTTGCTCAGCAGCATTATAAAAGAGGTATCCAACACCCTCTTTTGAATAACCAACAAACCTACATTTATCAGCCCTTGCACTTAGCTTATGTCCAAAGGTATTCTTGACATAAGCATGGCAACCCCAAATCTTCAAATACTTAAGATTTGGTCTTTTGCCATTCCATAATTCATATGGAGTGCTATTCACTGATTTAGATGGAACCCTGTTTAATATGTATGTAGCTGTATCTAGGGCATGTCCCCAGAAGGAAATGAAAAGATCTATGAAGCTCATCATGGACCTCACCATGTCCAACAAGGTACGATTTCTCCTTTCTGCCACTACATTTAACTGGGATGTATAAGGAGGGGTCCATTCAAAAATAATGCCTTTGTCCTTTAGATGGTTTAGAAACACACTAGACAAGCATTCCCCTCCTCGATCAGACTGAAGAGCTTTAATACTAAGTCCAGTTTGTTTTTCAACCATACTTTGATATTCTTTAAACTTATCAAAGGCTTCAGACTTGTATTAGATACACATGACCGTATCTTGATAAATCATCAATAGAAGTGATGAAATAAGAATATCCTCCTTTGGCCTGAGTCGACATAGGTCCACATACATCAGTATGTACTAGACCTAACAATTCAATTGCCCTATCTCCATGTCCAGTGAATGGAGGCTTGGTCATTTTCCTTAGAGACAATATTCACAAGTTCCTAATGATTAAAAATCATCAGAGTCAAAATAATTATCTTTGACTAACTTGTTTATCCTTGACTCACTGATATGACTCAATCGGAAGTGCCAGAGATATGTGACATTGTCATTATCTCTTTTTATCTTCTTATCATTAATAAGAAAAATTTTATCATTAAGTTCCAAAGTTAGAAGACCATTAAAAAAACTACCATGCCCAAATATTGTATTATTTTGAAGAATAGAGCAGCCAGTGCTATTTACATTTATTTCATATCCCTGTTGTAATAACAAGGATATAGAAATAATGTTTCTTACAATATTTGGCACATAGTAGCATTCTTCCAACTTTACAATATTATCCGAAGGTAATAACAGAATATAGGTGCCCATACCTTCAGCATATATGGGTTTTCGACTTGCCCCATATAATTTGAAGTCACCTTTCTTTATATTTCTAATTCTGTGGAGTCCATGCAATGAATTGCATATGTGAGATCCACATGCGGTATTCAATACCCATGAATTAGAAATGGTATTACTCAATGATAAATTGGTTTGTATAATGTACAAACCCCTAGATGCACCACTTGCATCTAGCTACACATTTGCAAGACAAGTCTTGCAATCCTTCTTCCAATGCCCAAACATGCTGCAATGGAAACAAGTTCCATCAGCCTTCTTCCTCAACCAATCCATATAGTTTGGACCGGTTAACTTGTTGGCATCAAAGATGCCTTTCAGTGATAAGTTTAAAGCCATTAAAATAAATATCCTACATTTAATTAAAGAACAATATTAGCAGACCACTCAATTATGACATTCATAATTAGATAAGGACTTTATATCTAAATATGTCTCCCACTATTTTCTTCAAATACCATAACCCTCAACTATGGTAAGCGAGAAACATTCCTGGTTTCCTTAGTGGGGTTGAGATCCTTATTCCTCATGAGTGCCTTGTATGTACACAACAAACACACATGAGTTCAAAGGTAGGACAACCTTTCCAATTGCAACCCGTGCAATTCTCAACAATTATCTTTTTCTCTAGGACACTTATGGCCTTGTGTGTACACAACAAACCATAAAGTCTTAGTTTAGTCGGACCCTTCATTTCCATATAGCCATGATTAAATTATGTTGCCCTTGTGTGTACACAACAAAGCAACATATCCAACCATGCTATAAAGCACTAAGTGCACCAAGACAAATCTTATATCAAATCCTAGAGTAGGCCTTGTGTGTATACAACAAACCTACTATAGCTTTGACATAAATTTGGCTTAGCATAAAGGAAGGCAACTTTATAGTATACTTAACTAATTAGCATTACCAAATTAAGATTTAGATATGACCAAATTGGCCAAGTAAGTGGGAGGGGTGAGGGGGTCCCCCCCTTGCTTTCCTTAGACACCAATTAGATTGGCCAGGTTAGACAATGGAACCAATTATAAACCTCATTCCCTTTACCTTCCCATAACCACTTGCCTAGACACCAATTGGCTGATCAAACTCTAACTGATTTTGCATCTTGACTAAGTTTTATACTATGACTAAATATTATTTTTGATGAGGGCTTTGATGGTCTCAAAATACATTCTAAATACTATCATGATAATAATGTTTATTACTACAAGTATAAACATTGAACATGATAACCAAGTTTATAACAAACACAATGCATATCACTCTAGCATATGCATAAAATTTCATGTCATCAAGCATATTACCCTAATATGCATAGCATTATATGACAACAAGCATATTACCCTAATATGCAAAACATGGCTTGATATTTCAATATCCCGTTCACTTCACTTGTTCATGGGATATGACCACAGTGGCACCCCTACACGCCATAGGAGACCCATTGAATGGGAGGAGAGGGCCTTTAAACCCTACTTGGCTCCTATGACCGGACAGCCATGGAGACTAACCCAATCCAAAGCAGTTACCAGGGCAAAACCAACATGCATAATTTCATACTTGACATAATATCATGCATTTCATAAAAACTAAAATTAAACATATTACCCTAATATGTAAAATCTCATATAATTGCATTATCATATCATTTCATAAATAAACAAGAAATCATGCATATGAATTTGGCCGGGTCGACTCGACAGGGTTCGGGTCGGCCCGGTAATGAAATTTCATCAAACTTCAAATAGATTCATAATTGGTATGCCACAAGGTGGGCTCTGATACCACTGATGGGAATTCTCCCATGGTCACGGGGATCATGCAGCATGCGGAATTGACTTTCAAAATAAAATTTCATAGCATGATACCCTAACATGTATAACATGTTGGGAATTGTGTCCCAAAAGTCAATCACCTAGCCTGTAGGCGGTTGAGCATTAAATTGTACATTGTATATGAATTAATAAAAGATTATTTTGGCAGCTCATCACTATTGACATTTCCCTGTAATGAACTCTTATATGTGATGAAATCCTTAGGACTACACTAATTTTGATATAGAGAGGATATATCAAGTGGTCCTTAAAACAGGTTCACAACCAAAGGATACATTATACTAGTTGGCAATGTATCAAGTATAGGTTGTTGTGATTCACATCGTTTGGTTGTCCTCTTGACCAAAGGAGTGTGGTGTCACTGATGTGATCTACAAGTAGGGTATGTGATATCATATTGAACGTGACTCCATGCAGTCCCTTTCTGCCAAAGGGATACTCATGATTGGATATGGGTATATGTGTCCCTCCGACCTGAGGTCATCATGGTAGCTTGCAAGAAACTCCCTGTGCTTTGGTGCCAGACTACCCGAATTTCTAATTTGGTAATGAAAGGTTTCTGGGTACAGGCAAGTACTTATGAAGCAGTGATGAACCAAGATGGAATTGACCTGTCCAAACGTTTGGATTAAATATCTCGCAGTGTCTTAATTTAGCAAATCCTCGGCCGGGGTAGTCCTAGTGAGGAGTCACTGGACTTGCAAGGTTGAGATATATTGAGGACTGACCAGATAAGGATTGGCAGTCTAACCCTCGGTCGTTCTGAGCATCAGAGGTCAAAGGGATAATTTACACGGTAACCATATGCCAGAGGTTCGATAGATTGCTCTTGCATCTTCGACCTATTCGGACGCCGGGACCCATTGCTAGATGGTTTCTTGTGCTGGTACTAGAATTGTTCCAGTGCTACCATTTAGGTTCGAACCTATGAGGTCACACACCATAAAGGTTTTCTCTCTGATCCGGGTATCGATTACGATTAAGAATCATTTAGATAATTTTTTGTCACGGTTATTGTCAGAGCACACTTATTGATTTGACCGACATTAGGTCAATCAGGGATGGTTCGGGTTGATACCTGATCAACCTGGACTGAACCAATTTGGATTGTGTTTTAATTTGAATGGGATTCAAAATTAAAACCCCTCTCTCTTTCTTGGTTAAGTGAATATTTGAAATGGGTTCAATTAGTCTGGACCGGTTACTTTAATTAAGCAAATTAGTATTGAACCAGGTTTAATTGGATTGAACCGGAAGAATTTCCATTGAACCGGTTTAATTGCTATTGAACTGATGAAATTGAATTTTTTATTGGACCGGTTGGTTTAAAGACGGTTTAAATGAAGACTTAGTCTTCATCTTTTTTTATCCGCGATGGTATGCAACGTTATTTTCTTCCCACTTCCCTGCAGTTGCTGGAACCACAGAGAAGTCGTGCGAGGTGTTCGGTGAGGGCCAATGCTTCTATATATCATCAGTCCGAGCATCTTTCACAAGTGAGAAAAAAAAAAGAGAGATAAAAACAAAACAAAAACCAACGATAATAGACCGAGAGAGAAAAATTGAGGTTCTGTTCAACCTTTTCTAGGAGATTGAGAGCTTTCTTCCTCCACAGCAAGGAAGAGAGAGGCTTTGAGAGGTTTGTCCTGGTGTGCTCAAGTTGAAACTGTAGTTTGTCTTGAAGAAGACAAGAAGTGGACAACGTTCTGCTCCCTTGTTTCTCAACCGTAATCTATTATGGATTTCCGGTGGCTAGCACCACGTCTGGAAATCGGATCATCTCAGAGCCCAGGCGTGGACTCTGATAGAGGGTGTGCAATTGTGCACCTCAAGAGCATTCATCGGTGGCCTATTGCATCTACCTCAGCCGATGATCTTAACGCCTGCACTATTTACAAATTCAACAACAGCAGAAATTTCAGAAAGTTATTCACGGATTGGAAAAGTTTTTTTTTTGGTGATTATTTTTCTCCATTCCAGTTGAAGACCGAAGAAGAATATATCTCCTTGTTAGCTGCTCAGAATTGGGAAGCATCAAAGAAATTTTGCTGCTGTTTTAAAGCTCTGAAAACAGAGCATTTGGACGTTTCAACGAAGAAGATGACTGGAATAACTATGTTCTAGTTATTCCAGCCAATTCCAACCAATCACAATCCTATTCCAGGGTTATTCCGAGTGGGGTGAAGGATCATTACCGGTTCGGTTGGCATTCAAGTGCTGGGAGAAGGATCCAAACAAAAGAATAATTTTCCTGTGTAGTTCCGATCAACCAAAACGCCTAGGTTATGTTTAGTTGATGGGAATGTTTTATTCCATGTTTGTTTTTTTTAATTATTCCATGCTATTCTACACAATGTTATGCATCATATTTTTTTTTGTTCACACACCCAAATAAAATGTTATACATGCCTGTTAATATGTTTTACATGCAGTATACCTTATGTTAGATCTGGGATTATGAAATAACTCTTCCGCATGCCTGTTAAAATGTTTAATAATATATAGTTATTTCACCTGCTAGTGTAGCATTCCTGGGTATAACATCCTCTAGTAGGGCAATCCCTGCAGGTAAGTCATCAACATAACATGTATAGAAAACCCTAATTCCCAGGAACCCCTTGGGCAATTACAACTAATGAATCATAAAATAAAGTCAATTAACATACCTGGATCGCTAAATCCAATCCTTTCCACGAGGCTCACAAGTGCAAGCTCTCCAACGGTGATCCACACGAGACTTGAACCAAGGAAGAATCCATACCGGGGTTGCTTGCTTCAATAGGACTCTTAGGATAGCCTTTGGACCTTTGACCACTATAGGACACCCTGTCCTACTGTAGGGCTCTCTAGACAATCTCCTAAGGCACTCTTGGCTTTAGGACAACCCTCCCCTAGGACCCCTTAGGCTTATGTCCTAAAACAAAGCCTTGTCCTAAAAGATAAGACCTTGTCTTAACAAGACAAATCTTGTCTTAAAAGAAGGAGGGAGGGAGACAACAGAAAGAGGCACTCAGATAACTCAGGAAAATGGACTTCTGTTTCTGATGACCGAAAATCTCTAGTCTCATTTCACCGTACCCCCTTTATATAGATTCAGATGGGGCATGAAAAGCATCCCGAGACTCCTTATCAGATATGACTCTTCATGTCTGATAAGGCTCTTCATGCTTCAAGAGTCTTATTTGATGTTCTTTCCCTTTCCAGAGCAGTTCCCCATATGCCATGTGGCATATACTGGTTATGAAGAATGGAAGGAGGCATCCTTTCAATCTTGAAGAGTGTGGAATAGACAGAGTCCTAAGGGCAGAAGGACTCTGCCTCAGAATAGTGCGCGCGCAGATGAAGAGAAGCGACTCTTCATCTGCGCGCCCATATTACTTTCTGCTTTCATGCCACCCCTTCCACTTCTTTGACCAGTCAATCCACTCCAAGAGGTGTGGGGATAAAGTGAAGAGGTGCCACTTTGATGAAGCTCCTAGAGTTTCATCTGTAGAAGGATTCTTAGTCCTTCTATGCACGTCATACTTCTCCCGGGTGCGCCAAAAGGGTGCCACTTTCCTTTCCCACTTCTCTCTCCACCCAAAGCAGCATATATTGATTAGTGAAATATATGCAATATGGGTGTCATTCTAAAGAGCATTAAATAAGCTTTCTGACCATATAACTTATTTTCAAATCAGAGGTCTGTAGCTCCTTCTATGCCTTTTTGAAGTTAAGGTATCATTTAGGTACCAAGAGTCCCATGCCATTGGGACTCTTCATATATGGCACCAAAAATGCCCTTAAGCCCAAATTAAAATCATATCAAACTCTGATTTTGCTAGCCCCACTTAGGACTCAACCTAATTTAGGTCTACCATAATTAGGTTAGACCAATTAGCAAGCAACCGAATCCAATCCAATTGGGTTAGGAATTAGGTTAGCCTACATATGCTTGTATGTAATCCGGCTAACCAATTAGGATCCTATGATCCTAATTAAATCATGAATGACTTCCTTGGCCAAGTCTCTATTATGTGTGACCCATTGGATTCCACATCTAGCCAGCAGTAGGTTTAGGTTTGAGCCGATTCGATCCGATCAAACCCGATTGACCTAATTAGGTCAAATTAGCTCACCTAATTGTCCAATTCGAATCACACATCGAATTGACTCATGAAACCAAATCAATTGGTTCATAAAAACCTACAAGACAAGATTGACATCTAGCAACGTGTCATGCCTACCCGAAAGATGAGAAATTTGGTGGAAAATACCAAAATACCCTTCAGTAATAAGTTACCATGCAATTCAATCTTTCGATCTCCCATTATCCCGATTAAGTGATAGGTATGGATAGATGTCAAACCCTAACACTTAATCATATCAAATCTCAGCTCGATCATGAGGACTCAGCTGATGACTGATTAGATTTCACTAATCTCATCCTGCTTTGATCAATGGCTCCTTGAGTCTCTCATCGAAGAGATTGCATGGGATAACAATTCCTCTTACTAGGAATGATCGATTCCTTGTTGGTCCACTCACATCCTTCGTACACCTTCCACCATACCCAGAATACCCCGTTCATGTCGCAATGCCATGAATGAGTATGAACCAAAGTATAGCTTAGTGTGCACAAGGAACCATGGTGACCTCAGGTCTAAAGATCACATGCACAACTTCTACTCTGGGATCTATCTTTTGACAAGTAGTAAGACTTCCATAAAATAGTCCCGGTGCAGATCAGTTTCATTGTACTCATACTCTGATGAGCACCCTTATCCTTGTATTAGTGTCTCTACACAAGTGGTTATGAGATCAACCACCCTCATCAATTGAGCATACATAGGATAAGCTAGTCTTCCCGGATTCATCGATCCCCGAATCGATGATCCAACGACTAAAAACATTCTAGATTAAGGTTTATAAGAATTAGGTCTCACTGTTATCTTATCATAACCCTAATTCCATTGCCCTATTCTATGGGGTTCATCATAATCATTAGAAACATGATACAACAATATATGATGAATCACTTGCCTTTATTAATATGATAATATGTCATACATGAGTTGAAAGTTTACAAAAAGGCCCTCATAATGATTGGCTCTTAGGGCACTTTTCTATCAAACTCCCACTTGCACTAAAGCCAATCGCCCTTATATTTTATGCCCATACAATCTAAGTGATGATCTAACCGCTGCTTGGCTAATGCTTTAGTGAATAGGTATGCTATATTGTTCTTTGTGTCAACTTATTCCATGACAACATCTTTTCCTTGAACAAGGTGGAAGCATCTTAGAATGTGCTTGGGCTTATTATGAGACCTTGGTTCCTTAACTTGCACAACAACTCTAGTATTTCCACAATGAAGTGACACTAGTTGCTCTATAGTAGGAACCATGCCCAATTCCATGATGAATTCTTCATTCACACAGCTTCCCTTATGGCTTCACTTGTAGCTATGTACTCTGCCTCAGTGACTGAGTCAGCTACTGTTGGCTACTTTATAGTTTTCCAACTCACTGCACCACCATTCAGGGTGAAGACATATCCTGATGTGGATTTGCTATCATCTGGATCTGATTGAAAACTAGAATATGTATAACCTTCTAGTTTCAATTCAGATCATCCATATACTAGAAAAATATCTTTAGTCCTTCTCAGGTACTTAAGAATATTTTCACAGCTCTCCAATGATCCTCTCCTAGATTTGCTTGAAAACTGCTCACTATGCTCAAGGCATAAGCAACATCAGGCCTGGTACATAACATGACATACATTATCGATCCTATAGCCGAAGCATAAGGAATCATAGCTATCCTCTCTCTTAGAGAGTTGTATGCCTTGACTCATTAGCAAGTAACCTTTCTTACTTCCATCCATGTTGAATCTCTTCAACACCAAGTCAATGTACCTGGATTGGGATAAGCCCAGCATCCTCTTGGATCTATCTCTATAAATCCTTATACCCAGTATATAGGATGCTTCTCCCAAATCCTTCATGGAAAACATTGATGATGGCCAAGTTTTAACCGACTGCAACATGGGGATATTATTCCCAATGATCAGTATATCGTCCACATACAAAACCAAGTAAACAAGTGCACTCCCACTTGTCTTCTTATACACACATGGTTCATCCACATTTTTGACAAAACCAAATGCTTTGATTGTTTCATCAAAATGGATGTTCCAACTCCTCGTTACTTGCTTAAGTCCATAAATGGACTTCTTTAATTTGCATACCTGATTTGGTCTCCCACTTGAGACAAAACCCTCTGGCTGTGACATATAGACTTCTTCCTCAAGGTTTCCATTGAGGAAAGCAGTCTTTACATCCATCTGCCAGATCTCATAGTCATGGTATGCTGCTATGGCAAGCAGTATCCGAATGGACTTGAGCATAGCTACTGGAGAAAAGGTTTCGTCATAGTCTACACCATGTCTTTGTTTGAAACCTTTTGCTACCAGTCTAACCTTGTAGGTCTCAACTTGACCATCTGCTCCAATCTTCTTCTTGTAGATCCATTTACACCCTATTGGGTTAATTCCTTTAGGTGGATTTACCAAAGTCCAAACCTGATTGGAATACATGGAGTCCATTTTAGATTTCATGGCACCAAGCCACTTGTCGGAGTCTCTACTCTCGACAGCTTCCAAATAGGTCACAGGATCATCATCCTGTATGATACTGGCTTCATTGTCATCCCCGATGACAAAGCCATATCTGAGAGATGCTTCCCGCACCCTCTCTAACCTTCGGAGAGGAGGTATGTTTGTTGTTGTTCTTGATCCACAAGAACCTCTGAATGAGGAATTTCACTTGAAGGCTAATTGATTTGTTGGTTCTGTTCTTCACATAACTCTAGTGAAGAATCACTACATTCTTCTTGGATAAATTCTTGTTCCAAGAATATAGCATGCCTACTGACAATTATCTTTTGCTCAGCAGCATTATAAAAGAGGTATCCAACACCCTCTTTTGAATAACCAACAAACCTACATTTATCAGCCCTTGCACTTAGCTTATGTCCAAAGGTATTCTTGACATAAGCATGGCAAACCCAAATCTTCAAATACTTAAGATTTGGTCTTTTGCCATTCCATAATTCATATGGAGTGCTATTCACTGATTTAGATGGAATCCTGTTTAATATGTATGTAGCAGTATCTAGGGCATGTCCCCAAAAAAAAATGGAAAGATCTGTGAAGCTCATCATGGACCTCACCATGTCCAACAAGGTGTGATTTCTCCTTTCTGCTACTCCATTTAATTGGGGTGTATAAGGAGGGGTCCATTCAAAAATAATGCCTTTGTCCTTTAGATGGTTTAGAAACTCACTAGACAAGTATTCCCCTCCACGATCAGACTGAAGAGCTTTAATACTAAGTCTAGTTTATTTTTCAACCATACTTTGATATTCTTTAAACTTATCAAAGGCTTCGGACTTGTATTAGATACACATGACCGTACCTTGATAAATCATCAATAAAAGTGATGAAATAAGAATATCCTCCTCTGACCTGAGTCGACATAGGTCCACATGCATCAGTATGTACTAGACCTAACAATTCAGTTGCCCTATCTCCATGTCCAGTGAATAGAGGCTTGGTCATTTTTCCTTTGAGAAAAGATTCACAAGTTCCTAATGATTAAAATTCATCAGAGTCAAAGTAATTATCTTTGACTAACTTGTTTATCCTTGACTCACTGATATGACCCAATCGGTAGTGCCAGAGATATGTGACATTGTCATTATCTCTTTTTCTCTTCTTATCATCAATAAGAAAAATTTTATCATTGAGTTCCAAAGTTAGAAGACCATTAACAAAACTACCATGCCCAAATATTGTATTATTTTGAAGAATAGAGCAGCCAGTGCTCTTTACATTTATTTCATATCCCTGTTGTAATAACAAGGGTATAGAAATAATGTTTCTTATAATATTTGGCACATAATAGCATTCTTCCAACTTTATAATATTACCCGAAGGTAATAACAGAATATAGGTGCCCATAGCTTCAGCATATATGGGTTCTCGACTTGTCCCATATAATTTGAAGTCACCTTTCTTTATATTTCTAATTTTGTGGAGTCCATGCAATGAATTGCATATGTGAGATCCGCATGCGGTATTCAATACCCATGAATTAGAAATGGTATTACTCAATGATAAATTGGTTTGTATCATGTACAAACCCCTAGATGCATCACTTGCATCTAGCTTCACATTTGCAAGACAAGTCTTGCAATCCTTCTTCCAATGCCCAAACATGCTGCAATAGAAACAGGCTCCATCAGCCTTCTTCCTCAACCAATCCACATAGTTTGGACCGGTTAACTTGTTGGCATCAAAGATGCCTTTCAGTGATAAGTTTGAAGCCATTAAAATAAATATCCTACATTTAATTAAAGAACAATATTAGCAGACCACTCAATTATGACATTCATAATTAGATAAGGACTTTATATCTAATTATGTCTCCCACTATTTTCTTCAAATACCATAACCCTCAACTATGGTAAGCAAGAAACCTTCCTGGTTTCCTTAGTGAGGTTGAGATCCTTATTTCTCATGAGTGCCTTGTGTGTACGCAACAAACACACATGAGTTCAAAGGTAGGACAACCTTTCCAATTGCAACCCGTGCAATTCTCAACAATTATCTTTTCCTCTAAGACACTTATGGACTTGTGTGTACACAACAAACCATAAAGTCTTAGTTTAGTCGGACCCTTCATTTCCATATATCCATGATTAAATTATGTTGCCCTTGTATGTACACAACAAAGCAACATATCCAACCATGATATAAAGCACTAAGTGCACCAAGACAAATCTTATATCAAATCCTAGAATAGGCCTTGTGTGTACACAACAAACCTACTATAGCTTTGAAATAAATTTGGCTTAGCATGAAGGAAGGAAACTTTATAATATACTTAACCAATTAGCATTACCAAATTAAGATTTAGATATGACCAAATTGGCCAGGTAAGTGGGTGGGGTGACCCCCGTTGCTTTCCTTAGATAGCAATTAGATTGGCCAGGTTAGACAACGGAACCAATTATAAACCTCATTCCCTTTACCTTCCTAGAACCACTTGCCTAGACACGAATTGGCTGATCAAACTTTAACTGGTTTTGTATCTTGACTAAGTTTTATACTATGACTAAATATTGTTTTTGATAAGGGCTTTGATGGTCTCAAAATACATTCTAAATACTATCATGATAATAATGTTTATTACTACAAGTATAAACATTGAACATGATAACCAAGTTTATAACAAACACAATGCATATCACTCTAGCATATGCATAAAATTTCATGTCATCAAGCATATTACCCTAATATGCATAGCATTATATGACAACAAGCATATTATCCTAATATGCAAAACATGGCTTGATATTTTAATATCCCGTTCACTTCACTTGTTCATGGGATATGGCCACACCGGCACCTCTACACGCCATAGGTGATCTATTGAATGGGAGGAGAAGGCCTTTAAACCCTACTTGGCTCCTATGACCGGACGGCCAAGGTGACTAACCCAATGCAAAGCAGTTACTAGGGTAAAACCAACATGCATAATTTCATACTTGACATAATATCATGCATTTCAAAAAACTGAAATTAAACATATTACCCTAATATGTAAAATTTCATATAATTGCATTATCATGTCATTTCATGAAGAAACAAGAAATCATGCATATGAATTTGGCCGGGTCGACTCGACAAGGTTCGGGTCGGCCCGGTAATGAAATTTCATCAAACTTCAAATAGATTCATAATTGGTATGCCACAAGGTGGGCTTTGATACCACTGATTAAAATTCTCCGAGGGTCATGGGGATCATGTAGCATGCGGAATTGACTTTCAAAATAAAATTTCATAGCATGATACCCTAACATGTATAACATATATAGAAAACCCTAATTTCCAGGAACCCCTTGGGCAATTACAACTAATGAATCATAAAATAAAGTCAATTAACATACCTGGATCGCTAAATCCATTCCTTTCCACGAGGCTCACTAGTGCAAGTCCTCCAACGGTGATCCACACAAGACTTGAACCAAGGAAGAATCCCTACCGAGGTTGCCTGCTTCAATAGGACTCTTAGGACAGCCTTTGGACCTTTGACCACTGTAGGACACCCTGTCCTACTGTAGGACTCTCTAGACACTCTCCTAAGGCACTCTTGGCTTTAGGACAACCCTCCCCTAGGACCCCTTAGGCTTATGTCCTAAAACAAAGCCTTGTCCTAAAAGATAAGACCTTGTTTTAACAAGACAAGTCTTGTCTTAAAAGAAGGAGGGAGGGAGACAACAGAAAGTGGAACTCAGATAACTCTCAGGAAAATGGACTTCTGTTTTTGATGACCGAAAATCTCTAGTCTCATTTCACCATACCCCCTTTATATAGATTCAGATAGGGCATGAAAAGCATCCCGAGACTCCTTATCAGATATGACTCTTCATGTCTGATAAGGCTCTTCATGCTTCAAGTGTTTTATTTGATGTTCTTTCCATTTCCAGAGCAGTTCCCCATATGCCATGTGGCATATACCGGTTATGAAGAATGGAAGGAGGCATTCTTTCAATCTTGAAGAGCGTGGAATAGGCAGAGTCCTAAGGGCAGAAGGACTCTGCCTCAGAATAGTGCACGCGCAGATGAAGAGAAGCGACTCTTCATTTGCACGCCCATATTTCTTTCTGCTTTCACGCCGCCCCTTCCACTTCTTTGACCAGTCAATCCTCTCCAAGAGGTGTGGGGATAAAGTGAAGAGGCACCACTTTGATGAAGCTCCCAGAGTTTCATCTGTAGAAGGACTCTTAGTCCTTCTGCGCGCGTCATACTTCTCCTGGGTGCACCAAAAAGGTGCCACTTTCCTTTCCCACTTCTCTCTCCACCCAAAGCAGCATATATTGATTAGTGAAATATATGCATTATGGGTGTCATTGGAAAGAACATTAAACAAGCTTTCTGACCATATCATTTATTTTCAAATCAGAGGTCTGTAGCTCCTTCGTGCCTTTTTGAAGTTAAGGTGTCATTTAGGTACCAAGAGTCCCATGCCATTGGGACTCTTCATATATGGCACCAAAAATGCCCTTAAGCCCAAATTAAAATCAGATCAAGCTCTGATTTGGCTAGCCCCACTTAGGACTCAACCTAATTTAGGTCTCCCATAATTAGGTTAGCCCAATTAGCAAGCAACCGAATCCAATCCAATTAGGTTAGGAATTAGGTTAGCCTACATATGCTAATATGTAATCCGGCTAACCAATTAGGATCCTATGACCCTAATTAAATCATGAATGACTTCCTTGGCCAAGTCTCTATTATGTGTGACCCATTGGGTTCCACATCTAGCCAGCAGTAGGTTTAGGTTTGAGCTGATTCGATCCGATCGAACCTGATTGACCTAATTAGGTCAAATTGGCTCACCTAATTGTCCAATTCGAATCATACATCGAATTGACTCATGAAACCAATTCAATTGGTTCATGAAAACCTACAATACAAGATTGATGGAAAATACCACAATACCCTTCAGTAATAAATTACCATGCAATTCAATCTTTCGATCTCCTATTATCCCGATTAAGTGATAGGTATGGATAGATGTCAAACCCTAACACTTAATCATATCGAATCTTAGCTCGATCATGAGGACTTAGTTGATGACTGATTAGATTCCACTAATCTCATCCTGCTTTGATCAAAGGCTCCTTAAGTCTCTCATCGAAGAGATTGCATGGGATAACAATTCCTCTTACTAGGAATGATCGATTCCTTGTTGGTCCACTCACATCCTTCGTACACCTTCCACCATACCCAAAACACCCCGTACATGTCGTAATGCCATGAATGAGTATGAACCAAAGTATGGCTTAGTGTGCACAAGGAACCATGGTGACCTCAGGTCTAAAGATCACATGCACAACTTCTACTCTGGGATCTATCTTTTGACAAGTAGTAAGACTTCCATAAGATAGTCCCGGTGTGGATCAGTTCCAGTATACTCATACTCTGATGAGCACCCTTATCCTTGTATTAGTGTCTTTACACAAGTGGTTGTGAGATCAACCACCCTCATCAACTAAGCATACGTAGGATAAGCTAGTCTTTCCGGATTCATCGATCCCCGAATCGATGGTCCAACGACTACGAACATTCTAGATTAAGATTTATAGGAATTAGGTCTCACTGTTATTTTATCATAACCCTAATTCTATTGCCCTATTCTATAGGGTTCATCATAATCATCAGAAATATGATAAAGCAGTATATGATGAATCACATGCCTTTATTAATATAAAAATATGTCATACATGAGTTGGAAGTTTATAAAAAGGCCCTCATAATGATTGGCTCTTAAGGCACTTTTCTATCACTACTAAAGGGTACCTCGAGACCTCTCTAAAACCTCTTCTACTTTCCTTTTGTCCTTCTTAATTTTCTTCCTAAACCCTTGTCTTAAAATGGTAGACTTGTCTTAATCTTAAAGACTTACCTTAACAAGGGAAGGAAGAGAACTATTCTGACAAACTTGGATGCCTTGGACTTTATCACTAAGACTTATTTATAATTTAAGAGGAGGCTCTAATCACACCCTTTTCCTTCCACTTATCTGATATCCTACATATCAGATAAGTCTCATTAAATAGAAGGAGTTAATGGAAAAAAATGCGACGAAACATCATATAAATATGGTATTTCAGAGTTCCTTGCACCAAGAGGTGTGTGTCACATCTCTTCAAAAAAATTTTATTTATTTAGTGCAACATCAGATCAAGTATCCTAATAGGCATGTCATTTGGACAAACCTTTTAGAAAAAAGGTGATTAACAATTAGATGGACTTTAGGTCCTTACCATGTGTGCCATCCAAACATCCGCACAAATGTTTCATGCCAATTTTATGATATGCACCAAGATGATCTTTTCTTTTGAGTCTTGATCGATCAAATCTGATCCATATGAGCCATGGAGGAAATAGAGAGATCATCTTTTATCTACAAAAGGTGATTAATCTATAGGACTCTTGGTCCTTCTGCATGCCTCCAATATGTGCCCATTATTTCTAGCACCAAGAAGAGTCCCAAGCCTTAGGACTCTTGCTATTTGGCATGGATAAAGATTTTAGTTGCCCAATCTGGCTACTCCACTGATGGCTCAATACTATTTAAGTCCCACTTAAATAAGTTAGTCCAAATAGTAAGAAAACAAATCCAATCCAATTAGGTTAGGGGTTAGGCTAGCTAACATGTGCTAGCATGTCAATTGGCTAGCCAACTAGGATCCTATGGTCCAATAAAAAATATAATTGAATTCCTTGACGAATTCCTTAGTATGTGTGACCCTTTGGGCTTCCTATCTAGCTAGGAATAGGTTTAGGTTCATGTTGATCTAGTTTGATTAGAACCCAAGTAATCGAATTAGGTCAAAGCCATGTCAACCTAAGTAGTCAAATTAGAACTTCTATCTAATTGACACAAGAATTAATTACTTTAATTCATGAAAATCTACAAGACATAATTGATGTGTAACAAAGATCATACCTATCGAGAAGATGAGAATTTGATAGAAATTAGTAAACTACCCTTTAGTAGCAAGTTACCATAAAATTCAATCCTTCAATCATCCTTTATCCCGAATAAGTGATGGATATGAAATTTTATCAAACCCTAACATTTTATTCATTTGAATTATAATCCTTTAATGAAAGCTTGATTGATGAAAGATTTGAAACCATTTCTAATTTCTTTCTGCTTTAATTAAAGACTTCCTAAGTCATCATATGATGAGATTATATAAGATAAATTCTTTTCTTACTAGGAATGATCGATTCATTTTTGACCTACTCACAACCTTCATGCATAATCCACCATATCCATGAACACCCCATACATGACTTAATCATGAATGAGTATCCACCAAAACAGTGATTCATATGTGTTGCCACCCGGATCATCGTGGCCCGTAGCTGCTGATGGCGTCGGGTGTGTCGCATCCGCTTGCCTGGGAATGTCTCCGGTGCCTCGGGACCTGCAAGGAAGCAACGACAGTGACCCGGGCTAGGGATTCCGGTGGGGGCACTCCGACGGTCAAGTCAGTGGCGATCCAGGGGAACAGATCCTCCTGGTCGAGCCCCTCTGGATGAGCTCTATGCTAGGAGGAGTGAATATAGTGTGAGTGGAAGATGAGGACGAGCTGAAAATGGTGTTGGCCGAAGTGATCTTGCCCTCCTCTCTGGCCTTCTTCCCTTGTGTCGCTCTGGTTCCTCTCTTTGTGGTGGTTGTGTTGTTCTTGCTTGGAAATTGGAAAAAAATGAGCGTTGTTACCTCCTTTTTGCTTACACTGGTTGGGTCCTTTTTTGCGGCTTGCCTCGGGGTCCTCCCATGTTGGCAGATGGGTGTGACATGACGTCGTGCCGTGACCAGTACGCCTTCTTTATTGGATATCTCGGGAAGCTTCCACAATCTTCTAACATTCCTTCGATTTGCCCCTCCCTGGAAGCCTGGCAGGGGCGTCGACTGTCGCACCGCCGCTCTTGGGAATCGTGCTCCTTGGTATCTTTTTCCTGGTCATATAGCAAGTCGGTAGGGGGCATAGTGCCTTGATATGAGTTTTCCTTCTTCTTGGTGTGAATGGCGGTGTGGGCATTAATGGTGATGTGGCGGGTGCTGTCGTACGGTCCTCGGGGGGTCCGTCACTGTCTTCGGCTAGGAGGTGCTACTCCCTTGACGGTTGACATCTTGACTTGCGTTGAAGACCGAGTTGGGAAGATGGGGCCCACCTGCAGGGGACCCGCATTGTGGCGGCTCGGCTATGTGGCTCGGTTGTGCGAAGAGGGGCCGAGCTCGGCACCAGGCCAGAGGGGCCCAGCTTTGATCGAGCTCGAACTGGCTGAGGTGGCTGAGGTGCGCCCAGACCAGGGGACCCGGCCTCGAAAGGGGTCCCGCGTGGTGGAGGAGGCTTGAGCTCGACTCCAGACCGCGGGACCCGAGCTCGGGCTTGGAAGGTCTACCTTTGGTGGAATTTGAGATCGGCTCCGACCTAGGCGCCCCGACATGGAGGGTACCGACCTAGCGGAGGACGGAGCCAGGCTTTCGACGGGCGGCCTCACTGGCATTGGGGGCTCAGCCCGGCGAAGGGGCCTGCAGTGGTAATCCCGCATGGTGTCCGATGGGGGCTCCACATCAGGCTCCTAACTCCACGTCAGCGATCTGGTCACATCAATATGTATAAGGTTTCATGGTGATCTTAGGTCTAAAGATTACTTGCACAACTCATACTTAATGAACCATCTTTTGACAAGCAAGACTCCATAAGTTGTTCTCATGGTGGATCATTTTAGTGAACTCATTTCAAAATGAGCACCCACATCTTTGTAATAATCTCTTTACACAAGCAATTATGAGACCAACCACCCTCTCTAATAATTATATTATATACATATATAAAAGCATTAATTTAATAATTAAACTATCTTTATTTATATCAAATTAATATTTTTATATATCTTTGTAGGAAAGAAGATCGTCATTATAAAGTGCTAAATTTTTGGAGTCCAATGATATAGACGGTACTCAAATTGAAGTTCAGATGGGCCTGAAATTGAATTTTGAAAATTAATAAAGGAAGTAAATGATTTTTGGAGTGGCCGGTCCATGGTGACCGACTGCTCGATCTATAGATGCCTGGATGGTCCACTGGCAACCATTGGAGCTGGTCCACGAGCTTGTCCATGGACCAACTCCTTCCTGAGCCATGATTTCCATCGCTCATTGCTGCCCATCATCGGAGGAGACACCGAGAGGCCCACCACGATCGCCAACACCACTAGGAGATCCTTTTTGGGAATGGCCACCACCGATCATTGACCTCTCTTCCTCCTCCTTCCATTGTCACCTCTCATCACTATTCAAATATCTAGCACTGACCGAAGAGGCTGCCGAGTGTCCCTCTCATCACCGGCCATCTCCCCGAGCCACCGGCCATCATCGGCTTATCAGAGAAGCCCATCACCATATTCCCCTATTGTTCTATCACCATTGCAAGCCATCGGTTAGTTCCCTCAGCCTGAGACCACCTCCACCCAAGGTTTTTCTTCTCCACTAAGCCACCATGCCACCGTCTGAGCCCCCTCCCTCATCGCCAATCAACGGTTCACTACTGGATCCGTTGCTCTCTTCCTCCCACTCACTGCCCATCATCACCGACCGTCATCATCTCCTCAGCGGTCCAAGTCATCCTTCAAGCCGGTCACCGTTCCTTCTTCCATCGCTGGTCACCATCGTTTTGCTATTCCTCTCGTCATTCCAGCACCACCACGAGCTGTCCCACTGCCACATGCTACTTTTCTTCCCCACATCAATCACTGGCCTTCATTTCACTGTTCCCGTAGTCCCAGGATCCTGAGCCTTCATCCATTCATCCATTACCTCCTAATATGATGGCTGATGAGTCTAATGTAGAAGAGCCCCGGGCATGTTCCAAGTGTGATCTATGGCCACTAACACCAATAAATCTTAGCCGTCTAATGCAACCAATTCGATGGTCACAAGCTAGTCTTCTCTATTTAAGGACCCTTGGCCTACAAGAAAAAGATGTCTTGGAGAGAGGAGTATGGTACATGGTAGGAGGTCTTGAAGGAAAACCAGTACAACGGATGCCTACCCTAGGCATGCTATACTAGGAAGTAGGTATTGCATAATTTTTAACATGCAAACGGAAAATACCTGTACAGGATCTAACATGATGCATGTAACAAATACAAGGCATGTACAGGCAAGTGCAATAAATATAAACAGTATGATAAAACCTAGATCTAAGCATACATGATAATAAAAATAACATACCTTGTAGAGCTTCCTTCTATTCTGAACTTGGATCGAAGCAGGAAGAAGCCGACTCCCTCAACAGCAAATCAAATCTGCAACTGCAAGAAGAAGACAGCAAATCAAATCTGCAACTGCAAGAAGATGATGAAAGGATCGGTCTATCCTCTCAAGGTGTCCAAGTGTCTACCCTCTAGAATATCCACGCACGACTCCTGGAAGGATGCTAGTCCTTCGGAAATCAATAAACAGGTCATGGCAATGTGGAGCATGAAAACTGGTCAGATCTTCATGGACAGTCTTCTCCATGACCATCCCAACTCCACCAAGAGCACACAATAAAATCTTAAAACCCAGGGAAGGAAATACACGAACGCTCCACAGAATTTCAGCACTCAGAAAACCGTGCCAAATACTCTCTCACGGCTCCTCTCCTATGCCCTGTTTCCTTCTCTAATCAAAAGCCCTGTTACATCCCCTCAAAAACCTCTCTCACGGCCTTCTTTTGCTTCCCTTGTTGCTTCCCAACTACAGATCTCACGGCCTGCAACCAATATATAAAACAAGGCGCTGAGAAATCCCGTAGCGGAAAACCACCAAGAGAAATGGAAGACGAGCCCGGAAAGAAGAGAGCCTCTCAAAGTCTCTCACGGTCTTCTTTATTCTCTCTAGCATGAAATCCCGTAGCGGAAAACCACCAAGAGAAAGGGAAGACGAGCCCGGAAAGAAGAGAGCCTCTCAAAGTCTCTCACGGTCTTCTTTATTCTCTCTAGAATGCCCTGCTGCCTCTCAACTAAGATCAATAACCGGTGAGAAATCCTGATGTAAAACCAGCGGAGAAAACCGTGAAGGCCGGGTCATATACACCTCCTCATCCAGGACATCGTGAGAGAAGCCATATAAATCCAAAACTCTTTTGAAATGCTCTTGATCGGATAAAAGACGCTGGCAATACGCGGGAGAAAAAAACTACCGTGAGACCCATCCAGTTCACGGAGCAATTGGATAACAATCGGATAAACAAGCTTCATCCGAGCAAATCTCCTACACACGGTAAAACAGGGTAACGAAAACAGCAGGGGAAAAGAAGAGAACCGTGTAGACGACCCATGAATAA
This sequence comes from Areca catechu, assembly GCA_021397845.1. Classification (NCBI taxonomy): domain Eukaryota; kingdom Viridiplantae; phylum Streptophyta; class Magnoliopsida; order Arecales; family Arecaceae; genus Areca; species Areca catechu. Next base: position 75,360,903 of record CM038043.1, on the reverse strand, counting down.
AACCGGCTCATACAAAACCAAGAACGGTTCATAAAGATATAAACCGGTTCAACAAAACCCTGGTCCGACAAAATCCGATCAGAAATAAAACTGGGTCCAGTCCTGATATATCAGGAACAATTCCTGATTGACCCAAACCAATTCTGGTCGATCCAAATCAGACCAGGTTGACCAGAAAAAATCAATGTAGACTCAATCAGTCCATTTGACCTTAATACCGAAACGATTCCCAATCGTTGATTGTCTCCCGGATCAGGAAAAAATCCTCTATGGCGTGTAACCTCATAGGTTCGAACATAAACGGTAGCACTGGAATACTTCCAGTACCAGCACAAGATACCATCTAGCAATAGGTTCCGGCATCCGGATAAGTCGAAGACGCGAGAGCAATCTATCGAACTTCTGGCATATGGTTACCGTATAATTCATCCCTTTGACTTCCAATGCTCAAGATGACCTAGGGTTATACTGCTAACCCTAACTGAGTCAATCCATTACATGTCTCAACCTCGCAAGTCTAGTGACTCCTCACTAGAACTACCTCGACCGAGGATTTGCTAAATTAAGACACTGCGAGACATTCAAACCAAATAATTTAGACATGTCAATTCCATTTTGGTCCACCACTACTCTACAAGTACTTGCCTGTACCTAGAAACCTTCCATCACCGAATTAGAAATCCGGATAGTCCGGCACCAAAGCACAGGGATTTGCTTGCAAGCTACCATGGTAACTTCAGGTCGGATGGACACATATATCCATATCCAATTATGAGCAATCCTTTGACAGAAAAGAGCTCCACGGAGTTGCGTTCAATGAGATGTTACACATCCCACTTTCAAATCATATCAGTGTCACCATACTCCTTTGGTCAAGAGGATAACCAAATGATGTGAACCACAACAACCTATACTTGATACATTGCCGTCCTGTACAATGTATTCTTTGGTTGTGAACCTTTTTAAAGGACCACTAGATATATTCTCTCTATATCGAAGTCAGTGCAGTCTTAAGAACTTCATCACATAAACAGAGTTCATTATAGGAAAATGAATGATGTGATGAGCTGCCAAAATAAAGTTTTATTAATTCATACTCAAATTACAATACTGAGCACAACCGCCTACAGCCTAGGAGATTGATTTTGGGACACAATTTCCAACAACTCCCACTTGTACTAAAGCCAATCAGAACAATATCTAATACCCATTTCCCTTTTACAATAGTCGAACTCTTTGATTCTGAGGGCTTTAGTGAAGGGGTCGGCCAGATTCTCCTTTCCATCGATCTTCATAAGATTGATGTCACCTCGTTCCACGTTTCTCGTACAAGATGATAGTGCCGCAGAATGTACTTGGTACGGTAATGAGACTTTGGCTCCTTAGCTTAAGCAATGGCTCCTGTGCTGTCACAGTACACAGGAAAGAACCATCTAGGGAAGGTGCCACCCCTAGCTCTCCAAGGAACTTCCGCAACCACATGGCTTCCTTTGCTGCATCTGATGCTGCAAAGTACTCTGCTTCGTATAGTGAGTCTGCAACTATTGCCTGCTTGGAACTCTTCTAGCAGATCGCTCCTCCATTTAGGGTAACACAAATCCTAACACACTTTTACTATCATCTCTGTCTGACTGGAAACTGGAGTCAGTATACCCCATAAGTTTCAAGTCAGGTTCTCCATAAATCAGCCATTGGTCCTTAGTATTTCTCAAATACTTCAGGATGGTCTTAACCACATTCCAATGCACCTCACCTGAGTCAGACTGGTATCTGCTCACTACTCCTAGTGAGTATGCCACGTCTGGTCTAGTACATATCATAGCATACATGATAGAGCCCACTACAGAAGCATAAGGAACTCTACTCATGTGCTCTTTCCTCAGGAGTTGTCGCACAATCCTTCTTGGAAAGAATAATTCCAGAACCTATTGAGAGATAGCCTTTCTTGGAATTCTCCATGCTGAACCGTTTCAGCACAATATTAATATACGTAGACTGGGACAATCTTAGAAGCCTCTTAGATCTATCTCTATAGATCTTCATACCTAGTATGTAAGAAGCTTCACCCAGTCCTTCATGGAGGACTGAGATGACAACCAGACATTTATTCTTTGCAATGCTACGATGTAATTCCCGATTAAGAGAATGTCATCAACATACAGTACCAGGAATACAACCACAGAACCATTAACCCACTTATAGACGCATGATTCCTCTCCATTCCTAATGAAGCCAAACGATTTGATACATCTATCAAATCGCATGTTCCAACTTCGAGATGTTTGTTTGAGTCCATAAATGGACCTCTGCAATTTGCACACTTTTGACTTGTCTGTGGATGTAAACCCTTCAGGCTGTATCATATACACCTCCTCATCTAGCTCCCCATTCAGGAAAGCAGTTTGGACATCCATCTGCCAGATTTCATAGTCAAAATGTGCTGCCAAAGCAAGCATGATCCGAATGGACTTGAGCATTGCCACAAGGGAGAACGTCTCGTCATAATTGATACCATAGTGCTGACGATACCCCTTGGCAACTAGACGGGCTTTATAGGTTTCCACCTTCCCATCTATCCCCTTTTTCTCTTGAAAATCTACTAGCACCCAATGGGTTTTATCCCTTCAGGTGGATCAACCAATGTCCATACATTGTTGATCTCCATGGACTCCATCTCGGATCACATGGCTCCAAGCCATGCCTTAGAATCAGATCTCTAAAGTGCATCCATATAGGTGATCGGATCCTCATCATTCTCATCGAGCTCAATGGGATCACCGTCGCGGACCAAGAAACCGTAGTATCTGTCCAGCTAATGCGGTACTCTACCAGATCTCCTAATAATGGGTTCCAGTGTGATCCAGTCACAGCCGGTTCTATGATGTCCTTAGAGTGTGCAGGTTCTTTCACTGGTTGAACTTCACCAAGTTCAATCTTAGAGGCTACAGTTCCTTCTCCAAGGAACTCCTTTTCCAAAAAGATAGTTCTAAGAGCAATGAACACTTTCTGTTCGTCCTCTAAGTAGAAGAAATATCCTTTTGTTTTCTTAGGGTACCCAATAAACAGGCACTGATCAGACCTAGGACCAAGTTTATCTGAGTCTAAACACTTTACATAAGCCAGACAACCCCAAACCCGAAGGTGTGAAATTGAGGGCTTATGTCCAGTCCATAACTCATATGGAGTGGAGACAACAGACTTACTTGGAACATCATTCAGAAAGTAACAAGCTATCTCAAGTACATATCCCCAGAAGGACAGTGACAGAGTTGCAAAGCCCATTAAGGATCGAACCATGTCCAACAGGGTTCGATTCCTTCTTTCAGACACACCATTCAACTGTGGTGTTCCTGGAGGAGTTCAATGAAAAAGAATCCCATTCTCCTCAAGATATGTCATGAACTCACTGGATAGGTATTCACCGTCTCGATCAGATCGAAGGGTTTTAATACTCTTTCCAGTTTATTTTTCTACTTCATTACGATATCGTTTGAATATTTCAAACGACTCAGATTTATATCTCATCAAAAAGACATAACCATACCTGGAAAGGTCGTCTGTAAAGGTAATGAAATATCTGTATCCACCTCTGGCATTAACTGTCATGGGTCCACATACATCAGTATATACGAGACTTAGAAGTTCTGTAGCTCGTTCACCTTTTCCAGTAAAATGTGACTTTGTCATTTTACCAAGCAAACAGGATTCACAAGTGGGCAATGAGTTAGAATCACTGACCTCGAGGAGGCCATCTCCTCACAACTTGTTTATCCTATTCTGGTTAACATGACCTAGCCTACAGTGCCATAGATACAGGTCATTGACATTTTCTATCCTTGAGCATTTGCTAGACGTGTACATTACATTAACAGGCCATGACAAATAGAGAAATTACAAGGTTTTATGATATAAATACCTTGTCCAGCACCCTGCTGCTTTTCCTTCCTTGGCCTGTTCAGGTCTAAGGATGCCTGATAAAGAGGATGGTTCCTCTTCCAGTGTCCCTACTTCTTACAATAGAAGCACTCTGCCCCAGCTTATCAGCTTTCACTTTCTTGGCCTGACTTGGACGAGGAGCACTCTGCACCTTCTTTCCCTTACCTTTCTTCTTCCCTTTCTTAAAGGGACGGCGACCTCTAAAACCTGCCACTAAATTCACCACCCCCTTATTCAGTTGGTGGTCCTTCTCGTAAGTCTGCAACAACCCCATCAAACCATGGTAATTGACTGCAGGCTTATTCATTCTATAATGATCGGGTCTAAGGATGCCTGATAAAGAGGACAGTTCCTCTTTTAGTGTCCCTGCTTCTTACAATAGAAGTACTCTACTCCAGCTTGATCAGCTTTCACTTTCTTGGCCTGACTTGGGCTAGGAGCATTTTGCACCTTCTTTCCCTTACCTTTCTTCTTCCCTTTCTTAAAGGGACGACGACCTCTAAAACCTCCCACTAAATTCACCACCCCCTTATTCAGTTGGTGGTCCTTCTCGTAAGTCTGCAACAACCCCATCAAACCATGATAATTGCAAGCTTATTCATTCTATAATAATCGAGAAAGTCAAGATAGGAGGAGGGTAGAGAATTCAGGATCGCATCCTTGCCGAGTTGCTCGTGCAAGGGACATTCGAGCTTGCCCAATCGTTCGATCATCTCGATCATGTACAATACATGATCAGTGACTGAACCACCATTCCGTATTTTGGCATTGTAGATGGCACAAGATACTTTGTACAATTCTGCATTGTCTGGCGTGCCGAAAGATTCCTTCAACTTTTGAAGAATCTTGTCTGGTTGGGCCTCCTGGAATTTGCGACTGAACTCGTTATTCATCGCCACCAACATTATGCATCGAACAGTAGTCCAATCAAAAACCCATTTCAAATAAGTGTCCCTGACTGAACTCCGAGCATTGGTAGAAGGGATTTCAGGTGCTGGATCCGTTTTCATATAAAGGATCCGCTCGTGCTCTAAGACAATCCTCAATTTTCGATACCAGCTATCGAAATTGGGATCCTTTAACTTCTCGCTATCGAGAAGTGACCGGAACGAAAGGTTTGAAGACATATGAAAGGAAAATTAAGACCTAATCAGTATATGAATTAATCAATTAAACCAAAAGACTTGGACTTTAGTCTAAATGTCCTTCCCACTAATTTTTCAAATAGGGAGCCTCTAACTCCAATCCATGAAATCATCATTTTATAGTGGGTACTGAAATCCAATAGACCACGTATGAGCTCGACTTTGGCCGGCTCACCCATACGTGCCTAAAGGTAGGTTCTCTAACCAATTGCTTCCCTAAGCAACTTCCAGTAATAAATTTTTGCCCCATAGAACCCCCAATCGACCTAGGGGCCTCCTATTGCGGGTCTCTGGTTAGGTCCAACCATCAATATGACAAGTCCAATGCTTTCAACTAACGAATAACCAAGCCCGACTATGGCCGGCCTACCTGATCACCGTTAAGAAGGTTGCACTGAACCATCATCTATGGGAGAGTAATCCCAGTAACCGGATGCACACCCGTTCTATGGAACTGCCGATGTACACCAAGCAAAAGGACTCATTACTAACCCACTTAATAGGTGGCTAAGATACCATCAACTCATTGACTTAGTTTTTTTAAGGACCTAATAATTTTAGAGGATTTTAATTAAATTGTGATAGAAAAATAGAGAGAAGAACATTGATCAACCTCCCACTGATCAAATCAATTCTTAGGAGGGTTGAATTAAATTCAACAAGTTGGTCCATGGGCACCTAAAGATCAGACAGGCTGATCAACTTGGATGACATGGGTTAACTCGAATCAATAAGCTCTTCTAATCAGTTCTGGTTGACCGGATTGGCCAGGTAGGTGAGATCATGGGTGAGTATCCGTAATTAACCATCTTTCCTAGACACCAGCCAAGTTGGCCAGGAAAGAGGTAGCCTCATGCAACCATGATCAAAAAGCCAAACCTACCTAAACACCAATCAGTTTACCAGACTTGATTAGACCAGCCTAAGAACTCAGGCTTTCCACAGAGCTACTAATTAGATCCATTTTAGATGAATGGACTAACCCATCTAACTATTAGATAGATACTAAAGAGAAGGTCCTTAATCAACATTTGATTAGTTATCTTAAGTCCAATTCAACTGACCTTAGGTCTAACCCAATAAATTGACCCAATCAGACAGCTAACTCAATTAACTCGGATGGCTTATTCAAATAATATTAGGTTTCATAAACCCTAATATGGCTTGTCATTTAATTAATCTTTCAATTCATAATTGTTAGATTATAAGCGAACTTTTAATTATAACATTTTTAATTAAATTCATGTACAACTCTTTTACATCTTTCATGCATCATATCTAGTTCTATTATATTATTTATAATACTGCAAGCCATAAACATTTTTAGACATGCAAATGTATAATCATGTATCAGGATTAAACATTTTTAATACCATAGGTTTCCTTTAAGGATCCTTCTGAAAAGGCTAACACAGACGAACCGCCTCATGCCATAGAAACTCAAGGATTTAAAACCCTGATTAATTTCTACAGACATAGGTTTCCTTTAAGGATCCTTCTGAAAAGGCTAACACAGACGAACCGCCTCATGCCATAGAAACTCAAGGATTTAAAACCCTGATTAATTTCTACGGACACACGGCCATGGTGAAGGTCTCAACTAAATTCTTAAAAATAATCTCTAATCAACAATAAATGCAATCATGATATGCTACACAGGAACCTGTGGCTCTGATATCACTGAAGGAAAACTAGTGCAACGGATGCCTACCCTAGGCATGCTATACTAGGGAGTAGATATTGCATAATTAAAAATTTTTAACATGCAAACAGAAAATACCTGCTCATGCACAGGATCTAACATAACATGATGCATATAACAAATACAAGGCATGTACAAGCAAGTGCAATAAATATAAACAGTACGATAAAACTTAAATCTAAGCATGCATGATAATAAAAATAACATACCTTGTAGAGCTTCCTTTGGTTCTGAACTTGGATAGAAGCAGGAAGAAGCTGACTCCCTCAACAGCAAATCAAATCTGCAACTGCAAGAAGAAGATGAAAGGATCGGTCTATCGAGATGTCCAAGTATCCACCCTCTGGAATATCCATGCATGGGCTCTTGCTGATCCAACTCCCGGAAGGATGCTAGTCCTTCAGGAATCAATAAACAAATTACAGTAATGTGGAACAGGAAAACTGATCAGATGTTCATGGACGGTCTTCTCCAAGGCCATTCCAACTCTACCAAGAGCACATAATAAAATCTTAAAACCCAGGGAAGGAAATACACGGACGCTCCACAGAATTTCAGCACTCAGAAAACCGTGCCAAATACTCTCTCATGGCTCCTCTCTTATGCCCTGTTTCCTTCTCTAATCAAAAGCCCTTTTACATCCCCTCAAAACCTCTCTCACGGCCTTCTTTTACTTCCCTTGTTGCTTCCCAACTACAGATCTCACGGCCTGCAACCCATATATAAAACAAGGCGCTGAGAAATCCCGTGGAGGAAAACCACCGAGAGAAAGGGAAGACTATCCGGGAAAGAACAGAGCCTCTCAAAGTCTCTCACGGTCTTCTTTCTTTTCTCTCTAGCATGCCCTGCCGCCTCTCGACCAAGATCAATAACCGGTGAGAAATCCCGATATAAAATCAGCTGAGAAAACCGTGAAGGCTGGGTAGACTAGGTGAGAGAAGTGCAAATCAAATCCGTGAATGCTGGGAAATACCGAGAGTTCTGTTCTCTCTCACACATCTCACGAAATGGCTCTTCATTGGTGGAAAAAACTGGGAACAGCAGGCTAAGAATACCCGTGACGGCTACCTGGACATCGTGAGAGAAGCCATATAAATCCAAAACTCTTTTGAAATGCTCGATCGGATAAAAGATAAAAGACGCTGGCTTGGAAGAGCAGAAAACACCGTGTGAAAACGGAGTCCGAGAGGAAAAGAACACTCGGGAGAAAACAACTATCGTGAGACCCATCCAGTTCACGGAGCAATTGGATAACAATCGGATAAACCAAGCTTCATCCGATCCAAACAACGTGCGGAGCAAATCTCATACGCACGGTAAAACAGAGTAACGAAAACAGCATGGGAAAAGAAGAGAACCGTGTAAACGACCCATGAATAAAACCGGCTCATACAGAACCAAGAACGGTTCATAAAGATATAAACCGGTTCAACAAAATCCCGGTCCGACTAAACCTGATCAAAAATAAAACTGGATCCAGTCTTGATCTATCAGGAATAATTTCTGGTTGACCCAAACCAATCCTGATTGATCCAAATCAGACCAGGTTGACCAGAAAAAATCAATGTGTGCTTAATCAATCCATTTGTCCTTGATACCGAAACGATTCCCAATCGTTGATTGGCTCCTGGATCAGGAAAAAATCTTCTATGGTATGTGACCTCATAGGTTCGAACATAAACGGTAGTACTGGAACACTTCCAGTACCAGCACAAGATACCATCTAGCAATGGATCCCGGCATCCGGATAGGCCGAAGATGTGAGAGCAATCTATCGAACCTCTGGCATATAGTTACCGTATAATTCATCCCTTTGACCTCCAATGCTCAAGATGATCTAGGATTAGACTGTCAATCCTAACTGAGTCAATCCACTACATGTCTCAACCTCGCAAGTCTAGTAACTCCTTCTAGGATTACCCCGACCGAGGATTTGCTAAATTGAGACACTACGAGACATTCAATCCAAACAATTTGGACAGGTCAATTCTATCTTGGTCCACCACTGCTCCACAAGTACTTGCCCGTACCCAGAAACCTTCCATCACCGGATTAGAAATCCGGGTAGTCCGGTACCAAAGCACAAGAAGTTGCTTGCAAGCTACCATGATGACCTCAGGTCGGAGGGACACATATACCCATATCCAATCGCAAGCAATCCTTTGGCAGAAAGGAGCTTCACAGAGTCACGTTCAATAAGATGTCACACATCCCATTTGCATATCATATCAGTGTCACCACACTCCTTTGGTCAAGAGGGCAACCAAATGATGTGAACCACAACAACCTACACTTGATACATTGCCGTCCTATATGGTTATGAACCTTTTTAAAGGACCACTCGATATATTCTCTCTATATCGAAGTCAGTGCAGTCCTAAGGACTTCATCACATAAATAGAGTTCATTATAGGAAAATGAATGAAGTGATGAGCTGCCAAAATAAAGTTTTATTAATTCATATTCAAATTACAATACTAAGCACAACCGCCTACAGCCTAGGCGATTGGCTTTGGGACACAATTCCCAACAGGTCCAGCTTTGAATTGCAAGTTGGCCTCTAAGAGTGAGGTTTCTCAGAGGAGAAGCTATGTCATCTATGCCATCTTTTTGCCTACTCCGATCTCTAGATCAAGATCCAAGGAGAAAGAAGCAGAGAAAGGCAGTTCCCTCCGAGGAGTACGAAGGAAGAATAGAGTTCGTCGACCATCATCTTGACTAGGCTATGCCGATCTACTTTCAGTCGTTGTTGCTATTTTCCTTATAGCTTTTTTTAGTTATTAAATTATCTTATTTTTCTTGTAATAGAACTCTCCTTTATTTAATGCAAAAAAAGTTATTTTCATGTGCTTTTAAATTCATGTTCTTTATTTTCATTGAAAGTATATGCTAAGATCTAAAAAGTAGATTCTAGTACTAAGTTATTTATTTTTCATATTTTTAATTTTTACTTCCCCGACTTCGATATGTTTATTTTCTTTTTTTAAAATCAAAGAGTTCAAATCATCTTAAGCACTACCTTCTTCGTGGATTCAACCCGACTGATCATTTCTACATATTTTTAATATAGAAATGGTTAATTAAACTGATAGTCACGGTGTCTTAACAACAACATCGTGGCTTATCACTTTCTATCAAGTATACATAGGATGTTGTAGTCTTACTAGAAATATCGATCTCCGACTTGATGATCTTAATATTAGAAATGTTTTAGACTAGGGTTTATAGGATTTTAGGTCTCACTATTATAAGCTCATTATGCTCCTAAATCCATTATCCTAATCTATTGGATTCGTTAAAATCTTAAGACATAAATAAATAAGACACAGCATATAATGAATCAAAATTGCATCTTTATTAATAAATGTCATACATGAGTCAAAAGAAATTACAAAAAAATTCCTATCACATATAAAATGCCATTAGCTTGCAGTGCACTATTCTTTTAGTAGATGGATGATGAATCTTATTGGATCAACCCATTAATCAACTTTTTAAAAAATAGAAAACTCCTAGCAAATCGGAAGGAAGCTTATAAAGTGAAATATCAAGCCTCCAAATATCTTGTTTATGAAGGGAAGCTCTACAAAAGGTTATTCTCTCTACCCCTCCTCAGATGCCTAGGCCCACCTGAGGTTGAGTACACTCTAAGGGAAGTTTACGAAGGAATATATGAAAATCGTATCAAAAAAGTGCTAGCATATAAGCTGCTCCAACAAGGTTACTATTGGCCACCATGCAACAAGACTTGGAGGATTTTGTCATGTAGTGTAATGCTTGCCAAAGAAACTTGAGTATCCAACATCTTTCCCCCATGCTGATCACTCCTATATGTGCCCCTTACCCTTTCATGTAATGGAAAATATATATCCTCAACCCATTTCTACCTACCTCAGGATAGTGCAAGTTCCTACTAGTTATAGTTGATTATTTCACAAAGTATGTTGAAGCCAAGCTACTAGCCTGCATCACCGAGTCCAAAGTAATTCTTTCATATGGACATGATCATATGGCACTTTGGAGTCCCCAAAGTGTTGATTACTGACAACGAATGATAGGTCATCGAGACTAGATTCGAGAAATTTTGTGAAGACCATGGAATCTTACATTACCTCGCTTTGGTGGCTCATCCCCAAGTGAATGGAGAAGTGAAGGTCATGAACTGTACCCTTATCTAAGGAATCAAAAAGAAGCTCAGCAATGCTAAAGGATCATGGGTTGATGAGCTCCATCATGTCCTTTGGGCATATCGGATGATGTTGAAAGTTCCAATAAGAGAAACACCCTTCAGCCTAACTTTTGGAACTGAGGCTGAATACCCATTAAGCTCGAAGTCCCATCAATGCAAGTTTAAAATTCAATGAATATAATAATTCAAAAAGGTGAATTGCTGATCTATATTTGTTGGATGAACTTTAAGAAAAGCTTATGTCAGAATGGTAGCATATTGGCACAAGGTTACTTGCTACTTTAACACCAAAGTCCGAGATAAAATCTTCAAGGTCGGTGACTTGGTATTACACCAAAAAGAAGTTTTCCAACAAGGCTAAAGGGGCAAACTCCCTCCAAATTGGTAAGGATCCCACCAAGTGGAGGAAATCATCAAGCCAAGAACTTATCGATTGAAAAAACTAGATGGGACTCCCATACTTTGCCCGTAGAATTCGACTAATCTCCATATATTTTATTAGTAATATAGCCCCCCCCCCCCCCCCCCCCCCCTCATTGAATAAAATCCTTTTTCTTTCCTATGCATCTCTTATTTGCTGGCAACAAAGGAGTTCCTTGATGAGAACCTTCAAATGAGATTCCCCTAACCCGAGCAAGACTCCTAAGAACCCATCGGATGGGATTCGTGATTGGGAGTCTGAAGGCTCGTCAAATTAGGACCACTCATTGGATGCCTAAAGTTCATCAGGTGAAGACTATTGGTCTAGGGCTTGGATAGGGTTATTAATTGAAAGCTGAAATTATCGATTGAGAACTCATGATCAAGAAATCTAAGGGATTATCAGATAAGGGTCTTGATCGAAAGCCTCAAACCCAAATAGGGCCCTCAATTGAAAACACATCATGATCAGATACTAAAATCTCCATCAAACCTCTATAGAAGCATAAAGCATAGAATACAACCATACAAGTTTGAAATGCAATTGATAATGAACAAAAGCCAAACCAAAGCAAAAAGATTTAGAAAATTTTCCACTTTCATTAATGTGTTCTAATTACACATGCTTATAGCCTTATAGCTAGGTTACATTACTCCCTAGATCTCTCTAAAATATAGAAAAAAATGGCAATTCCCATCGAAGAACTGGAGGGCTCTGGGACTCCTGAGCTCTTCTATAAAGCAAAGGATGTCTCCTGCATGCCCTAAAGGTAGCCAAGTACATCTTGACCCATAGCAAGACTACCGAAAGAGGTGCATCATCCAGGCGAAGATAGTTTAGGGTTAGGGCATGGCTTCCCTACAGGTGAGGTTAGAGCACACTCAATGGCACGTCCTGGGAAGTGGTGCATAGTAAGGCATGGAGTTGGTGAGTTGAGGCCACTATTAAGGAAGTTGGGAGATGGTGCCCTATGCATGCTCAGAATTGTACTTTTGCTTGCTACCCTAGGTGGGGGTTTGCTATCTAACTTTCTATTGAGGCATAGGCACTCCCTGAGAAAGGTTTGGATTATAAGATGCATAGAATGAGCCCTCCTCCTTGCATTAAGTTTGCATACCAACTGTAGAATGCCGGCCATTTCCAATGCCCCATATCCCAAGGTGGACATCCACTGGCCTACCCTTAGAATGATCCTTCTAGAGAAAACCCCTCCATCTAGAGAGGGAGCCCTGCTACACGAGTACCCTTATCAGAAGCCAGGTATGTAACCTCCTTATCATTTTTGATAGTAGGAAGTGTTACAAGATCTCCACTACCTCTTTGTTTATAGAGAAGCTAGGAGGAACCTAGCCATCCACTTGCCCAACCGACATATGCTAGGCATCATTCCCTCGAGAATTGGATATTGCTAGGAATAGACACCAGAATAGAAGAAAAGTCATGGCCTGAAGCCTATCCCATTAGGAATAGTCCCATGAAGAAGCCTCCTATTAGGGGCTTGCCTAGTCAAAACTTTGGAAATTAAAAATGACATTCTTTAGCCATGCAACTTTCTAGAGGATCAAGAATTTCAACACGTCAACCAGATAACGATGCATCAAAATAGCCTAAGACAATCAGCACCCCTAGCTCTAAATGACTGACTTACGATTGATTAGAGCCTTAAAGCAATCAGTGCACTTGGCTCCAACTAACCAACTCGCAATCGGTTAGAGCCCTAAGGCGATTGGCATATGATGAGGACATCACCCAACACTACTTCTAATTCACACTCAACACTAGTTTCAATGCAGAGGGATGTATTTGTATTTTTACATATTATACATAGGTGCATTATAGGTGTATGGGAAATGGGTGTATTCTTTATTCCAACATATGCACGGATCTTAAAGCATGAGCTAGTTAAATGGTTAGCCTAGTGGTTAGTCTATTAGATGGTTATTTTGTTAGTCTATTAGATGGTTATTTCATTACTCTATTAGATTGTTACAGGTTGTTAGGGGGAAAACAAAATAGAGAATATAAATTGGTGGTTGTAATTGAGAAGAAGAGAAGGAATTGAATTAAAGTTTTGTGCTACCCTGTGTCTTTTCCCTGTTCTCCCTACTTCATCTTCTTCCCTTCTTCTTGTTCTTGTTCTTCTTCTTCTTCTACCTCTTCTTCCTCTACTTCTACTTTCCCTATTTCTTCTTTTCTCTACTCCTTTAAACTCTAGAAATCCCCAAACTAAGCTCGCCTAACTTGTAGCTCAAGCTTCTATCCACCATCTCTCTGTCCTCCATAATTAGCCTCCACCAGCACTGGGAACCCCCAGAACTGGCACCCTTCCTAGCTCCGACAAGCCCTGCTACCTGCTCTAATCCCACCCCCACCTCAACCCCAGTTCCCAGATCCTAGCCTCCCACCACTGAACCACCCTAGCCACCAGTCACCACCACATCTCCCTAGCCTACCACTAACTTCGGCACCTCCACAATTGCCTAGGTGTTGTGACCACAACCAGAACACCCATGGCCACCATGGCTCGATGTCCCAACACCCCATCTAACCCCATCACCCGTAGCCCCAACTCCCCATCATTGGCACCCCATCACACATGGCTGATGGGGACATCAACAAGAAGAAAACATTTTCAACTAATTCTCTTTGGTTTTACAACTAATATAGTCTACTTAAATTTAATAAGAGCCTTGGAATGAAGCCCACCAAGCCCATGAAGCCAACTCCACTTGAAGCACAAATCCATGAGCCGACTCATGAAAGAAAGCCACCATTTTCATGAGTCAACTCAACTCAAGTCAAGCCCACATTCAAGCATGCCAAGATGACACCCAAGTCAAGCCCAATCCAAGCAAGGATGCCACCTTCTCACCTTCATATTGAGACCATTTTCCCATCACATGGAGGACACTTCATCATGCATCATTGGGGGAAAGGAAGGACACTACATCAAGCAACTTGGGGGGAGCATAAAAACACTTTCCATTCTCCCAACAAATCTCCAACCAACTTGACATGTGGGATGCTATATCACATGATCCACATCAGCAAATGGAGGCCACATCATTTCCATCTAGAAGCCACAAGTCAAGTTATTATAATTTTCTACCCATAAGTTGTTTCTAGTTGAAACCACCAACCAAAGGTTGTTAGATCTATCTAGAATTAGCTAGCTCATCCTTATCCCCTCCTCTCTCCCCTTGGCCGAACTCCCTTGGATTAGAAGCCTATAAATTGGGGCCTAGGCCCTCTCTTGTATTCAATTCTATCTTAGTTTATTGAAAGAAAAGTTTTCTTGTTTTAGCTCCCTTGTGTTCTCTTGTGTGGAGTGAGTGAGATCTTCTTAGTTTGAGGGTTTGAAGTTTGGTTTGAGAAGAGGGCAAGAGGCCCTTGGGTTTGTGTTTGAAGGGTGGGATGCCCTTGTAAAGAGTGGAGGGTGAGAATCCCTTGATTGTTCCAAAGCTCAAGTTCCATTGGTTCTAAGCCACCGGCAATCATCTACTTCCTTCCTTCCTTCTTTCCTTTTATTTCAATTCCAACCTTTGATTCCTATTCCACCCCTAATGCTTGATTTGTTGCAGGTTATTTTTGGTTCTCCAAGTCCAAGATGAAGTTCTCCATGCCATGGATCAAGGCCAAGGTAAGTCCTAAAGTAGAGAGTGCTAATCTTGCCATCTAGTTCTCAATCCTTGAGTGTTGAGAGGTTCCTTTCCACTAAAATTATTTAAGCCATCATTATTGGTAAGAAAACTCTTCCTAAGTTTTATTAAATTTGATCATTTAAAGATTAACTTATCCTAGTAGTGTTGGTTTCCTTGCCATGAAGATCCTAATCTTTGTTCTGAACTAGATCTACATTGCGGTGTTGTAACTTAGATCAACTAGTCTCTTTATGAAAATTCATTCCTTTAATTAATTTACTCCATTTATTTGATAATTAATTGCTCAAGTTTGCTTGCTGATTAGCTTTCTAAAACTCTCCATCCATAGTTTCACTTTTGTCCTACATCAATTTTGGTATCAGAGCTTATGGTTTACTAGGTCAAGTTGCTGAATTTTTGTTCCCTTTGTGTGTTGCTTGCCTTCAAATCCAAAATTCAAATCTAAAATTTAAGATTTAAATTTTAAAAATTGAAATCTAAAATATAACTCTAATATCTAAAAAGCATAATTTAAAATTAATTTTTTTTATATTTTTAAATTTAAATGTTGAATTTTGAATCTAGTTAATTGGAGGTTTGCTGATTGTTGAAATTTTTGTACTAGCACCAACCCGAGTCTTCCATGAAATTTTAATATTTTTTTAAAAGGAAAAACCATACAAAATCTTTTTTTGCTATATTTTAGAGTTTGGTATACAAAATATAAAATTAAAAAAATATATTTTTTTTGGAATGTTTAGAGTTTAAAATTTGGATTTTTAGGTTGTTTCCTATAAGCTATTCAAATTATGTTTTTCCCTTTCTTAAGTTTAATGTTCAGAAAAATTTAAAAATATTTTTTCTAAATTTCAAGTTTTAGATCTGAGATCTAGATGATTCCCATTTAAATTTTGAATTTTAGAAGGATTTTAAATTTAAAATCCGAATTTTGAATCAAGGTAGTTGGAAGTTTGTTAAGCTGCTGGAATCTTCTAGTAACCACTTTTCATAACAACTTCCCTAACCAAATTTCAAATTTTTTTGAATTCAAATCTTAAAATATGAGATCTTAACACTGATATCTAACTAATCCACTTTTAATTTTGAATTTTATAAAATTTAAATTTTAAATTTTGAATTTTCAAAACTAGTTAGTTGGAGGTGAGTTAAGAGGCTAAAATTTTCATACAACCACTTTTACCTCCAAAAACAAATTTTCAAACTATAATTCAAAATTTAAAATTTAAAATTTGAGTTTTAAAATCAAGATTTCCATATCTAAAATTTTTAATTAAATTTTTGAATTTTTGAAACTTTGAAATTCGAGTTTGACTCATATGTTTGTGCTAGTCTACATATCTTGTTAGCTAGTTGGCTGTTTGTGCATCCATTTTAAAATCATTTTAAGGACATTCATTATAACATAAGGGAAGGAGGTAATAACCTTTTATTAGCCCAAAACAACCATCCATCATTGTGCATTGACCTAATCATAATTAAAATTAAGTATGAACCTAATTTTGGGACACCCACAAGTCGAGTTCAAGTGCAAGATGAGACAAAGTGCTATTTGAGTTTGTACTTGCTCCTTAGAAATTGGTGTCTAAGGCTAGAGGTCCAACGACAAACACCTTAAGCAGACTTGCAGTTATTTAATTGGGTCCTCGTGAGAGCGAGGGGGGCCTCCCGCATTCCCACTTCTTACCTGGCTAGTGAAAAGGATAATTGCATCCTTAATTAGTACCTAGTTAAATCCTGTTTTTGAACTTCTAGGTCTAGGAACCCTAGAAGCTAAGTTTGTATTGCTTGTCTATTTGGTCAAGAGCTTTAAACCAATAGTCCTATGCATAGTCTGGTTTACCCATGGACCCTAATCTTGAATTCTTTATGAGGACCATGACTGAAAAGTTTGATATCTTAACTAAATAATTAGGGTCAATGAACAAAGAGTTAGGACAAATGGACATCAAATTGGGAACCATACTAAGCCCAAATCACCTAGTCCACCTCTCCTTGGTCCAGAGCCCAATGTCATGATCTCATCCCTGACTATAATTCTAGATACCCCTGCCAAGACTTTGTAGATCAGGAGGAGAGAGTCTTTAGGAACAATCGATCATATGCACCTACTTTCGATGGAAATTTAGATCCTAAAGTGTATGTCGATTGGGAGAAGAAAATGGATAAATACTTTCAGTTTGATGAAATGTTGGAAGTAAGGAAGTGTCAATTTGCGATGAAATGTTGGAAGTAAGGAAGTGTCAATTTGCCAAATTAAAGTTAGTCCAACATGCTAAATCATATTGGAAAGAAGTTGAGCATAATAGTTATTATAGCGGGGATAAAATAGTTACTTGGAGAGATATGAAGAGTAACTGAGGAAAAAGTACCTAGGTAGATATTATGAGCAAAGACTTTATGACCAATGGTACAGATTGAGATAAGATGATGCAACTGTATTTGAGTATATTACTGAATTCAATGAGTTTATCGAGAGATGTAGCACAGCCGAATCTGAGGCAATGATCATATCTAGATTTCGAGCTGGTCTACGTAAGGACATCCAGTGAGAATTATTTCAATGAAAAATTCACTACCTAGAATAAGCTTATCAAATTTATAGGGAATTTGATATATATCAGAAGGAACTCTTGATCAGTCGACCTAACTCCAATATGAATAATACATCTAGACATAGGCCTAATTCTAATTAGATTCCTTCAAACAAACCAACTCCTATTATCCCAGTAGTTTGTAAGGAAGAAATCCTTGAACCCATTGAAGAGACAAAAGTAGAAATATATGAAGCTGAATTGATGTGGGACAGGTGGGGGGGAGGATCGAATGGTAAGCCTACAAGTCACCTAGATTAGGGTTCTTCTTTTTTTCTTTTTTTCTTTTTTTGTAATGGGGTGGTGAAGGAACAATGGAGGTGGAAGACAAGGGTCGGGGCTTGCATGAACCTTGTGACTCACACTCACGGAGAGATCTCACACCTCTAGGATAACCCACCTCACTAATGGAGCCATACAAAGCGATCTCATACCTCTAGTGCATCCCGTCCACCTCACTAATGGAGCCATACAAAGAGATCTCACACCTCTAGTGGTGCGGGCACCAGACTCAGAAGAAGACTTCAGAGCTCCATCTGGATCTCTGATTAACCTTGCCCGAAGAATTAGGGTTTTTGGTTTGTAATAAGAGTTGACTAGATCAACTCAATTTAGCTTGAGTCAACATTACCTGCATTTTATTTTGTTGAGTCATGTTGACTCAGTAGTGGACTAGGGTTTCAAAATGGGATGTTACACTTTCTTCCAAGACCAGGCAAGTGGACATCACACTCCCAGCCACACTCCTAGTCCAGGGGGTGCCATATCCACATCCAGCAGCTTTTGGTCTCCACTCCACAGATGGCAACCTCCTTCTCTCATGCGCCAGATAAGGAGAAGTCCACCAAAAGACCACCAATCAAGGGGGCGGCCAAGACTTTCCCAAGAAAATCCAAGCCAAGAAGGGAAGAAATTTCTCTTGGAAGAGCATATCAAGGGGCGCCCATTACCTGCCAAAAAAATTTAAAACAAAGATGGGAAGAGCCTTGACTTAGGGAGGAAGAAAAGGAGGAGTCCAAAAGAATTCATCCAGGGAAGGAAGAAAATTTTTCTTGAAAAATCCAAGCAAGGTGGCGCCATCTACCTGCCATTTATAACCCAAATCCTAATTTTTGGTATTTTGGCCGACCATATGTAAGGGATTTGCCCTAATTTGGAGATCCCCTCCTTTAGTCCCACATGGGAAAATATGAAACCCTTCTCCCTTGTAAAGCATTATAAATTAAACCCTCTTGTAAGTTGAAAAAAATAATAGATGAATGAAAGAAATTTTTTTTATGAGCAAACTTGTGTTTTCTCTTTTCCGCACTTGCTTCCAGGTGTTGAGCTCCATGAGGGAGTAAATCCGGGTTCCCCTGGAACCTTGAGGAGGTGAGAGATCTCCAAAACCCTAAACCCTAGGTTAGCCACTCAATTCCCAAACCCTAGCCGCCATCACCTTTTTTTTTTTCCACCAAGCCCTAGTCTTTCCCTCTTCTCACGGCCACCTTCTCCAAGTCCTGGCCGACCACCAGCATCCGACTCTAGTCCAGATACTGCCGGCCTACAGCAATTCTAAGAGGAAGTCAGATCGGCCTCTAGGAGAATTTGATTTCAGCAACTTCAGCTTTCAAGTTCTTCAACCTGGTAAGATCTTTTCTTGAGTTTCTGAATTCCATCATTTGTTCCTCTTCTTTTCCAGATCTTGAGTCCAGGAGAAGCTGACCAAACCACGAGACCAGTATTGGAGGATCCATTGCGAAGATAGCCAACTCCGAGGATCCCACAATCTGCTCGAGAGAGTTCTTCCACCAGAATCCTGAGAAGATCACTGTCTGGTGAGTAAACCGTCCCTCCTCTCTATTTCTGTTCTGTTGAAAGTTCAGAGCGAAACCCTAGGTCTGGGAGTTTCTCAAACCCCAGCAATCCGTTACTTCTGAACTACTCTGATAATTTGGTTCCTTCTAAACTGTGCTTTCAATCTTTACTTAGTTTCTTTCAACGTAGTTTAGCTTTACTTTGAGTCGAAGCCAATTTCTAAAAAATATATAAAAAAAAAAAGAGAATTAAATTTAATTTTACTTCCGCATACGCTTCTTAGTTCTTTGTTCTGCATCATTTTTGGTATCAGAGCCCTGTCTAGGGTTTCTGTCTGATTGTTTGTTTGAGTCCCTCTCTTTTTACTTTGTCTGCTCGAAGTAGACTCCCCAGGACGTCCGGTCCTAGGAATGAAGCGGGGTGCAAACCTCCTCCTACCATTCCACGGGGTGTTCCTAGGGCGTGTAGGGGATCCGTTGGGTTACAACTTCGTAGCAGAAATTGTAAACGGGGAAGTGCTTTGTTTTTAGCCCGTAATTGCCCTGTCGCAGGAATTATTTCTCACTACAGATAACTCCAAATTTAGTGATTTTTGTTTTTCTGAGACCAGTATAATTGAAACTAATTTAAATAATTTTCTCATAATTTATTGGTTTCCGTGCAATTTCTGAGAATTAAATTATTGCAACTCTGTTTTTATATTCTGCAATCCTTTATTTTTGAGTGTTCATCACTTAATTCAACTTAAGGGCATTTGAGTATCTAAGATAAGGGGAGGAGTTGATAACCTCTCCTTAGCCCAAAACCACCACCCCTCATTCGAACCTAAGCCTTTAATCTAAAATTGATTAGACCTAATTTGCCCTAGTGGGCTAGGGACATCAACAAGTCGGGTCAAGGCTAGTGTTGAGTCAGTTTGTCTAGTTACTCTGTGTGTGCTTTGTACTCAGTGTCTAGAATGGTGGTTCAGGGATTCCATCCCGAAGGGCTTGTGTGCTGGTCCGCCTACCTGGCCAATCTCTGATTGGTGTCTAGGATTGGCATTCAGGGACCTAACACTCCCCTTACACCTGCCTGGCTGAGTCCTGAGTTACTACAGGCTAGCTTGCCACTCTGATTGGGCATCTAGTTTGGGCTCTAGGTTTAGTTAGCCCGTAGTCGTTCAGTTGAGTCTCATTTTGTGTGTTTGCTTGCATCATGTCTACCCGGAATAGAGTGCCCTACCAACCTGGTCAAACCCAACCTGATTTAGAGGCCATGGTTAGAGCTCTTACAGAGAGTATGAACAAATTAAGTCAGGATATGAATGAAGATTTTGCCCAGCTTAGGGATCGAGTCCAAGTACTTGAGGAATCTAGGCATCGGGATTGGACTCCTGACCCAGATTTTAATGTGCCTCAACCTCGCCCACACCAAGAGCCTAGAAGACCTTTATACCGAGATCCTGAACCTAATCATAGGAGGCCTGACCCAGAGCCTGAGGATAGAGATGATAGGTTCATTTGGAACATCAAGTTAGATGCACCCACTTTTGATGGTAGCCCAAATCCTAAGGTGTATTCTGATTGGGAGGGTGAGATGGACCAGTACTTTGAGTGGTATGCCATGTCTGAGGAGAGGAAATTTAAGTTTGCCAAGATGAAATTAATACGTTAAGCTAGGTTATACTGGGGGAACATTGAGCTGACCACTAGAAGACGAAATGTAGAGCCCATAACCACTTGGCAGGGTATGAAAGAGAAACTTAGAGACAAGTACCTACCCATTTCATACCAGCAAAATCTGTTAGACTAATGGCAGACTTTGAAACAAGGGAACCGATCTGTTTCAGACTACATAACCACCTTTGATGAATACCTGATGAGATGTGATGTGAGTGAAGGCCATGAAGTCACTTTGTCTAGATTTAGGGCTGGGCTTAGAGAAGATATTAAGAGAGAGTTGTTTCTGAGAGAGGTTACTGACCTAGACCAAGCCTATCAGATTGCACTGAACACTGAGAAATTTCAGAGAGGACCCATGCCTTCTAGGATTAGTGCCCCAATCCCAAGAAATGGACCTAGCCAGATTACCCCTAGCAAGCCTAATCAGGGTATTCCCACCCCTAGGCCCATGGACAAAGGTAAGGCACCTGACACCCAGAGAACCCCTGGTATCATCTGTTTTAAGTGTCAGAAACCCGGTCATATCTCCACTCAGTGCACAGCCATAGCTTGTTTTAAGTGTCATAAGGTAGGTCATGTTTCTAGCCAGTGCCCTCGTAGATCCCTATATATAGAAGAGGGAGGAGAAGAGAATTCCGAGCCTAATGAGGAGTTTGAAGAAGAAGTTTATGAGGCCGGAATGAATTTGGTTGATGAGTATGAAGGAGAGGAAGAATCCACTGAATCTGACCACTTAGGGGTTGTGAGATGCATCCTGTCCCAGACTAAAGTTCAAGAAGATTAGCGTAGGACTAACATCCTACAGACTTTCCTTAAACTAGGGGATAAGGTTTGTAAAATCATCATAGATAGTGGGAGCTGTGTGAATGCCATTTCTACTAGCACTGTCAAAATGTTAGGCTTAACCCCAGTCCCCCACTCCAACCCCTATAAGGTTTCTTGGGTAGACTCTACCTCTATACCCATCCAGTCTAGATGTCAGGTCCAAATCCAAATGCAATCCTATCAAGAGAAGATTTGGTGTGATGTCTTGCCCATGGGGGTGAGCAGTATAATTCTTGGAAGACCCTGGTTGTATGATCATGATGCCACCCTCTTAGGAAAATCCAACACCTGTGTCTTTAGTTTCAATGGGAAGAAAATCACAATCCATTCAGTCCCTCCTAAGGACAAGGTAGCTAAAGGAACCAGTAAGGTTAGGAAAATGAAGACTGGAGTGAACCTAATTAGTGCCAAGGATCTAGAGCAAGAAATTCATAGTGGTTCACCCATTTGGATGTTGACTGCTAAGGAACTTAGGACTCCTACACCCTCAGAGCCTCCTCAGGAAGTTAAGCCTTTATTAGAAGAATTTGAGGATGTTTTTCCCGAGGATCTGCCAGACCACCTTCCACCTCTTAGGGATATTCAGCATTCCATAGATTTAGTCCCAGGAGCTACTTTACCCAACTTGCCCCATTATAGGATGAATCCATCGGAGCATAAAGAACTGCAAAAGCAGGTTGGCGAATTGTTGAGAAAGGGGTTCATTAGAGAGAGTCTTAGCCCTTGTGCAGTCCCTGTACTTCTAACCCCGAAGAAGGATGGCACGTGGAGGATGTGTGTTGACAGTCGTGCCATCAATAAGATCACAATCAAGTATAGGTTCCCCATCCCTAGACTAGATGACATGCTTGATATGATGGCCGGTGCCATGGTTTTTTCTAAAATTGATCTCAATAGCGGCTATCATCAGGTTAGGATTAGACCAGGGGATGAGTGGAAAACCGCCTTCAAAACTAAGGATGGCCTCTTTGAATGGGTTGTTATGCCTTTTGGGTTGTCTAATGCCCCTAGTACTTTCATGAGGATTATGACCCAAGTACTTAGAGCTTTCATAGGGAAGTTTGTAGTGGTCTATTTTGATGATATCCTGATCTATAGTAAGACCCCTACAGATCACCTAGGCCACCTTAGACTAGTCTGTCAAGTTTTGAGGAATGATAGTCTCTACGGTAATCTCAAAAAGTGTGAATTTATGACCAGTAGAATTATCTTCCTTGGATTTGTTGTAACCCCTGACGGCGTGGCTGCCGACCCTGAAAAGATTAGGTCCATAGTAGAATGGCCAGAGCCGACCAGTGTGCATGAAGTCAGAAGTTTCCATGGCTTGGCTACCTTCTATAGGCGATTCATCAAGGGGTTTAGTACCGTAGTTGCTCCTATCACAGACTGCATCAGGAAGGAAGAATTTCAGTGGACCAAAGCAGCCCATAAAGCCTTCCTAGATCTTAAGGATAGGATGACCCAGGCACCCATTTTGAGACTACCAGACTTTTCAACGGTATTTGAGGTTGCCTGTGATGCTTCAGGTGTAGGTATAGGTGGAGTCCTAAGCCAAGAGAACCATCCCGTAGCATTCTTTAGTGAAAAACTTAATGATGCTAAGCTTAGGTATTCTACCTATGATAAGGAATTTTACGCGGTAGTGCAAGCTTTGCGTTACTGGAGACATTATTTACTACCGCAAGAATTTGTGCTATTTTCGGACCATGAGGCTCTTAGATTCTTGAATTCTCAGAAAAAGCTTAACCCTAGGCATGCTAAGTGGGTAGAATATATCCAGTCCTATACTTTTGTTTTGAAGCATAAGGCTGGGTCTGAAAATAAGGTAGCTGATGCCCTTAGTCGTCGATCTTTGTTGTTGAATTCTGTTAGGGCTGAAGTCATAGGGTTTGAGCAAATCAAAGAAGAATATGGGTCGTGTCCGGATTTCAAGACTGTATACCAGGATCTAACTCAAGGACCATCTAGTGAACATAAGGATTATTCCCTTATAGATGGCTTTCTGTTCTTTAAGAATAGGCTTTGCATCCCTAGAACCTCTCTTAGGGAATTCTTGATTTGGGAAACTCATGCGGGAGGTTTAGCTGGCCATTTCGGAAAAGATAAGACCACCCTGGCTATTGAAGACCACTTTTTCTGGCCTAGCTTAAAAAGAGATGTAGCACACATTGTGGCTAGGTGTCGGACCTGCGCTATTGCCAAACAGCAAAAACAAAACACCGGTCTTTATACCCCTTTCCCTGTCCCAGATCGTCCTTGGCAAGATGTGAGCATGGATTTTGTGTTAGGTTTGCCTAAGACCCAGAGGAGGCATGACTCTATCTGTGTTGTAGTAGATCGATTTTCCAAGATGGCCCATTTCTTGCCTTGTTCCCAAACTTTTGATGCATCTAAGGTAGCCACCCTGTTCTTTAATGAGATAGTTCGACTCCATGGCCTACCCAAGACCATTGTTTCCGATAGGGATGTTCGGTTCACCAGCTATTTCTGGAAAACCCTTTGGCATAAGTTAGGGACGAAACTTAAGTTTTCAACTGCCTATCATCCCCAGACTGACGGCCAAACCGAAGTAGTGAACCGTAGTTTAGGCAATCTGCTAAGGTGTCTTGTTGGTGAAAACATTAGGAACTGGGATTTGTACTTACCTAGAGCTGAATTTGCATATAATGACTCGGTCAATAGGTCTACGGGTAAGAGTCCATTTGAAATTGTGCATGGTTACAAACCCCACACACCTCTTGACCTAGCTCCTTTACCAGTCCACACACGGGTCTCTGAGTCTGCCGAAGTTTTTGCACAGCATATAAAAGACTTGCATAAAGAAATTCAAGCCAAAATAAATTTAAGTAACGAAACTTATAAGAAATTGGCTGATTCTCAAAGGCGAGTCAAAACTTTTGACGAAGGAGACTATGTAATGATTAGGTTAAGGCCTGAACGGTTTCCTCCTGGAACCGTTAGAAAGTTACATGCTAGGGGAGCTGGACCATTTAGAGTGGTAAAGAGAGTAGGATCCAATGCCTATGTGCTCGAGTTGCCTCCAGAACTAGGCATTAGCTCCACTTTCAACATTACAGACCTAGTAGAGTATAGGGAGCCAGCTGTGATTCCCAGTGAGGCTTTTGAACCTAATCCTGCTCTTGAGAGTGAACCTGACCCTGTGTATCCACCAACAAATTGGCCTGTGAGGAAAGAGCAGATTGAAAAGATCCTGGATGATCAGGTTATCTCTACTCGTAATCGAGGATACCAAAGATACCTGGTCCGCTGGCAAGGAAGGCCAGATTCTGATGACTCTTGGATCTCCCGAGAAGAGTTACAAGAGCTGGACCCAGACCTCTTGGAGAGATACCAGAGCCAACTTGATCCATACTCGACAGGGTCGAGTTCCTCCCACCCTGGGAGAATTGGTGCGGGCACCAGACTCAGAAGAAGACTTCAGAGCTCCATTTGGATCTCTGATTAACCTTGCCCAAAGAATTAGGGTTTTTGGTTTGTAATAAGAGTTGACTAGATCAACTCAATTTAGCTTCAGTCTACATTACCTGCATTTTATTTTGTTGAGTCATGCTGACTCAGTAGTGGACTAGGGTTTCAAAATGGGATGTTAAACTTTCTTCCAAGACCAGGCAAGTGGACATCACACTCCTAGCCACACTCCTAGTCCAGGGGGCGCCATATCCACATCCAGCAGCTTTTGGTCCCCACTCCACAGATGGCAACCTCCTTCTCTCATGCGCCAGATAAGGAGAAGTCCACCAAGAGACCACCAATCAAGGGGGCGGCCAAGACTTTCCCAAGAAAATCCAAGCCAAGAAGGGAAGAAATTTTTCTTGGAAGAGCATATCAAGGGGCGCCCATTACCTGCCAAAAAAATTTAAAACAAAGATGGGAAGAGCCTTGACTTAGGGAGGAAGAAAAGGAGGAGTCCAAAAGAATTCATCCAGGGAAGGAAGAAAATTTTTCTTGAAAAATCCAAGCAAGGTGGCGCCATCTACCTGCCATTTATAACCCAAATCCTAATTTTTGGTATTTTGGCCGACCATATGTAAGGGATTTGTCCTAATTTGGAGATCCCCTCCTTTAGTCCCACATGGGAAAATATGAAACCCTTCTCCCTTGTAAAGCATTATAAATTAAACCCTCTTGTAAGTTGAAAAAAATAATAGATGAATGAAAGAAATTTTTTTTATGAGCAAACTTGTGTTTTCTCTTTTCCGCACTTGCTTCCAGGTGTTGAGCTCCGTGAGGGAGTAAATCCGGGTTCCCCTGGAACCTTGAGGAGGTGAGAGATCTCCAAAACCCTAAACCCTAGGTTAGCCACTCAATTCCCAAACCCTAGCCGCCATCACCTTTTTTTTTTTCCACCAAGCCCTAGTCTTTCCCTCTTCTCACGGCCACCTTCTCCAAGTCCTGGCCGACCACCAGCATCCGACTCCAGTCCAGATACTGCAGACCTACAGCAATTCTAAGAGGAAGTCAGATCGGCCTCCAGGAGAATTTGATTTCAGCAACTTCAGCTTTCAAGTTCTTCAACCTGGTAAGATCTTTTCTTGAGTTTCTGAATTCCATCATTTGTTCCTCTTCTTTTCCAGATCTTGAGTCCAGGAGAAGCCGACCAAACCACGAGACCAGTATTGGAGGATCCATTGCGAAGATAGCCAACTCCGAGGATCCCACAATCTGCTCGAGAGAGTTCTTCCACCAGAATCCTGAGAAGATCACTGTCTGGTAAGTAAACCGTCCCTCCTCTCTATTTCTGTTCTGTTGAAAGTTCAGAGCGAAATCCTAGGTCTGGGAGTTTCTCAACCCCCAGCGATCCGTTACTTCTGAACTACTCTGATAATTTGGTTCCTTCTAAACTGTGCTTTCAATCTTTACTTAGTTTCCTTCAACGTAGTTTAGCTTTACTTTGAGTCGAAGCCAATTTCTGAAAAATATAAAAAAAAAAAAAAAAAAAGAGAATTAACTTTAATTTTACTTCCGCATACGCTTCTTAGTTCTTTGTTCTGCATCATCTAGGGCATCCTACCCACCTCACTAATGGAGCCGTTAAGGTGAATTACAAGGGACATGAGGGTGGTAGAGAAGGTGGAATGGGGATAATTAGGGCTTCACACCCCTTGATGCCTGAAGGCAAAGGCAAGATGGGCCTAAGCCCACTCCAAGAACACTCTTTTTTCTTCAAAAACTTATCTTCATTACTAACCAATTACAAGAGGGGGATGCCTTTTTATAGGCTTACAAGACTTAGGACACATACATGAAATTTTTTTTTTTTATTATTTATTTATTATATTTATTTTTTTATTTATTTTTAATTCTAAACCAGTAGCTTTGAGATCTGTGTAGAGTTGCTTTTGCATCAGGATCTGTGCAACTCCATCTTCTGTGACCATGGAGTAGGGGATCGGAGCGGGATGAGCAGAGGATGTGGACTTTGACATCGAGCTCGCGGGCGGCGGTGGAGGGGTCGGTGATGCTTGCAGGCGAGGCGGAGGGCGGACAGGCCGGCGAATCTCGAGGGATGGCCGTGGCAGCATGGGGCTGGGAGATGGCGAAATCGACGGTATGGAGGATTTGGAGGAGGCGATCAACGATGCTCACAGGCGAGGCGGAGGACGGACAGGCCGGTAGATCTAGCGGGATCCGATCAGCATCGATGGTGGCTGAGTGGTGGTCACGAGAGAGAGGGGCGCGGCACGGAGGCATGGAGATGGGCTTCACGGTTGCAGGCGGTATGGAAATGGCTTGACAGGCGGAGGGGTTCCCGTTGCAGGTGGTGTGGAGATAGCGGACGGCGGTGCGAAGATAGGGAGGCATCACGGGCATGGGCATCACGGGCATGGCACGGCGGAGCGGCAAGGGGCAGACGGCCGTCACCGTGGGCAGCTCGATGGGATTCACCAGCATTCCCACGAGGAGATTGACACCGGGGGGAGGTGGACGGCCGTCGGGGGTCGCCGGTGGTTGGGTGTGGCGGATCCAGGACTGGCAGAAAAAAATGGAAGTTCTGGGTGATGAATGGAGGAAGAAGATGACAAGGATAACCTATGAATAAGTTGAGGATAAGTCTAGAATAAAATGGGAATAATGGGGATAGGTTGAATAGCTGGAATAAGAAAATATGAAATAAAATAAAAAATCTAGAAATGTAAAAAGAAAAACCTGGATGGGTTTTGATGTCCCCATCATGAATCCAATCTCATAAATGAATATAAAGAAGATAAAGAAGAGACTAAGCCCACTGAAAAATTAGAGAAAAAATCTCTTGAACCTATTGAAGAATTTAAAGACAAAATAGAATTAAAGTCTTGTCCAAATGAAGGGCTAGAAAGAGAAGATCCTAAACCCGTTGAAGAACTTAAGAAAAATGTTTATGAAGCTGGGTCTAACCTTATGGATGGGTATGAACAAGAACAATTGCTTGAGGATAAAATAATTACCCAGCCTAAAAAAATCAACAACGGGAATAATCAACTTGAAAAAATGAGGTCCAAGGACAAAAACATGAAGAGCAATCCAAGGAGATAATAGAGGACCCGAAATTAATCAATATTGAGGATTTAGATCTAGAGATTAATGAAGGATCACCTAATGGGGTATTGACCATCAAAGAAAACCTAGAATCAATTCCAAAGGATCAACCCCAAGAAATTGTAGAACCGTTAAAGGATTATCAATATGTATTTCCTGATAGTTGCCCTGATTCTGATTCACCCTTCTAGAATATCCCCAACCCTAATCCACCAAGCTGGGACATCCACCATACCATTGATCTGGTCCCAGTAATATTTAACAGTTACTTTTGAAAGACATTATGCATTTATTAGGCACCAAATTAAGATTCATTGCCACCTACCTGACGTTATGTGCCAGAGTCTTCAAAGTCATTTAGGGGAATATTGGAAATTAGGAACTTTTATTTCCTAGCCCAACAATAAAGTTTAGTCCATAGATAATAAAGCCCATTCGAGTTTGTTTTGTTATTTGGTGTCATTTAAGCTTGTCATCATGCATAAGTGTCCAAGTCTGCAAGAGTCATATGCATAGCATGATTAGCAAGAAAATCCATTTAAGTAGTTAAATTTACAAGCATATGATTAACTCACGTAAGAGAGCCAAAGAATTTTAGGAAGGCGACTATGTAATGATTAGGCTCAAAGTTGAACAGTTCCCATCAGGAACTGTTAAAAAAATTACATTCCTGTGGTGCAGGTCCTTTCAAAATAATAAAGAAGATTGGACCAAATGCTTATGTGCTAGATTTACCATCATACTTTGGTATCAGTTCCACTTTCAATATTTCAGATCTAGTAGAGTACAAGGAACCAACAATGATATCTAGTAAGCCATTTGGGCCTAATTCTACCTTTGAGAGTGAGCCAACCCTTGAGTATCCACCAGCCATATTTCTAAAAGTGGTGAGATAGGATTAAGCAAATCCTAGACGATAAGATTATCAATACTCGAAACAAGGACTATCAATGCTACTTGGTTCATTGGCAAGGATGTCTTGATTATGAAGACTCATGGATTACTCGAGAGGACCTACAAAGAATCAACTCCGATCTACTAGAGTATTACCAAAGTTAGATTGATTCCAACTCGATAGAGTCTAGCTCTTTCCATCTTGGGAGAATTGATGGGGACATCAACAAGAAGAAAATATTTTAGTGCGGACACTAGAGGTACCAGAATAAGACAGAGGCTTTTCAACCCTCTGTGGATTACTTAGTAGTTTTTGAGTCCATTTTTAATAAAGGCCTAGCCTAATTGAGTTGTCATTTGAGTCCTGTACCAGTCAGCTCAAGTTGAGCTAGTTTTTTTTTCTGAGTCCTGTATGTAGCATTTGATTTATACCATTAGGATTTTGGATCAGTCGATCAAGTCAGCTCACGTTGAGCTAATCATATTCCGAGTCTTGTAATCATGTCCAGTTGTATTGAGTCTGTATTGAGTCAAGCCCAGTCGAAGAAAACTCCAACATGTGAAGGACACCACCCAGCATGCCACCTCAGTAGCCGCATGGAGTCCTAGTCACAACCTAGATTTCACCACCTAGGATCACTTGGAGGATCATGAAGTCGACCCATGCATAGGAGTTGATGACTACATGCCGATTTACCCCTTCCACACCCTAAGAACACCAACTCCACATGCTAGCATGACAAGAAGGAAAGTCAAAATAGATAAACATGAATTTCATGATTCATGCCAGCTTGCTTAAGAAAGAAGTGGTCCACCCCAAGCCAAGAGAAGTAAGAAGTTGGCACCCTTTGGTCCCCCCCTTTGGTTGTCCACTACTTACCTTATTTGGAGAGATTTTGTATGGCATGAGACTGTTTTCTTCCATGTATTTAGCTTCACACTTTAGGAAGAAAGTTGTCACCCATTATTTTCCTTATTTTCTTTTGCTTGGGCCCTAAGTCTCATGACTCTATATAAGGGATCCCTTGTATGAAAATTTAATAATTTTTATCATAAAATAATATTGAAATTCTCTAATTGCTGTGTGCTACCTACTGTGTGCTTAAAGGGATTCTGTGTGAGCCCTTCTTCTTCCCGGTGTCCTGTGCCTGCTTCCAACCTCTACCTACATCTCCATGCCCTGGCCGCCCACCTCAAATCCCATCTTCCCTTTGCTGGTTTTCCAATTTACTCTCCACCTGTGCTTTGTTTTCTAACCTTAGAATGGCTATTTGCAGGTCTCTCGACTCTAACAAATCCAACGACTCTAGCTGGGCCGCAATCGAACCACCGAGCAGAAAGCTGGGAATCCATGGGTCTTTGGCATGATTTTCTAGGCCACATCTGGGAGTGAGAGTGACCTCTTCGCAAACGATCTACACCAGGCACTTCAACCGTTGCCAAGTACATCCCCTCTGTCGCTAGTAGCCCTATTGTAGGTGAACTAGCCCAATTGAGGCTTCTCAGCCTTGGCGGTCCCTCTTTCTATTGCTTATTAGGTTCTATTATGCATGCTTTTAGCTTCTTATTTTCATATAGAACTCTTTACATCATTACTTGGTCTGATCTTTGGGATTAAAACTTATAACTTAATATTTAAAAACATAAAAAAATAATTGCATGCATATATAGTTCCGCATCATATTTTCAACCAATTCTCTTTGATTTTATAGCTAATATAGTCCACTTAAATTTAATAAGAGCCTTGGAATGAAGCCCACCAAGCCCATGAAACCAACTCCACTTGAAGCACAAATCCATGAGCCGACTCATGAAAGAAAGCCACCATCTTCATGAGTCAACTCAACTCAAGTCAAGCCCATATTCAAGCATGCCAAGATGCCACCCAAGTCAAGCCCAAACCAAGCAAGGATGCCACCTTCTCACCTTCATATGGAGATCATTTTCCCATCACATGGAGGACACTTCATCAAGCACCGTTGGGGGAAAGGAAGGATACCACGTCAAGCAACTTGGGGGGAGCATAAAACCATTTTCCATTTCCCTAACAAATCTCCAACCAACTTGACATGTGGGATGCCACATCACGTGATCCACATCAGCAAATGGAGGCCACATCATTGCCATTTAGAAGCCACATGTCAAGTTGTTATAAATTTCTACCCATAAGTTGTTTCTAGTTGGAACCACCTAATCAAAGGTTGTTGATCTAACTAGAATTAGCAGCTCATCCTTATCCCCTCCTCTCCCCCTTGGCCGAACTCCCTTGGATTAGAAGCCTATAAATAGGGCCCAAGGCCCTCTCTTGTATTCAATTCTATCTTGGTTTAATGAAAGAAAAGTTTTCTTCTTGTTCTAGCTCCTTTGTGTTCTCTTGCGTGGAGTGAGTGAGATCTTCCTAGTTTGAGGGTTTGAAGTTTGGTTTGAGAAGAGGGCAAGAGGCCCTTGGGTTTGTGTTTGAAGGGTGGGACACCCTTGTGAAGAGTGGAGAGTGAGAATCCCTTGATTGTTCCAAAGCTCAAGCTCCATTGGTTCCAAGCGACCAGCCATCGTCTACTTCCTTCCTTCCTTCTTTCCTTTTATTTCAATTCCAACCTTTGATTTCTATTCCATGCCTAATTCTTGATTTATTGTAGGTTTTTTATGGTTTTTCAAGTCCAAGATGAAGTTCTCCATGCCATGGATCAAGGCCAAGGTAAGTCATAAAGTAGAGAGTGCTAATATTGCCATCTAGTTCTTAATCCTTGAGTGTTGAGAGGTTCCTTTCCACTAAAAATGTTTTAGCCATCATTGTTGGTAGGAAAACTCTTCCTAGGCTTATTTAGTCTGATCATTTGAAGGTTAACTTGACCTAGTAGTGATGGTTTCCTTGCCATGAAGATCCTAATCTTTGTTTTGAACTAGATCTACATTGTGGGTGTTGTAACTTAGATCAACTGGTCTCCTTATGAAAATTATTTTCTTGGATTAATTTAGCCCATTTATTTGATAATTAATTTCTCAAGTTTGCTTGCTGGTTAGCTTGCTAAAACTCTCCATCCATCATTTCACTTTTGTCCCGCATCAATGGCCCATAGTTTCATTCATCACCTACCACCGCTAGTTTTCCTTCCTCTGGTCCATTTCCACCTACATCATCGATTATTGGAAGTCCCTCTTGAGAGATCTTCCTACTGCTTCTGAAATGGGATCTCTCATGATGATACTGCCACCATGGTCTCCTTCACCAATGACCCCGGCCCGATTGGCTTGAGACCATCTATAGAAGCGATCCCACTCTCATTGCGATGCCTAGCCACGATCCTTGAGTGTAGATCTGCTGCTGACATCAACATCAGCCATCGATCCATCGTCCATCCATTTCACCCCTTGCCACCCTTGCCATTTGGGTTGCCACTAGCCTCTGTGCCAATTATGACACTAGCTCTTCTAACACCTCTCCCTGGTGACCGCCCTCCTTTGTGACCACCAGCATGCCTTGCCGGTCTCTTCCCCTTTGAGCCCTGTAGACCTCTATCCCACCAAGCCAGTTGCATGATCATGGAAGCACTTCTCCTCTAGGCATACGATCCTCAGAGCAAACCCCAAGACCATTGACAACTTCTATGTTTTAGGCCATTTTGGGCTGACTTGGGTTATTTTACTTTGGATTGGCTTATATTTGTGATGGCTAACCCTCTTGTATTTTGGTGATTCAGATCTGACAGCTTCTAGCTTGAACCATTGGATGGACTCCTGAACCACCTTTGGAAGGTCTCCTTTGCCTTGGATAATGTGACATCTTGTGCTTAGTGAGATCTCATCATGTATTAGAATAGAATTTAATTAATGTTAAATTTTTCTTTTATGTTTGTTACCTTTCTATAAATTCATTTATATCTGAATAGATTGAGTTACCTAACCATAACCTAATGGTCATTCCTTAATGACTAACAGTCCACCTTTTAAAATTCTTGATTATGTGTGATGATCGGGCTACTTCCTAGATTGCACCCCAATCATGATCAGATCTACCTATTTTAGTTCTTACTTGTCTTTGGAATTTGCTATCATTTTACTTTAATTACTTGATAATTTTTTTTGCTGATCTCAATAGAGGGTCCATAGATCTAGGATAGTTGGTTTCATCACTTTTTAGTTTTTGATATTAGAGCTTAGTTTAGGATAGGGTTATTTACATTTTGTCATTTGATTAGTTTGCGTCATTAATTTTTTTTAAAATAATCTAAAAGCCTAAAACTTGCATACCCTTGAAACCTACTTCCCTTCAAAAATCATTGTAATTTTGTATGACAACTAGATTAGGAGTCAAATACCAAGCATAGCTTTCCCTGTCAAACAACCAAATGGAAGCCAATTTAGAAGCTACTTTACTAAAGATCCTAGGTCATCTTGAAGCTCTCGACAGTAAATTAGGTTCCATAGATGCAAGGGTTGGAGCCTTAGTAAAAAAATGATTAAACAAGACAAACCTCCCTATTAGGAACTCCTCTCCAAGAGTCACTGACCCTAGAGACTAATATGATTATTCAAGTTTTGAGAGAGGTCACAATCAAATACCTTGACATTATCATGACCTAATTGATTAGGATGATCATATGCGAGAGTTCTATGGTCTAGAGTCGGCCTATCAATTGACCAGGATAATGAGAGGTTTCAAAGGTTGCTAGTTATTTTGTGACCCGAGCCTCCTAAAATAAGTATTTTAGGCTCGAGTCCTAGCATGAATCAAGATCCTACTGGTTGTCCCCCATCTATGGCACAGCCAACCACGAAGGATAACAAAGGAAAGGGAGTCATAGAAGAGACTTCTCAAAGAAATAGTTCCAAGATTCAATGCTTTATGTGCGATAGATAGGGCCAAGTTTCTAGTCAATGTTCATCCATAGCACTATTCATAGGGAAGTTTGAAAGTAAAAGTCCTGAGAATGACTTTGATGAAGAAATCTATATCGCAGACCCAGAATTAGCTAAAATTTATGATAAGTATGACACCGTCAAGATTAAGACTGCACTTGAGAAATGACTGGGAGTGGTTAGATGTGTGTTAACCCAACCCAAAAAAGTAAAGATTAGAGTAGGATTGCTATATTTCATACCTTTATTGGTTAGAGTGATAAAGTGTGCAAGGTAATCATCAATAGTGGTAGCTACATCAATTCCATCTCCACTGATGCCGTATCATGCCTAGGTTTTGCACTTGTGAACTATCGAAGTCAATATAATGTGGCCAAGATAGACACTTCATCTATCCTATTAGGAATAGGTGTCTATTGAACCATGTCTATCTCAAAGAGTTCTATGCCATGGTCCAAGTCCTTATATTTTGGAGGCATTATCTACTTCCATGATAATTTATTCTGTATTCAGACCACGAGGCCCTCAAGTATTCTAATTCACAAAGGAAATTAAGTCCAAGACATTGAAGGTGGATTGAGTTCCTTCAGGCCTACATCTTTGTAACATGGCACAAAGTGGGCATAGATAAAAAAGCTACTAATGCACTCTCTTGTAGAGTGGACCTTTTATCGGTAGAAATCAATAAACCAATTCAAGCTGCTGATGCACTCTCTCATAAGGTGGACCTTTTATTGGCAGAAACTAAAAAACCAATTCAAGCTACTGATGCACTCTCTTGTAGAGTGGACCTTTTATCAGTAGAAACCAATGAACCAATTCAAGCTATTGTGCACTCTCTCATAGAGTGGATTATTTATCAGTAGTAAGTGTAAAAGTTATGAGCTTTGAATAGGTAAAAGAAGAATATGATGAATGCCCAGACTTCAAAAATATTATTACCTCCCTAAAACAAGGACCATCTAGAAAGTTTAGCAAGTATACCCTTTAGGATGGTTACCTTTTTAAGAATAATAGGATGGATAACCTATGGACTTCTATGAGAGATTTCTTAAATTGGGAAAAACATGTTGGAGATTTATTTGTGCATTTTGGGAGGATCAAAACTATAGATACCCTAGAGGCCCAATTTTATTGGCCTAGTCTAAAACATGATGTGGCCCAGATTGTTACATGATGCTATACTTGTGCTATGGCTAAATATTATAAATAAAATACTAGATTGTACACCCCACTACCTGTACCTGACTGTCCATGACAAGATGTGAGCATGGACTTTGTTTTAGAATTGCCTTGAATAGCTAGAAAAGATGACTCTATTTGCATAGTAGTAGATAGGTTTTCCAAGATGGCCCATGTTTTACCATACCCCAAGACCTCTAATGCCTCTAGAGTTGCTCATCTACATTTTGATGAAGTTGTTAGGTTGCATGAGTTACCCAAATCTATTATGTCTTACAAGGATGTTCAATTTGTTAGCTACTTTTAAGAAACCTTATGGCACTTGATGGGAACAAAATTAAAATTTTTCATCTACTTATCACCCACAAATAGATGACCAAACCAAAGTTGTAAATAGAATTTTAAAAAATTTATGTCGACGTTTGGTAGGAGAGCATGCAAGAAACTGGGATTTATTTTTACCTAGAGTAGAGTTTATACATAACAATTTGGTAAATAGGTCTATTAGTATGAGTCCTTTTGAGGTTGTGCATGGTTATCATTATAGGGAACCAATAAACTTGATTCCATTCGTTTGCATGCTTGAGTTTTAAAGTTAGCATCTTCCTTTATAGAGCATGTTAGGAGTTTGCATAAAGCGATCCATGACAAAATTAATATAAGCAATCAAATGTATAAACAATTAGTTGTCTCACAGGCAATTCCAGGATTTTATTGAGCATGATTATGTTATGATTAGGGTCAAACTTGAGCGGTTTTTACTAGCAATCGTTTAGAAGCTACATGCCCGAGGAGTAGGCCCATTCATGATTTTAAAAAAAGTTGGACCTAATGCCTATGCTATTGATTTGCTATCTAGCTATGGGATTAGTTCAACTTTTTATACATTAGATCTAATTGAATAGAAAGAGTCAACATTGATACACAGTGATCCATTTGTGCTTGTACCTTCCTTTGAGAGTGACTCTCCCCCTGAGTACCCATAAGCCCAATTGAGCAAAAGGCATGATGAGATCGATCGTATCCTGGATGAGTAGATTAAATCCACCAGGGGTTGAGCCTACCATCGCTATCTGGTTCATTAGTGAGGCAGGCCAGAGTTAGAGAATTCTTGGATTACTTGAGATAGGCTATAGAGGATTGATCCCAATCACTTTGAGTACATCCAAGGTAGTTTGGAGCCTGACTTGATGGATTCAAGTTTTCCCTATCCCAGGAGAAATTGATGAGGACATACCCAACACTACTTCTGATGCACATCTAGCACTATTTTTGATATAGATGGATGTATTTTTATTTTTATATATTATTCTTGGGTGTATTTATGGGTGTATAGGGAGTAGGTGTATTTTCTTTTATTTCAACTTATGCATAGATCTTAAAGCATGAGGTGGTTAAATGGTTAGCCTAGTGGTTAGTCTGTTAGATGGTCATTTCATTAGTTTGATAGCTTATTATGGTTGTTAGGGGAAAATAGAGAATATAAATTGGAAGTTATAATTGAGAAGAAGAGAAGGAATTGAATCCAAGTTTTCTGCTACCAATTGTCTTTTCCCTCTTCTCCTTGCTTCTTCCCTTCTTCTTCTTCTTCTTCTTCTTCTTCTACTTCTTCATTAACTTCTACTTTCCTTGTTTCTTCTTCTTCTTCTCTACTCCCTTAAGCTCCAGAAATCCCCAAACTATGCTCCCCTAACCAGTAGCTCCAACTTCCATCCACCATTCATCCATCCTCCATAGTTAGCCTCCACCTCCACTGGGAATCCCCAAAATTGGTACCCTTCCTAGCCCCAACAGGCTATGCTGCTTACCTCCAATCCCACCCCCACTTCAACCTTAGCTCCTAGATCCTAGCCTCCCACCACTGAACCACCTTAGCCATAAGTCACCACTGCATCTCCCTAGCCTACCATTGCCTCTGGCACCTCCATAACTATGCAGGCATCATGATCGTAGCCAGAACACCCACAGCCATCATAACTTGTCATCCTGACATCCCATCTAACCCCATCACTCATAGCAATAGCTCCCCATCATTGGACTCCCCATGCATGCAGCCCCTAGTTCTGTTCATCACCTACCACCATTAGTTCTCCCTCCTCTAGTCAATTTACACTGACATTGTTGATTCCTGGAAGTTCCACCTGAGAATAGTCAAGCCATTAACATGACAAAATTCAATGCTTCTAACAACGAATAGTCAAGCCCGACTTTGGCCGGCCCACTTGACCACCGTTAAGAGAGTCGTACTGAGCCATCATATTAGGAACATCAATTCCATTAGCCCGATGAACACCCAAACTTTGGATCTATCGATGAACACCCAACTACTGGACCCATTACCATCCCATTTGATGGGATGCTAGGACTTGGTTATCCCTATAACTTTGTCCTTTTAAGGACCTAATAATTTAAAGGGTTTAATTTTAATATGACAGATGAAGAGATGAGAAGACATGGATCAACCTCCCACTGACCAAATCAGGAAACAAAGAGGGTTACACATAACTAATGACCCATGGGCACCTAAAATCAGTCAAGATTGATTAACCTTGGGTGACAAGGGTTAACACCAGTCAATGAGCTATCCAATCAATCCTGATTGTCCATATTGGCCAGGTAAGTGAGATCATGGGTTGGGTTCTGCCATTAACCGTCTTGCCTTAAACACCAACAGAGTTGGTCAGGTAAGAGGTATCCCCAAAGAACCATGATCAAAATACCAAACTTACCTAGATACCAATCAGTTCATCAAAGTCGATTAGACTAGCCTAAAGACTCGGGCTGTCCACTGAGCCACAAATTAAATTCATTTAGATTTATGGACTAATCAATCTAACTATTAGAGAGATCTATAGAGAAGAAATCCTAACTCAATATTTGATTAGATTAGTTCTCTAATTAGTCCAATGCATCTAGACTTAGGTCTAACCCAATCAAGGACCTAATAGAAGCTAACTCATGACCCTTTAAGGCTTATGGAAATGACTTAAAATCTTTGAATCATAGTCCTAGAGTTCTTAGTCATTCTTAATTCTCAATTAAGTTCAATAGCTTAAATAAATTAAAACAATTTTAATTTACAAATTTAAAATAATTTTACAACAATTCAAAATTTGAATTCACTGCTTTCTACATTTCTACTACCAAGTGTCGACTTACCATGGGCAAGTGTCGACACTAGGTGTCGACACTTGGGTTGACTCAAGACTTGAGATAGGAAGAAAATAGAACGACAGGTTTTCTATACTCACTCATGAGTCGACACCTTCGAGGCAAAGTGTCGACTCACGAGCCTAGGTGTCGACACTTCCTGGTTAAGTGTCGACACTTCAACCTAAGATAGGAAAAAAAATAATGGTTTCAAATCCAAAGTTTCACCAAACTTTCAATAAATCCGATCAAAACAAAACTCTTAGATCTTATATAAAGTTATTTTATGATCATGTCATTAGATTAAAATAGTTTTTTAATCTACATATTCTTTCTTCTTTTCCTTTTCAAGAGTCAATCATATCGCCACCCCGACATGCCATAGGAGGCCCCATTGAATGGGAAAAGAGGGTCTTGCAACCCCACTTCTCTTCTATGACCGGATGGCCATGGTGAAGTACTCAATCCAAGTACTTTAAGAAAGGTGATGTTAAGGCATGCTAGCATCATTATATTACAAAAGGAACCTATTGCTCTGATACCATTGAAGGTGAAGATGTTCACGCAAGCAAGGTAGAAAAGATGCATTTTAAAACTATTTTGAAACATGCACAGCGAAAGGCTCGGTAGATAGATCAAAACAATCTATGGATCTGCCTGCAAAAGGATCTAGTATAATGATCTAGCATGCAAGCAAAACATCAACAGCAAGAAAGAAACTAAGATATAAGAGTACATTACCTTTATACCTCTGAAAATATAGTGAAGGAGGAGGAAGGCGCCCGAGCCACACATGCATCTGGCCTCTATAGGTAATCTACACCAGGGCTCGACTTTGATCAACTCCCTCAGAGTGCTAGCTCTTCGGGATCCTTCGGACTGATCTTCTTCTTCCGGGAAGACAAGGAGGAAAGGTGGAACCCTTCCCAAGAAACTCTCTTCTCAAGACCTAGCTTAAATGCTAGGTTTCTCAAACCCAATCCCAAGTCCTCACTAAACCCTTCTTCTTCTTCTCTTCTTGTTCTTGCTGTAACCATTAGCAGCCTCTAGAATGACCTTCATTTATAGGGGTAGCTATGAGAGAGAGAAAGAGGAAGGAGGAGTTATTGGGGGAGAGAGTCAAAGACCATTCCAAATTGGTCCAAGCCAAAGAAGGTAAGTATGACTATCATACCATGAATGCTTGGAGCCAAAATGCCCAAAAACTCGAAATTCAAATTCAAAATTCGAAGTCAAACATTCCAGAAATCTGCTCGTCACAGCAAGTGTCGACACTTGCAAAATGCCAGGTGTCGACACTTCCCTAAGTGTCGACACTTACAAAAATCCAAGTGTCGACTCTTGGAACATGGTCAACCATATTGACCTCCTGTGACAGCAAACGATTCTCAATCGTCGATCAGCCTTAAGATCAGATAGAAACCCCTATGGTGTGTGATCCCATAGGTTCAAACACTAAGCTGGTAGCACTGGAACATTTCTAGTACCAGTCAAAGTTCTCATCTAGCAATGATATCCGATGTCCGAATAGGTCGAAGATGCAGAGTACCTCATAAGAACCTCTGGCATATGGTTACCACATAATTCATCCCTTTGACCTCATAATGCTCAGGATGACCTAGGATTAGACTGCCAACCCTAATTTGGTTTATCCATATCATGTCTCAACTTTATAAGTTTTGTGACTCCTTACAAGAACTACCCTAGCCAAGGATTTGCTAAATTGAGACATAGTGAGTCATTCACTCCAAACTATTTAAAGGGGTCAATTCCATCTTGATCCATCATTTCTCTACAAGTACTTGACTGCATCCAAAAACCTTCCATCATTGGATTAGAAATCCAGGTAGTCCAATACCAAAGTACAGTGAGTTGCTTGCAAGCTGCCATGGTGATCTCAGGTTTGAGGGACACATATACTCATATCACTTCATGAGCAACCCTTTGGCAGAAGGGAGCTCCGCAGATGGTCACGTTCAGTGAGATGTCATACATTTCACTTGCATGTCACACCAGTGTCTCTACACTCCTTGGTTAAGAGGACAACCAACAAATATGACATACAACAACCTATACTTGATACATTATCATCCTATAATAATGTATCATTTGGTTGTGAACCAGTTAAGAACTACTTGATATATCCTCTCTATATCAAACAATGTAGTTCTAAGGACTCCATCATATAAGAGTTCATTTTAGAAAAATGTAAATATGATGAATAACCAAAGAATAACTTTTATTCAAAAAAATTATATACAATTACAAGTTAGCATAATTGTCTAAATCCTAGATGATTGGCATTTGGACATAATTCCCAACAACTTCCACTTGGATTAAAGTCAATCGGTACAGAATCTCATTCCCATTTTTTGTTTACAATAGTCAAACTCTTGAATTCCAATAGCTTTAGTGAAGGGATCAGCCAGGTTCTCCTTTCCATCGATCTTTTGAAGGTCAATGTCACCTTATTCCATGATCTCTCGTACAAGATGATAGAACTACAGAATATGCTTTATGCGGTGATGAGACTTCGGCTCTTTGGCTTTAGAAATGGCTCCAGTGCTGTCACAGTACACCAGAACAAGACCATTCAGGGAAGGTGCCATGCCCAGCTCGCCAAGGAACTTTCTCAACCACATAGCTTCATTTGCTGCATCTGATACTGCAATGTACTCTACTTCGCATATTGAGTCCGCCACAGTAGGCTGCTTGGAACTTTTCCAGCCGATAGCTCCTCCGTTCAGGGTAAAAATAAATCCTGACACACTCTTGCTATCATCCTTATCTGATTGGAAACTAGAGTCAGTATACCCTACAAGTTTCAAGTCAAATTCTCCATAAATTAGCCATTGGTCTTTAGTATTTTGTAAATACATAAGGATGGTGTTTACCACTTTTCAATGAGCTTCACCTGGGTCAGACTGGTATCTGCTCACTATGCGTAGTGAGTATGCCACATCTGGTCTAGTAATGTCATGGCATACATGATAGAACCCACTGTCGAATCATATGGGATTCTACTCATATGCTCTCTCTCTTCAGGAGTTGTCGCACAATTCCTTTTGGAGAGATCAATTCTAGTGCCTATCGGGAGATAGCCCTTCTTAAAATTTTTCATGCTGAACCATTTTAGCACGGTATCGATGTATATAGACTGGGACAATCCCAGAAGCCTCTTAAATCTATCTTTATAGATTTTCATACCCAGTATGTAAGAGGCTTCACCCAAGTCCTTCATAGAGAACTAAGATGATAGCCAGACCTTTATTCCTTGTAGTGCTGGGATGTCATTCCCGATTAAGAGAATGTCATCTACATACAATACAAAAAACACAATAACAAAACCATTAGCCCATTTGTAAATGCAAGGTTCTTCTCCATTCCTAACGAAGCCATATGACTTGATACACTTATCAAATCGCATGTTCCAACTTAATGATGCTTACTTAAGTCCATAGATGGACTTTTGAAGCTTGCACACCTTTGACTCGTCTGTGGATATGAATCCTTCAGGTTGTATCATATACACCTCCTCTTCCAGCTCACCATTCAGGAAAGCTGTTCGGACATCCATTTGCTAGATTTCATAGTCAAAGTGTGCTGCTAAAGCAAGCATGATCCGAATGGACTTGAGCATTGCCATAGGAGAGAACGTCTCGTCATATTCAATACCATAACATTGACAATATCCTTTGGCAACTAGACAGGCTTTATAGGTCTCTACCTGCCCGTCTGTGCCCCTTTTCCTCTTGAAAATCCATTTACACCCAATGGGTTTTATCCCTTCAGGCGGATCAACCAATGTCCATACATTATTGATCTCCATGGACTCCATTTCGAATTTCATGGCTCTTAGCCATTTCTCAAAGTCAGACCTCTACATCGCATCCATATAGGTGATCGGATCCTCATTGTTCTCATTGAGTTCAATGGGATCACCATCCCGGACCAAGAAATCGTAGTATCTATCCGGTCGACTCGGTACCCTACT
Organism: Areca catechu; assembly: GCA_021397845.1. Classification (NCBI taxonomy): domain Eukaryota; kingdom Viridiplantae; phylum Streptophyta; class Magnoliopsida; order Arecales; family Arecaceae; genus Areca; species Areca catechu. Next base: position 75,318,357 of record CM038043.1, on the reverse strand, counting down.
GGATCTCCTTAATGGTTCTTGTATGGGCTCTGGGTGTGATTTAATCACAGCCGGTTCTATGTTATCCCTTAAGTGTGTCAGTTCTTCTACTTGTTGAACTTCACTAAGTTCAATCTTAGCGGCTACAGTCCCTTCACCAAGGAACTCCTTTTCCAAAAAGATAGCCCTAAGATTGACAAACAACTTTTGTTCCTCAGCTAAGTAGAAGTAATACCCCTTAGATTCTTTTGGATACCTAACAAATAGGCACCGATTATACCTAGGTCTGAGTTTGTTCGTTTCCAAACATTTTAGATAAGCCGGGCATCCCCAGACCCGAAGGTGTGATAGTGTTGGCTTACGTCCAGTCCATATCTCATATGGTGTTTTCCTAACGGACTTACTTGGAGCCCTATTTAGAAGGTAACAGGCTGATTTTAGAGCATATCCCCAAAAGGATAGCGACAGAGAAGCAAAGCCCATCATGGACTGAACCATGTCTAACAAGGTTCGATTCCTCCTCTCAGATACTCCATTTAATTGAAGTGTCCCTGGAGGTGTCCATTGAGAAAGAATCCCATTTTCCTCGAGATATGTCAAAAACTCATCTGAAAGGTATTCACTGCCTCGATCGGATCAAAGGATTTTGATACACTTTCCAATTTATTTTTTCACTTCATTACAATACCATTTGAACATTTCAAATGATTTAGATTTATGTCTTATCAAGAAGACATAACTATACCTCAAAAGGTATCTGTAAATGTAATGAAATAAACATACCCACCCTTGGCACTAACATTCATGGGTCTGCATACATCAGTATGTACTAGACTCAGAATCTCATTGGCTTGTTTACCTTTTCTAGTAAAAGGTGACTATATCAATTTTCCAAGAAGACAAGACTCATAAGTTGGAAGTGAACTATCTTCACTAAAATCGAGGAGACCCTCACTTTTTAACATGTTTATCATGTTCCTGTTAATATGACCTAGCCTACAATGCCACAGGTATGCTTCGTTGACATTATCAATCCTAGGGCATTTACTAGACGTGTACATTATACTAACAGGTCACGATAGTACATAAATGCCATCACGCATTTGTCTAATCAATACTACAGAACCATTCCAAATGATTTTACAAATGTCATTCTTTATTGATAGTTCATAACCATACATGGCCAATTGGCCAACAGAAATGACATTCAAAAGACACTCATTCAAAACGACAGTACAGGACTCGAAAACAAGTCTGAGGACTCCCAATGCTAGGACTGGAATTCAGCTTTCATTTTTTAGGTTCAAGAATCTCTTGCCATCCTCGAATCTTCTACTAACTTGAAGTCCCCGCAAAGAATTGTAAATATGAATTGGACTTCCAGTATCCAATACCCAGTTAGTAGTATCATAAATAGAGAAATTACAAGGTGTTATCATATAAATACCTTGTCCAGAACCATCCTACTGCTTTCTCTTCTTGGACCTGTTCGGGTCAAGGGATGCAATGTAAAGAGGACAGTTCCACTACCAGTGACCCTGCTTCTTGCAAAAGAAGCACTCCGCATGGCTTTGATCAGCCTTCACCCTCTTGGTCTGACTGGGCCCAAAAGCATTTAGTACCTTTTTCCCTTTATTTTTCTTTTTCCCTTTCTTAAAGGGATGACGCCCTCCCGAAGATCCCCCCACTAGATTCACCACCCCTTTGTTTAGTTGGTGATCTTTTCTCATAAGTCTGCAGCAACCCCAACAAACTGTGGTAGTTAACGGCAGGCTTATTCATTCTATAATGATCGAGAAAATCTAGATAGGAAGAAGGGAGAGAAATCAGAATCGCATCCTTCTATTTTCCAAGTGGCTACCCAAGAGGGGGGTTGAATTGGGTATTTAAAAAATTTGAGCAGATAATGTGCTTTTAAAAATCTCATTAAGAGTGTTAGGTGCTGTGATAGAGTAATAACTTGCAGAAGCTAAATAAGAACAAAGAAGCACAACACAAGCACATAAAAATTATAGTGGTTTGGAGCAACCCAGTTCCTATGTCCACTATCTAAGATACCACTTGGGATTTTCACTATATTCACACCCGAATACAATAGGATTGTTTTACAGGCTCACAATCCAAAATTGCCACACTTTGGTTTTACCGGGATCACCAAAGAAAACCCAACACCCTTTAGTTTTAAGCAAGATTACCAAAGAAACCCAACTTGGTTTTAACAAGATCACCAAGAACCCAATACTTGGTTTTTAGCTAAGGCTCACCAAGAACCTAATTGGTTTTTCAGATGGGCTCACCAATAACCCAACAATTCAAGAATGAATTGAAAATAAATGCAACAATAAATGACAAACTCTAGTTGTCAGATAGTTACCGATGTAGCTTGAGAGAAGCCCACTTGAATGTACTTCAATGCTCTTTAAAAGCTTCAGTGGCTTCTTTCCAAAGTGCTTCAAGCTTCATATCTGAGTTGGTGAAGACTTGAAGACTTACTTGAATGCTCTTAGTGCTCTCTTGCTTGTTGGTAGGTTAGATATTCAATAAAGCCTTAAAACTTTTTGGATGTTCTTTCTTCTTACTCTTTTGAAGTTTTAAATCCCTCAAATATATAGTCTTCCATCACTCCAAGGCAGTTTGAGATGTTGTAGACCGTTGGGATGTGACATTTGACCGTTGGAGCACCTTTTTGCATTCAAAAAAGGTTCTAGAACTAGCCATTATGTACTTGGGGACGATATTCTAGTCGACTCGATTTCTTCGTGTCGGCTCTGATCCTTCGAGTCGATAGGTCGAGTCACCATTTCTTTAGTAGGGTCAGCTCTCTGTCTCAAGGTGCAAAAACTTTACTTTGGATGAGTCGGCTCTTGATAGCTGGGGTTGGCTCAAACTTCCATCGTTGAAATCAATGAACTTGAGGAGTCGGCTTGCTTCTACTTGGGTCGACTCTTCTTCTCAAAATCAGAAAACTTTACTCTGGAGGAGTCAGCTCATTGTATATCGGTCTGCTCGCTTCCTCAGGTCTTCAAAATTTGTTCTAGCAGAGTCGGCTTAATCTAGTTGGGGTCGACTCGCCTAGCTATTCTCATAATCAATAGAAATGGACTCTGGATGAGTTGGCTCAGTTCTACTTGAGTCGGCTCGGATTACTGCATGCCAAAATCCTCAGTGCGTGCCATGAGATAGAGTCAGCTCTTCTTCAGGCTGGGTAGGCTCGAGTAAATTCTTCAGAATTTTTACAAATAGACTTGAGAACACTCTCACCAACACTCTTCAACATTCAATATAAACCAACTCAGAATAAGTTTAATGCACAACACTCATAAAAATAACCCTTTTACATGATTTTTCTTCTCTTTTTCTTTGGATTCTTCTTTACAAAATATGATTACAACACAACTTAAAACAAGAAGTATAACCGTAGGAGTTGAAGTTTGAACACGGAATTCATCCTACAAAAACTTGTAAACCACTTGAAGAGTTATTAGTAAAATATGTGTATGCTCCAATGTTTGGTTATAATCAAAAACTTATGGGTTCAACAATCTCCCCCTTTTTGATGATGACAAAACACTGGGCATGAAAAAGTAAGATAAAACTTTACATTTATAGATTTACTTGTATAATAGTATTTGCGGGAGTGTATAAACAAGTAGAAAAAAAATTGACTCTAATTAGTGTCAAACCATGGAAGGATAAATAGAGCAGTGAGAGGTAATCTCCCCCTCAATAAGATACTCCATGTTTTAACAAACTTTCTATACAAGTTCAAAGCCCAAAAGTTTTTAAGAGAACTTTAAGTATCGGAGCTTAAAGCATTATGTATCAGAGCTTAAAAGGATCTTTAAACATCAAAGCATATTGTGTTTCATGTATCAGAGCATAAGCAAATAGATTTTATCCTTTTGAATCTTTATGTATCAGAGCAAAAATTAAAAAATATTTTATCCTTTTCATGCAAGAATATCTTCATCAATTTCTCTTCCTTTTTGTCAATCAGTCAAAAAGGTGAAGTCGTTAAAACTTATCTTTTGAAATAGATTGAGAAAGATGTTAACATGTGTTTGAGATAATTTCACTTTCTCAAATTTCATTGGATATACTAATTAAAATTCATTACATTGCATCAAGGACATTGCATAAGTACAAGAATAGTTCATGACAAAAGAACACTTTCATTTCATTTAGAGATTTTCAATACAATGTACAAAATATGAAAGAAAGTATATTTAGTCACTATCAATATCTACTCTAGGGTTGGTTGATTGACTCAAAATTTGAATACCAGGAGGTATAGTGGCTATGGGGTCAGCATCTAATACATCAAATGGTAAAGTATAATAAGATCCCTGAGGCCTAAGATGTGGAGCTAGCTATCTGGGATGAGCAGACTGACCAGCAAAAGATGAGGGTTATGGCCAGGGTCTAGATTGAGGAACACTAAATGCAGCAATGACTCAGCTTGATAATTGATCTAGCTTGAATTGAACTGTGTCCACTTCTTCATCCACCTTCTTTAGATCTTTATGCAGTTGGACCAATTCAAAGGCTTGCTCTTTAGCAAATGCTTCAGCCAAACCCCTCAATCTTCCAAATTCAGCTCTTAATATCCCAATTCCTTTTGTATAATCTTCTTCCATCCTCCTTCCTTCTTCTACTGAATCCATTCTGATTCTCAAATAGTCCATTTCAATTCTGTATGCCTCAAGTGTTTGACTAACAGAGTTTTTAAGAGTTTTATAGCTGGATGAGATCAATTGAAGAATAGGTTGAAGGTTTGGCTCAGTTGCACAGGTTACATTTTTGGAGGCTTCAATAATATCTACTCTACTCTGTAGATCATCAATCTGTCCTCCAAACTGATTTAGTCTCATATCAACTGACTGCCGAAAGTTGTCAAACAAATTTGTCATAGTAGAAGTGATTGAATCAGTTAAATTACCTATTTGTTGTGAAATGAAGTCTTGCAATGCTGAAGTATCAACAATGGGTGCAGGAGTAGCAGTACTGGGAGCATGAACATCAGTAGCTGTCTGAACATAAATAGGAGTAGAAGGAGTCAAGTCAGGCATTGAAGTATCAGGAAAAGGAACATCAAAACCAGTGAGATCAGGTGAGCTTGGCTGAGGTTGTGACTCAGGAATAGGCATAGAAGTGTCTTCATCAGCTTGTACCTCACCTCCTTCTTCTTCAACTTCTTCAATTTCAGCAATATTATCAGATTTCTTTTTCCAAATACCATCAAAAAACAAGTAACCCATCCTTTGTAATGTTTTTGCAGTGTAAGTATCCGTGTGTTGTAGAGGTCTACTGTCTTCATTACTTAGATCTACATGTGCTGCTTGGAAAAATAGAGTTAATACCATTCCATAAGGCAAACAGGCTTTCACTTTCCTTATAGCCTCCTTCATCTGTGATAACATTATAGCTGGAAGATTAACTTTATCTCCATATATCACTAATTCCATAAAGCACAAATCTTTTTCACTAACCCAGTCAAAACGACCTATTCTGGGTAGGAAGATTCTACTTATAAGGCTATGAAGAAGCCTCATTTCCAAGGATAGTGAGCTGGCTTTTAGAATTCCTATTTCATTTACATCTTCTTGTTCCAGAATTGTCTGAAGTGCTCTTGTTCTGTATTTTAAAACTAAATGCTCTATTCCTTCATATGGCATTTCAAGCATGCTGCCTAGACTTTCTGTAGAAATAATGATCTCTTTCCCTTTACCATAGACTCTATATGTTGTTCTCCAAATCTTAGATTCACATAAAAGATTCTGACAAGGTTGGGATAAGTATTAACATTCAATGAGCACATGAAATCCCAGCCCTGGTTCTCAATTAGGTCACCAACAATTAAACCAATTTCCTTAAGAAACTCGAATAAGATCCATCTACCTAGAGTGACAAGCCTCATCGCAAGAGAAATTTGGTGACGAGGAGAGGGTTGGCTAGGTGCTTCAACTGATTGAACCGGAACCCTTGAAGAGCCTTCCTCTCAAAATCTTGAACATCTCTCCTGAGGAGCTTGTTCAACATCCTGACGAGCCCTCTTTCTAGTTGACTTCCTAGGGGCCATTCCCGTAGATAGCAGTGTTCTAGGGAGTTTGGAAGGGAAGGATTTTTGGAAACAATGTCTCGGAGGGAAGAATAAAGAGTCGAGGAAAAAGTTGGAAAGAAATAACCCTACGGCTCGACTTAAGAGAGAGTCGGCCCGACATCCGAGTCGGCCCGACATCTGAGTCGACTCGAGCAGAGGGAGCACAAAAGTGAATTAAAGCCTTTACTAAAAAATTTTCACATAAAACAAATGAAGAGTGGAGGATATCTAGATAATGTTCCCTTAATTGTTGGAGGAATTTAGGTTGAGGTGTCTAAAATGGGTCACACAAACCTAGTTCACATCTAATCATTTCAAATCTATCACAATTTAAAGGTTTAGTAAAAATATCAGCAAGTTGGTTTTCAGTTAGCACGAATTCAAGTACAGTATCATTATTCAATATATGATCTCTTATAAAATGGTGCCTAATTTCAATGTGCTTAGTTTTTGAATGCTGAACAGGATTCTTAGTCAAATTTATAACACTTATGTTATCACATTTGATTAAAATTTTAGATTGTGTAACACCAAAGTCTTCTAGTTGTTGTTTAATCCAAAGCACTTGAGCACAACAACTACCAGCAGCAACATATTCTGCCTCAGCAGTAGATAATGCTACGGAGTTTTGTTTCTTACAGTGCTATGTGATTAAATTCAACCCTAAAAATTGGCATGTACCACTAGTACTCTTTCTATTAATTTTATATCCAGCATAGTCAGCATCCAAAAAATCAATTAAATTTAAAGAAGATTCTTTAGAGTACCAAAAACCTAAATTACTTGTACCTTTCAGATATTTGATATTTTTTTTAACAGCAAGCATGTGTGATTCCTTAGAATTTGATTGAAAATGAGCACACACACATACACTATACAAGATATCAGGTCTACTGGCAGTAAGATATAATAGGGATCCGATCATACCTCTATATAGCTTTTGGTTAACATTGGATCCATTTTCATATTTGTCCAATCTGCAGGTAGGGCTCATGGGTGTGCTAGCTTCTTTGCTTGTTTCCATGCCAAACTTTTTTATTATCTCATTGATGTACTTGGCTTGGTTTATAAAGATCCCTTCCTTTGTTTGTTTTACTTGTAGTCCAAAGAAGTAGTTGAGTTCACCCATAAGGCTCATTTCAAACTCGTCCTGCATTAACTCAACAAATTCTCCACAAAGATTTTCATTAGTTGCACCAAATATGATATCATCAATGTAAATTTGTACAACTAACATATCCTTATCCTTTTTCTTAATGAAAAGAGTTTTGTCAACATTTCCTCTTTTGAAATCATTTTCAAGCAAAAATTTGCTTAGTCTATCATACCAGGCCCTGGGTGCTTGTTTCAAACCATATAAAGCTTTATTTAATTTAAATACATGATTTGGAAAAGCATGATTTTCAAAACTTGGTGGCTATTCTACAAAAACTTATTTAGAAATAAATCCATTTAAAAAAATACTTTTTACATCCATTTGAAAAAGTTTAAAATTCATGTAGCAAGCAAATGAAAAAATTAATCTAATGGCTTCTAGTCTTGCTACAGGTACATATGTTTTATCAAAATCAATGACCTCTTCTTGATTGTACCCTTTAGCTACCAACCTTGCTTTATTTCTTATAACCTTACCATTTTCATCTAATTTGTTCTTATAGATTCATTTGGTTCCTATGATGGGATGGTCTAGAGGTCTACTAACAAGTGTCCAAACACTATTCTTTTCAAACTAGTTTAATTCTTCATGCATGGCCATTATCCAGTTTGGATCAGTCTCAGCTTCTTCTAAACAATGTGGTTCAATTTGTGAAACAAATGCTAGGTAGTCATGTGCATTTCTATGTGTAGACCTAGTCCTAACACCATGAGAAGGATCACCAATAATTAGATCTTTAAGATGTGAAGTTACATACCTCCATTCCTTTGGTAAATCAGTATGATCCTTACTTACCACTTCATTTCCATCTTGTGTTGGCTTGTCTTGTATGCTTAGATCTTCCAATTTCTTTTGTAGTGTACCTGCATCGTTGTCTATACACTCATTTTTTCTAGATGGTGAGGGGTTAGCTTCATTAAAGACAACATAAATTGACTCTTCTACAGTAAGAGTCCTCTTATTAAATACTCTATATGCTTTGTTATGCAATGAATAACCAAGGAATATAGATTCATCAGATTTTACATCAAATTTTCCTTGGTTATCTTTACTATTATTCAACACAAAGCATTTACACCCAAAAACATGAAAGTAATTAATATTAGGTTTTCTTCCATTCCAAAGCTTATAGGGGGTTTTCTTTGAAATTGGGCATATTAAAACTTGGTTTAATATGTATTAGGCAGTGTTCATTGCTTCTGCCCAAAAGTACCTTGGAAGATTGCCTTCACACAACATGGTTCGGGCCATTTCTTCCAAAGTCCTATTCTTTCTCTCTACAACACCATTTTGTTGTGGTGTTCTAAGAGTGGAGAAGTTGTGATCAATGCCGTGCTCAGTGCAATATTCATCAAAAAATTGATTTTGAAATTCAGTTCCGTGATCACTTCTTATAGAAATAATAAAGTGATTTTTCTCATTTGAAACGTTTTTGTGAAATTTTTGAAATACCTCAAAGGTTTCATCTTTATGTGCAATAAATAATACCCATGTGAATCTAGAAAAGTCATCTACAATCACAAGGCCATATATCATACCTCCTAGGCTTGTGGTCCTAGTTTGTCCAAATAATTTCATATGAAGTAGCTCAAGGGGTCTAGTAGTTGAAATAATATTTTTTGATTTAAAACTCTCCCTAGTTTGTTTACCTAATTGACAAGCATCACATACATAATCAAGATCAACTTTAAAATGTGGCAAACCTCTAACTATATTCTTTGAAATTAATTTGGCAATTGTATGCATGCTAGCATGACCTAATCGTCTATACCAAAGTAAACATGACTCCTTGGTCTTAGCATTCATTGCTACTAGACTAGAACTACTAGTCATGGCTAGATCATTTAGATCTATCACATAAAGTTTCCAAGTCTATGACCAATGAATTTGTTGCTCGAGTCAAGAGAGTTAGTTAATATACACATAGATGATTCAAAGATAACCTTGAAGCCTTTATCACAAAGTTGATTAATACTTAATAAATTATGCTTCAATTTATCTACTAGCAGCACATCTTCAATAAAAGTATAGGGGGTTATCTTGATCTTACCGATTTCGATTATTTTTCCCTTGCCATTATCACCGAAAGTAACCAATCCTTCTTTCATTTTTAAGGTGATGAATTGCTCTTTATCATCGATCATATGCCTTGAACAGCTGCTATCTAGATACCATCATTTCTTAGTGTTCAGTACTGCAAGACAATCCTGCAAAATAGTCAAGGAGTGGTTTTAGGTACCCAAGCTAACTTGGGTCCTTTCGAGTTAGCAAAATTGGTTCCTTTTGGAACCCAAACAGTTCTATATTTTGATGCACCAATCTTGGAATTTTTCAAAGAACATTATTGATGAAATTTATGCCCAAATTATGACATGCATAACAAATACTTTTATCATACTTGAATGATGCATGCCTTAAAGCATTGATAGATGCAGAAATGGATATATTTGGTTTGAAAGATTTTTTAGCAGAGTTCTTAGGAATGTATTTCAAACCTTTTGAAACAGAATTTGATGGAAAAGCTTTTTGAGATTTAATATTTAAAGCTGAAGCCTTTGAAGATATAAATTTTGTTGCTGAAATTCCTTTGGTATTTAAAGTATTAAATCCAATTCCAGCTTTGTTTTTTGAATCTCTTTGCTCATTCAGAATTAGCTCAAGCTTATTAGAACTCAAAGTAAGTTTTTTTACAAGAGGCTTAAGCTTTTCAACCTCCTTTTTCAAATCATTGTTTTCGATAACTAAAATTTTGTTTGTCTCAATTAAAACATTCTTTTCAGTTTTCAAAGCAATAATATTATCAGAAAAGATATTCAGTTCATTTTGCAAGATATTACTCTTTTCTGCAATTTCATCCTTGCCTTTTAGTAAAAGATCATTTTGTTTCTTCAAGGATTTGATTTTAACCCCAGCTTTCTTGAATTCAACAAGAAGATCATGAAAAGCATAATTCAATTCATCATAAGTAAATTTAGTTTGAAGCTCAGGGGATGATACCTCATTCTCAAGATCCATTAAACATAAGTTTGCAAAGTTTGTAGTCTCTTCTTCTTCAGTAGATGTGGACGCTTCACTGTCGCTCCATGTCGCTACCATAGCTTTCTTTTTCTTTTTCTTAATACCCTTTTTCAACAAAGGACAGTCTGGTCGGATGTGCCCAGGTTTCTTGCATTCCTAGCATATAGGCACTTCTTTTTCCTTCTCTTTTTCCTTGTCCTTTTCTTTGCTGTAATCTTTGTTCTTGTGGAATTTCCTAAAGTTTCTTCCTTTCCGTCTTCCTAAGAACCTTTTGAATTTCCTAACGACCATGGCAACATCTTCATCTTACATGTCACTTTCGGTTGAGGAGCATTCTTCTTCCGATTCATCATCCTTTCTTAAATCTATAGCAGCTTTGAAGGAAATAGAATTCTTATTCTTTTGATCATCCTCAGTTCTGTGCTACATGGTCAGTTCATGAGTGATGAGAGATCCTAGCAGTTCATCCAGCAGTAAGATATTCAAATCTTTTGCTTCCTAGATGGCGATCACTTTTGGATCCCACTTGTCCAAAAGAGATCTTAAAATCTTCTATATAAGGTCTGCATTAGAACATACCTTACCAAGACTTTTTAACCCGTTAATAATATCAGTGAAACATGAAAACATGGCAGAGATTGTTTTATTAGGTTCTGATATGGCTATATCGCTGACGTGGAGCACATGTCAGGTCCAACTGGACACGATCAGTACCACGTGGAATTTTTCTTTCAAAAGATCCCCCATTCGGGAAGAAGTACTCCTGCTCCTTCGCCAGGTGGCACCCCAAGACGGGTCCACCTCGGTCGAAGTCGAGCCTCTCTGCCACTCCGCCAGGTGTCCACCCAGGAGGGGTCCACCTCGGCCGAAGCTGGCGGTCCCTCACTCCCTCGCCAGGTGGCACCCCAAGATGGGTCCACCTCTATCGAGGTTGAGCCGGGCCCTCCTGCTCCTTCGCCAGGTGGCGCCCCAAGACGGGTCCATCTTGGCCAAAGTCGAGCCTCTCTGCCGCTCCGCCAGGTGTCTACCCAGGAGGGGTCCAGCTCGGCCGAAGCTGGCGGCCCCTCATTCCCTCGCTAGGTGGCACCACAAGACGGGTCCACCTCTGCCGAGGTCGAGCCGGGCCCTCCTACTCCTTCGCCAGGTGGCACCCCAAGATGGGTCCACCTCGGTCGATGTCGAGTCTCTCTGCCACTCCGCCAGGTGTCCACCCAAGAGGGGTCCACCTCGGTCGAAGCTAGCGGCCCCTCGCTCCCTCGCCAGGTGGCACCCCAAGATAGGTACACCTCTGCCGAGGTCGAGCCGGTCCCTTCTGCTCCTTCGCCAGGTGGTGCCCCAAGACGGGTCCACCTCGATCGAAGTCGAGTCTCTCTACCGCTCCATCAGGTGTCCACCCAGGAGGGGTCCACCTTGGCCGAAGTTGGCGGCCCCTCGCTCCCTCGCCAGGTGGCACCACAAGACGGGTCCACCTCTATCAAGGTCGAGCCGGGCACTCCTGCTCCTTCACCAGGTGGCACCCCAAGATGGGTCCACCTCGGCCAAAGTCGAGTCTCTCTACCACTCCGCCAGGTGTCCACTCAGGAGGGGTCCATCTCGGCTGAAGCTGGCGGCCCCTTGCTCCCTCGCCAGGTGGCACCCCAAGACGGGTCCACCTCTGTCGAGGTCGAGCTGGGCCCTCCTGCTCCTTCGCCAGGTGGCACCCCAAGTCGGGTCCACCTGGGTCGAAGTCGAGCCTCTCTGCCACTCTGCCAAGTATCCACCTAGGAGGGGTCCACCTTGGCTGAAGCTGGCGGCCCCTCGTTCCCTCGCTAGGTGGCACCCCAAGACGAGTCCACCTCTGTCGGGGTCGAGCCAGGCCCTCCTGCTCCTTCGCCAGGCGGCACCCCAAGACGGGTCCACCTCGACCGAAGACGAGCCTCTCTGCCACTCCGCCAAGTGTCCACCTAGGAGGGGCCCACATTGACCGAAACTGGCGGCCCCTCGCCCTCTCGCCAAGTGGCACCCCAAGATGGGTCTACCTCTGTCGGGGTCGAGCCGAGCCCTCCTGCTCCTTCGCCAGGTGGCACCCCAAGCCGGGTCCACCTCGGTCGAAGTCGAGCCTCTCTCTGCCACTCCACCAGGTGTCCACCCAGGAGGGGTCCACCTCAGCCAAAGCTAGCGGCCTCTCGCTCCCTCGCCAAGTGGCACCCCAAGATGGGTCCACCTCTATCGAGGTCGAGCCGGGTCATCCTGCTCCTTCGCCAGGTGGCACCCCAAGATGGGTCCACCTCGGCCGAAGTCGATCCTCTCTCTACCACTCCTGCCAGGTGTCCACCCAGGAGGGGTCCACCTTGGCTGAAGCTGGCGGCCTCTCGCTCCCTCACCAGGTGGCACCCCAAGATAGATCCATCTCTATCAATGTCGAGCCGGGCCCTCCTGCTCCTTCTCTAGGTGGCACCCCAAGACGGGTCCACCTCGGCCGAAGTCGAGCCTCTCTCTGCCACTCCGCCAGGTGTCCACCCAGGAGGGATCCATCTCGTTCGAAGCTGGCAACCCCTGTTCCACTGCCAGGTGGCGCCCCCTGATCATCCACCTCGATCGAAGTCAGCCCTACTCTGCAAAGCCTTGGGGAGGCAGAGACACGGGTTGCGAGGTCGCCACTAGAGCCGACGCATGCCATGCTCCGTATAAGGCACCAGTATGGCCTGTAGTGATACGCGAAACCTCGTTTACACTAGTTAATCAGGGCCCCGTAATCGAGGAATGAAATCCTAGTGGGCAGGGGCCTAAAATGGCTGGGAGCTCACCATCAATGCCCCAAAAGGAGAGCTCCCATGCTCGGCCCAAGGCCTCACCAGTCTTTCCCCTTTCGTGACACACTACAGACGAGGCATGCCAGCCACTTAACCCCCGGACTTGAAGAAGAGGGGGAAGGAGAAGGTCCAGAGATCTCGGGGAGCCCCCCGAAGGGGACGTGGGCTGAGGGCAGTTCGGTGGTATAAAAGGGACGGTAAAAACAAACGGAATGGTAAGTGGAAAAAAATGGAGAGAACACCGAAAGAACGATCTAGGGGATCCCAGGAAGTCCCCAGGCGAGAGCTCGGTGGCTCTAGCACTGGAAGCCGGGCCTCAACACCTCTCTGCCTCACACTTCTTTTATTCACATCTCCTCTAAGCATGGGGATCCTTCGGGAAACCGCCTTAGAGGTCTTGTTCCATCTTGCCGCTCTCTGACTTGATCATCGGAGTGCCCCCACCGGAATCCCCGGCCCGGGTCTTTGACCTTGTTTTGCAGGTCTGGAGGTTTGGAGATCTCGAGGTGAGAGAGTCCGACAACCGGTGCCAGCTCACGAGCTACAGGCCACCGCGGCGAGATCGACAATAGATTGGCATGCTAGGAAGGGTGGCAGGACAGCTATCCCTGAGCAAGCAAGCTCTCAACAGGCAAAAGCGTGCTCCAACCATGGTGGTGATGCGCGGACGCAAAGCATCCATCAACCGGGCAGGAGAGGTTCCTTCTCCCCAAGGGCCGTGCAGCCCAGAGAGGGAACTTCCTGCCCCTCCTCCTCTTCAACCAACGTCAGCAAACATTCCCTTCGTAGCTGTCGTCTAGCAGTTGCAAACCTTGATGGCTGCTATGCGATAACTGCAGCACCAGCAGCGCTCCCTGGCCACTCAGCCCTAGCCAGGGACCCTCGCGGCTAGAGCCACGGGCCCCCGTGGAAGCCTGCGCTCCGTCCAAGGCTGGCCCTCCCATCCACGGGCAATTTTCAACCCTCGCGGGAATCGCCAAACTCCCGCAAAGAAGAACCACTCCGATTCGACGGATCACGAGAGTCGATCCCCGGCCAACGATGCTGAAACAGTGCAGTGCAGCAGGTGCCATCGGGGCAAGGCCCCCCATCGAGATCGATCGGCACCCCATTCTCTAGCGGCCTCAATGGAAGATTCCATCGATGAGGCCATCAAGCGCTAGGTCGAGAGGCGCCTTGAGGAGCACGAGTGCAAGCTGGCAGAGTTCTCCCGCCACTTTGCTGACATGCAGAGCTCCCTCGCCGATCCAGCGGGCTACAACGCCTAGCCACCCTTCTCCCAGGAAATCCAAGAGGAACCGTTCCTGAATCGGTTCCATATGCCCCAGGTGGATCCCTACGATAGGACCACCGACCCCTTGGACCACTTAGAGAGCTATAAGTCTCTCATGAGGTCCAGGGAGCGTCGGACGCTCTTCTATGCATTGCCTTCCTAGCCACCCTCCTGAAGGCTACTCGAGTCTAGTTCAACCGCCTCGAGCCGGAATCCATCAGCTCCTTCCATCAGCTGGAAGGAAAGTTTGTGGCACACTTCGACGCTTGCCGAAAGGTGCCAAGAGAGGTGGATAGCCTCTTCTCTATTCGCCAGCAGGACCAGGAGCTGCTGCGAAACTACATCACCCGCTTCAAGACTGCCACCCTGGAAATCTATAGTCTGGACAAGCCCGTCGCCATGCTGGCATTGAAGTGCGGGCTCAAGACCTCCTGTCTGATGTATTTCCTGGACAAGAAGTCCCCCAAGATATACTCTGAGCTCCTCCTCCATGTCCACAAGTACATCCGAGCAGAGGAGGCCGATCGTACCAGGCGAGAGCTAGATGGGAAGCCTTCAAAGAAGCCTACCCCAAGGGATGTCTCCGGGACCTGGAGGCCTGGACCACCTGCAGATTTTCATCCAAGCTCGATCCGAAGAACGATGCTGTCCCAGAGAGAACGTTCACCCCTCTCCTCGCTCCCAGAATGAAGATCCTCATGGAGATTGAGGGTGAGCACTACCTCTGCCAACCTCCTCCTCAGAACCCAAGGAACATCCGTGACAAGACAAAATATTATCAATTTCATCGCGAGCATGGCCACAACACGGAGGAGTGCCGCAATCTAAAGTGAGAGATTGAGGAGCTGATCAAGATGGGCTACCTCAGGAAGTTCTTGAGGAACAAAGCCCCGGTGGAGGGTCAGCTACTCGCAGCCCTTCCCCCCGTCCCTGTAATTGACAACCGCCCAACGGAGAAGCCGGTGGGCATGATCTCTTGGGGGATTGGGCGTGCAACGAAGAGAGCCCAGGAGGTGGGAGACCCAGAGAATATACTCCCCTTTGAAAAGGGGAATAAAAATAAAAATGTAAACAATGATGCAGTGGTGGTCGAGATGACCATCGCGAAGCATCCTGTACATCGCATTATGGTGGATAGTGGGAGCTCTACTGATATGCTTTTTTATGATGCTTTCTCCCGAATGAATCTGTCTCATGATCAATTAAAGCTGGTGCACACCCCTCTCGTGGGCTTCACCGGAGATTCGGTGGGGGTCAAAGGAGAAATCACTCTCCCTGTCATTGCCGGATCCCCACCTTGGCAGAGTACGGTCATGATGATGTTTACCATCGTCAAGCTTCCATCACCTTATAATGCCATCCTCGGCCGTCCAGGGCTCAACCAACTGGACGCTATCATTTCCACTAAGAGATTGCTGGTGCAGTTCCCTACCGCCTCTGGGATGGGAGTAATGAGAGGGATGGCCCAGCCTGTCTAGCATTGTCTGCAAACGGTCCCGGGGACCCGGAGCGCTGAGCTCGGCTCCGAAGTCGACGACCTCGACCTAAGAGAGCAAGACCCCAGGAGAGGGCCCGTGGAGCGCTTGCTGACGTACCCCCTCGGCTCGGACCCTCAGAAGACAGTGCAGATAGGAGCCCAGCTCCCGGAAGAAGAGCGGGCTTGTTTGCTAGACTTCCTCCGAGTGAACGCTGATGTGTTCGCCTGGTCCGCTGCTAACATGCCAGGTATCCCCTCGGAAGTCATCACCCATCGGTTGAACATTGATCCAAGGTGCCGCCCTGTCCGCCAGAAGAAGAGGAGTTTTGCGGCGGAGAGGCAGAAGGCCATCAATGAAGAAGTGGAGAAGCTTCTCACCGCCGGCTTTGTACGAGAGGTACAATATCCCAGTTGGCTGGCGAACGTGGTCATGGTGAAGAAGAGCAACAGCAAGTGGAGGATCTGCGTGGACTACACCAACCTCAACTGAGCTTGCCCAAAGGACAGTTTCCCTCTTCCAAAAATCAACCAGCTCATGGACACTACTTCAGGGCATCACCTCCTCTCTTTCATGGATGCCTTCTCCGGGTACAACTAGATCCGAATGCACCCAGAGGATGAGGAGCACATTGCTTTCATCACCGACCGTGGAACCTACTGTTATAAGATGATGCCATTCGGCCTCAAGAACGCCGGGGCCATGTACCAACGGCTGGTCAACAAGGTCTTTAAGATTAGATTGGCCGCAACATGCAGGTGTACATGGACGACATGCTGGTGATGAGCAAGCCCACTTCGGACCACGTCGGTGACCTGGCGGAGACCTTCGGTAACCTCTGGCTTCACTAGATGAAATTGAACCCGAAGAAGTGCGTTTTCGGCATGTCCACCGGGAAGTTCTTGGGGTTCATGGTAACCCAAAGGGGGATAGAAGTCAACCTGGAGAAGGTCCAGGCTATCCTGGACATGGAGCAACCCACCTCCAAGAAGCAAGTACAGTGACTCACCGACCGGATAGCCGCCCTGAGTCGATTTATCTCGAGGTCCGTTGACCACTGCCAGCCCTTTTTCAAGGCACTGAGGAAGATGAATGATTTTACCTAGATGGAGGAGTGCCAGGAGGCGTTCGACAAGTTGAAGAGGACACTGGCATCTTTGCCACTGCTTTCCAGGCCCGAAGAAGAAGAGGAGCTCCTCCTGTACCTAACGGTCACCCCGGAGGCCATCAGTTCGGTCCTGGTTTGGACCGATGATAAGGGAATGCAAAGGCTGATGTATTACACAAGCAAACTCCTCCACGATGCGGAACTCAGGTATTCCCAGTCTGAGAAACTGATTTTTGCGCTAATCTTGTCCACTCAGCATCTCAGGCCTTATTTTCAAGCGCATCCCATTGCTGTCCTGACAGATCAGTCGCTGAACATGGTGCTCATCCGACCTGACACGTCTGGATGCCTGGTAAAGTGGGCACTCAAGCTCAGAGAGTTTGACATCACTTACAAGCCGAGGTCGGCCATGAAGGCACAGGTACTTGCTAATTTCTTGGTTGAGTGTGCAGGCCTAGACGAGGGGCCAGAAGAAAGCCCCCAAGACCGACAGCTGGAGCCAGGACCAGGGGAAGACATCTGGATCCTTCATGTAGACGGAGCCCCGAACTCCGGCGGGAGTGGAGCTGGACTCATCCTCGCCAACGGCGAAGGAGTTGTCGTCGAATGTGCGCTCCGCTTCCAGTTCACCGTCACTAATAATCAGGCAGAGTATGAAGCGTTCCTCACAGAGCTAGGAGTGTCTCGTGAGCTGGGCATGGCCGACCTCAAGGTCTTCACCGACTCGCAGCTGGTAGCCTGGCAGATCTCGAGGGAGTATGAGGCGCGGGACCCCCAAATGGTGAAGTATCTGGAGCTCGTACGAATGAGCACGACAGGATTTCAGCATTTCAACATCTTCCATATACCTCGCGGGGAAAACACCCGCGTGGACGCCCTCTCCCGCCTTGCAACCCTGCCAGACTCATCATTGGGCCGCGCTTCATCGAGCACCTCAAGGCCTCGAGCTACGAGACACCCATGGAGGTCCAACAGGTCAACCAAGAGCCCACTTGGATGGACAAGTACATTGAGTACATCACTAATGGCACCTTGCCAGCGAACTGCGTGGCGACTGGCCTCATTAAGAGGAAGGCTGCTCGGTTCATCTTATTGGATGGGCTACTGTATCGAAGGTCCTACTCCTACCCACTCCTCAAGTGTCTGAGACCCGCAGAAGCCGCACTCATGCTCCAAGAGATCCACGAGGGCATCTGTGGGAACCATGTGGGGGGCAGGACAATGGTGTACAAGGCCCTCCGTCAAGGTTATTTCTGGGAGACAATGAAAGAAGATGCAGCTGACTTCGTGAAGAGGTGCGACCGGTGTCAGCGGCACGCCGTGGTGCAACGTCAGCCCGCCTCTCCACTCTCCCAGCTCTCCGCCCCATGGTCGTTCGCTCAATAGGGCATGGATCTCCTAGGACCTTTTCTCCCAGCGTCCAGGCAACGGAAATTCTTGATCGTGGCCATCGACTACTTCATGAAGTAGGTCGAGGCCAAACCCTTGACCTGGATCACGGAGGTAAACATCACCAAGTTCCTCTGGAAGTCAATTATTTGCTGCTTCGGCCTACCGCACAACATTATCACCGACAACGGATGTCGGTTCGATTGTCGGGAGTTCGAGGAGTTTTGTAGCGACCTCGGCATCCACCATCATTTCACTTCAGTGGTGCATCCTCAGACGAATGGAGAAGCCGAGGTAACAAATAAGACCATCTTGCAAGGCCTCCGGACATGACTGGACCAGGCCAAGGATAAGTGGGCATAAGAGCTCCCGAGCATCCTTTGGGCGTATCACACTACCCCAAGGATGGCTACGGATGAGACCTCGTTCAACCTTGTCTTCGGAGCAGAAGCGACTATTCCAGTTAAGCTCAACCTACCGACCCTGCGCGTGGATTAGTATGACGAGGCGGAAAACCCTGCCAGGATACTGCTAAACCTGGACCTCCTTGAAGAAATGAGGGACAGGGCCTGAGTTCGGATGGCAGCTTACCGGCAACGAGTGGCCAGATATTATAACTCCAGGGTGCGACCAAAGTCCTTCCACCAGGGAGACCTGGTGCTCCGCCACGCTAAGGCTTCCCAGCCACGGGAGTGTGGAAAGCTCTCCCCTAATTGGGAAGGGCCTTATAGGGTGGCGAAGGCGCTTCCCCATGGGGCGTACTACCAGGAGGAGCTAGACGGATCCCGATTCCCTCGGACCTGGAATGCCTCAAACTTGAGGATGTACTACCAATAGTGTAAGACCCCTCAAACTTTAATAATAAAATCTTTTTCACCAAATTCCTACTCTCATCTCGTAGGGTAAGGGCCACCCAGCTCTAAGTTTAGCAAGCATGGACACGGTGGAAGATCCGCGAAGGCGCGATGTTCCTCTCATAAAAATCTTGGAGTTCAGTCTGGAGTGTTGCACGGAACTAAATTCCGACATGCGACCCCGGAGTTCAGTCCGGAAGAGGTCCCAGAGACTTAGGTCCCGGTCCTACAAAATCCTGGAGAACAGCTCGGTAAGCCGCGCAGGGCTCAATTTCAGCCCGCGACCCCGGGGTTCAGTCTGGAAGTTTGCAAGGAACTCGATTCCAAAACGAAGTCCCGGACTTCGATCTGGAAGGTGGGGCAGAACCTAGTTCATCCACGCAATCCCGGAGTTTAGCTCGGAATGCACTACGGGACTTAGTCCCAGTAGCTAGCACCGGGGTTCATTCCGAAAGATGCACCAAAAAAAAAAAAGAGTGATAGAAGGAACGAGTTAATGGAAAAATATTTTCATTGCAAGCAAAAGTTCCTTACACAAAAGGGGGGCCGGGAGACCCCAAAGAGAGAAAATACAAAAATAATATAAAGTCACGGAGCTACTTCGGCACAGCCACATCCTCCTCGGGCTGGGGGGCACCCTCTCCACCGGCGTTGTCAACTGGAGGCTGCTCGGGAGCCGTAACCTCGTCACCAGCCACCGCCGAAGCTCCTCCGGTGGGCTTGGTGCGGGCACCAGAATCAGAAGAAGACTTCAGGGTTCCATCTGGATCTCTGATTGACCTTGCCCGAGAAAATTAGGGTTTGTAATAAGGACTGACCAGATCAACCCAATTTTGAGTCTGTAATTTTGTCATTTCAATTTTTGTTGAGTCATGTTGACTCAGTCCAAGTCCAGGTCCAGGTTGGCGCCATTCCCTTTGCCATAGGGTGCCACATTTTTTCTTCCATGGTCCAGCTATAAGTGGGTGCCACACTCCCTGCCACATCTCCATCCAGTGTCTTTGGTCCCCATACCATAAGAAGTAAGTTCCCCTTTTTCTTGCACCACTTGGGGGAGAAATCCATCAAGATACCTCAATCCAAGGAGGAGCCAACTTCTTTCCAGATAAACCCAAGCCAGGATGGCAAGAAATTTTCTTGAAGAGAGGATCAAGGAGGTGCCCCACAATGTTCCATAAAAAATCCAAGTTATAAAAGGGAAGAGAGCATGTCTTGGGGAGAAAATCAAGGAGGCATCCAAAAGTTTCCTAAAGTGCTAAAGACATGAAAAGAAGAAGCCTAAACTTGTGGAGCAAGACTAGGAGGTGTCCAAAAGAGCCAAACCATGAAGGGAAAATCCTTGATTCATGGAGAGATACTAGGAGACACCCCCATAACCTGCCATTTGGAGCTAATTTTCAAGTTTTCTTGGAGTTTTTGGGCCGCTCACTCATGGAAGGAGTCTTGGGAAGAGAATTTGATGCCTAAAGTGTGGGTTAGTCCTATTAGTCCTACATGGGAAATGTATAAAATTTTATTTCTTTGTTATGTCTATATATTCAACTCTATGTAACTCTTGAATTTAATGATGAATGAAATCAATTTCTGTGTGAGCAACTTTGTGTTTCTCTCTTCCGCACTTGTATTCAAGTGTTGAGCTCCGTGAGGGAGTAAATCCGGGTTCCCTAGGAACCTTGAGGAGGTGTGAGATCTCCAACCCCAAAACCCTACCAAAATCCTAGGTTAGCCACTTCAATTCAAAACCCTAGCCACCATCATCTTCTTCATTCCACCAATCATCCAAACCCTAATCTACCTCATCATCTCACGGCCCCTCTCTTCCAAGTAGAGGTCGACCCCGAGCATCCAGGTCCAGATCGGCTACTTCGAATACAGAGCAAATCCCAGAGGAAGTCAGATCAGCATCCAGGAGAATCAGGATTTCAGCAACATCAATTTTTTCAAGTTCTTCTTATCTGGTAAATCCTTTCTTTGAGTATCTGGTTCCTTAACTTGTTCTTCTTCTTTCCCAGATCCTGAGTTCAGGAGAAGTCAACTCTGCCAAAGGACCAGTATTGGAGGATCCATTGCGAAGATATCCGAATCCGAGGATCCAACAATCTGCTCGAGAGAGTCCTTCCACCAAACTTTGTGAAGATCACTGCCTGGTACATAACCCTTCCCTTCTCTTTAGTTCTGTCCTGTTGAAAGTTCAGAACGAAACCCTAGGTCTAGGAGTTTCTCAACCCCCAACGATCCTTTACTTCTGAACTACTCTGATAATCTAGTTTCTTTGAATTGTGCTTTCAATTATTATATAGTTTCTTTCAATTTAGTTTAACTTTCCTTTGAGTCTAAGCCGACTTCTGAAAATATAAAAAAAAATATACATTAATTTTAATTTGCTTCTGCATTCCACATATCTATTCTGCATCAATTTTGGTATCAGAGCTTTCGTACTGCATCAATTTTGGTATCAGAGCCCTGTCTAGGATTTCTGACTTGCTTGCATGTTTTGAGTGTCTCTCTTTTTTACTTTGTCTGCTCGAAGTAGACTCCCCAGGATGTCCGGTCCTAGGAACGAAGCGAGGTGCAAGCCTCCTATTCCCATTCCATGGGGTGTTCCTAGGGCATGTAGGGGATCCGCTGGATTACAACTTCGTAGCAGGAATTGTAAACGGGGGAAGCATTCTATTTTCAGTCTATAACTACCCTGTTGTAGGAATTGTTTCTCATTACAAGTAACTCTAAATTATGTAATTTTTATTTTGATGGAACCAGTATAATTTAAAATATTTTACATAATTTTACTGTAATTTATTGGTTTATGTGAAGTTTCTGAGAGTTAAATTATAGCAATTCTGTTTCTGTGTTTCTGCAATTCATTTTTTTTTTTGAGTGATCATCTCCTAATTCATCTTAAGGGCAATTGAGCATCTAAGATAAGGGGAGGAGTTGATAACCTCTCCTTAGCCCAAAACCACCACCCATTCATTCGATCCTAAGCCTAATTTTAAAATTTATTAGACTTAATTTGCCCTAATGGGCTAGGAACACCAACTGGTCAGGTCCAACCTAGGGTTTAGTCAGTTTGTCTGGTTAGTCTGTGTGTGCTTTGTACTCAGTGTCTAGAATGGTGATTCAGGGACTACGTCCTGAAGGGCTTGTGTGCTGGTCTGCCTACCTGGCCAATCACTGATTGATGTCTAGGATTGGCAGTTAGGGACCTAACACTCCCCTTACACCTGCCTGACTGAGTCCCGAGTTACTACAGGCTAGCTTGCCACTCTGATTGGGCATCTAGTTTGGACTCTAGGTCTAGTGAGCCAGTAGTCGCTTTAGTCTAGTCACATTCTGTGTGCTTGCTTGCATCATCATGTCCACCCGGAACGGAGTACCCTCCCAACCTGGTCAAACCCAACCTGATTTAGAGGCCATGGTTAGAACTCTTACCGAAAGTATGAACAAATTGAGTCAGGATATGACTGCTACTGTTGTCCAATTTTGGGAACAAGTCCATGAGGATCTTACCCAGCTTAGGGATCGAGTCCAAGTACTTGGGGAACCTAGGCATCAGAATTGGACTCCTGACCCATATTTTAATGTGCCTCAACCTCACCCACACCAGGAGCCTAGGAGGACCTTATACCGTGATCCCGAGCATAACCCTAGGAAGCCTAACCATGATATCTATAGTGTGGATCGTGTCTATGAGAGGTCCTTACAATATTCTAGACCAGTCACTCAACAACCCAAGTCTTCTAGATCAAACCATTTAGATCCACACCCATGCCCAAGTAAGGTCTCTACTAGCTTGAAACCCAATGTGACCCAGGTTCCTATATCGTAAGAATGTTGGTTTTGTGGAGAAAGAGGCCATAAATCTAGTCAGTGCCCATGCATAGGACTGGCTTGTGCACAGCTAAGTGGTAAGAATCCTAAGGATGAGATTAATGAGGGAGAACCCAAGCCTACAAATGAGGAAGAAAGGTTTGGTATGACAAGCCCACAATCAGTTGACCCGATTACCATTGACCCGAAACCCATTGAAGATGGCATCGAGGAAGTATATGATGCTGTCTTGAGTCTAGTTGATGAATATGAGGGGGAAGAACTTGAAGAATGTGACATCGATACTATTGGTTCCTTACCTGAGGAGACCTTGGAAAGCAACCAAGTGGTAGGACCTAGTTCAGAAATTCAAGAGATTTGTGAGAACCAGGTTCCTTTAGTCAGATACGCCCAGGAAGAACTCATAGTGTTAGCTCGAGCTATCAGTTCGTACCCTCTAATGACAGTCATTCCCCAAGTACCAATTGAAGATCTTTGCACTGAACTGTTTAAGTTTGCCCACCCTATGGTAGATCCTCTCCTTAGGATGACTGAATCAAGCCTCTTACAATTGGACCTTGTCCCATGCCCAGCCACTAAGGTCTCTCCCGTAATCTTAGTTGAACATCCTTGTCTTGAGCGGATTGATTCACCCAGTTCTGTAGAAGTCCTCCTTATGGGCACAGACTCCTTCCTTCGAAAGAGACATGGTGTTAGTAAGATCCAACTGGAACTTTACAAAGTCAGAGCTCGAAACTTACCGTAAAAAGCTGCGGGAGGATCCCGAGCAGTGCCTCGGTGTAGTCCCAGCCACCCCTTAGACGACGATCTCGGGGGGTGCTGGCAAACTCTAGGACTCTCTTCGCGAGCCCTTGATCGTGGATCACGGAGTAGCGATTGGTGAGACTTTGGGTTGGGATGGCTGCATCGGCAGTAGGCTGGGCGGCCATCCCTTCGACAAGCGGTGTGGCCGTCGATGGAGCTGCCACCACCTCGGTGGCCACCGCGGAGTGGTCGGTGCGGCGGCTGGAGCAGGCATCGCCCGAGGAGGTTCCGGTCCCCTCTCTTCCTCGGCCCTGTCGAGGTCGACGACGGGGACATCGGACACTTGGGCCCGAGGCGGCCTGGGAGTAGGAGCCGCCACCCCAGGGCCAGTAACAGTGGAAGTGGGCGCAGGCACCCGGCTCGCCTCAGTGCGAGCCCTCTTTGCCGGGGGGTCAGTCCCTTCGGCAGCATCCCACTCCATGATGCCCTCCATCAGGTTTTCCATAGAGAACTTCATACCTAAAGAAAAAAGGGGCAGTTAGGCTAGTATAAAGGAAGAAAGTGTAGGGCAGAACATGAAGGTGAAGAAAGGAGATTCGGGCCTCACCCAACTCCCGAATGGGACTGACCCCTGCCTCAAATAAATTCTGCTCTAAGAGCAAAATGTCGAGGGCTGGGACCACGTCACCCAGCAGCAGCGTAAAGTCATCCTGATCCGCTGGCTCGACCTGGGAATTCCGATTCGGGGACCGGTCCGGCTCACTCCAGGCCTAGTCGACGTTCTCGACTGAGGTGAAAAAGAAGCGGTTCTTCCAACCCTTGATTGAGGAAGGGAGGTCGAACCTAAGGCACCTAGGCCGGGGCGAAATGTACTACCAGCCATCATCGGTGGAGTAGCGCTTCAGGGTGAAGAGAGCCCTGAAGAGGGAGAAACGAGCAACGAACTCGTAGAAGTGGCAAAAGACGATGAAGGCAAAGATGACCCGAATGGCATTAGGAGCCAACTGGGCCGGGACCAGACGATAATGGCTGAGGAATGAAAGGAAAAAGGGATGAAGGGGAAAACGAAGACCCTCAGTAAGGAAGTCCTCGTAGAAGGTGACCCTCGTAGGGCCACTCGAGGTTACTCGATCCCTATGCCTTGGGAGGGAAAGGCGGATTGAATTCTGGACCCCATAGGTGCCCTGGATCCGGGAAAGATCGTCTCTGGTCATCGTCGAAGTGTAACCGGAGGGACCAGAGGAAGAGGCCTCCAGAGGAGGAAGAGAAGAGATGGGATGTGCGGAAGCTATGGGGGAAGACCTAGGACCCCTAGGGATGCCTAAGGTCAATGTCCCAGGTTGGAGCTACCTCTGGACCTCGTCCGAAATCTCTTCCCCCTCCGAGGAGGAGGATGATGGAGTCCTCAGCCGGGAAGGACCGGCCTCATCCGGGTTGGAAGAGACATGACAGCGACGCACCATGGAAGAAGAAGAAGCAAGAAAAAACTAGTGCGAGGGTTGACGAATAGAGGAAGAGAAAAAGAGATGCAGGCACTCACCGGGATATTTTGAACCAAAGGAATGGCGACCCTGGAAGATGAAGGGAGACCACTACAACCGCCGGCGAGGTGTGAGAAAGCGGAGAAACCTCGTTTCCAGAAAGTCCCCCTCCTTCTCAAATTCGATCGACAGTAGCCGTACGCTTCTTTCCGTCCTGGGCCATTAGATGACTGCCACGTGGAGGCACGTCCGACATCGATGCTTCGATTCGATAGAAACTACCTCGATTTCAAAATGATGCATTAATGGCCCATCAGACGCGTGCACGTGGAGACCCCTCACAGGGCCTCGGGTGCGATAGGAATGGCGGCAGCAATCATGGCAATTATGGCGCGAGATTTTTGCCTTCTCCATGTCATCTCCGCATTAAATCCCCACATCCCAAGCCACGACGCCTCAATGGGACCTGGGGATGGGGGGCAACTGATATGGCTATATCGCTGACGTGGAGCACGTGTCAGGTCCAGCTGGACACGATTAGTATCATGTGGATTTTTTCTTCAAAAGATTCCCCGTTCGGGAAGAAGTACTCCTGCTCCTTCGCCAGGTGGCACCCCAAGACGGGTCCACCTCGATCGAAGTTGAGCCTCTCTGCCACTTCGCCAGGTATCCACCCAGGAGGGGTCCACCTCGGTCAAAGCTGGCGGCCCCTCGCTCCCTCGCCAGGTGGCACCCCAAGACGGGTCCACCTCTGCCGAGGTCGAGCCAGGCCCTCCTGCTCCTTCGCCAGGTGGCACCCCAAGATGGGTCCACCTCGGTCGAAGTCGAGCCTCTCTGCAACTCCGCCAGGTGTCCAACCAGTAGGGGTCCACCTCGGACGAAGCAGGCGGCCCCTCGCTTCGTCACCAGGTGGCACCACAAGACGGGTCCACCTCTATCGAGGTCGAGCCAGGCCCTCCTGCTCCTTCGCCAGGTGGCACCCTAAGACGGGTCTACCTCGACCGAAGTCGAGTCTCTTTGCCACTCCGCCAGGTGTCCACCTAGGAGGGGTCCACCATGGTCGAAGCTGGCGGCCCCTCACTCCCTCGCCAGGTAGCATCCCAAGATTGGTCCACCTCTGTCGAGGTCGAGCCGGGCCCTCCGCTCCTTCACCAGGTGGCGCCCCAAGACGGGTCCACCTCGGCCAAAGTCGAGCCTCTCTGCCACTCCGCCATGTGTCCACCCAGGAGGGGTCCACCACGGTCGAAGCTGGCGGCCTCTCGCTCCCTCCCCAGGTGGCACCACAAGACGGGTCCATGATTTGGGCACTAGAATCAGGAAAAGACTCCAACCAATTCAGGTCAAGTCCGAGTCCTTGTGGTTGGAGTAGCAAAAGAGAAGTCCTGTAATTTTTCTTTTTTGAGTCCAAATAATCTTGTAGTTAATTTCGAGTCCATGTTGGGTCTGGTTTAATATCTTAGTTAACCCTGCAATTGAGAGTTGGGTCCAGTTAAATCAAGCCCAATCCATGAGTCCATGAAGCATCAAGACAAGAGAAGCCACCTCATCAAGTGACCCCCACCTTGTGCCACATGTCAAAAGCTCCAATGGATGTCGCCACCTCAACAAGTGGTCCCCACTTTATGCCGCATGTCAAAAGCTCCAATGGATGTCGCCACCTCAACAAGTGGTCCCCATTTTATGCCACATGTCAAGAGCTCCAAAGGACACCGCCACCTCATCAAGTGGTCCCCACCTTGCGCCACATGTCAAGCTTTGAAGGAGTTTCAAGCAATAAATGCCACCATATCCTCCAACTCCCCACATTTCAAGCAACAAATGCCACCATATCCTCCAACCCCCCCTTGTAATCCTCCTAATCCTATGGGTTTTCAAATTTTAAAAAATGTTGTAAGGCTTCTATTTAAGCTATGGGATGCCCCATTGAAAAGGATGGTAAATGAATGAAGTTGGTATTTTTTCTTCTATGTGTTTTTTTTCCTATGTGTCTATGTGGTAGCTTAGCCTTTCTCTTCCTCCACGCCAACCCTAATCTTTCCTTCTTCTATTCCCAATGCCAAAGACTTCCTCTTCTTTCATAACTTCAAACTAGCTCCAGCGTTCAAGGGTGAATCAAGAAGATCATCACAAGGTGACCAACCTACTCCACTTCAAGCATTCCACCATGACGCCAAGATGGATCTCCTTCAATGCCTCTTCCACCCTTCTTTCTTTTCTCTAGTTGATTGCTTTTAAGTCACTCATCTTAGGGTTTCTTTGTTGCAAGGTTCTCCGGGATTCCGGCTTCAAGAGGAAGGTTTACTTGCCATAGATCCAGAAAATAAGAGGGGCCTTCAGTGGTATTATGTTCATGTCATCCGGGAGACCTCTTCAAGAGTGAATCTATTCTAATTGAAGGGCCAATGTCAGGTATGTTTAGTGTTGATTAAGTCTACAATGTTAAACTAGACCTAGCTTGGCTTGCGTGGTTCTCTTCTGGTCCTATTCCTTTCTTATTCTGAGAGTCTCGATCACTAGGTTTATGTTAGATCCTTCGAGCTTCTTCACTAGATCTCTTTGATAGTTTATGTTGAGTTGTTTATATGAAAAAAGGGAATTGCTTGGTTAATCATTTGCTAATCTCCATTAGGGTTGCATGGTTTCATTTTACATTCTACACCAGTCCACCTCTGCCGAGGTCGAGCCGGGCCCTCCTGCTCCTTCGCCAGGTGGCACCCCAAGATGGGTCCACCTCGGTCGAAGTCGAGTCTCTCTGCCACTCCGCCAGGTGTTCACCCAGGAGGGGTCCACCTCGGCCGAAGCTGGCGGCCCCTCGCTCCCTCGCTAGGTGGCACCCTAAGATGGGTCCACCTCTATCGAGGTCGAGCCGGGCCCTCCTGCTTCTTCGCCAGGTGGAACCCCAAGCCAGGTCCACCTCGGTCGAAGTCGAGCCTCTCTCTACCGCTCCGCCAGGTGTCCACCCAGGAGGGATCCACCTTGGCCGAAGCTGGTGGCCCCTCGCTCCCTCGCCAGGTGGCACCCCAAGAGGGGTCCACCTCTGCCGGGGTCGAGTCGGGCCCTCTTGCTCCTTCGCCAGGCGGCACCCCAAGACGGATCCACCTCGGTCGAAGTTGAGCCACTCTACCACTCCGCCAGGTGTCCACCCAGGAGGGGCCCACCTCGGCCGAAGCTAGCGCCCCCTCGCTCCCTCGCCAGGTGTCACCCCAAGACTGGTCCACCCCTGCCGGGGTCGAGCTGGGCCCTCTTGCTCCTTCGCTAAGTGGCAACCCAAGCCAGGTCCACCTCAGCCGAAGTCAAGCCTCTCTCTGCCACTCTGCTAGGTGTCCACCTAGGAGGGGTCCACCTAGGCCGAAGCTGGCTGCCTCTCGCTTCCTCGCCAGGTGGTACCCCAAGACGGGTCCACCTTGGCCGAAGTCGAGCCTCTCTCTGCCACTCCTGCTAGGTGTCCACCCAGGAGGGTTCCACCTCAGTCGAAGCTAGCAGCCTCTCGCTTCCTCGCCAGGTGGCACCCCAAGACGGGTCCACCTCTACCGAAGTCGAACTAGGCCCTCCTGCTCCTTCGCCAGGTGGCACCCCAAGACGGGTCCACCTCGGCCGAAGTCGAGCCTCTCTCTGCCAATCCGCCATGTGTCCACCCAGGAGGGGTCCACCTCGACCGAAACTAGGAGCCCCTGCTCCACCGCCAGGTGGCACCCCCTGACGGGTCCATCTCGGCCGAAGTCAGCCCTACTCTACAAAGCCTCGGGGAGGCAGAGACACAGGTCGGGAGGTCGCCACTAGAGCCGACGCGCGCCGCATTCCATACAACGCACCAATATAGCCTGTAGTGATACGCGAAACCTCATTTACACTAGTTAATCAGGGCCCTGCAACCGAGGAATGAAATCCTAGCGGGCAGGAGCCTGAAATGGCTGAAAACCCACCGTCAACGCCCCAAAAGGAGAGCTCCCATGCACGGCCCAAGGCCTCACTAGTCTTCCCCCTTTCGTGACACACTGCGGACGAGGCGTGCCGGCCACTTAACCCCCAGACTCGAAGAAGAGGGGGAAGGAGAAGGTCCAGAGGTCTCGGGGAGCACCCTAGAGGGGATATGGGCTAAGGGCAATTCGGTGGTATAAAAGGGACGGTAAAAACATACGGAAAGGTAAGTGAAAAAAAAAGGAGAGAACACCGAAAGAACGATTCAGGGGATCCCAGGAAGTCCCTAGGAGAGAGCTCAGTGGCCCTAGCACCGGAAGCCGGGCCTCAACTCCTCTCTGTCCCACACTTCTTTCATTCACATCTCCTCTAAGCACAGGGATTTTTCAGGAGCCCGCTTAGAGGTCCTGTTCCATCTTGTCGCTCTCTAACTTGATCGTCGGAGTGCTCCCGCCGGAACCCCCGGCCCGGGTCTCTGACCTTGTTTTGCAGGTCCGGAGGTTTGGAGACCTCGAGGTGAGAGAGTCCGAGAACCGGTGCCAGCTCACGAGCTACAGGCCACCGCGGCGAGATCGGCAACAGGTTCCATTTTGAATAATTCGTAACTATGCACAAGAAGATTAATTTTTAAGGACTTCACTTGGAATGTTCCTTCGTGGGTCACTTCAAGTTTATCCCAAATTTTCTTTGCTGAAGAGCAAATGAAAATTCGATTAAACTTGTTACTGTCCAAAGCACAATATAGCAAATTCATTGCTTTGGCATTTAACTCACCCATTTTCATGTCATGTTTGTCCCAATCCTCTTTAGGTTTTGGAATGTCCACTCCATCAATTTTAACTATGGGGATATATGGACCCTTCAAAATGACCTTCCACAACTGAAAATCAACTACTTGAATATAAACTTTTATTCTAGTTTTTCAGTATGCATAATTTATGCCAGTGAAAAGTGGAGGTCTATTGGTTGATTGGCCTTCATCCAAGGACGTACTCAATGGATGAGCCATCAATCTTAACTCTTATGTATTTAGAAACACTGCTCTGATACCAGTTGTTGCCCAGGTGGCTACCCAAGAGTGGGAGTGAATTGGGTATTTAAAATATTTAAGCAGATAATGTGCTTTTAAAAATTTCTTTAAGAGTGTTAGGTGCTGTGATAGAGTAATAACTTACAGAAGCTAAATAAGAACAAAGAAGCACAACACAAACACACAAAAATTGTAGTGGTTCGGAGTAACCCAGCTTCTATGTCCACTATCCAAGATACCACTTGGGATTTTCACTATATTCACACCCAAATACAATAGGATTGTTTTATAAGCTCACAATCCAAAACCTCTACACTTTCAATTTATTGAGATCACTAAAGAAAATCCAACACCCTTTGATTTTAAGCAGGATCACCAAAGAAACCCAACTTGGTTTTAACAAGATCACCAAGAATCCAACACTTGGTTTTTAGCTAAGGCTCACCAAGAACCTAATTGGTTTTTCAGATGGGCTCACCAATAATCCAAAAATTCAAGAATGAATTGAAAATAAATGTAACAATAAATGACAAACTCTAGTTGTCGGATAGTTGTCGATGCAGCTTGAGAGAAGCCCACTTGAATGTACTTTAATGCTCTTTAAAAGCTTCAGTGGCTTCTTTCCAAAGTGCTTCAAGCTTCAGATCTGAGTTGGTGAAGACTTGAAGACTGACTTGAATGCTCTTAGTGCTCTCTTGCTTGTTGGTAGATTGGATATTCAATAAAACCTTAAAACTTTTTGGATGTTCTTTCTTCTTACTCTTTTGAAGTTTGAAACCCCTCAAATATATGGTCTTCCATCACTCCAAGGTAGTTTGAGACATTGTAGACCGTTGGGATGTGATATTTGATTGTTGGAGCACCTTTTTGTATTCAAAAAAAAAAATTAGAACTAACCATTATGTACTTGGAGATGATATTCGAGTCGGCTCGATTTCTTTGAGTCAGCTCGGATCCTTCGAGTCGATAGGTCGAGTCGCCAATTCTTCAATAGGGTCAGCTCTCTATCTCAGGATGCAAAAACTTCACTCTGGACGAGTCGGCTCTTGATAGCTCGGGTCGGCTCGAACTTCCATCGTTGAAATCAATGAACTCGAGGAGTTGGCTCGCTTCTACTTGAGTCGACTCTTCTTCTCAGAATAAGAAAACTTTACTCTGGAGCTGTCAGCTCGTTGCAGATCGGGTCAGCTTGCTTCCTCAGGTCTTCAAAACTTGTTCTGGCAGAGACGGCTCAATCTAGTTGGGGTCGACTCACCTGGCTGTTCTAAAAAATCAATAGAAATGGACTCTAAACGAGTCGGCTCGGTTCTACTTGAGTCGGCTCGGATTGCTGCATGCCAAATCTTCAGTGCGTGCCATGAGATAGAGTCGGCTCCTCTTCAAACTGGGTCAACTCGAGTGACTTCTTTAGAATTTTTACAGATAGACTTAAGAACACTCTCACTAACACTCTTCAACATTCAATATAAACCAACTCAAAATAAGTTTAATGCGCAACACTCATAGAAGTAACCCTTTTACATGATTTTTCTTAACTTTTTCTTTGGGTTCTTCTTTACAAAATATGATTACAACACAACTCAAAACAAGAAGTATAACTGTAGGAGTTGAAGTTTGAACAAGGAATTCATCCTACAAAAACTTGTAAACCAGTTGAAGAGTTGTTAGTAAAATATGTGCATGCTCCAATGTTTGGTTATCATCAAAATCACTTATGGGGTCAACACTTCCCAAGCTGTTCATGCAAGGGACATCCGAGTTTGCCCAAGCGCTCAATCGTCTCGATCATGTACAATACATGATCAATGACTGAGGCCACATCACGCATCCGCGCATTGTAGATAGCACAGGAGACCCTGTACCTCTTAACATCATCTGGTGTCCCAAAGGACTCCTTCAATCTTTGAAAGATTTTCTCTGGCTGGGCTTTCTCAAACTTGTGACTGAACTCGTCGTTCATCGCTGCCAACATTATGTATCGGATAGTGGTCCTGTCAGAGAGCCACTTCTGATAAGTATCTCTGATCGAACCCCGAGCATTGGGAGCAAAGGTTTCAAGTGCCAAATCTGATATCACATACAAGATCCATTCATGCTCCAGGACAATCCTGAGCCTTCAATACCAGCTATAGAAGTTGGGTCCATTGAGCTTCTCATTATCGAGAAGAGACCAGAGTGACAGGTTGGAAGACATCTGAAAAGAAAACCAAAGTTAATTAGTGTATATGAATTATTAACCTAAAGACATTGACTTTAGTCTAAAAGCCCCTCCCACTTTTTGCTCAGATTGGTAGCCTCTACCTCCAATCTGAAGAATTACTTTAATTCCCTGGTGGGTACCAGAGTCCAATAGACAACACATGAGCCAAACTTTGGCCAGCCCATCCATGCGTGTCTAAAAGTAGGTTCTTCAACCGATTACTTCTCCAAGTAACCTCTAGTATTTGGGTTTTGCCCAAAGGTGCATTTCAATCGACCTTTAGGCCTCCTATTGAAGGTCCCGATTAGGTCCAACCATTAACATGACAAAATTCAGTACTTCTAACTAACAAATAGTCAAGCCCGACTTTGGCCGGTCCACCTGACCATCATTAAGACAGTCATACCGAGCCATCATATTAGGAACAGCAATTCCAATAGCCCGATGAATACCCGATCTTTGGATCTGCCGATGAACACCCAACTACTGGACCCATTACCATCCCATTTAATGAGAGGCTAAGACTTAGATATCCCTATAACTTTGTCCTTTTAAGGATTTAATAATTTAGAGGGTTTAATTTTAATGTGACAGATGAAGAGATGAGAAGACATGGATCAACCTCCCACTGACCAAATCATCAAACAAGGAGGGTTACACATAACTAATGATTCATGGGCACCTAAAATCAGTCAAAACTGATTAACCTTGGGTGACAAGGGTTAACACCAATCAATGAGCTATCCAATCAATCCTGATTTACCATATTAGCCAGGTAAGTGAGATCATGGGTTGGGTTCCACCATTAACAGTCTTGCCTTAGACACCAACAGAGTTGGCCAGGTAAGAGGTAACTCCAAAGAACCATGATCTAAATGCCAAACTTACGTAGACAGCAATCGGTTCATCAAAGTCGATTAGACTAGCCTTAGACTCAGGCTATCCGCTGAGCCACAAATTAAATCCATTTATATTTATGGACTAATCAATCTAACTATTAGAGAGATCTATAGAGAAGAAATCCTAACTCATCATTTGATTAGATTAGTTCTCTAATTAGTCCAATGCATCTAGACTTAGGTCTACCCCAATCAAGGATCTAATATATGCTAACCCATGACCCTTTAAGGCTTATTGGAATGACTTAAAATCTTTGAATCATATTCCTTGAGTTCTTAGTCATTCTTAATTATTAATTAAGTTCAATAGCCTTAAATAAATTAAAATAATTTTAATTTACAAATGTAAAATAATTTTACAATAATTCAAAATTTGAATTCACTACTTTTTGCATTTCTGCTACCAAGTGTCGACTCACCAGGGGCAAGTGTCAACACTAGGTGTCGAGGCCTGAGATAGAAAGAAAATAGAATGACAGGTTTTCTGTACTCGCTCATAGTCGATACCTTCAAGGCAAAGTGTCGACTCACGAGCCCAAGTGTCAACACTTCCTGGTCAAATGTCGACACTTCAACCTAAGACAGGAAAAAAATAGTGATTTCAAATCCAAAGTTTCACCAAACTTTCAACAAATCTGATCAAAACAAAACTCTTAGATCTTATCTAAAGTTATTTTATGATCATGTCATTAGATTAAAATATTTTTTTAATCTACATTTTCTTTCTTCTTTTCCTTTTCAAGAGTCAATCACATCAACACCCTGACACACCATAGGAGGCCCCATTGAATGGAAAGAGAAGGTCTTGTAGCCTCACTTCTCTCCTATGACCGGATGGCCATAGTGAAGCACTCAATCCAAGTGCTTTAAGAAAGGTGATGTTAAGGCATGCTAGCATCATTATACTACAAAAAAAACCTATCACTCTAATACCATTGAAGGTGAAGATGTTCATGCAAGCAAGGAAGAAAAGATGCATTTTAAAACTATTTTAAAACATGCACAGCGGAAGGCTCGGTAGATAGATCAAAATGATCTACCGATCTGCCCGCAAAAGGATCTGGTATAATGATCTAGCATGCAAGCAAAACATCAACAGCAAAAAAGAAACAAAGATATAAGAGTACATTACCTTTATACCTCTAAAAATACTGTGAAGGAGGAAGGCACCTGAGCCACACACGCATCTGGCCTCTATAGGTAATCCACACCAGGGCTCGACTTTGATCAACTCTCTCAGAGTGCTAGCTCTTCGGGATCCTTTGGGCTGATCTTCTTCTTCCGGGAAGACAAAGAGGAGAGGTGGAACCCTTCCCAAGAAACTCTCTTCCCAAGACCTAGCTTGAATGCTAGGTTTCTCACACCCAATCCCAAGTCCTCACTAAACCCTTCTTCTTCTTATCTTCTTATCTTCTTGTTCTTGTTGTAACCATTAGCAGCCTCTAGAATGACCTTCATTTATAGGGGTAGCCATGAGAGAGAGAAAGAGGAAGGAGGAGTGATTTGGGGAGAGAGTCAAGGGCCATTCCAAATGGGTCCAAGCCAAAGAAGGTAAGTATGACTATCATACCATGAATGCTTGGAGCCAAAATAGCCTCTAGAATGACCTTCATTTATAGGGGTAGCCATGAGAGAGAGAAAGAGGAAGAAGGAGTGATTGGGGGAGAGAGTCAAGGGCCATTCCAAATGGGTCCAAGCCAAAGAAGGTAAGTATGACTATCATACCATGAATGCTTGGAGCCAAAATGCCTAAAAACTTGAAATTCGAATTCAAAATTCAAAGTCAAACATTCCAAAAATTCTTCCTAGAAATCTGCTCATCATAGCAAGTGTCGACACTTGCAAAATGTCAAGTGTCGACACTTTCCTAAGTGTCGACACTTACAAAAATCCAAGAATCGATACTTGAAACATGGTCAATCATATTGACCTCCGGTGATGGCAAACGATTCTCAATCATCGATCAGCCTTAAGATCAGATAGAAAACCCTATGGTATGTGACCCCATAGGTTTGAACACTAAGCTGGTAGCACTAGAACATTTCCAGTACCAGTCAAAGTCCTGATCTAGCAATGATACCCGACGTCCGGATAGGTCGAAGATGCAGAGCACCTCACAAGAACCTCTAGCACATGGTTATCGCATAATTCATCCCTTTGACCTCATAATGCTCAGGATGACCTAGGGTTTGACTGCCAACCCTAATTTGGTTTATCCAATTCCTGTCTCAACTTTACAAATTCTATGACTCCTTACAAGAACTACCCTGGCCAAGGATTTGCTAAATTGAGACATAGTGAGTCATTCACTCCAAACTATTTGGAGGGGTCAATTCCATCTTGATCCACCACCACTCCACAAGTACTTGACTGCACCCAGAAACCTTCCGTTACTGGATTAGAAATTTAGGTAATTCGGTATCAAAGTATAGTGAGTTGTTTGCAAGCTTCCATGGTGACCTCAGGTTTGAGGGACACATATATCCATATCCCTTCGCAAGTAACCCTTTAGCAGAAGGGAGCTCCGTAGATGGTCACGTTCATGAGGTGTCATACATTTCACTTTCATATCACACTAGTGTCTCCACACTCCTTGGTTAAAAGGACAACCAACAAATGTGACATACAATAACCTATACTTGATATATTGTCATCTTATAACAATGTATTATTTGGTTGTAAACCAGTTTAAGAACTACTTGATATATTTTCTCTATACCAAACAATGTAGTTCTAAGGACTCCATCATATAAGAGTTTATTTCAGGAAAATGTACATATGATGAATAGCCAAAGAATAACTTTTATTTGAAAAAAAATTATATATAGTTACAAGATAGCATAACCGTCTACAACCTAGACGATTAGTATAGGGACATAATTCCCAACACCAATTCCTTCTCGAGCCATGTTTTCCATCGCCCATCACCGGCCATCGCCGCTCGTTGCCGGAGGAGACACCGAGAGGCCCACCATGGCCACCAACGCCATTGGGAAACACATTTTTCTGGCTGACACCCCTCTTCCTCTGTTCGGTCATCACAGGGCTAGCATTTTCCTTGCCATCGAGAGGCCACCCACCATTCTGTGCCATGTCACCGCCCGAGTGCCATGTTCATCCACCTATCATTCCCAGCCGACCACTGTTCCACCATAGGCCACCATCATTAATCGCAGCCATAGGTGTTCTCCTCCATCATTCAGTCACTGCTACAAGCCACTAGCCATCTTCCACCTCATTGCCCAAACCATTATCGCCGGCCTTCGCTCTTATCGCCATCCACCACCATCTACCCACGATGCTGGAATGGGGAATCCCAATCATAATTGAAGACCAGATTCGGGGGTTCTACGAGTCCGAGTTGGGACTTTGTGTAACCGAGGAGGAAGGAGATCTTGATCAGCTCATCAAGATCACATCGGATGGACGAGAATTTCTCACATGATATCTAGCCAATCTTGAGCCCGATTGACTTCAAATTTGATCAGGAGGAAGCCCTAGACAAGCTCTATTTAAAGGATCCCATGCTACAAGAGAAAGGCATCTTGGAGAGAGAGAATGGTATAGGATAGAGGGCATAGCTTTGGATTATGGGTTGGCCTCTAAGAGTGAGATTTCTTAGAGAAGATTTATGCCCCGTATACCGTATTCAAGCCTATTCCATCTCCAAGATCAAGATCCAAAGAGGAAGAAAAAGAGGAAGCCTAGTTCGCTCCATGGAGTACGATGAAAGGAGGCGACGAGACATCAACCAACTTCCCGATGAGGCTGCGCCAATCAACTTCAGATTTTTTGTTATCATTTTTCATAGTTTATTTAACTGTTATTTTTAATTTCTTGCAATTGAATTCTTTTTTTGATTAATGAAATATTTATTTTTATGCACTTTAAATTCCTGTTATTTACTTTCTCACATGTAGATGCTAAGATCTAATTAGCAGATTGAATGTACTAAGTTTTTATTTTCTTTTATTCTTTTAATTTCCATCTTCCCAACTTCAAATCATTTTTCTTTATTTTATGAAAATCAAAGATTTCAAACCATCCAAAGCACTGCCTTCTCTATGGATTTGACCCAACTTGCTACTATCTAGTTATTTTTCATTTATTAGAGTCAGCTAATTAAACTAATAGCCTTGATGTCTTAACGACAACATCATGGCATATTAAGTTTTTGGTGCTATTATCGGGGAAGGCACAAACGTTAATATTTTTTATCTCTTTGATTTCTTGTAAATTCAATTTACTAATTTTTCTTTTTTGTAGATAAAAAAACTAAAAAAGAAAAAAGAAAAAAAAGAGGAGAAGGAAACTTCTATAACTTTGGTGATATCAATCCTAATCCTAGATTAATTTTCTTTTTTTTAGTTACTTCTAATTAATTTTCGCCTTTTCATATTAAATAAAAAAAATCTTTTTTTATTCCCTTTTATTAGTCTCCTTTTTTAAAATCTACCTAATTTTTTTAGATCTATTTCCTTTTTTTACTGCTATCCTCCTTTTCAAATTGATATAAAAAAATTCCTTTTTAGTTAGTTTCTTTCTTTTAATTAGTTCCTTTCTTTTCAAACTAAACTAAAAAAAATTCTTTTTTAGTTTCTTCCTTTTTAAAATTAACACCAAAAAATGTTACTTGACTTTTTAATTAACTATCCTAAATACTGATTTGATTTCTTACCTTGATTAAAAAATCCGTAGTTTCATTATTTGCTTAACCTAACTTTAATTTTTTTCACATCTAATTAACCAAGATTAAAAGTTGCCTTTTAGTTATCCTGCTTAAAATAACATAATATAAAAACAAAACAAAACACCACATAATGCTTAACTAAAATAGAGTAACTAACTAAACTTAAAAGCTTATTACTTGTTTGGGAAATCTTGTTTTGCATTACATATTTTCATAAAACATCTTGTTGACCCCATAAGTGATTTTGCTGATAACCAAACATTGAAGCATGTATTTGTTTAACTAACAACTCTTCAAGTATTTTACAAGTTTTTATAGGATGAATTCATTGCTCAATTTCAACTCCTACATTTCTATTTCTTGTGTTGAGTTGTATTGTAATTGAATCTTATAAAGAAGAACCCAAAGAAGAACTTAAGTAAAAACCAATCAAATGGGTTACTTCTAGGTTTTTTCAAGCTTTAAATTACTTTGTGTGTGTTGTAAGAAGAGTTTGAAGATATCTTGAAAGCTTGAAACCTTGCTGGATGAATTTTGGAGAAGGATTGAAAATTCACTGAAGAACTCATCCGAGCCGACTCGAAAAGAAGAGAGCCGACTCTGGCACATGGCACGCATGAGGATCTGGCTTGCAGATATCCGAGCTGACTCTAAGGGACCCGAGCTGACTCATCCAGAGTACCATTTTCTGAATCAGATAGGCGAGCCGACCCAAAGGGAGTCTGAGCTGACTCTATCATATAGTCAATAATCCGAGCCGACTCTTCAAGGATTTGAGTTGACTCCTCCAGAGTCCAGAAAAAGAGATCTGAGAACTACAACCAATCGAGCCGACTCTTCCTGACTACATTTTTTAAGGCCTGAGGATCCAAGTTGACTAGAATCAAGGCGAGCTGACTCTTATAGAGTGAGGAATCATGATACTGTGCAAGCGAGCCAACTAGATTGAAGAGAGTCGACTTAACTAGAACTATTCTGAGGATCCAAGCTGACTCGAGTAACCGAGCCGACTCGAAGGTCGATTTCAGACTTATAATGGCTAGTTCCAAAACTTGGAATTTGAAACCAAAAAGTGCTCCAACGATCAAATGTCACATCCCAATGGTCTACAATGACTAAAATCATCTGAGAAAAGTACAAGACTATATATTTGAGGGATTTAAACTACTTTAAAAAGAAGAGATGATGAGTTAATGCTATATTGAATATCCAAGCTAACTTAAAAGCAAGAGAGCACTGTAAGAGCATTCAAGACAGTCTTCAAGCCTTCACCAACTATCAACTAAAGCTTGAAGCATTTATTGAAGATTGAAAAGAAGCCAACCAAGTGTTTTGACGTGCAATCAATTGGGCTTCTCTTAAGCTGCATCAACAACCATTCAACAAAAATTTGTTTGTCATTCTATTACTTTTCTTTACAATTCTTTTATTGAATTGTTGGGTTATTGGTGAGCCCAATTTAAAAACCAAATAGGTTCTTGGTTAGCCTGTGTTAAAACCAAGTGTTGGATTTTTGGTGATCCTGTGTTAAAACCAAGTTGGGTTCTTGGTGATCCTGGTAAAACCAAGTTGGGTTTCTTTGGTGAGCCCGGTTTAAAAACCAAAGTATAAAGGTTTGGATTGTGAGCCTGTTAAAACAATCTGATTATATTCCAGTGGGGGATATAGTGAAAATCCCAAGTAGTAATCTTGGGTAGTGGATGTAGGAGCTAGGTTGCTCCGAACCACTATAATTTGCTTGTATTTGTGTTATGCCTTTCTTATTTGATTACACTTCTGCAATCAATTATCCTATCACAGCACTTAACACTTATAAGGGATTTCAAAGAGCATATTATTGCATTGTTGGCTTTGGCTCCTTAGTTTTGATGATTAACAAAAGGTTGAGTATATATTTGGACTAATGTTTTATCTCTAGATAAAGTTTCAGGACTTAGGTTATTCAAAAAGAGTATCAAAAGTACAATGATGAAACTAAGTTTGCCTGATTTGGAAAAGAGCTCTTCTACCTTGGACAAGATCAAAATTCTCATAATGGACCTTCTTGTTAAGAAATATTTGACAAAAGAAACAAAGGCTTAAAGAAACTCAAGCATGGCACGCACATCTCAAAGAGTTTCAGAAAAATTCAGATCAGAGGTCGACCCCCAGAGGTCGACACCTTGTCAAAGGTCGACCACCAGAGGTCGACTCATGAAGAGAAGAAAAGTTCAGCATGGCCGGCACGGCAAATCTCAGTGGCACGCTCCAGAGGTTGACCACCAGAGGTCAACACCTGTCCAGAGGTCGACACCAGAGGTCGACTCATAGCCTAAGAATTCAAATGGGAAGAACTATGGTATTCTGAACTTTTGCCTAAATTATACTGGAGGTCGACTCATGAGGTCGACACTTGATTCAGAGGTCGACTCATGAGGTCGACTCATGGCATAACGTCTAGTTTTTCTGAACTTCTGATTTGATTTCTAACGGCCATAAACGGCCATATTTTTGAATCTAACGGTCTTGTGGAGTTGTTTCAGCATGAATGAGGTATTTAACCTCCACCAAACTTCAAAAAAGACAAGGAGACAAAGTGAAAAAGTGTTGATTCAAAGTACAAAGCCTTCAATCACTTCCAAGCCAAAAGAGTGAGAAAACCAAGAGATTCCCTAGCCAAAAGTTTTCCATCTTTGAGGAATCCAACATTCAAGTGTTTGGCATTTAGTGAGGTCCAAAGATTCCAAGGGAAAAGGCTTGAAGAGTCTCCATCAAGAGCTTCAACAAATTTATTATTACTCAAAAGGAGTTTGTTTAGTTTTAATTCATTGTATTCATACTCTTTTGTCTTTAGCTAGTTTCAAGGGAATTTGAAACTAGAGTGAGGTTTGTTGGTGAGCCAATTGATAAAACCAACTAGGGT
The DNA here is from genome assembly GCA_021397845.1 of Areca catechu. Taxonomy (NCBI): domain Eukaryota; kingdom Viridiplantae; phylum Streptophyta; class Magnoliopsida; order Arecales; family Arecaceae; genus Areca; species Areca catechu. Next base: position 75,277,518 of record CM038043.1, on the reverse strand, counting down.
TGCTTGTAAGCCCGAAGCCAAAACAAGTGAGTGAGGTTTGTTGGTGATCCAATTGATAAAACCAACTAGGGTTGCTTGTTAGCCCGAAGCCAAAACAAGTGTGTAAGGTTTTGACTTGTGAGCCTGGTAAAACAAGTCGGCTGTAATCTAAAGATTATAGTGGAAATTTCCAAGTGGAGCTTAGGGAGTGGATGTAGGTGCTAGGTGCACCGAACCACTATATTTCTTGTATATTTGCATTGCCTTTCTCTTTAACTTCTTTAGCTCTTTAATTGCCATTTTATTTCATTACTTCCGTTGCACAATTATTAAAGCACTATCACTCTTCACCTTAAAACTTGATAGCACATATATTGCTTTAAATTTTTAAATACCCAATTCACCCCCCCTCTTGGGCACCATATCTGGACAACAAGTGGTATCAGAGCACTGGTACTCTCTTGTAGGTCCAACGATCTTGAGTGAAAGATCATGGCCGCCCCAATTGGAATGGGTATAGTTGAAGGACAAGCATCAAATCGCCCTCCTTTCTTTAATGGCACAAACTACATATATTGGAAAACTCGTATGCGTATTTATTTACAAGCTGTAGATTATCATATATGGAGAGTAATTACGAAAGGGCCTCATCAGCCCTCTCACTTGGTTAATGGCATTATCACCCCGAAATCTGAAGAAGAATGGGATGACAATGACATCAAACAAGCTGAGTTAAATGCTAAGGCGATGAATTTTCTATTCTGTGCACTTGACCCTAGTGAATTCAACAGAATATCAAATTATATTTCCGCCAAAGAAATTTGGGATACACTTGAGGTTACCCATGAGGGTACACACCAAGTGAAGACCACTAAGGTGAACATGCTCATTCATACGTATGAGATGTTCAGGATGGAACCAACTGAAAGTATAAGTGAAATGTATACTAGATTTACCAATATAGTAAATGGTATGAGGAGTTTGGGAAAAATTATATCTAATGGTGAACTGGTTAACAAACTTCTCAGGTCTCTTCCGGCTTCATGGGATGCGAAAGTTACAGCCATAGAAGAAGCCAAGGATGTCAACACTCTACCTCTCGAGCAGCTTCTTGGATCACTGATGACCTACGAGCTTTCACTAAAGCAGAAGACAGTGGACAATGACAAGAAAAAGAAAGCCATAGCCTTCAAGTCCACTACAAAAGAAGAGTCAAGTGATGAATCAGAAGAAGAAGCTGATGATGATGAGACAGCCCTCATTACAAGAAAATTTAAAAGATTCATGAGAAAGAAGAAGGGCTTCTACAAGAAGAGGCCACAAAAAGGTGATCACAATAAGGAGAAAGAGAAAGACAAAGAAAGGGATCCACCCATCTGCTTCGAGTGCAAGAAGCCTGGACATTACAAAACGGATTGCCCTTTGCTTAAAAAGAGTCGAAGGATGTTGAGAAAGAAAGCCATGATGGCTACCTGGAGTGAGAATGAGGACTCCAGCAGTGAAGAAGAGCAGCAGGTAGTCGCCAACTTATGTTTCATGGCCAACGAAGATAATGAGGTAAATTCTGAACCTGAAACTGAATTTACTTTCAATGAATTGCATGATACTTTTGATGACTTAGTAATGGAATATGAAAAATTAAAATTGAAAAATAAGAAATTAAGAAAGCAAAATTTTGAGCTTACCAAAAATTCAGAAAAGTTTTCAAGTGAAATTGAAAATTTAACTCAACAAAACAAGAAATTAAAAGAACATGTAAAGACTTTGACAAATGATAAAGATAATCTTTTAAAAAAAAATAATTCTTTGAAAAATAATAGAAGTCTTAAAACTAATAAGAACATTGAAAAACAAAATAAAGAACTATTGCTTCAAAATAAGAATTACAAGGAAGAGTTAGAAAAAGTAAAACCTTTTGTAGAAAAGTTTATTTTTAGTTCAGAAAAACTGAATATGCTTTTAAATAGTCAACATGCAGTGTTTAATAAAGCTGGACTTGGATTTAAGCCACACAATCAACAAAAGCTTTACAAAAACTTTTTCATACCAGCATCTTCTAATATTACCTGCTATGCATGTGGTAAAGTAGGTCATAAATCATATGTTTGTAATAGAAGAAAATTAAATACCTTTAAAAAGATTTGGGTTCCAAAAGGAACCAATTTGACTAACCCTAAAGGACCCAAGATGACTTGGGTACCTAAAGTTTCAACTTGATCATTTTTTTTGCAGGTGTGCCTTGCAACCAAAAATAAAAGAAGAATGTGGTATCTGGATAGTGGTTGCTCAAGGCACATGACTGGGGATGTGAAGCAATTCTCATCACTAGCTGCTATTGATGGTGGAAACGTTACCTTTGGTGATAATGGAAAAGGCAAAATCATCGGAATTGGTAAAATCCATATCACCCCTAATGCTTATGTAGATAATGTATTATTTGTTGATGGCTTGAAGCATAATCTTTTTAGCATTAGTCAGTTTTGTGATAAAGGTTTTAAAGTAATTTTTGAATCATCTTTGTGCATGGTATCTAGTCTAGATGTCGATGGCATCAAGTTCACTGGTCTTAGGCATGGAAACATTTACATGGTTGATCTTGATGATCTAGCCATGGAAAGTAGTCAATGCCTAGTGGCTAAGGAAGCCAAGGCAAGTGAAACTAGTTGGCTTTGGCACCGTAGGCTAGGCATGCTAGTATGCAATTGATTTCAAAATTAAGCAAAAAGAATCTTGTAAAAGAATTGCCAAAACTCACTTTTGAAAAAGATAAAATTTGTGCTGCATGTCAATTTGGAAAACAAACTAAATCTACTTTCAAACCTAAAGGAGTAGTATCTACTACTAGACCCCTTGAATTATTGCATATGGACCTCTTTGGACCAACCAGAACAACTAGTTTGGGAGGTAAAAAATATGGGCTAGTAATTGTAGATGATTACTCACGATTTACTTGGGTAATGCTTTTAGCTCATAAAGATGAAACATTTTCAGCTTTTGTTAAATTTCATAAAAGGGTTTCAAACGAAAAAGATCTCACTATTGTTTCTTTGCGTAGTGATCATGGAACTAAATTTGAAAATCATGATTTTGAAACTTTTTGTAATGAAAATGGTATTAGTCATAATTTCTCTGCACCTAGGACACCTCAACAAAATGGGGTTGTAGAAAGAAAGAACAGGACTCTTGAAGAAATGGCATGCACAATGCTTTGCGAAAACGATTTACCTAGATATTTTTGGGCAGAAGCCATTAATACTTCCTGTTACATTTTAAATCGTGTTTTAATTCGACCTATTTTGAAGAAAACACCATATGAGCTTTGAAAAAATCGAAAACCTAATCTCAAGTATTTTCGTGTATTTGGTTGCCGCTATTTCATATTAAACAATGGCAAAGATAATATCAGTAAATTTGATGCCAAGTCAGATGAGGGTATCTTCTTAGGATACTCTACTTCTAGCAAGGCATACAGGGTCTTCAACAGAAGAACACTTCTGGTTGAAGAATCAATTCATGTAGTGTTTGATGAATCTAACGAAAAATCTTCTAGAAAAGAAGATTCTATTGATGTTGAAACAGGTACAAAGAAACTTGAACAATTGACAATCAATGAAGATGAGCCCAAAGGAGATGATGATCAAGAAAGTCAAGATCAAATTCAAGAAATCAATGCAACTTCACCAAAACCATTACCTAAAGAATGGAGGTATGCACATGGACACCCTAAAGAGCTAATAATAGGTGATCCATCAAAGGGGGTAAGTACACGCTCTTCTATTAGAAATGTTTGTGATTATTTAGCTTTTGTATCTCAGATAGAGCCTAAGTCAATAGAAGAAGCTGAAAAAGATTGTAACTGGATTAATGCTATGCAAGATGAACTAAATCAATTTAAAAGAAATAATGTTTGGACTTTAACTGAAAGACCCCTTAATGTTTCTGTAATTGGCACAAAATGGGTTTTTAGAAATAAACTTGATGAACATGGTATTGTAATTAGGAACAAAGCTAGACTTGTTGCTAAAGGCTACAACCAGGAAGAAGGGATCGACTTCGATGAAACCTTTGCTCCTGTTGCTAGGCTAGAAGCAATTAGACTTTTACTTGCTTTTGCTTGTTTTATGGATTTCAAGTTATTTCAAATGGATGTAAATAGTGCCTTTTTAAATGGATTTATTGAAGAGGAGGTTTATGTTGAACAACCTCCTGGTTTTGAAAATCATGAATTTCCTAAACATGTCTTTAAATTGCATAAAGCATTGTATGGTTTAAAGCAAGCTCCTAGAGCTTGGTATGATAGATTAAGTTTATTTTTGATGAAAAATGATTTCTCTAGAGGTAATGTAGATAATACATTGTTTTTGAAAAAGAAAAATGATGATCTCTTAGTAGTACAAATATATGTAGATGATATTATTTTTGGTGCTACTAACGAATGTCTTTGTCAAGAATTTGCGAAGTTAATGCAGAGTGAGTTCGAGATGAGCATGATGGGAGAACTCAACTTCTTCCTCGGACTCCAAATTAAGCAAACCAAAGAGGGGATCTCCATCAACCAAGCCAAGTACATAAGGGATATATTGAAAAAGTTTGGGATGGAGACTACAAAACCAATAGGTACCCCTATGAGCTCTTCATGTAAATTAGACAAAGATGAATGTGGTAAATCAGTAGACCAAAAATTATATAGAGGCATGATTGGTTCATTGTTATATCTAACTGCCAGTAGACCAGATATAATGTTTAGTGTTTGTATGTGTGCACGTTTTCAGTCTGCTCCTAAAGAATCACATCTCTTAGCTGTAAAACGTATACTTAGATACTTATCTGGGTCTATCAAAATTGGTCTTTGGTACTCTAGAGAGTCATCATATGAATTAATTGCATATTCTGATGCTGATTTTGCTGGGTATAAACTTGATCGAAAAAGTACTAGTAGAACTTGTCAATTCCTAGGAGTTAATTTGATTTCATGGAGCAGTAAGAAACAGAATTCGGTTGCTCTATCTACGGTGGAAGCCGAATATATAGCAGCTGGAAGCTGTTGTGCTCAGATTCTATGGATCAAACAACAACTCGAGGACTTTGGCATCAAACTAACTAAGACACCCATAAGATGTGATAATACTAGTGCAATCAATTTAACGAAAAATCCTGTACAACATTCAAGAAGCAAACATATTGAAATAAGACATCACTTCATAAGAGATCACGTTCAAAACTCTAATGTGTTGTTAGAATTTATATGTACTGATTATCAATTGGCTGATATATTCACAAAACCATTGAATGAAGACAGATTTTGTATGATCAGAAGAGAACTGGGAGTCATTGATCCTTTTGCTTGAAACTCTTCAATTTTCATCAAAATTCCTCAAAAATGATTTATAAATTCTCAAATATGGTTAAAGGCTATTTCTCTAAATTTTATCAATTTTTTAAATCTTACAGAATTTTATTTTAAGTAATTAATTGTTGGAGGTCAACACTTGAGGTTCTCGGAGGTCGACACTTGAGGTCGACACCTAAGTTATGGAGGTCGACACTTGAGGTCGATCCCTGAAAATTTTCAGAGGTCGACACTTGAATGGAAACCTGTTTTTTAAAAACCCGTCCTCAAGCCTTGTTTTTCCAATTTTTTCCTTCCTCTCCTTCGTGTGGTCCCCCTCCAACATTCCTAAACCCCTAAATAGTAGATTTCCACCCTTCTCCCTCAACATTTTGGGAAATCCTCTCCTCTCCTCTTGCATTTCTTCGATTCAACCCTCTTTTTGACCGTACTCTTGATTTTGGACAACCGAAAGCCTTCGGGTCTATCTACCCTCTAATCCCGGTTGTTTTTCAATAGAAAACACTTGTTTCTACCCTCCGTTTCTTACTTTTTCTCCATTTATTTTCTATTTTCTCCACTCTCACAAACCCTATTTCACCATTTCACATTCTTCTCTTTTTCCCAATCCGTGAACCTCTCTTTCCCTCTCTTTTCCTCTTAGCCTGACCTCTTTGCATTTCTCCCTAAGTTACCCCTCATCCTTACACATGGGTCCGAGAAAACACCAGGCAGTAAGGAAAAGGAGATTGGAACAGGGGCAGGGTAGTACTGAGCGGCGAAGGAAAGTCAGACATGAGCGTGAGCCGACCCCAGAGCCACCTGCACCAGTGCCAGCCAGCCTAGTCCGGAAGAGCATTGCTAGTGGGAGGCGCGTGGATATTCCATTCTGGGATCAGCATCACTTCTTCATTGGAGATGTACTGAGAGATGCAGGTCTGGTTCATTTTTGTACGATGTCCTAGTGATTCTACCTAGACCTCATCAGGGAGTTTTATGGATCCATGGCCACTGATGGCATTGGATGGTCTACTACAGTTCGAGGGATCGAGATTCCAGTGACACCTGAGATCATCAGTCGCATCTGGAGGATTCCACTTCATGGCACTGCTGCCACTACGATCAGCGACAGAGAGCACGCCTTCAGGTGTATCCTAGAGCGTGAGGATGTTAGCGGCATTTCCACAATAGCCGCTAACCAGCTTTCACTGGAGATGAGAGTGCTGCATCACATCATCGCCCGTATCTTGATTTCGAAGAGCGGGAGATTTGATTTTATCACTGAGCGTGAGCTGGTGTTGATGGTGTCCCTGAGTCAGCGAACTCCCATCAACCTTCCCAGGATCATGCTTCAGCAGATGGGTGAGGCAGCTTCTTACAGGAGACTTGTTCAGCCGTACGGCATGGGACTGACTCAGATATTCAGAGAGCATGGTGTCTCATTCGACGGCATACCCTTCAGTCAGCTACAGCACACAGATACTTATGGAGAGAAATCCCTACATAGGATGGGATTTCGACTGATTAGTGACTGATGGGTACGACGAGAGTCTGGCCAGGAGCCAGATGAGGAGGATGAGATCCGAGCTGCTGAGGCAGGGCCTTCAGGGCCTACTGATCATGGTACACCTCCTCGCCCAGCACCGGAGACAGAGACTGTGGAGCCTGAGCCATTCATGCCACCACCTTCATCAGCTCCGGCACCTACTATTACTGCTACACCACGGAGGACTTCAGTGAGGATATCGGACTTCGAGCAGCGAGTGACTGATCAGATTTCAGAGGTCCGGACAGAGATCACTGGTGTACGGCAGGAGCTTCATGATCTGCGGATACACACAGACACACGCATTAGTGCTCTCTCAGCTAGTATGGATACAGGATTCAAACAGATCCTCAGCTTACTGAGATTAGCACTGCCATCAGGGACTGCAGATCCGACAGTATCTCCTCCACATGATGATGATGATGATGATGATGATGATGCTGATGACTCTAGTGGATACAGTGACAGTGATGGAGATCAGCCTGGAGCAGGTAGTTCTGATGTTCCACCTGCAGAGCCGATTCCAGAGATTCCCCCTTCAGCTGATCCTCCTTCCACTGATCTTCCGAGTTCAGATCCTCCAGCCACAGCTGTGCCAGTTGATATTGATCCACCTTGCATTGACCCAAGCCTATTAATTAAAATTAACTAGATGTCAGCCCCTAAGGAACTCGAGCTCAATAGGATAAGGCACCCGAAAGAGTTGGACTGGATCAGGATTAGCTGATTAACTGGTATCTAGAAAAGGTATTCGAGGATAATGTATCCTTGAAGAAAAGTGATTTTTTAATTAGTTTCGTTGACTGACTTGGCCAGTTTAATTGGTGTCTAAGGAAAGCAATAGGGGGACCCCACTGATCTTACCATTACCTAGCTAGTTGATTAGTTAGTTTTTGACTTGGAGGGCTCTATATTTGCCTTGGTAGTTAGGAGCTGTCTAGATTTGGGATAACCCTTGGATAGAGAGTCTATGTTATGCTAACTTATTTGTAAATAATATCAAACCCTAACAAATTTTTCTCTCTCTCTTAGCTCTAGGACTTCTTAGGCCCTCATCTTTAGAACTCTTTTCCTTCTTCATCTCACCACTCCTTTGAAGAAAAGTAATAATAATAATAAATATATATATATAAGGATTGCTCTAATCTAAAACTCTGAATGCATATCCGAATAATGAAAACAATTCGATGAACTAAATCAATACTAGGAGCATGAATCCTTATAGTAGAGTACATTTTCTTCCAGCATGCCAAGTTTATTCGAGCCCTACTCACTTTGAAAGTGAATGCCCAACCATGTACCAACCTCTTGAGTCTATGTATGACCAAGTTTAACAAGATCAAATCTAAATAGCCTAAAACTCAAGAGATAATCTATGCTTTAATGCTTATAATTCATGTTGGGGGGTTCAATCAGATTTCTCATGGCAACCACACCTAGTGGTTATCCTGGTAACCCAAGGATCCATGTTTATAGATACACCCTATTATGATTAGCCCTATCCCCATTATCAACATTCTCTAACTAATTATAGCCCATTATTTGAAAAGAAGGTTCAGCAAGCATCATACCCACCTTCCCTACAAACTAACCTAGATGTCGATAGGTTTGCTCAATTTTAATAAATAATTATAGCCCAACAACAATCTATTGATGAGCTAATGGATTGAACTAGCCAATGATTTATTGAACTTAATAGAGAAGAGGGAGGTAAACTGCCTAATCAACCCGAGAGTAACCTAAAGGGACCATACCTAGCTCAAGATTTTAATAACCCTCCATCTTTTTCTAAACAATCAACTCTGACTCCCAAAAATAAATTGGTCTTAGAACAACTCTACATAATCATAAAGACCAATATAGACAATTTGGCTAAGGCAAAAAAATATATAGAGAATTAAACTTATGGGATGAACCAATTTTATTATTACCCCACTCATCTATGGCCCCATTCCATAGTGACCTAGAATCATCTATGCTTTTTATTGGGATGGGAGAATAAATAGATGTAATGATGGAACTAGTAGAGACCTCCCAAGAACCATAAATGCATAACTTAATAGAGGAGGCCACCCCCATAATTCTTCCCTAGGATTTGTTAGATCCCTGTCCGACTCAGCTCAGGGTAGATAATTTTAATATAGATGGGTATACCTCATAAGTGAATAACTTAATATAAATATCCTATTTTGAAACCACCCCATTTCTGATTAAAAAATAACAAGAGCGATCACCTAGCCCACCAATAGCTCCCTTATTAGAACACCACCTAATCTAGAACCGAAACCACTTCTTGATGCACCCATTAAAACTTTTCCAATGAACCTTACCCAGGAAGCCTGACTCAGTGGTATTCTAAAGCACATAACGAATTATTGGATTGGATATTACCAAAATGAGGGATCATAATCTTAGAAATTGTATAATTGATTTCTCCATATTCGGCACCAATTTTGAGAACTGCCTCCAAAATCTTCTTATGATACTAAAATGATGTACGAAGATAGGTTTAATATTAATCTAATATTAATCTAGAAAAGGTGCCTAGATTTAAAATGAAAAGGGATATTGACCAAATACATCATGCCCAAGAAGGGGAGTAGGGTAGACCAACCCATAATTGAAGAAATTTTTAAACTACCACCTCCAATCTCGGCCCAACAAATACAATCCCTTCCTAAGTATTATATAAACTATAATAATATTTTTAAATCATGGAATAACATGCTTGTCCAATTTACTTTATTGATTTGGGCTAATCATCGTAGAGTACTCTATGAACAATTTTCTGCCATGATGACAAGGCTTCTTGATTGGCTCTATCCTCTTGATGTTATAAGGGATATATTAAAGTTAATTATCTTTTGGACTCCCTCATAATGTTCGACTAAAGATGTTAAACTTAGCACTTATTAGGAGGCAACCCAATATTTATTTTTTATATCCTTACAAATAAAATAAAAATAATAATAAAAATATTAAAAAAAATTTTGATCCAAGTTAACTATTGTAGCCTTTATCTTGTTGATAAGCTCCTCTTCTCAAGTAACCTCTATCCCTATATATCCCTTTTTGTTCGTATGGTTTAAATTTATTTTTTTAACTTATTTGTACCATTAGGGACAATGGTATTTAAGTTGGAGGGTAAGGACTGAACATGCTTATAACAACTTTTGAAAATTCTTTGGAAATCATTAAAAATTTTGAAATTATTATTTTTTAAAAAAAATATTAAAGAAAAAATTTTATCTTGAATAAACCATGTTCCATGTAAGAAATTCTTGAGCAAAATAAACTAGAAAAAGAATAATAGAGTTAAAAAGCATTTACTAATGATTATAGCAAGTCAAGAAGTAGACTAGTTGGTTAGACTTTTAGTGGCCTGCTTAGGTCACCCAAAGGCTATTAGCACTTCCATCGCATATGCACATTGACAAAGTAAAGTAAGTATTAGTTGTAAGGTCAATTAAAGATTCAATTATTACTAAAAATTGGTAATTGATATACACCCCCATTTAAACTTGAATTATGGAAAAAAAGAAAAAAAGAAAAAAAATGGGCAAGTTTAAACATTGATTTCCCATCGAGAACCAGGCACCTTTGCCTAAGTAAGCATTGTTGTTCACATCAAAAAGTGGGTAGTGTGAAGACATCGCCGGTGAAAAATAAAAAAAGAAGAAAAATTCAAGTGGTGTGAAAGCTACCTTAGTTCAAGTGCTTAATTTGAAGGGTGTATAGAAAATTAACCAAAAGTAGGTGATAAGCAAATATATAATTGTTCTTTACAATCTAGCACTGAAATACTAAGTTAGCCATCACAAATACAAGTGTGATAGGTCTTTGGATGAAGTCTAAAAAAGTTTCTAATAGTTCTGACTATGATATTTACTTCAGAAACTCAATACCTAGTTAGTAATGTTAGCTAATTTCTTTTGACCTTAAGCCTAGATCCAAAGGAAAATCTTAATGACACATGGTTATAAAATTAATACTTATATCTTAATCGCATTACCAAGTGACTAGCAATGATTAAGTTAGGGGGTGTGATAAGTTTATTAAATTGCCTAACTTAAGCCTTAAAATAAGTATTAATTAAATTATATTTAATAAAAATTAATATATTTTATTAGCATTTTGCATAAAAGAGTCCATGGATGGAAACAGCTTATTTTTTAGAGTCCAACGATACAAATGGCACTCAAATCAGAGTTCAATTGAGCCCAGAATTCTAGTTTGAATTTTATTAAACAAATGCATATATTTTTTAAAATAGCAGGTCGACCATGGATTGGCCACTAGGTCTACGAAATAGAGATTGGTTCACCTGCAGCCATTGGAGTTGGTCCACGAACCCATTTCATGGACCAACTCCTTCTCGAGCCATGTTTTCCATTGCCCATCATTGCTCGTCACCGGAGGAGACATCGAGATGCCCACCACAGCTGCCAACACCATCAGGAAACCCATTTTTTTGGCTAAACACCTGTCTTCCTCCGTTCAATCATCACAGGGCCACCAGTTTCCTCGCCGTCGAGAAGCCACACACTGTTCTGTGCCGTGTCACCACTTGAGCATCGTTTTCATCCACCTATATCACCAACTGACAACCATTCTGCCACCGGCCATTGTCCTTGACCACAGCCATAGGTGTTCTCCTCCATCATTTGGTCATCGTTGCAAGCCATTGGCCATCTTCCACCTCACTGCCCAAACCACCATTGCCAACCACCGCTCCTACCACCATCCACCACTATCTACCCATGATGTTGGAATGAGGAATCCCAATCATAATCGAAGACTAGGGTTCTACGAGTCTGAATTGGGACTCTATCTAACCAAGAAGGAAGGAGATCTTGATCAACCCATCAAGATGCACATCGGACAGTCGAGAATTTCCCACACAATATCTAGTCGATCTTGAGTCCGATTGACTCCAAATTTGACCAGGAGGAAGCCCTAGACAAGCTATCTTTAAAGGACCCCATGCTATAATAGAAAGGCATCATAGAGAGGGTACGATACAAGGTAGAGGGCATAGCTTTGGGTTGTGGGTTGGCCTCTAAGAGTGAGATTTCTTAGAGGAGAGTTCTGCCCCCTACACCATCTTCAAGCCTATTCCATCTCCAAGATCAAGATCCAAAGAGGAAGAAGAAGAGGAAGCCCAGTTCGCTCCACAGAGTACGATGGAAGGAGATGATGTGACATCAACCAACTTCTCGATGTGGCTGCACTAATCAACTTTGGATTCTTTGTTATCATTTTTTATAGTCTATTTAACTATTATTTTTAATTTCTTGTAATTGAATTCTTCTTTTGATTAATGCAATATTGATTTTTATGCACTTTAAATTCCTATTATTTACTTTCTCGCAAGTAGATGCTAAGATCTGATTAGCAAATCAAACATACCATGTTTTCATTTTCATTTATACTTTTAATTTCCATCTTCTCGACTTCAAATCATTTTTCTTTATTTTATAAAAATCAAAGATTTCAAACTATCCTAAGCACTGCCTTCTTCATGGATTCGACCCGACTTGCTGCTATCTACTTATTTTTCATTTATTAGAAGTGGTTAATTAAATTAATAGCCATGGTGTCTTCATGATAACATCGTGGCTTATTAGGCAATCAGTGCCCCTAACTCCAAATGACCAACTCATGTTCAATTAAAGCCCTAAGGTGATTAGAACCCCTGGCTCCAAATGATTGACTCACAATCGATTAGAGCGTTAAGGCAATTAGCACCTCTGGCTCCAAATGATCGACTCATGATAGGTCAAAGCCCTAAGACAATCAGCACCCCTGGCTCCAAAGGACCAACTCGTGATCAGTCAAAGACCTAAGGTGATCAGCACCCCTAGCTCTAAATGATCGACTTGTGATCTGTTAGAGACCTAAGGCGATCAGCACTATTGGCTCCAAATGACCGACTCATAATCAGTCAAATCCCTAAGGCGATCAGTGCTCCTAGCTCCAAATAACTGACTCACCATCTATAAGAGCCTTAAGGTGATCAGTGCCCCTAACTCCAAGTGATCGACTCGTGATCAGTCAAAGTCTCAAGGTAATCAGCAAACTTGGCTCCAAACAATCAACTTGCAATTAGTCAAAGCTTTAAGGTGATCAGTGCCATTGGCTACAAATAACCAACTTGCAATCAGTTAGAACCTTAACGAGATTAGTATCCCTAGCTCCAAATGATTGACTTGTGATTGGTTAGAGCCCTAAAATGATTAGCACCCCTAGCTCCAAATGACTGACTCCTGATCGATCAGAGCCTTTATGCGATCAGCACCCCTGGCTCCAAATGACCGACTCATGATTAGTTAAAGTCCTAAAGTGATTAGCTCCCCTAGCTCTAAATGACCGACTCGTGATTGGTCAGAGCCCTAAAATGATTAGCACCCCTAACTCTAAATGATCGACTTAAGATTAATCAGAGCCCTAAAGCAATTAAAGCCCATGATTCCAAATGATCTACCCTTGATTAGTCAAACCCTAAAGGCTTTAAAACTTGTGACCCTAACTTGTTCTTAAATGAACTAAACCTAGACCTTTCAACAACCACAATCAAACAAAGCTTGAGGATCTTTGATCAGGTTTATAAAGAGTCCAATCATTCGATGCTATGTTGACCACCAATTAATTTGGTGGCTTTCAAATTAGAAGAGAACCTCTAGCCATCCCAGATAACAAAGATATTCAAGCCATAAGATACTGAAATAAAATCAAAAAGTAGAAATTCCATTGCATTTCAATGAAAATGTCCGAAGGCTATTACAAGACAACTACTATAAGATAAACATGTAACAGCAAAGGAAAAAGTCTTTAACAAAAGGCTGGTCTTCTCCAAACCTTGAATCTGTAGACTTTGCCTAAGAATCTGACAAACCTTCTTCAACCTCAAAATCTCCAAGGAACTCAACCTTGGATGGCATTTCGTTGGATGCATGTTAAGGAACAACAAATTCATTTGAAAATCGATATGGATTTGGATTTCTCACATGAGTCTTCATGAAAAGTGAGTCCATGCCCATCCTGGGAGGAGGCAGGTGAGAGAGATTAAGGTATGGATACAAGGCCTAGACTATGTAGGGTTCCGGTGCAACGCAGCAGAAGGGTAATTTCAAAATTGAAACTAAATTCACACCAAAAATCCTAAACCAGGAACTCCTTAAATAAGACTAGAACATATGACAAGCATATCTATGCAAATTAGGATTAGGGTACCAACCTGTAATCGCTTATTCCAACAAACTTGAAGTTGAAGGGGCTAACTGAATTCACCAGGCATCCAGGTGTCTGCCCTCCGATGATGATCCACACAGAGCAATGATCAAGAACACTATCTTCTTGTCCAATGGTTCCTCCTACTGAGTTCTTCTTCCTAAAACTCAATTCTTCGAATTATGGATGGAATTCTTCCACACAAGAGGTTGCCTCCCTTTCTTTGATCTCTTCTCCTCCTTCCACTAAGACCTTGACCCTCTAAGACACCCTTGTCTTGATGATAAGACCTTGTCCTAAGAGGATTTAGGCTTGTCTTAAATTGGAGGAGAAATTAAAACAAGAATGTCTTAATGTAAGAAACAAAGGAAAGAATAAAATCAGAACTCTTTCTTTCCTTTACTGTCGGAGACCTTCTCTTTTATTCTTGTTCAGCAACAGAGTTTCGACAGAGGAGTCCTCTGTAAAGGAAACAATGTAAAACAAGAAAAGAGGGAAGGAGTCTTTTGGAGAGGAAGAAGAAAATTAAAAGCATTACCCGGTTCTGATTTTTCCTGACCCCTTAAATAGATTTCAGATAGGCGCCCACACATCTCTCCATAAATTCCTTCTCACGCCCTTCTCATTTTCTCACGCCCCTTCCCTCATTCTCATGGCCTTCCAGATTAAATCCCACGGCCTTTCTTAAAAGAAAAGTCACGATGTTTTTAAAAGAAAGGAGTCACGAATTTAAATCTCCGAAGAGATGTTATTTCGCGCAACCGAGAAGCAACAAGTGCTTTCTTCCTTTCTTAAAAACCCATCAACCGTTGGATTCCCATCCAAGGGGGCACATCTGAGGTGCTAAAGGAGAGAAAGAATGCCACCCCATATAATAACATCAGAGAATTATATGGAGCGCACCAAGAGTCCATGCACCATGGACTCTTCCAAATGGCGCGCCAAGAGTCCATTAGCACATGGACTCTTGGCATTTTGGCGTGAAAAGAATAAGGGGCGGGTGGGGGCTAGCCTAGATACATGGTTAGCCAATAGGGTTAGCCATAATCCCTATAACCTCAATTAGGGTCTAATTAGATCCAATTAGAACCCAAATTGAACCAATCCGAAACCCTAATTCGAATCTAATTCGAATAGAAGCTAGGATTTGCAACACCTGCTAGAGTGTCATCATGCAAAAATGATTTAATTACAAAATTAAACCCTTGATCAATTCTCTTAAGTGTGTGACCCATTGGGTTCCACATCTAGCCAGCAGTGGGTTCGAATACAAGTTGACCTAATTTGATTAGAACTCTTTTTAATCGATTTAGGTCAAACCGGGCTTACCCGATTATGATCAATTAGGACTCTTCCTAATAAGTGATCATTAAATTTGATCAACCCACAAGACAAGATTGACGTCTAGCAACGTGTCATGTCTACTCGGAAGATATGAAAATTCTGGTAAAATACCAAAACTACCCTTCAGTAGAAAGTTACCGTATAATTAAATCCTTCGATCAGCCTGCACCCAGAATATAATTATGGATATGGATATATGTCAACTCCAATATTATATTCATTTCTAGCTCAATATTATATTGATGATTTAATTATCTTGATATTAGAAATCATCTCTAATATCTTTACTTTGATCAGAGATTTCCTGAATCATCATCTGATTGATAACTAGCTAGATGCAATCTCCTCTTACTAAGAGTGATCAATTCCTTGTTGACCTACTCATTACCTTCATATCCAATTCACCATTCCCAGTATCAATCCTGTGCAAGACTCAGTGTCATGATTAGAATTGAACCAAAGCATGGGTTCATGTACATAAGGTACTTATGGCAGTCTCAGGTCAAAGGATTACTTGTACCACTCCCACTATGAGAACCTTCTATTGACATGTAGCTAAGACTCCATTAGATGTTCTCACGTTGGATCATATCAGTGAACTCATTCTCTAATGAGCACTCACATCCTAGTATTAGTGTCATACACAAGTGACTGTGAGAGCAGTCACCCTATTCAGTATACATAGGATGTGCTAGTCTTACCGGAAAAACCCTGATCCCCTACTCAAGTTCCTTTGACTAAGAATATTTTAGATTAAGGTTTTAAGACTTTAGGTCCCACTGGTATGATCTCATCATAACCCTAAAATCATAGCCCTAATCTATGGGGTTCATCATATAATAATAAACACAGCGTATGATGAAAAATAATGCCTTTATTAGAATATTAACAATTACAATGGTTTGGGAGATACAACATAGATTGGCTTGTAGGGCATATCCCTTTCAATCTCCCACTTATACTAAAGCCAATCGCCTTTGAATCTTAGTCCCATACACTCGAGGTGGCGATCAAACTCTCGCTGTGGTAGAGCCTTAGTGAACGGGTCTGCTATATTGTTTTTTGTATCAACTCTATTTATGTAGACATCTTGTCTCTCTACTATTTCTTGGACGAGATGGAAGCGTCTCAGAATGTGCTTGGACTTATGATGAGCTCTTGGTTCCTTAGCTTGAGCAACAGCTCCAGTGTTGTCACACTAAAGTGGCACTGGGTTTTCAATCTCAGGAACAACACCCAACTCTGTGATGAACTTCTTCATCCAGACTGCTTCCTTGGCGGCTTCACTGACAGCTATGTATTCTGCCTCTGTGGTTGAGTCAGCTACAGTCTGCTGCTTGGTACTCTTCCAACTCACTGCTCCACCATTTAGGGTAAAAACATATCCCGAAATGGATTTGCTATCATCAGGGTCTGATTGAAAACTAGAATCAGAATAAGCTTCTAGTTTAAGATCAGGACCACCATAAACCAGAAAAATATCCTTAGTCCTTCTCAGGTACTTAAGAATATTTTTAACTGCTTTTCAATGATCCTCTCCTGGATCAGCCTGAAACCTACTGACAATGCCTAAAGCATATGCCACATCAGGCCTGGTACATAACATGGCATACATTATGGACCCTATTACCGAAGCATAAGGTATAGAATTCATTCTATTTCTTTCTTCAGGTGTCTTAGGAGACATCCTTTTAGAAAGATGTATGCCTTGACTCATAGGAAGATAACCTCTTTTACTTCCATCCATGCTGAATCTTTTCAGCACTAAGTCAATGTATCTAGATTGGGATAAACCTAGCATCCTCTTAGATCTATCTCTATAGATCTTAATACCTAGTATATAGGATGCTTCTCCCAAATCTTTCAAGAAAAACTGGTTTGATAGCCAAACCTTGACTGATTGCAAAATTGGGATATCATTCCCAATGAGGAGTATATCATCTACATACAGAACCAAGAAGACTATGGCACTCCCACTAGTCTTCTTATAAACATAGGGTTTATCCACATTTTTGATAAAACCAAATCTTTTAATAGTTTCATCAAAGCGGATGTTCCAACTCCTTGAAGCTTGCTTTAATCCATAAATGGATTTCTTTAGCTTGCATACTTGATTAGGTTTATTCTTTGAAATAAAACCTTCTTGCTGTGACATGTAGACTTCTTCCTCAAGGAAACCATTGAGGAATGCAGTCTTCACATCCATCTACCAGATCTCATAATCATGGTATGATGCTATAGCAAGTAAAATCCGAATTGATTTTAGCATGGCAACAGGTGAGAATGTTTCATCATAATCAATTCCCTGTTTTTGTCTAAAACCTTTTGCCACTAATCTGGCTTTATAGGTTTCAACTTGGCCATCAACCCCAATCTTTTTCATATAGACCCATTTGCACCCAATAGGATTAACACCCTCTGGTGCATCGACCAAAGACCATACTTGGTTTACATACATAGAGTCTATCTCGGATTCCATGGCTTCTTGCCATCTATCTGAATCAGTACTCAAGATAGCTTCCGTATAGGTCAGAGGTTCATCATTTTGAATGACTTGGGCTTCATTATTTTCAATAATAAACCCATACCTCTCAGGTGCCTGTGGCACTCTATCAGACCTATGGGGAGGAATTTTGTGTTCTGGTTCTGTCCTAACTATATGTTCTAATGGTTGAGAACTGTCTATCTGTGTTTCTTGTACTTCTCCAAGTTCAACAGTTCTACCATTGCCCTTTTCTAAAATGAACTCTTTTTCTAGAAAAGTGGCATGCCTGCTGACAAAAATCTTTTGTTCAGTAGGATGGTAAAACAGATATCCTCTACCCTCTCTAGGATATCCTACAAATAGACATTTATCCGTTCTAGGTTCCAACTTATGTCCAAAATTTCTTTTAACATAAGCTGGACATCCCCATACCTTAAAATATTTAAGATACGGTTTCTTTCCACTCCAAATTTCATATGGAGTACTAACAACGGATTTAGAAGGTACCTTGTTCAGAATGTAAACAGCAGTTTCTAGGGCATGACCCCAGAAGGAAATGGGTAAATTTGTGAAGCATATCATGGATCGTACCATATCTAATAAGGTACGATTCCTCCTTTCAGCTATATCATTTAGCTGTGGTGTATAAGGAGGGGTCCATTTAGAAAGAATTTCATTAACTTTAAGATAGTCTAAAAACTCCGTGGATAAGTATTCTTCTCCTCGATCAGAATGAAGAACTTTAATACTTTTCCCGGTTTGTTTTTCGACCATACTTTGATACTTCTTAAATTTATCAAAGGCTTCAAATTTATGTTTCATAAGATACACATATCCGAACCTAGATAAATCATATGTAAAAGTGATAAAATATGAGTATCCACCTCTGGCCTGAATTGTCATTGGACTACATACATCAGTATGTATAAGTCCTAATAACTCAGTTGACCTTTTTCCATGTCCAGTAAATGGAGTCTTGGTCATCTTACCCATGAGACATGATTCGCAAGTTCCTAATAATTCATACTCATAAGGATCAATGAATTTTTCCTTGTATAACTTGCTTATCCTAGACTCATTAACATGACCAAGTCGATGATGCCAAATTAAAGTATCATTAAAGTCTTCTCTTTTTCTTTTATTATTGACATGAAAAACACTATCATTGGAAGAAATAGTTAAGAGCCCATTGCTAAATATGCCAGAACAAACAAATTCATTAGATAACATTATCGAGCAACCAGTGCTCGTTACATCCATTACATATCCTTATTTTAATAACAAAGGAATAGATATAATGTTCCTAATAATCTTAGGCTTATAATAACAATTTTCTAACTCCAAGATCTTCCTTGAAGGCAACTTCAGAATATAGGTCCCTACAGCTTCTGCTTGGATGATATCACCACTAGCACCGTAGAGATTGAAGTCACCTTCCTTCAATACTTTAAGCTTGTGGAGGTCCTGCAAAGATTTGCATATATGGTAACCACAAGTGGTATCCAATACCCAAGTATTTGATATAGATGAATTTAATGTCAATATAGCATGTATCTCATACATACCTTTTGGAGCATCTGATGCACCAGGCTTCACAGTTGCAAGGTAAGCCTTGCAATTCCTTTTCCAATGTCCCACTTTGCCGCAAAAGAAACAGGTCGACTGTTTGGAGGCCTTCTTTCCTTTCTTATTCTTATTGATGCCACTCTTAAGGTTTAGCCTCCTATTAAAACCCTTTTTGCCTGATTTCTTTTTATTGGTCTTATCAACAAGAAGAAGTGGAGCCTTTTCTTTCTTAACATGGCTCTCCGCTATTTTTAACATATTTAACAGCTCAGTCAAGGAAGTATTCAGTTTGTTCATGTGATAATTCAAGACAAACTGAGAAGATGACTCCGAGAGTGATTGCAAGATTAAATCCTGATTCAACTCCTCATCCATGATAAAACCTAATTGACCCAATCTGGTGATTAAGTCAATTACCTTCAGAACATGATCCTAAACGGATGTTCCCTCTATCATCCTAGCATGGAATAACTGCCTAGATATTTCATATCTAGCAGTTCTGCTATGTTCTCCATAAAGCTCTTTTAAATTAAGCATTATGGATTGAGTATCCATGCTTTCATGCTGTCTCTGTAACTCATTGGTCATAGAGGCTAGTATGATACACTTGATAGTGAGGGAGTCATTCTGCCATATTTTGTATGTGGCCATATCTTCCTGTGTGGTATCGCCCCCTAGTGGATTAAGACTAGGGGTATCAAGAATATAAGAAAGTTTTTCTAAACTCAGCACAATCTTTAAATTTCTCAACCAGTCCACATAGTTCGGACCAGTCAGTTTGTTGGTATCTAAGATACTTCGCAGTGATAATGAAGATGCCATTTATCTACATTTAATAAAGAACAATACATAAGCAAACAACCATGAAATGACTTACATAATTAAATTAGGTCTTCAATTTAATTATTTCTCCCACTATTTTATCAAAAATCATAGCCCTCACTATGATAATCGCGAAGAACCCTGATCAGTTTTTCTTAGTGAGATTGAGATCCTAATAACTTATAAAAGATCTTGCAGAAAATACAACAAATCTTTTATAAGCTCAAAGGTAGGAAACTCTTCCAATTATATCTCATATAATTCTCAAGAAGTAACTTGGCCTCTAGAACATTATTAGTCTTGCAGAAAACATAACAAACCATAATGTTCTAGTTAAGTCAAGACCCTTTCATTTCTATACAGTCAATACTCAAATATAATGCCCTTGCAGATAACACAACAAAGCATTATACTGAATATACTGTAAGCATATCTATGCACTAGACTAGTATTATGTCAATCACCATATTAGGTCTTGCAGATAACACAACAAACCTAATGTGGTTCATAACACAATATTGATCCAGCATGAAGGAAGGCCAATATATAGTATTTTTAACACTAAGCATTTTAGTCAAGATTTAAATTTAATCAAATTGGCTAGGCAAGTGGAAGAGATGTGGGAGTCCCCCCGTTGCTTTCCTAGACACCAATAAAAATTGGCCAGGTCAGTCAACGGAACCAATTAAAAACCACAATTCTCTTTACCTTCCCAGAACCACCTTTCTAGACACCGAATGATCAATTGTACATCATGACTAGTGATGCTTATTAGTTAAATATACTAAGACTTAATATAATTTTTAAGAGGAGGGATTTATAAATTGCTAGCACATTCTTATAGAACGTATCACAATCAACATATCACTCTTATAAATAAACAAATATGTGCTAAGTGTGTCATCATACTAGGACAACCATTTACCACATAATGGATCCACCATTATGCCAGGGCAACCTTATTTCAGTATGATGACTTCAAAACTAAACATATCTCTATAATAATTAGGGTTTGAGTGAAAAACCCTAACTAGTGGCATACATCAAAACATATATGCAATCAAAGATATGCTAAGTGTAGTAACATATTAGGATTTAAAAATCCTAAGATGTGACATACAAACTATCATAAATTATAGTCCTAATTAAGGTAGCTCTGATACCACTGTAGGGTTCCGGTGCAACGTAGCGAAAGGGTAATTTCAAAATTGAAACTAAATTCACACCAAAAATCCTAAACTAGGAACTCCTTAAATAAGACTAGAACATATGACAAGTATATCTATGCAAATTAGGATTAGGGTACCAACCTGTAATCACTTATTCCAACAAATTTGAAGTTGAAGGGGCTAACTGAATTCACCAAGCATCCAGGTGTCCGCCCACCGATGGTGATCCACACAGAGCAATGATCAAGAGCACTATCTTCTTGTCCAATGGTTCCTCCTATTGAGTTCTTCTTCCTATAACTCAATTCTTCGGATTATGGCTAGAATTCTTCCACACAAGAGGTTGCCTCCCTTCCTTTGATCTCTTCTCCTCCTTCCACTAAGACCTTGACCCTCTAAGACACCCTTGTCTTGATGATTAGACCTTGTCCTAAGAGGATTTAGGCTTGTCTTAAATTGGAGGAGAAATTAAGACAAGAATGTCTTAATGTAAGAAAGAAAGGAAAGAATAAAATCAGAACTCTTTCTTTCCTTTACCATCAGAGACCTTTTCTTTTATTCTTGTTCAGCAACAGAGTTTCGACAGAGGAGTCCTCTGTAAACGAAACAATGTAAAACAAGAAAAGGTGGAAGGAGTCTTTTGGAGAGGAAGAAGAAAAATAAAAGCATTACCCGGTTCTGATTTTTCTTGACCCCTTAAATAGATTTCAGATAGGCACCCACACATCTCTCCGTAAACTCCTTCTCACGCCCTTCTCATTTTCTCATACCCCTTCCCTCCTTCTCACAGCCTTCTAGATTAAATCCCACGGCCTTTCTTAAAGGAAAAGTCATGATGTTTTTGAAAGAAAGGAGTCGCGAATTTAAATCTCCGAAGAGATGTTATTTCGCGCAACCGGGAAGCAACAAGTGCTTTCTTCCTTTCTTAAAAATCCATCAACCGTTGGATTCCCATCCAAGGGGGCACATCTGAGGTGCTAAAGGAGAGAAAGAATGCCTCCCCATATAAAAACATCGGAGAATTATATGGAGCGCACCAAGAGTACATGCGCCATGGACTCTTCCAGATGGCACGCCAAGAGTCCATTAGCGCATGGACTCTTGGCATTTTGGCATGAAAAGAATAAGGGGCGGGTGGGGGGATAGCCTAGATACATGGTTAGCCAATAGGGTTAGCCATAATCCCTATAACCTCAATTAGGGTCTAATTAGATCCAATTAGAACCCAAATTGAACCAATCTGGAACCCTAATTTGAATCTAATTCGAATAGAAGCTAGGATTTACAACACCTGCTAGAGTGTCATCATGCAAAAATGATTTAATTACAAAATTAAACCCTTGATCAATTCTCTTAAGTGTGTGACCCATTGGGTTCCACATCTAGCCAGCAGTGGGTTCGAATATAAGTTGACCTAATTTGATTAGAACTCTTTTTAATCGATTTAGGTCAAACCGGGCTTACCAGATTATGATCAATTAGGACTCTTCCTAATAAGTGATTATTAAATTTGATCAACCCACAAGACAAGATTGACGTCTAGCAACGTGTCATGTCTACCCGGAAGATATGGAAATTCTGGTGAAATACCAAAACTACCCTTCAGTAGAAAGTTACCGTACAATTAAATCCTTCGATCAGCCTGCACCCAGAATATAATTATGGATATGGATATATGTCAACTCCAATATTATATTCGTTTCTAACTCAATCTTATATTGATGATTCAATTATCTTGATATTAGAAATCATCTCTAATATCTTTACTTTGATCAAAGATTCCCTAAATCATCATCTGATTGATAACTAGCTGGATGCAATCTCCTCTTACTAAGAGTGATCGATTCCTTGTTGACCTACTCATTACCTTCATATCCAATTCACCATTCCCAGTATCAATCCTGTGCATGACTCAGTGTCATGATTAGAATTGAACCAAAGCATGGGTTCATGTACATAAGGTACTTTTGGCAGTCTCAGGTCAAAGGATTACTTGTACCACTCCTATTATGAGAACCTTCTATTGACATGTAGCTAAGACTCCATTAGATGTTCTCAAGTTGGATCATATCAGTGAACTCATTCTCTAATGAGCACCCACATCCTAGTATTAGTGTCATACACAAGTGACTGTGAGAGCAGTCACCCTATTCAGTATACATAGGATGTGCTAGTCTTACCGAAAAAATCCTGATCCCCTACTCAAGGTTCCTTTGACTAGGAATATTTTAGATTAAGGTTTTAAGACTTTAGGTCCCACTGGTATGATCTCATCATAACCCTAAAATCATAGTCCTAATCTATGGGGTTCATCATATAATAATAAACACAGCGTATGATGAAAAATAATGCCTTTATTAGAATATTGTCAATTACAATGGTTTGGGAGATACAACATAGATTGGCTTGTAGGGCATATCCCTTTCAGACTATAACCCTACAATTGCAATATCCAACAAAATAGGCAAAAGTGAACACATCATGTACTCTCTCTATGGGTCCTCTAGCCAGGCCCCCACACCTCTTGGGCCTTAACTGCATGATGCCACCTCCTTGATCTGGATTGCTTGCTTGATTGACATCTCATCACCACTTGCCACCTTGGCTCAGCCTTAGGATCGACTGATGCACCTATACCCACTATGCAATGCATTTCTGAGCAAGGCGACCTGCTTGATTGAGGGACCACCACAACAAGTTATCTCAACTCGATCATGGGATTGACTGCCCATGATTGCCCACTTGGCAATGGGTGCAAACTCATCAAAGGTGATCTAATCGATAGGGGAACTATAGATAATGGCACCATCTTAGCCTTTGGACCAACCATCATGCCTTTATCTCTTAGTGATCACTCAAGAATAGCAATTTCCCTTTGGACCCTATACAACTCTTCCCAAAGCTCAATTATTTAGGTGGCAATTTCCTATCTCGCCTCTTTAGATGCAAGCAGTGATTCTAAGGCTTCAACCTCTCTATGAGCCAATTGGAGCTGACTTTGCATCTGAGCCACTTGGACAGCTGCATCCCAAGTCACATTTGCAACCTTTTCAAACAATCTTTTCAACTCCTCTGAGAATTTAGTCTTCTCGAAGGCATGTGTGATGCACTTTGATCAAAATACTTAATCTCCTCATGCCTTCCTAAGTGCCTCTTGCACCTTCAGTAGCTTCTATTTTTTATCAACAACTTTTTTTTTTGCCACCTTAGCTTCGGCTTGTTGGACCTGAATGTAAGCCCTGATCTCTATGGCCTCACAGAGGTATTTGGTTGGCACAGGCTTATTCAATGAGGAATTGGCATCCTGAATATAGTCATGCTACCTAATAAATAAAAAACATAGAGATGTAGGAGAAAAATCTTACTTCATTGCATTAATGCAATTTTCTTACAATGACAAAAAAGAGAAAGGCTGTAATGATTCAAAAGAAAAGAAAAAATTATAAAGTTCAGTTTCCAACCTTTTCCATGGGATTGGCAACAGTAAAGGGCTCAGGCCCAATAATAGGAGTAGTCGAGCTGGGCTTGAATGTAGTAATAGAATTAGCTAGGGTAGGTTCAAAGGCAGCAATCGGGTCCACAAGGATAGGCTCAATCGAGGGGACTTCAGTGGTTGCTATAGAAGGTTCCCCCTCGAACTCCCCCTCATCATCCAAAAAGGCCCCTGGTAATGATTTGCAACTAAGGTCTAGCACTTGAGCCTCCCCACCACCCCTTGAAAGACTCTTGACTGAATGCCCGGTAAATGGCAAAAAACTTCTTTGACTTGCAAAAGTCTACCACGGTCCTAGCCTTCTTGATTGCAAAATCTTTTGAAGCCTTGTGCTTTTCCATGACTTCCTCAGCATCTTTCTTTGCCTCGACCAACTCTATCTTGGCCTTTGATAGCACCAGCACCATTTTCCCCTTTTCTTAAGGCCTAGTCAGCCTTCCCCTTGGCTAGGTTGGCCTCTACCTTAGAGAGCACCCCTTTTAAGCACTTAGCTTTAGCCTCTACCATCTTGACCCTTCAACATGCCTTCATAATGGTGCCTTTGAGATTCTCAAGGGCCTTTCCCCTGTCCAAGGTCCAATTCAATAGATCAGCCAAAGGATGGACAACCATGATAGAATTGGAATCAGGAAAAGCAAAACTAAGAAACGAGAACAAAGATAAAAGGGGATATACCTATTAAACTATCATCACTATTTGTTTCTCTAGGTCATGGTAGTTCAGGGTCTGCAACCACTCTAACTCCCTTGCAAATAGAGTTCACTCAAAAATAGCTCGAGTGGTCTCCCAATCTTGGGGAAGTACACCCTCCAAACCTTCTTTCTAGGGAAACTCATGATCTGGCGAGTCCCCCAAGCCCTCCTTAGTAGGAATGGAGGAGGATGATAGGTGAGTGATCAGTGTATGAGGCATGACTAATGAGGATGGAGCATCAACCATAATCTCTGGCATGGCCTCAATCACCTTAGGAAAGTCTAACTCGATTGGAGCCTCCCTTGGCTTGGGCTCCATGAACTTCACCCTTTTTGAGCTGATGAAAGATGCCCAAGCCTTCCTCTTCTAAGCCATCAACTTTCTCATTTGCTTCATGGCTTTAGGCCTTATATCTGCAATTGAATTGCTAATCAAGACAACAAGGGAAATAGATGAAGTAATGGGAGAAGGCAAAGAACCCTAAACTCACTTGCATGGAGCTGGCTGAACCTTGCATTATAGAGGGTTTCTTTAAATAGAAGCTATCGCACACGAGGGACTTTGAAGTCCCTGAGGGCTCAGAAGTGTCCCTCCTCCTTAGCACTCAATTTAAGGGTGCTCAGGATAGAGACATCTGGCCAACCCCAACTTGGCAGATCCGAGTCACTTATGGAAGAACAGGGATGAATAGAAATTGCTCCTTCCACCCTTTAATGGTAGAAAGTGTAGCCTTAATCAAAGGATCCACCTGCTTTTGGTCAATAAAATACCACCAATCTTTGGCATATGGATGCCTTTGCGCAATATAAAACATCTAAAATAAGGGAAGGGAAGGCTGAACTTCAATCAAAAAGCAAACAACTAAAAATCCTAAGACATGTTTAAGGAAATTGGGAGTCAAAGTGCATAAAAAAATTCCATAAAATCTAAGGAGCTCAAAAATAAATGGTAGGAAGGAAAATTTAAGACCTAGCTTGAAGGCCTTGTCATAAACCCCATGTCGGCTAAGGGGAAGATTATCTATCCAAGCATCAGGAGCAGGCAACTCCAACTTGAATTCCCTAGTGATGCCATACACTACACAAATGTAAGATAAATCTTCTTGGTTTATTGCAGACCGATACCATTCGGGGCCAAAGGTCTCTAGCTAGGTGCGCTCCTTAACCAAAACCTTAGGGTCCTTCGACCCCTCCTTTCTAGCACCTCTCTTAGATGACCTCTCCTATCCTAGAATCTTGGGGTCCTTCAACCCCTCCTTTCCTAGAACCCACCATCTACCCAGACTCAAGCAAAAAGAACAGTAAATGGTGTGGGCACCAGGATCTGACAAAGGCTCCTCAACTCTTTGAGGATCTCGGATTAGGGTTTCATCTTTTGGGTTCTGTATCAAGGATTCAAGCCTAAGCATTGTAATTTTTTTAGTCATGAATTTAGTCTCAATTGCTTTTGTTTAGTCCTGTACATTGACCAATTTGGTCAAGTTGTGTCCTGTATTAATTCCAATCTGAGTCTGGGTCCAAGTCGGACTGGTCTTTGAGTCCAGCTCAACTACTATTGGGCCAAACCTTGAAGGATAACATTTTCAGCCCTGGGGTGCCACTTCACCATCCCATGTGGTGCCACATCATCTTGCCAAGTGGGTGGCACAAATCTGATTTCTTGGGCACCAAAGGAGACAACATCACTTGATCTTTTCCTCCTTTCCCTTCCCCCATCAAGCTACTTGCTAAAGGAGTCATAGGAGACCAAGGAAAGGTTAAAGACAAAGGCGTTGCCCCAAGCCCCATATCTTGTTTCTCTCCAAAGTTGGGTGGGCAACCAAGGAAAGAAGAAAGACACAAGCCTTGCTTCAAGCCCCTTATCAAGTTTTTCTACAAAGTTGGGTGGGCAACCAAGGAAAGAAGAAAGACACAAGCCATGCATCATGCCTTCTTCCCAAAATAAGTGATCAGCCTTCCAAGTCCAAGGGCGCCAAGATCCTTCCTCCAAGCCCAAAATCAAGCCACGCCCAATCTCATGCAAAGCCTTGGTCGGCCAAGAAGAGTGGAGTGCAGAATTTTGGCATTTTTTCAAGTGAAGAGATGTATTTTTTCTTTTGAATTTGAAAGGGGTCCTAAGGTGCCTATATAAAGGACCTTACCCCTCATTTGTATGGCTAATGTTGATGAATGAAAAGAAAAAGATTTGAGTGCTACTCTTCTTGTTAGTTGCCTTCGTTCCTTAAGAACGTCGATCTCCGTGAGGGAGCACCTTCGCCTTCGGGCATCGATAGGTGTGAGGCCTCAAGTTACCTTCTCTTCCGTGCAATCCATCCTCCATCTTCAAGCTCGGAGTCCATCGGGATGATCTACGTTGGTGCCTAGCCAAAAGAACTCCATCCACCACCAATTTGAACTCTCATTCCTTCATCTTTTATTTTCTTCTTGTTGAATCCTAACTCTTCCCTTGATTGCTCATAGGTCCTCCAGGTACCATGAATATGGAGTCGGTTTTTCTTGCCTTCGAGACCTTCAGACGGAAAGCCAATGCATCTGCGAGGGTTGAAGGCTTGATCATCCAGGCCGCATCCACGAGAGCGAGTGAACTCGGCATCGGGCGCTTCAGAACTTTTAAGGTTTGCAACCCTAAAACTTCTAAGATGGTATTGATTCAAGAGCTAAGTCCTATGGGGTTTCTCAATCCTGGGGTCCTCTTCTTATCCTTGTTTAGGGACTTGTTTGCTTGAAGTTCTTGTTATTCTAGAAACCCTAGATCTACTTTTGCTTGTCTTCAAAATCCTTAACCTCTTTTAAAAACCTAAAATCATAAAGAAAAATCACCTGCATCATCTTGCATCTAGTTAGTCTCGCATAAGTAAAGCAAGAGGGAAGAAAAGCTAACTTGGGGACGGGGTAGAGAAAAAGATCGGGGGTGACAAACTCTTTGAGAGGACCATAATAAGAGGAAGTAAGTGGAAGAGAAGGGAAAACTAGCAGCCAGAACAAAGAATGATAGAAAAAGCACCCTGGGGGAAGCAGGAGAACTGCTAAGCCAAGGTACAGGAACAGTCAGAGTGGCAAGAGCTACCATCTTTTCAAATGGGGGCATTTAGCCCTAAATTACCCTAAGCCACCCAGTGATTGCCACATGGCGTCCCTTGTTGACAATTTGCAACCAATTCATCACTTAGAGTAAATGTTGTGCACTCACCAAAGTAGCATAGGAAGCTACAAATCAGGACCCATCATTGCCCCTATCCATCTAGATCCATCTCGAAGGCCATGCACACTAAGTTCAGAAAAGGACCCTCATGCCCTTGACCCTCTTTTCTCTCAGAATACTTTTGTAATCTGACCAAGGCTCAGATTAGAAAGTAGGGGTATTTGTTGGTAGAAAATATGATCGGGCCATGGACATAAGGTCCATAGTAGCAGCAGTGAACTATCGGCCTAGCAAAATGGTCATCAATCGAAGGCATAAAGCCCAAGAGTTGGCTAAACCTAATGGTTCAATGACATATGCTGATCGACCATGCATCGGATTGACAATAGTAGTATGGGTTGGGCCCACTTTGGGTTCATCGATCGTGCTTCAAGTTAAGCACCCCATGAAGAAGGCAAAGCTTCAATGTTGATGGACGATCCTAATACTGATGCACTGATTATTCATCGAATGTGTTCCTTAGCTAGAGTTCTCTGAGCATCTTCCCCAACTGAGCAAGCCTTAGACACCTTGGGAATGCTCAGGTAGACAGACCCTTAAGCATTGCATCTGCTTAGAATCCTCAAGGAGCAATCCCCAATGCTCACTACCATAGCATCCACCACATGGCTGGACTCCCCATTATATCTTAAAATCCCAAATCATTGCCAGATCTAAGCAATTAAGGGAAGCATGTTTAATTCACATAGTAGTTCATGCTACCATTAATACAATGTGGCAAGCATTAAGCAAGCGACAAGACTATATCTAAAAGGACAAGACATTCCTTGCCAACTAGCGAGCCTTGGATGACACATGGAGGTTTCTATCATCTTTTACCAGATCTACCAAGATCTTCATCACCCCAAATATGTCCTCAAGTCTCTACCTATAAAAGGGGCTTCATGCAAGCCTCCAAGGTATGCAAGCTCTCCTGCATACACTCCTTTCACTATTTGCCAAATACTGACTTGAGCATTGGAGTGCCTTCACTGGGGCCACTCTCAGCTAGATTTTTTTACAGGTACTGCCTCTTGAGGATCAGCATACGTTGCCTGCTCTAGCATCATCTCCATCTTCATTAATGTTTAATGAATTTTGACTCCAACAATACCCAATTCCCCTAGGCCACGAGCCCTCAAGGCCCCAAAACCTGGGCCTTAACACCATAGAGGGTTGAACCTCCATTCTAGGACCTACCCAGTCCTAGCCCTAGGACCCAAACTAGTACTAGACTCCTGGAGATAATGCCATGGCTCTTCTCCTAGCCTCCTAAGGCTTGGAAGCACCACATCTGTGCCAATAGATGAAACAAGAATAAAAGAAGGGTTCTTTCTTTCTTGCACTAGATCTTAATTTTCATTGAGAAAAATTCCTAACACCAAAAACAAGAGAGAAAAGATTGGCATGCATCTTCCTTAGCACCTCTCTATCCTTCCTCATGCCACCCTTTGAGAGAAAAGTGAGAAAAAGAAAGAGAGAAAGGTTCTTTCTTCATCCTTATTCCCATCCCTTCCTCCATCCATTGTGAAGGAGTTTGCACAATCATCTTCTAATGGTTGTTTCCCTTCTACTTGTGTTCTTGAGAAGGACAAAGTAAAAGTTGAATATCCAACCTTCTGGATGCTAGATTTGCAAGAGAGCTTGCACCTCGACGATCGTAGGGGCTTCAGATCAAGTTGGCTCTATGTGAATACTTGTAGCGGCTGAGTGATTGAATGGCTTCGAGGGAACTTGCGATATTTAGATCTATTTCAATCGAAGAAGGATTAAGCACATAAGGTATGTCTTAATCTTTTGAATTTTAGATTATTAGATTTCAGATTTTACTTGATTTCATGCAAATGTAATTGATCATAAGATATTTACATTAGATCTAACATATGTAGATTAATTATTAATCTAGTCTTCTGCCATAAAATTTTGGATTAAAAGTTTCAACATGCTACCTTTTGATTCATGAATCTAGTCCTCGGGATCTCATCCATTATTTGATCAATAATCAAAGATCAACCCAATGTCCATAGCAATAGATTGGTGCTACAGGAAGGGCCCTACTTGATTTTGAAAGGGATAGCTAGCAACCATGAAATCATGCAAGGGGCATTGAACGCTACCCACCATTCTAATGGTTTCTTGTGGAGGCAGCTGCACTAAGTGTAGCAGCCTCTTGCTATAGTTATCCCTGATGATGTATCATATGATCACATGAGGCTATTTGGTTGTATAACATTCATTAACATCCCAAAAGATAAGAGATCCAAATTTGATGGCAAGTCTAAATAGTGTATCTTTTTGGATTATGCATATAAAGAATTTGGTTACATATTATGGGATTTAGTTGATAAAAAGTTGTCAAAAGTAGAGATATTATGTTTCTAGAAGACTAGACTATTGAAGATTTTAAAAAGTTTTAAAAAAAGTCTATCACTAGAAATAATGTTGATCTGAGTCCAGTGCCTCCAACCATGATGAATGATGATAATGAAAGAAATGTATAGAAAGATGATGGTAACATAGTTGATAAGCACATACATGATAATATATGCCAAATGAGCGTGTTAAGGAAGCCCTTTTAGAACTACCAATTGTGTCTTTGTTGAGAAGATCTACTAGAAAGCATCAATCTTCCTAGAAATAATTTTTCCATAAGTATATAATGATCATTGATGAAAGAGAATCAGAATGCTACCAAGAGGCATGAATCATGGGTAAAAAAGAAAGTAGTTAAAAGCTATATAGAAGGACATAAAATTCTTGCATGAGAACCATACATTTGAGTTGATAGAACTTCTCACATGAGTCAGGAGGGAAAAATTTGTTATATGGTCCCTTCTCTTATGGGGTCCACATATTTTAGAATAATAAAAAGAATGGGATTTTGGTATTACTTTTGGATGATAGATTGTACCTTGATTTTGATGAAGTTTCAGGATATTGTTCTAGACATCAAGAACTATAAATTGAACACTTTCAATATTTGAAAAGCTTTCTCCATTAATTATTTCAATCATCCATGTTTAGTGAGATCTGTCCACTATTTTTGTTTATTATTGAAATCCATCTTATTGATAATGATTATTTTTATTATAAAAAATAAGATTTAATCTTGATGATATATATTTGTACAGTCTCTAGTTGATCTAGAAAAAACCTATAGTAATCTCATTATTCTAAATAGTGAAAGATTTGCATTGAAAGAGTTTTCACATCAAAATTATATTATCTCTTAATTGTGGGTTGCTTGATTATTTTTCTTATTAATTATCTAAATAGATCATAAAGATTATTGTTACTTGGTGAATTATAGTGATATCCCATTTAATTGCACAAAGAGCGAAAAAGTTTATGGTATTATTATTTGTAATTGTAGTTTTTTTCTAACAAAAACTTTATGACCCCTTTCTTGAACTTACAACCATTGTAATTTGGTCGAATATTAAACTAGATTTAGGTCTTTAAAATAAGGGGAATACTTGTCCATCTAATAATAAAGAGTTATTTTGTCTTTGGTCCTTTTCATGTATCTCCCATAATATTGCATAGTACATTTTTAAATACTTCCCATTTATGGATTCATCTGCACTTTTCCAACACTTCCTCACCTGTAAACACTTTCAGGTTTGACTTGATTAATATCATAATTAAGGCTATAAACAATTATGGGTCCATTTCTTAAATCCTAGGTCCTTTAATCTAATCGGGAGTATTATTTTCAAAACCAAGTCTCCAACTCCAAAGGACATAGACCAAACCTTCTTGTTGTACAATCAAGCAACTTTGAGCTTTAGGGAATGCAATCGATCACTAACTTCAACTTGTTGAACTATTCCAGATTGGTCATCATTGCATTGTTGGGGATGTTGGAAAACTAGGGCAAGGTTTCATGCATGGAATTTTTTAAAAAAATCTAGTAAAAGCAAATAAAATTAAAATTAATTTTAATCTTTAAATCATGCATTAAAATAACTCTACAAACCTATCCTATAGGATTATGACAAGATATGAATAGATTATAGATACTAAAAATAAAATCAACATGCATCGATCTAATCGATGCATACTGTAATCTAATCTACAACCATAAATAGGATCGAATCTCATACCTCATCATGGGTCGATGAACACTACTACTGATGCAGCATGGTAGAAGGTTTCAACATTACCTCATAGCTGCAAAGGGTGTCTGACCTCAATGAGAAGTCTACATAAAGCCCTGAGAAATTACCTTTCCTAGAGTGCTAGCTCCGTGTGAAGGCTATAGATGGCTAATTTGAAAACCTTCATTCAAATTTTTCTTGAGTCCTACAAGAAGATAAGAAGATGGAGGATAAGGAGGATTAAGTCATGGTAGAAAAGGAAATCCAAAACCAATTATTTTATTTTATTTTCTTTCCTTTGTTTCTCTCTTCTCTCTAGAACCAAGAAGAAACTTTCATGCTCAACTAATTTTCATACCCCACTTCTAATTTTTATATGGTGTTTTCTCATATGAAAACTCACAAAAATACTTCTCTTATATTCATGCAAACCAAGAAAAACTCAATAAAAATAGTGGCATGGGGATTAGGATAAGATATTAGGATAGGTTAGAAGTTCAATTTAGACTAGGAGTTTGACTCATTCAAAATCCATCCAAATTAAATTTAAATCAATTCAAATAAATTTTAAGATTTTTTTAAACCTATAATAACCCAAAAATGACTTAAAGAAAGCATAAAAACAAATTTTTTATGAATAAAATACACAAGAAAAAAAAAAAACTCATGGAGAACAAGGGCATGCATTATCCAGTTTTGACTCGATCAAACTAGATACAAAATAATATTAAAACTCTTTTTAAAAATTATTTTGAATTAATCCTAGTCAAAATGGATAAATGAAAGGATGATAATCATATTTTGATATTGAGATTCTTCAATCAAAAATTTATTTTTACATGGAGAACAAAGTGGCACAAGGAAAAAACTAGGTTTCTAGGTTTGACTTGGTCAAACTTAATTCTAATTTTAATTTAATTTAGTTTGGTCAATTAAAATAGCTTGAATCTAATATAATTAGGCTCTAATTAAATTAAATAAATCAAATAATTAATTAAGTTTAAATATAAATTAAATTAATATTAAATTTTTTTAGCGATTGGGTCATCAAATGACCTAATCGAGTAAAATCTAATTGAACTAAATTCAAATAGATTTGACCAAATCTTTTCACTTAATAAAATAACCCAATTAGCAATCCAATAACTAATTAATCCTCCTAATATTAATTAAAAATTAATTAATTACTTATTTATAATTTTGTATAGGATAAATTGTTAATCATATTTATGATTTTGTCACTAGACAATTCTCAATCGTCGATCAGCCATCATTATCAATTGAAAATATCTATTGTATATGACCTCAGGTTCGAAGCCTAAGTCAGTATCTTAGGAATGATTTTTTAAACTAATCGGTGCAACTATCTAGCAATGATACTCGATGTCCGAATAGGTCGAATGATGGCAAAGTAATATTTAAAATTCAAGCTATGGTTATTGTATAATTCATTCCTTTAAACTAATGCTCAGGATAAATTCAGAGTCAATTGCCACTCTGAATAAGCACATCTGAATATGTCTCAACCTACTAAATCCTATGACTCCTCACTAGGACTATCTAGGCTTAGGTTTTGCTAAATTAAAACACTACCAAGCATTTACTCTAGCAACTTAGAATGGTCAATCCCTTCTTGACTCAATGATGACTAGCAAGTACTTGACTATACCCAGAAACCTTCTATTACTAGATTAGAAATCCAAGTAGTCTAGCACCAAAGTAAGTGAGTTTCTTGCCAAGTCACCATGATTGTCTCAGGTTGGTGGGATATTTATACCTATACCCTTTCTACGAGATACTCTTGATAGTAGAGTACTCCATAAAGTTAGTTACTATTTAGCGATATATACTCTTATACTCACCTGCATGCTATACCAGTATCTCTATACTTATTGGTTAAGAGGATAACCAACCTATACAGCACATAACAACCTATTCTTGATAAATATTATCATCCTAGGTAGTAATGTATCATTTGGTAGTGAACCAATTTAATAATCACTTGGTAAATCTTCCTTTATCGAATCAATGTAGTTCTAAGAACGTCAACACATTAGAATTTACAGGAAGATGACAAATAGTGTTGAGCTACCAAA
The DNA here is from genome assembly GCA_021397845.1 of Areca catechu. Classification (NCBI taxonomy): domain Eukaryota; kingdom Viridiplantae; phylum Streptophyta; class Magnoliopsida; order Arecales; family Arecaceae; genus Areca; species Areca catechu. The sequence goes on along the minus strand of CM038043.1, from coordinate 75,242,486 downwards.
AATAATATTTAGTTTATTAATAATTCATATTCATTTACAAGATAGCTCAATCATTTACATCCAGATGATTGACATTATGATACTTTTTCCAACAACTCCCACTTGGACTGGAGCCAATCGAAATGGTATTGTATACCCATCTTCCACTTGTGATCATCAAACTTTTTAATTTTAATGGCTTTAATAAATGGGTCAACTAAGTTCTCCTTTTCGTCAATTATCTACAGGTCAACATCACCTCGTTTCACAATCTCTCGAACAAGGTGGTAGCGATGCAAAATATGTTTTGTCCGCTAATGCGCCTTTGGTTCCATCACTTGAGCAATAGCTTCGGTGCTATCACAATGCAGAACAACTGGAATATTACTGAAGGTTGCCACTCCAAGTTCGTTGATGAACTTCTGCAACCATATAGCTTCCTTTATAGTATCAGATGTCGCAATGTACTCTACCTTGCATATAGAATCAACCAAAATATGCTACTTGGAACTTTTTCAGCAAATAGCTCCTTTGTTAAGGGTAAAGACATAACTCGACATGCTTTTGCTATCATCTCAATTTGACTGGAAACTTGGTCAATATAACCGACTATTTTATATCAAAATCTCTATAAACCATCCATTGGTCCTTAGTATTTCTCAAATACTTAAGGATAGTTTTTACAACCTTCCAATGGTTTTCACCTGGATCATATTGGTATCTATTCACTACTCTTAGTGAATATGCCACATCTGGTCATGTACATATCATGGCATACATAATGGATCCCACTACTGAGGTATATGGAATCTTACTCATATACTCTCTCTAAAGGAGTTGTTGGATAATTCTTCTTAGAGAGAGTAGTTTCATGGCCTATTGAAAGATAGCCTTTTTTGAGATTTACCATGCTAAATCATTTCAGCATAGTATCAATGTACGTCGACTGGGATAACCCTAGCAACCTTTTAGATCTATCCCTATAAATCTTCATCCCAAGAATGTAGGTTGCTTTTCCCTGGTCCTTCATGGAGAATTAGAATGATAGCCAAACCTTTATTACCTACATTGCAAGAATGTCATTCTCGATTAAGAGAATGTCATCTACATATAAAATAAGAAATACCATTGCTAAAACATTAGCCTATTTGTATATGCAGGGCTCTTCTTCATTTTTAATGAAGCCATACATTTTGATCACCTTATCAAAATGCATGTCGAAACTCTGAGATGACTGCTTCAATCCATAAATGGATCGTTGAAGCTTGCACACCTTTAATTTATCTATGCTTATGAACCCTTTATGTTGTATCATATATACTTCTTCTTCCAACTCTCCATTTAGAAAAGTGGTTTTGACATCCATTTGCCTAATCTCAAAATCAAGCTGCATAGCTATCACAAGCATAATATGAATAGACTTGAGCATTGCCATAAAAAAAAATATCTCATCATAGTCAATACCATAATACTGACAATATCCCTTGGCAACCAGATAGGCTTTATAGGTCTCTACCATCATGTATATGCCCCTTTTCTTTTTAAAAATCCACTTGTATCAAATGGATTTTACCTCTTCAGGTGGGTCAATGACTATCCATATATCATTGATTTTCATAGACTCCATTTTGGATTTCATGGCTTTAAGCCATTTCTCAGAGTTGGAACTCTGCATTGCATCAATGTTGGTGATCGGATCCTCATTATTTTCATCAAATTCAACAGGATCACTATCCTGAACCAAAACATCATAGTATCTATCTAGTTGATATGGTACCTGACCAGATCTCCTTAAAGTTGCCTCTATAATAGGCCCGAGATCCGATTAAGTTGGTTTAGTCAATTGTATCAATTCCTCTACCTATTAAACTTCTTCAAGTTCAACCTTAGAGGCTTTAGTTCCTTTCCCGAGAAACTCTTTTTCCAAAAAGACTGCTTTATTACTAACAAATACTTTGTATTCAGCAATATGGTAGAAAAAATAACCCGTAGTTTCCTTTGGATACCCTATAAATATACACGTATCAGTCCTAGGCCCAAGCTTGTCTATTTTTAAATGTTTGACATAAGCTAGACATCCGCAAACCCTAAGGTATGAGACTATTAGCTTATGCCCTGTCCATATTTCACATGAAGTTTTGTATATAGACTTACTAGGAACTCTATTTAGAATTGTTGACTCTGTCTTGATTTTGATGATTGACAAAATGTTTAAGTATATATGAGTACTAATTATATTTTAAGTATATTTTTCAGATCTTAGTACTCAACCATATTGGATGAAGAAATGCTTGTATTTCAGTTAAAAAAGTCCTTAATTTAATGGAAAATCAAGTATATGAACTTTGGAATTAATATGGAAGAACTTGAAGAGGTTAAAGTTTCAATTTGAAGATGTTTCAGCAATGGCACAGGCAAGTGTCGACACCTGGAAATGAAGTGTCAACACCTGAGGATCAAGTTTCGACACTTGAAGAGTGAAGTGTCAACTTAAGGCCTGAGACCAACACAAAACTTCAGAAAGCACTTTCAGTCAAGTGTCGACACCTGGAGCTGAAGTGTCGACACTTGGAAGTGAAGTGTCGACACCTGAAAAATGAAGTGTCGACACCTGGAAAATGAAGTGTCGATACCTGGAAAATGAAGTGTCGACACTTGAAACTAAAGTGTCGACACCTGGAGGTGAAGTGTTGACACTTGAACAGTAACGGTTAGTTTTCTAGGCTGCAGAACTTCTCCAACTTGGCTCCAACGGCCATATTTTCCTCCCTAATGGCTATAAACGGTCATTTAAGTGTTGGAAGGCTATATAAACATCAAGAATCAAATGGAGAAGTAATCTTTTGGTGAGTTTCTTGAATATTCTTAAAGGATTCAATAGTTGAGTGATTAAAAGCCTTCAAGCTTCCAAGTTTCAAAGAGAGCATTCAAAGTCTACATCTACAAGCATCAATCAAAGGCTTCATCAACTTGAAGACAAGATCTTCATCAACAATCAAGGGCTTCAAAGAGATATTTGCTTTATTTTAGAAAACTTTTATTGTATTCATTTATACTTGCTCTTACATTGTTTTACTTAAGATTTTTGGTGAGCCTTGGAAAACCAAAGAGGTTTTTGGTAAGCCTTTGAAAACCAAAGTGGTTGTCGATGAGCCTTGAAACTAACTAGGGTTTTACTTGTGAGCCCGAAGCCAAAACAAGTTATTTAGGTTCTTGGTTATCCCGTAAAACCAAGGATGGTTGTTGGTGAGCCTTGAAACCAACTAGGGTTTGACTTGTGAGCCCAAAGATAAAATAAGTTGTAAAGGTTGTTGGTGAGCCTAAGTTATAAAACCAAACTTAGTGAATTTCCAAGGGTAGCTTGGAGAGTGGATGTAGGTGCTTGGTTGGCACCGAACCACTATAAATCTTTGTGTTTGTATGATTGTTCTTCTTGTACTTTTATTTCTTTATTTCCACTGCATTTATTTGAAATACACAAGCACTTGAATTGCATTAGCATAAACTTGCTTTAGTTCATAGATATTTTAAATAGTACAAAAGTTTTATAAAAGACCCAATTCACCCTCCCTCTTGGGTTGCCTACCTGAGCCTACAATTAGTATCAGAGCGGGTGCTCTGTTTGAAAATCTAACAATTTTGAGCTAAAGTTCATGGCAACCCTTATAGGTATTAGTGTTAGACTGCTATTTTTCAATGGCACAAATTACACATTTTGGAAAACTCGCATGCGCATCCATATTCAATCTATTAGTTATCATCTTTGAAAAATCATTGTTAGTGGTCCTCATATTCCTTCCATGTTGGTTAATGGCATTTCCATTCCAAAGTTCGAAGAGGATTCGAATGAATATGACATTAAACAAACTGAAATTAATGCTAAAGTAATGAACTTGCTTTATTGTGCATTGGACTTGAATGAATTTAATAGAATCTCTACATGTACATCGATGAAGGAAATATGGGACACACTTGAAGCTACTCATGAGGGTACTCTTCAAGTGAAGAACACTAAAATTAATTTGCTTGTACATTCTTTTAAAATTTTTGAAATAATGCATTATGAATCTATATCTGATATGTTTTCAAGATTTATGATTATTATTAATGAATTAAAAAGTCTTGACAAAATCTATACTAATGCTGATTTGGTGAACAAAATTCTTAGATCCTTGCCAAAATCAAGGGATCCAAAGGTGACGGCAATCCAAGAAGCTAAAGATATAGAAACCTTACCTTTGGAGGAGCTTATCGATTCACTCATGACCTATGAGTTGAACTTATGGCAAAGGATAGAGGAAGCTGATACAGAAAAGAAGATAATGGCTTTCAAAGCCAAAATGAAATTCAAGGCAATGATGGCAACTTGGAGCGATAGCGAAGATTCAAGTACGGATGATGAAGTTGCCCATCTTTGCTTTATGGCAAATGAAGAAAAGGTATGTGCTAAAAATAATTATGATTTTACCTTTAAAGAATCACATGATGTATCTAATGATCTTGTGCATGAATATAGATTGCTAAAAATTGAGCACAAGAAATTAAATAAGCATGTAGATTCATTTTCTCTTGACAACACCAATCTTGCAAATAAAAATGATAATTTAAATGCCAAGATTGATATTTTGAAAAATGAAAAGAATAATTTTTCTAAAGAAAAAGAATTTTTAGAAAAAGAAAATGTTATTTTGAAAGATTTATGTGATAAAAGTATTTTGGTTAAGGAAAGAAGCAAAAACTTTTGAAAAATTTCTCTATTTCTGCTTCTTTTAATTTATCTTCTAATATGGTTTTAATGCTTATCCTTCTATATTAAGAAAAGTTTGGGTTCCAAAAGGAACCATAATTACAAATCATAAAGGACCCAAGAAAGTTTGGGTACCAAAAATGTCCACTTAATTTGTTTTGTAGGAATGTCTTGCAACCCAACATGAAGAAAGGAAGTTCTTAAATAGAGGTTGTACAAGACAATTTAAAGAAGTGGACAAGCTACATTTTGAACTAAATGGTAAAAGGAAGGACTTTGTATATTGATAAATTCTAAACATCTCCTTCCATAACTAAAAATGTAGATTAATTTTTATTGCATCAATTACTTTGAAAAAATATTTTAAATAGTTAATTAGAATCAAGTTTGGACTTATCATCATTGGCTATGATCATGAACTTTTTGGTGTTGATGAATTTCATGTTATCATGATTAAACTTATGATTGTGAGACCTTCATTATATTTTGATTAATGTATTTCATGCAAAATACTTTTAAAAATGCATATTGATTTGAAAAATATTTTTATTGATTAATTAGAATCAAGCTTAGACTAATAATCATTAGTTGTGATCATGAATATTTTGATGTAAATGGATTTCATGCTCTCATGATTTCGATTAATGATTATTAGACTTTCACTTGATTTTGATTAATACAGTTTTTGAATTATTTCAAGTGAAATATTACGATTTATGTGCTTTCATTGTTGGCTTCTATGCTTAAGTTAGAATTGATTTGAATCAAGTATAGAACTGGTAGTTAAGGATTACATTTAAGAAGAATGTATGCATATTGACAAACCCTTACTCCAGTAGCTAGACTTGATATCATATTACTTCTAGCATTTATATGGATATCAAATCATTTTAAATGAATTTAAAATCATAGTGAAAGTTTTTAAGTGATATAAATGCTTTGTATTTTGAAAATCATGAATATCTTGAAAATTTCAAATCCTTGATTTCAGACTTAGAATTTAAGTTCATATCTTAAAATTGTTTGAAATTATATTGCATGTGCTTTCATGTTCTTATTCCTCAAATGAATGCATATTTTTAAGGGGGAATAACATTTAGGGAGAGCATCCAAAGATTTGTTATCATATTTGATGCTTTGAATATCTTGCTTGATATCATGCTGTACTTATATTGCTCTTATACTCCTTCTCCTTATTTTCAAATCTAATTTTTTGAGGGGAGTTACATTCAAATTGTATCATGTTCAATTTGTATCATAATTATTTGATTTCATGCATTGATTTTGATGACCTACTTGCTATTCTTTCCGACTTCATTCCCACTTTGTATTGCCTTTCACCCTTTTTCATGATGTCAAAAAGGGAGAGAAAATTGTTAAGTATGAAAAATGGAAGATTGGATAAACATGAAAAATCATTTAAGAAATGAAAGAAAGTGCAAAAGGGGAAGAAGAATGTAAAATGTTTTTATCTAAAGGAAAGAATTAGTAAGAAGAAGAAATTTTAAAAATTTGAAAATTCTACATATTTTGAAAAATATTTTTGAAGATTTTTTTTGGATCATATTTTGAGAGGGAGCTTGGTGCTTATTGTTTTGAGCTTACATGTTTATCTTATTGTTAATCTTTTTAAGCTTACCCTTTTCATATACTTAAAGGTTTTGTAATCATCAAAAAGGGAGAAATTATTGACTCTATCTTGATTTTGATGATTGACAAAATGTTTAAGTATATATAAGTACTAATTATATTTTAAGTGTATTTTTCAGATCTTAGTACTCAACCATGTTGGATGAAAAAATGCTTGTATTTCAGTTGAAAAAGTCCTTAATTTAATGGAAAATCAAGTATATGGACTTTGGAATTAATATGGAAGAACTTGAAGAGGTTAAAGTTTCAATTTGAAGATATTTCAGCAATGGCACAGGCAAGTGTCGACACCTGGAAATGAAGTGTCGATACCTAAGGATCAAGTGTCAACACTTGAAGAGTGAAGTGTCGACTCAAGGCCTGAGACAAACAGAAAACTTCAGAAAACATTTTCAGTCAGGTGTCGACACCTGGAGCTAAAGTGTCGACACTTGGAAGTGAAGTGTCGACACCTGGAAAATGAAGTGTTGACACTTGAAACTAAAGTGTCGACACCTGGAGGTGAAGTGCCGACACTTGAGCAGTAACGGCTAGTTTTCTGGGCTGCAGAACTTCTCCAACTTGGCTCCAACAGCCATATTTTCCTTTTTAACGGCTATAAACGATCATTTAAGTATTGGGAGGCTATATAAACATCAAGAATCAAATGGGGAAGTAATCCTTTGGTGAGTTTCTTGAATATTCTTAAAGGATTCAATAGTTGAGTGATTAAAAGCCTTCAAGCTTCCAAGTTTCAAAGAGAGCATTCAAATTCTACATCTACAAGCATCAATCAAAGGCTTCATCAACTTGAAGACAAGATCTTCATCAACAATCAAGGGCTTCAAAGAAATATTTGCTTTATTTTAGAAAGCTTTTATTGTATTCATTTATACTTGCTCTTACATTGTTTTACTTAAGGTTTTTGGTGAGCCTTGGAAAACCAAAGAGGTTTTTGGTAAGCCTTTAAACACCAAAGTGGTTGTTGGTGAGCCTTGAAACCAACTAGGGTTTTACTTGTGAGCCCGAAGCCAAAACAAGTTATTTAGGTTCTTGGTTATCCCATAAAACCAAGGGTGGTTATTGGTGAGCCTTGAAACCAACTAGGGTTTGACTTGTGAGCCCGAAGATAAAACAAGTTGTAAAGGTTGTTGGTGAGCCTAAGTTATAAAACCAAACTTAGTGGAATTCCCAAGGGTGGCTTGGGGAGTGGATGTAGGTGCTTGGTTGGCACAGAACCACTATAAATCTTTGTATTTGTGTGATTATTCTCCTTGTGCTTTTATTTCTTTATTTCTGCTGCATTTATTTGAAATACACAAGCACTTGAATTGCATTAGCACAAACTTGCTTTAGTTCATAGATATTTTAAATAGTACAAAAGTTTTATAAAAGACCCAATTCACCCCTCCCCCTCTTGGGTTGCCTACCTGAGCCTACAAGAATGTAGTAAGCTAACTATAGTACATATCCTTAGAAGGAGATAGGTAGACTCGCAAACCTCATTATGGACCGAACCATGTCTAATATGGTTTGATTCCTCCTTTTAGACACTCCATTATATTGAGGTATCTCAGGAGGAGTCCATTGTGAGAGAATCACATTCTCTTTCAAATATGTTATAAATTCACTAATAAGATATTCAACTCCTCAATCAGATCAAAGAATTTTAATATACTAGCCAATTTGTTTCTCTACTTCATTACAAAATTGTTTGAACATCTCAAACGACTTTGACTTATGTTTCATCAAGTAGATGTATCCATACCTCAATAGGTCGTTAGTAAACATGATGAAGTAGTGATAACTATCTATAGCTGGGTCCAAATGCATAAATGTATTAGACTCAGAACCTCAGTGGCTCCTTCACCCATTCTAGCAAAAGGTGACTTAGTCATCTTCCCAAGAAGATAGGATTCGCAAGTCGACAATGATTTAAAATTAATAACCTTAAGGATTTCCTCTTTAGATAACCTGTTCATCCTATCATTGTTAATATGACCTAGTCTATAATGCCAAAGGCAGATATCAAACACATTTTTGATCCTAGGATATTTATTGGACATGTATATTACATTTACAAGCTATGATATAATATAAATATCATTCTTCAGTTGTCCACGCATTATAGTAATACAATTCAAAATGATATCTGAATAACTAGCTTTTATTGATAAATGATAACCTTTTTTTTCCCAAAAGGCCTACAAAGATTACATTCATAAAAAAACTAGGATAATAGTAACAATCACCTGAAACAATGATTTAGATTTTTAAAAAAGCTTGACTATTCCTATAGCTAGAACCGGAATAGATCTTCCATCTCCAACATCCAGGAATTTCTTTCCATCTTCAAATCTTTGACTGACCTAAAGTCTATGCAATGAATTACAAATATTAATAGGGCTTTCGGTATCTAATACCTAGGCAGTAGTATCACAAATAAAAAAATTACAAGATGTTGTCATATAAGTATCTTGTCCAATAATGCCTTTCTGGTTCTTCTTCTTTTTTGTCCTGTTTGGGTCCAATAAGGCAATATAAAGAGGACAATTCCTCTTCCAATGTCCCTACTTATAGTAGAAGTATTTAGCTTAAGTCTGGTTGGCTTTTAACTTCTTGCTCTGACCTGGCTTAGTCATTGTAGCACTTTACACCTTTTTCTTATTATTATTCTTCCCTTTCTTAAAGGGATGACATCCTGTCAATCCTCCCACTGCATTCACCAACCCCTTATTGAGCTGATGATCCTTCTAATAGGTCTATAGTAACCCCAATAGATAATGGTAGTTTACTACAAGCCTTGTTATTCTTTAATGATCAAGGATTAATGTAATACTTCAACAAAGAATTAAGGATCGCATCCTTCTTCAGCTATTCATGCAGGGAAAATCATGTATAATACATGATCAGTGACTAAGGCCCCTTCCCTTATCCTTGTGTTGAAAATGGTATAAGATATTTTGTACCTTTTAACATCATCGAGAATGTCGAAGGATTCTTTCAATGCTTGAAGAATGTCCTCTAGCTAAGCATCCTCCAACTTGAAATTTAATTCATCATTCATGAATACCCGCATAATAAAACAGACCATGGTTCAGTCATTGAGCCACTTTTGGTAAGTGTCTTGGACCGCACCATGAGCATTCTGAGTAGGCTCCTTAGGTGTTAGATCTATGAGCACATACAAACTCTGTTCATGCTCTAGGACTATTTTTAGCTTTTGATACCAACTAGTAATAAATGGAGTGACAAAGTGGTAGACATATTAATCTAAAAGGAGAATAAGGCCTAATTAGTATATGAATCATTAAATCCTAAAGACTTGGACTATAGTCTAAAGGTTCTCCTAGATGAGCCCTAGGTCTTTGGATCTCTAATGATCATCTTAACTATTAGACACTTTATCACTTTCTTAATGGGAGGCTATGACTCAATTATCTCCATAATTTTGTTATTTAAGGGACCTAATAATTTTAAAGGATTTAATTAGGGGGAAGAGAAGAAGACAAGGACTAAACAACAATCCTCCCATTGATGTCATCAAGTGATGAGTGTTGAATCACATTAGTCTAAGGGTGCCTAGATCAATTAAACTAATCTTCCTTACTGACATGCATTTGCTCAAATCGATGAAATATCTAATCAAAATCTAATTCATTAAATTAGCCAGCTAAGTGACATCGATGGGAGGATTCCACCATTAACCACTTTTCGTAGACACCAACTGAATTGGCCAGGTAAGAGGTAGCCCCAATTAATGACTATAATTAAATGCCAAACTTACCTTAGATACCAATTGGTTCATCAATTTTAATTAGACTAGCCTAAGAACTCAGGTCTAACCACTGATCCACAATCAAGTCCATTTTATAATATAAACTTGATCAACCTATCACTATAGAATTAATCTAAATACCTTTTGATCTAAATCTAATCAACTTTCGGTTAGTTTAAATCAATTTCTCTAAGGTCTATATTAATCAAATTCTAACCCTAGGTCTAACCCAGTAATTTAACCTAATTCATTTAACCCAAAACCCAAGTTTTATGAATTGACTTTGATTTTTAATTCATAGTTCTAGATCTAATCAACTCTTATTTTTAGCAATTAATCATGATTTATTTTGCCAAAATTAAATCTAAATATTTTTATATGCATCATATATCGATAAAATAATTTTATATCTAGACTACACAGTTTAGTGCAATTACTGAAATTAAGTTTATAATTTATGTTCTAAATATAAAACTTGATGTAAACGACTTAATTTTAGATTAATAATAGCAAAATAATCAAGATTAAACTACTAGAAATTAGATCTAAATTATTGACATCATTTTAATAAAAATATCCTTTCACCTCACTTGTTCATAGTATATAATCATAAATGATATCCCTACATGCCATAAGTGATCTCATTGAATGGAAAGAGAGGGTCTTTAAATCCTACTTTTCTTCTATGACTAGATAGCCATGGTGATCAACCCAATCCAAAGCAGTTACTTGGTTAACATTCAGATCTATCTCTAATATCACTGTCAAAAAACTAGGGTAGGGTTTCATGCATGGATTTTTTTAAAACTTATGAAAGAAAATAAGATTAAAAATAATTTTAATATTTAAATTATATATTAAAATAATTCTAAAAATCTATCCTATAAGATCATGATAGGATTTGAATAGATTATAGATGCTAAAATTAAAATCAGTATGCATCGATCTAACTGATGCATGCTATGGATCTAATCTACAACCATAAATAGGATCGATCCCATACCTCATCATGGATTGATGAACATCAATGTTGATGGAGTATAGTAGAAGGTTTGGACATCACCTTGTAGTCACATAGGATGTCCGGCCTCTATAAGAGCCCACACGAAGTCTCGAGAAATCACCTTCGCTAGAGTGCTAGCTTTATGTGAATGCTGTAGATGGCTGATCTGAAAACCTTCCTTTGAATTCTTTTAAGTCCTCCAAGAAGATAAAAAGATGGAGGATGATGAGGATTAGGTCATGGAAGGAAAAAAAACCCAAAAATATTTTTTTATATTTTATTTTCCTTTTTTTCTTTTTATCTTCTCTCTAGTGCCAAGAATGAACTTCCATGCTTAACTAGTTTTCACACCCCATTCCCAATTTTTTTCTAGTGTTGATGTGGGATGAAATGGAATGATGCAATCTAAGAGGAGATAGTAACAATTAAATAAAAAATGAAGTAAAGCTAGGCTACTTTTCCACGTAAAAGAATAGAAATTATCATGAAGGGCTTTCCTTGTTAAACTAGACTTGATTAAGAACCTTCACAATAGTAAAGAGAAAAGGATCTTTGTGGTTAAGAAACTACACAGGATAGGGCTTAATTACTCTAAAATTTTAGATCTAAAAAAATACAGAAAGAGGGGTATCCAGGCATTAACATCTCAAAAATTGGAAAGGTTACACTCAAGGATGAAGCCCTTCGATGATAAGGAGATTCCTTTAGATGTTGGGACTTCTTGTCTCTGTTTCTTGTCTTGGAAGACCCTCTTCTTTGGAACCTGGAAATCCCGGGGATCCTACACAAACCATAGTAGAGTTAAGAAGGAGATTGAAAGATAGAAAACTAATGAAATGATGGTTGAAGTTAAGAAAAAGTTAATGGAGTAGAAGTAGCTTGGCCGGCTCCCTTTTGATTGACTTCCTTGCACCTTGGATGATGGAATGGAGTGATTGGATGGGTTAAAGATAGACTAATGGTTCTTGGCATGGAGAATGCTTTTCTTGAAGTAGCTATGGGCCTCTCACCCACTCCCTCTCAGAGGACATTTGATAACACAAATGGAAGAAGAAAGAAACTCACTTTTTTTTCATTCAAATCATCATCTTTTACAAGAGAGCTTGGAGTATATTTTATAATCCTCCAAGGACTTTGAGATTTTGAATTACAAGAAGCTTTTCATGGGAGGTTCCTAGCTATAAGGGTGGAATTCGAATTAAATGGAGATTTTATGGGCATAGCTAGCTAAAATGGTGGAAGGTTGAACTCCTTGGCCGCCCACTTTGAATTTGAATTCCTTCTTGGTGATGTGACATGTGGTGATGTGGCTTGATGAGGTGTACTCCACATGGGTTGGGAGGTTGACATGGCATCCCACATGGCTTGTTGAAGTGGTGTCCTCCTTGGATTAAATTGTTGAAGTGGTTGAGTGCATTCCATCTTCAAGTGAGCTTGCTTATATTTAACCAATTCCAAACCTCTCTTGGACACAACTACTAAACTCACTAAATACAAGACCAATTTGATCCTAATTGGACTCAAAAAATCCAAATGGACTTAAAAAAAACCAAATTGAAATAAACCCAACTCTAATTACATGACTCAAATTCAATTAAAGAAGTAAACTGACTCTATTTACAAGACATAAGTTCAATGAAAGAATTAAAGCTATACTGAATTAGACTGAAGCCTCTTTTGAACTTTGGTGCCCGCACTAGTTCTCTGGGGTGGGAGGAACTCGACCCTATCAAGTAAGGACTGATCTGACTTTGGTAACTTTCTAGCAGGTCTGGGTCGATTTGTTGCAGATCCTCTCGGGTGATCCAGGAATCCTCAGATTCAGGTCTTCCTTGCTATCAAACCAGATAACGTTGATAGCCCTTATTTCTAGTGGTAATTACCTGGTCATCCAAGATACTTTCAATCCTATCTCTTCGTTCTGGCTGAAGTGCTAGTGGACACTCAAGTAGGGTTTCACTCTCAAAGGCTGGGTAGGGTCCAAAAGGCTCACTAGGAATTAATGTCGGCTCTTTATATTCTTTCAAATCAAAAATATTAAATGTGGAACTAATGCCAAAATCCGGTGGTAACTTTAATATGTATGCATTAGATCTAACTCTTTAATACTTTGAAAGGTCCAGCTCCCCGGGCATATGGTTTCTTCATAGTTCCTGGTGAGAACCTTTCAGGTCTAAGTTTAACCATTACAGAGTCCCCTATATTGAATTCTTTCATTCGTTTACGTGAATTGGCCATATGCTTATAGACTTCATTGCTCATTTGAGTTTTTTTACTAATCTCCTTATGTAATTCCTTAATATGCTGTGCATATGATTCGGCGGACTCAGACATTCATGCATGTGTGGGTGATGGAATGAGGTCGATAGGTCTCCTAGGTTTATAACCATGGACAATCTCAAAGGGACTTTTACCAATAGACCTATTGACTGAGCTATTGTAAGCAAATTTGGCAAGAGGTAATAGCAAATCCCAGTTTTCCAAACTCTCTCCAACAAGGCACCTTAATAAGTTTCCTAGACTTCTATTTACAACCTCGGTTTGTCCATTAGTCTAAAGGTGGTAAGCAGTTGAGAATTTCAGTTTTGTTCCTAGTAGGTGCCAAAGGGTTTTCCAAAAGTAACTCATGAAATGGACATCTCTATCAGAAACAATGGTCTTAGGTAACCCATGTAATTTGACTAATTGATCGAGAAAAAGCTTGGCTAACCTGGAGGCATCAAAAGTCTGAGAATAGGGTATAAAATGGGCCATCTTTGAAAATCTGTCGACCACTACAAAGACTGAATCATGCTTCCTAAGGGTCTTAGGCAATCCTAAAACAAAGTCCATGCTAAGATCCTGCCATGGACACTCAGGCACAGGTAAAGGAGTGTATAACCCGGTGTTTTGTCTTTGATGTTTGGCAACAGCACACGTCCTACATCGGGCAACAATATTGGCTACATGTCTCTTAAGGCCAGGCCAGTAAATTTTCTCTTCAACTATTAATATGGTTTTATTTCTTCCAAAGTGGCCAGCTAGACCTCCAGCATGGGTCTCCCAAACTAGAAAATCTCTCAAAGAAGTTTTGGGAACACAAAGCTTATTTTCTTTAAACAGATAACCATCTAGAAGGGTATACTCATTATGGTCACTAGATGGTCCTTGACTCAAAGCCTGGTAAACTTCACTAAAGTCTGGACAGGTTTCATCTTCATCCTTAAGTCTCTCAAATCCAACGACTTCAGTGCTAATCGAATTTAGAAGGCTCTACGACTCAAAGCATCGACTACTTTATTCTCAGTTCCGGCATGGTTCTTTAGGATAAAAGTGTAGGCTTGGATGTATTCTACCCATTTGGCGTGCCTAGGATTCAGCTTTTTCTGGAAACTAAGATATCTAAGGGCTTCATGATCAGAGAATAGGACAAATTCATGCGATAGAAGATAGTGTCTCCAATACCTTAAAGCTTGCACTACCGCATAGAGCTCCTTATCATAAGTAGAATATTTAAGCTTAGCTTCATTTAACTTTTCACTAGAGAAAGCTTTGGGGTGGCTCTCCTGGCTTAAAGCTCTACCTATTCCAACTCTAGATGCATCACAAGCGACCTCAAAAATCTTGAAAAAATCAGGCAATCTTAAGATAGGTGCTTGTGTCATTTTCTTCCTAATGTCTAGGAAGGCCCTATCAGCAACTTTGGTCCATTCAAAATGGCCTTTCCTAATGCAATCCGTGATTGGTGCAACTATGATGCTAAACCCCCGAATGAATCTTCTATAAAAAATAGCTAGGCCATGAAAACTTCATACTTCATGAACACTTTTTGGCATAGGCCACTCTACAATTGACATAATCATTTCGGGGTCAACAGAAACTTCGTCAGGTGTGACAACAAAACCTAGGAAAATGACTCTATGGGTGAGAAAATCACACTTTTTCAAGTTTGCGAAGAGACTATTTTTCCTAAGAGCTAAACAAACTTGATTCAAATGATCCAAATGATCCTCCTAGGTCTTGCTATATATAAGAATGTCATCGAAGTAAACTACGACAAACTTTCCTATAAATAACCGTAGGACTTGATTCATAATCTGCATAAAGGTACTAGGAGCATTGGACAGTCCGAAAGGCATTTTACCCATTCAAAAAGACCCTCCTTGGTCTTGAATGCAGTCTTCCACTCATCCCCAGGTCTAATCCTAACCTGATGATAGCCACTTTTAAGGTCAAACTTTGAAAATATTGTTGCTCCGGCCATCATATCTAACATGTCATCCAAATGGAGTATGGAAAACCTATATTTAGTTGTGATCTTATTAATGGCACGACTTTCAATGCACATCCTCCAAGTGCCATCTTTCTTAGGGGTTAATAATGCGAGTACTGCACAAGGACTCAAACTTTCCCTAATAATTCCTTTCCTAAGAAGATCCCCTACTTGTGTTTGTAACTCTAAGTGTTCGGTAAGGTTCATCCAATAATGTGGAAGGTTGGGTAGGGTTGCTCCTGGGACTAAATCAATGGCATGCTGGATGTCCCTAAGTGGTGGAAGGTGGTCAGGTAGGTCATCTGGAAACACATCCTTAAAGTCCTCTAACACTTTAACCACTTCCTGAGGGAATTCTTTCTGGGAAGGCTCTTGAATTTTCTTAGTGGTTAAGATCCAAACAGGTGTACCCTTAGTGAGTTCTTTCTCAATCTCCTTAATAGTTATCAAATTAACTCTAGTTTTCTTTTTCTTTAGGTGGCTCGATCCTCTCTTAACAGTGTCTTTAGGTGGTGTAGGGTTGATCACAAACTTCTTTCCAAGGTGCATGAATGAGCAAGAATTAGATCAGCCATATAGGGTCACATCATGGTCAAATAACCAGGGTCGACCTAGGATGATACTGCTCACTCCCATTGGTAGGATGTCACACTACACTTTCTCCTGATAGGATTGCAATTGGATTTAGACTAGACACCTAAGCTTGATAGGAATTGAGGTGGAGTCTAACCAAGAAACCTTATAGGAAGTTGGATGGGGAACTATGGATTAGCCTAAAGTTTTGACAGTACTAGTGGATATGGAATTTACACAACTCCCACTATCTATGATTATTTTACATATCTTATCCCCTAACTTGATAAATTTTTGTAGGATGTTAGTCCTACGCCAATCTTCCTATGTCACAGTCTGGGTAAGGATGCATCTAACTACTCCCAAAAGGTCAGGCTCTACATGATCCTCGTCACCTTCATACGCATCTGCCAAATTATCCTCAGCTTGATATACCTCCTCAACGCTATCACCTAGGGGCTCTATGGGTTTAGACTCATTCTCTTCTAATTCTCCTATATGTAAGGCTCTAGTTGGACAATTGCTAGTATAATGGCCTAATTTGTGACATCTGAAGCAAGGAGCATTAGGGTTTGGGGTTCTCTGAACTTCTGGTGCTTTATCCCTATCGTCTCTATAGGTCAGAGGTGTATTAGGATTGGGTTGATTGGGCTGCATCTTACTTGATCCTGGCTACTGACTAGGTGCACTAATCCTAGGGGGTTCTGGTCTACGATAAATTGGTCCCCTTTGAAATCTCTCAGCATCTCGTTATACCTGATAGGCTAACTCTAAATCTTGAACTTCTCTCATGAACAACTCTTTTTGAATCTCTTTTCTTAATCAAGCCCTAAATCTAGACAAAGTAACTGTATTGGACTCATCGACATTGCATCTCATCACAAACACATCAAATTTTACAATGTATTCAGCTACACTCTTGGTACCCTGGGTTAATCTCTGCCACTGGTCTATAAGTTTTTGGTGGTAGGACATGGGAAGGTATTTCTCTCTAAGCCTAAGTTTCATTTCCCTCCAGGTTACTATGGGAACATCACCTCTTTGCCTAATGAACTTCTCAACATTTCCCCCGTAAAGCCTGGCCTGACGAATTAACATAAGCTTCGCAAATTTGCATTTTCTCTCCTCAGTCATGTCATACCACTCGAAGTACTGATCCATCTCTCCCTCCCAATCTATATAAACCTTAGGATCTAGATTTCCATCAAATGTTGGTACTTCCAACCTAATATTCCTAAGGGTTCGGTCATCATGGTCCATTTGATCTTGATTGGGTCTCCTAGGGTTTGGCTCATAGGCTGGGTCATGGTGTGCTCTCCTAGGGTTCAGGTCATGGACTCGATCAGGGTTGGGTATCCTAGGATTTGGCTTAAAGAAATGGTCTTGATGAAGCCTTCTAGGATTGGGTTCAGGAAAAAGGTCTTGTTGCAGAGCCCTTCTAGGGTTGATGGGTGTATCAAACTCTGGTTTAGGCTCTAACTCATTTTGGACTTCATGGGTTCCTCCAGGCGTACGAGCCTCTGATCGATCAAGCCTAGCAGTGATGAGGGTCATTTGATCAGTCATGCTTTGGTTGGTCCGGGCCAATTGGTCAGTTAGGTTTTAGTTCAGTCGGGTCATTTGATCATTCAAAGTTTTCATCAAGTTCTCAAAATTTTGGTCCATGGTTACACTCAATTGAGCTTGGGTTTGCTGGTATGGTGCTCCTGATCTAGTTGCCATGCACACATAAACTCAAACTCAGGCTAGGGATTTGCTAGACCTAGAGTCCAAACCAAATGTTAGATCAAGATGACAATCTTGGTTGTAGTAACTTGGCACCTGGCCAGGTAAGTGTAAGGTTGGTGGAGGTCCCTCTTTGCTTGCCTTAGACACCAATTTGAAATTGGCCAGGTAAGCGAACCAACCCACCTTTCTTCGAGCTCTTGTCCTTGAACCACTTGCCTAGACAACAAATACACAAGCACACATAAACAAGTTGTCTAAATTGGCTTGACACTTGGTTCGACCTGACCTTGTGGGTGTCCCTAGCTCACTAGAGCAAATTAAATGTCTACTCAGTTTTAATTAAGGGTTGGGTTCACTATACAGGTTGGTGATTTTTTGGGCTAGGGATAGGTAATGAAATCCTGACTCTTTGTCATATTGATGCCCTTAAATTGATTTTCCATGAGATGAATGCAAACATGCATAAGAACCCTAATTTCAGGTGTAGAAATTTGTGTGTTGCAGTTCTGAAGTGGTGCAGAAAAGAGCAATGTAACTATGTCAGAAAATTCAGAAAAAATCATTGAACATTCCTAAATCATAGATGATATACTAGATGAAAGAAAATTTAAAAATAAAATTTGTGTTAGGCATGGTAGTTCCTAGAACATAGACAATGCATGCAGGATAGAACAGCAGAAATTTTAAAGATGCTAGATTTAAATGATGCAAAACTATTCTTTAGGATTTAAAACTTACCATCTTGTGTTCCCCTTCAAGGGTCAATCACAATGGCACCCATACATGCCTTAGAAGATCCCTGTGGAATGGAAAGAGAGGGTCTTGAAACCCTACTTTTATCCTAAGACCGGATGGCCTGGTGAAGCACCCAAATCCAGGTACTGAAGATGATGCAAAGCCCTAACCTACCATTCTCTGATACCAATTTGATGTGGGATGAAATAGAATGATGCAATCTAAAAGAAGATAGTAACAATTAAATAAAAAATGAAGTAAAGCTAAGCTACTTTTCCATGTAAAAGATAAGAATTATCATGAAGGGATTTGCATGTTAAACTAGACTTGATTGAGAACCTTCACAATAGTAAAGAGAAAAGGATCTTTGTGGTTAAGAAACTACACAGGATAGAGTTTAATTACTCTAAAATTTCAGATCTGAAAAAACACAGAAAGAGGGGTATCCAGGCATTAACATCTTAAAGATTAGAAAGGTTACACTCAAGGATGAAGCCCTTGGATGACAAGGAGATTCCTTTAGATGTTGGGACTTCTTGTCTCTGTTTCTTGTCTTGGAAGACCCTCTTATTTGGAACCTGGAAGTCTTGGGGATCCTACATAAACAATAGTAGAGTTAAGAAGGAGATTGAAAGATACAAAACTAATGAAATGATGGTTGAAGTTGAGAAGAAGTTGATGGAGTGGAAGTAGCTTGGCTGACTCCCTTTTGATTGACTTCCTTGCACCTTGGATGATGGAATGGAGTGATTGGATAGGTTAGAAGATAGACTAATGGTTCTTGGCATGGAGGATGCTTTTCTTGAAGTAGCTAAGGGCCTCTCACCCACTCCCTCTCGGAGGACATTTGACAACACAAATAGAAGAAGAAAGAAACTCACTTTTTTTTCATTCAAATCATCATCTTTTACAAAAGAGCTTGGAGTAGATTTTATAAGCCTCCAAAGACTTTGAAATTTTAAATTACAAGGAGCTTTTCATGAGAGGTTCCTAGCTATAAGGGTGGAATTCAAATTACATGAAGATTTTATGGGAAAAGCTAGCTAAAATGGTGGAAGGTTGAACTCCTTGGCCGCCCACTTTGAATTTGAATTCCCTCTTGGTGATGTGGCGTGTGGTGATGTGGCTTGATGAGGTGTACTCCACATGGGTTGGGAGGTTGACATGGCTTGTTGAAGTGGCGTCCTCCTTGGATTAAATTGTTAAAGTGGTTGAGTGCATTCCATCTTCAAGTGAGCTTGCTTACATTTAACCAATTCCAAACCTCTCTTAGACCCAACTACTAAACTCACTAAATACAAGACCAATTTGATCCTAATTGGACTCAAAAAATCCAAATGGACTCAAAAGAAACCAAATTGAAATAAACCCAACTCTAATTACATGACTCAAATTCAATTAAAGAAGTAAACTGACTCTATTTACAAGACATAAGTTCAATGAAAGAATTAAAGCCATACTGAATTAGACTGAAGCCTCTTTCGAACTTTGGTGCCCACACCAAGTGTTTTTTCATTTGAAAATCAACAAAAATCTTTATTTTATATTCATGAAAACCAAGAAAAATCCAATAAAAATAATGGCATGGGGCTTCTGATAAGAAATTAGGATACTTTTAGAAATTATATTTGGACTAAGAGTTTGACTCATTCAAAACCCATCCAATTTAAATTTAAATCAATTCAAATAAATTTCAAAATTTTTCTAAACCTATCCTAACCCAAAAGTGGCTAAGAAAAGGCATCAAAACAAACTTTTTATAAAGAAAAATGTATGAAACAAATCAAAATATTCATGGTGAACAAGGGGGTGCATTATCCAATTTTGACTCTATCAAACCATATACAAAATAATATTAAAACTCCTTTTAAAAATTATTTTGACTTATTCCTGGTCAAAATGGTAATAGGAAGGGTAATAATTATATTTTAGCATTATGATTCTTCATGCAAAAATTTATTTTTGCATGGAGAACAAAGTGGCACAAGGAAAAAAACTAGGTTCCTGGGTTTGACTTGGTCAAACTTAATTCTAATTTCAATTTAATTTGGTTTGATCAATTCAAATAGATTAAACCTAATTTAATTAGATTCCAATTAAACTTAATTAATCAAAGAATTAATTAATTCCAAGTCTAAATTAAATTAAGATTAAAATTTCTTAGCAACTAGGTCATTGAATGACCTAATCAAGTGAAATCTTATTGAACAAAATTCAAATAGATTTGACCAGATCTTTTCACTCATTAAGTTGACCCAATTAGAAATCAATTACTAATTAATCCTCCTAATATTAATTATTATTTATTTATTTATTTATCACTTTTGTATAGGATAAATTATTAATCATATTTATAATTTTATCACTAGTTGATTCTCAATCATTTATCAGCCATCAAGATCAATCAGATACTTCTATTGTGTATGACCACGTAGATTCGAACCCAAAGTTGATGGCTCAGGAATGATTTTTTGAACTAATCGATGTGATTATCTAGCAATGGTACCCGATGTTTAGATAGGCCGAATGATAGTAGAGCAACATTCAAAAATCCAAGATATGGTTACCGTATAATTCATCCCTTTGACCAAATGCTCAGGATAAATTTAGAGTTAATTACCGACTCTGAATAAGCACATCTGAATGTGTCTCAACATGCTAAATCTTGTAACTCCTCACTAAGATTACCTAGGCCTAGGTTTTTCTAAATTGAAACACTACCGAGCATTTACTCCAGCAACTTAGAGTGGTCAATCCCTTCTTGACTCAACACCATCTTAATAAGTACATGATTGCACCTAGAAATCTTTTATCACTGGATTAGAAATCTATATAGTCCAGTACCAAAGTATGGTAAGTTGCTTGCCAAGTCACCATTATAGTCTCAGGTCAAAGAAACATTTATATCCATATCTTTTCTACAAGATACTCTCGATAGCAAAGTACTCCAAAGAGTTAGTCACTATTCAGTGAGATGTACTCCTACACTCACCTATATACCATACTAGTGTCTCTATACTCCTTAGTTAAGAGGATAACTGACCTATATGGCACATAAAGACCTATTCTCAATAAACATTGTTATCCTAGGTAACAACATATCATTTGGTCACAAACCGATTTAAGAACTACTTGATAAATCCTTGTTTATCGAATCAATGTAGTTCCAAGGACTTCAACACCTTAGAGTTCACATAAAGATGATAAATAGTATTGAGCTACCAAAAATAATATTTATTTTACTAATAATTTATATTTATTTACAAGATAGCTTAACTATCTATATCTAAATAATTGGCTTTAGGACACTTTTCCCAATAGGGGAATCCCACATGATTGTGAAATATGGATTCTCATCCAAGATCATAACTCCTTAGTCGATGTCAATACCATGAGAGGAAAGAGGAAGAAAGAAGACAAAAACATAATTTAAATAGGCATGTGAAGCTTCACTATAAGAAAAAACTTACAATATGAGAACTTGCACTCTCAACCCAGTATATTGTTCTCTCAACAAAAAGCCCCAGATCCCTTATAAAAGCTCTTAAAAAATACTCAAGAAGACTCTCTACTACCTAACGCCACACCAACCCTTAAGCCATTTTGTCCCCCTTTTATAGAGTCCAAAACCTCATTTTGGGTAGAAAAGGACTCCTAAAGGCCTTTAATCATGTTTGCCCAGTAAAGGATGTGAAAATGCCTTCCAAGCATGAAAATTATGCAAAAAAGTGCTGCATAGTGTATCCTACATGCATGGATTGTGTGGACCACACATGAGCCATGCGGTCACCACGTGGACCACACTAGATCTCTCCCTACATAGGATCCACACCATGTACTTGGGTCTCCTATGGGCAGCCAAAATGAGGTGCTTCCCAACAACCTCCATCTAGACTTGATCTTCATTCTCTATATCACTTTTGAGAGCTCGTGAATGATCACACTCCCATGTCTTAGAGCAAATGGCTAGCTACTCATGGATGAGCAAATATAAGAGTCGAGCTAGATCGCTCAATCCCATCTCCGTCATATACTATAATCAACCTATCCTGAGACCTACTCAGGGTAGTCTCCTAAGGCAATAGGAACCTCACTCTATAACATCACCTGTCATCCTTTTGAGTCTCCCATCTCATGCCTAATCCACTTGCACCTGGAGCTCCACCTCCTGCCGAACTCCACCTTGGAATAGGGGCTCCATCTTGCGTTGACCTCCCTGTCAAGAGGTAGTATCCTCTATACTTTTACCTTTTTGAACAAACCTATTGCCATGGATAACCTTTAGGATTCTATCATCAGCTCCCCATTTGTAGCCACTTAAATCCAGTCTACTTAGTAAAATTAGATTTCTCTTTAAATTAGGTATATATTAGACCTCATCCAATTTCTTCACTACTCCATCATGTGTCTGCAATCTAACTATCCTAATACTCTTGATCACATAGCTCGATTAGTCCAGCAAATGAATAGTGCCCTCACTACTCTCTAAAGAGTCAAATAGCTCCTTTCTATAATAAACATGATATAAACAAGTTGAGTCTAAAATTCATTAAGAAGAAGAAGTAGATACCTCGTTAGACACCATAAGTGCCTCATCATATTCTTCAATGTCACTACCATTGACCATTACCATAGTAACCTTCATCAAATCTTTAAGTTATGGATAATATCTAACTCGATGCCCTAACTCATCATATCGGTAGCATCTGATCTTGCTCAAGTCCCTCGACTTGGACCTAGACCACCCACCTTGAAATTCTTTGCCACTTTGTCCTTTGCCACCACCAACCTAGTCACTACCAAAGCTGAGCCATTGTCTAAACTTGAAGCTCTATTTTCTTGCTTGAGAACCTCATTCTGAAGAAGTACAAAAGTAACCTCTTCTATATTGATGGTACTCTTTTTCACAAGAAGAGTAGTTACCAAAGACTTAAAAGAAGGGAAAAGCAATAAAAGCAAGAACAACATCCTGGTCTTTTCCTCAACCTTCTCACCAGTGTTGAGAAGATTAGTGAGGATTTTTTGAAAGTTGCTGAGATTCTCCTACATACTTTGCCCATCGCTTATTCACAACTAGTAGAACTATTTCTAGAGAAAAAGGGCATTGGTGCGTGACTTTACTATATACATCTCCTTGAGTTTCATCCACATTTTCATCAGGGAAGTCTCATTGAGTACATAGATCACCATATCATCCACTAGGTACAAGCGGATCATGCTCACTACCTATATCTGAGCCACTTCCAACTTTTATTCTCCATAGTAGTTGGCTTCTCCTCATATATGAGAGCATCAATCAATCCTTGTTGGATAAGCATATCTTTTACCCTCACTTGCCATAGGGAAAAATTGCTCTTCCCATCATATCAATTGATTTCCACCATGATTGTGCTTGTCTTCTCTATCTTCTTCTACCTTGATCAATACTGCTACAATATAAACAACTTGTTGCTCTAATACCACTTGTTAGAGAATCCCACATGAATGTGGAATATGGATTCCTATACAAGATTGCAACTCCATAGATGATATCGATACCATGAGAGAAAAGAGGAAGAAAGAAGACACAAACACAATTTAAATAAACATGCGAAGCTTCACTATGAGAAAAAACTTATAAGATTAAAGCTCGTGCTCTCAATCCCGTACAATATTTTCTCAATAAGAAGTTTGAGATCTCTTACAAAAGCTCTAAAAAAATCTTCAAGGAGACTCTCTAGCCGCTCTCTACTACCTAACTCCAGACCAATTCTCAAGACATTTATCCCCCTTTTATAGAGACCAAAAC
The DNA here is from genome assembly GCA_021397845.1 of Areca catechu. NCBI lineage: Eukaryota > Viridiplantae > Streptophyta > Magnoliopsida > Arecales > Arecaceae > Areca > Areca catechu. The sequence goes on along the minus strand of CM038043.1, from coordinate 75,218,274 downwards.
TATATTCTAGATATAAAAGGACTCCTAAAGGGTCTTTAATCATGTTTGCCCAGTAAAGGACGTGAAAAAGCTTTCTAGGCATAAAAATCATGCAAAAAAAGGCCAAGCCCATGTCCCATGCATGTGAGCCATGCAATCACCACGTGGACTGCATTGGGTCTCCCCCAGCATGTGGTCCATGTTGTATGCCTGCATCTCTCGTGGTAGCCAAAATGAGGCACTTGCCAACATGCTTGAGTGTAGTGTTATCTTACTGTTACATCTAGACTTAGCTAGTCCTGCTTGGTGCTGAAGCTCCAACTAGCACTAGATATGTGTTAGCCAACCTGGTCAACCAGATCATCTTTTAATGCCTTGTCACCTGGATGTCAAACCATGCACTCACTAACCTTGTGTTGGGATGCCAACCATTACCGAATCCATCCCCAGTCTATCCCAGTCATGCATGCTCTAGGTGCAGTGGCTATTAATGCTCACCATCAAAGAGATGCCCTCTAGCAGAGATGTGCTGATCTCCACTCCCTGCTCTACCTACCATGGTATGGCCCCTACCACAGGTATGCCAATAACTACTAGGACATGCCAAATGCCACTTCCCTGTAATGCACACCAAACCTCTTCCCTTTCAGGTATAAGGTACACTCTTGTAAAGTCATTCTCTAGGACCCTCTAGGTATGACCGAGAGAGGTCTGGAGAAATTCAAGGAAGAAGAACAAGGAGGAAAGGCAATGCAGAAGTAGGAACCCACACCTCTCTAGAGAGCTGATCATCTTGGGAGCACACCTTTAGCTCCCTGACTCTATGAAATTCCACTCAAGTGTTTATCAAGACATTTGCAAGCCTCCCTGCACACTTTTCACCTTACATAAAGTGTCCTGGCCTACATAACACTACTCATTGGTGTGCCATCTCCTCAGAAGCAGACCTCACACGCACTGAGAAACCTTTCTTCCTCAGAGCTCATTCCTTCACCCTCCATTTTTTCTTCGATTCCTCCCTCTACTCCATTCTAGATTCCAAAGGGACTCCAAAACTCCTCTATTTGCCTCTTTGATAGACTAACTTAGGCATCAGAGGGTCTACCACTAGGGAACCCCCTTGGGTGTGGACCTTTTAACCATCTATCTTGCAAGATTAACTCCCAATGATAGGACCCTATAAGATTTGGCTCAATGTCAACAGTCATATCAGCTCTAGACTTGTCCGAGTCAAGCTCAAGTTAGCACCACCTCCTAGGAGCAACAAAAGATTGGTGCTAAAGGAAGGGCATCCATGCCTCTGAATGCTTCATACCCCCAGTTAACACCATGCCTAAAGGAAAGAGGATGATTATATCTGCTCCTATCAAGGTGTTTACAACATTGGCCACCCCACCTCAATTCCTCCAATAAAAGGAGAGGTGGGATCGTCGACTACTCCGACCATCACCATCGAGTAGTTCCAGTGCCTCACTTAGCAAGTCAAGGTGCTGATGATCTTTATGCAAGGCCTGTAGCAAGCCCTACTATGGTTGGAGGTGGAGCCAATGATGGGATTTCTAGGGAGCCAAGGTCATCATGCTACATGCGGAAGTGAATTTTAAAATAAAAGTTCTAGCATGAAAACCCTAACTGGCTAAAAGAAACCCTAATTACCAGATCCCCTTAGACATTATCAACTAATGAATCATAAATGAAGTACAAAAAACATACCTGAAATGTTGTTTTCAACTTCTTTCCATAAGACTCATGAGTGTAAGCCCTCCAACAGTGATCCACATGAGAATTGAACCAAGGAAGAACTCCTTCTTGAAGTTGCTTGCTAGAGTAAGACTTTTTCTGCAGCCTTTGGATTTTTCACCACTATAGGACACCCTGTGCCACTATAGGGCACTATGAACACTCTCCTAAAGCACTCTTGGTTTTAGGACAACCCTCTTCTAGGACCTTTTAGACTTATGTCCTAAAACAAAGCCTTGTCCTAGTAGAAAAGACCTTGTCTTAATAAGACAAGTCTTGTCTTAAAGAAAGAAGGAGGGAGGGAGAGACAGAGAGACACTCAGACAAAACACTCAGTGTAATTGGACTCCTATTCTGGAAGACCGAACAACAACATCTCATTTCACTATACACCCTTAAATAAGAATTTAAGGGGCATGAAAAGCATCCCAAAATTTCTTATCAGTGGAAGACCGAACAACAACATCTCATTTCACTGTACACCCTTAAATAAGAATTTAAGGGGCATGAAAAGCATCCCAAAATTTCTTATCAGATATGTCTCTTCATATCTGATAAGACTCTTGAGGACTCAGGAGTCTTATCTGAGTTCTCTAGATGATCTCTCCTCATGCCACATGGCATGTACCAAACTCAAGGGAAAGGAGGCATCTTTTCTTATCTTGAAACTATAGAAGAGGAATCCTGAGAGTAGAAGGACTCTGCCTCAGAACCGTGCACAGATAAAGAGACCCGACTCTTCATCTGTGTGCGTTGACTTCTTCTCACTTCATGCCGTCCCTTTGTCCCCTTTTGACTGGTAAACCAAATCTGAAAGAGCATGGAGACTATTTGAAGAGCAGTCCCAGATAAGAAACTCTCAGAGTTTCATCTGCAGAAGGACTCTCAGTCCTTCTGCACGCACTCTTTTCTAAGAGGTGCCAAGAGTCCTGAGCACCGAAGACTCTTCAATAAACCGTGTTAATGTCCAAATAAAAATCAGATAAAGCCTGGTTTAGGCTGCCCCAATTAGGACTCAACCTAATGTAGGTTTCCCTTAATTAGGTTAGTCCAATTAGCAAGCAACTATACCCAAATCAATTGGGTTAGGAATTGGTTTAGCCTACACATGCTAGTGTGTATTCTGGCTAACCAATTAGGATGCCATGACCCTAATTAAACCATGTACGACTTCCTTGGCCAACTCCCTAATGTGTGTGACCCTTTGGGTTCCACATTTAGCCAGCAGTAGGTTTAGACTTGAGCCAATTCGAACCAATTGAACCCGATTGACCTAATTAGGTCAAATTGGCTCACCTAATTATCTAATTCGAATTATCCATCGAATTGACTCATGAAACCAAGCCAATTGGTTCATGAAAACCTACAAGACAAGATTGATGTCTAGTAATGTGTCATGCCTATCCAAAAAATATGGAATTTGGTGGAAAGTACCAAAATACTTTTCAGCAGAAAGTTACCATGCAATTCAATCTTTCGATCTTCCATTATCTCGATTAAGAGTTAGGTATAGATACATGTCAAACCCTAACACTTAGTCATATCGAATCTCAGCTTGATCATGAGGACTCAGCTGATGACTAATTAGAAACTACTTCTAATCTCATCCTACTTTGATCAAAGGCTCCTTGAGTCACTCATTGAAGAGATTACATGGGATAACAATTCCTTTTACCAGGAATGATCGATTCCTTATTAGTCCACTTACATCCTTCGTATACCTTCCACCATACCCAGAACACCCCGTACATGACTCAATGTCATGAATGAGAATGAACCAAAAATATGGCTTAGTGTGTACATGGAACCATGGTGACCTCAGGTCTAAAGATCACATGCACAACTCCTACTCTGAGACCTATCTTTTGACAAGTAGTAAGACTTCCATAAGATAGTCCCAGTGCGGATCAATTCAGTGTGCTCATACCCGATGAGCACCCTTATCCTTGTATTAGTGTCTCTATACAAATGGTTGTGAGACCAACCATCCTCATTAACTGAGCATACATAGGATAAGCTAGTCTTACCAGATTCATTGATCCCCGAATCGATGGTCCATTGACTAAGAACATTTTGATTAGGGTTTATAGGAACTTAGGTCTCACTATTATGATCTTTATCATAACCCTAATTTCATTACCCTAATTTATGGGGTTCATCATAATCCATAAATAAGACACAGTAGTATATGATGAAAAAAATGCCTTTATTAATATAATGTCATACAAGAGTTGAAAGATTACAAAAATGCCCTTACAATGATTGGCTTTTAGGGCACTTTTCTTTCAATCTCCCAATTGCACTAAAGTCAATCGCCCTTATACTTTATACCCATACTCTCTAAGTGGCGATCTAACTACTGCTTGGGTAATGCTTTAGTAAATGAGTCTGCTATATTGTTCTTTGTATCAACTCGATCGATGACAACATCTTGTCTTTCTATTATCTCTTAAACGAGATGGAACCATCTTAGAATATGCTTGGACTTATGGTGAGACCTCAGTTCCTTTGCTTGTGCAACATCTCTAATGTTATCACAGTATAGCGGCACTGGCTACTGTATTTCAAGATCCATGCCCAATTCCATGATGAATTTCTTCATCCATACAGCTTCCTTCGTGGTTTCACTCGTGGCATATAATCTGCCTTAGTGACTGAGTCAGCTACTGTTGGCTGCTTTGTACTCTTCCAACTCACTGCACTACCATTCAGGATGAAGACATACCCTGATGCTGATTCGCTATCATCTGGATCTGATTGGAAACTAGAATATGTATAGCCTTCTAGTTTCAATTCAGATCCTCCATATACTAGAAAAATATCTTTAGTCCTTCTTAGGTACTTAAGAATATTTTTCACAGCTTTCCAATGATCCTCTCCTGGAGCTGCCAGAAACCTGCTCATTATGCCAAAGGCATAAGCAACATCAGGTCTGGTACATATCATAGCATACATAATTGATCCTGCAATCGAAGCATAAGGAATCATAGCCATCCTCTCTCTTTCTTCTAATATCTTATGAGACATTTTTTTAGAGAGATGTATGCCTTGACTTATAGGCAAGTAACCTTTCTTACTTGCATCCATGTTGAATCTCTTCAATACTAAGTCTATGTACCTAGACTAGGATAAGCCTAGCATCTTTTTAGATCTATCTCTATAGATCCTTATACCATATATATAGGATGCTTCTCCCAAATCTTTCATGAAAAACTTTGATGATAGCCAAGTTTTAATCGATTGTAACATTGGGATATCATTCCCAATGATCAGTATGTCATCAACATACAAGACCAAGAAAACAAGTACACTCCTATTTATCTTCTTATACGGACATGGTTCATCCTCATTTTTGACAAAACCAAAACTCTTGATTGTTTCATCAAAACGGATGTTCCAACTCCTTGATACTTGCTTTAGTCCACAAATAGATTTCCTTAACTTGCATACCTAGTTTGGTCTCCCACTTGAGACAAAACCCTCTAGCTATGTCATATAGACTTCTTCCTCAAGGTTTTCATTAAGAAAAGCAGTTTTGATATCCATTTGTCATATTTTATAATCATGGTATGCCGCTATAGCAAGAAAAATTCGAATGGATTTGAGCATAGCTATTAGAGAAAAGGTTTCATCATAGTCAATGCCATATTTTTGTCTAAAACCTTTTGCTACCAGCCTGGCCTTATAGGTTTCTATTTGACCATCTATGCCTATCTTCTTGAAGACCCGTTTACATCCTATTGGGTTAATTCCATTAGGTGGATCTACCAAGGTCCAAACCTGATTGGAATTCATAGAATCCATTTTAGATTTCATGGCACTTAGCCATTTGTCGGGGTCTTTTCTCTCGACAGCTTCCGAATAGGTCACAGGATCATCATTTTGAATGATACTAGTTTCATTTTCATCCCCAATGACAAAGCCATATCTTAGAGATGCTCCCCGCACCCTTTCTGACCTTTGGAGAGGAGGTGTGTATAGTGGCTGTTCTTGATCTACAAGAACTTCTGGTTAAGGAATTTCATTTGAAGACTCAATAGGTTATTGGTTCTGTTCTTCACATAACTCAAGTGAAGAATCACAACTTCTTTCTTGGATAAATTCTTGCTCCAAGAATGTAGCATGCCTACTGACAAAAATCTTTGGCTTAGTAGCATTATAAAAGAGATAACCAATACCTTCTTTAGGATAACCAACAAACCTACACTTGTCAGCCCTTGCACTTAACTTATGTCCAAAGTTATTTTTGACATAAGCATGGCAACCCCAAATCTTTAAGTACTTAAGACTTGGTCTTTTGCCATTCCATAACTCATATGGAGTGCTACTTACTGACTTAAATGGAACCTTGTTTAAAATATGTGCAGCAGTTTCCAGGGCGTGTCCCCAGAAGGAAATAGGAAGATCTGTGAAGCTCATCATGGACCTCACCATGTCTAACAAGGTACAATTTCTCCTTTCTACTACACCATTTAACTGGGGTGTATAAGGAGGAGTCCATTCAGAGATTATGCCTTTGTCTTTAAGATGGTTTAGAAACTCACTAGACAAGTATTCACCTCCTCAATCAGAACATAGAGCTTTAATACTATGTCCAGTTTATTTTTCAACCATACTTTGATATTCTTTAAACTTATCAAAAGCTTCAGATTTGTGTTTCATAAGATACACATGACCAAACCTTGATAAATCATCAATAAAAGTAATGAAGTAAGAATATCTATCTCTGGCTTGAGTTGTCATAGGTCCACATACATTAGTATGCACAAGACCTAGTAACTCAGTTACCCTGTCTCCATGTCCAGTGAATGGAGACTTGGTCATTTTTTCTTTGAAGCAAGACTCACAAGTTCCTAATGATTGAAAATCATAAGGATCAAAGTAATTATCTTTAATGAACTTATTTATCCTTGACTCACTAATATGACCTAACCGGTAATTCCAAAGGTATGTGACATTGACATTATCTCTCTTCTCTTCTTATCATTAATAGGAAGTATTTCATCATTGAATTCCAAAGTAAGAAGACCATTAATGAAACAACCTTGCCCAAATATTTTATTATTTTCAAGAATAGAGCAGCCACTACTCTTTATATTTATTTCATATCCTTGTTGTAATAACAAGGGTATAGAAATAATATTTCTTACAATATTGGATATGTAGTAACATTCCTCTAACTTTAACATATTATCCAAAGGTAATAATAAGATACAGGTGCCCACATCTTTAGCCCAAGTGTCGACACTTTAGCATTTGGCATGTAGAATTTTCCAGTGGCACACCAAGTGTTGACACCTAGAACTCAAGATCGACACTTGAAACTCAAGTATCATACGTAGGATCCCAAGTGTCGACTCAAGGCCTGAGACTTTTTGAAAATACAGTGTTTGCCTTTAGAAAATTTTTATGTCAAGTGTCGACACCTGAGAATCAAGTGTCAACACTTGAAAGTTCAAATGTCGACACCTGGAAACCAAGTGTCGATACCTAACAGTCAAGTGTCGACACCTGATAGCCAAGTGTCGACACTCGGGTTCTGACAGCTTCAACGGATCTATTTTTTGATAGCCTGAATTGATATTTTTCAGTTCCTAACGGCTAGTTTTTGATCCTTAACTATCTTAAATGGTTTGTTGGATGCTTTTCATGTATTTAAGCTTCACCAAACTCATTCATGAAGCAAGAGAATAAAGAGAAGTAAGAACATATCCAAGAGTTAAAGACATTCTTCAAGAACTCCACTTCCAAAAGCTAAAAAGGTGAAATTCCACTGAAAACGCCTACATTCCTTTCATTTCACCTTTCCAAAAGTGTTCTTGGAAGATTCCAAGTCAAGTCACATCAAGCAATCATCAAAGAGCTTCAAAGATTCCTTATTCTACTCTAGAAGAGAGTTTGCTTGTGTTTAAATTCTTGTATTCTGAATTTATTATTGTTTGACCTAGCTTTCAAGGGTCTTGAAAGTAGGTTGTAAGGTTGTTGGTGAGCCAAAGATACAAAACCAACTAGAATTTTACTTGTGAGCCCGAAGCCAAAACAAGTTGTAATGTTTGTTGGTGAGCCTAGGTAACAAAACCAATTTAGGTTTTGACTTGTGAGCCTTAGAAAATAAGTCGGCTGTAATCCTTGAAGAGATTATAGTGAAATTCCCAAGGAGAGCTTGGGGAGTGGACGTAGGTGCTTGGAGTGCACCAAACCACAATAAAACTTGATATTTGTATGTGATTGTCTCTCTTTATTTACTTGCAATTTATTTGCTGCACTCTATTTACTATTTTCCGCTGCATATATTCAAGTGCATTAATCACATTGTTCAAGAATACTACAAGGCCTGCACATTATTATTTTAATTTTTGAAAGACCCAATTCACCCCCCTCTTGGACTCCATTTCTGGGCAACAAGTGGTATCAGAGCACCGGTACTCTCTTGTAGGTCCAACGATCTTGAGTAAAAGATCATAGCAGCCCCAATGGGAATGGGTGTTGTTGAAGGTCAAGCATCAAACCATCCCGCTCTATTTAATGGCACCAATTACATGTATTGAAAAACATGCATGCGCATTTACATTCAAGCAATGGACTATAATATTTGAAAGACCATTGTAAAAGGCCCGCATCAGCCCACTATGTTGATTAATGGCATTCTCACTCCCAAAATGGATGATGATTGGGATGAGAATGACATTAAGCAAATAAAGATTAATGCAAAGGCCATGAATCTATTGTTTTATGCTTTAGATCCAAGCAAATTCAAAAAAATTTCAAATTCTCTCTGCAAAGGAAATATGAGACATGCTTGAAGTTACCCACGAGGGTACTCATCAAGTAAAAATGACCAAAGTGACATGCTCATTCATACATATGAGATGTTCAAAATGGAACCTTCTGAATCAATTAGTGAAATGTATACTAGATTCACTAACATTGTAAATAGAATGAGAAGTCTAAGAAAGGTTATATCTAATGGTGAGCTTGTAAATAAATTTCTCAAGTCTCTTCCGGCTTCATGGGATGCAAAAGTCACAGCAATAGAAGAAGCCAAGGATGTAAATACTCTTCCTCTCGAGCAACTATTAGGCTCATTGATGACCTATGAGCTCTCTTTAAAGCAGAAGACCGTGGACTATGACAAGAAAAGAAAGTAATCGCTTTCAAGTCTACCAATAAAGATGAATCAAGTGAAGATTCTGAAGAAGAAGATGAAGAAGATGAGATGGCTCTCATGGCTAGAAAGTTTAGGAGGTTCATGAGAAAGAAGAAGTATAACTTCAAGAAGAAACCTCTAAAAGAAGAGCCTAGCAAAAAGGAGAAAGAGAAAGAAAAAGAGCAGCCCACATGTTTTGAGTGCAAGAAACCGGGCCACTTCAAGATGGATTGCCCCCTACTTAAAAAGAGAAAAAAAAGATTAATAAAAAAGGCTATAATGGCAACCTGGAGTGATAACAAGGACTCCAGTTCTGAGGAAGAACAGCAAGAAGTTGCAAACTTATGTTTGATTGCTGATAATGATGAGGTATTATCTGAAACCAAAAATGAATTTACTTTTGATGAACTGTATGAGGTATTTGACGAATTAGTTATTGAATTTCGAAAACTAAAATCAAAGCATAAAGAATTAAAGAAGCAAAATCTGGTTTTGGCAAAAACAAATGACAAGTATTTAATTAAAAATAATTTCTTACTTCAAGAAAATAAAAGGTTGAATGATAAAGTTTGTCTTCTTGAAAAATAAAAAGAAGATTTGAAAAAGAAAAATTTCTTTGTTTCAACTGAAAAGTTTACAAAACAGAATAATGAAATTTTACAAGAAAACAAAAGGTACAAAGAAGAACTTGAAAAGTTAAAACCATTTATTGAAAAATTTATATACAGTTCTGAAAAATTGAACATGCTTTTAAATAATCAAAGGGCTATTTTTAACAAAGCTAGTTTAGGTTTTAAAACTTAAAAACAGCAAAAGTTTTTCAAGAATTTCTTTGTGCCTGCATCATCTTCTATTACTTGCTATACTTATGGTATTGTACGACATAAATCTTGTGCAATAAAAAGAAAATTTGCAAAGTTAAGAAAGTTTGGGTTCCAAAAAAAACCATTACCACTAACCTGAAAGGACCCAAGATGACTTGGGTACCTAAAGTCTCCACCTAATTTTTATTGTAGCTATGCCTTACAACTAATAAAAGAAGAATGTGGTACCTCGACAGTGGTTACTCAAGGCACATGACTGGAGATGTGGAGCTGTTCTCATCACTTGAATATCAGAATGGTGGTAATATAACATTTGGTGATAATGAAAAAGACAAGATTGTCAGAATTGGTAAAGTCCATATTACCCCTTCTACTTTCATTGATAATGTTTTGTATGTTGATAGTTTGAAACACAATTTACTTAGCATTAGTCAATTTTATGATAAGGATTTTAAAGTTGTTTTCGAATCTTCAATGTGCATTGTTTCTAGTTCAGATGACAATGGCATCAAGTTCATTGGTCATAGGCATGGCAATATTTATATGGTTGATCTTGATGATCTTCCTATTCAAAATGGTCAATGCCTAGTGGCAATGGAAGCCAAGATCAATGAAACTAGTTGGCTTTGGCATCGTAGACTAGGACATGCTAGTATGAATTTGATTTCAAAACTTAGCAAAAAGAATTTGATAAAAGATTTGCCAAAACTTAGTTTTGAAAAAGACAAGATTTGTAGTGCTTGCCAACTTGGAAAACAAACCAAATCATCGTTTAAACCAAAAGAAGTAGTCTCTACATCTAGACCCTTAGAATTGCTTCATATGGACCTCTTTGGGCCAACTAAAAATCTAGTTTGGGAAGTAAGAAGTATGGTCTAGTTATTGTAGATGATTTCTCATGTTTTACCTGGATCATGTTTTTAGCATACAAAGATGAAACGTTTTCTGCATTTATTAGATTTCATAAAAGAGTTTCAAATGAAAAAGGTATTTTTATTATATCTTTGAGAAGTGACCATGGAACCGAATTTGAGAATTTTGATTTTGATAAGTTTTGTAATAATGATGGCATTCATCATAACCTAGGATACCTCGACAAAATGGGGTGGTAGAAAGAAAAAATAAAATTCTTGAAGAAATGGCACGTACCATGCTATGCAAAAATCATTTACCTAGATATTTTTGGGTGAAAGCTATAAACACTACATGTTATGTTTTGAACCGTGTTTTAATCCGATCTATTTTAAAGAAAACACCTTAGGAGCTTTGGAAAGGTAAGAAACCTTCAATAAAATATTTTCAAGTTTTTGGATGCCGTTGTTTCATCTTAAATAATGACAAGGATAATCTAAGCAAATTTGATGCCAAGTCAGATAAGGGTGTCTTTTTAGGCCACTCTACATCTAGCAAGGCATATAGGGTCTTCAACAGAAGGATACTTGTTGAAGAATGCATACATGTTGTATTTGATGAATCTAACCAAAAATCTTCTAGAAAAGAAGATGTGCTTGATGATGAAACAGGTACCAAAAGAACTGAAGAGGTGAACAACAATGAAGAACCTACGAAGGAGCAAGTAAATGATCAAAACAATGAAAGAGGACAAGATCAAGAAGGTGAAATGTATCATTACCTGATCCTCTACGTAAAGAATGGAGGTATGCTTATGGACATCCCAAAGAACTTATCATTGGTGATCCATCTAAAGGTATAAGTACTCGATCATCTTTTAAAAATGTTTGTGATTATTCAGCATTTGTATCTCAAATAGAACCTAAAACTATTGAAGAAGCTGAAAATGATTGCAATTGGATTAATGCTATGCAAGATGAACTTAATCAGTTTAAAAGAAATAATGTTTGGACTTTTGTAGATAGACCTTCAAATATTTTAATAATTAGCACAAAATGGGTTTTTAGAAACAAATTTGATGAAAATAGAATTGTTACTAGAAATAAAGCTAGACTAGTTACCAAAGGATACAATCAGGAGGAAGGGATTGATTTTGATGAAACCTTTGCTCCTGTTGCTAAACTTAAGGCAATTAGGCTATTGTTGGCTTTTACTTGTTTTATGGATTTTAAGTTGTTTCAAATAGATGTCAAAAGTATATATTTTAATGATTTTATCGAAGAAGAAGTTTATGTTGAACAACCACCAGATTTTAAAAATCATGAATTTCAAAACCATGTTTTTAAACTTCATAAAGCTCTATATGGTTTGAAACAAGCTCCAAGAGCTTGGTATGATCGTTTAAGTTCTTTCTTGCTCAAAAATGATTTTACTAGAGATAATGTAGATACTACTTTATTTTTGAAAAAAAAGAATGATGATCTCTTAGTAGTACAAGTCAATATGAATGATATCATATTCGGTGCTACTAACGAATCTCTTTGTCAAGAGTTTGTAAAGTTAATGCAGGATGAGTTCGAGATAAGAATGATGGAAGAACTTAACTTCTTCTTCGGATTCCAAATAAAGCAAACAAAAGAGGGGATCTTCATCAACTAAGCCAAGTACACAAAAGAAATACTAAAAAAGTTTGGGATGGAGAACACCAAGCCATTAGGTACACCAATGAGCTCCTCTTGTAAGCTTGACAAAGATGAATCAGGTAAATCTGTTGACCAAAAGCTTTATAGAGGAATGATTGGTTCATTGTTGTATCTAACTGCTAGTAGGCCAGATATCATGTTCAGTGTTTGTATGTGTGCAAAATATCAGTCTGCCCCTAAAGAGTCTAATCTTTTGACTGTTAAATGTATACTTAGATATTTGTTTGGCACAATTAATATTGGTCTTTGGTACTCTAGAGATTCTTCATTTGAATTGATTGCTTATTCTGATGCTGATTTTGCTCGGTGTAAACTTGATCGTAAAAGTACTAGTGGAACCTATCAGTTTCTTGGAGTTAATTTGATCTCATGGAGTAGCAAGAAACATAATTCGGTTGCTCAATTTATGATGGAAGCTGAATATATAGCAATTGGAAGCTATTGTGCTCAAATCCTATGGATCAAACAACAACTCGAAGATTTTGGCATTAAACTAATTAAGACACCCATAAGATGTGACAATACTAATGCAATCAATCTAACTAAGAATCCTGTGCAACATTCAAGAAGTAAACATATTGAAATAAGACATCATTTCATAAGAGATCATGTATAAAACTCTAATGTGATGCTTGAATTTGTGTGTACTGATGATCAACTAGCTGATGTGTTTACCAAACCCTTGAGTGAAGAGAGATTTTGTATGATTAGAAGAGAGTTAGGAATCATTGACCCATTCTCTTAGAACTCTCTTAAATTCCACTCTACCCAATTGATTTTTGCTTAAAATCACTTTTATTGAGTCCCAAAACTTTTCAAAATATCCCTTGATTTTTTGGAAATTTTTCTGATTTTTCTTGGAAATTTCTTAGCCAAGTGTCGACACTTGGATTTTTGCAAAGTGTCGATACCTGACCAAGTGTCGACACTTAAGAAAATCGAAGTATTGACACTCGCAAAAATTTCAAGATTTTTAAGGCTTGTCCGAACCTTTTTGTTTTTAATTTCCCTCTTTTCCCAAGTGCCATAGTGGTCCCCTACGGTCCTCTAACCTCCGAAATAGTTGATTTGCTCCCTTGCCCCTTTAATTCAAGGTATTTCTCTCCCTCTTTTCTCTCATTCAAATCATGAATTCATGTTTTTCTTCGATTTCATCCGTGTTATTCCATTTAATCCCTATTTTTTCATGGTTTTTGGGTCGTTTTTCCTCCTCATCTATTATGAACCATTATGTCCTTGTTTTTTCTTGGATTCTTTCCTCTTTTGGACCATTTTCTCACCTTAAACCTCCGGCTTTTACCTTGTTCTCCATCGATTTACTATTGCATTGAAGGTTCTTGGCCGATTTCAACCCTATTTGGTTTCTTTTCCCTTTAAACCAAATCCTAATTATCTTCTTCAAATGATTGTTGGTTTAAATCAAAACCAAGCTCTGTTTTCTCCATCTTTTGCTCACTTTTCTGGCCAAAACCCCTATTTTTGGTTCTTTCCCCGATTTTTCCTCTTTTTCTTATCTTCCTTTTGACTGTTCCGTGTTTCATTCTTTATTCCCTCAGCTGGTAGTTATGGGACCTAGGAAGAGGTTGGCTATTAAGAGAAAATTCAGTCAGAGCTTAGCTGAGAGAAGAATCGAAGCTCGGGAAGAAAGGCAACAGGCAGAGCGGAGTGTTCCCCCACCTCCTTCAATAGAGAAGGTTTCGGGGAAGATTATTGCTGCAAGATGGTGCGTTGATCTCGAATTCTTTGACCATCATGGTTTCAGACTATGCGAGACTCTAGAGTCAGCGGGTTTAGTTCCCTTCTGTACTATGATAGAGAGGTACTATCCCCATATGATCCGCAAGTTCTATGGTAGTTTGAATTGCAACAGGTTAGCCTGGCATGCCACAGTCAAAGGTGTTAGGATTCCAGTGGATGAGTCTGTGCTGAGCAGGATATGGGATATTCCCCACCGAGGGATCGTGACTTATTCCATTGATGACAGAGTGGAGGCCTATCAATGCATACTGGAGAGAGATGACATTCGTGGTGTGTCAGTGGTCACCACGAACCAGCTCTCAGTAGAGAAGAGGCTCCTCCATCATATCATTGCCCGCATTTTGCTCTTGAAGACAGGCAAATTCGACTTCATTATTGAGCGGGAGCTTATGCTCATGGTTTGTTGGTCTGAGAGGACTACGGTTGACCTTCTGGCATTCATGCTACTTCAGATGAAGGATGCAGCCACTCAGCGGAGACACTGTTTGCCGTATGGTTTGGGATTGACTCATATCTTTGGAGCTTATGGTATACCCTTGGAGGAGGAGGCCTCCAAGGAGATCCTACATACAGATGTCTATGATGAGCGATCTTTGCATCGGATGGGATATCGGAGACTAGCTGGAAGATGGGTTCGTAGAGAGTCTAGTCAGGAGCCAGATGAGGAGGACGAGTTGTGAGAGGCTAAGGCTGGGCCATCAGGGCCAGCTGTTACACCTCCTCGAGTAGGACCAGCATCAGTGCCTAAGCTAGTGACTCCTACACCTACAATATCCCCTTCTGCTCCTCCTCCATCTACTACTGGTACATCATTTGAGGAGCACGCACGCCCACCAGTTCACAAAGCTTAGGAGCAAGATGATCAGAGTGGGAGTCCGAACCACACAGCTCAGGATTGAGATTGAGAGTCTTCGAGCTCATATTATATAGGAGCATGCTGATATTCGCAGGACTATGGAGGCTAGATTCACCCACATTGAGGAGATGTTGAGTGCTCTATTACTGTCAGGGACATCTGGTCTAGCTGATCCTCCACCTCCTCCACCACCTGATGATGATGGTCATGATGATTCCCAGGGTGGTAATGGTAGCGATGATGATGCAGATAGAGACACAACTGATAGTGATGGCGGTGGTAGTTCAGATGACAGTGTTCACCGAGCTGGGCAGTATGAGATGGTCAGCAGAGATACTTAGACACCAGCTACTCCCATGGTCCCTTCTCTAGCTGATCAGATTGTTTCTACTCCTGCTTTTGTGACACCAGCTGAGCTACTTCCTCCCCTATCGATCAGATCATCCAGGGTTGTACCCGCTCATGGACCTTCTACCCGGACTAGGAGTCATAGGATTCTAGAGCCACCTAAGGCCCTAGTATCTAGGTCCAGGATTAGTGCCCCCATTAGTTTTGAGCTTCCATCTGATGAGGACTAGCCTCACAGATGTTTATCTAGTTGCTTGTTACTTTTATATTTAGTTGTTGTATTAGCTTCCTTGCTTATATCACTGTAATTGTTTCCTTTATGTATCTTGTATCATGTTTCAGTATTGCTGTATCACTAACAGCACTTTTTGTAACTGAAAACTTGATTATATATATATGTGTGTTTCAGTTTATGATCATTCTTGTATCAATTACACGATGTATAGAACTATGTATTCCTTGAAAAAGTTCATTTTCTTTATGTTACTCCTTACTCTATGCATTTGCTCTGATACTAGTTGTATTTCTTGATACCCTAATCTCATTTTCAACTCTGATACCAACTTTATCATGGCCTAATGCATTGATTCAGGAAGAGTTTACTCCCTTTTATGTTGTATGTTGACAAAAAGGGGGAGTAGATCTTATTTACAAGCATTCTCTTCAATTTTTGAAATGACTCCTACCTTAACTCCCTTAGGGGAAGAGAATGTTGATTTCAATATCTATTTAGCACATCTCCTCCATTGAATTGCATTGTATAAGTTTCAAGTTCATACTTATGGGATACAATGTCAAAATTGAATTTAAATGCTTATTTACTCAAGGTTTTGTCATCATCAAAAAGGGGGAGATTGTTGGCTCTACCTGATAATTTTGATGAATAACAAAATGTTGAGTACATATTTTGTACTAATGATTAAATTGTAGTTACGAGTTTTCAAGTTTCAAGCACCTCAAATTCTCAAAACTAGAGTATCATGGCATGCTTTGGAAGCAAAGTATTTTCATGATTTGAAAAGTTGTCTTCATTGAAAAAGGCCACAAATGGGTTCAATTAGTGGTTTTATATATTGCATTTAAGTTTCATTGAAAATCTTTATGTTTTTGGTATGTTTGGCACTTGTTTTTGAAAATTGCAGAACCAAGTGTCGACACCTGGGAGCCCAAGTGTCGACACTTCAGCATTTGGCACGCAGAATCTTCTAGTGGCACGTAGAATCTTCTAGTGGCACGCCAAGTGTCGACACCCAGAACTCAAGTGTCAACACCTGAAACTCAAATGTCGACACTTAGGATCCCAAGTGTCGACTCAAGGCCTGAGACTTTTTGAAAATACAGAACTTGCCTCTGGAGAATTTTTGTGTCAAGTGTCGACACCTGAGAATCAAGTGTCGACACTTGAAAGTTTAAGTGTCGACACCTGACAGCCAAGTGTCGACACCTGATAGCCAAGTGTCGACACTCGGGTTCTGACAGCTTCAACGGATCTATTTTCTAACAACTTCAACGGATCTATTTTCTGATAGCCTGAATTGATATTTTTTAGCTCCTAACGGCTAGTTTTTTATCCCTAATGGTCTTAAACAGTTTTTTGGATATTTTTCATGTATTTAAGCTTCACCAAACTCATTCATAAAGCAAGGGAACAAAGAGAAGCAAGAAAATATCCAAGAATTAAAGACATTCTTCAAGAACTCCACTTCTAAAAGCTAAAAAGGAGAGATTCCACTGAAAAAGCCTACATTCCTTTCATTTCATCTTTCTAAAAGTGTTCTTGAAAAGATTCCAAGTCAAGTCACATCAAGCAATCATCAAAGAGCTTCAAAGATTCCTCATTCCACTCTAGAAGAGAGTTTGCTTGTGTTTAAATTCTTGTATTCTGAATTTATTATTGTTTAACCTAGCTTTCAAAGGTCTTGAAAGTAGGTTATAAGGTTGTTGGTGAGCCAAAGGTACAAAACAAACTAGGATTTTACTTGTGAGCCCGAAACCAAAACAACTTGTAAGGTTTGTTGGTGAGCCTAGGTGACAAAACCAACTTAGGTTTTGACTTGTAACCCTTGAAAAACAAGTCGGCTATAATCTTTGAAGAGATTATAGTGAAATTCTCAAAGGGAGCTTGGGGAGTGGACATAGGTGCTTGGAGTGCACCAAACCACTATAAAACTTGGTGTTTGTCTGTGATTGTCTCTCTTTATTTACTTGCACTTTATTTGCTACACTCTATTTACTATTTTTCGCTGCATATATTCAAGTGCATTAATCACATTGTTCAAAAACACTACAAGGCCTGCACATTATTATTTTAATTTTTGAAAGACCCAATTCACCCCCCCTATTGGGCTCCATTTCTGGGCAACAAATTCAATAATAAATTTGTTTGTATCATATACAAACCTTTAGATAATCCACTTGCATCTTGCTTCACACTTGCAAGATATATCTTGCAATTTTTCTTCCAGTGCCCTTGCTTGCCATAGTGGAAATAGGCTCCATCAGCCTTCTTAGCTTTCTTCTTATTCTGGAAGCTCTTCTTAGGGTTGAATTTTCTTTTCAAACCCTTCTTCTTTGCTTGTTTCTTTCTTCCATCAACTAGAAGAAGATGAGCCTTGTCTCCTTTTGAATGGCTCTCTGCTGTCTTAAGCATATTAAGCAGCTCTGGCAATGAAGTATTCAGTTTGTTCATATGGTAATTAAGAACAAAATGAGAGAAAAAATCTGGGAGTGACTACAGGATCAAGTCCTAATTGAGTTCACCATCCATGACAAATCCTAATTGACCTAATCGGGTGATTAAGTCATTCATTTTCAATACGTGGGTTTGAACAGATGAACCCTCACTCATCCGTGCATGGAACAACTACTTCGATATCTCGTATCGAGTAGCCCTACTTTGCTCTCCATATAGCTCCTTTAAATTGAGCAATATGGACTGAGGTTCCATACCTTAATGTTGCCTCTGGAGCTCGTTGCTCATCGAGGCCAACATGATGCACCTAACAGTAGTATTGTCATTTTGCCACATTCTATGTGTGGCAACTTCCTGCTCTAAAGCATCCTCTCAGATCATCTCAGGATCCAGAGAATCCAAAATATAAGAAAGCTTCTCCTGAGTCAGTACAATCCTTAGGTTCCTCAGCCAGTCCACATAATTGGGATCGGTTAACTTGTTCGCATCTAAAATGCCTCATAGTGATAAATTTGAAGCCATTATGTAAATATCCTATATATAATTAATATCAACAGACCACCCAAGATGACATTCATAATTAGATAAGGGCTTTTTTATCTAATTATGTCTCCCACTATTTTCTTCGAATACCATAACCCTCAATCTATGGTAAGCAAGAAACCTTACTGGTTTCTTTAGTGGGGTTGAGATCTTAATTCCTCATGAATGCCTTGTGTGTACACAACAAACACTCATGAGTTCAAAGGTAGGACTTCCTTTCCAATTGCAATCTATGCAATTCTCAACTATTAAACTTGCCTCTAAGACACTTATGGCCTTGTGTATACACAACAAACCATAATGTATTAGTTTAGTCAGACCCTTCATTTCTATATAGCCATGATTGAATAATATTGCACTTGTGTGTACACAACAAAGCAACAATTCCAATCATGCTATAAAGCACCTAGTGCACCAAGACAAATTTTATATCAAACCTTAAAGTAGACCTTGTGTGTACACAACAAACCTACTATAGTGTTCATATAAATTTTGCTTAGCATGAAGGAAGGCAAATTATAGTATTCTTAATCAATTAGCATTCCCAAATTAAGGTTTTAGATATGACCAAATTGGCCAAGTAAGTGGAAGGGGTGAGGGGGTCCCCCCGTTGCTTTCCTTAGACACTAATTGAATTGGCCAGGTCAGACAACGGAACCAATTAAAAACCTCAATCCCTTTACCTTCCCAGAACCACTTGCCTAGACACCAACTAGCTGATCATAACCCTAATTGGTTTTGCATCATGATTAAGTTTATACTATGACTAAATATGATTTTAAATGAGGGCTTTGATGGTCTCAAATACATCCTAAATTATCATATCAATAATGTTCATAACAACAAGTATAATTGGTTTTGCATCATGATTAAGTTTATACTATGACTAAATATGATTTTAAATGAGGTCTTTGATGGTCTCAAATACATCCTAAATTATCATATCAATAATGTTCATAACAACAAGTATAAACATAAAGCATATTAATCTAGCATATGCATAACATTGCATGATTACATAGCAATCATATCATAGCATGATATTTCAATACCCCGTTCACCTCACTTTTTCATGGGATATGGCCATAGCAGCACCCCTACACGCCATAGGAGACCCATTGAATGGGAGGTGAGGACCTTCAAACCCTACTTGGCTTTTATGACCAGACGGCCATAAAAGCTAATCTAAAGCAGTTACTAGGAAAAAACAGTTACTAGGATAAAACTTGTTATAACGATGCATTTGATGCATAACCCAATCTAAAGCAGTTACTAGGATAAAACTTGTTATAATGATGCATTTGATGCATAATATCATACCATAACAAAAACATGCTATTTTCATGATAAAAAGAAACCAAACATATTAATTCTAATATGCATACAAACACAATTATGGGAGAGTTGACTTCATAGGTTTCGGGTCGACTCGAATATGGATGTTCATGAACTTCAAAAAGATACATAATTGAATGTACTAAGGGTGGCTCTGATACCACTGATGGGATTTTTAGGGAGCCAAGGTCATCATGCTATATGCGGAAGTGAATTTTAAAACAAAAATTCTAGCATAAAAACCCTAACTGGCTAGAAGAAACCCTAATTACCGGATCCCCTTAGACATTATCAACTAATAAATCATAAATGAAGTGCAAGAAACATACCTGAAACGTTATTTTCAACTTCTTTCCACAGGACTCACAAGTGTAAGCCCTCCAATGGTGATCCACACAAGAATTGAACCAAGAAAGAATTCCTTCTTGAAGTTGCTTGCTAGAGTAGGACTCTTTCTGCAGCCTTTGGATTTTTCACCACTGTAGGACATCCGGTTCCATTGAAGGGCACTATGAACACTCTCCTAAAGCACTCTTGGTTTTAGGACAACCCTTCTTTAGGACCCCTTAGGCTTATGTTCTACAACAAAGCCTTGTCCTAGTAGAAAAGACCTTGTCTTAACAAGACAAGTCTTGTCTTAAAGAAAGGAGGGAGGGAGAGACAGAGAGACACTCAGATAGAACACTTGATGTAGTTGGACTCCTATTCTAGAAGACCGAACAACAACATCTCATTTCACCATACACCCTTAAATAAGAATTTAAGGGGCATGAAAAGCATCCCAAAATTTCTTATCAGATAAGTCTCTTCATATCTGAAAAGACTCTTCAGGACTCAGGAGTCTTATCTGAGTTCTCCAGATGATCTCTCCTCATGCCACATGGCATGTACCAAACTCAAGGAAAAGAAGACATCTTTTCTTATCTTGAAACTGCAGAAGAGAAATCCTGAGAGCAGAAGGACTCTGCCTCAGAACTATGCACAGATGAAAAGACGCGACTCTTCATCTGCGCGCACTGACTTCTTCTCACTTCATGCCGCCCCTTTGTCCCCTTTTGACTGGTAAACCAAAACCAAAAGGGCATGCAGACTATTTGAAGAGGTATCCCAGATAAGAAACTCACAGAGTTTCATCTACAGAAAGACTCTCAATCCTTCTGCACACACTCTTTTCTCCCGCGCGCGCCAAGAGGCGCCAAGAGTCCTGAGCACCCAGGACTCTTCAATAAAATGGGTTAATGTCCAAATAAAAACCAGATAAAGCATGGTTTAGGCTGCCCCAATTAGGACTCAACCTAATGTAGGTTTCCCTCAATTAGGTTTGTCCAATTAATAAGTAACTAGACCCAAATCAATTGGGTTAGGAATTAAGTTAGCCTACACATGCTAGTATGTAATCTAGCTAATCAATTAGGATGCCATGACCTTAATTAAACCATATATGACTTTTTTGGCCAGCTACCTAATGTGTGTGACGCTTTGGGTTCCACATTTAGCCAGCAATAGGTTTAGGTTTGAGCTGATTCGAACCAAACGAACCCGATTGACCTAATTAGGTTAAATTGGCTCACTTAATTATCCAATTCAAATTATCCATTGAATTGACTCATGAAACCAATCCAATTGGTTCATGAAAACCTACAAGATAAGATTGACATCTAGCAACATGTCATGCCTACCTAGAAAATATGGAATTTCATGAAAAGTACCAAAATACCCTTCAACAGAAAGTTACTGTGCAATTCAATCTTCGATCTCCCATTATCCTGATTAAGTGATAGGTATGGATACATGTCAAACTCTAACACTCAGTCATATCGAATCTTAGCTCGATCAGGAGGACTCAACTGATGACTGATTAGAAACCACTTCTAATCTCATCCTTCTTTGATCAAAGGCTCCTTGAGTCACTCATTAAAGAGATTACATGGGATAACAATTCCTCTTACCAGGAACGGTCGATTCCTTGTTGGTCCACTCACATCCTTCGTACACCTTCCACCATATCCAGAACACTCCGTACCTGACTCAATGTCATGAATGAGTATGAACCAAAAATATGGCTTAGTGTGCACAATGAACCATGGTGACCTCAGGTCTAAAGATCACATACACAACTCCTACTCTGAAACCTATCTTTTGACAAGCAGTAAGACTTCCATAAGATATCCCGATGCGGATCAGTTCAGTGTTCTCATACCCTTATCCTTGTATTAGTGTCTCTACACAAATGGTTGTGAGACCAACCATCCTCATTAACTAAGCATACATAGGATAAGCTAGTCTATCCGAATTCATCGATCCCCGAATTGATGGTCCATTGACTAGAAACATTTTGATTAGGGTTTATAGAAACTTAGGTCTCACTATTATGATCTTTATCATAACCCTAATTTCATTGTCCAAATCTATGGGGTTTATCATAATTCATAAATAAGACATAGCAGTATATGTTGAAAATAAATGCCTTTATTAATATAATGTCATACAAGAGTTGGAAGATTATAAAAATGCCCTTATAATGATTGGCTTTTAGGTCATTTTTTTTCAATCTCCCACTTGGACTAAAGTCATTTGTCCTTATACTTTATACCTATACTATCTAAATGGCAATCTAACTGTTGCTTGGGTAATGCTTTAGTAAATGGATAAGCTATATTATTCTTTGTATCAACTCGATTGATGACAACATCTTGTCTTTCTATTATCACTTGAACGAGGTGGAACTATCTTATAATGTGCTTGGACTTATAGTGAGACCTCGGTTCCTTTGCTTGTGCAATAGCTCTACTGTTATCATAGTATAGCAGCACTGGTTGTTGTATTTCAGGAACCATGCCCAATTCCATGATGAATTTCTTCATCCAGACAGCTTCCTTCGGGGCTTCACTCGTAACTATATATTCTACCTCAGTGACTGAGTCAGCTACTGTTGGCTGCTTTGTGCTCTTCCAACTCACTGCACCACCATTCAGGGTGAAGACATACCCTGATGTTGATTTGCTATCATCTGGATCTGATTGGAAACTAGAATTTGTATAGCCTTCTAGTTTCAATTCAGATCCTCCATATACTAGAAAAATATCTTTAGTCCTTCTCAGGTACTTAAGAATATTTTTCATAGCTTTCCAATGATCCTCTCCTGGATCTGCCTGAAACTTGCTCACTATGCCCAAGGCATAAGCAACATCAGATCTAGTACATAGCATAGCATACATAATTGATCCTACAGTCGAAACATAAGGAATCATAGCCATCCTCTCTCTTTCTTCTGATATCTTAGAAGACATTTTCTTAGAGAGATGTATGCCTTGACTTATAGGCAAGTAACCTTTCTTTCTTGCATCCATGTTGAATCTCTTTAATACAAAGTCTATGTACCTGGACTGGGATAAGCCTAGCATCCTTTTAGATCTATCTCTATAGATCCTTATACCAAGTATATAGGATGCTTCTCTCAAATCTTTTATGGAAAACTTTGATGATAGCCAAGTTTTAATCGATTGTAACATTGGGATATCATTCCCAATAATCAGTATGTCATCAACATACAAGACCAAGAAAATAAGTGCACTCCCACTTGTCTTCTTATACACACATGGTTCATCCTCATTTTTGACAAAACCAAAACTCTTGATTGTTTCATCAAAATGGATGTTTCAACTCCTTGACGCTTGCTTTAGTCCATAAATAGACTTCTGTAACTTGCATACCGAGTTTGGTCTCCCACTTGAGACAAAACTCTCTGGCTATGTCAAATATACTTCTTTCTCAAGGTTTCCATTAAGAAAAGCAATCTTGACATCCATTTGCCAGATTTCATAATCATGGTATGCTACTACAGTAAGCAAAATCCGAATGGATTTGAGCATGGCTATTAGAGAAAAGGCTTCATCATAGTCAATGCCATATTTTTGTCTAAAACCTTTTGCTACCAGCCTGGCCTTGTAGGTTTTTACTTGACCATCTGCTCCTATCTTCTTCTTGAAGATCCATTTACACCCTATTGGGTTAATTTTATCAAGTGGATCTACCAAGGTCCAAACCTGATTGGAATACATGGAATCCATTTCAGATTTAATGGCACTTAGCCATTTGTCAGAGTCTTTTCTCTCGACAGCTTCCGAATAGGTCACAAGAGCATCATCTTGAATGATACTAGTTTCATTGTCATCCCCGATGACAAAGCCATATCTTAGAGATGCTCCCCGCACCTTTTCTGACCTTCGAAGAGGAGGTGTGTATAGTGGCTGTTCTTGATCTACAAGAACTTCTGGTTGAGGAATTTCATTTGAAGACTTAATAGGTTATTGGTTATGTTCTTCACATAACTCAAGTGAGGAATCACTACTTCTTTCTTGGATAAATTCTTGCTCCAAGAATGTAGCATGCCTACTGACAAAATCTTTTTCTCAGTAGCATTATAAAAGAGGTAACCAATACCTTCTTTAAAATAACCAACAAACCTACACTTGTCAGCCCTTGCACTAAACTTATGTCCAAAGTTATTTTTGACATAAGCATGGCAACCCCAAATCTTTAAGTACTTAAGACTTGGTCTTTTGCCATTCCATTACTCATATGGAGTGCTACTTACTAACTTAGATGGAACCCTATTCAAAATATGTGCAGCGGTTTCTAGGGCATATCCCCAGAAGGAAATGGGAAGTCTGTGAAGCTCATCATGGACCTCACCATGTCTAACAAGGTGAGATTTCTTCTTTCTGCCACACCATTTAACTGGGGTGTATAAGGAGGAGTCCATTCAAAGATTATGCCTTTATCTTTAAGATGGTTTAGAAACTCACTGGACAAGTATTCACCTCCTCGATCAGAATGAAGAGCTTTAATACTATATCCAGTTTGTTTTACAACCATACTTTGGTATTCTTTAAACTTATCAAAAGCTTCAGACTTGTGTTTCATAAGATACACATGACCAAACCTTGATAAATCATCAATAAAAGTAATGAAGTAAGAATATCTACCTCTAGCTTGAGTTGTCATAGGTCCACATACATTAGTATGCACAAGACCTAGTAACTAGGTTACCTTGTCTCCATGTCCAGTGAATGGAGACTTGGTCATTTTTCCTTTGAGGCAAGACTCACAAGTTCCTAATGATTGGAAATCATAAGGGTCAAAGTAATTATCTTTGACTAACTTGTTTATCCTTGACTCACTAATATGACCTAACCGACAATGCCAGAGATATGTGACATTGACATTATCTCTCTTTCTCTTCTTATCAGTAATAAGAAGTATTTAATCATTGAGTTCCAAAGTAAGAAGACCATTAATGAAACAACCATGCCCAAATATTTTATTATTTTGAAGAATAGAGCAGCCACTGCTCTTTATATTTATTTCATATCCTTATTGTAATAACAAGGGTATAGAAATAATATTTCTTACAATATTGGGTATGTAGTAACATTCTTCTAACTTTAACATATTACCCAAAGGTAATAATAAGATACAGGTGCCCACAGCTTCAGCATAAATGGCCTCACCACTTGCCCCATATAGCTTGAAGTCACCTTTCTTCAAATTCCTAATTTGGTGGAGTCCCTGCAATGAATTGCAGATATGAGATCCACATGCAGTATCCAATATCCATGAATTAGAATTTGAAGAACTCAAAAATAAATTTGTTTGTATCATGTATAAACCTTTAGATAATCCACTTGCATCTTGCTTCACACTTGCAAGATATATCTTGCAATTTTTCTTCCAATGCCCTTGCTTGCCACAGTGGAAACAGGCTCCATCAGCCTTAGCTTTCTTCTTATTCTGGAAGCTCTTCTTAGGGTTGAATTTTCTTTTCAAACCCTTCTTCTTTACCTGTTTTTTTCTTCCATCAACTAGAAGAAGATGAGCCTTGTCTCCTTTTGAATGGCTCTCTACTATCTTAAGTATATTAAGCAACTCTGGCAATGAAGTATTCAATTTGTTCATATGGTAATTAAGAACAAACTGAGAGAATGAATCTGGGAGTGACTGCAGGATCAAGTCCTGATTGAGTTTACCATCCATGACAAATCCTAATTGACCTAATCGGGTGATTAAGTCAATCATTTTTAATACATGGGTTTGTACAGATGAACCCTCACTCATCTATGCACGGAACAACTGCTTCAATATCTTGTATCGAGCAACCCTAGTTTGCTCTCCATATAGCTCCTTTAAATTAAGCAATACGGACTGAGCTTCCATACCTTCATGTTGCCTCTGGAGCTCGTTGCTCATCTAGTGGGGACACCAAGACCAAGACCAAGCCTCAAGAACCCATCTGGATCATAAAACAAGGAGAATAGGGCCTGCACCATCGAGCCGACCCGAGACCGCCGAGCCGACTCGAGACACGGTCGAACTGAATCCCAGGTTCCAGAGATTTCCAGAAGTTTCCAAAATTTTTTTCCCTTTTATTTTAATTTTTAGCAATTAAAAAAGGAAAAAAAATCCCATGGAATCTCGTGTAACAAACTCCCCCGCCCCCGCCACCTCTTAGGATTAGTTTTATTTTGTAACAAATCCTGGGATTAGTTAAGTTTTAATCTCATGTTTAGAGCATTTTGGAACCGTTCATGAGCCTATAAATATGGCTAATTTATACGAAGGAATTCATGATGAATTGTAATGAAAACAACCCAATTCTTCTTCTCTGATTGCCTCTCCGATTGCTTTTGTTACAGTCATAATGTCGAAGGGTGAGAGGCCCTATCTAAGCCTTCATCGTGATCGCGATGTTGACGGGTGCGATGCTCCTTCTATCTCCATCGTCCCACTGCCCTCCCTTCCATCTAACTCCATCAGTCGCTGTTTCTTCCTTCCACACCATCTCCGACCACTACATCACTCTTCCACGACTGTCTCCATCTTCCCCAACCTCCGTTCAACACCCCCACTGCCCTCTTCAAAGAAGAAGCTGTCCATAGTTCAGAAGCCAAGCCCTAAAGCTTCCCAGGTCTGAGCCCTCCACTGGCTCTCCCATCGCTATACCCCCTCCTCCGATCATCCCGTCGCCCCAAACCTCCCTCCTCCGGTCATTCCATCACCCAACCTCCCACCTCCAGTCCTTTCGGTCTGGCTCACCTCCCCGTTCCTCATTTCCGGACATCCCCGTGAGCTTGGTTTTCCTTCTTGGATGCCTACCCTACTGCTCTTCCACCAAAGCCCAACTCTCCATCAATGACTGAAGCTCCCACTCCTCCCAGAGATCGCCATGATGCCAGCCTCTTCTCCAGACCACCTCTCCATGGAATTCTCGCCCGAACCAAGTGCACCTCCCCTATTTCTGAGATCACAGCATCCCTTCCAGACATTCCCAAGATCCCTGCTCCTTTTCCCGGTCGACTGCTCTGCTTCCACCGAAGTCCGACATCTTCATCCACCCTCGGAGATCGCTCGACACCGTCTTCTCCGAGCTACTACCCCGCAAAGCCTCCACCTAGCTTCCAAATCCAATTCCCCTGTTCCAAAAAGCTTTTGGTTTCTTTGTTTTTATTTTGGGCTGTGTTTTGATTTTGGGCCGTATGTTTTAGTTTTTGGGCTAACCTGTAATGTTCTGGGTTTGTGGCTAATCTTAATCCATGATTAAACCTTGTAGGGTCCCTCTTCCGGTACTTAGCCTTTGAAGGGAGCCCGACCATCAATCAAGCCCCTTGATGCCCTGCATTGGATGGCTGACTATTGATCATCCAGGCTGCATCTTTTGAGGATAAGTGAACTCATCGCACTGGAAAATAGTTATTACTGTCATAGGGTTATTTCTCCTTCCTTGCTTTAGAACAGAATCTTTGAAATACATGCATGTCCTTGATCAGGGGTTTCTCAATCTCTGAGTCCTGGTTCTTTCTCATTTTATTGAGCCTAGCATGAGGAATGCATGACCTAAAATCTATCCTATTTGAAAATTCTTCAAAAATCTATGTTTATTATTAGCATCGGTACTCGTATTGGTTTTTAGGGTAATTTTGTGCATGTCGTCCCCCATCACCCTTTTTTTTGGTATCAGAGCACAGTTAGGACATGCATTTTGTTTAGCTCCTCACTTTTTTTCTACAGCATTTTGTTAGCTGAAATCCTATTCATATTAGTTCTTTTACATGGTTTAGTTCTACCTCATTTCTTTATTTTAGTTATTTTATCGCAAGCATACAATATATATATATACATATATATATATATATATATACATATATATATATATATATATATATATATATATATGTTTCATTTTTGTTATCTTAGTTTGCATTAGGATCATGGAATGTGCATTTCATGTTTTGCATTAAGCTACTTAAGGGTGGCAATATCATAATATAAGGGAAGGACTTCATTACCTTTCCTTAGCCTAAAACAACCACCCTGCATTTCAGACTCAAGCTTTTAATTAAAATCCAGAAGAAACGTACTTTGCCCTAAAGAGCTTAAGGACACAAACTGGTCGAGTCAAGATTAAGTGTCTATTCATGGCGTCAGCCTATTCTGTGTGTGCTACTGCTCTTGGTTCTAGGCTTGGTGATTCAGGGCTAGTGAGTTGGTCCGCCTACCTAGCCAATCCTAGATTAGTATCTAAGGTTTGCATTCAGGGACCTACACTCCCCTATACCTACCTGGCCAAGAATAGGGTTACTACAGACTGGTTTGCCACCTTGACTTAGGAAACTAGTTGAGATTCTAGGTCTAGTAGATCATAGATGATTTTGTGTGCTTGAATCATGTCCACTAGAGCAGGAACTTCATATCAGCCTGAGTCATCCATGGACAACCCGCAAGAAGCCCTGTTAAAGATCATGTCAGAACACTTTGCCCAGTTGTCTGCCTAATTATCTACCCAATTGACCACTCACATAGACAATAGGTTAAACCAATTTGAGGCAAGACTCGATTCCATGGAGAAAGCCCCTAGACCACCGTTTGAGCATGAACCTGAGACCCCATTTTCTCCACTGACCAACCCTATGAGAGACAGAAACTTTGATTCCTTTGAGGCACCCAATCCTAGGAGAGTTCAACAACCTGATCCATTCCAAGACCCAAACCCTAGAAGGCCCAATCAGGATTTCATTGACCAAGAAGAAAGAGCCTTCAAGAGTATCAGACTAGAAGCACCCACCTTTGACGGTACCCTTGACACTAAGGTATACCTAGACTGGAAAAAAGAGATGGGACAGTACTTTGAGTGGTACGAGATGATCGAAGGTAGAAAATTCAAGTTTGCCAAGCTTAGGTTGATCCGTCAAGCCAGGATGTATTGGGACAACGTAGAAAGATTACTTAGACAGAGAGGACAAGAGCCCATAGCCACCTGGGGAGACTTGAAAGCCAAGCTTAGGAAAAAATACCTTCCTGTGTCATACCATCAGCGACTTTTAGACCAATGGTATAGACTTGTTCAGGGAAACAAGAGTGTCACCGAGTACATAGCTAAGTTTGATGAGCTAGCCATGAGATGTGGGATAAATGAGTCTGAGTCTGTGATCTTATCAAGGTTTAGATCTCGTCTGCATGATGATGTGAAGAGAGAGTTGTATCTAAGAGAGGTACGGGATTTAGAATAGGCTAACTAGGTAGCTAGGGATTTTGAGCAGTTTCAAAGGACTCCTAGGAGCCAGTACCCTAGAACAACCCAAGCCTACCCGAGTCGACCCTACCCTACCCATCCAAATCCGAGTCGACCCGACCAAAGCTGTCTAAATCCGAGTCGACCCGACCCAAGCCAACCTAACCCGAGTTGATCCGAGCCAAGTCGACCCAGTCCAGCCCAACCCAACTTGAGCCGACCTCTAGCTGACAAAGGAAAATCTGTAGAAGCACCCAAGAATTTTGGCACCTATTTTAGATGTCACCAGCCCGGCCATTACACTAGTGACTGCCCCACTAGATCCCTTCATTTAGGTGACTTAGAAGAAGAAGGAAACCTAGATGACACCCTTGAATGTGAAGAAGAAGCATATGAAGAAGGTTTCAACCTAGCAGAAGAATATGAGGGAGATGAAGAGAGTTGTGACCCCACTGACATTATGGGAGTTGTTAGATGCATCCTAACCCAATCTAAGGAGCAAGAGGGCTGATATAGGACCAACATCCTATACACCTTTATCAAGATAGGGAAAAAGGTTTGCAAAGTCATCATAGATAGTGGGAGCTATGTAAACACTATTTCTGCTAGTTTTGTCAAGACCTTAGGGCTAACCCCTGTTCCCCATCCTAGCCCATATAAGGTATCCTGGATTGACTCCACTTCAATACCTGTCAAACTTAGATGCCAAGTCCTGATTCAATTGTAATCTTATAAGGAGAAAGTTTGGTGTGATGTGTTACCTATGGGGGTAAGCAGCATTATATTAGGAAGACCTTGGCTGTATGATCATGACACCATCCTGTTTGATAAAACCAATTCCTGTGCATTTAACCATTTAGGGAAGAAGATAGTAATCAACCCTATTCCCCCTAAGGATGAAGTTAAGAAGGGAGATAGCTCTTTGAAGGAAAAGAAACCTGGATTACATTTGATTAGTGCCAAAGAGCTGAAGAGAGAAATTGCTGAGGGATCACCTATCTAGATTTTGACCACCAAGGAAATTAGGAAACCAGCCCTAGGAGAACACCCCTAAGGAGTTATGGAAGTTTTGGAGAATTCCAAGATATTTTTCAGGATGATCTGCCTGACCAACTTCCACCACTTAGAGACATCCAGCATGCCAAAGACCTTGTCCCAGGATCCACCCTACCTAACTTGCCCCATTACCGGATGAACCCAACTGAGCACCAAGAGTTACAATAGCAAGTTAGTGAACTGTTGAGGAAAGGTTTCATTAGGAAAAGCTTAAGTCCCTGCACCGTCCCAGCCCTTTAGACACCTAAGAAAGATGGCACGTGGAGGATGTGTGTGGATAGTCGTGCCATAAATAAGATCACCATCAAGTATAGATTCCCTATACCCCACCTAGATGACCTGTTAGACATGATGGCAGGAGCCACCATCTTTTCCAAAATTGACCTTAAGAGTGGCTACCATTAGGTTAGAATCATACTCGAGGATGAGTGAAAAACAGCCTTTAAGACTAAGGATAGTTTGTACGAATGGGTAGTAATGCCTTTTGTCCTGTCTAATGCACCCAGTACTTTCATGAGGATTATGACCTAGGTCCTTAGGATATTTATAGGAAAGTTTGTAGCAGTCTATTTTGACGACATCCTAATTTACAGCAGAACCAAAGAGGACCACTTAAACCACCTTAGACAAGTTTGTATGGCCCTTAGGAAAGATAGTCTCTATGCCAATCTAGGAAAATATGAGTTCTTGACCTATAGAGTCATCTTCCTAGGATTTGTCATGACCCCCGAAGGAGTATCAGCTAATCCAGAAAAGATTAAGTCGATAGTTAAGTGGCCAGTACCCACTACTGTTTCTGATGTCCGTAGTTTCCACGGTCTAGCCACTTTCTATAGGCGATTTATTCAGGATTTTAACACCATTGTCTCACTCATCACCGACTGTATTAGGAAGGAAGCCTTTGAGTGGACCAAAGTTATCGATAGAGCCTTCCTAGAACTTAAGAAAAAGATGACCCAAGCACCCATTCTGAGATTGCCCGACTTTTCCAAAGTGTTCGAGGTAGCTTGTGATGCCTCAGGTGTAGGAATAGAAGGAGTCCTAAGCCAAGAGAACTACCCGGTAGCCTTTTTCAATGAGAAATTAAATGAGGCTAAGCTTAGGTATTCGACCTATGATAAGGAGTTCTATGCCTTAGTTCAAGCACTGAAGTATTGGAGACACTACCTATTGCCACATGAGTTTGTGCTGTACTCTGACCATGAGGCATTGAGATACCTGAATTCCCAAAAAAAGTTAAACCCTAGACATGCTAAGTGGGTAGGGCATATTCTGGCTTATACCTTTATACTGAAACACCGAGCCGGAACTGAAAACAAGGTAGTCGATGCCCTTAGAAGATGATCCTTGCTTCTAAGTACCATTAAAATTGGGGTTGTAGGGTTTGACCAAATCAAAGAGCAGTATGATTCCTGTCCTGATTTCAAGAAGATTCATCAAGCTTTGAGTTTAGGACCATCTAGAGAATACAGCCATTATACCCTGTTAGATGGTTATCTATTCAAGGAAAGTAAGTTGTGCATCCCAAGAACTTCTTTGAGAGAGTTTTTAGTCTAGGAGACCCATGCGGGAGCATTAGCAGGACATTTTGATATAACTAAAACCGTTTTAGCTATTGAAGAGCATTTCTTTTGGCCGAGTCTGAAAAGGGATGTAGCCTAGATCGTAGCTAGGTGTAGAACCTGCGCTGTTGCCAAATAACAAAAATAGAACACTGGCTTGTATACCCCTTTGCCCATTCCTGATTATCCCTGGCAAGATTTAAGTATGGATTTTGTGTTAGAATTGCCTATAACCCAGAGGAAACATGACTCCATTTTTGTTATGGTTGATAGGTTTTCCAAAATGGCCCATTTCCTACCATGTAGTTAGACTTATGATGCTTCTAAGGTAGCCAAGCTTTTTCTGGATGAGATAGTTCGGTTACACGGTCTACCTAAAACAATTGTGTCTAATAGAGATGTAAGGTTCACCAGTTACTTTTGGAAGACCCTCTAGAATATGTTAGGGACTAAGTTGAAATTTTCTACTGCTATCACCCCCAAATCGATGGCCAGACCGAAGTAGTGAACTGAAGCCTTGAAAACCTGCTTAGGTGCCTTGCAGGCGAGAATGTTAAGAATTGGGATCTACTGTTACCTAAAGCTGAGTTCGCCTACAACAGTTCTGTTAATAGAACCACTAGTAAGAGCCCTTTCGAGATTGTCCATGAGTACCAACCCAATAAACCACTTGATCTAATTCCCCTGCCATTACATTCTAGAGTATCCGAATCAGCTGAATCTTTTGCATAGCATATTAGAAATTTGCATAAGGAAATCACCAAAAAGATCAAAATTAGTAACGATGCTTATAAAAGACAAGATGATTCTAGAAAATGTTTCAAAGAATTTTTTGTAGGGGATTTTGTCATTATAAGACTCAGACCCGAACAGTTTTTCCCTGGAACCATCAAGAAACTGCATTCCCGAAGTGCTGGATCCTATAAAATTATTAAGAAAATTGGACCCAATGCCTATGTGCTCAAGTTACCCCCTGATTTAGGCATTAGCTCCACTTTCAATGTTTCTGATCTAACTGAGTACAGGGGACCGGTAGTAATTCCTAGTAAGGCATTCGAGCTTGACCCTTTACTTGAGAGAGACCTACCCTGGAGTGTCCACAAAAATGGCCTGAGCGAAGAGAGAAGATCGAGCGAATCCTGGATGATCAAGCTGTCAGTACCCAACGGAATAGCTATCAGTGCTACTTGGTAACATAGCAAGGTCGTCCCAAATCAGAGGACTCGTGGATTACCAAAGAGGACTTGCAATGCATTGATCCGAATCTCTTGGAAGAGTATCAAAGCCAAACAAACCCTTACTTAACGGGGTTGAGTTCCTCCCACCCCAGGAGAAATGGTGGGGACACCAAGACCAAGACCAAGCCTCAAGAACCCATCTGGATCGCAGAACAAGGAGAATAGGACTTGCACCATCTAGCCGACCCAAGACAGTCGAGCCGACTCGAGACACGGTCAAACTGAATCCTAGGTTCTGGAGATTTCTAGAAGTTTCCAGAATTTTTTTCCCTTTTATTTCAATTTTTAGCAATTAAAAAAGGAAAAAAAATCATATGGAATCTCGTGTAACAAACTCCCCCCCGCCACCTCTTAGGATTAGTTTTATTTTGTAACTAATTCTTGGATTAGTTAAGTTTTAATCCCGTGTTTAGAGCATTCTGGAACCGTTCATGAGCCTGTAAATATGGCTCGTTTGTACGAAGGAATTCATGATGAAATATAATGAAAACAACCCAGTTCTTCTTCTCCGATTGCCTCTCCAATTGCCTTCGTTACAGTCAGAATGTCAAAGGGTGCGAGGCCCTGTCCAAGCCTTCGTCATGACCATGATGTCAAGGGGTGCAAGGCTCCATCTATCTCCACCGTCCCACTACCCTCCCTTCCATCTAACTCCATCAGTCGTTGTTTCTTCCTTCCGCACCATCTTCGACCACTGCATCACTCTTCCACGACCGTCTCCATCTTCCCCAACCTCCGTTCAACACCCCCACTACCCTCTTCAAAGAAGAAGCCATCCGTAGTTCAGAAGCCAACCCCTAAAGCTTCCCAGGTCTGAGCCCTCCACCGGTTCTCCCATCGCCAGACCCCCTCCTCCGATCATCCTGTCGCCCCAAACCTCCCTCCTCCGGTCATTCCGTCGCTCGACCTCCCACCTCCGATCCTTCCGGTCCGGCTCACCTCCTCGTTCCTTGTTTCTGGACGTCCCCATGCACTCAATTTTCCTTCCCGGATGCCTGCCCCACTGCTCTTCCACCGAAGCCCAACTCTCCATCAACAACCGAAGCTCCCACTCCTCCCGGAGATCGCCACGATGCCAGCCTCTTCTTCGAACCACCTCTCCATGGAATTCTCGCCCGAACCAAGCACACCTCCCCTGTTTCCAAGATCACGGCATCCCTTCTGGACGTTCCTGAGCTCCCAGCTACTTTTCTCGGTCAACTGCTTTGCTTCCACCGAAGTTCAATGTCTTCATCCACCCTCGAAGATCACCCGATGCCGTCTTCTCCGACCTACTGCCCTGCGAAGCCTCCACCCAGCTTCTGAATCCAGTTCCCCTATTCCACAAAGCTTTCGATTTCTTTGTTTTAATTTTGGGCCATGTTTTGATTTTGGGCCATATGTTTTAGTTTTTGGGCTAACCTATTGTTTTCTGGGTTTGTGGCTAATCTTAATCCATGATTAAACCTTGTAGGGTCCCTCTTCCGGTACCGAGCCTTTGAAGGGAGCCCGACCATCAACCAAGCCCCCTGATGCGCTGCGTTGGATGGTTGACTATTGATCATCCAGGCCGCATCTTTCGAGGATAAGTGAACTCATCGCACTGAAAATAGTTATTACTATCGTAGGGTTATTTCTCCTTCCTTACTTTAGATCTGAATCTTTGAAATGCATACATGTCCTTGATCAGGGGTTTCTCAATCTCTGAGTCCTGGTTCTTTCTCATTTTATGAGCCTAGCATGAGAAAATGCATGACCTAAAATCTACCATATTTGAATATTTCCCAAGAATCTATGTTTATTATTAGCATTGGTACTCGTATTGGTTTTTAGGATAATTTTGCGCATGTCATCTCCCATCATCATCGAGGCCAACATGATGCACCTGAAAGTAGTACTGGCATTTTGCCACATTCTATGTATGGCAATTTCCTCCTCTGAAGCATCCTCTCTGATCATCTCAGGATCTGAAGAATCTAGAATATAGGAAAGCTTCTCCTGCGTCAGTACAATCCTCAGGTTCCTCAGCCAATCCACATAATTGGGACCGGTTAAATTATTGCCATCTAAAATGCCCCGTAGTGATAAATTTGGAGCCATTATGTAAATATCCTACATATAATTAATATCAGCAGACCACCCAAGATGACATTCACAATTAGATAAATACTTTTATATCTAATTATGTCTCCCACTATTTTCTTTGAATACCATAACCCTCAATCTATGGTAAGCAAGAAACCTTACTGGTTTCTTTAGTTGGGTTGAGATCCTAATTTATCATGAATGCCTTGTGTGTACACAACAAACACTCATGAGTTCAAAGGTAGGACTTCCTTTCCAATTGCAATCTATGCAATTCTCAACTATTAAACTTGCCTCTAAGATACTTATGGCCTTGTGTGTACACAACAAACCATAATGTCTTAGTTTAGTCAGACCCTTCATTTCTATATAGCCATGATTGAATAATGTTGCCCTTGTGTGTACACAACAAAGCAACAATTCCAATCATGCTATAAAGCACCTAGTGCACCAAGACAAATTTCATATCAAATCCTAAAGTAGGCCTTGTGTGTACACAACAAACCTACTATAGTGTTGACATAAATTTTGCTTTGCATGAAGGCAAATTATAGTATTCTTAATCAATTAGCATTACCAAATTAAGGTTTTAAATGTGACCAAATTGGCTAGGTAAGTGGAAGGGGTGAGGGGGTCCCCCCGTTGCTTTCCTTAGACACCAATTGAATTGGCCAGGTCAGACAATGGAACCAATTAAAAACCTCAATCCCTTTACCTTCCCAGAATTACTTGCCTAGACACCAACTGGCTGATCATAACCCTAATTGGTTTTGCATCATGATTAAGTTTATACTATGACTAAATATGATTTTAAATGAGGGCTTTGATAGTCTCAAACACATCCTAAATTATCATATCAATAATGTTCATAACAACAAGTATAAACATAAAGCATATCAATCCAGCATATGCATAACATTGCATGATTACATAGCAATCATATCATAGCATGATATTTCAATACCCCGTTCACCTCACTTTTTCATGGGATATGGCCACAGCGGCACCCCTACACACCATAGGAGATCCATTGAATGAGAGGTGAGGGCCTTTAAACCATGCTTGGCTCCAATGACTAGACGGCCATGGTGACTAACCCAATCCAAAGCAGTTACTAGGATAAAACTTGTTATAACGATGCATTTGATGCATAATATCATACCATAACAAAAACATGCTATTTTCATGATAAAAAAAAACCAAACATATAAATTCTAATATGCATACAAACACAATTCTGGAAGAGTTGACTTGATAGATTTTGGGTCGACTCGGTTTCTAGTCAGGTCGACTCGAATAGGGTTCGAGTCGACTCGATCTCTTTTCAGGTCGACTCGAATATGGATGTTCATGAACTTCAAAAAGATACATAATTAAATGTTCTAAGGGTGGCTCTGATACCACTGATGGGATTTCTAGGGAGCCAAGGTCATCATGCTATATGCGGAAGAGGATTTTAAAACAAAAATTCTAGCATGAAAACCCTAACTGGCTAGAAGAAACCCTAATTGCCGGATCCCCTTAGACATTATCAACTAATGAATCATAAATGAAGTACAAGAAACATACTTGAAATGCTATTTTCAACTTCTTTCCACAAGACTTACAAGTGTAAGCCCTCCAATGGTGATCCACACAAGAATTGAACCAAGGAAGAACTCCTTCTTGAAGTTGCTTGCTAGAGTATGACTCTTTCTGTAGCCTTTAGATTTTTCACCACAGTAGGACACCCTGTGATGTAGAAATGAGATGAATGAATTCTAATTTAGTGGGTGATTTAATTTGTTAAGCAATGATCCCTACGAGCATAAACTTAATTCAAACACAAAATAGTAAAGAGTCATATGAAGGAAATAATAAATAAGGGAATAACTCAAACTAGAGCTGCATATCCATCCATGAAGATTGGAACTAAGGCATTGAGAAACCATCCTATCTAGGGCATAGACCATTCTACTATTCAAACTTAAGAAATAAAGAGGATTTTCTTACCGATATTGATGTCTTAGGCCATTAGAAGGGATTCAATTTCAGCACTCCCGAATAGAGATTGGTACTCGAAAATTATCACCTCCAGAGATGAAGACTTTTGGCTTGAAAGGTTCCAAGGGCAAGACCAACTTCCTCATCAACTCGTGATCTTGGGGAACCATAGAAAGAAAAGGGATTAGTGACTTGAGATGACAAGAAGATTGAAAATTAATAAAGCTTCAATAATATGATTAGAGTGGATGGAGTTGGAGGAGATCAATTGGCTCCATTTAGTGTCTGGACTGCAATTGCCTTGGAATCCTTGAGTTGCAACTGGAGTTGGCATCCCATGAAGGCAAGGGTTGATGTCCAAAATCTGCGGTAGAAGCTTGCTTGAAGATTGGAATAGGCATCCTTGTAGAGTGGCAATGATGAAGAAGACTTGGTAGGAATTTGGAAGATCTACTTAGGATGGTGGTGGGGCATCTTCTAGCTAGAATTTTGGTGGATGTAGGAAAATACTAGGATGGCTAAAGGATGGTGTTTTTGGGTCTCTCACCCACTCCCTCTCGGAGGACACATTGCATAACACAATGGAAAAGAAAACTCTTTGATTTCATTCATCAATAATCTCCTTTATAAGGGATTTGGAGTGGTATTTATAGCCTCTCCAAAGTCATTTGAAATTTTGAATTCAAAAGGAGGTTACATAAATCATGGAGAGATAAGTGAGGAAGTTGAAACCATCCTTGATTCATGCCTTGATAAGTGGGAAAGTTGAAACCATCCTTGATTCATGCCTTGATAAGTGGGGAAGTTGAAATCATCCTTGATTCATGCCTTGATAAGATGGAGTGAGGTGGCCTCATGAGGTGGCTTCTATGTGGGCTTGGGAGATGAGGTCTCTTCCATATAAGTTTGATGATGTGGCGCTCCAACTAAGCAAGGTTTGTTGAAGTGGTTTGCCTCACCTAATCTTTATGTCTTCATGCTTCATTTGAACCCAAACCAAACCAAACTTGAACCCAACTTGTAAATTCACTAATTATAAGACCAAATTGACCTTAATTGGACTCAAAAGACCAAATTGATATAAGCCCAACCCTAATTACAGGACTCAAACTTGATCAGAGAAACAAATTTCCCTATTTACAGGACACATGTTCGATAAAAGAAATAAAATTGAAATCAAAAGTGGCATTACCTCAATCAATTGAAATCCATAATGAATTTGGCTTGATAAAATTGGATTGAAGCTTCTTGTAAACTGTGGTGCCCGCACCAATTCTCCTGGGATGAGAATGACTCGACCCTATCGAATAAGGGTCTCTCTGACTCTGATAATAATCTAGTAAGTCCAAGTTGATTCGTTGTAGGTCCTCCCGAGTGATCCACGAGTTATCAGATTCTGGTCGACCTTGCCATTGCACCAAATGGTGTTGATAGTCTTTATTTCTGGTAGTGATAGTTTTGTCATCCAGAATTCTCTCAATTCGGTCTCACCGCTCTAGTATAGAGGCTGGTGGACACTAAGGGATAGGGTCACTCTCAACAGTAGGTTCAGGCCCAAAAGGCTCACTAGGTATCAATATTGGATCCTTGTATTCTGCTAAGTTTGAAACGTTAAAGGTCGAGCTGATACCTAGGTCAGATGGTAGTTCCAATAGATACGCATTAGGTCCAATCTTCTTTAGGATTTTGAATGGCCCTGTACTGCGGGCATGTAATTTTTTCATAGTTCCAGGTAGGAACCGTTTGGGTTTGAGTCTAACCATTACATAGTCTCTTTCAGAGAACTCTTTGATTTTCCTATGTGAATTAGCCATACGCCTGTAGGATTCATTGCTCATATTAATTTTTTTATTGATTTCTTTATGCAAGTCCTTAACATGCTATGCGTATGACTCGGCAGACTCAGAGACTCGTGCATGTATGGGTAAAGGGATAAGATCTAAGGGTTTCCTAGGTTTATAACCATAGACCACCTCAAAAGGACTCTTCCCAGTAGATCTATTGACTAAGCTGTTATAAGCAAATTCAGCATGAGGGAGTAAGAGGTCCCAATTTTCGATACTGTCATCAACTAAACATCTTAGAAGGTTTCCTAGACTCTAATTGACTACTTCAGTTTGGCCATCAGTCTGAGGATGATAGGCAGTAGAAAATTTTAGCTGGTTCCTAGCATATGCCAAAGGGTCTTCCAAAAATAGCTAGTAAACCTGACATCTCTATCTGAAACAATGGTTTTGGGTAAACCATGTAATCTAACTACCTCGTCAAGGAAAAGTTTAGCCATTCTTGAAGCATCTAAGGTTTGGAAACATGGGATGAAGTGAGCCATCTTAGAAAATTGATCGACTATAACGAAGATGGAATCGTGTCTCCTAGAGGTCTTTGGGAGTCCTAGTACAAAGTCCATACTAAGATCCTGCCATGGACAATCAAGGACTGGTAGAGGAGTGTACAACCCAGTATTCTGTTTTTGCTGTTTGGTAACAGCACATGTTCGACATTGCGCTACAACTTGGGCTACATTCCTCTTTAGACTAGGCTAAAAAAATTGATCTTCTACCACTAGGATGGTCTTATTTCTTCCAAAATGACCGGCTAAGCCTCCAGCATGAACATCCCAGATCAAAAATTCTCTAATAGAAGTTTGAGAAATACATAGTTGATTTCCTTTGAAAAGGAATCCATCTAGGAGAGTATAGTCACTATGTACACTAGATGGTCCTTGTTGGAGAGATTAATAGATCTCACTAAAGTCTGGACACTTAGGGTATTCCTCTTTCAGCCTATCAAACCCTACAACCTTGGTGCTAACTGAAGTCAAAACCATGGATCTCCGGCTTAATGCATCTGCAACCCTATTCTCAGTGCTGGCACAGTGTTTCAGGACAAAGGTATATGCTTGGATGAATTCTACCCATTTCCCATGCCTAGGATTTAGTTTCTTTTGAGAACTAAGGAATCATAAGGCTTCGTGATCAGAATAAAGAACGAATTCTTGTGGTAGTAAGTGGTATCTCCAATACCTCAAGGCTTGTACTACCACATACAATTCCCTATCATATGTTGAGTATCTCATTCTCGCCTTATTCAACTTTTTGCTAAAGAATGCCACTGGATGACCTTCTTGACTTAAAACCCCTCCAATTCCTATCCCAAAGGCATCACAAGCAACCTCAAATACCTTTGAAAAATTGGGTAACCTCAAAATAGGTGCTTGTGTCATTTTCTTCTTTATTTCTAGGAAGGCTCTATTGGCGGGTTTTGTCCATTCAAAGGTTCCCTTCCTAATGTAGTCAGTAATGGGTGCCACTATTATGCTGAATCCTCTAATGAATCTCCTATAGAAGGTGGCTAAACCATGGAAACTATGAACATCATGGATGCTCTTGGGTATGGGCCACTCGATCATGGACTTAACCTTTTCAAGGTCGACAGACACCCCTTCAGTGGTGACAATGAATCCTAGAAAGATAACTCTATGAGTCATGAATTCATATTTCTTGTGGTTGGCATAGAGACTATCTTGTCTAAGGGCTTGGCAAACTTTTCTAAGATGGTCCAAGTGGTCTTCCTTTATTTAACTATAGATGAGAATGTCATCAAAGTAGACCACTACAAATTTTCCTATGAATGTCCTTAAAATCGGGGTCATGATTCTCATGAAGGTACTAGGTGTATTGGACAGACCGAAAGGCATTACTACCCACTCATATAGGCCATCTTTGGTTTTGAAAGCAGTCTTCCATGCATCCCCAGGCCTAATTCTTACTTGATGATAGCCACTCTTAAGATCAATTTTGGAGAAAATCTTTGCTCCGGCCATCATATCCAACATGTCGTCTAAACGGGGAATAGGAAAACGGTACTTAATGATGATTTTATTTATGGCCATGCTATCTACACATATTCTCCATGTGCCATCTTTCTTAGGGGTCAGAAGGGCTGGTACTGCACATGGGCTTAGGCTCTCTCTAATGAATCCCTTTTGGAGAAGTTCTCCAACTTGACATTGTAACTCAGAGTATTCTGTAGGGTTCATTCTATAATGGGGGAGGTTTGGTAATGTCGATCCTGGGATCAAATGTATTGCATGTTGAATGTCTCTCAAGGGTGGAAGGTGATTAGGAAGGTCCTCTGGAAATATGTCTTGAAACTCTTCTAGAAACCTTAACACTTCCCGGGGTTGTTCCTTATGGGGTTGGTCCTGGGTTTCCCTAGCTATCAAAATCCACACGGGAGAACCACCACTAATCTTCTGTTCCAATTCCTTAGCACTAATCAGGTTTACCCCTTGTTTCTTATCCTTCAAGTGACTTGATCCTCTCATAATTTGGTCCTTAGGTGGTGAAGAATTGATTACAATCTTCTTCCCATTATGAGTAAAAGCACAAGAAATTAGAGCGACCATAAAGTATAGCATCATGGTCATACAACCATGGTCGTCCTAATATGATGCTGCTTACCCCCATGGGAAGAACATCGCACCAAACCTTTTCTTGGTAGGACTGGATTCGAATTGTGACTTAGCACTTAAATTTGATGGGAATCGAGGTCGAATATATCCAGGATACCTTATATGGGTTGGGATGAGGCACAGTGGACAATCCTAAGTTCTTGACCATACCGATTGATATAGTGTTGACACAACCTCCGCTATTTAAGATGATATTGCATACTTTTTCCTCTATTTTAAGAAAAGTTTGTAGGATGTTGGTCCTATGCCAATCTTCTTGTTCCTTACCCTGGGTCAAGATACATCTCACAACTCCTAGGAATTCATATGAGTCTATGATCTCTTCATCCCCTTCATACTCATCAGCTAGGTTCTCTCCAGCCTCATATACCTCTTCCTCACAATCTTCTATGGGTTCAGGGGCCTCCTCATGTATTTCACCTATGTGTAGCGCTCTGTTAGGACATTGGCTTGCAATATGACCTTCCTGACGACACCTAAAACAATGGACACTACCTCCTCTTCGAACTTCAGGGCTTTTTCCTTTGTCATCTCTACATGCTACTGGAGTAGTAGGATTGGGTCTGTTGGATGGGCTTGGGTTTGGGCTAGGCCTGCTTCCACGGGAATTAATCCTAGTGGGCTCAGGTCGGCAAAATAAAGGTCTCCTCTAGAATCTCTTACAGTCCCTAGCAACTTGGTAGGCTTGGTCTAGGTCATGGATCTCTTAAAAATAGTTCTCTCTGGATCTCCTCATGTAGACCTGCTCTAAACCTAGACAAGGTTGCTACCTCAGACTCGATCACATTGCATCTCATCATGAACTCATTAAACTTGGCAATATATTCGGATACTGTCTTATTCTCTTGAGTTAATCGTTGCCATTGATCCAAGAGTCTTTGTTCATAGGACATTGGTAAATACTTCTCCCTAAGTTTCACCTTCATAGCTCTCCAAGTGGCAATGGGCATGTCACCCCTCTGTCGGCTCATGCGTTCAACATTATCCTAATACAATCTAGCCTGACAGACCAATCTAAGTTTGGCAAACATAAATTTCCTATCTTCCGACATTTCATACCAATCAAAATATTGGTCAATATCACCCTCCCAATCTATATACACCTTAGGATCCAAGTTTCCATCAAATATGGGTGCATCTAGATGAATGTTTCTAAGGGCCCTTTCATCCTGGTCAACATAATCATGGTGAACTCTCCTTGGATGTGGGTCAGGAGTATATTCTTGGCATTGGACTCTAGGATGGACATGTGGCAATCTAGGTGATTATGGCTCAATAAAGGTCAAACGGGTCTCTTCAAGGGTTCCTATTCTCTCTTCCATTTGATCAAACCTAGTGTTCAATTGCTTGAACTGCTCAGTCATAGTTCTCATCAGGGTTTCTAGATTGGGATCAATGGAAGAACTGGGATGGTCAAGTGAATGTCGAAAGGAAGTTCCTGATCTAGTAGTCATTCAATACAAAATTTGATCTAAGGTTTGCTAGACCTAAAAGTCCAATGTAGTATGAATTGACTTAGTATAGACCAAGACTACAAATACCCTTTTAAATGGCCAGGAAAGAGGTGGGATTGTGGAAGCCCCCCCCCCCCCCCCCCCCGCTTTCGCGAGGACCCAATTAAAGAACCACAAATCCTCTTAAGGTGTTTGTCTTTGGACCCCTAGCCTTAGACACCACTTTCCAGGAGTAGATGAAGCAATGATTTACACTAGTCTCAACACACTAATTGAGCTTGACTCGAAGATCAGAATAGGTGTCCTTGTAGAGTGGCAATGGTGAAGAAGACTTGGTTGGAATTTGAAAGATCTACTTAGGATGGTGGTGGGGCATATGCTAGCTAGAATTTTGGTGGATGAAGGGGAATACTAGGATGGCTAAAGGATGGTGTTTTTGGGTCTCTCACCCACTCCCTCTCGGAGGACACATTGCATAACACAATGGAAAAGAAAACTCTTTGATTTCATTCATCAATAATCTCCTTTATAAGGGATTTGGAGTGGTATTTATAGCCTCTCCAAAGTCATTTGAAATTTTGAATTCAAAAGGAGGTTACATAAATCATGGAGAGATAAGTGGAGAAGTTGAAACCATCCTTGATTCATGCCTTGATAAGTGGGAAAGTTGAAACCATCCTTGATTCATGCCTTGATAAGTGGAGAAGTTGAAATCATCCTTGATTCATGCCTTGATAAGATGGAGTGAGGTGGCCTCATGAGGTGGCTTCTATGTGGGCTTGGGAGATGAGGTATCTTCCATATAAGTTTGATGATGTGGCGCTCCAACTTGGCAAGGTTTGTTGAAGTGGTTTGCCTCACCTAATCTTTATGTCTTCATGCTTCATT
This sequence comes from Areca catechu, assembly GCA_021397845.1. Taxonomy (NCBI): domain Eukaryota; kingdom Viridiplantae; phylum Streptophyta; class Magnoliopsida; order Arecales; family Arecaceae; genus Areca; species Areca catechu. The sequence goes on along the minus strand of CM038043.1, from coordinate 75,174,210 downwards.
TGAACCCAAACCAAACCAAACTTGAACCCAACTTGTAAATTCACTAATTATAAGACCAAATTGACCTTAATTGGACTCAAAAGACCAAATTGACATAAGCCCAACCCTAATTACAGGACTCAAACTTGATCAGAGAAACAAATTTCCCTATTTATAGGACACATGTTCGATAAAAGAAATAAAATTGAAATCAAAAGTGGCATTAACTCGATCAATTGAAATCCATAATGAATTTGGCTTGATAAAATTGGATTGAAGCTTCTTTCGAACTGTGATGCCCGCACCACCCTATTCCACTGTAAGGCACTATGAACACTCTCCTAAAGCACTCTTGGTTTAAGGACAACCCTCCTCTAGGACCCCTTAGGCTTATGTCCTAAAACAAAGCCTTGTCCTAGTAGAAAAGACCTTGTCTTAACAAGACAAGTCTTGTCTTAAAGAAAGAAGGAGGGAGGGAGAGATAGAGAGACACTCAGATAGAACACTCGGTTTAATTGGACTCCTATTCTGGAAGACCGAACAACAATATCTCATTTCACCGTACACCCTTAAATAAGAATTTAAGGGGAGTGAAAAGCATCCCAAAATTTCTTATCATATATGTCTCTTCATATTTGATAAGACTCTTCAGGACTCAGGAGTCTTATCTGAGTTCTCCAGATGATCTCTCCTCATGCCACATGGCATGTACCAAACTCAAGGGAAAGGAGGCATCTTTTCTTGTCTTGAAATCACAAAAGAAGAATCTTGAGAGCAGAAGGACTCTGCCTCAAAATCGTGCATAAATGAAGAGACGTGACTCTTCATCTGCGCGTGCTGACTTCTTCTCACTTCATGCCGCCCCTTTGTCCCCTTTTGACTAGTAAACCAAAACCAAAAGGGCATGGAGACTATTTGAAGAGGCATCCCAGAAAAGAAACTCCCAGAGTTTCATCTGCAGAAGGACTCTTAGGCCTTCTGCACGCACTCTTTTCTCCCGCGTGCACTAAGAGGTGCCAAGAGTCCTGAGTGCCCAAGACTCTTCAATAAACCGAGTTAATGTCCAAATAAAAACCAGATAAAGCCTGGTTTAGGCTGCCCCAATTAGGACTCAACCTAATGTAGGTTTCCCTCAATTAGGTTAGTCCAATTAACAAGCAACTAGACCCAAATCAATTGGGTTAGAAATTAGGTTAGCCTACACATGCTAGTATGTAATCTGGCTAACCAATTAGGATGCCATGATCTTAATTAAACCATGTATGACTTCCTTGGCCAACTCCCTAATGTGTGTGATCCTTTGGGTTTGACATTTAGCCAGCAATAGGTTTAGGTTTGAGCCGATTCAAACCAATCGAACCTGATTAACCTAATTAGGTCAAATTGGCTCACCTAATTGTCCAATTTGAATTATCCATCAAATTGACTCATGAAACCAATCCAATTGGTTCATGAAAACCTACAAGACAAAATTGACGTCTAGCAATGTATCATGCCTACCCAAAAAATATGGAATTTGGTGGAACGTACCAAAATACCCTTCAGCAAAAAGTTATCGTGCAATTCAATCTTTCGATCTCCCATTATCCCGATTAAGTGATGGTATGGGTACATGTCAAACCCTAACACTTAGTCATATCGAATCTCAGCTCGATCATGAGGACTCAACTGATGATTGATTAGAAACTACTTTTAATCTCATCTTGCTTTGATCAAAGGCTCTTTGAGTCACTCATCGAAGAGATTACATGGAATAACAATTCCTCTTACCAAGAACGATCGATTCCTTGTTGGTCCACTCACATCCTTCGTATACCTTCCACCATACCCAGAACACCCTGTACATGACTTAATGTCATGAATGAGTATGAATCAAAAATATGGCTTAGTGTGCACAAGGAACCATGTTGACCTCTGGTCTAAAGATCACATACACAACTCCTACTCTGAGACCTATCTTTTGACAAGCAGTAAGACTTCCATAAGATAGTCCCGGTGCAGATCAGTTCTGTATACTCATTCTCTGATGAGCACCCTTATTCTTGTATTAGTGTCTCTACATAAATGGTTATGAGACCAACCATCCTCATTAACTGAGCATACATAGGATAAGCTAGTCTTACCAAATTCATCGATCCCCGAATCGATGGTCCATTGACTAGGAATATTTTGATTAGGGTTTATAGGAACTTAGGTCTCACCGTTATGATCTTTATCATAACCCTAATTTCATTGTCCTAATATATGGGGTTCATCATAATCATAAATAAGACACAGCAATATATGATGAAAATAAATGCCTTTATTAATATAATGTCATACAAGAGTTGGAAGATTTCAAAAATGCCCTTACAATGATTGGCTTTTAGGGCACTTTTCTTTTAGCCAGCTCATCACCCATCTCCCCCGCATCCAGTTGGAAAAAGTGTCATAAAGCCAATTATTTAGGTTGTAGATGATTGACTTTTTTAGTAAATGTATATGAATTATTAGTAAAATAAAAGTTATTTTGGTAGTTCAATACTATTTATCATCTTTTTGGAAACTCTGATGTGTTGAATTCTTAGAACTACATTGATTCGATAAAGAAGAATTTATTGAATGGTTCTTGAATTAGTTTATGACCACATAATACATTGTTATTTAAGATGATAATGTTTATCGAGAATAGGTCATTATATGCCATATAGGTCGGTTTTCTTCTTAACCAAAGAGTGTGGAGATACTAGTATAGCATGCAGGTGAATGTAGGAGTACATCTCACTAAATAGTGACCAACTCTATAGAGCACTCTACTATCAAGAGTATCTCGCAGAAAGGTTATGGATATAAATATTCCTCCGACCTAAGACTATTATGGTGACCTGGCAAGCAACTTACTATATTTTGGTGTTAGATTATCTAGATTTCTAATCCAGTGAAAGAAAGTTTTTGGTTATAGTCAAGTCTTATTAAGTTAGTGTTGAGTCAAGAAGGGATTGACCACTCCAAGTTGCTAGAGTAAATGCTTGGTAGTTTTTTAATTTAGCAAAACCTAGGCCTAGATAATCCTGGTGAGGAGTCACAGTATTTAGTAGGTTGAGACATATTTGGATGCACTTATGTGGAGTTTGTAATTAACTCTAAATTCATCCTGAGCATTAGATCAAAGGGATGAATTATACAATAACCATAGCTTGGGTTCTTGAATGTTGCTTTGCTATTATTCAACCTATCTAGATGTCGAGCACCATTGCTAGATGGTCGCATCGATTAGTTTAGAAAATTATTCTTAAGCTATCACTTAGGGTTTGAACCTATGAGGTCATACATAATAAAAATTCTTGATTGATCATGATGGTTTATCGATAATTGAGAATCATTTAATGATAAAATTACAAATATTATTAACAATTTACCCTATACAAAAGTTATAAATAAATAATTAATTATTAATTAATATTATAATGATTAATTAGTAATTAAATTGATAATTGGGTTAATTTATTGAGTGAAAATATTTGGTCAAATCTAATTGAATTTGGTTCATTAGATTTTACCAGATTAGGTTATTCGATGACCTAATCATTAAAAAATTTTAATCTAGATTTAATTTAAATTTAGACTTGATTAATTTGTTAATTAATAAAATTTAATTAGAGCCTAATTAAATTAGGTTCAGGCTATTTGAATTGGTCAAACTAAATTAAATTGAGATTAAAATTTAGGTTGACCAAGTCAAACCTAGGAACCAAGTTTTTCCTTTATGCCACTTTGTTCTCCATGCAAAATAATTTTTTGTATGAAGAATCTCCATGACAAAACCTAATTAGCACCCTCCCTATTATCCATTCTGATTTGAATTAAGCCATGATAATTTTTAAAGGAGTTTTAATATAGTTATGGTTTGATCGAGTCAAAATTGATTCTTGCACCCCTATCATTCTTCATAAATTTTTGATTTTTTGCATGAGTTTTTCTTCATAAAAAATGGGTTTTGATGCCTTCTCTTAATTCATTTTTAGTTATAATAGGTTTATATAAATTTTAGAATTTATTTGAATTTAAATTGAATGGATTTTGAATGAGTCAAACTACTGGTCCTAGAAAAACTCTATTCTTTAGACCTTTCCTAATCCTTTTCTCCATGTATATTTGAGAGAATTTTTGCTAGGATTGTGTGACAACTTAGAGAGGAAAATACTATGAAAAACCAAGGAGAAAGATCATGGAAAAGATCAAGGAAGTGGGTGTGAAAAAAGGTTGGCATGGGGACCATTTTCTTGGCACTAGGGATGAAAGAAAAGAGAGAAAATAAGGAAAAATTAGTTTTGTGATTTTGTTTTATCCATGACCTAATCCTCCTCATCTTCCATCTTCTCATCTTTTTGGAGGACTCCAAAAAAATTGAAAGATGGTTTTTTGATCAGCCATCCATAACCTTCCCTAAAGCTATCACTCTAGGGAAGGTAATTTCTTGGGCCTTCTTGTGAACTTTTAGTAGAGGCTGGACACCCTCTGTAGCAACGAGATGATGTGCAGACCTTCTACCATGATCCATCAGTAGTAGTGTTCATCAATCCATGGTGAGATATGGGATTCAATCCTATTTATGTTTGTATAATAGATATATTTACATGCATCGGTTAGATCGATGCATGCTGATTTTAATTTTAGCATTTATACTCTATTTATATTTTATCATAATCCTATAAAGTAGGTTTTTAGAATTATTATAATATATAATTTAGTGATTAAAATTGTTTTTAATATAATTTTCTTCCGTTGATTTAAAAAAATCCATGCATGAAATGTTGGGAATTGTGTCCCAAAGCCAATCGCCTGGGTTGTAGGCGGTTGTGCTAAGTATTGTACTTTTTCAATGAATTAATAAAATATAATTTTTGGCAGCTCATCACGTATTGAATTTCCCTGAAATGAACTCTTTCCTATGTGATGAAGTCCTTAGGACTACACTGACTTCGATACAGAGAGGATGTATCGAGTGGTCCTTAAACCCGGTTCACAACCAAAGGATATATTGTACTGGACGGCAATATATCAAGTATAGGTTGTTGTAGTTCACATCGTTTGGTTGTCCTCTTGACCAAATGAGTGTGGTGACACTGATGTAATCTGCAAGTGGGATATATGTGATATCTCATTGAACGTGACTCCGTGCAGTCCCTTTCTGCCAAAGGGATACTCACGATTGGATATGGGTATAAGTGTCCCTCTGACCTGAGGTCATCGCGGTAGCTTGCAAGCAACTCCCTGTGCTTTGGTGCCGGACTACCCGAATTTTTAATCCGGTGACGGAAGGTTTCTGGGTACAGGCAAGTACTTGTGGAGCAGTGATGGACCAAGATGGAATTGACTTGTCCAAACAGTTTGGATTGAATGTCTCGCAGTATCTCAATTTAGCAAATCCTCGGCCGGGGTAGCCCTAGTGAAGAGTCACTAGGCTTACGAGGTTGAGACACGTAGTCGACTGACTCAGTCTGGGTTGGCAGCCCAATCTCAGTCGTCCTGAGCATTAGAGGTCAAAGGGATGAATTATACGGTAACCATATGCCAGAGGTTCGATAGTTTGCTCTCGCATCTTCGACCTATCCGGATGCCGGGACCCATTGCTAGATGGTTTCCTGTGCTGGTACTAGAATTGTTCTGGTGCTACCGTTTAGGTTCGAACCTATGAGGTCACACGCCACAGAGGATAACTCCCTGATCCGGATACCGATTACGATTGGGAATCGTCTCGGTTTTATGGTCATAGTATTTTTGAGCACTCTTTTCCCCGTCTTGCCCTTGTCTGTGTCGATCAGAAAATGTTCCGGGTTGACCAGCTCTGCGCCAAGATTTTTCTGAATCAGTTTTGAACTGATTCGGAGTTCGTTTCGGCCTCCAATTGGTTGTGAACCAATTTTATTCCCTGAACCAGGTTCAATTAGATTGAACCACCGTTGGGTTTGAACCAAATTGGTTTAATGGGATTGGACAAATTTTGGTTGGACCGGTTTTGGTTGAACCGCTAAAATTTTTCTTCTCAGCGTGACCGTTTACACGGTGATTCTCGCTGGAAAAATTCCAAGCGCCGAAGGCCAAACGCTAGGCGTTTTCTTCTCCCTCCACCGTTTGTTCCTGGCGTTTCTTCTTCCTCCCACCGGCTGGTTTTAAGGCTTGGTTAATTGGGTGATTAACTGCAGCCATTCCCAGCCTCTCCACCTCACCGTCTCTCCACCTCCCTCTCCCTCTTCCCTGCTATTTTTAAAGGCCTGCAGTCCCTGTTTCAAAGGGAGTCATCGTTTGAAAGGTAAAAAAAAAAAAAAAAAAAACCATGAGAGCTGGTTCTTTCATTGGAGAGCTCAATATTTTTACTACCGGGGTTTTTCAAAGGGCTGGGTTTTGGTGAGAGATTGGGAGAGAAAGATCCTTGATTCCCGGTCTTCTTTGTGCCCAAAAATCCCTGCTGCAGCAATTCTGTTTTGCTGCAGCAACCTGTGACCGTGAACCTTCTTCCGGCGGCTAGCACCGTGCATGGAGAGGGATCGGAGATCCCCGGGCGTATCTCCCCTCTAGAGGGAGTATTCTTCTACTCCTCGGAGCAAACCACGCGAGCCGGGATCGCTCCAGTTGCCCGAAATCCAACGACGAAGACTGCTACTCCGTTCTGCTGCCATTTTCGTGCAGCAGACTTCGGCGATTTTTTACGATTTATTGGCTTAGTTTTTCTTGCAGAAACCAGTGCCAAATCGAAGAGGACTTCCTTAAGAATCTACAGCTCAAATTTGGGAGCGATCGGAGGTCCGGAAGGCGGCGTTCCGGGGACTTTTCGGAAGCCCTGTTTTCAGCCCAAGGTGGAAGACGACTGGAATAACTTTATTCCAGTTATTCCAGTCTATTCCAGGTTTATCCCAGACTTATTCCAGCTGGGAATAAGGTATGTTTTTGGGTTTTAATTTCGGTGCATGTGTAGATCTAGATTTATTAAAATGTTTATAAATATTATATGTTCTGTATCACGCCAATACATGCATCTTGTATATGCTAGATCCTGTACGGAGTAGGTATTTTCCGCATTTATTTTAAAAATGTTTTAAAATATTTACCTGCTCCCTGTGCTGTTGCATGCTTTGCGTAGGCATCTGCACCACATTTTTTTTCTTTCAGTGGTATCAGAGCCAGGTTCTAGAGTAACATATCTTGATGCATGTATAGTAGATTAAATTGTTTAATCTTGGGATTAGAGAGTACTTTTAGGAACCTAGTTGAGACCTTCACCATGGCCGTGTGTCTTTGACACGATGCGGTTCGTCTGTGTTGGCCTCTTCAGAAGGATCCTTTAAGGAAATCAAAAGAAATTAAAATTTTTTTTTTTATAAATTTGGCATGATTTATAATTTTGTTATTTGGGTCATATAATATTTATAAAAGTATAAATCTAGATATGATGCATAATTTAAGATGTAAAATTGTTTTACATAGAGACTTAATTAAAAAATATTTTAATTAAGTATTTGGCTTAATAAAAATTTTTAGGTTTATTAAATTTTAATAAAATTTGCATAAGCCAAATTGGGTTAATTGGGTTAGCTGATTAGTTGGGTCCATCACTGGGTTAGACCTAAGTTTAGTTGAACCGGATTAAAAGAAGATTAAACAAAAGTTGTTTAAGGTCTTTCTTTAGAACTATCTAATAGTTAGATTAGTTGATCCGTTCATCTAAAATGGATCCAATTAGTGGCTCAGTGGACGCCCGAGTCTTTAGGCTAGTCTGATCGAGTATGGTAAACCGACTGGTGTCGAGGTAGGTTTGGCAATTGTGATCATGGTTGTATGAGGCTACCTCTTTCCTGGCCAACTTAGTTGGTGTCTAGGAAAGATGGTTAATGGCGGATACTCACCCATGATCTCACCTACCTGGCTAGTCGAGTCGACCAGAACTGATTGGAAAAGCTCAATGACTCGAGTTAACCCATGTCACCTAGGTTGATCGGTCTGACTGATCAATAGGTGCCCATGGATCAATTGTTGATTTAATTCAACCCTCCTGGAATCTGATTGATTCAGTGGGAGGATGATCCATGTCCTTACCTTTTTCTTCTGTCACAAAAAAAAAAAAAAAAAAAATCCTCTAAAAATTATTAGGTCCTTAAAAAGACTAAGTCAAGGAATTGACAGTGTCTTAGCCTCCCATTAAGTTGGATAGAAATGTGTCCACTAGCTTGGTGTGCATCGGCAGTTCCATAGAACGGGTGTACATCCGGCGACTGGAATTTCTATCTGATCGATGATGGTTCAGTGCAACCTCCTTAACGGGACCAGGTGGGCCGGCCATAGTCGGGCTTGGTCTTTAGTTAGCTGGAAGCATTGGATTAGTCATTTTAATGGTTGGACCTAACCAAAGACCCGCAATAGGAGGCCCCTAGGCCGATTGGGGTGTTCTCTGGGGCAAAATAAAATACTGAAAATTGTTTAGGGAAACAATTGGTTTACGAACCTACCTTTAGGCTCGTATGGGTGAGCCGGCCATAGTCGGGCTCATGCGTGGCCTATTGGATTTCAGTACCCACTTGAAAAATGTTGTTTTCACGGATTGGAGTCAGAGGCTACCAATCTAAAAAATTAGTGGGAGAAACCTTTAGACTAAAGTCCAAGTCTTTTGGTTAAGTTATTAATTCATAAACTAATTTGGTCTTGTTTTCTTTTCAGATGTCTTCAAACTTGTCGCTCCGGTCACTTCTCGATAACGAGAAGTTAAAGGGTCACAACTTCGATAGTTGGTATCGAAAGTTGAGAATAGTTCTGGAGCACGAACGGATCCTGTATGTGATAACGGATACGGCACCTGAAATCCCTCCCGCTAATGCACGGAGTGCGGTCAGAGATGCTTATTTGAAGTGGGTCTCTGATCGGACTACTGTCCGTTGCATTATGCTAGTGGCGATGAACGACGAGTTCACTCGCAAATTCGAGGAGGCCCAACCTGATGAAATCCTTCAAAAGTTGAAGGAATCCTTCGGCACCCCGGATGATGTAGAACGGTACAAAGTGTCTTGTGCCATCTACAACTCCAAGATGCCGAATGGCGGTTCAGTCACTGATCATGTATTGTACATGATCGAGTTGATTGAAAAACTGGGCAAACTCGGATGCCCCTTGCACGAGCAGCTCGGCAAGGATGCGATCCTGAATTCTCTTCCCTCCTCCTATCTTGACTTTCTTGATCATTATAGAATGAATAAGCCTGCAGTCAACTACCATGGTCTTTTGGGGTTGCTACAGACTTTCGAGAAAGACCACCAACTGAATAAGGGGGTGGTGAATTTAGTGGGAGGTAGTAGAGGTCGTCGTCCCTTTAAGAAAGGGAAGAAGAAAATAAATAAAAAGGAAAAAAAGGTGCATAATGCTCCTGGCCCGAGTCAGACCAGGAAGTTTAAGGCTGATCAGTCTTCTGCAGAGTGCTTCCACTGCAAGAAGAAGGGACACTGGAAGAGGAACTGTCCTCTTTATATAGCATCCCTTGATCCGAACAGGCCGAGAAAGCAGAAGTCTGCTGAACAAGGTATTTATATGATAAGACCTTGTAATTACTCAATTGTTGATACTGCTAACTGAGTATTAGATACTGGTAGTCCAATTCATGTTTGTAATTCGTTACAGGGACTTCAAGTTAGCAGAAGATTTGAAGATGGAGAACAATTTCTGAGCGTCGGGAATGGAAATCGTGTTCCAGTACTGGCGGTTGGAGTCCTGCGTCTTGTCTTTGAGTCTTGTACTGTCGAACTAGTCGACTGTCACTATTGTCCTAGTTTCATTATGTGCATAATCTCTGTAGGCCTTTTGGCCAGTTGTGGTTTTGAACTATCAATAAAAGGAGATTTTTGCAATGTTATTTTGAATAACTCTGTTATAATGAAAGCTAGATTAAATAATGGCATATACGTACTATCAAGGCCTGTTAGTGTAATGTACACTTCTAGCAAACGTCCAAGGTTAGATAATGTCAACGATTTGTATCTTTGGCACTGTAGGCTATGTCATATTAACCAAAATAGGATAAACAAGATGCGAGGAGATGGACTTCTCGAGGTCAGTGATTCTGAATCACTGCCCACTTGTGAATCCTGTTTACTTGGTAAAATGACCAAGTCACCTTTTACTGGAAAAGGTGAACGAGCTACAGAACTTCTAAGTCTAATACATACTGATGTATGTGGACCGATGACAGTAAGTGCTATAGGAGAATACAAATATTCCATTACTTTTACAGACGACTTTTCAATGTTCGGTTATGTCTTTTTAATGAGACATAAGTCTGAGTCGTTTGAAATGTTCAAACGATACCGTAATGAAGTAGAAAAGCAAACTGGAAAAAGTATTAAAACCCTTCGATCTGATTGAGGTGGCGAATACTTATCTGGTGCTTTTTTGACATATCTTGAGGAGAATGGAATTCTCTCTCAATGGACTCCTCCAGGAACACCACAGTTGAATGGTGTGTCCGAAAGGAGGAATCGAACCTTGTTGGACATGGTTCGATCCACGATGGGCTTTGCAACTTTGCCGCTATCCTTTTGGGGATATGCGCTTCAGACAGCCTGTTACTTATTAAATAATGTTCCAAGTAAATCTGTTGTCTCCACTCCGTATGAGATGTGGAATGGACGTAAACCATCAATCTCACACCTTCGGGTCTGGGGTTGTCCGGCTTACGTAAAGCGTTTAGACTCAGACAAACTTGGTCCTAGGTCTGATCCGTGTTTATTTGTTGGTTATCCTAAGGAAACCAAAGGGTATTTCTTCTACTTGGAGAATGAACAAAAGGTGTTCGTTGCTCTTAGAGCTATCTTTTTGGAAAAGGAGTTCCTTGGAGAAGGAACTATAGCCTCTAAGATTGAACTTGATGAAGTTCAGCCAATAGAAGAACCTACACACTCTAAGGACATCGTAGAACCGGCTGTGATTGAATCACACCCAGAACCCATTAGGAGATTCGGTAGAATACCGCGTCAGCCGGACAGATACTACGGTTTCTTGGTCCGGGACGGAGATCCCATTGAGCTCGATGAGAACAATGAGGATCCGATCACCTATATGGATGCACTTCAGAGATCTGACTCTGAGGCATGGCTTGGAGCCATGCGATCCGAAATGGAGTCCATGGAAATCAACAATGTTTGGACATTGGTTGATCCGCCTGAAGGAATAAAACCCATCGGGTGTAAATGGATCTTCAAGAGAAAAAGGGACGCAGATGGGAAGGTAGAGACCTATAAAGCCCGTCTGGTTGCCAAGGGGTATCGTCAACGATATGGTATCGATTATGACGAGACATTTTCCCCTGTGGCAATGCTCAAGTCTATTCGGATCATGCTTGCTTTGGCAGCATATTTTGATTACGAGATCTGGCAGATGGATGTCCGAACCGCTTTCCTAAATGGGGAGCTGGAAGAAGAGGTGTATATGATACAGCCTGAAGGGTTCACATCCACAGATGAATCAAAAGTATGTAAATTGCAGAAGTCCATCTATGGACTCAAGCAAGCATCTCGAAGTTGGAACTTACGGTTTGATAGGTGTATCAAATCGTACGGCTTCGTTAAGAACGGAGAAGAACCGTGCATCTATAAATGGGTCAATGGTTCTGTGATTGTATTCCTAGTACTGTATGTTGACGACATTCTCTTAATCGGGAATGACGTCGCAGCATTACAAGGAATAAAGGTCTGGTTATCATCTCAGTTCTCCATGAAGGACTTGGGTGAAGCTTCTTACATACTAGGTATGAAGATCTATAGAGATAGATCCAAGAAGCTTTTGGGACTGTCCCAGTCCATGTACATAGATACCGTGCTGAAACGGTTCAGCATGGAAAATTCCAAGAAAGGCTATCTTCCGATAGGTTCTGGAATTACTCTTTCCAAAAGGGATTGTGCAACAACTCCTGAGGAAAGAGAGCGCATGAGTAGAGTACCTTATGCTTCTGCAGTAGGCTCTATCATGTATGCTATGACTTGTACTAGACCAGATGTGGCATACTCACTAGGAGTAGTGAGTAGATACCAGTCTGACCCAGGTGAGGCGCATTGGAAGGTGGTTAAGTCCATCCTCAAGTATTTGAGAAACACTAAAGATCAATGGCTGATTTATGGAGAACCTGACTTGAAACTTGTGGGGTACACTGACTCCAGTTTCCAGTCAGATAGAGATGATAGCAAGAGTGTGTCAGGGTTTGTATTTACCCTGAACGGAGGAGCGGTCTGCTGGAAAAGTTCCAAGCAGGCAACTGTTGCAGACTCGGTATGCGAAGCAGAATATATTGCAGCATCAGATGCAGCAAAGGAAGCTGTGTGGTTGCGAAAGTTCCTTGGAGAGCTAGGGGTGGCACCTTCCCTAGATGGTCCTGTTCCGGTGTACTGTGACAGCACTGGAGCCATTGCTCAAGCTAAGGAGCCAAAAGCTCATCACCGCACCAAGCACATCTTGCGGCGCTACCACCTCGTACGAGAGATCGTGGAACGATGCGACATCAATCTTCTGAAGATCGATGGAAAAGAAAATCTGGCCGACCCCTTCACTAAAGCCCTCGGAATAAAAGAGTTTGACTATTATAAATGGGAAATGGGTATTAGATACTCTTCTGATTGGCTTTAGTACAAGTGGGAGTTGTTGGGAATTGTGTCCCAAAGCCAATCACCTGGGTTGTAGGCGGTTGTGCTAAGTATTGTACTTTTACAATGAATTAATAAAATATAATTTTTGGCAGCTCATCACGTATTGAATTTTCCTGAAATGAACTCTTTCCTATGTGATGAAGTCCTTAGGACTACACTGACTTCGATACAGAGAGGATGTATCGAGTGGTCCTTAAACCCGGTTCACAACCAAAGGATATATTGTACTGGACGGCAATATATCAAGTATAGGTTGTTGTAGTTCACATCGTTTGGTTGTCCTCTTGACCAAATGAGTGTGGTGACACTGATGTAATCTGCAAGTGGGATATATGTGATATCTCATTGAACGTGACTCCGTGCAGTCCCTTTCTGCCAAAGGGATACTCACGATTGGATATGGGTATAAGTGTCCCTCTGACCTGAGGTCATCGCGGTAGCTTGCAAGCAACTCCCTGTGCTTTGGTGCCGGACTACCCGAATTTTTAATCCAGTGACGGAAGGTTTCTGGGTACAGGCAAGTACTTGTGGAGCAGTGATGGACCAAGATGGAATTGACTTGTCCAAACAGTTTGGATTGAATGTCTCGCAGTATATCAATTTAGCAAATCCTCGGCCGGGGTAGCCCTAGTGAAGAGTCACTAGGCTTACGAGGTTGAGACACGTAGTCGACTGACTCAGTCTGGGTTGGCAGCCCAATCTCAGTCGTCCTGAGCATTAGAGGTCAAAGGGATGAATTATACGGTAACCATATGTCAGAGGTTCGATAGTTTGCTCTCGCATCTTCGACCTATCCGGACGCCGGGACCCATTGCTAGATGGTTTCCTGTGCTGGTACTAGAATTGTTCTGGTGCTACCGTTTAGGTTCGAACCTATGAGGTCACACGCCACAGAGGATAACTCCCTGATCCGGATACCGATTACGATTGGGAATCGTCTCGGTTTTATGGTCACAGTATTTTTGAGCACTCTTTTCCCCGTCTTGCCCTTGTCTGTGTCGATCGGAAAATGTTCCGGGTTGACCAGCTCTGCGCCAGGATTTTTCTGAATCAGTTTTGAACTGATTCGGAGTTCGTTTCGGCCTCCAATTGGTTGTGAACCAATTTTATTCCCTGAACCAGGTTCAATTAGATTGAACCACCGTTGGGTTTGAACCAAATTGGTTTAATGGGATTGGACAAATTTTGGTTGGACCGGTTTTGGTTGAACCGCTAAAATTTTTCTTCTCAGCGTGACCGTTTACATGGTGATTCTCGCTGGAAAAATTCCAAGCGCCGAAGGCCAAACGCTGGGCGTTTTCTTCTCCCTCCACCATTTGTTCCTGGCGTTTCTTCTTCCTCCCACTGGCTGGTTTTAAGGCTTGGTTAATTGGGTGATTAACTGCAGCCATTCCCAGCCTCTCCACCTCACCGTCTCTCCACCTCCCTCTCCCTCTTCCCTGCTATTTTTAAAGGCCTGCAGTCCCTGTTTCAAAGGGAGTCATCGTTTGAAAGGTAAAAAAAAAAAACCATGAGAGCTGGTTCTTTCATTGGAGAGCTCAATATTTTTACTACCGGGGTTTTTCAAAGGGCTGGGTTTTGGTGAGAGATTGGGAGAGAAAGATCCTTGATTCCCGGTCTTCTTTGTGCCCAAAAATCCCTGCTGCAGCAATTCTGTTTTGCTGCAGCAACCTGTGACCGTGAACCTTCTTCCGGCGGCTAGCACCGCGCATGGAGAGGGATCGGAGAGCCCCGGGCGTGTCTCCCCTCTAGAGGGAGTATTCTTCTACTCCTCGGAGCAAACCACGCGAGCCGGGATCGCTCCAGTTGCCCGAAATCCAACGACGAAGACTGCTACTCCGTTCTGCTGCCATTTTCGTGCAGCAGACTTCGGCGATTTTTTACGATTTATTGGCTTAGTTTTTCTTGCAGAAACCAGTGCCAAATCGAAGAGGACTTCCTTAAGAATCTACAGCTCAAATTTGGGAGCGATCGGAGGTCCGGAAGGCGGCGTTCCGGGGACTTTTCGGAAGCCCTGTTTTCAGCCCAAGGTGGAAGACGACTGGAATAACTTTATTCCAGTTATTCCAGTCTATTCCAGGTTTATCCCAGACTTATTCCAGCTGGGAATAAGGTATGTTTTTGGGTTTTAATTTCGGTGCATGTGTAGATCTAGATTTATTAAAATGTTTATAAATATTATATGTCCTGTATCACGCCAATACATGCATCTTGTATATGTTAGATCCTGTGCGGAGTAGGTATTTTCCGCATTTATTTTAAAAATGTTTTAAAATATTTACCTGCTCCCTGTGCTGTTGCATGCTTAGCGTAGGCATCTGCACCACATTTTTTTTCTTTCATGAAATCCTACCTTAGTTTTCCAATAGTGGTATCAAAGCCTTAGGTTCTTTACATGATTTGATTAAATGTAGATCTGAATTTTAATCAAAGTAATTGCTTTGGATTGGATTGATCACTATAACTATCTCATAGATGAAAAGTAGGGTTTTAAAGCCCTCTCTTCCCATTCAATGGAGTCTCTTATGGCATATAAGGATGCCGCTTGTGGTTATATCTCTTAAATAAGTAAGGTGAAGGAAAAATTTTATTTAAATAATTTTGATAATTTAGATCTAATTTCTAGTACTCTAATCTTGATTATTTTGCTGTTATTAATCTAAAATTGAGTTATTTATATCAAGTTTTATGTTTAGAACATAAATTGTAAACTTAATTTCAGTACTTGCACTAAACCATGTAGTATAGATCTAACATTATTTTATCGATATATGATACATATAAAAATATTTAGATCTGATTTTAATAAAATAAATCATAATTAATTACTATAAATAAGAGTTGATTAGATCTAAAATTATGAATTAAAGTTCAAAAGTTAATTCATAAAACTTGAATTTTGGATTTGCTCGAATCAGGTTAAATTTTTAGGTTATACCTAGCATTAGAATTTGATTAATATGGACCTTAGAGAAATTAATTTAAACTAACCAAAATTTAATTAGGATTAGGTCAAAAGGTCTTTAAATCAATTCCATAGTGATAAGTTTATCAAGTTCGTATAATTAAATGGACCTGATTCTGGATCAGTGGTTAGACCCGAGTCCTTAGGCTAGTCTAATCAAAACTGATAAACCAATTGGTGTCAAAGGTAAGTTATAGCATTTTCTCATGGTTATTAATTGGGGGCACTTCTTATCTGGCCAACTCTATTAATGTCTAAGGAAAGAGGTTAATGATGGAACCCTCCCATCAATCTCACTTACATGGCCAATTTGGTCAATTGGATTTTAATTAAATAGCTCATCGATTCAAGCAAACCCATGCTAGTAAGGAAGATCAGTTTAACTGATCTAAGTGCCATTGGACTAATGTGATTCAGCCCTCATCACTTAATGAAGTTAGTGGGAGGATTGTTGTTTAGTCCATGTCTTCATCTCTTTTCTCTAATTAAACCCTCTAAAATTATTAGGTTCCTTAAGTGACAAAATTTTGGAGATAATTGAGTCATACCTCCTATTAAGAGAGTAGTAATAAGTTCAATAGTTAAGATGATCATTGGAGGTCTAAAGACCTGGTGCTCATATGGATATTCAAATTATTATTCATATTATGATGACTTAGTCACTTCTTTCTAAACAATGATTAGGTTGGCCGGCAAAAGTCAGGGCTTGGGTATCATTGGCTAGAAGTACTTAGTCCTATCTTGTTAATGGTTGGACCAAACCAAGACTTCCAGTGGTAGCCCAAAGGCTTATTGATAAGTTCCTGGGGTGAAATTATTACCAGAATTTGTTTAGAGAAATAATTGATTAAGAACCTACCTTTAGATGCATATAGGTGAGTTGGACAAAGTCGGGCTCATGTATAATCTATTGAATTCTGGTATAATCTAAGGAATTGGTGCAATTCCTTGAATTGGAGGTAGAGGCTACCGATTTAATCAAAATAGTGGGAGAACCTTTAGAATAAAGTCCAAGTCTTAAGGATTAAATGATTCATATACTAATTAGGTCTTGTTCTCCTTTCAAATTAATATGGCCACCACTTTGACACTCCATTTATTGCTAGATAATAAAAAATTAATGGGACCCAATTTTGATAGCTGGCATAGAAAGCTAAAAAGAGTTTTGGAGCATGAATGGATCTTGTACATGCTGACAGATCCAGCACTTGAGGAGCCTACTTAGAATGCTCATGGTACAATCTAAGATACTTACTAGAAGTGGCTTAGTGACTGAACAATGGTCCATTACATTATGTGGGCATCCATGAATGATGAATTGAATCGCAAATTTGAGGTTGCTTAGTTGGAGGACATCAAGTGTTGAAAGAATCCTTCAGCACTCTCGACAATATTGAAAGGTACAAAACATCTTATACCATTTTCAATACATGGATGAGGGAAGGGGCATCGATCACTGATCATGTATTATACATGATCGAACTAATTGAGCACTTGAGCAAACTTGAGTTTTTCCTGCACGAACAACTGGGGATGGTTGTAATCCTCAATTCTTGGTTGAAGTCCTACATAGATTTCATTGATCTTTACAAAATGACTAGGCCTTTAGTAAATTACCATGGTCTATTAGGATTGCTGCAGACCTATAAGAAGGATCATCAGCTCCATAGGGGGTTGGTGAATATAGTGAAAGGTTCAACAAGGCATTGTCCCTTTAAGAAAGGGAGGAAGAAAAATAAGAAAAAGGTGCAAAGTACTCCGGTGACTAAGCTAGGTCAGACCAAGATGTTGAAACCTAATCGGACTCAAGCTAAATGCTTCTACTATAAGAAGCAGGGATACTAGAAGAGGAATTATCCTCTTTACATTGCCTCCTGGACTCGAACAGGCCAAGGAAGAAGAAAAACTACCAAGGCATTGCTGGACAAGGTACTTATATGATAATACCTTGTGATTTTTCTATTTGTAGTACTACTGCCTGAATATTAGATACCATAAGTCCTATTAATATTTGAAATTCATTACAGGGACTTCAGATTAGTAGAAGATTTAAAGATGGTGAGAAATTCCTAAACATTGGAGATGGAAGATTTGTTCCAGTTTTAGCTATACGAATAGTTAAGCTTATTTTTGATTTTAGTGCCATGGTTTCAAGTGACTCATTATTATCCTAGTTTTTTTTATGAATATAATCTCTGTAGGCTTTTTGACAAATGATTATTATTTATCAATAAAATATAGTTATTGTGGTATCATTTTGAATGGTGTTATTATAATGCTAGACAACTAAAGAATAACATTTATGTTTTATCATAGCTTGTGAATGTAATGTACATACCCAATAAATGCCCTAGGATAAAAAATGATATGATGTCTTGCTTTTGCATTGTAGGCTAGGTCATATCAAATAAAATAGGATGAACAGGTTATCTAAAGAGGAAATCCTCAAGGTTAATAATTTTGAATCATTATTGACTTATGAATCCTATCTTCTTGAAAAGATGACTAAGTCACCTTTTACTACAAATGGTGAAAGAGCCATTGAGGTTTTGAGCCTAATACATAGTGATATTTATGGACCTATGAACCTTTAACAGTAGGTGGATATCACTACTTCATCACATTTACTGATGATGTTGCCCAGAAATGGAGCCCAAGAGGGGGGGTGAATTGGATCTTTTAAAAAATTAAGACAATAAAATGAAGGTCTAGTGGTGCTTGTGAGCAATGATAAATTTGATGCAAGATGTTAGCAACAATTAAAGAGCAAGAGAGGAAAAGAGCAATCACACACAAACACAAGGTTTATAGTGGTTCGGTGCAAACCTAGCACCTACATCCACTCCCCAAGCCATCCTTGGGAATTTCACTATAATCCACACTAGATTACAGTCGACTTGTTTTTCACAAGGCTCACAAGTCAAAACCTAAGTTGGTTTTGTCACTTAGGCTTACCAACAAACCTTAACACTTGTTTTGTCTTCGGGCTTACAAGTTAATCCTAGTTGGTTTTATCCCTTTGGCTCACCAACAAACCACAATAACCTTCTTTCAAGATACCCTTGAAAGCAAGGTCAAATCACAATAAAAATAAATATGTAATTTAAAACTATAACAAACTCTCTTCAAGAGTAGATTGGAATCTTTGAAGCTCAAGTGGATGCTTTGTCTTCACTCTTCCTTGGAATCTCCTTCAAGGTGCCTCTTTTTGGAATGAAGGATGAGCTTGTAGGCTTTTCAATGGAATCAAGCTAGAAGAGGCTTTTGATGTGAAGTATGGAGAGAATATTGGCTTTTTGGCTTTTGAGTAGACTTCAATGCACTTGAATTCACTTCTTTTCACTTCTCTTGCTTTAAAATGAGGTTGGTGGAGCTTAAATACACCAAAAACCTTCCAAAAAATGGTTTGTGACCGTTGGTACCTTGGAAATAGCCGTTTGGAGCTTGAAAAGCAAGTTCTGCAAGCCAGAAAAATAGATCCGTTAGAGCTGTCAGGCTATCAGGTGTCGACACTTGGCTTTCAGGTGTCGACACTTGATCTCTGGGTGTCGACACTTGAATATTCAAGTGTCCACACTTAATGCACAGGTGTCGATACTTGACACAAAAATTCTCAATATTACAAAGTTCTGTATTTTCAAAAATCTCAGGCCTTGAGTCGACACTTGGAACCTAAGTGTCGATACTTGGTGTCAACACTTGAATATAGGTGTCGACACTTGGCATGCCAAGGATTTTTATCTGTGCCAAATGCTGAAGTGTCGACACTTGACTGTCCAGGTGTCGACACTTGAGACTGAAAACTTTCAGATTCAAGTGTAAATGCCTCGAAAATATAAATAAAATTCTTGAATACATAAACACATAATATTTAGACATTTAGATGCCCTTTTTCAATGAAGAGGATGCCCGGATTTGTGAGAATTGCTCCGTGCCATTACGTGCCATACACCATAAATTTTTGAGATTTTAAGGTGCTTTCTTCCTGAAAACTCATAACTTGAAATCCTCATTAGAATACAATATGCACTCAATGTTTTGTTATTCATCAAAATCACTGGGTGGAGCCAATAATCTCCCCCTTTTTGATGATGACAAAACCTTGAGAAAAAAGGCAACATATTTCAAACTTTAACCATTTAATTTTTGAATATGAATTTAAGTCTATTAGAGAGGCAAAACTTCATGGTTAGGAAGAATCAATCTCCCCCTTAATTAGATACTTCTTATTAAGGTAAACTTCAAAGATTCTTACAAGGTGAAAAATCAACATAATCAATTCAATTTCTCAACAAATTTATGAATTAACACCTTTTTCTCAACAAATTTATACATCAATAAAATCAATAATCTTTCTCCCCCTTTTTGTCAATCATTAGAAAGGGGAATTTTTTCTCCCCCTCACAATGAGCATGGAGACAAAAAGATAGTAGAGAAACACATATCATAGATATCAAAGTCACAATTATGCTAATATCAAAGAGTATCAAAGCTAAAATATACCAAGATAAAAGAGTATCAGAGCCAAAAAATAGTAAATTGATTCATTGAAGCACAAGTAAAGAGTACTGAATAGAAATATATATATATAAGATAAGATTTTAGTACAAAATTTGCTGAGTCATCAGCAAGAGCTGAAACATACATATATCATCAGAGTCAAATAAGTATCAAACATACAACATAAGAGCTAAAAAAAATATCTATGAGGCTAATCCTCATCAGATAGAACATCAAGACTGAAAGGAGCACTGATCCTAGATCTAGTGGCTAATGCCCTAGGAGGTGCTAAAGCTCTACGACTCCTAGTGCGGCCGGAAGGATCAAAGGCGGGTACAACCCTAGATGATCTAGTGGAAGGAGGTGAAAGACGATCAGCTGGCGCAATAAGGTCCGGTGTGGAATCAACCAAGGCGGTAGTAGGAGTTGGTGTAGTAGGAGGATCTCGACTGACCACCTCATAAGCATCGGCACCGCCAACACTGTCGCTGTCACTGCAAACTACCTCTGTAGCTCGATCAATATCCTAATCACCACCCTCAGCAGAATCAGCATGGTCGCTCTAGTGATCGCCGCCATCATCATCATCATCGTCATCATCGTCAGATCGTGCAAGTGCAGGGGCTGCAGGAGGTATAAGGGATCTTAACATACTCTCAATGCAAGAGAATCCCTCCTCCATGGATCTGCGAATCTCAGCATGCTCCGAGGTAGTATGTGCTCGTAGATGCTCGACCTCGCTACGTAGCTGAGTCACCTCACCTCTGATCTCTGTGAACTGTGCTCTGGCATGCTTCTCAAAAGATAGTCCTATAGACGGTGGTGGAGGAGCTGAAGTGTCAGGAGACAAGTGCTTTGTCTGTGTCAATAGGATATCGACTGGAGGAAAAACTGCTGGCTCAGATGGTCCAGCCTCAGCCTCTCGAATCTCGTCCTCCTCATCTGGCTCCTAGCCAGACTCTCTGCGAACCCATCGACCTCCAACTAACCTATATCCCATCCGGTGCAATGACCTCTCATCATACACGTCTGTGTGTAGTATCTCCTTGGGGATCTCCCCCTTCAATGATACTCCACACGCTCTGAAAAGTCGGGTCAGTGCCATGCCGTATGGTAAACAGTGTCGGCGCTGAGTAGCAGCATCATACATCTGAGTGAGCATCAAGGATGGAATATCTATCTGCCTCCTCTCGATCAGACTCGTCATCACCATCAACTCCCTCTCGGTGATGAAGTCAAATCTCCCAATCTTCGGTAGTAGGATCCGTGCAGTGATATGGTGCGAAAGGTGCATCTCCAATGACAACTGGTTCACGGTAACTACTGATATACCGCGAACGTCCTCTCTCTCAAGGATGCACCTAAATGCCGCCTCTCTATCATCCACTGAAAAGGCACAGACTCCTCTCCGGGGTATCTCCCATACACGGCTCAGAAGCTCATCAATCAATGAAATCTGAATACCCCTGACTGATGTCGTCCACAGTAGTTGTCGACAGTCCAGTGCACCATAGAACTCCCTCACTAGGTGTGGATAGTACCTCTCCTGCATGGTGCAGAATGGTACTAGTCCTGCATCAGTGAGTACCTGTCGGATGCTGAAGTGGTGCCTGTCGAAACACTACAAGTCGACTCTCCTCCCTGAAGCTACTAACTTCCCTGCCATCCTCTCTGCAGGGGGGAGCTCGGTGTGGCTGTACTGCTTGGCTATGCTGTATCAAATCTGGCCTTCGACCTCCTCTCAACAACATGACTGGGCCTCTCCCTAACTACAAGTCTCTTCCTAGGACCCATTACAGCCAACTGACCAGGGAAAAAGGAAGAAAGGCTTAGAACAAGGGACTGGCTACAGGTTGAGATTAGAAAAATGGTCAGATAGGTTTTGAAAACCAGAATCAACAACGTTTGAAAAATTGTAAAAATAATATTTGTAGAAAATATATTTTGATTAAATGACAAACTTCTGAATAATATTTGTAGAAAATATTTTTGTTTGGTAGAACACATTTGAATCTTTGAAAAAATAATTTTTGTAAGGTCTAAAAATCAAAAACCATGGGATTTGGGTCTAAACACTTAGGGTTTTAGCAAATAGGCAAAAATGTCGCAAATGTATCTCGAAAAACCTTTCTAAATCATCAATAAATGGATTTAGTATGTTAAATTTAGATGAAAACCCAAATTATTTTGGCCAAAATTAATAAAATAGTGTTTTTTGCAAAAAAGTGGGTGAAAATGGCCAAAAGATGAGGGAAATCCGAGAAAAATATGTTTAAATCACAATTCCCTCAAATGGAGTTTTAGAAATCCACTAAAACACGCAAAAATCCTGTTAGATTCATGAAAAATACTCGAAAAACCCAAATCACGGTTGTTTGGTTCGAAAATGACAAAAACAAAAATGAGGAAAAATAAGATAAAATTAGAAGGGGGAAACACCTGATTTGTGATGGATTAGAGAGTAGAAGGAAGGATTTGGATAGAGGGTACCACTGTTGCAAGAAATCGATGGGGGAAAGAAAAATACAAAACCCTCGTTCGGTCCTTTTTAAAAACAAAATTTGTTTCACAAGTGTCGACACTTTGTATGTGTCAAGTGTCTGGCCAAAAAATCGAGAAAATCCTGAAAAAAATTTTAAAAAATAGGAAAAATTTTGATAAAATTTTGGGGCTTTAATCAATAGGTTTTGAGCTCTAGGATTTAGGTAAAATTGATACTAAGAGAGTTCTATATGAATGGATCAATGACACCTAACTCTTTTCTAATCAAATAGAACCTATCCTCACTCAAAGGCTTGGTAAACACATCTGCTAACTGATCATCAGTACAAACAAAATCAAGAATTAGATTAGAGTTTTGTACATGATCTCTTATGAAATGATGTCTTATTTCAATGTGTTTACTTCTTGAATGTTGCACAGGATTTTTAGATAGGTTGATTGCACTAGTATTGTCACATCTTATGGGTGTCTTAGTTAGTTTAATGCCAAAATCTTCGAGTTGTTGTTTGATCCAGAGGATTTCAGCACAACAGCTTCCAGCTGCTATATATTCGGCTTCCGCCGTAGATAGAGCAACTGAGTTCTGTTTCTTGCTACTCCAAGAGATCAAATTTACTCCAAGAAACTGACAGGTTCCACTAGTACTTTAACGATCAAGTTTACACCCAGCAAAGTCAGCATCAGAATAAGCAATTAATTCAAATGAAGAATCTCTAGAGTACCATAAACCAATTTTAATTGAACCAGATAGATATCTAAGTATGCATTTAACAGCCAAAAAATGAGACTCTTTAGGATTAGACTGATATCTAGCACACATACAGACACTAAACATGATATCTGGCCTACTGGCAGTAAGATATAACAATGAACCAATCATGCCACGATATAATTTTTGGTCAATAGACTTACCTGATTCATCCTTGTCAAGTCTACATGTAGAGCTCATAGGGGTACCTAAAGGCTTAGTGTTCTCCATCCCAAACTTCTTGAGTATTTTTTTTGTGTATTTTATTTGGTTGATGAAGATCCCCTCTTTGGTTTGCCTTATTTGGAGTCCGAGGAAGAAATTCAGTTCTCCCATCATGCTCATCTCGAACTCACCCTGCATTAATCATGCAAAATCTTGACAAAGAGATTCATTAGTAGCACCAAATATTATATCATCTACATAGATTTGTACTACTAAGAGATCATCATTCTTTTTCTTTAAAAACAAAGTTTTATCTACATTACCTCTAGTAAAATCATTTTTCAGCAAAAAAGAGCTTAAACGATCATACCAAGCTCTTGGAGCTTGTTTCAATCCATATAAAGCTTTATGAAGTTTATAAACATGATTTGGAAATTCAAAATTTTCAAAACCAGGGGGTTGCTCAACATAAACTCTTCTTCAATTAATCCATTTAAAAAGGCACTTTTAACATCCATTTGATATAGTTTAAAATTCATGAAGCAAGAAAAAGCCAACAATAGCCTAATTGCCTCAAGTCTAGCCACAGGAGCAAAGGTTTCATCAAAATCTATCCCTTCCTCCTGATTGTATCCTTTAGCAACTAGTCTAGCTTTATTTCTAATTACTATTCCATTTTCATCAAGTTCATTTCGAAAAACCCATTTTGTACCAATAATTGATGTGTTTGAAGGCCTATCCACTAGTGTCCAAATATTGTTCCTTTTAAATTGATTAAGTTCATCTTGCATAGCATTTATCCAATTACTATCACATTCAGCTTCCTCAATAGTTTTAGGTTCAATTTGAGATACAAAAGCTAAGTAATCACAAATATTTCTAAGGGACGATCGAGTACTTACACCTTTAGATGGATCACCTATAATTAGTTCTTTTGGGTGTCCATGAGCATACCTCCATTCTTTTGGTAATGGATCAACAGTTGATGTATTTTCATCACCTTGTGCTTGATCTCCTTCAGTGTTTTGATCATCGTTCTGTTTCTTGGTAAGCCCTTCATTGTTGTTTATTTCTTCAGTTTTCTTGCTACCTATTTCATCAGAAAGTACATCTTCTTTTCTTGAAGATTTTTGGTTAGTTTCATCAAATACCACATGTATGGATTCTTCAACAACAAGTGTTCTTCTGTTGAAGACCCTGTATGCCTTACTAGATGTGGAGTAGCCTAGAAAGACTCCCTCATCTGATTTGGCATCAAATTTACTCAAATTATCTTTACCATTGTTTAAGATGAAACAACGGCATCCAAAAACATGAAAATAACGAATTGAGAGTTTTCTACCCTTCCAAAGTTCATAAGGTGTTTTCTTTAAAATCGGTCGAATTAAAACCCGATTTAAAATATATCATAGAGTATTTATGGCTTCCATCCAAAAATATCTAGGTAAATCATTTTCACAAAGCATTGTGCGTGCCATTTCTTCAAGAGTTTTATTTTTTCTTTCTACTACCCCATTTTGTTGAGGTGTCCTAGGTGCAAAAAAATTGTGATGAATTCCATTTTCAATACAGAATTTATCAAAGTCGGCATTTTCAAATTCAGTTCCATGATCACTTCTTAAAGATACTACAGAAACACCTTTTTCATTCAAAACTCTTTTGTGAAATCTAATAAATTCAGAAAACGTTTCATCTTTATGTGCTAAAAATATGACCCATGTAAATCATGAGAAATCATCTACAATGACTAGACCATACTTCTTACCTCCCAAACTAGATGTTCTAGTAGGCCCAAAGAGGTCCATGTGAAGCAATTCCAAAGATCTAGATGTAGAGATCACTCCTTTTGGTTTGAAAGATGATTTTGTTTGTTTTCCAAGTTGACATGCACTGCAAATTTTATCTTTTTCAAAATTGGGTTTAGGCAAATCCTTTACGAAATTCTTTTTGCTAAGTTTTGAAATTAAATGCATGCTTGCATGTCCTAGTCTACGATGCCAAAGCCAACTAGTTTCATCGATCTTGGCTTCCATTGCCACTAGACATTGACCTATTTGAATAGGGAGATCATCAAGATCAACCATATAAATATTGTCATGCCTATGACCAATGAACTTAATGCCATTGTCATCTAGACTAGAAACAATGCACAAAGAAGATTCAAAAACAACTTTAAAATTTTTGTCACAAAATTGACTAATGCTAAGCAAGTTATGTTTTAAACCATCAACATATAAAACATTATCAATATAAGAGGTAGGGGTGATATGGATTTTACCAATACCGATAATTTTGCCCTTTCCATTATCACCAAAAGTTACATTGCCACCATTTTGATATGTGAGTGATGAAAACTGCTCCACATCTCCTGTCATATGCCTTGAGTAACCGCTATCAAGGTACCACATCCTTTTCTTGTTGGTTGCAAGGCATACCTGCAATAAAGATCAAGTGGAGACTTTAGGTACCCAAGCCATCTTGGGTCCTTTTTGGTTAGTGGCATTGGTTCCTTTCATAACCCAAACTTTCTTAGTGTTATTTAATTTTCTTTTGTTGCACATATAAGATTTATGTCCTTTGATACCACAACTATAGCAAGTAATGGATGAAGATGCAGGCACAAAGAAATTTTTAAAGAGTTTTTGTTTCTTATGAGTTCTGAATCCTAATCCTGCTTTGTCAAATACTGCTCTTTGGTTATTTAAGAGTAAATTCAATTTTTCAGAACTATAAGTTTTTCTACAAAAGGTTTTAGTTTTTCGATTTTTTCTTTATATCTTTTGTTTTCAATTAAAATTTCTTTGCTTTGTTTTGACAAATTTTCATTTGAAAGTAAGTCACTTTTCTTTTTAAAGATATCCTTTTCATTTTCAAGTACCATAATCTTATCATTTAATTTTTTATTTTGTATAAGAAGGCATTCATTTTCATTTGAAAGGTTGTTATTTGTTTTAGCTAGATCCAAATTCTGCTTCTTTAAATCTTTATGTTTTGACTTTAACTTTTGAGATTCTATGACTAGTTCATCAAAAACCTCATGAAGCTCATCAAAAGTAAATTCATTTTCGATTTCAGAACATACCTCATCATGGTCGGCCATCAGGCAGAAGTTTGCTACTTCCTGCTATTCTTCCTCAGAGCTGGAGTCTTCACTTTTACTCCAGGTTGCCATCATGGCTTTCTTTCTTAGCTTTCTTCTGCTTTTCTTTAACAAGGGGCAGTCTACCTTGAAATGCCCGGGTTTTTTACACTCAAAACACGTAGGCTACTCCTTCTCCTTTTCTTTGTCCTTTTCCTTACTCGGCTCACCTTTCAGAGGTTTCTTTTTGTAGATGAACTTTTTCTTCCTCATGAACCTTCTGAATTTCCTAGCTAACAGAGCCATCTCATCTTCTTCATCATCTTCTTCGGAGTCTTTGCTTGAGTCCTCTCTAGTAGTAGATTTGAACACGATCGCCTTCTTCTTTTTGTCCACCTCTCCATTCTTTTGTTTGAGGGAGAGCTCATAAGTCATTAAAGAGCCCAGCAGTTGTTCCAGCAGGAGAGTGTTGACATCTTTAGCTTCTTCAATCGCAGTGACCTTTGCATCCCATGAAGCTGGTAGAGACCTGAGAAGTTTATTCACAAGTTCACCATTAGAAATTATTTTTCCTAGGCTTCTCATGCCATTCACAATGTTTGTGAACCTAGTATACATTTCGCTAATTGACTCAGTAGGTTCCATTTTAAACATTTCATATGTGTGAATAAGCATGTTGACCTTGGTGGTTTTCACTTGGTGTGTACCCTCATGGGTAACCTCAAGTGTATCCCAAATCTCCATGGCAGAGAGATAATTTGATATTCTATTAAATTCACTTAGATCAAAAGAACAAAATAAAAGGTTCATTGCCTTAGCATTAAGCTCAATTTGCTTAATGTCATTCTCATCCCAATCATCTTCTATTTTTGGAGTGAGAATGCCATTAATCATCATTGTGGGCTGATGAGGACCTTTTACAATTGTTCTCCATAAATTATAATCAAGAGCTTGTATAAATATGCGCATGCGTGTCTTCTAGTATGTGTAATTTGTGCCATTAAAAAGTGGGGGTCGATTTGAAGCTTGACCTTCAATAATACCCATTCCTATTGGGGCTGCCATGATCTTTTACTCAAGATCCTTGGACCTACAAGAGAGTACCGGTGCTCTGATACCACTTGTTGCCCAGAAATGGAGCCCAAGAGGGGGGGTGAATTGGGTCTTTTAAAAAATTAAGACAATAAAATGAAGGTCTAGTGGTACTTGTGAGCAATGATAAATTTGATGCAAGATGTTAGCAACAATTAAAGAGCAAGAGAGGAAAAGAGCAATCACACACAAACACAAGGTTTATAGTGGTTCAGTGCAAACCTAGCTCCTACATCCACTCCCCAAGCCATCCTTGGAAATTTCACTATAATCCACACTAGATTGTCGACTTGTTTTTCACAAGGCTCACAAGTCAAAACCTAAGTTGGTTTTGTCACTTAGGCTTACCAACAAACCTTAACACTTGTTTTGTCTTCGGGCTCACAAGTTAACCCTAGTTGGTTTTATCCCTTTGGCTCACCAACAAACCACAATAACCTTCTTTCAAGACACCCTTAAAAGCAAGGTCAAATCATAATAAAAATAGATATGTAATTTAAAACTACAACAAACTCTCTTCAAGAGTAGATTGGAATCTTTGAATCTCAAGTGGATGCTTTGTCTTCACTCTTCCTTGGAATCTCCTTCAAGGTGCCTCTTTTTGGAATGAAGTAAGGATGAGCTTGTAGGCTTTTCAATGGAATCAAGCTAGAAGAGGCTTTTGATGTGAAGTATGGAGAGAATATTGGCTTTTTGGCTTTTGAGTAGACTTCAATGCACTTGAATACACTTCTTTTCACTTCTCTTACTTTAAAATGAGGTTGGTGGAGCTTAAATACACCAAAAACCTTCCAAAAAATGGTTTGTGACCGTTGGTACCTTGGAAATAGCCGTTTGGAGCTTGAAAAGCAAGTTCTGCAAGCCAGAAAAATAGATCCGTTAGAGCTGTCAGGCTATCAGGTGTCAACACTTGGCTGTCAGGTGTCGACACTTGATCTCTAGGTGTCGACACTTGAATATTCAAGTGTCGACACTTAATGCACAGGTGTCGATACTTGACACAAAAATTCTCAATATTACAAAGTTCTGTATTTTCAAAAATCTCAGGCCTTGAGTCGACACTTGGAACCTAAGTGTCGACACTTGGTGTCGACACTTGAATATAGGTATCGACACTTGGCATGCCAAGGATTTTTGTCTGTGCCAAATGCTGAAGTGTCGACACTTGACTGTCCAGGTGTCGACACTTGAGACTGAAAACTTTCAGATTCAAGTGTAAATGCCTCGAAAACATAAATAAAATTCTTGAATACATAAACACATAATATTTAAATATTTAGATGCCCTTTTTCAATGAAGAGGATGCCCGGATTTGTGAGAATTGCTCCATGCCATTACGTGCCATACACCATAAGTTTTTGAGATTTTGAGGTGCTTTCTTCCTGAAAACTCACAACTTGAAATCCTCATTAGAATATAATATGCACTCAATGTTTTGTTATTCATCAAAATCACTAGGTGGAGCCAACAGATGACCTATCGAGAGGTATAGGTATGTTTACTTAATGAGATATAAATTTGAGTCATTTAAGATGTTCAAATGATTTCATAATGAAGTAGAGAGTTAAATTGGCAAGTATATCAAAACCTTTTGATCTGATCAAGGAGGTAAATATCTTACTAGTGAGTTTTTACATATTTGGAAGAAAATGGGATTCTTTCATAATGGACTCCTCCCGAGATACCTTAGCATAATGGAGTGTCTAAAAGGAGGAATCGAATTGAGTTAGATATGACTCAGTTCATGATGAGGTTTGCGAGTTTGCCTATCTCCTTTTGGGGATATGCACTAGAGTCGGCTTGTTATATTCTAAAAAGAGTTCCTAGCAAGTCTATAAATAAAATACTATATAAAAAATAGACAGGGCATAAGCTAGTACTCTCACACCTTAGGGTCCGAGGATGCCCAGCTTATGTCAAATGTTTAAAAATAGACAAGCTTGGGCCTAGGTCTAATAGGTGTGTATTTATAGGGTACCTAAAGGAAACTAAGGGTTATTTCTTCTACCATATTGATGAACATAAAGTGTTCATTAGTAATAAGGCAATCTTTTTGGAAAAAGAGTTTCTTAAAAAAGGAACTAATGCCTTTAAAGTTAAGCTTGAAGAAGTTTGATAGGTAGAAGAGCCAACATAATTAACTAAACTAATTCAATTGGATTTGATTAGATCAAACATAGAACCTATTGTAGAGGCAACCTTAAGGAGATCCAATAGAGTACCGTATCAACCGAATGGATGCTATGGTTTTTTAGTTCAAGATGGTGGTTCTATTAAACTTGATAAAAATAACAAGGATTCAATCACCTACATAGATGCGATGCAGATTCCTGACTCTAAGAAATGGCTTGAAGACATGAAATCCAAAATGGAGTCTATGGAGATCAATAGTTTGTGGACACTAGTTGATCCACATGAAGGGGTAAAATTCATTGGGTACAAGTGGATTTTCAAAAAGAAAAGGGGCATAGATAGGATTATGGAGATCTATAAAGTCCATCTAGTTGCCAAAGGATATTGTTAGCATTATGGTTTTGACTATGACAAGATATTATCTTCCATGGCAATACTCAAGTCCATTCAGATTATGCTTGTGATAGTAGCACATCTTGATTTTGAAATTTGGCAAATGGATGTCAAAACCACTTTCCTAAATGAAGAGTTAGAAGAAGAGGTGTATATGATATAACCTGAAGGGTTCACATCAATAGATAAATCAAAGGTGTGCAAGCTTCAACGATCTATTTATGGATTGAAGCAGACATCTTGGAACTGGAACTGGCATTTTGATAAGGTGATCAAAATGTATGGCTTCATTAAGGATGGAAAAGAGCACTGCATATACAAATGGGCTAATGGTTCAGTAATTATATTTCTTGTATTATATGTGGATGACATTTTCTTAATCAGGAATGATATTCTTGCAATACAAGGAATAAAGGTTTAGCTATCATCCCAATTCTACATGAAGGATCTAGGAGAAGCAGCCTATATCCTTGGAATGAGATCTATAGGAATAGATTTAAAAGATTGCTAGGGTTATCCCAATTGATGTACATTGATACTGCGCTGAAATGATTCAGCATGGTAAATTATAAGAAAGGTTATCTTCTAATAGGCCATAAAATTACTCTCTATAAGAAGGATTGTCCAACAACTCTCCAAGAAAGAGAGTGTATGAGAAGGATTTCATATGCTTCGATAGTGGGATCCATTATGTATGCCATGATATGTACATGACCAGATGTGGCATACTTACAAGGGTAGTGAGTATATACCAATCTGATCTAAGTGAGAACCATTGGAAGGTCATAAAAACTATCCTTAAGTATTTGAAAAATACTATGGACCAATGGTTGGTTTGTGGAGATTCTGACTTGAAAATAGTTGGTTTTATTTACTTAAGTTTTTAGTCAGGTTGGAATGATAGTAAAAGTGTGTCAGATTATATCTTTACTCTTAAAAGAGGTGTTGTTGGCTAGAAAAGTTCCAAGCAACATATTGTGACTGACTCCATATGCGAGGTAGAGTACG
This sequence comes from Areca catechu, assembly GCA_021397845.1. Classification (NCBI taxonomy): domain Eukaryota; kingdom Viridiplantae; phylum Streptophyta; class Magnoliopsida; order Arecales; family Arecaceae; genus Areca; species Areca catechu. The sequence goes on along the minus strand of CM038043.1, from coordinate 75,142,990 downwards.
TTGTAGCAACTGATGCTGCAAAGGAAGCTATATAGTTATGGAAGTTCATCATCAAGCTTAGAGTGGCACCCTTATTCATCATCTAGTTATTCTACATTATGACAGCACTAAAGCCATTGCTCAAGCGAAGGAATCGAAGGCACATCAGTGTACCAAGGATGTTCTGCATCTCTACCACCTTGTCCAAGAGATTAAGTAATGAGGTGACATCGACCTGTAGAAGATCAACAGAATGGAAACTTGGTCAACCCATTTCCTAAAGCCCTTAGAATCAAAGAGTTTAATGATCACAAGTGGAAGATGAGTATACAATACTGTTTCAATTAGCTCTAGTCCAAGTGGGAGTTGTTGAAAAAAGTATTTAAAGCCAATTATCTAGATTGTAGGTGGTTGACTTTTTTTATAAATATATATAAATTGTTAATAAAATAAAAGTTATTTTGTTAGCTTAACATCATTTATCATTTTTCTATGAATTCTAATGTGTTGAAGTCCTTAGAACTACATTGATTTGATAAAGGAGGATATCAAGTGATTTTTAAATCGATTCACGATCAAATGATATATTGTTACCTAGGATGATAATGTTTATCGAGAATAGGTCATTGTATACCATATAGGTTGGTTGTCTTTTTAACCAAAGATATGGAGATACTGGTATAGTATGCTGGTGAGTATAGGAGTACATCTTAACTCTGTGAAGTACACTACTATTAGGAGTATCTCATAGAAAGGGTATGGGCATAAATGTCCCTCTGACCTAAGACTATACGGGGACTTGGAAAGTAACCCACTATACTTTGGTGCTGGACTATCTAGATTTCTAATCCAATAATGGAAGGTTTCTGGGTGCAATCAAATACTTGTTAAGTCAATGTTGAGTCAAGAAGGTATTGACCACTCCAAGTTATTGGAGTAATGCTCAGTAGTATTTTAATTTAGAAAAACCTAGGCCTGGGCAATCCTGGTGAGGAGTCACAGGATTTAGTAGGTTGAGACACATTCAGTTGTGCTTATTTAGAGTTGGCAGTACACTCTGAATACATCCTGTGCATTAGGTCAAAGGGATGAATTATATAATAACCATAGCATAGGTTCTTGAATGTTCCTTGCCATCATTCGACCTATCCGGATATCGGGCACCATTGCTAGATGGTCATATTGATTAGTCTAGAAAATTATTCCTGGACTTCTAGCTTAGGATTTGAACCTACGAGGTCACACACAATAAAAATTTTTGATTGATTTTGATGGCTGATCGATGATTAAGAATCGTCTAATAGAAAAATTATAAATATGATTAACAATTTATCATATACAAAAATTGTAAATAAATAAATAAATATTAGTTAATATTAAGAATATTAATTAAAAATTAGATTATTATATGGTTTAATTTATTGAGCAAAAAGATTTGGTCAAATCTAATTGAATTTGGTTTAATTAGATTTCACCCGACTAGGTTATTCGATGATCTAATTGCTAAGAAATTTTAATCTAGATTTAATTTGGATTTGGACTTGATTAATTTTTTGGTTTATTAATTTTAATTAGAGCCTAATTATATTAGATTCAAGCAATTTGATTGGTCTAACCAAATTAAATTGAGATTAGAATTAAGGTTGACCAAGTCAAACCTAGGAACCTAGTTTTTCCTTTGTGCCACTTTGTTCTCCTTGCAAAATGAACTTTTGCATGATGAATCTCCATACCAAAACATTATTATCACCCTCCCTATTATCCATTATGATTAGGATTAGTCCAAGATAATCTTTAAAAAGAGTTTTAATATAGTTTTGTATCTTGTTTGATTAAGTCAAAATTGATTCTTGTGCTCTAGCTTTCTCCATGAATTCTTAATTTTTTGCATGAAGTCTTCTCGATGCAAAATGGGTTTTGATGCCCTCTCTGAATCCCTTTTGGGTTAGGATAGGTTAGATAAATTTTGAAATTTATTTTAATTAATTTGAATTTAAATTAAATAGGTTTTGAATGAGTCAAACTACTAGTCCTAGAAAAACTCTATTCTTTTAACCTATCCTAATCCTTTTCTCCATGCATATTTGAGAGACTTTTTGCTAGGATTGTGTGACAACTTAGAGAGGAAAATACCATGAAAAACCAAGGATAAAAATCATGGAAAAGATCAAGGGTGTGGGTGCAAAAAAGATGTTGGCATGGGGACCTTTCTTCTAGGTGCTAGGTAGAAAAGAAAAGAGAGAATGATAGGGAGAAAAGAAAATAAGGAAAAATTGGTTTCATAATTTTGTTTCTTCTATGACCTAATCCTCCTCATCCTCTATTTTCTCATCTTTTTGTAGGACTTAAAAAAAATTGTAGAAAGGTTTTTAGATCAGCTGTCCATAGTCTTCACACAGAGCTAGCACTCTAGGAAAGGTGATTTCTTGGTGCTTCGTATGGACTTTTCGTAGAGGTCAGACACCTTGTGTAGCTATGAGATAATTCCTAAACCTTCTACCACAATCCATTAGCAATGGTGTTCATCAAACCATGATGAGGTATGAGATACGATCTTATTTATGTTGTAGATTAGATCTATTGCATGCATTGATTAGATCTATTGCATGCATCGGTTAGATCGATGCACACTAATTTTAATTTCAATATGTATACTCTATTTATATCCTATTATGATCATATACAGTAGGTTTCTAGATGATCATATACAGTAGGTTTTTAGAATTATTCTAACACATGATTTAGTGATTAAAATTATTTTTAATCCAATTTTCTTTCACTGGTTTAAAAAAAACTATGCATGAAACCTTGTCCTAGTTTTTCGACTCATCCACCTTACCCGGGTGAGACGAGCAACCTAGTGCGTAAGGAAATCAACTAGATGTGCGAGATGAGCTAGGAGCCACTCCTACCAATAATAAGGCCTCTCAAGCAACGTGATCAGCCTAGAGTGCAAGGCAAGCCTCTCGTCAAGCGTTATGCCAGCCCACCATGTCTCATAGTCATCACTCTCATCGGGAGCCCGACGAGGTACATCAATCTGACTCTTCTATTTTTCTTTCCTCCTCCTCTATGCAGGACACTTTAGCGAAGGAATCTTTGAGCCATCGCTCCACCCAATGATATAGGTGATGAGGCGAGCTAGTTTGTAAGCTCTAGGAGGTGGATAGCTACCTGAAAGAGCTTCATCGATAGAACCTATCTCTGGTTTGTGAGCCTCGGTTCATGGTTTGCCCCCCATTCTCTTACAAGATTATGGAGGAACCAATGCCTCGCTATTTCAAAGTACCTACTATAGAGGCCTATAATTGCACCACCAATCCCTTTGGCCACCTAGAGAGTTTCAGGTCTGTCATCCTTCTTCAAGGGGCATTCGACTCTCTCATGTACCAATCCTTCCTAACCACCTTCAAGGAAGTATCAAGAGCTTCATACTTTCAACTCCCCTAGGGATCAATTCATTTCTTCAAAGAATTTGATTGATAGTTCATCACCCAATTCTAGAGTAGGAAGAGGCCTAAGTGAGGCTCTAATTTCCTCTTCTCCATTTAGTAAAAGGAGGGTGAGTCTCTTCACCACTATAAGGGTTGCTTCAAAGTGGCCATGCTGGAGGTTCATGGCCTCGAGCCCTCCATCACTATGTTAGCCTTAAAGAGGGGGCTACACAGAGGTAGTTTCTATTTTTCTCTGTCTCCAAGAAGTTCTTCTAAAGCCTTCCTTAACTCCTATTTCATGCTAAGAAGTACGTTAATGCCGAGGAGGACATTATTGCGAAGCAGAAGGAGAAGGGTGACAAGAAGCATCCCCGAGAGGACTACTCCCATCCTCTCCTTCCTTTTCAATAGCAATAGTAGCAAAACAAGAAGTGAGACAAAGAGTTCCACCCTCGATCTGGAAGTCCTAGGCAACCTTGTCATGAGGACTTCATCCCCTGAATTCTCCTTAAGGACAAATCTTGATGGAGATCAAAGGTTAGGATATTGTGAATAGACAGGGAAGTTGAACAAGAAAGCCTAAAAGGATCCTAAGAAGTGCTACAAGTTTTATCAAAACTATGGCTATGACATCAAGGATTAAATCTCCTTGAAGAGGAATATTGAGTAGCTGATTTGGTGAGGCTACCTATGTAGCTATGTTAGTCAGCTTAACACCTCAGAGGCCACCAGTTGAGAGCCCTAGCAGGGAGTCAAATCTTTTGCAAAGAACAAAATCCTCATTGACACCATCTCAGGAAGACTGGCCACTAAAGGGGCAAGCTCTTCTAGGAAGCTAGCCTATGCCAGGGTGGCCCAGACGGAGGTTCCCTAGCCCAAGCACTAGAGGGCAGAGGAGTCCATTACCTTCTCTATCACCAATGCAAATAGAGTTTTATTTCTACATGATGATCTTGTAGTTGTTTCCCTTACTATCTCAAATTATGATGTAAGAAGAATCCTATGGATAATGAAAGATCTATGGATATTTTGTTTACCATGCCTTCTTTTAGATGGCCTAAGGATTGCCTCCAAAGGATGAGCACTTGATTGGTTTCTCTAGGGATATTGTTCTCATGGTGGGCATCGTAACTCTTCCTATGATAGTTGGCCGGGCCCCAAGATAGGCTATGGTCCTTCTATATTTTGTATTATCCAAGATCCTAGTAGCCTATAATGCCATCCTGGGTAGTCCTGGTCTAAACACTCTATGGGCATAGTCTTGACCCATCACCTACTCATGAAGTTCCCTACCCCCCATGGGGTGGGTGAGGTTCGAGGTGATCAAGCCTGTGCAAGGTGATGCTATGTGGTGACCCTCAAAAGCAAGAAACTAAAGGAAGCCATGTCCATTGAGAGCCTCAACCTCTAGGATCAGCAAAAGTTACAACGAGAAGGGCCTATAGAAAAATTAGTCCCTATTCCCCTAGTCTCGTCTGACCCCTTCTGCATGGTCTACATCGGGAGCAAGTAGAGCGAGGAGTCTAGGACCCATCTGATGGAGTTCCTCCATGCAAACACTGGCATCTTTGCATGGACAGTAGCAGATATGCTAGGCATCACCTTTGAGGTCATGGTGCATCACCTCAATGTCAACCCCTTGCATCCCTTAGTTTGCAAGAAGAAAAGAAGCTTCGCCCTTAAGCACTAGCATTTCATCAAGTAGGATGTGGAGAAACTTCTACAGGCCAGTTTCATCCATGAAGTCTTGTACCCAAACTAGCTCACCAATGTGGCCTTGGTAAAGAAGGCCAATGGCAAGTGGTGGGCATGTATCGACTTCACTGACTTGAACAAGGCCTGCCCGAAGGATTATTTCCTATACCCAGGATTGATCAGCTCATGGACTCAACCTCTAAGCATGAGATACTTAGCTTCATGGATGCCTTTTCTGAGTACAACCAGATCTGGATGTACTTGAGGATGAGGATAAGATGGTGTTCATCATCGATCAGGGGTTGTACTATTACAAAGTCATGCCCTTCGACCTAAAGAATGTTAGAGCCACCTATCATTGACTCATTAATAAAGTCTTTAGTGATTAGATTAAACATAACATAGAAATGTACATTGACAATATGCTGGTGAAGAGCTGCAAGGAGGGATAGCATGTGGTAGACTTGGAGGAGACCTTCTAGATATTATAGAAGTACCGTATGCAGCTCAACTCAAATAAGTGCACATTTGGAGTCTCTTCCAGGAAGTTCCTAGGTTTCATGGTATCACATCAAGGAATCGAGGTGAACCCTGAGAGTCTCTGGGCTATCCTAGATATGACACCCCCCAGGAGTCAGAAGGAGGTTCAGCATCTAGCAAGGCAGGTCAGTATACTGAGCCGATTCATCATGAGGTCCAAAGACAAGTACTTGTCCTTCTTCAAGGCCTTGAGAAAGATCATGGACTTCTAGTGGACGAAGGAGGTAAGGCCTCCTTTAAGCAACTCAAGACCTACCTCACCACCTTGCCACTCCTCACAAGGCCGATCATGGAGAAAACACTTTACCTCTATTCAGCTATCTTCCTCGTGATCGTGAGTTTTGTGCTCATTCAAGAGAAGGATGGAGTATAGAGGCCACTTTACCACATCAATCAAATCCTTAAGGATGTAAAGACTTGGTAATTAAATGTGGAGAAGGTCACCTTCACCCTCTTGACCTTAGCAAGATGACTTTGACTGTATTTCCAAGCACATTCCATCGTGGTCATGTTCGATCAGCCCCTGTGCCAAATTCTCCAAAAGATTGATGCCTCTGGGAGGATCACCAAGGGTGTAGTGCAGATGGGCAAGTTTGGCATCCATTATCAACATTTCCCCTCCATCAAGGCCCAAGCAGTGGTAGACTTTTTTATGGAATGTACCATCCCCTACAGGGCAGAGACTAGACCAGAACCAATAGAACTAGAGCTAGTAGGTGAGCCTGGGACCCTCCACATTGATCGTGCATCCAATGCTAGAGGATTTGGGGCTAGAGTGATCCTTGTTAGCCTAAAAGGAGTTATCACGGAGCAAGCACTTTGCTTTAACTTCAATACCTCCAATAATGAGGAAGAATACAAAGCCCTCCTCATGGGATTGAGGCTTGTCTATGAGCTTGGGGTTCAGTATCTTAGAGCCTTCAGCGATTCCAAGCTGATCATGGGGTAGGTTCATGAAGAGTTCAATATTAAAGCCCCTACCATGGAGAAATATCTCAAATGGATAAGAGAGATTGCTTCATTCTTTCTCTTCTTCGAGATTATGAAGATCCCTAGTATAGAGAATGACCAAGCAGACCTATTATCAAGGCTGGCAACCTCTAGCTATATGGATATCTCGAAGACCACCTACTTAGACAACCTCAAGAGTCCCAGCATCAAGGAGGAGCCAGTCCCAGTCCTACAAGTAGATAGTGAACCTTACTAGATGAATGCCTTGATATGCTATCTACAAGAAGGGATGCTACCGAAGGACGAGGTCAAGGCAAGAAAGCTCAAGAATCAGTCTACCTTATTCATGGTACTTGATAGGAAGCTCTACAAGTAAGCATACTCGATGCCACTCCTTCGCTGCCTTCGTCCCTTGGAAGTGAACTTTGCCTTTTAGGAGGTTCATGAAGCGATATGTGGCAACCATGTAGGAGGCCGTGCCTTAGCTTACAAGACCTAAGACAAGGATATTACTGGTAGAGCATCCTCAAGGATACTGTTGAGTATGTGCGGTGCTACGATCATTGCAAAGGCATGCCAACATATAGCACCAACCAGTAGTTTCTCTCAGCTCCTTAAGCTCCCCATGGCCTTTTGCTTAGTAGGGGATAGACATCCTTGATCCTTTTCCACTAGCCACCAGGTAAAAGAAGTTTTTAATTATTTCCATTGACTAATTTACTAGGTGGATCAAGGTAGAGCCTCTAGCCTTGATCACTGAGCAGGAGGTCCAGAAGTTCATCTAGAGATTGATCATTTATTGCTTCAACTTTCTCACATCACCATCATCGATAATGGCAGATAGTTTGATAATGAATCTTTCAATGAGTTATGCAAGGATTTGTAGATTAGCTATTAGTTCACTTCAGTCACACATCCATAGACAAATGGAGAAGTTAAAGTCACCAATCAAAGGATTCTTCATGGTTTGAAGGCCCAAATAGATAAGGTCAGAGGATTCTAGGTAGAAGAACTGTATAGCATTTTTTAGGCCTACTACACCACTCACCAACTTTCAATGGGTGAGACACTATTTAACCTTGCCTTCGGAACTGATGTTGTCATCCCCCTAGAAGTGGACTTGCCATCACACCAAGTCAAAGCTTACGACGACCAGTGCAACTCGAAAGACTTAAGCATAAATCTCTATCTTCTGAGGTGGTTCGGGATAGAGCCTAAGTCTGGATCGCTGTATACTAGCAATGCATGGCCCACTACTTCAATGCTCGAGTGAAGGTGAAGCAGTTTTGGCCAAGAGATCTTGTCCATCGAAAGGCAGGTGCTAGCCAACCCACAAAGCATAGAAAGCTTTCTCCAAATTGGGAGGGACCCTATCATGTCACTAGAGTGGTCCAACATAGCACCTACTATTTGGAGTAGCTTGATGGCACCCCCATTGATCATACTTTGAATTTTGACAATCTTCGATTGTACTTCTAATGAGATGTATCCCTAGCTGTTATATCAATTCCCTTTAGTAATGGAAACCTACCCTTTGGTCTACAAGGAAAGCACAAAATGAAAGCTAGGGTCATCTTTCAAAATCCTGGGCAAGGTTATCCCGGGTGGGGTCTAACATCCCTTATTCCAAAAAGTCCTGGACGAGGATATTCTAGGCGAGGTTCTGACACCTCTTATTCCTAGAAGGCATGGGCGAGGTTATTCCAAGTGGGAAGCAATCAGACTCCTAGGTTGGGTCACAATATCCCTATGTCTCGGTTAAATAATAAGCCTCCTAAGTTCCAAAGCCTTGAGTGATATCCGATGCACCTTGGTTGAGCAATCAGACTCCCAGGATGGGCATGATACCCCTAAGACCTGGTTATATAGTAAGCCTCATAGATTCTAAAGCCTTAGGCGAGGTTGTTCCAACACCCAAGCCAAGCAGTCAAACTCCCAGGCTTGGTCACTATACCCTTAAGTTCTGGTTAAGTAGTAAGCCTCCCAAATTCCAAACCCTTGGGCAAGGTTATCCCAAGCACCCTGGCTAAGCAATCAGACTCCCAAGCTAGGTAAAGACACCTCTAGGTCTAGGTTAAGTAGTAAGCCTCCTAGGTTTCAAAGTCTTTGGTGAGGTTGTTCCAAGCACTCTAGCTTAGTAGCTAGACTCCTAGGATAGGTCATGATATCCCTAAGTCCGGGTTAAGCAGTAAGCCTCCTAGGTTCCAAAGCCCAGGGTGAGGTTGTTCCAAGCATCTTGGTTAAGCAGTCTGACTCCTGGGCCAAGTCGTGATATCCCCAAGTTCAAGTTAAATAGTAAGTCTTCCAAGTTCTTAAGCACTGGATGAGGTCATCCTAGGCAAGGCTAACAAGCCCTCCATACAAGATACAAAGCCAGCATGCAGACATAGACAAGTATCAAAATAATGAAGGTTTCTTTCCATTGATGAATGTCAAGTACATGTGTCTGCAGCTCTATAGCTAGATTACATTATATAGATATCACCTTGAAAGGTAGATGGAGGACAGGGACAAGTTACATAGTTTGTACACTACTTGAAACTCCAATATACCTTTGACACCTTGCTTGTAAGAGAAGAATCATGACCAAGTCAAAACTACTAGGAGCATCATGACCAAGACTCCCATAATTTGATAAGGTTCCTCCTAGAAAAAGATAGTGATGCCCTTTCTCTACTAGGTTCTAAAGAACTCCCAGATTCCTCAGAGAAGTTCGAAGGCGATGTCAACCGACAAAGAGAAGACATTTGTTGCCCATAGAAGACTTAGCAAGCATGTAGAGGAGGTGGAGGAGAGCCACAAGTGTTGCTGAGCCTCACCCACCAAAGATGGATAGGAAAGCCTTTGGATGCATCGAAGATTCTAAAAGAATATCCTCTACCATGACTTCAGTGTGAACCCACCAGCCATTGAGAAAGGCAACATTCTCAAGGCTAGTTCTACTCCTGACCTAGCTACCTCTCTCTCTCTCAAGTCAGTGACTACCCAACGAGGCCTAGAACCACATCATAGATGGTGAAGGGCCACCCTCATGCCTCCCTTGTACAGACTCACTAGATGTTGAGCAAGGCGGGTTTCTAAAGATGCACCCACTACAAGCTCATCCATTGACGAATGCAAAGATGGGTCACTATGAAGGAGAAACTGGGTGATAAGGTAGGCAACCATCACCCTTCCACCAATTCGATCTTTCAATCCATGATAGCCATAGTCCAATAGGTGAAGCTCCAGCCATTCTCAATACCTCCCATGCCAAGGGGAGTGTCCATTAGCCCTTTGCATGGCGCTACCGGCCTCAAGATGAACCCTTCCATCAAGAAGGGGAACATGATAGCACTCCTACCAGAGAAGGACAATCATCATTCTGGCATCCTTTTGATCGATGGAAACCTGAAAGAGCTTGGTGTAGGCCAACTCCCTCGAACTCTATTTATAGGTAGGCTAAAGGAAAGATTGCCATGCCACTGACCAATTAGCATGCGACGGGTGTCCATGTCCCATCATCTAGGCAACCATTCCTCCCAGAGTTGGAAGATGAAGCACCAAGCGACCTTCCTAGGATTGACATTCCCTTGGGAAGCTACACATTCATGGCTCTCTGCACTTTGACTAAGGTAATGTAATAAATATGCAGAAAGGAATGAAAACTAAAGAGAAATAGATCTTTATTCATTTCTTCAAAAAGGAAGTACAGAGCTACACACTTCAAGGCATCTTCTAGCCTCCTTTTCCTTTGCATTACAAAATCTATAATCACTTTGAGCAAAGCATTGTGGGGAATAGGCAATGCTATCACCTCGTCCACCTGAGCATAGCATGCATGCATGATAAACTCATACACATTGAAATTGGCATTGTAGCCCTGCATGTGAGCCTGATAAGCAACAGCCTCTCCATCCAAGTCAATGCAAAGACTCCATAAACATGCTCCTATAGATGTTTGGAAAGACCCCTAGACCATGCCACTAGCTGGGGGCCTAGAATCACCCCGGTGGCCTCTCCTTGGGTGGCACCCAGTTCTCATTGATTCTCCAGAATACAGGTAAGCTCCACCTCCAAAATATCATCTTTCATCTCAACCTCTACTACTCAAGCCGATAGCTTTGCTAGGTGCCTCACTTCATCCACCCTAGTGGCCCACTCAGACATGACTGCTTCCTTTGCATCGTTCAACTTCCTCCCCAAGAGAGTGATCTCTCGTTGTGGGCCTTTGGCTTGGTGGACCATTGTATCTTCCATAAGCCTTCTCCACCACTCGTAGCCTTGCTTTCCAAGGGAGGAACCACCTCACGCTCCTCTGCAGATACCTCACTAGTAATGCTTGATAGCACATAGCTCACAAGGTACCTCTCCCATTACAGCCTCGCCGGCAATGCTGGATAGCACATCCCACTAGTGAGGCATACTTTTCAGTGGTGGAGTGGTGCCCCCTTGTTGTAGATCCATCCCCTCTCCATCAGTGCCCTGTGCATGGGTCACATGTCACTGCCTATTGGAGCCTCAACTCAAAGCTGCACCCTAAGGGTCCTGCAGACTGAGCATCTACAATCCTAGGATCCTTTATTTATGCACCCTACGAGACCATAGCCACCACCATGGAAGCCCCACCCACGGTTGGTCTTGTTCCAGCACCATCATCGGCTGCAAGCCTAGCAATCCTTTAATGAGCGGCCTTCAGCTCCTGAGTCAACTCCTCATTCATGTTCATGAACAGATCCAACCTACATTAAAGCATATGTCAAGCTTCCTCAACTATGAACCAGTTGCACTCTACCTCAGTGCACCCAACAATGACAACAGACACTATCCTACCTATGGGCATTGGATGAGGCAATCAATCGACCTCCTAGGTAGTGGATTGGGCACCTGGCTAGCACAAGATGGAGAGTCATGAAACTAACTACTACTGCCCATGGTCGCCATGGGGAGCAGCCCGCTAGGTGACCCACCTCAAGTGACACCATCGCAAGGGCCACAGTCACCTCGCGGGCACCTGCCATTGGCTTGCCCACCACTTCTCCTGCCGCCTCGCCTATCATAGTCACTTTATGGGCACCTACCATAGGCTTGCCCATAGTTTCTCCTCCCACCTTACCCATCAACAACTTAATGGTGGCTGGGAGAATTTCAGTTACAACCTCAATCACTGGTAGACCTGCCATGATAGGCCCCTCTTCTTTGGCCACCTCGATAATGGCTGGCTCCGATGATAGTGCAAGCACCAAGAGTTAGCTGCCTGCACCTCCTCCTTTGCCATGATTAGGAGTGTGGGTGGGGCAATTGCTAGAGTCATTTCCATCATCTTGACATCCATCAAGATAGGTGGAGCCACTTTCGTCTCTTCGATCGAGACACCCTTCTTAGGCTCGGTGGTGGGCACCCCCAAGATCCCCTCGATAATGCCCTCTAGGGAAGCTAGCCTCCTTGATCGCTATAGCACCCTTCTTCTCTATGTTGGCATCATTGTCATCCCTCCTCCTCTTTCAAGACTTCTTAGCAGGATGCTTGATCAATTCATCTAGTGTGAACTTCATTGCTTAATAATAGTAAACTCGGTTAGTATGCCAACAATAAGAAGAGAAGGGTGAGTATCATGAAATTAGAAGTTAACAAAAAGTTCTATTTCATTAATTCTCTAAATATTCTATACAAGTCTCGATGGCCATTACAAAAAAAAAGATAGAAAAATAGGAAAGCAAAATGGTGCACATTGGTCATGGAAGGTTAGCCGAATCTACATCCTTCTATGAGTCCTCTCTACCAGATTCGGCATAGCACTCGCCACTGCACAAAGGTGACTCTACCATCAGTTTCCTAATGTCTATACCTAGAAACTACTCGATGGCTTACCTCTTGCAAAGCTTGAAGCTTTGCTGGAAAGCTTCCCTGTAGGAGACTAGTATCTCAGGGCAGTACTCCTCTCCCGCCTTGAAGGCCTCGATTGCCTCCTCCACTGCCTTGGAGTCTAAAGCTTCTATTGCTCGTGCCTCCTCCTTTGTAGCCAAGGCCTAATCCTTGGCCTTGTTGAGCACCTCTTCTATCGCCTTGGCCCTTGCTTGGCCTTAATAACCTTGCCTCTACCTCACCAAGCACTTTTTCTGCGTTAGCAACCCTTGCTTTAGCCTTGCCAAGAGCCACCAGTGCTTCAGTAAGGTCTTTCTCCCTTTAGCTCCATGTCTCTACCAACAGGTGGTGGAGCTTCGCACACTCAACTATGCTCTCATTAAAGAGGATGGACTTGGTAGCCAAAGAGTCTTTTACCATCTCCACCCTCACCTTCTTAGTCAACAACCGATAGTTGGTCAGACTAAGCTCTTGGATTGCTTGATCGTGCTCCCCTCCACCATCTTGTGAGCCTCAATGATTGCTTTGCTTTGCCAAAGAGGTGATCCACATACTATAGCAACCATCGGGTCTCTAGGAAGCCCTACATTCAGAGGTCATGTTAGGTAAAGTCTTCATCCCTGGAGAGAAGACTACAACAAGAAGAACCCTCGAGAGAAGAACTTACCAATATGGCAACCCTGATGAACTATTACAAGCCCTCGCTCATGGGACTCCCCTGTGCCTCCTCCTAGACTTCTGGAGTAATGGACTCCTCCAAGAGCCTAAGACAACTCTCCATCCCTAGCAAGTGAACCTCACTAGGGGTGGTGGTACTCTCTTAGGTGATAGAAGGCCCCACCTCTCCATCCTCACTAGGGCTTACCATGGTAGCTACTACCCAATCACCTTAGCAATTGCCATCTTAGCCTTCTCAATAGCCCTAGTCAAACTCCATCACTAGTCCCTAAGCCTTGCTAGCCCTTGCTTCGACCACTGTAATAGTCACCGGTCCTTCCATTCTCCCCTCCAGAGCCTCGCCCATGCTAGCCAGGGTAGCACCTTTCTGGTCAATAGGCACCCTAACCTCTATCTCTACCTCCATAACCAATGCCTTGCTATAGCTCAAAATGAAATCTAGAGGGAGAGACTACCCTTTGCTCTTCTTTTCCTTTCCCACCTTCTTCACAGGAGATAAGAAATGCACCCGCTTCCCCTTCAGATTAGTCAAAGGTAGTGGAGGTGACTTCCTAATAGCCACCACCCATGGCCCACTCTGGATCATCAAGCCTATACCTAGGAATGAAGTTATCCCACCTATTCAAAAAAAATTGAAGACTATTCATCAAGAGTTGGAAGGGGACCTACCTTGGGACAAGAAAAATCCAATCATGTAGAGAGCCTCCAACCAACTCTCTAAGAGAAGAATGTCATATGGTGGGGCTGGAGCAATGTCAATTCATCTACCATGATCTGCTCCTACTCCCACAGCATCAGAAGCTCCAGTAACCATGAGGTCTCCACCTTGCCCTATTGGCCTAGAAATGGCCATGCCATTTAGGAAGCCATGAAGAAAAATTATGATTTCAAGCTGTGAAGCTTAGGCAGGCTGGATGGAAATCTATACCCCTTACAGAGAGAGGCATACCACCAACCGTCCCTCTTGGGGTGTGCCTTCACGTGGAAGAAGGCATAGAACATCCGTGCCTTGGGCTCCATGTCATAATGGATTATCAGGCTAAAAAAGGCAACGATAGCCATCTAGGCTTTGGGAACCAACTATGCTGGGGATAGTTGGAACCATGTAGTAGATTTGCTATCACTGGGAGCATGGGGATCCTGAGAATTGCATTTAGAGACTCCTCATGAATGGAGACACTTGTCGCCATCCCATAGATGACCCATTCATCCTCTCTAAGAACCTATAGCAAGATGTCCACCGTGAAGCCAAACCTCTCTCCAAGCTAGTAAACCTTCTCTTCCATCAAGGTAGAGGCTGCGATCTTAGGTGTTAGATCTAGCTCCTCTACCCCAATGACTACTATGCATCGAACACAGATACAAGGAAAGAAAGAAGGGAAGGAATGGAGAAACTCATAATAAGACACCACTGGTGCTACCCTCCTATTGCTTGAAGACATTCCTCTATGGCTATACTACTCTCGGTCATCTAAATGCTACATAGGTAATGTAGGTTGAACCAACTCCCCCTTTTATACTCATTGAAAGGTTTTGTCCCTTCCTCAAAGAAGGGGCACCAGTTTCTGCCTCACTATTCAATGTGTCCCATGTCGATTCATCATTAAAGGCACCATTTTAGATGGTGTGTTGTAATATCTCAGGAATTTGAATTGTCCTAGAAATATTTAAATCTACTGCCATTTTAGATGGCATCACCTCCTAGAAGTCATGCATGTTCTCCTCCATGTGCCATTCCAGGCATAGATCTTGAAGAGCACAGCCTTTCTTGCCTTGCCACGAGCTGCCTTGCCCAACACAGTCTTGCTACGAGTTGCCTCACCCAGAGTAGTCTCACCCACCATGCTGCGAGAAGCCTTGCCTTGACATGACAAGATTCCATGCCTTGCTGGACTAGTAAGGACTCTACTTCACCCAAGACTCTGGAATTATGACCACTTGGGCTTGGAAGTCGGGGGAATCTAATACATCTAGACTTAGTAGGTCCAGCATGGCATTGAAGCTCCAACCAACACTAGATACATGTTAGCTAGCCTGGGCAGCTGGGCTATCTCTCAATGTCTCACCACTTGGATGTCAAATTACATGCTTAATAACCTCTTGCTAGGATGCCAACCACTATCGAGTCCATCCCTAGTCTATGCAAGTCACACATGCTCTAAGTACAATGACCATTAATGCTCACCATCTGAGAATGCCCTATAGCAGAGACTTGCCTATCTCCACTCCTGCTCCACGTACCATGGTATGGCCCTTATCACAAGCATGCTTATAACCATCGGGACATGCCAGACGCCACTACCTTATAATGCACATCATACCTCTTCCCTTCTGGCCTTAAGGTATATTGCCCAGCTAAAGCAATCCAAGAGGGGGGGTGAATTGGGTTTCTAAATACTTTTTGAATGAATTAAAAATCAGGTGCTAGTATGTTTTCCAAGATGTTTGTGTGCTCAATAATATTATGCAGCAAAAGTAATGAAGTAAATGCAGAAAGAATAATAAGCATTCACAAACACATAGATTTATAGTGGTTCGGTGTATCTCAAAATACCAACATCCACTCCCCAAGCTCCCCTTGAAAATTTCACTGTAATCCAACCTTGATTACGACAGATTAGTTTTTCAGGCTCATTAATCAAAATCCCTTGGTTTTTACTCAAGGCTAATCAAAAACTTAGTTGTTTTTTCACTCTAGGCTTACCAACAATCTTGTTGGTTTTCACACAAGGCTAACCAACAATATCAGTACTAGTTTCAATCTCCTTGAAGCTAGTAACAACAAAATAACTCAAGTACAATATAAAAATATGATAAACTTTTTCAAAAAGCAAATAAACTCAATGAAGCTCTTGAATATGGTTGAAAAGCTTTATCTTCAAGTTGTTGAAGCCTCAATCAATGCTTGAAGATGTGGACTTGAAAGCTATATCTATACTCGGTGTACTAGAAGGCTCAAATCTCTTAAAGTATTGAATGCTTGAAGGTTTTCAATGAGTGCTCTTATTACTTTTCTAAAGGATTTCTCCCTATTGTGCTTTATGGTGTTTAAATACCTTTCCAATCCCTAAAAATTTGATTATAGCTATTGGAGAGGAGAAACTAGCTATTAGACATGAAATGAAAAAGTTCTATAATTCAAAAACTAGCTGTTACTATGCTGTCAGACCTGCAAGTATCGATACTTCAAGTTATGAGTTGACACTTGAGTCGACACTAGGTTAAGTAAGTCTTCTAAAGCTCTCTAAAATATACTAGTGCATCGACACTTCTTCTGGTGAGTCAACACTTAAGTCGACACTTCATCTTCATAAGTCGACACTTAACCAAACTGAAATCAGCATGTTCTGTATCCTGTTTGATCTCAGGCCTTGAGTCGACAAATAAGTCGACACTTGGCTATTCATGAGTTGACACTTGGCTATTCATGAGTCGACACTTCTGCATGCCAGCTGAGATTTTTTTGTGTATCAGCTCAAGCCTTTGTGAGTCAACACCTGAGTCGACACTTGATTGAAACAGTGCTGAAACTTATTCAAACTAAAATTTTGAGCTCTCCAAAGTCTTTCTTATGTTCTAAAGTCCATGTAGCTTAAGAATTTATGATCTTAAATGACTTCTTTAACTGAATGACAAGTATTTCAATCTTACAACACAAGCTAACGTCGATGAGTACCTAAACCTGATAAACATACTTTTAACACATAATTAGTACTTATATATACTTAAATATTTTGTTATTTATCAAAATCAAGACAAGAGTCAACAATCTCCCTCTTTTTGATGATGACAAAGTCTTTAAGTATATAAATGTGGTAAGCTCAAAAGATTAGTAATAAGTATCGAGCAATTGGTTATAAGTATCAGAGTAATGTTGTAATGACTATCATAGAGCAAAGTCTCATCATTTAGCACATAACTTGAATAAATTCAATTTATATATCTTCAATGTATCAATACATAACCTAGCATATCAAATCCAGGATAAGAATGTATCAGAGCATATGTATATATAAGAGTGGAATGATCATTAGCTTCAATTAGAGCAAAATGAATAGCAGTAATGCATAGTCAGAATAAGTTCAATGATGTATAAAAATTTTACATAACCAGAGTTGATTGAACATTAGTTTCAATCAGAGCAAGATAGATAATAATCATGCATAGTCAGAGCAAATTGGTTTTGTAATAAAATTGAATTTAAAAATAAAATTATCAAAGCACTAAATTTCAATATGTATCAAGGCAATAAAGAGTCATAAAACCATATGATGTCAAAGCAAGTTTGAAATTGAGTATCAAAGCTGAAATTGAGTAAGCTTTGAGTCAAAGAGTATCAAAATGATAAAATTTACTATTTAAAGATTTTTAGAGCAAAATAGTTTTGAGAAAAGCATGTATCAAAGCTGAAACAGATTTGAAAGAATGAGTATCAAAGCAAAATCAGGTTTGAAAGAAAATGTGAGTGATAAAGAAAACTCTTTAAGGAATAAGAGTATCAAAGCAAATAATAAAAAGATAGAGATCCCCCTCAACATATGATCTAAAAATATTTTTCAAACTTTTCAAATATGGTTCACATGTATTAGCATTTTTTAAAAATATCTTCTAAAAGTTTAGAAATTCTCCTCTTTAATACTTTCTCCCCTGTTTTTGTACTTTCATCTCCCCTTTTTTTACTTTCTTATCCCCCTTTTTGTTATCATGAAAAAGATGAAAAACAATACAAAGTAGAGAAATAAGTAACAAACCTCCCCCTCAAGGTAGGGATAAAGTGGAAAGAACAGTAAGAAGAGTATCAAAGGCAATACAAGTAGAGAATGAAGCATGAACATACAAGTGAAAAAACACTGAAAGCATCATATATATATAACTCCAAATGTTTTGAGATATAAAACAAAATATACTTCGAACAAGAGAGTGTCACTGATACAAACAAGTAATATACTGATACAAATATACATACAAGTCTGATACATACATACGAAACAGATGTAGAACATAACATACAACTAACTCAAATATTGACCACTCCTAGTGGGCTCAGTCCTCATTAGAGGAAGACCCAATCTCTAATATAATAGGTCTAGTAGATTTAGAAGGATGAGGTCATGGCCACATGGGCCGAAGATCTACCAATCTGGTACGGACCACTTTAGGAGTGTCTCAACATCCTCGACCTCTGCCTTTGGCTCGTGCTCTCTCTTTGGCTCGTACTGGAGGGGAAACAGTGTCAGGAACAAGGTCAGGAATAGAGACAGGGTCAGGAATTGGGTCAGAGTCAGCAATAATATGATTAGTGTCAAAGTCTGGTAAATCCAATGGAGTATCAGCTAGTGTATGATAAAAAATGGATCTAGATGAAGTGAAAATGATATAAAATCCAAGAGTGTAGAAACCTAACTCCCTGGATAAGGAAGAAATAGGTAAAGAAATAGAATGCATGAAGGGTGTCCTACTAGAACCAGAAAAGATAGGGGGATCAATAATAGATGGTGTAGGTAAGTTAGAGTGTAGTAAAGTATTAGAATGGGAGACAGTGGTGGTCTAAATGGTATCAGAATGGTTGGAAGACAGAACGGGTATGGATACAGTGGATGTGCCTAAAGGAATAGAGTCATAAGGACTAGAGATGATAGGAGTACTGGGTAGGATAGGGCTTAGAAGGGCTGGACTCAATGGAACTAAAGCAGCCTCAAGTGCCAGGAAGTCATTAGCAGCAATAGGCTCCATGTCCTGATCAGCTCTCATCTCTGGCTCGGGCTCCACTATAAGATCATCAATATTAAAATGCCCTGAAAGATCATCCCAATCTACTCCCATCTCTGGATCATCTGCTAGTGGAGCTGATGGTGCCGGTGGAGAATCTAGCGATGATGGAGGGAAAGGTGGTCTTCCAGGTGTTAGTCTCTACAGAAAAACCATCATGGTAGCAAACCCCTCTCTCATCTCATGAAAACCAAACCTCATCTCCACATGGATCTGATCGACTCGCTGCCTCAAGGTCTGCATATCTATCTCCAAGCGAGTAATCCTGTCCACTAAAGCATCTGCTGGAGGTGGCACCTCAATATGTGTTGAGATAGAAGGCTCGGGCTGCAACTTAGATGAATCACGAGGTGGCTCAGACAGCCCGGCCTCATCTCCCTTTGTCTCCTCCTCCTTTGCAGCATCATCCCCATCCTCATCCGAGTCAGGCGCCTGTCTAGAAACTCTATGCCTCTAGTGACCTCGGTATCTCTGGTAACCCATCCGATGTCGGGATCTCTCATCATATGTGTCGATATGTAGAAGCTCTCTGTACTACTCACTGACAAGATCAACTCCATAAGCTCAAAATAGTCTGATGAGACCCATGCCATAAGGTAAATGAGTCACCTACTGGTCGCCACCTCGATCATCTGGTGAATCATCAATACTGGTAGGAAGATAGGCAACCTCCGAATTTGTGATGCCATGACTAAGAGTTCCCTCTCTATGATAAAGTCGAATCACCCGATCTTTGGTAACAGAATCCAAGCCATAATATGATGAAGGAGTCTCATCTCTGCAGACAGCTGTGATGCGATGATAGTGGCTCCCTCACCCAAGTCATCTCTCTCCAAAATACATCTGAAGCGCTGATCTGGTCTACAAGTGAATCAGCTACAGTGCCTCTCATGGGTATCTCCTAGATATGGCTCAGAATCTCAGCAAACAATGGAATGGAGATGCCTTTGACCTCTCCAATCCATCCATCATCATCCCTGGCCAAAGTCTCATAGAACTGTCTCATCAAGGCCGAGTAGAACCTCTCTCGGAGAGTGCAGAACTGAACCAATTCGGCGTCCCTCAACCAATCTCTGATCTAGAAATGCTACTAATCAACAAAGTAAAAATCCACCCTACGTCCACCTATAATGGCCTTGGAGGCCATGCGATCTACTCCTGAGATAGGTGATGGTCGAGCGGGATCATCATGCTGCACTGGAGCATCTGCTGACTGAGGAGTATCAAGCCTTCCTTAGTGCGGCACTCTGCACCCCGAAAAGCAGAACAGGGTCTCCTCATAACCTATTTCCTAGGCCCTATCATCTAGAGAATAAAGAAATATGAGAGGGAAGGGAAACAAGAGCTAGAATCATGGTCAAATCATGAGAAATAGAGGGATACGATAGGGAAACTGGCTCAAACCCAAAAAGGAAGTGTTAGGACCCTAAATGAGGACTAATGGAAGCTAAGGCATAATGGGGGGAAGTGTTAGCTCAAAGAAAATGGGAAGAAAATGACCGTCGGCACTGTTTAAAAACATTTCATGCCGATCAAGTGTCGACACTTCAGTAAGTGTCAAGTGTCAATACTTCAGTGAGTCGACACTTCTAAGTGTCGACACTTGAAGAAAATTAGAGAAAAATAAGAAAAATCATAAAAAAATTAAGAGAGATGATTTGAGTGGTCAATTATGATTGATCACGAGTTTCAAGATCATGAGATCAAGAAATTTTTAAAGGGAATTTCAAAGGTCATAAGAGTGATCGAGATTTAATCAAAAGGATCAATGATCCCTACTTCTCTTCTAATCATACAGAACCTATCTTCATTGAATGTCTTGGTCAGTATATCAGTTAGTTACTTTTCAATACAAACAAATTCAAGCAAAACATCATTATTTTGAACATGATCTCTAATAAAGTGATGTCTAATCTCTATGTGTTTACTTCTTGAATGTTGCACAGGATTTTTAGTTAAGTTGATTGCACTAGTGTTGTCACATCTAATAGGAGTTTTAGTTAATCTAATGCCAAAATCTTCGAGTTGTTATTTAATCCACAAGATTTGAGCACAACAACTTCCAACTACAATATACTCAGCTTAGTTGTAGATAGTGCAACTAAATTTTATTTCTTGCTAAACTTAGAGATTAAGTTGACTCCAAGAAATTGACAGGTTCTTGATATACTTTTTCTATTTAATTTACAACCAGCAAAATCAGCATCAGAATAAGCAATCAAATCTATTGCTAAGTCCCTAGAGTACCATAAACCAATGTCAATAGTGCCAGATAGATATCTAAGTATGCATTTGATAGCCAATAAATGAGATTCTTTAGGTTCAGACTGATACCTTACACATATACATACACTAAACATGATATCAGCCTACTTGCAGTTAAATACAATAATGAGCCAATAATACCTCGATAAAGTTTTTGATCAATACTCTTACCAGATTCATCTTTGTCAAGCTTGCATGAAGGGCTCATTGGTGTGCCAATAGATTTTGTCTTCTACATTCCAAATTTTTTCAAAATTTTCTTGATGTACTTTGCTTGGTTGATGAAAATCCCTTCTTTGGTTTGTTTGATTTGGAGTCTGAGGAAGTAGCTTAATTCTTCCATCATGCTCATCTCAAACTCACCTTGCATAAGCTTAGCAAACTCTTGACAAAGAGCTTCATTAGTGGCACCAAATATAATGTCATCAACATAGATTTGTACCACTAGGAGGTCATCAGCTTTTCTCTTTAGAAATAAAGTAGTATCTACATGTCCCCTAGTAAAGCCATTTTTAATCAGAAATTTGCTTAATCTTTCATACCAAGCACGTGGGGCCTATTTTAAATTATAAAAAGCTTTATGCAATTTGAAAACATGGTCAAGATATGCATGATCTTCAAAACCAGGAGGTTGTTCTACATATACCTCTTCTACTATGATCCATTTAAAAATGCGCTTTTAACATCCATTTAAAATAAGTTAAAATCCATGAAACATGCAAATGCAAGTAAAAGTCTAATTGCTTCAAGTCTAGCAATAGGAGTGAAAGTTTCATCAAAATCAATACCTTCCTCCTGATTATAGCCTTTAGCAACTAGTCTAGCCTTATTCCTAGTTACAATTCCATTTTCATCCAACTTATTCCTATATACCCACTTAATACCTATTATGGAAGTATTGGATGGTCTTCTTACTAATGTCCAAACCTTATTTCTTTCAAATTGGTTTAGTTCTTCTTGCATAGCATTCATCCAATTAGGATCTTTTCAGCTTCTTCTATACTTTTAGGTTCTACTTGAGACACAAAAGCAAGATAATCACATTCATTTCTAAAAGAAGATTTAGATCTTATCCTTTTTAATGGATCACCTATGATTAGTTCTTTAGGATGTCCATGAGCATACCTCAACTCCTTAGGCAGATCCTTGTGCTTTGGTGAAGATCTTGAGATTTCTTCTTCATCCTCCTTGCTTTGATCTTCCTTGTTCTCTTTAGAAGGGGGATCATTCAAAGTCAGCTTCTCGAATCTTTGAATACCTGCATCATCATCTGAAATATCCATTTTTCTAGAGGACTTGTTTGTAGACTCATCAAATACAATATAAATAGATTCTTTCACAACAAGTGTTATATTGAATACTCTGTATGCCTTGCTAGATGTTGAGTATCCTAAGAAGATACCTTTATCTAGCTTGGCATCAAATTTGCTTAACTTATCAATGCCATTATTTAATATGAAATACTAGCAACTAAATACACAAAAATACTTAATGGTAGGTTTTCTTTCTTTCCAAAGTTTATAGGAAGTTTTCTTTAAAATCAGTCAGATTAAAACTCGATTTAAAATGTAACATATAGTGTTGATTGCTTCAATCCAAAAATATCTAGGGAGGTCATTTTCATAAAGTATAGTACGTGCCATTTATTTTAAAGTTTTATTTTTTCTTTTTACTATCCTATTTTGTTGAGGTGTTCTAGGTATAGAAAAATTATGTTCAATACCATTTTCATTACAAAATTCTTCAAAATCCCGATTTTCAAATTCGATTCGATGATCACTTCGAATGTGAACAATAGAAGTAACTTTTTTATTTGAAACTTTTCTATAAAACTTTGTAAAAGCAGAGAAAGATTCATCTTTATAAGCTAAGAACAAAATCCAAGTGAAACGAGATAAATCATCAACTATAACTAAACCATATCTCTTGCCTCCTAGGCTTGTGAGCTAGTTGGCCCAAAGAAATCCATATGGAGTAGTTCAAGAGGCCTAGTAGTTGAAATAATTTACTTAGATTTAAAAGAAGTTCTTGTTTGTTTGCCATATTGGCAAGAATCACAAATCTTGTCTTTTCAAATCTAAGTTTTGGCAAATCTTTGACTAAATCTTTTTTGCATAATTTGACAAGTAAATGCATGCTTGCATGTCCTAATCGACGATGCCATAACCAACTAGTCTCATTGATTTTGGCATCCATTGCAACTAGGCATTCATCATCTTGTATAGGAAGATTGTCAAGATCAACTAGATAGATATTGCCAAGCCTATATCCAATGAATTTCAGCCCATCATCATTAAGACTAGACACCATGCAAAGTGATGATTAAAAAATAATTTTAAAACCTCTATCACAAAATTGTCTAATGCTTAATAAATTATTCTTTAAACCTTCTACTAGTAACATATTATCAATAAAAGTAGATGGAGAAATGTGAACTTTATCAACACTAATGATTTTACTTTTTTCATTTTCTCCAAAGGTCATATTCCCCCCATTTAAGACTTTAAGGGAGGTGAATTGCTTCACATCTCCCATCATGTATCTTGAGCAACCACTATCAAGGTATCATATTCTTCTTTTCTCCTTGGTTGCAAGACACACCTGCAAAAAGAGATCAAATTGATATTTTAGGTACCCAAGCCATATTGGATCCTTTAGGATTAGTAGTCATGGTTCCTTTTGGAACCCAAATCCTGTTGGAAGTATTCAATTTTCTTTTGTTACACATATATGCTTTATGTCTCGATTTTTCATAACAATAGCATGTAATACTAAAAGATGCAGGAACAAAGAAGTTTTTGAAATACTTTTATTATTTTTGAGGTTTATACCCCAAACTGGCTTTGTTGAAAACTACATGTTAACTATTTATCAGTAAATTCAATTTTTCATAACTAAATATGAATTTTTCAATAAAAGGCTTGACTCCATCAAGCTTTTCTTTAAACTTTTTGTTCTCCAACTCAAGATCTTTGTTCTTTTTCATAAGCTCATCATTTGAAACAAAAACTGTTGCCCAGAAATAAAGCCCAAGAGAGGGGGTGAATTGGGTCTTTTAAAATTTAAAGCAATAATGTGCAGGCCTTGTGGTGTTTGTGAGTAATGAAATTGATGTACTAGATTATATGCAGCAAAAAGCAATAATTAGAGTGCAAAAAGTAAAGAACAAGAGGTAGAAGAGATAACCACACACAAATACAAGGTTTATAGTAGTTCGGTGCAAACCTAGCACCTACATCCACTCCCCAAGCCACCCTTGGAAATTTTACTATAATCTCTCCAAGATTATAGTCGACTTGCTTTTCAAAAGGCTCACAAGTTAAAACCTATGTTGGTTTTATCACCTAGGCTCACCAACAAACCTTTACACTTATTTTGTCTTCGAGCTCACAAGTCAACCCTAGTTGGTTTTGTTCCTTTGGCTCACCAACAACCACAACAACCTACTTTCAAGAAACCCTTGAAAGCTAAGTCAAATCACAAGAGAAATTCAGAGATATAATTTACATAAACAAAACAAACTCTCTTCAAGAGTTGAAAGGAAGCTTTAAGGCTATAATTGATGCTTGTCTTATCTTCTCCTTGGAATATTCTTCAAGCTCTCTTTCTGGAATATTAAAAGGATAGGCTTGTAAGCTTTTTTAAGGAATCTCTCTTTTAATGGCTTTTAAAGTAAAGTTATTGAGGGAATATTTGCTTTTGAGCTTTCAATGGACTTCAATGCTTCAAGAATGAGTTTGGTGAAGCTTAAATACTTCAAAAACTTTCAAAAAATGGTTTGTGACCGTTGGAGCTTTGAATCTAGCCATTTGGAGCTTGAAAAGATGTTTCTGTACTTCAAAAAAATAGATCTGTTAGGGCTGTCAGAACCCGAGTGTCGATACTTGGTTTATCAGGTGTCGATACTTGGCTGTCAGGTGTCAATACTGGACTTCCAAGTGTCGACACTTGAACTTTCAAGTATCGACACTTGATTCATAGGTGTTCAAGTGTCGACACTTGATTCATAGGTGTCGACACTTGACACAAAATCTTTCCATTGATCAAATTCTAGATTTTCAAAATGTCTCAGACTTGAGTCGACACTTGGGAACTTAAGTGTCGACACTTGAGTTTTAGGTATCGACACATGGCATGCCAAGGAGATTTGCGGCATGCCAAATGCTGAAGTGTCGATACTTAGCCTTCTAGGTGTCGATACTTGGTTCTGTAAAATTCAGAAATGTGTACCGATAAAGCCAAAAACATAAGATTCATTTATGAAACTTAAATGCACAATAAATAAGCAATAATTGAACTTGTTTGAGCTCTTTTTGCATGGAAAAGACTTCTCAAATCATGAAAGATACTTCGTGCCAAAGCATGCTACGAAACTTTAATTTTGAGAATTTGAGGTGCTTGTTTCCTAAAAACTCATAACTAGAAATAGACATTAGTACACAATATGTACTCAACATTTTGTTATTCATCAAAATCATGGGGTAGAGCCAATAAAAACCTTGGATCTTTTTAAAATTTTTATTTCTTTTGAGAGATCATTCTTTTCTTTTTCTAAAATAGCAACCTTGTCTTTTAGTTCTTTGTTTTCATTTCCAAGATTATTGTTTTCAAAAGAAGAAGAATTAGCATACTTTTTAAACTTATTGTGCTTAATTTTCAACAATTTATATTCATGCATAAGCTCATCAAAAATATCTCTAAGCTCTTCAAAAGTAAATTCAGATTTGGATTATACATCATTTTCATTTGCCATGAGACAAAGGTTGGCATTTTCTTGCTGCTCTTCCTTCGAACTAGAGTCTTCACTTTCGCTCCAAGTAGCCATCATCGCCTTCTTCTTGTATTTCTTTTTAAGCTTCTTGAGGAGAGGACAATCAAACTTGTAATGACCGGGCTTCTTGCATTCAAAGCAAATGGGTTGGTCCTTCTCCTTCTCCTTTTCTTTTTCCTTGCTAGGCTCTCCTTTGTGTGGCTTCTTTTTGTATGAGTACTTCTTTTTTCTTATAAATCTTCTAAATTTCCTAGCCACTAGAGCCTCCTCATCTTTATTTTCACTTTCTTTCAACTTCTCACTTGAAGGTTCCATTGGTGTAGTGGATTTGAGAGTAATTATCTTCTTCTTTCTGTCCGCATCCACTGCTTTTTACTTTATGTTCAATTCCTAAGTCATGAGTGAACCAATGAGTTGCTCCAAGGGTAGGGTTTCAACATCCTTTGCTTCATGGATCACCATCACCTTTGGATCCCATGAAGATGGCAAAGACCTGAGGATTTTGTTGACCAAATCAGAATTAGACATTGCTTTGCCAAGACTTCTCATACCATTAATAATATTAGTAAATCGTGTGTACATATCTGTGATGGATTCATTAGGGTCCATTCTAAACATTTCGTATGTGTGCATAAGTATATTTATTTTTTTGTTTTTTACTTGATGGGTACCCTCATGTGTAACCTCAAGTGTATCCCATATTTTATTCATCGATGCACATGTGAAAATCCTATTAAATTTGTTAGGATCCAATACACAATAAAGCAAGTTCATTGCTTTGTCATTAAGCTCAGATTGTTTAATATCATTTTCATCCCAATCTTCTTCAAGCTTTGGAACGAAAATGCCATTAACCATAATTGAAGGAACATGTCGACCTCTAACTATCATTTTCCAAAGATTATAGTTAATAGAATGCATGTAAATGTGCATGTATGTTTTTCAATATGTGTAGTTTGTGCCATTGAAAAATGGTGGTCTATTTGAGGCTTGACCCTCAATAATACTGGTACCTATTGGGGCTGCCATAGTCTTTTACTCAAGATGGTTAGATCTACTAAGCTGAGTACCAGGCTCTGATACCACTTATTGCCCAGCTAAAGCAATCCAAGAGGGGGGGTGGATTGAGTTTCTAAAAACTTTTTGAATGAATTAAACATTAGGTGCTAGTGTGTTTCCAAGATGTTTGTATGCTTAATAATATTATGCAGCAGAAGTAATGAAGTAAATGCAGAAAGAATAATAAGTAATCACAAATATAGAGATTTATAGTGGTTCAGTGTATCTCAAAATACCTTCATCCACTACCCACACTACCCTTGGGAATTTCACTATAATCCGACCTTAATTATAGTAGATTAGTTTTTTGGGCTCATTAATCAAAACCCCTTCATTTTTACTCAAGGCTAACCAAAAATCTGGTTAGTTTTTCACTCTAGGCTTACTAACAACCTTGTTGGTTTTCACTTAGGACTAACCAACAAGCTCAGTACTAGTTTCAATCCCCTTGAAACTAATAACAACAAAATAACTCAAGTACAATATAAGAATACAATAAGCTTTCTCAAAAAGCAAATAAACTCGATGAAGCTCTTGAATATGGTTGAAAAGCTTTGTCTTCAAGTTGTTGAAGCCTCAATCAATGCTTGAAGATGTGGACATGAAAGCTATATCTAATTTTAGTGTGCTTGAAGGCTCAAATCTCTCAAAGTATTGAATGCTTGAAGGTTTTCAATGAGTGCCCTTATTAGTTTTCCAAAGGATTCCTCTCTCTTATATTTTGTGGTGTTTAAATACCTTTCCAATCCCTAAAAATCTGATTATAGCCATTGGAGAGAAGAAACTAGTCGTTAGACATGAAATGGGAAAGTTCTGCAATCTAAAAACAAGCTATTACTGTGCTATCAGACCTGCAAGTATCGACACTTCAGGTTATGAGTCAACACATGAGTCAACACTTGAGTCGACATTAGGCCAAGTAAGTCTTTTGATGCTCTCTAGAATGTACTGATGCATTGACACTTCTTCTAGTGAGTCAATACTTGAGTCGATATTTCATCTTCATGAGTCGACACTTGACCAAACTTCTAAAATCAGCATGTTTAGTATCCTGTTTGGTCTTAGATCTTGAGTCAACATTTGAGTCGATACTTGAGTTGACACTTGGCTGTTCATGAGTCAACACTTCTGCATGCCAGCTAAAACTTTTTCTACATATCAGCTCAAGCCTCTGTGAGTCGACACCTGAGTCGACACTTGACTGAAACAATGTTGAAACTTGTCCAAACTAAAATTTTGAGCTCTTTAAAGTCTTTCTTATGTTCCAAAGTCCATGTAGCTTGAAAATTTTTTTATCTTAAGTGACTTCTTCTACTGAATGACAGACATTTCGATTTTATAACACAAGCTAATATCGATGAGTACCTAAACCTGATAAATATACTTTTAATACACAATTAGTACTCATATATACTTAAATATTTTGTTATTCATAAAAATCAAGATAGGAGTCAACAAGATACATGCCTATAAACTTGTTTCTTGGGACCCTCCAAGGCCAAGAGAAATCTAGAGCAAGTCAAGGGAGAAGAATAAGGAGGAGAGGCAAAGCAGAACTAAGAACCCACACCTCTCCAAAGAGATGATCATCTTGAGAGCACACCTTCAGTTCCCTAACTCTGTGAGCTTCCATCCGAGTGTTCATTAAGACATTTGTAGGCCTTTTTGTACACTTTGTACTTTCCACAAAGTGTTGTTGCCTCTGCAACTTTACTTGCTAGTGTGCCATCTTCTCAAAAGTAGGCCTTACATGCCCTGAGAGCCTCTTTTTTATATATCTCATTCTATCTCTCTCATTCATTCCTTCTCCGGCTCCTCCCTCTCCTTATTCTAAATTCCAAAAGGGACTCCAAGCCTCCTCTATTTGGCTCTTTGAGAGATTGACTTAGGCATCGAAGGGTCCACCACTAAAGAATCCTACTTAGGTGTGGACTTTTTGACTCTCTCTATCTTGCAGAATCGACTCTCAATGATAGGACCCTATGAGACCGACTCCACATTAGTAGCCACATCAGCTCTAGCCCTGTCCGAGTCAAGCTCGAGTTAGCACCACCTCCCAAGAGTTTAGATTGATGAGTTATCTAGTGTGATTGGATGGTTCTTTCCAAGGGTAACATTGCATTATGTCCATAGGTTGGCGAGTATGGCATAGTTTTATTGTCCAATCTTGTTGATGTTCTATATTTTGATAGCACCTCTGATAGAATTTCGTACCACACTTTTGGCCTATCTTCACTAAACTTGCATATGTTAACCATTAGCATTTTGTTACTTGATTCGGCTTGGGCATATTACAATGTTGAATGGATGATATGTTTAACAATCTCTTCTATGAAGGCCAAAACATCTTGGCTAGTAAAGACTATTCCTTGATCCGCCATAATTGTTTAGGTAGGCCCAATCTTTTAGTTATGTATTATCCAATGAAGTTTATAATGGTTGTCTAGTTGATTGACCTTATGGGCACCACTTCAACTTATTTGGTGAAATAAACCATGTCTATGATAACAATCTATGGCTTGTATATGAAAGAGGATGAATTTATCTGATTAAATCCATGGCCCAATCATTGAATATCCATGGTTTTATGATAGTTTAATTTTGCTATAGGCATTTTTTGCATAGGTTTATGCCTCTAACAAGCTTTGCTGATCCATCTCATGTAGCCTTCTAACATCTTTGGTCAATAATATTCATATCTAATGATCAACTAATGCATCTTGAGCCTTCCTGGTGAGCTCTGCATATAACTTCATAAACTTCTCCCATTACAATCATGGATCTTCTTCACCAAGGCATTTTAGTGGGAGTCCATCATGCTATTTCTTAGACAACCTGTCACCAACAACCAAAAATTCATAGCCTAAAGTTTGATCTTTCTATGAGTTTTAACCAATGGATTTGTTAGATATTGGATGATTGGATACCACCAATCACTATTGCTAGCATCCAATGCATGCACTTTGCATTATGCCAAGCTTTTGGCTAGTCTTTCAAAGAGAGATGGCAATAATTGTTTTCTCAATAGTAATGAATTTTACATAGACAATTTTAAGCATCCTTTCTCTTGAAGCCATCTATGGTAATTTTTTAGCTTCTTGACTTTCCAATCTAGGAACAAATTTCAAAGATACTTCTGTGAAGCTCTCGAACAACATGATTGCTCTCACATAATGTTTCATAAATGCTTTACTACAACATTCATATTCCTCATTAAGTTATTTGACAATAACTTGAGAGTCACCATGAACTTCCACCTTTGTAGCTCCTATGCCTAGTAATACAAGCTGATGATCAAAGCTTTATAGTTAGCCTTGTTATTGCTTGTGGGAGACTTAATAATTATCCATATTATAGTAGCTTTATTAGTCTTTGAGCTATCAAATAATAACTGACAAGGTCTTAGGCTAATCCCTCAATCTTAACTTATTGCATAACATTCTTATTGAAGCTAATGCATGGATGATCAATCAAAAAATTGGCCATGGCTTTGCCTTTAATGAACCTTTGGGGATAGTATTCAAGGGCATATTTAGATAAAGCTATTGTCCATCTACCAATCCCTCCATAATCAACATAGTCACATCAATCATGCAAATCATGTATACAAGAAAAGCAATATATAATATCCTAACTTTGTACAAGCATAATAGAAAGCTAACCTTTTGATGGGCTTATATTGATGCTTCATCTTTGATAATACCCTACTCAAGCAATATACAACTTGCTCATATCCCATTTCTTTATCATGGATAACAAACTCTCGATGGCATCCTCAGTGGCTAAAATGTATAATTTTAGTGGAGTGCCTACTATTGGAGGAACTGACACAAGTGGTTCAGTAAGATAATCTCCAATTTCTTAAAAGGCATGCCAATGCTCATCAATCTACATGAACTCATCCTTTTAGTGCTATTGAAATTTATCTAGCCAAGGAGTCTACTCAATTATTTCTTGTTTTGTGATGATTAGCTTTTATGATCACCCTTCCTTTAATTTTATCTACTACGATACCCCTCTAGTGGACTAGAAATCCTAGAAAATTATTTATTACCACACTGAAGGTGCATTCAATGAATTCATCTTCAACTTGTTACTCTCATCCTCTGAAATAACCTTTCAAGGCAAAGCATGTGCTTAGGAATGCTGTGAGACTTTACCACCATGTTAACAATGTAAATTTTTATAAATCAGCCTATCATAAAATGAAAAATAATTTGTTGCTCTTTGGTAACCTGTTTCTATCTTCTTCATATTGAAAGGCATAACTATCCATTTGAATTGTCCAATTGAGCCTAGACCTTCAAAAGTTATCTTTTGTTATATGTTCTTAAGCTATGAAAATTTGGTTGTACCAAGAATGGGCATGCTTGCTAGCTATATTGATAAACATATCCATAATTGACATAGGGTACTCATCCTATTGTAGTACTACTTGCATTGATACCACTTGTTGGTGGATCCCTCAGATTGTGAAATACAAATCCCCATCCAAGATCGCACCTCCATTGACAAAGTCAATAATGCAGGAGGAAAGAGGAAGAGAAAAGATACATGCACAACATAATTTAATTGGGCATGCTAGACTTTACTATGAAAGAAAAAATTACTTATAAGAGGAGAACTTACATGGCCTCTCTACCACTATAAACTTTCTCAAAAAAAACTCACAACTCTCAAGGAGATCCTTTAGTCCCTGCAAGCTTTCTCTATCACTACCACTCTCTATCTCACCTTTGTCCTCCCTTTTAAAAACCTAAAACCATGTATAACCCATGTACAGGTCTTTGTATCAAAGAGCATTTTGAAAGGATTCTAGAAGTTCAAATAATGTCAAAAAAAGTGTCCAAATCGAATCAAAACTGCATTCAAAACATTGTAGATTGCCCATGGGCCACCATTAAGCCTCCCTAGCATGAGTCAGCACTAGACCGGGCATGTCCTCATATGCCACATGTGCATTCGCATGTGTGTGTGGCCTAGCTACACAAGCCAAGAGGGGGGTGAATTAGGTTTTTCAAAAATTAAAACCTAAGTAGTGTTGCTTGTGGAGTGTATATGAGCAAAGTATGAATACAAAAAATTAAATATTGCGAGTAAAGCTAAAGATAAGATGGCATATATAAAAATAAGAGATTTTATAGTGGTTTAGTACCCTCAATACCTACATCCACTTTTCAAGTCTTCCTTTAGAAAACTTTCATTATAATCTTCTCTAAAGATTACAGTCGGTTTGTTTTTTAGGCCCACATGCCAAAACCCTATACTGATTATTTTCTTAGGATCATAATGTTAGATGTATGCCCTAAAAACCAAGTTGGCTTGACATATTGTATTTTTAGGGCATAAATTTTGTACTTAATTCTTCTTAAGAATAAAAAGGATATTAGTTTCATTTATATTGATATGTCTATAAATTGTCCATGGAGTTAATGGACAATGACACATATTCTCAAGAGTTGAGAATCTAAGGCATGTGTCTTTATAGATTAACTAGAGTGAGAGTGTAGGTAGTTGGTAGAAATCAATGGTACTGAGCATGACCAAGTACAGGAAGCTATATGGATGATTACTCACTCGTCAATAACTTCCTGATGTTATAGTTGTATGAATAGTTCTTTGACCTAGAGTATCTCAGCTACTCATAATAAGGTTGCTGTAATTTGACAGTACAAACACATGGTTCCTATCCATTCAGGACCTTATGGTATTCGTTGGTTGCAGTAAATTTATTGTAGGAGTAGGATGTTCACTTATAGGGATCTATCAACCTTAGTAGTAAGGAATAATCCTATGCAACATAATGAGACTAAGTCCAGACATTTATGGCCATAGCATGATGATAATGAAAAGGTGTTTTCATTAGTATTACAATTGGACTTGAGTCGATTAAGTTAAGCATATGATTGATGGGTTTGATGAGTTTCTGTAACCAACATCATGTCAAGGTTTTTGATAGAGGAACCAAATCATATAATAACTATACCTAGGGGTTCCAATCTTATTCTGCTAGATTACCACTACATACTGCTAGGTATCACTGGTGAATTGTGAGAGCCCATTAGGATCGTTCTTGGAATGATGATCCTAATTAGGGTTGAGCAGAAATTATTTTAGTTCATCGAAAGGAGTTTCGATGATGTATAATGGAGATTATGGCATGTCTCATTACCAGACAGGATAGGACCGGAGGGATCACACACATTAGGAGCTTAAGTAACTAATCAGCAAATCAAAATGTTATTAAATTTGGCACTTGCCAATTTTAGTACATTTGGACCTAATTGTAAATGTTACAATTAATATTTGATCTAATAAATTTTTATCAGTTATTAACTGAATTAAATCAGATTTAATTTAATTAAGTTAGACTCATTTAACTAATCCTAATTGAGTTGGGTCAATAGCCTTTTCGAAATGGATTCAATTGGATTTAAAATTGGCTTCGATTTGACTGTAAAATCACTTAATTATGACCTATGACTAAGAATCCCATTTGACTGGGACTCTCTCTCCTTATCTCTCTCCTCTCCATATGCCAAGGGAAGTGGGCCCAAGGTTTTGTGTGGCAAGAAGATGTTAGCACAAAAACATAGGGGATGCAAAAGAGGTTGGCATGAAATAAAGAGAGAAGGAAGAGTCTCTCTTCTACTCCTCTTAAAATCTAACCAATTTTGGATTAGATTGAATTATAGTTTTTGGAGTGGAGGAGTTGGAGAAGTTTTCACCGTAAGAAATAAAAAGAAGAGAGGGGTGGCCTACCAAATAAGAAAAAGAAAGAAAAATAATAAAATAATAAAAATAAAAGAAGGAAAAAAAAGGTGGCTGACCAGAGGTTCTCTCTCTTTGGAGCATGGAGTTTTCTTCCTTGTGAGGCTTAGTTCTTCTCTTCAAGAGTCTAGAGAGGTTTTCTTCACAACAGGAAGAAGAAGAAAAGAGGTCCAAGGTCTTGCATATCTCAATTTGCAAGATAGAAGCTAGTTCAAGAAGAAGTCGATCCAATTTCAGATCGGCACGGTTCTTAAAGTACTTGAATTGCTGAAAGAGGAGAGGGTTGCAAGGATCTAGCAGTCTGGTGCTCTCTATGACTCTGTTACACAAGCTCTGTATGGATACCAGCAGAGGCCGGGCGATTGTACGGCTCTAGTAAAACTCTGGTTCAAAAGCAGATCGGCATAGTTTTCAAAGCAGGCCAGGATAATGATCCAGGTAAGTTATTTTTATTTAAAATAAATTTATTTTTAGATCTAAAATTTTTCTCATCTACTACAGCATGTTTAAGAATTTATTATGAATAAATTAGATTTATTTGTAAATTGCATGCTTAGATATAAAATAGTTTTTATATCTACTTCCACTGCGTCAGGCTTTTGAGTCCTAATTTCGATGCAATATTCTGTTCCTGGGAGAAATCTAATAGTGGTATCAGAGCCACGGTTCTCCTTTCTTTAACATGTATGAATGAGAATCCGATATGAAACATATTCAAATCAGAAAGTTAGATAATGATTATATCAAATCTATGTTGAATATAAGGTTGTTCTAGCATAGAGTTGTTATGTTTTGAAAACTATTTGCAAAATTAAAATCATAACTTTTAGATCTGAAATTAAATTTTATAAAATTAATTGATTAAAGGTTGTCCTACTTTGATGTAAACCTATTTTTGAAAAAGGGTTTTCAAAAGTTTAGATCGATTTATGATTACATATGTGATGTGTTGTTAAACATGTTTTAGATCTATTTAATTATATTAGATGTAGTTTAATTAGATAATCTAAACACATTGATGTATGTGATACACCAAATTAGGTTTAAATCTTAAATTTGATTCATGATCATAAGCTATTAAAGTCATGCACTTGAACCTATTTTAAAATTGATTTGATCCAGAAAATCAAATTAGGTGCATGAGGGTTTGGGTTGAACAAATTAGGTCTAGTCACCTTAAAATTATTTTTAGATGATGTCTGGTCAGATCGATTCATTTTATTATGAATCAATAAGTTAAGACCTAATTTGGCTCAGTAATGACCCAGATTACTAGATTGACCTAATTGAATCTTATTAACCAATTGGTGTCTAAGGAAGGTTTTGATCATGGTTTTTAATTGGGCTAACTCTTTCTCAACCAACCAGTTTAGTGAAAAGAGGGTATATGGCAAAACCCTCCCATGTATCAAACTGACCTGGCAAATTTGGTTGATTAAATTTTCAATAGGATCACTTTTGATTTAAGTTCACCCATGCTAGCTATTTTAAGTCGGACATGAGATTATGCTAACTTAATGTATTTGGTCAGACATGATT
This sequence comes from Areca catechu, assembly GCA_021397845.1. Lineage (NCBI taxonomy): Eukaryota > Viridiplantae > Streptophyta > Magnoliopsida > Arecales > Arecaceae > Areca > Areca catechu. The sequence continues at coordinate 75,107,695 of CM038043.1, read as the reverse complement.
GGTTAATCAATTTAGAAGAGACTTAAGCCTTAGCTTTCCATAAATTCTAAGTCTTCGGTCTTCCACCATTGTAGGTGTGCAAGTGTCCTACTGGTGTTGATTATTCTCAGCTAGTTACAGTGGTCTAGTTACATCGGGAAGACATAACCACGGTATTAAGCATGAGATGTTGCTAGGCTCTGATGGGTTGGGCCCAATAAATGGGCATGTTGAGGGGCTCAATGGTGGCTTTGTCTAGCTGGAATGGTGGGTCTGACTTAACTAATGATTGGACTAATAAATGGGCATGTTGAGGTTCCATGATTTAGAGACCAAGATGCTACAACTTGTATTAGATACATTGGACAAGAGTTGGCCACTTATTGGTATAGCATGTTACCAATAACTGGGCACGATGAGGTGCCACACATCAATGGGACCGTAGCACCCACTAGAAGCCTAGAGTCACCGGATTTCCCATCTCCAAGGAAAGTATTATGGGGATTAGTGGAAGTTCTAAAATTATTTCTTAAAGACCCTAGAATAATTTTTAAAATTAAGTATAAAGTATCTAATTTGAATCTTCTACTCTTGCAGTTAACCATGTCTGCTTCAAATCCCTTAGCCCGTATTCTAGAGACAAACTAACTTGTAGGCCTTAATTTTGAAGATTGGTTGAGAAATGTCAAAATTGTTTTGAGTTATGAGAAGTTGGGCTATGTGCTTGACCAGGAACCCCCTCTTTTACCTGACCATCCAAATGCTTGTCAGACGACTGCATATGAAAAATGGATGGAAGATGATAATAAGGTTAAGTGTTAAATGTTGGCCTTAATGTCAAATGAATTGCAGAGCCAACATGAGGATATGACAACTGCTAAATCGATTCTGATTCACCTGCAAGAGTTATATGGTGAACAAAGTCAGATTGCACGCTTCGAGATATCGAAAAGGCTTTTCAACAATAAGATGCATGAAAGGCAATCCATCCACGATCATTGTTTGTCAATGATCAAGGACATAGAACAGCTTGAGAAGCTGGGCATTCTTATTCACAAGGAGCTTCAGGTGGATTTGATCCTCCAGTCCTTGACTAGTTCATATGTTCTATTTGTTATGAACTATAATATGAACAAGTTGAATTACACCTTACCTGAATTATTGAACATGTTGATAAGCAATGAGAGGACCCTGAAGAGTTCAAGGGGCTCTATTTTCTCTATGGAGCAGTCTTCCTCCAAAAGAAAGTTTACTTGGAAGAAGAAGAAACCTGCAAAGAAGCAAAAGAAGGAAAACAAACAGAAGAAGGACACTCCTAAGAAAGCCAAGATCAGCAAAGAAAAATGTTTCCACTGCAATATAAATGGCCACTAGAAAAGAAATTATCCTCTCTACCTGGAAAGCTTAAAGAAACAGAAGGAAAATGCACCTTCTGAAGGTAAGTCCATACTCATTATTGAATCTAACCTAACAGTTTCATCTACTTCTAGTTGGATTTTAAACTCCGGCTCTAGTGCTCATATATGCATTTCAATGCAGGATCTGGAAAGAAGTAGAATACTGAGAGAAGGTGAGATGGTCCTACATGTCAGAAATAGAGCAAAAGTTGCTGCACAAGCTATTGGATCATATTCTCTGGTATTATTTTTAGGATTTAGATTAGTACTTAGTGACTATTATTTTATGCCTGGAGCTAGTAGAAATTTGATTTCTATCTCTATGCTAGCACAGGAAGGATTTGAATTTATATTCAATAAAGACTTTTATAATATTTATTTGAGAAATAAATTGGTTGCAAAAGCTATTTTAATTGATAGTTTCTGTCATTTGCATGCTGGTGCATCTTTGAATATTAACAAGAAAATTAAAATGAATGCCATAGGACATAAACATGCTAGAGATGACCGAAATGATAAATATATGTGGCATCTAAAGCTCAGTCATATAGGTGAGGATAGAATTAATAAACTGGAAAGGGATGGAATCCTAGATTCAGTTAATTATGAATCATATCCACCTTGTGACTCATGTCTTCAAGGAAAAATGACCAAGTTATCCTTTGTAGGACATGGAGAGAGGGCCACAAAATTGCTTGTCCTGGTACACACTGATGTGTGTGGTCCATTTAATGTGCAGTCCAGGAGTGGTTTTTACTACTTCATAACCTTTACTGATGATTGTTCATGGTATGGTTATATGTTTCTTATAAGACACAATTTGAAGCTTTTGAAAAGTTCAAGAAATTCAGACATGAGGTAGAAAAATAAACAGGTAAAATCCTTAAGGTTCTTTGATCAGATTGGGAAGGTGAATACCTTAGTAGGGAATTCTTAGGTTATCTTAAGGATAATGGCATAGTCTCACAATGAACTCCGCCTGGTATGCCTTAGCTCAACGGGGTGTTTGAGAGGAGAAACAGGGCACTATTAGATATGGTCCGATCCATGATGAGATTCACTGACCTGCTTTTATTTCCTTAGGGATATGCCCTACAAACTTCAATCTATATTTTAAATAGAGTTATATATAAATCTATTCCTACTACACCATATAAGATTTGTCATGGTAAGAAACCAAGTCTTGCTCATTTTAAGATTTGGGGATGTCCAGCCTATGTCAAAAGACTAATGGTGGATAAATTGGAATCTAGATCTATGAAAGCTCAGTTTATAGGATATCCTAAAGAAACTTTAGGATATTACTTTTACCTTCCAGAAGATCACAATGTGATTGTAAGCAAACATACCATATTTCTTAAAAAATAGTTTATTCAGGAAGGTGGTAGTGGGAGGCTAATTGAGCTTGATAAGAAAGTCTCTGAAGAGCAGCCAGTTAAAGACAGATCGAACCCAATCAACCAATTCACATAAATGCTCTTCCACCTCGCATGTCTACTAGAGTCTCCAAACCTCCTAAAAGGTACTTAGGTATGCTTACAGAGGATATAAAAGAAATGTTCCTAGTTGGGGACAAGGATCAATTAATTAATCCTAAGACTTATGATGAGGCAATGTCAGACATCGACTCCGAGAAATGGTTGAATGCTATGAAGTCAAAAATTGAATCAATGCATTCTAACCAAGTATGGTCCTTAGTGGATCCACCAAAGGATATTGCACCTATTGGTTGTAAATGGATCTACAAAAGGAAAATAGGTGCAGATGGTAAGGTAGAGACCTTTAAAGCTAGATTAGTGGTAAAAGGATATAGTCAATGTGAAGGCATTGACTATCATGACACCTTTTTACCAGTAGCTATGCTGAAATCCATCTGTACATTGATTGCAATTGCAGCATATCATGATTATGAGATATGGCAGATGGATGTAAAAACTGCATTCCTAAATGCATATCTTGAAGAAGATATCTATATAGAGCAGTCTTTGGGTTTCACTTCCAATAATGAAGATCAAAAGCTCTGCAAGCTGCATAGATCAATCTACAAATTGAAGCAAGCTTCTCGGAGTTGGAATACTTGTTTTGATGATGTAATTAAATCATCTAATTTTATCAAGAATAAGGATGAGCCATGTGTTTACAGGAAGGCCAGTAGGAGGGCCGTGACATTTCTTATATTGTACGTGGATGACATCCTCCTTATTGGAAATGATATTCCCATGTTGACTTCGGTCAAAAGTTAGTTATCTAAGAAATTCTCTATGAAAGACTTAATTGAAGCATCTTATATTTTCGGGATTAAGGTCTATAGAGATAAATCTAATTGGATGCTTGGCCTTTTACAAAAATTGTATATAGAGGAAGTGCTGAAAAGGTTCAGTATGGAGAACTCTAAAAGAGGATTGTTATCTCTTCGGCATAGTATTAATCTCTCTAAGAAAATGTGTCCTAACATACCTTAAGAGATTCAATGCATGAGCAAAATTTCATATGCTTCGACAATTAGAAGCCTTATGTATGCCATGTTGTGTACTCAACCTGATATAGCTCTTGCTATGAGTGTCACGAGCAGATATCAGTCGAATCCAGGTGAAGAACACTGGATATGTGTGAAGAACATTCTTAAGTACTTGAGAAAGACTAAAGATTTATTTTTAGTCTTTGGAGGGAATTCAAAATTAGGAATAAAGGGATATCCAGACTCAAACTTTATGTCTGATCCTGATGATAGAAAGTTTACATCAGGGTCTGTGTTTTTGTACAATGATGGAGCAACTAGTTGGAAAAAGCAACCCATCATAGCAGATTCAACAATGGAAGCAAAGTACATCTCTACCTCTGAAGCTACAAAAGAAGCCTTCTGGTACAAAAAGTTTATTGCAGAGCTTGAAGTGATGCCATCTGATGCCATCGCCATATATTGTGATAATAATGGTGCAATAGCTCTTGCCAAGGAGCCTAGGTCTCATTAAAAGTCTAAGCATATTGAGCAGTGGTTTCATATCATACACGACTATCTTGAGAAGAAGTATATTGAGATGAGAAGAGTAGACTCCACGGACAACATGGCAGACCCATTGACTAAGCCTCTGAACCAAAAAAAGGCTTAAGTCTACCTTGATAAGATGGGACTTAGATATGTAGCCAATTGGATTTAGTGCAAGTGGGAGATTGTTAGATGTATGCCCTAAAAGCCAAGTTGGCTTGATACATTGTATTTTTAGGGCATGAGTTTTGTACTTAATTATTCTTATGAATAAAAAGGGTATTAGTTTTATTCATGTTCATGTATCTATGAATTGTCCATGGAGTTAATGAATAATGACATATATTCTCAAGAGTTGAGAATCTAAGGTATATGTCTTTATAGATTAACTTCTAAAAGGCTCCCGATTGTTGGAACATTACGAGGATGGTGATTAATCCATTAAAATTGGTGCACGGATCTCTTCCCTTTCTGGGTAGATGAGTCTCTGATCTATAGCATGGTGACACTGGAGTAAGGAGTGCAGGTAGTTGATAGAGATCAACAGTACTGAGCATGACCAAGTACAGGAAGCTATATAGATGACTACTCACTTGTCAATAATTTCTTGATGTTGTAGTGTGAATAGTTATTTGACCTAGAGTGTCTCAGCTACTCACAATAATGTTGCTGTAGTTTGACAGCACAAACACATGGTTCCTATCCATTCGAGACCTTGCGATGTTCATTGGATGCAGTAAGTTTATTGTAGGAGTAGGGTGTTCACTTGTAGGAATCTATCAGCCTTAGTAGTAAGGAATAATCCTATACAACTTAATGAGACTAAGTTCAGAAGTCTATGGCCATAGCAGGATGATAATGAAAAGATGTTTCATCAGTATCACAATTGGACAAGTTTCTGTAACCAACATCATGTCGGGATTTTTGATAGAGGAACCGAATCACATGATAACTACACCTAACGGTTCCAATCTTATTCTGCTGGGTTGCCACTATATACTACTAGGTATCACTGGTGGATTGTGAGAACCCATTAGGATCGTTCTCGGATCGATGATCCTAATTAGGGTTGAGCAGAAATTGTTTCAGTCCATCGAAAGAAGTTTCGATGATGTATAATAGAGATATAGCATGTCTCATTACTAGACATGATAGGACCTGAGGGGTCATACATATTAGGAGCTTAAGTAACCAATCAGCAAATCAAAATGTTATTAAATTTGGCACTTGCCAATTTTAGTACATTTTGACCTAATTATAAATATTACAATTAATATTTGATCTAATAAATTTTGATCAGTTATTAATTGAATTAAATCAGATTTAATTTAATTGAGTTAGACTCAGTTAACCAATCCTAATTGAGTTGGGTCAATAGCCTTTTCGAAATGAGTTCGATTGGATTTAAAATTGGCTTCGATTTGACTGTCAAATAACTTAATTTGGACCTATGACTAAGAATCCCATTTGACTCGAACTCCCTCTCCTTATCTCTCTCCTCTCCACATGCCAAGGGAAGTGGGCCCAAGGTTTTGTGCGGCAAGAACAAGTTGGTGTAGAAACAAAGGGGGCGCAAAAGAGGTTGGCATGAAACAAAGAGAGAAGGAAGAGTCCTCTTCTACTCCTCTTAAAATCTAACCAATTTTGGATTAGATTGAATTCTAGTTTTTGGCATGGAGGAGTTGGAGAAGTTTTCACCATAAGAAATAAAAAGAGGAGAGGGGTGGCCAACCAAATAAGAAAAAGAAAGAATAAAAACATATAAAAATAAAAATATAAAGAAGGAAAAAAAGGGTGGCCGACCAGAGGTTCTCTCTCTTTGGGGCATGGAGTTTTCTTCCTTGTGAGTCTTAGTTCTTCTCTTCAAGAGTCTGGAGAGGTGTTCTTCATAAGAGGAAGAAGAAGAAAAGAGGTCCAAGGTCTTGCGTATCTCAGTTGGCAAGATAAAAGCTAGTTCAAGAAGAAGCCGGTCCAGTTTTGAATCGGCACAGTTCTTAAAGCACCTGATTTGCTGAAAGGAGAGGGCTGCAAGGATCTAGCAGTCCAGTGCTCTCTATGACTCAGTTACATAAGCTCTGTATGGATACCAGTAGAGGTCGAGCGATTGCGCGGCTCCGGTAGAACTCCGATTCAAAAGTGGATCAACATAGTTTTCAAAGCAAGCCAGGATAGCGATCTAGGTAAGTTATTTTTGTTTTAAATAATTTTATTTTCAGATATGAAATTTTTCTCATCTACTACAGCATGTTTAAGAATTTCTTATGAATAAATTAAAGTTATTTATAAATTGCATGCTTAGATATAAAATAGTTTTTATATCTACTTCCGCTGCATCAGGCTTTTGAGTCCTGATTTCGATGCAGTTTCTGTTCCTGGGAGAAATCTAACACATAATCAAAATCCTACATGCCAATCCCTAGCTTAAAACACACCTAACTTCAATCTCAACTAAAATAAGCAATAATAAAAACAAAGAAGGAATAATGACAATACAAAAAAACTCCGTAAAATGAACAAGAAAGAACACTTATACACAAGAAAGAGACACAAGGAATCTTTGGAAGTATCAATGCTTATCGCCTTACTGAGAAGCCAATGATTGAAGGAATACTTTCTGGTAGTTGGAAGTATAAGCTCTCAAATCAAGACTTTTAACTTTTTTCTCTTTCTTGATGACATTTAGAATATTCTATGAATGATTGATGAGTTGTTGGTATCGTTAATGTGTTTGGTAGCCTTTAAGAAGCCTTTCAAGATCAAACTAGCTATTTCTAGCCATTAGAGAAGAAAATATAGCCATTATGAGCAAGATTAGGTCATTCAAAACTTTTTGTAGAACTAGTCATTATGCTTGTTAGTAGTCCTCGAGTCGATTTGGCTTTCTATCAAGTCAACTCGGATCACTTCCAAGTTAGCTCAATCATCCATTGAGTTGGCTCAGTCTTCTTTTTCCAAAAACTAGCTCTCTATCGTCCACTATTAAGTGAACCTAGATCTATCAAGTCAACTCAAATTTTATCTGAGTCAGCTCAAATATTATTTGAGTCATCTCAAAGAATAGTCTCCAAAAAATAGATTTTGGTATAGTTTGCTTCCCTTGTCGAGTTGACTCAAATTCCACCCAAGTCGGCTCAGTAACATGCTAGCTAAAACTAAAGTGCCAAGCTGAAACTCTTATGATATGTTGTTGAAACTTTGATTTTTCAAAAGTTTAATGACTTCAAGTTCCAACACACCATTTTTTCATAAAATTCATTAACTTTTCACTAACATTTGGTCTTCAAAAACTTATGTTTTAAAATAATAAATGTTACCCTTATCTTTTCCAAAACATTAACTTGTGTAATTCAGTAGTAACATTATATACTCAAATATTTTGTTATTCATCAAAATCAATCATTGGGGCCAATAATCCCTCCCTTTTTGATGATGATGACAAAACTTTGGGTATATAAGTGAATAATATTATAAACAAATATAGCACTCTTTAAAGGTTATCAGAGCAAACTTAGAGTGTTCTAATATTATCAAAACAAACTTTTTAAGTATCAAAGCATATGAATTTTGGAAAAAAATATTAGAGCAAGTAAATTTATAAATTAAGTATCAGAATAAATTATATAGAATACAGATCAGAGCGTATAAATTTTTGATTAAGTATCGAAGTATATATTGTTTGGGTTATGAGTTGAGTATTAGAGCATATAAGTAGTATAAAGTATAGTATCAAAGTAAAATGTTTGGATAATATGATTATTTCAAAGTATCAAAGTGAGGTATATCAGATCTCAATAATATGATGATATTAGGGCAAAATAATAGGTAGTTTCAGCATATTAAGTATCAAAAGTATCAAAGCTAAAATAGTATGTATCAAAACAACTAAAATAATGGATATTAGAGTTACCTTTTAAAAATTTCAAAGCAAATATTTAAAAGCTTGAGTAAGAGTATCAAAATGTTTTTGAGAGTATCAAAGCAAATTTTATAAATATAAGTGCAAGTTTTAGAGTGTAAGTAAAAATATCAAAGCATAAGTGAAAAAATCAGAGCATTTTCAAAAATCATTTAGGCAATTAGATATAAGTGTCAAAATGTAAGTATCAAAGCAAATTGGATACAAGTATTTGGGCAAAAAACCTTCTGGTATCAAATGAAGATTTTGCAAGAATTTTTAAGAAATTAAGTAAGAGTTTTAAAATTTATCTTTTTCTCATGTTAATTCATTGTTCTCTCCTTTTGACTTAGTTTCTTATATTACTCTCCCTTTTTGTCATCAGCATTTAAAAGACCTTAGGGATATGGCTCTCCCTAAGTAAAACAATTGATGCAATCAAACATATAAATCATTGGGGAAGATGAAACATATAAGTCATCTATAGCATAAATATATAAGTTTGTCAATACAAGAGGTATACCCCAGTACAAAAAATGATACATACAAAATGGTACACCTCGATACATCATAGTGATATAAAAAGACTAATACATATAGTGCTGAAATATAAAAACCAATACATATAGAGTGATGAAATAGAAGGACCAATATATATAGAGAGGCCTAGGACATATCTAAGAAGTCCTAATTTAGTGTAGCTCTAGAACCAACTCAAGATGAAAAAGGATGAGCTATCTGGCTCTGAGTCTTGGTGGCTGGTCCAATAGGGGGTAGCTTCCTAGCTGCAGATCTATATTAGGTCTTGGTGATATAGGCAGATAGCCCTAGCTAAGTAGGTGTTGGCTGGGGTGCTCTAGAAGGAGAAGTCCAAGGAGGATGACTCGACATGGTGATGGTTGATGAAGAAATAGGAAGAGATGGTGGGGTTGCTACTGCTGTGTCTTGAAATACTACCTCCGAAAGGTGGGATAACATCATAATAACAACACCAAAATTTGATGATTGAGCCATCTTGAGTCTATTGACAAGCATGTGAGTCCGGTCAGCAATAGTCTGCATCTTGGAGAGTCTAGCATCTATCCTCTAAAGCATTTCCAAAGTTGAAGATCCTCCATGCTGCTCATCAATCTGAGTAATCTCTATTTTCCACCAATTGACTCTACTAGATAGGGTCTACATATCAGCTCTAAATATGTTGATAATTTTCTACACTAAAATATTATCCCCTCTAGTCTATGGATGAGGAGTGATCGGAGTCCTTAGTGATGGAGCTAGAATAGTAGAAGGTCCTGCTGCTGCCTCTAGTGCCTTGGATGGTGAAGATGGCTTTGCTCTATGTGCTGGAGACTCTGGTCCCTCCTATGGCTCTATACCAAAGACTTATCTGATATAGTGATCTCTAGCCTTCTGGTACCACATACCATGAAGGGTATAGTCACAATACTCATCATAGCTTTGGAGTTTCATCGAGGACTTCCCCTCAAAAGATACTCTAAAGGCCTTAAAGATATAGGTTAGCAGCATACCATAGGGCAAGAAGACCTTCACTTTCTTTATTGCCTCCCTCAACTAGACTATCATCATGCTTGGAAGATTTATGGGAATGGTCTGCATCAAGTAGGGTACATCATGGCAAATTCTCTCTCAGATACAATCAAATCTCCCTATCTTTGGTATAAATATCCTCCCTATAATGTGATGTAATGATCTCAAATTTATAGATAGGGTGTTGGACTTAAACTCTCCAAACCCTTCCATATCCATCCTGTCAAGCACATACTCGTCCCACTCTCCTATTAGCCAATCTATTAGCCACTATCCCCTTAGAAGAGATGCTAAGAATCTGGCCTAAGGTGTTGTCACTAAATGTGATTTCAATGCCCTTGATAGTAGAAGAAATGCCTCCTAAAATCTTGCTTAAATTTCCATAAAACTCTCTCACAAGTCTAGGGTAGGTCAAAATGTTGATTTTATAGAAATCCTCCTAACCCTGTCTCCTAATCTACTCTCCAAATACAAAACTATTCTCATCAAAGAACTGAAAGTTAATCCATCCACCCATTGTCACAACCCCACCTGCCATGCTTTCGTGTTAAGGAAGAGGGGAGGGTGGAACTTGAGTAGATGGCATGGAAGGCTTAGTAGGCTTGGCTTGAGGTGGTAGAGCATCCTCTCTAGCAGCCTTAGCTATCCTCTATCTCTCCATACTTCGAGTTCCATGAGTTTGCTGAGTCTTAGACCTTGGACATTTCAAACACCATGCGAGCATCTTCTATGGACACATCTCCTCATGGAAATGGGGTTAAAATCAAGGAAACAATGGAAAAGAGGGTAGATCTAGAGGTTTTTGGGATAAATGGATGGTTTAGATAAGGGGATTTATTATTTCAAAGGTGGGGGAAGACCTAAATACCTAAAATGGGGCCTGCATGTCCCTAGATTAAAAAACTTGGACCTATGCTCAAGTCAACTTGAGAGAACAATCGAGTAGACTCATACTCGAGTCGACTTGGATTCAAGCTCAAGTTGACTCGAATCTGGGTTAGGGAGAAGTTCGAAAAATTTTGTTCAAAACTATTCTAGAATGATTTCAAGGATAATTTTAAGGATTCTAGGAGATTCAAAGTTAATAGAATACATCTAGATAAGATCGATCCTTAAGAAGAATTTTAATCAAAGGGGTTACAAATATCAATTCTCTTCTAATCATACTAAACCTATCTTCACTTCAGGATTTTATAAAGATATCTGCTAATTGCCTATCAGGGTTAACAAAATTAAGCATAATATCACCATTTTGCATGTGGTCTCTTATAAAATGGTGTCTTATTTTAATATGTTTAGTTTTTGAATATTGAATTGGATTTCTAGTTAGATTTATAGCACTATTGTTATCACATCTTATGAAAATATTATTTAGTTTGATGCCACAATCTTCGAGTTAATGCTTAATCCACAAGATTTGAGGATAATAACTTCCAGCTGTAATGTACTTGGCCTTGACCATAGATAGTGTGATCGAACTTTGTTTCTTGCTAAGCCAAGAGATTAAGTTAACTCATAGAAATTAGTAAGTTTTACTAATAATTATTCTATCTAGTTTACATCCAGCAAAGTCAACATCTGAATATCCTATTAGTTTAATTGAAGATTGTTTTGAATATCATAATCTAGCATTAACAGTGCTAGACAAGTATCTAAATTTTTTTTTTATAGCTAGCAAGTGTAACTCTTTAGGAATAGATTAATATCTAGTACACATGCATATACTGATATCATATCTGGTCTACTAGTAGTAATGTAAAGTAGTGATCTAATCATACCTCTATAAAATTTTTGATATATGCTCCTACCTTTCTCATCCTTGTCAAGCTTGCATGTTAAGCTCTTAGAAATCTTCATCCCAAACTTTTTTAGTATTTTGTTTATGTATTCGGTTTGGTTGATGAAGATTCCTTCATTTGTATGCTTTATCTAGAGTCCAAGAAAGAAGTTAAGTTCTCCCATCATACACATCTTGGACTTTTCTTGTATTAGCTTAGCAAATTCTTGATAAATGATTTCATTAGTAGCACCAAATATGATGTCATGTACATATATTTGAACTACTAACAAATCATCATTTTCTTTTTCAAAAATAGTACAGTTTCTACATTTCCTCTTAAAAAAATAGTTTGAAGTAAGAATTCACTTAAGCATTCATTCCATGCATGAAATGCTTGTTTCAAACCATAAAGAGCTTTATACAATTTATAAACATGATTTGAAAATTCATCACTCTCAAAACTAGATGGTTGTTCTACATAAACTTTTTTAAAAATAAAATTATTCAAAATTATGCTTTTAACATCCATTTGGTAAAGTTTAAAATCTATGTAGTATGCAAGTGCAAGTAGTAGTTCACTTACTTCTAATCTAGCTACAGGTACAAAAGTTTTATCAAAATCAATTCCTTTTTTTTTATTATAATCTTTTGCAACTAATCTAGCTTTATTTCTTATTACTTTACCATGCTCATCTTGTTTATTTTTGAAAACCTATTTAATTTCAGTTACAAGATGATCTTAAGATTTTGTTTACAAGTGTCCATATCTTATTTTTTAAAAATTGATTAGGTTCCTCTTGCATAGCATTGATCCATTCACTATCTTTTTCAGCTTCTTTAATAGTCATATGTCCTATTTGTAAAATAAAATCTAAAAAATTACAAGAATTTCTTATAGATAATCAAGTTCTTATCCCTTGAAATGAATCAGCAATAATTAAATTCTTTGGATGTCCATGGGCATATCTCCATTCTTTGGATAAATTATCTTACTTTTGAGTCGACTCTATTTCATTATCCTCCTTTGGATCTTCATCTTATTTTCTAGGGGATGATTTCTTCAATGTGAGATCCTTGACATTCTTATTTAGGATACCTGCATCATCATCTAAAATATCTTCCTTTCTTGAAGGATTTATGTTAGCCTCATCAAAGACTACATGCATCAATTCATCAATAATAAGTATCCTTTTATTGAAGACGCTATATGCCTGATGAGTAACCTAGGAAGATTCTCTCAACTGACTTGATATTAAATTTTTCTAGGTTATCTTTGCCATCATTTAATATAAAATACTTGTTTCAAAAAATATAAAAATCACTAATATTGGGTTTCCTATTTTTTTAGAGCTCATATTGTGTTTACTTTAACATCAATCTAATCAAAGTATGATTTAAAATATGACATGTTGTGTTTATTATTTTTGCCCAAAAGTATCTAGGGAGGTTAGCTTCACATAACATGGTGGGTGCTATTTCTTTCAAAGTATGTTTTTTCTCTTTTACCATCTCATTTTGTTGAGGTATTCTAAGTACTGAAAAGTTATGTTCAATTCCTTTTTCATTATAAAAGCTTTCAAAGTTTTGATTTTCAAACTTAGTTCCACAATCACTCCTAATTGAAATAATTGAAATATTATTTTCATTTGAAACTTTTTGATAAAACTTAGTAAATGCAAAAAAAGCTTTATCCCTTTGAGCTAAAAAGATAATCTAAGTGAATCTTGAAAAATCATCAATGATGACAAGTTTATATTGCTTGCCACCAAGGCTTGTGTTCTAGTAGGACCAAACAAATCCATATGAATGAGTTCTAAAGGCTTATTAGTTAAAATCATGCCTTTTTAGTTTAAAAAAGTTTCTAGATTTTTTTTCAAATTGGCATGCATCACAAATTTGGTTCTTTTCAAACTTAAGTTTTGGCAAACCTTTTACAAGATCCCTTTTAACAAGTTTTGAAATCAAATCCATGCTTACATGATCTAACTTTCTATAACATAACCAACTAGTTTCATCTCTTCTAGTGTTCATTGCAACTAGACATTGACCTTTTAGAGATAAATCATCTAAATCAACAATATAGATATTGCTATGCCTATGTCCAAGGAAGACTATACTATTTTCTATTGGACTATATACAATACATTTAGAAGATTCAAAAACTACACAACTTTTATCACATAATTAACTTATACTAAGCAAATTTGCTTTAAACCATCCACATATAATACATTCTCAATAAATATGAAAAGCGCTATGCATATTTTTCTATGAATGTATCATTTTCTATTATCTCCAAATGTTACTATGCCTTTTTCTTTAGCTTTCAAAGTTATAAATTGAGTCTTGTCACATGTCATGAGCCTTGAACACCCACTATTAAGATACCATCTTTTTCTTGGGCAGCAAGACACTTCTAAAAGAGAATCAAGTTTTTATTTTAGGTACCCAAGTCATCTTAGTTCCTTTGTGGTTAATCTTATTGGTTCCTTTTAAAACCCATACCTTTTTAGGCATTTTTTTCATTTATTTTTCTAAAATTACAAACATATGCCTTATATCCTAGTTTACCATGATAATGGCATGCAATGCTTAATGTAGAACTAATAAAGAGTTTGTCAAAGAAATTTTTCAAATAATTGTATTTATTTAAAGTGTTAAAACCTAAACTGATTTTGTTATAAATATCTCTTTGATCATTTAAAATTATTTATAATTTTTGTGAGCTAAGAATAAATTTTTCAACAAATGGTTTTATCTTTTACAATTCCTTTTCTAGACTTTGGTTTTCTTGTAAAACACTCTCTTTCTCCTTTAAAATACATTCCTTTTCTTTAATTAATTTTTATTATTCAATTTTCTTTATCTTTAAAAACATTTTTCTATTTTTGAAGATTCTTGAAAAGTATTCTTTTTATCCTTCAGAATTTGTTCATTATTTTTAGAATTCTAGCATTTTGTTTCTTTAATTTCTTATTGATCTTTCTTAATTATTCAAAATCAGTAAAAAGATTACTAAATGCATTTTGTAATTCATCAGAATCTAAAGAATGTTCAGAAGTTATCTCGCTTTCTTTTACCATGAGACAAAGATTTGCAACTTCTTTGATTTTTTCTTACTTGGAGCTTAAATCTTTACTATTACTCCAAGTAGCCATTAAAGCATTCTTCTTATATTTCTTAGCCTTCTTAAGTTGAGGATAGTCCATTTCGAAGTATATCGGCTACTCTCTTTCTTTTTCTTTTTCCTTATCTTTACTAACTTCACCCTTGTAGGACTTCTTCTTAAAGCTAGGCTTCTTCTTTCTTATGAGACTTCCATACCTTCTTACTACCATGGCCATCTCATCATCGTCCTCTTCCTTTGGCTCATCACTCTCCTTTTCTTTATTCAATGTATATTTTTAAATGATGGTTTTCTTCTTCTTGGACTCTTCTTCATCTATTTGCCTCATTGTTGGCTCATAAGTTATGATTGATCCAATGAGTTGCTCCAATGGAAGCTTGAAAAGGTCCTTCATTTCTTGTATAGTGGTAACCTTTAGATCCCATGATTTTATAAGAGACCTAAGAATCTTTTGCACAAGATCACTAATGGAGCAAGTCCTATCCAAACTTTTCAAACTATTAATAATATCAATAAAATGAGTATACATGTTAGTAATGGTTTCATTAGGCTTCATTTTAAATAATTCATACTTATGTATAAGCATATTCATTTTAGTTTGCTTAACTTGGTTGGTAACCTCATGGATAATCTCTAACCTATCATAAATCTCCTTAGCAAAGCTACAGGTAGATAATTTATTAAATTCAGCAGCATTTAAAGCATAATAAAAAATATTCATAGCTTTAGCATTAAGTTCTACCAACTTCATATCATATTTATGAAAGAAAAGTACCCTAGAAGCTAATCTTTGTAATGGCATTTTTGTAATCTTCCAACTCTTGTATGACTTTATTATTTTAATGAAAGGATTTTTGTTTCATTATACTACTGTGTCTTATTCAAAGATTATAATGAACCCCGTAGATTAGGACAAAGAAATTAGGGTTATGATGAAGATCATAATGGTGAGACCTAAGTTCCTATAAACCCTAATCTAAAATATTTCTAGTCGTTAGATCATCGATTCGGGGATCGATGATTCTGGAAAAGACTAGCTTATCTTATGTATGCTTGATGGAGAGGGTGGTTGGTCTCATAGCCACTTGTATAGAGACACTAATACAAGGATAAGGGTGCTCATTAGGATATGAGTTCAATGAACTGATCCATATTGAGAATATCTTATGGAAGTCTTACTACTTGTCAAGAGATAGTTCTCATAGTGGGAGTTGTGCAAGTGATCTTTAGACCTGAGATCAACATAGTTCCTTATGCACACAAAGCCATATTTTGGTTCATACTTATTTATTATATTGAGTCATGTACGAGATGTTCTCAGATATGGTGGAAGGTATATGAAGGATGTGAGTGGACTAACAAGGAATCGATCATTCCTCGTAAGAGAAAATGTTATCCCAAGTAATCTCTTCCATTGATGACTCAGGGAGTCTTTAATCAAAGGAGGATGAGATTAGAAGTGTTTTCTAATCAGTCATCAATAGAGTCTTTATTATCGAATAGAGATTTGATATGATTAAGTGCTAGGGTTTGACAATTATCCATACCCATCACTTATTCGGGATAAAGGAAGATCGAAAGATTGAATTGCACGGTAACTTTTCACTGAAGGGTATTTTGGTACTTTCTATCAAATTCCACATCTTCCAAGTAGGCATGACATGTTGCTAGACATTGATTATGTCTTGTAGACTTTCATGAATCAATTCGAAAGCTAGTTTGAATTGGTAACTTAGGTCAGCTCAATTTGACCTAATTAGGTCAATCGAGTTTGATTGGATCGAATTGGCTTAGACCTAGACCTACTGTTGGCTAGATGTAGAACCCAAAGGGTCACACAGATTAAAAAATTAGCCTAGGAAGTCAATTGGTATTTTATTTGGGTCATAGGATCCTAATTGGTTAGCTAGATTACACACTAGCATGTGTAGGCTAACCTAACTCCTAACCCATTTGAATTCGGTCCATAAGGTTGCTTAATGGGCTAAATAATTCGAGGAAATCCTAGATTGGGTATAGTCCAAATTAGGACAGCAATTATCTGGTTTTATCCAGATTTTATCATCCATTATCTAATTTATATGAAGAGTCCAAAGTTAAAGGGACTCCTAGCGCCAATTTATTTTGTGCGCAGGAATATGTGGCGCGCAGAAAAGGACCTAGAGTTCTTTTGATTATGGGACTTTGTTTCCTTATGGAATAAGGCATCCCTAGCCTTATCCCATGTCCAAATGCTATGGCTAATTACTGATGGAAAATGGAATGGGCAGTGAAGAAACATTGGCACGCACATAAAGGGTTACATCCCTTCATGTTAACCGCAGATGATTTAAATCCAAGAGTCCTTCTCAATGAAGGAACTTGACTCTTGGATAAGTCACAATATTTCCATGCCATCTTAAGACCCCTATCAACTTGTTAAGTGCCACATGGCATGAGGAGAAAAGGCATTTGATGCAGGAAGGGTCATGGCTTTTGGCACAGGAAGAGTCATGATGTTTTAAGATAAGACTCATTCTTAATGAAGGGTCTTATATGATCTGTTGATTGACAGATCAAGGGCTGATGAAGAGCCTCTATTGGTGCCTCCCTATCTCCTATAAATAGCCGTCGATGTTTAGGTCGAAGGCAATCTAATTTCCTTCTTTCTTACACTCTTACATTCTGTCACTCTATTCACCTAGTCTTTTCCTTGCCTTGTTAGGACATAAGTCTTGCCTTAAGACAAGTCCACCATTTTAAAACAAGGGTTTAGGAAGTGATAAAGAGAGTGAAGAGAGGTTTTGGAGAGGGCTTAGAGTGCTCTACTAGAGAGCAAGGGTCTAAGCAAGGAAGGAAAGGCTGCCAAAGGAAGAAAGGCTGTCACAAGAGTCCCAGTGGTTTAAGCAATCTACTAAGAAGTGCTTCCTAAGATCAATTCCTGTGTGGATCACCTCTGGAGGGCATGTACTTGTGTGCCTAGTGAAAAGAAGAAAGAATTAGCATTCCAGGTTGTTGCTGCGCTAACCCCTGGACCGGGCTTGCTTCGTTGCAGTGGAGAGCTCCCTGGTCGGACAACCTGCAAAAGGTCCCCTGGGCACCAGAGGTGCTCCGGCGAGGGACACTCCGATGCTTAAGTTAGCGAGGGGTTTTGAAGCAACAGAGTACAGAGAATCAAAGAAAAGTGTAAAGTGGAAGAGAAAGAGCCCCTTATCCCCGTGGAGGTCCCTTGAGCACCTTTTATAGGCATGAGATGCTGCCAAAATTCGTTAGAGGGCAGAGATGAAGTCCCGGATCTACCTCTAGGAGGATCAAGGAGATGGCCAGGTGGCACAGGGTCTTGGCCACATCGTGAAACCCGTTGCAACAGAATTCCGGTATCAGCTGGAGGGAACTCTCTAGAACCTTCGGGCGATTCCTTGGACGCGGATGAACCCGGTGAGCTGTACAAATGTAGGTCGGCCAGCCTCAAGTTGGTCGGCCCTTAGGTGGTTGGCTTTCCTTAAGTCGGCTTCCCTGGAATAATAGTCCAATGGCCAATCAGCCCATGAGCCCTCGGTGGGGATGCATCAGGGCCTCCGTGGAAGCCGACCGGCGGGGGCTTCAATCCACCTCAACTGGCCAAATGCCTTGTCCGGATCAATCTCGGGTCCGACCGGGCATATATAACAGTTGCCCCCTGCTGTTGAGCTTTGAGGAGGCACGTGACCTCGAAGTGCAGTAGCATAATTCTCGGTGCAGATCGCACCTATACGGGCCTGATCCGGGATCGTCGTGACGGGTTGCTTCAAATCTTCCCACGATTGGCCTCCTGGAAAGATGTCGGCCCCTCATTGGGGGGGCCGAGGGTTGTAGTTAATTGGGGGAAGGATGTCATTATGAGTGTCAGGCATGCAGGGGTGCTGGCGAAAATGAAGGGACGCACTGCACCAGGTGGCGGCATCCGGACAGTCAGCTTCAACTTCCAGATGGCTTCTTTACCGTTGATTCAGCTTTCATACGGATCGTCGCCTGCCATCAACCTGTCGCCTCAGTTTCGAGGAATGTGGATGGATGCATCTCCTCTTGGGGAGGTTGAAACGCCCGCTAAGAACGAAGCGATGCCCCCAGAGAACTATAAAAGGAGGGGCGGCGTGCCCCAGGAAGGTTTGTTGGCTGTGTCTATACTCTGCGAGAGAGCTCCTCCTTATTCCCCCGCGAGACCCGGTTCTTAGAAGGTCGTCTTCAGGTTAGCTCCCAAGTCTTCCTCCTTCTTCATTATTAATGGCGACCGCTGGTAGGGGACCAGTCCATCGACCTAGGCAGCCAGGGCCGAGTGAGATCCCATCGTCCATGACCCGAGAGCGGGTAGAGAACCTTAGAGTAGTGTACGGGATCCCCACCACTCTGCACCTCACGTTGCCGGGCCGAGAGGGGAGAGTGAACAACCCATTAGGGCCGGGAACCTTACCGATGTACGAGTCCCACCTCAAGGCTGGCCTGAGGTTCCCGCTGCATCCCTTCTTTGTAGAGGTCTTCCGGCACTATAGGGTAACCCCGGCACAGTTGACTCCGAATAGCATTCGGATCATCTGCTGCTTCGTAGTATTGTGTCATAGGGCCGGATTTGAACTTAGGTTACCCCTTTTTGGCAATTTCTTCCTCTTGAAAAAGGACTTTAGGAGTCAGGAATGGTGGATGTTCAGTCCCCATCCCAGCCAAAAAATCCTAAAGTGTCTTCCGTCGGCCGTCCGTGGGTGGAAGGCCCGGTTTTTCTTCGTAAGTAGTCTTCAACCCTGGGGGTTCGAGCCCTTGTGGAGGGAGCCATGGGCGAGACTCCAAGAGGGAAGGTCGATCCTGATGGCTGACCTGGCCAGTTACAATGAACTCAACGAAGCTGGTCCGACCGCGATGTTTGAGCAGCTGGGCGAAGACCGCCTTCACCAGGCAGGAATTAGCTCCCAGAGATTCTTAGGCAAGGGCCGATCTCCTTTCTCACAGTTTGCCCTTCTGTCTCCGTCACTATTTTTTTCTCTTTGACTAACTGTTGCCCAGAAATGGAGCCCAAGAGGGGGGGTGAATTGGGTCTTTTGAAAATTTAACACAATAAAATGAAGGTCCAGTGGTGCTTGTGAGCAATAATAAATTTGATGCAAGATGATAGCAATAATTAAAGTGTACGAGAGGAAAAGAGCAATCACACACAAACACAAAGTTTATAGTGGTTCGGTGCAAACTTAGCACCTACATCCACTCCCCAAGCTACCCTTGGGAATTCCACTATAATCCACACCAGATTACAGTCGACTTGTTTTTCACAAGGCTCACAAGTCAAAACCTAAGTTGGTTTTGTCACTTAGGCTTGCCAACAAACCTTAACACTTGTTTTGTCTTCGGGCTCACAAGTTAACCCTAGTTGGTTTTGTCCCTTTGGCTCACCAATAAACCACAATAACCTTCTTTCAAGACACCCTTGAAAGCAAGGTCAAAACACAATAAAAACATATATGAAATTTAAAAGCTACAACAAACTCTCTTCAAGAGTAGATTGGAATCTTTGAAGCTCAAAAGGATGCTTTGTCTTCACTCTTCTTCAAGGTGACTCTTTTTGGAATGAAGTAAGGATGAGCTTGTAGGCTTTTCAGTGGAATCAAGCTAGAAGAGACTTTTTGATGTAAAGTTTGGAGAGAATATTGGCTTTATGGCTTTTGAGTGGACTTGAATGCTCTTGAATAGACTTCTCTTCACTTCTCTCTTGCTTTCTCTTACTTTAAAATGAGGTTGGTGGAGCTTAAATACACCAAAAACCTTCTAAAAATGGTTTGTGACCGTTGGTGTATTGAAAATAGCCGTTTGGAGCTTGAAAACCAAGTTCTGCAAGCTAGAAAAATAGATCCATTAGAGCTGTCAGGCTGCAAGTGTCGACACTTGGCTGTCAGGTGTCGACACTTGATTTCTGGGTGTCGACACTTGAACATTCAAGTGTCGACACTTGATGCACAGGTGTCGACACTTGATACAAAAAATCCTCAAAACCATAAAGTTCTGTATTTTCAAAAATCTCAGGCCTTGAATCGATACTTGGAACCTAAGTGTCGACACTTGGTATCGACACTTGAATATAGGTGTCGACACTTGGCGTGCCAAGGATTTTTGTCCGTGCCAAATACTGAAGTGTCGACACTTGACTGTCCAGGTGTCGATACTTGAGACTGAAAACATTCAGATTCAAATGTAAATGCCTCGAAAACAAAAATAAAATTCATGAATACATAAACACATAATAGTTAAACAATTATATGCCCTTTTTTAATGAAGAGGATGCCCAGATATATGAGAATTGCTCCGTGCCATTACGTGCCATACACCATAAGTTTTTGGAATTTTGAGGTGCTTTCTTCCTGAAAACTCACAACTTGAAATCCTTATTAGAATACAATATGCACTCAATGTTTTGTTATTCATCAAAATCACTGGGTGGAGCCAACACTAACCCTGACCTTCTTTGCAACAGGAAGAGGGATGAGGAAGATAGAGAAAGCTAAGGTTGTTCAGCGGGCGGTGCGAAAAAGGTATGCCCCAGAGTCGGCTCCAATGCCGATGGCCGAAAGACAAAAGAAGAAATGGGAGGAGAGAACGCCCGCACCGGTTATGGAAGTGGAGTCCGACCAGGACGACGCCCCTCTTACAGAGGTAGTTGCCAGGAAGGCATCCGGGGCGTCCGGGGTTCCATCCACCATCGGGGAGCTGACCGCCTCATAGGAACAAGAGCGGTCGACCTACCCAGTACAACGGTTGTGCCAGCTTCTGTGCCTATCATTCTAGATACAGCAGGGCCCTCAGGGGGCAAAGGAAAAGGAGCAGCGGCAGAAGAGGCCGACGAGGAGGGGGCCGAAGAAGGATCGGACAACAAGGTTCGCCAAGAGGAGTTCCAATGCTGGAATGCTCTGGACCACCCCCGAAGAGTGCGGAGCCTGCTCAGAGGGGCGATGACCGACTTCGATTGGGAGTGGTCAATCCAAAGGAACCTGAGTGATGTGGCGGTGGGGTCCTACCGCAATCTCATGAGGGTAAGGCACTTCACTTAACCCTTTACGACTTATTTGATTCTTTGCCCCCCTTTCTCCCTTCTTCTTTCGGCTCTAACTTAGTCTTGTGCCCGTAGCTCCTCCATGACATTTCTTTGATGGACGACGGTATTGATCGAGTGATCCATTCAGCCAAAACCTTCGCCAAAAGGGTGCAGGAGCTGGAGGCCACTTAGGTTGCCATGGAGGCAACTCAGGCCACCCTGGAGGCGTCCTTGAAGTCTGCGGAGGAGAAGTCGTCGGCCGCTCAAGCAGAAGCCGAATCATCGAAGGAGGCCCTGAAGGAGGTAGAGGGCCGACTGGCCGACCGAGAGGCCAGGCTGAAGAAGAGGAAGGCGAAAGTGGTCTCCCTCATGCACCGGCTGCAGGAAGAAGAGGGTCGGTTCCTGGAGGCCGATAAAAGAGCCCAGGCTAAAAGGGCCACGGTGGTGCGGCTGTCGGCCCAGCTTGAGGAAGCCAGGGAGCAGGCCGCAAGGCAAGCCCAAGAGGCGGTGACGGTGTATAAGGCCTCCTCCGACTTCGACGAGGAGGTCAAAGAGGCGGCGTCGGACTTCTACCGGGAGGGCTACGACAACTGCATGAAGAAGGTGGCCCTCCTTTTCCCAGAGCTAGACCTGTCGGGTATGGAGCTGAAAGGGCCTACAAAAGCGGGAGAGCCCCAAGGCGAAGGGGAGGTGGAGGAGGCCAAGGTCGAGATAGAGGAGCAAGTGTCCCGGTCGAATCCCCTAGCACCGTAGTCCCGGCCGTCCTTCCAGATGTAGCAAACGGGGCCGAAGCCGGGGCCCCTGATGCACCTTCTGTGGGTCCAACCTAGGGGTTTATAAAGGTCCGACCCACCCTTTGTAAGCATCTGCTTTTGAATATAATGAAAGATGTTACCTTTGTCTTATGTATGTATGTGTTGGGCTTGATGTTCTCTCCAAATTTTTCTAAGTCTTGTTAGTCGGCTTCTCTGTACCATAAGTTACTTTCTTTTTCTTCTGAATTTTTTTTTTCAAGTAATTCCGGTCAGCTTTTTGAAGTCCAGTTTGAATAGTTAGGGAAACTTCAAAGTATTCTCGATTGGCTTTTTGAAGTCCAAAGCAGGAAGGTTGGCAACTATTTAGTTCAGACTCATAAACCAGGAGATTTGTTCCCGGTTTGCTTCGTTAGGTGGCTCAGGTTCGCCATCTATTCATCGCGTGATCCCACCTAGGCCACGCACGGTGATTGTCGACCAGAGTCGGACTCTCGGAATGGGCTGCCCTAGAGCCTCTGCTGACCGAAGTCGGACTTTCAGAATTGGCCGCCCTAGGGCCTCTACTGACCGAGGTCGGACTTTCGGAATGGGCCGCCCTAGGGCCTCTGTCGACTAGAGTCAGACTTTCGGAATGGGCCGCCCTAGGGGCTTTGCCGACCAGAGTCAGACTTTCGGAATGGGCCGCCCTAGGGCCTCTGCCGACCAGATTCGAACATTCAGAATGGGTCGCCCTAGGGCCTCTGCTGACTGGGGTCAAACTTTCGGAATGGGCCGCCCTAGGGCCTCTGCCGACCGGAGTCGGACTTTCGGAGTGAGCATGAAGGAAACTGCAGACTTTATGATAGTACTTGCAAAGATTGTCTACATTCCACGAGCATGATATTTGCTACCCGTCCAACTGCTCAAGCCGGTAGGTTCCTGGCCGGATTACTTCACTGACTCGATAGGGGCCCTCACAATTAGGAGAAAGCTTTCCTTGCTCGATCGGTCTTGAAATCTCCATCCTCTGCAAGACCAAGTCCCCAACCTAGAAGGTTCATGCCTTAACCCTTGAATTGTAATATCAAGCCATCTTCTGCCGGTAAGCTGCCATCTTCATGCTCGCTCGTAGCCTGGTCTCCTCCAGCAAATCCAGGTCGGCTCTTCGCTGTTCCGAGTTGGTCGGCTCGGTGAGGTGGTCGACCCGCAGGGATTGCAAAGAGATTTCTATGGGAATGGCCGCCTCACTCTCGTAAGTCAAGTTGAACAGAGTTTCCCCGGTCGCCGTCCAAGCGGTGGTCCGATATGCCCACAATACGGAATAAAGTTCTTCTGCCCAAAGTTCTTTGGCCTCATTTAGCCGAGTCTTCAACCCATGCAAGATCGTCCGGTTGGTGACCTCAGCTTCTCCGTTAGATTGTGGGTGGCCTATCGAGGTGAGCCAATGAGAAATGTGGTACTGCTGGCAAAAATCTCGAAACCTTGAGTTGTCAAATTGTCTTCCATTATCTATGATGATCGTCCGTGGGATACCAAATCTGAAGATAATGCAATTTCGAACGATGTTCTCCACCTTGGCTTCAATTATCTGCGCCACTACTTCTGCCTCCACCCACTTGGTAAAGTAATCAATGGCCACGAGGAGGAACTTTCGTTGGCCAGACGCTGGGGGAAAAGGTCCCAGGATGTCCATGCCCTACTGGGCAAATGGCCACAGCGCTATAAGCGGGGTCAGCTGACTGGCGAGCCTCCTCTGGATCCCCGAGTACCTTTGACATGTGTTACACTTCTGCACGAAGTCTGACGCGTCTTTCTGAATTATGGGCCAGTAATATCCTTGCCGGATAATTTTGTAGCCTAGGGATCTTCCTCCAAGATGGTTGCCGCAAATGCCTTCATGGACCTCCCTAAGTGCATAGTCTGCATCGGTCGGCCGCAAGCACTTCAACAATGGCTGTGAGAACGACTGCTTGTAAAAAGTTTCGTCGAGAATGACGTATTTGGAGGTCGTCGAGCGTACACGCTTGGCTTCAATCGGCTCATCCGGAAGGGCACCCTGGGCCAAGTAAGTACGGATCGGGTCCATCCATGATGCCCCCTAGCTAACTTGATGGATGTCGGTCATCTCTTTCGCAATGCTTGAATGCTGTAAATGCTCTATAAAGGTCCGATTGGAGGTGCCGACCACAGCCGTGGCTAGCCGTGATAGAGCGTCCGCTCGGGAGTTCAGCTATCGAGGGATGTGGAGAATCTAGAAAAACTTGAGCGAAGACATAAAGCCTCGTACCTTGTTTAAGTACTTAGCCAGGGTAGGGTCCCTCGCTTCGAATTCGCCGTTCACTTGATTGACTACCAACTAGGAGTCAGAGAAGGCCCGGATTCGGCTGATGCCCAACTCACCAGCTATCTTCAGCCCTGCAAGTAAAGCTTCGTACTCCACCTGGTTGTTGAAGACTTGAAATGTGAAATGTAGGGCATACTCTAAACATCGTCCGTCGGGGTCGGCTAAGATCAGGCCCGCCCCGCATCCGGCGAGATTGGAGGCTTCGTCTACGTGGAGAGTCTAGGTGGGCTCGGACCCTCTAGCTGGATCGATCCCAGGTACTTCAGCAATTGAAGGGGCAACCTCCATCCCCCAGGTGCACTCTGCAATAAAATCAGCAATTACCTGGGCCTTCAGGGCCGACCGGGATCAAAAGGAGATGTCGAACTCGCCCAGCCTGACGGCCCACTTGGCGAGTTGTCCAGAGGTGTCCGAACTTCGAAGGATCGCCTTGAGGGGCTGGTCAGTCAGTACGACGATCGGGTGCACCTGGAAATAAGGCCTGAGGTGCTTCGTCACCATGACCAATGAGTAAACCAATTTTTGGACCTTGGGGTACCTTGTCTCAGCATTGTGGAGGACTTTGCTAACATAATAGACAGGCATCTGCTGGCCGTCTGCCCCTACCCGCACAAGGACAGCACAGACGGCTTCGTCGGAGGCTGATAGGTATAGATATAACACCTCCCCCTTTATTGGTTTGGCCAATAACGGGGGGTTCTTCAAGTAATCCTTCAAGGCTTTGAAAGCTGACTGGCACTCATCGGTCCACTAAAAATAGTCCGACCAACGTAAAGTTCTGAAGAAGGGCAAAGACTTTTTAGCCGATCGAGAAATGAAACGGTTGAGAGAGGCGATATGGCCTGTGAGCTCCTGCACTTGCTTCTTGCTAGTCGGATGTGACATGTCCATGATGACCCTGATTTTCTCATGGTTGACTTCAATCCCCCTCTAGGTGACCAGGAAATCGAGGAATTTCTCAGAGGTCACCCCAAAGATGCACTTAGTAGGGTTTAACTTCATCCGATGACGTCTAAGTGCATCGAAGGATTCCTGCAAGTGTCTGATGTGGCCGGTCCTTCGAAGGCTCTTAACAATCATGTCGTCAATGTAAGCCTCCATATTTCTTCCATGTTGCCCTTCGAAGACTCGGTTGATCAGCCATTGGAAGGTAGCGCCCGCATTCTTCAGGCCAAAAGGTATCATCCTGTAACAATACAATCCCCTATCCATGATGAAGGCCATCTTCTCCTCATCTTCAAGGTGCATCCTGATTTGATTGTAACCCGAGAACGCATCCATGAAGCTCAATAGCTGGTGACCAGCTGTGGCATCCACCAGCTGGTCGATCTTTGGTAGGGGGAAGCTGTCCTTCGGACAAGCTTTGTTGAGGTTCGTATAGTCCACACAGATCCTCCACTTCCCACTGGCCTAACAAACCCAGCGTCAAGGAGTTTTTTCACCTCTTCTTCAATGGCCCTTTGCCTCTCGATGGTAAAGCTTCTTTTCTTTTACCGAACCGGCCTATACGTCGGATCGACCTTGAGTTGGTGAGTAATAACGTCCGACAGGATGCTTGGCATGTCTGAAGCCGACCAGGCAAAGACATCAGCATTGCTCCTTAAGAACCCTATCAACTCCTAATGGGCTTCTACGCTTAGCGTACTCCCTATTTGAAGCACTTTAGTGGGATCATCCTCTCTGAGTGGAACAAACACCACCTTTTCGACTGGCTGACCACAGTCATCAGCCTTGTCCCTGGGA
This sequence comes from Areca catechu, assembly GCA_021397845.1. Classification (NCBI taxonomy): domain Eukaryota; kingdom Viridiplantae; phylum Streptophyta; class Magnoliopsida; order Arecales; family Arecaceae; genus Areca; species Areca catechu. The sequence goes on along the minus strand of CM038043.1, from coordinate 75,081,132 downwards.
TCTAGTTGTTCGAGTGTAGGGCACTTTTCCAGCTGCCTGTCATGAATGGCCAAACATTGTCTGGCCATCCTGCAGTCTCCCCTCAGTTCCCCAACCCCGTTGCGAGTTGGGAACTTTGCCAATAAGTGGTAAGTGGATACAATGGTGCGGAACTTGTTAAGAGCCAGTTGGCCCAAGATGGCATTGTACGCCGAGGTCATACGGACGACCACAAAGTTGACAGAAAAAGTCTGTTGGCAAGGTTCTATTCTAAGGGTTACGAGTAAGATAATTTCTCCTTCTACCCCAATGGAGTTTTCCCCAAAGCCAGTGAGTGGCATCAAGGAGTCCCGCAGCCTTGACCTAGACAAATTCATCTGAATGAAGGCATCATACAACAAAACTTTTGCACAGCTTCCATTGTCAATAAGGACACGTTTTACATCATAAATGGCAATGATTGCCGACACAACAACAGGGTCATCCCCTGGGAGATGTGGTTCCAACAGATCTTCATCAGAAAAACTGATTATATTAGAGCCCCTGGGCCTCTTCACAATATCTTGTCCCCATCCGTAGCCTTGGTCGGACCTTTGGTGCAACATGCCTACACCTCCACCCGTCGGATGCTGATTGGGGAGCTCGGTCTCTTCAGGTGGGTTTTTGACAGTGGAGGCTTCAGCCCGATCCCGGCAGGGATGGACGTATTTGCTCAGGTACCCTCTCCTGAAGAGATCTTCGATAGCATCATTCAGTTGGAGGCACTCCTCAGTATCGTGTCCATGGTCCCTGTGGAACCGATAATACTTGATCCTGTTCCTGGCGATAGGGAGGCCCCTAATTGGTCGAGGCCTTTGGAAGTAAGCCTCGTTCTCGATTTTCATGAGGGTTTTCTTCCTCGGGAGGGTGAGGGGCGCATAGGTCTCAAACTTCTTAAAGAGGTCTCTCGGCTTCGGGCTTCGACACCGAGTAGGTCGGCTATCGACACCGAGTAGGTCGGCTATCATCGCCGGGAGGTCGGACTGTGAGAGCTTTATCTCTCTGCTTCTTAGTGGCTGACCTCCCCTCAGCTTGGCGGCGGCTTACAGATTGCTCCTCTGCTAGGGCGAACTTGTAGGCCTTGGCCAACAGCTCGGTGTAGTCCTTTGGAAACTTTTTGTCCAGGGAGAACGTAAGCCTGGACGACCGGAGGCCTCTCTTGAAGGTGGACATTGCTACCGCCTCATTCAAATCTAGGACTTCCATGGCCGTTGAATTGAAGCGAGCCATGTAGTCCCGGAGAGTCTCCCCCTCCTTCTAGAGTATGAGGAAGAGGCAGTCGGTGTTTTTCGGGACTTGACTGCATGTCCTGAAATTTGAAAGAAAAAGAGTCTTAAGTTGGGAAAAAGACCGGATCGTACCTGGTTGGATGGCCGTGAACCACATCCGGGCGGCCTTTTTCAGAGTGGCTGGAAAGGCGATACAGTGGAGGACATCAAAAGCACCCTGTACCATCATATGGGCTTTGTAAGTGCCCAAATGATCTAGTGGGTCGGTGGTACCATCATAGGTGTCCACCTGGAGAATCTTGAAGTGTCGGGGAATGGACTCTCCCAAGATCTCGATAGAAAATGGTGGGCGGGTGTCATAGGCTTGCCCTCCATCGGCCTTCTGTCGTTCGATAATTTCCGCCATGTAAACTTCCATGCGCATGATCTTACTGCCGTAGTCATGCGGGTCTTCAGCAGGGCACCGACCACCGAGGGGAGCAAAGTTAGCGAAAGATGGGGAAGCCGACCTCGCCCTCTTCCCGCTAGCGTGAGCCCCCAAAGATCTCCGGAGCTCTGGAGCAGCATGGGAGAGAGGGGGCGGCTCCTCCGACTGCTGACTCCCCCCAGGAGCTGGTTGGTGGTTGATGCAGGACACCGCGGGTGGCTGCCGCCGATCTTCAGCCGCTTCCTGAAAATGCTGGACCGCTGAGGCAAGTGTTTCGATGCATTTTACCAGCATTTGGAATTGCTGCAGCCCCAGAGTGATGGTGGGCTCGGCAGCGGCGACCGTGGCGTCCTCCTCGCGGAGTACTTTAGGCCTATGGGGGGAGTGCCTCCCTCTAGCGGAGACACTCCGCATTCTTCCTCTCACCATCTGTAGCTTTCTTCAGTCGATCTCTCCTTTTAGAACAGGGAGCAGAACGGACATTCAGGCACCCCTCCTTCTAGCGCCAATCTATTACTGCGCTAACCCCTGGACTGGGCTTGCTTCGTTGCGGTGGAGAGCTCCCTGGTCGGCCAACCTGCAAAAGGTTCCCTGGGCACCAGAGGTGCTCCGGTAGGGGACACTCCGATGCTTAAGTTAGCAAGGGTTTTTGGAGCAACAGAGTGGAGAGAATCAAAGAAAAGTGTAGAGTGGAAGAGATAGAGCCTCTTACCCCCATGGAGGTCCCCTGAGCACCTTTTATAGGCATGAGATGCTGCCAAAATTCGTTAGAGGGCAGAGACAAAGTTTTGAATCTACCCCTGGGAGGATCAAGGAGATGGCCAGGTGGCACAGGGTCATGGCCACGTCGTGGAACTTGTTGCAACAGAATTCCGGTACCAGCTGGAGGGAACTCTCTAGAACCTTCAGGCGATTCCTTGGATGCTGATGAACCCGGCGAGCTATACAAATGTAGGTCGGCCAGCCTCAAGTTGGTCGGCTTCTCTTAGGTCGGCTTCCCTGAAATAATAGTCCAATGGCCAATCAGCTCGTGAGCCCTCGGTGGGGATGCATCAGGGCCTCAATGGAAGCCGACCGGCGAGGGCTTCAATCCGCCTCAACCGACCGAATGCCTTGTTCGGCTCAATCTCGGGTCCGACCGGGCATATATAACACAGGTATTCTTACAAACCTAAATTAAATGACTTGTCAATTATAATGAATAAGGAATCTTGGGCTTAGGGTTTCAAGTTATTTGGAGTTTCAAAATGAAAAATTTTTGAAATCCATTCTTCCAACTGAAACCCAACAATTTATCCCAATTCTCTTTAGGTTTGAAAACCTCAACTCCATTTACTTTAATTGTGGGTGTGTGTAGTCCCTTGATTATCATTCTCCAAAGTTGATAATCAATGGCTTAAACATAAATACACATTTGTGCTTTCCAATAGGTGTAGTTAATACTGGTAAATAAAGGGAGTCTATTTGAAAATTGCCCTTTGGCAAGAGACATTCTCATCTAGGGTACCATTTGATCTTACTCTTGATCATTTGATCAAATATAGCTAAGTACCAAGTTTTGATACCACTTATTAGTTGGCTGGACAATCCAAGAGGGGGATGAATTGGGTTTTTCAAAAATTAAAACCTAAATAGTGCTATTTATGGGGTGTATGTGACTAGAATATAAGTACAGAAAATTAAATATTTATAGAAAAGCTAGAGATAAGATGGCATATACAAATACAAAAGATTTTATAGTGGTTTGGTGCTCCTAGTACCTATGTCACTCTTCAAGCCTTCCCTTGAAAATTTTTCATCATAATCTTTTCTAAACATTATAGCTAATTTATTTTCTAGGCTCATAAATCAAAATCCTATACTAATTATTTTTTCAAGTTCATAATCAAAACCTTACAAGCTAATCCCTGACTCAAAATGAACCTAACATTAGTCCCAACTAATGTAAGAAACAATAAAAACAAAGAAGGAATGATGAAAGTATAGAAATCTCCTTAAAAGGAGCAAGAAAGAACAATTATGCATATAAGGAGATACAAGAAATCTTTGGAAGCTTCAAAACTTGTCTCCCTGCTGAGAAGCTAATGACTGATGAATAACTTTAGGTGGTTGGAAGTATGAGCTCTCAAATCAAGATCTCTAACTTTTCTTTTTTTTCTTGATGATACGTGAAATAGTGGAAGATTGGATTTCAAGATTTTAAATCTCGAAACCCTAGTCAATCGAAATCCTAGACCCAAGACTTCCTTGATTATATCAATTAATACGATAAAATATTTGAAAATAAAAGAATACCTATAATGCTAATATCATTTTCTTTCTACTAGGTACATAAGTGTATACCCTCCAAAGGTGATCCACACAGGAACTGAACCAAGGAAGCACTCATCTTGCTTACTTGATTCCTTCCAATAGCCTTTCTTCCTTCAGTAGCCTTTTCTCCCTTCTAGGACCTTTTTCCTTCTGAAGAGTAGCTTAGTACCTCTTCAAAAACTCTCTTACTATCCTATTATCCTTTCTAATTATTTTCTTAAGTGCTTGTATTAAAATGACAGACTTGTCTTAAAATAATAGACTTGTCCTAACAAGAAAAGGAAGAGAATTATCAGGATAATTTTTGGATTCCTTGGATTAAATCACCGATGCCTTTAAATAGAAAGAGAGAAGGTGCCTAACACACCCTTTCATCAACCCCTTATTTGATATTTATCATATTAGATAAGACCCTTTAATGAAAAAGAATCCCTTGGTAGAAAGGTGCAAAGTGAGACATCATTTCACTAATTATTTGTGCGAAGTGTTGCTTATCGCAACTCTTCAAGAAAAATAGAAAATTAGTCTTTAATTTTAGAATTAAAGATATGGTCCCACACCCTAATAGGCATATCAAGTATGGAACTTATCTAAAAAATAAATGATTAATAAGTAGGACTCTTAGCCTATCCATGAGCTATATACACGAAGCATCACGTCCCTTCATTATTCATGCCCTTTCTTACATCAATTGACCAGCCAATTTTAGTCAATTTGGGCATTCAATAGATAGGATAGGGGATAAGCCTTATCACCTAAAAGGTGATTAATTTGTAGAAGGACTCTTGGTCCTTCTGCACCCCTTATCTTTTGTGCATGACAATATGGCTACAAGAGTCTCATGCCATTGGGACTCCTGGTTTAATTAATGGATAAAGGATGATAAATTAGGATAAATCCCAATTTGGCTACCTCACATAAGGCTCAACCAAATTTAAGTCCCACTTAAATTGGTTAGCCCAAATAGTAAGCATTTAAATCCAATCTAATTATGTTAGGACTTAGGCTAGCTAACCTATGCTAGTATGTTAATTAGCTAGCCAATTAGGAACCTATGACCCTAATAAAAATACAAATGACTTTCTTAATCAATTCCTTAATGTGTGTGACCCTTTGGATTCCTCACCTCGCTAGCAGTAGGTCTAGGTTCATGTCGATATAATTTAATTAGAAATCAACTAATCGAATTAGGTCAAATCGAGCTGACACTAGCTATCAATTTGAACCATCTTTAAAATTGACTCGAGAATTCAATCAATTTAATTCATGATAACCTACAAGATATGATTGACATCTAGCAAAGTCTCATACCTACTCAGAAGATAAAGAATTTAGTAAAAATTATCAAAATATCTTTTAGTGGCAAGTTGCAATGCAATTTAATCATTTGATCTTCCTTTATCCCAAATAAGTGATGGGTATAAAAAATTGTCAAACATTTATACTTTATTCATTCGAACGATAAATCATTAATGAAGACTTGACCAATAAAAAATTAGAAATCCTTTTCTAATTTCATCCTTCTTTGATCAAAGACTTTCTAAGTCATCATTTGATGAGAATGCTGAGATAATTACTCCCCTTACTAGGAGTGATCGATTCCTTATTGACCTACTCATAATCTTCATACATAATTCACCATATCCATGAACATCCTATACATGTCTAAGTCATGAATGAGTATGAACCAAAATATGGATTCATGTGTATAAGATACCATGGTAATCTCAGGTCTAAAAATCACTTACACAACTTTCACTAAGAGAATCATCTTTTGACAAGTAAGACTTCCATAAGATGTTCTCATGATGGATCAATTCAGTGAACTTATCCTGATAAGCACCCACATCCTTGTATTAGTATTCCTATACAAGTAGTCATGAAACCAACCACTCTCTCCATCAAGCATACAAGGATATGCCAGTCTCTCCAGAAACTTTAATCTCCAACTCGATGATCCTATGACTGGAAATATTTTAAATTAGGATTTATAAGATCTTAGGTCTCACTGTTATGAACTCCATCATAACCCTAAAATTATTGCCCTATTTTATACGGTTCATCATATTCTTAAAACAACAAAGTATAAGACACTGCATATGATGAAACATAATGCCTTTTATTAATATCTTACTTGAGTCAGGAGAATTTTACAGATAAGTCCCTATTTTATATGAAATATGATTAGCTTTTAGGATACTATTTTTTTAGATTGATGGGTTGTTGGTGTCTTTAATGAGTTTGGAAGCCTTTAAGAAGCTTCCCAAGGTCATACTAACTATTTCTAACCATTGGAGAAGGAAAAATAAACCGTTAGGAATAATACTAGGTCACTCTAAACTTTCGATAGAACTAATCGTTATGCTTGTCAGCAGTCTGTGAGTTGACTCAGATTCCTAACGAGTCAACTTGAATCACTTCTATGTTGGTTAAGTTCTCTATTGATTTGGCTCAATCTTTTTTCTTCAAAACTAGCTTTCTATTGTCCATTGTTGACTCAGCTCGGTTTATTGAGTTGGCTCAAATTCCATCCAAGTTGGCTCAAATATCATCTGAGTCAATTCAAAGAATAACATCCAAAAAATAGATTTCTGTAGCTTCCCTTGTCAAGTCAACTCAAATTCCACCCGAGTTGGCTTAGCAACATGCCCACTACAACTATAGTGCCAAGCTAAAACTCTTTTGATACATGGCCAAAACATTGATTTTCTAAAAGTTTATGACTTTAAATTCTAACACACCTTTTTTTCATAAAATTCATTTGCTTTTCACTAACATTTGGTCTTCAAAAAATCATGTTTCAAATTGATGGATGTTACCCTTATCATTTCCTAAAACATTAACTTGTATAATTTATTAGTAATATTATATACTTAAATATTTTGTTATTCATCAAAATCAATCCTTGGGGGCAACAGTGTGGATCGTGTGGTGCACCATGAGTTATGGTCCATGCCTTACAAGTGTACCTAGGCCTAGGTCAGGCTTGGTTTGCTCTTGGGCCAATGCTTGATCTTTTCTTGAATTTTCTAGTGCCTAGTGTTATATTTTAAACTAAATCGATAAGTTTTCCTAACAATCTCTTCCTTGACATTCGGCCTCTACATAAATTTTGAAAGCTCTTGAAAGATCTTGCCACCATGTCCTAGGGCAAATGTCTACAGCTCATGGATAGGCAAATATGAAAGTCAAGCTAGGCCATTCGATCCCATCTCCATTGTGTGTTGTACTCTACCTGACTTGAAATCTACTTGAGAAAGCTTCTTATAATAATAGGAACTTCACTCTACAACATCGCCTATCATCTTCTTGAATCTCGTATCATGTGCCCAATCCACCTACTCCTAGAGGTCCACCTTGCATTGGGCTCCAATATACATTAAGGACTCCATCTCATACTGGACTCCCTATCAAAATACTAGACTCCTTGTCATAAGATAATATGCTCCATATTTCTTTTCCTTCAATACAGCCCTACTGCCACACATGATCTTAAGGATTCCATCGCTAGCTTTCCACTTATAGCTACTTGAATCCAGTCTACTCTATAAAATCATATTCTTGCAAAAACTAGATATGTATCAGACCTTGATGCAGTTCCATTTGAGATTTAATAACATGACTGGAGATGGCTGCTGAGTCAGATGGCTCCAGTTTCCCTACATCGAGCACAAGTATTTTGGAACTTACCAAATGAAGAAGACATGGAAGTCTAGTCATGGAAGGATGGTTCCTCATGGTGGACCCTCTGATGCCTAAGTCAATCTCTCATGGAAGTAAATAGAAAATAGAGGAAATTTTAGCATCTATGTGAGTGGTCTAGTAGTGGGATGATAACAAGATGGAGTGGCAAGGTAGCAGAAGTGGCAAATGGTCATGGTAGAATGTAGGCAAGGTGAGGTGGCAAGCCATGCGGGACCATGTAGACATGACCATTTCTAGATACATCAGATGCCCCCACTTTCTAGAATGAGGCATCTCCTTTGCCTCGGCATAGAAAGTAGAGGTTGAAGACTATGGTGCTAAATCTATACCTTTGCTTGTTGAAGTCAACTACTTGGAAGGATCACCCCCGGTCCTTATCGGCTAAAGCATTTGGAGGATGCTTCACTCTATACTAGGCAAGGTGATGGATGCTGGTGGCATGAGCTGCTTGTGAGAAGCTTGATGGAGCTTAGAGAAGCTTAGAGAATCTTTGAAAAGCTCACTTTGGAGAAGCTAAAAGATTGGAGAAGCCTAAAGAGGCTTGGAAAAGCCTAGAGAAGCTTGGAGAAGCTTAGAGAGGCTTACCTTGGAAAAGCTAGAGCTTGGAGGAGCTTGCAGAAGCTTGGAGAGGCTTCGAGAAGCCTGGAAAAGCTTAAAGAGGCATAGAGAAGCTTGGAGAAGCTTGAAGAAGCTTGGAGAGGCTTACCTTGGAGATGTTGGAAGCATGGAAAAGCTTGGAGAGGCTTGGAGAAGCCACCATTTGGCTTGACTAAGCCATACTAAACTACCTTATAACTTCATTAGTAGAAGTTTTCAATTTTTAGCCGGTTATTATTTTTCTAGTATTTTAGTTTTTAGCAACTACTATTTTAGACTACCATATGTGCGACTTGGATACCACCTTTATACTACATCACCATCCAAGTTGGAGCCTTGATGGACCCCTGATGTCGCCCAAAGGAGAGTCCTAATCACCTAGTTTGTGCCATGAAGAAGTCCAAGTGAAGGGGATGCTATGTTGGCACCATGCTAGATAACCCTTACCTACAAAACTAGTTTAGACTCAAGCACATGCATGAAAACAATCTAGAGTACCAACAGCACCAGCAGCATTGTTATAGCTATAAAGGCCCGATTGGTCCGTTTCTTAGTTGCTTTACTATTTCTTTTAGCTAATTTATTATACACTCAATTGGGTTTGTCAGTTGGATTAGTTATTTTATTTATTTGAATTCGGGATTGAATTGTTTAGCATTTAGAAATTTATTGACAGAATGACTCTCCAATAAGATATGCCTTCATATATTCAATGCCATATTTTCTTATCATATATTTTATGGCCGAACATTGGATGGCTTGCAAGTTTGGGTCCACAAGGTTTATCACCCCACATAGATAAGATCAAGGCTAAAGATTGAGCTTTAGTTTAATTTTAAATGAAAGTTATCATGTTATCCAATGAAGAGTCCATGTACATCTTTATTTTATACTTTTGTCTATATAAAGGCCTTGGAGCATGAATAAATTTAATTTATTTTGATTATTTCTTCCTTGATATTGAGATTGTGAAATTGGATGTGAAGCCTGAGGGTGTGAAACCCTGTTCCTACATTAACTATCCCTCATATTCTTGCTTGCGCCGCCCTACCCTCTTCCATCTCCCATGCCCAATTCTTCTTCTCATTCCATGCAATCTCTTAAATTTATGTTAAATCTAATTTCTTTTCATCTTTGTTAACAAATCTCCTCGATAAATCATGAAGTAATTTCAAGGATATATCAAAGCTCATGGCTCCAACAATTCCTTTAGAACAAGAAGCCTTAGATTTGCTCCGAGAAATGCTGCTCAACCTAGATCTTGAGATCCTTAGTACCTTGGTGAGATCTAGTCTAGGATTTAATTCTATATTTTCTACTAGCCATATAGTAAGTTAAGTGTTCACTTCTTAGACTGAATCTAATATAAGCAAAGTAAAATAATTCTAATCTAGATAGGTTTTTAACTAGCCTATGATCCTTTTCTTGAATAGACTTAAATTTATTTCAAACAGGTAGCAATATCTAATTATCTTGCATTTTCACTTATGTCTTTACTTAAATTTGCTTAGTTGCTACATTTATAAAATTAGAACTTGCATCATCCCACATTATATTTGGTATCAATGCCCTAGATTAGTATAGAATTAAGAGTTTTGCATCTTGGCTTGATATTAGTTCGCAAATATCAATTTATAACTCCTGAGCAGGTATATGATTTATCAAATACTTACGACTCATGGAAGTAATGAACTATGGCTAAACATGACTTGAATAGCATGCAAAAACAACTCTTGCTTTTTACAACATTTAGGTTAATTTTTATTAGATCTGTTTATTTGTTTTGGATTTGTATAGAAGGTTTCAAGATACCCCTAAGATCTACCACCAAAAACATCATTTTAGAAAACTTTTAAAAATAAAAAAGGATTAGTAGTAATACTTACTCACCTGGTATTTTATGGTTAAAATTTTATAATCATTTGAGATCATGCCATCCTTGAATTAGTCTCTCAAAGTCATCTATGTTTCTACCATCTATGCATAGTTTTATGTGTCATACATGGTCTGGTATTTTAAAGAGACCCACTAATCTAGGAGTCGTGAACTCATGAAACTTGATCCATTAGAAGATTTGAAATTCAAGTTTTATGTAAAACTTGTTTTTCAAAAATAATTAAGATAGAGTTTTAAAAGTTTAGATTACTTCTCATAAAAAAAGAATCCTAGATTTCTACCCGTAGTCTGTGACATGTTATCTGCATTCAAATTTAAATTGAAATTTTATGTAAAATTTGTTTTTCAAAAATAGTTAGTATAGAGTTTTAAAAATTTAGATTACTTCTCATAAAAAAAGAATCCTAGATTTCTACCCGTAGTCTGTGACATGTTATCTACATTCAAATTTAAATTTCTATCTATAGAAAAATCATAAAAATTTGAAATTGTTTTCCTAAAAACTAGACTTGATAAGCTTTTGAACCTCATAATTTGAGTACAAAAAGCTATTTGATTTCATTTTCAAATTTTATCTGCAAGTTAATTCTATGATTTGTTCTATTACATTTTGTTGCATCCTTTAATTTATCTAAGAGTACCAAGCATTAACTAAATAAGGTAGGGATTTCATCACTCTTCCTTGGCATACAAACAACTCTCAGCATCAATTAAATCGATGCCTTAACTAAAATCAAGTAGAAACCAACTTAGGGTTCCCAAACAAGTCTATTCATGTGGTTCGACTAAAACTAAGTCCGATTGAGTCTACGATCAATTTTGAAAATCGATGTCTAATGCAAGAAGTTCAAAGGCAAACATTGAAGCTAGTTTATGGTTCTCTAATTAGATCCTTGTGAAAAGCTAGGGGATTTTCCCATGACTACACCCCTTACCAAGCTGGATAGTAGGATTAGTTATGCTCAATCAATTCGAGTTGCATTGAACTTTAAGTCAGGAAAATCCCTAGACTTGATTGTGCATGCATACCGAAGCTGGAACCAAGTACCCATCTCTAGTTGATGAACCTAATTGATGGGGACATCATATCAGTTAAAGATTTCAAGCTCCAATTTTGTTCTCTAAGTCATGTACTGGTCAATTTTGAGTCCTATAATGGAATTTAATTTTGAGTCTTGTAATAAAGTGAGTCAGTTGGGTTCACTAAGTCCATTGAGTCCTGTCATTTGAATTCAGTTATTTCAGTTTAGTCAAGAGTTGTGTATGTTTCATTCAAGAGGAGGACCATTAGACCCACACTCAAGTCTCCAACCTAGCATCTAGAATCCCAGGCCACTTCATGCCCTAGTGCCCCAGGCTTCCAAAGAATCAGCGCCCTAGGCCTAAAGTGAAGGGCGCCCCCTAAGGCCCGTTCTTGCATTTGGCACCCCACCCTGTCAAAGCCCAAGAGTTGCCGCCCATCCCAATCTAGGTCCACCAAGGAATGGCGCCCCTCCAAGAACAATCCAACAAGGTTGGCGCCCAAGTCCAAGCCCAGCAGGGAGTGGAAGAGTCAAAGCAGCCCAAGAGGATTTCATCCCAACCCAAGCCCATGGAGAAAAGTCAAAGATTCCAAGTTCTACGAGGAGTCCAATGTCCAAGTCCTACAAGAATTAAGGCCTCCTAATTTCAATCAAACTTTGTACTCCTAATTCTAGTTAAACTTTGTACTCCTTGTTCCATACAAACTTATAATCCAATTTTGACAAGGAAAGGGCCCTGGGTGAATCTATAAATACCCAACCCCTCCCCCTCTTGTAATCTAATTTCTTATTCATGAAATAAACTCTGCTAAATTTTCTTGTGAAAATTTGTGTCCTCCTTTTGGAGTGGGTGTGAGACCCGTGGTTACTTGTGTGTGTGCAAACCCTAGCCAACCCTGCTACTCTCACTCTTCCCTCAACTCCAAGCTGCCCCAGTGGTGCAGGGTGGTTGTCAAACGCCTGCAGCGACCAAAACCCCGGCTCTGCGAGAACGGGTTCTGTGAATTCTTGGATGCTAGGATTGAGCAAGATAGGGAAGATCCTTTGAAACCTGCAATGATCAAGCGCTGGAAGGGCAGCATGATTCCTCACGTTGCCAGCCCTCTACCGGATTTCAATCCAGGTCTTCAAGATTGGAAGGGACGAACGATGGGTTTCTCACCGTGAGTCCCTGTTTCTTCTTCTTTTTTTTTTTATCAGGAACTTGGAACGGAAGGAAGAGATTCCTCATGGAATTGTCCTCTCCCAACTGGACTTTTGGCCTGGTGTGCGCAAGGGGGAAAAGGGTGCCGGCGGCCTTCCATGGAAAACACCAAAAGGAAAAACGTCCAATTGTTATTCCCAAAACCAAAACACTGTGTAATATTCCAAACAAAACAATGCTTCGTTTTTCCTTGGTTCGGATTTTAAGAAACAACAACCAAGTTGTGATATCCCCCACGTGACTAACAGGGAGGGATAAAAAAAAACCAACACTAATGTAAACAAATCCAAATGCTGACTCTTGCGTGAAACTCTTCAAACGGATTTTTTTTATTCTTTAAAAAAAAATCAAGAGAACACGCCACTAATAAAATTATAATAATAATAATAAGACTAAAGACTCCGGTGTTTTCCCGGATCCGAAACTTCACGGACGCAATTAGTGTATTAGGCCTTCGGCCCAATCCCAATTAATTGTTTTCACCCCAAAAATGGGTCAGATTTGAAACTTGCTTCCCTTGAAGGCGTATGGACCTGCGCACGTTTCTTGCTGGCGAGGTTGGCACCCCCAAATTATCATGGGCCGGAAGCTGAATCGAAACGTCTGGGTTGGGCTTCGTCGAACTATCACCGGGCTGTCCTGTTATATGAGTCAACTGATCAAGTTCAACATTCATCTCGATGTCCGCATCACTCTCCCCTTCCTCTGAAAAGCTTGTTCTAAAGCTTGAATTATCACCTGCATAAGGGGTTAGATGTCGAATATTGAATACATCAGAAATAAGAACATCGTCTGGTAATTCAACTCGGTAGGCATTGTCACTAAATTTCTCCAACACCTGACAAGGACCAATTTTCTTTGGTTTGAGTTTGGTGTAGGCCCCCTGTGGATATCGTTCTCTTGGCAAGAAGACCCATACCAAATCACCAACTTCAAAAGTCTGCTGTTGACGCGTCTGATCAGCCTTAGCCTTATACTTGGCATAATTTTGCTCTAGATTGGCTTTAACAGTTGCGTGCACCTCACGGAGATCAGCCACTCGATCTTCAATTTCTTACTTGATTTGTTTGGCACATCAACAGGTAAAATATCAAGTGGTCCTCTTGGCAGAAATCCATACAATACCTGAAAGGGTGCAAAACCAGTAGAACGGTTCACCGAAGAATTGAACTCAAACTCAATCTTTGGCAAACATACATCCCAGTTTTTAAATTCTTGAACATTGGCTCTCAACAAGTTACCAAGACTTCGGTTGACAGTCTCGGTTTTCCTATCGGTCTGAGGATGATAGGGACTACTGAATTTTAATTTTGTACCCAACTTTTTCCACAATTCATGCCAGAAATGCCCCATAAACTTGCTATCTCGGTCCGAAACTATTGACGATGGTAACCCATAATGTCGAACAACTGCAGAAAAATAAATATCAGCTACTTTCGATGCATCAAATATCGTTTTGCATGGCAAGAAACAAGCCATATTGCTGAACCGATCTACGACTACCATAATTGAGTCTAGACCTCTCACTGTTCGTGGTAAACCTACAACAAAATCCATAGATACCTCTCGCCACGGCTCATCTGGAATCGGTAAAGGGGTATATAAACCTTGATTTGTATCTGTTCCTTTGGATTCCTGACACAAACCGCATCTCTTCATAAAGGTTTTGACATCTCGGTCAAGCCCAGGCTAATAAAATCGTTGATGAATTAACCATGCAGTTTTGTCTCTTCCAAAATGTCCTTGATTATGCAGCTCCTGAATAATCAATACACGCAGTGAAGTGTTAGGAATACAGGGACAATTACCACGGAATAAATATCCATCATGTAGGACGAAGTCAGATCGACCTCCAGCTTCCAATTCAGTCATAATGCTCTGGAAATGCTCATCTGCACGGATATCATCCTTCATGCTTTCAAACCCAAGGGTATATACTTGCATAGCACCAATCAATATACTCCGTCTACTTAAAGCATCTGCTACTTTGTTCAAAGTGCCTGACTTATGCTTGATGCTGAAAGTATACTCCAGTAGAGTACTTACCCATTTTGCATGTCTGGAGCTCAACTTATGCTGTCCCTGTAGAAATTTTAATGCTTGATGATCTGAGTACAGCACAAATTCTCGCTGGATCAAGTAATGTCGCCAATGTTGCAATGACCTCACAATGGCGTATAGCTCCAAATCATAAACCGAATACAACAGTTTGGCACCTCCAAGATTCTCACTATAGAAGGCAACGGGTCTCCCATCTTGGCTGAGTACTGCACCAATCCCAGTCTTCAAAGCATCACAATCCACTTCGAATACCTTGTCAAAATCTGGAAGAACCAATAGTGGTGCTTGGGTCAACTTGACTTTCATCTCATCAAATGCTGCCTGAGCAGAGTCATTCCATCCAAACTGATTTAATTTCAACAAGTCTATTAAGGGTGCAGCAATCTCACTATACTTCTTCACAAACCTTCTGTAAAAACCCGCAAGACCCAAAAAGGATCTCAATTCAGTTAAAGTTGTAGGTGCTGGCCAGTCCACTATCGCTCGCACCTTACTTTTATCTGGAAGAATCCCATCACCAGTAACAACATATCCCAGAAAAATTAATTTGTCTACCATCCAAATACACTTCTCTGGGTTAGCAAAAAGCTGATTTTCACGTAATACTGTTAGAACTTGTAAAACATGCTCAACATGCTCTTGTGCTGTCTTACTGTATATCAATATATCATCAAAGTATGTAACAACAAAAGAACTAAGGAATGGACGCAAAAACTGGTTCATTACTCGCATGAACATACTAGGAGCATTAGATAGCCCGAATGGCATCACCAACCATTCATACAGGCCTTCCTTTGTCTTGAAGGCTGTCTACCATTCATCACCTGGCTTCATTCTGATCTGATGGTACCCACATTTCAAATCAATCTTAGTAAAGAACACGGCACCACTCAACTGATCTAGCATATCATCCAGCCTCGGTATTGGAAATCTATACTTCACAGTAATTCTGTTTATTGCCCGGCTGTCAATACACATACGCCATGAACTATCCTTTTTCGGCACCAAAAGTGCTGGTACTGCACACGGGCTAATGCTTTCCCGTACAAAGCCTTTGTCTAAAAGATCTTGAACTTGCCTCTTCAGCTCCTCATGCTGCTGTGGGGTCATTCGGTAATGAGCCTTATTCAGCAACACAGAACCCGAAATCAGATCAATCTCATGCTGAATATCTCGAAGTGGTGGCAAACCCGCAGGAAGCTCACTCCGTACAACATCCCGAAATTCCTCCAAAACTGACACCAACTCCTGAGGAAGATCATGTAGCTCCTGTTCCCCATTCTGGCCAAACTCCTCTGGCTTACTAATCAGGGCAAAACAGAAATCTTCTCCCTCTAAACTCGTCTCAAACTCCCTGCTTGGCAAACAAATTACTACCTTCTGTTCAGCCATGTCCTGTAGCGATTTCAAGATCACTTTTCTCCCATCTGGTCACAGCATATAAGTATGAGTGTAACCATTATATACTGCTTTATTATCAAACTGCCATGGTCATCCCAAAATGATGTGTGTTGCATCCATCAGTACAACATCAGCTACTATTGACGTCTCAAGCTGAGGACCAAAAGACAAGGCCAACCTACAACGTCGACTAACCTGAATATCTGCATCCCGTTTCACCCAGCCGAGCTTGTATGGTTGAGGATGGGGCTCTGTCATCAACCCCAATTTCTTCACAACTTCCTCAGCAATCACATTCTCCCAACTTCCAGAATCAATAATTACCTTGCAAGTTTTACCAGCTACAGTGCACTTTGTTGAGAAAATATCGTGTTGACGCCAATCTCCACCAGCTCTTGGTGCAAGACACATCCTCCTAATGATCAGACTCTCTCCCTGGATGTGGTCTAGGTCAATCACATACATCTCATCCTCGAACTCCTCATCCTCAAGAAATTTAACTTCTTGCTCCTCCTCCATAAGTAACTGGGTACGCGCCTTGGGACACTCATTGGCATAATGTCCTAGGTCATGACACCGATGGCAGCGAACATTGGCTCGATTGCTGCCCACCCTCTGCTAGGGACCTGAAGCCCCACTCGGCACTGTAGGTCTCGGAGGAACTGCCAAAGTTTGTTGCCTCACCACAGGAGGTGCACTCCTACTACCAGAACTCTGCCCCGAAAGCTGACCAGATAATTTTCCTCTACTCTGGAACCCTCTATTCCGCATCAGGCTCCACTCCACTGCTTGCACCCGCATGTGCGCATCACCAACACTGTCAATCCAATGCAGAGCCAACACATCCTGGATGGGGAATCGCAGTCCAAGCAAATACATAGCTACCAACCTCGGTTCTGACTCCATCAATCGGTTTTGAGCCACCAGTCGGTAGAACTCTGTAGTATAATCTTCCACGCTTCAATTTCCTTGTGTTAAACCATGCAATTTAGAATAAAGGACCTGTTCATGGTTCTGAGGAAGGAACTCCCGATTCATCTCCTGCTTCAAGGCTTCCCATGATGCAATTGGTGGCCTCCCATCCATATACCTCCGGTAGTGCTGTGCATGCCACCAAGCCGCTGCTCGATCTCAGAATCGGATTGTGATAAGTGGCACTTGCTTGTCCAAAGGCACTTCTTTCAGCCGGAAAACATCATCAAGCTGCAAAGTCCAATCCACATACTCATCAGGATTCAAACCATCTCTGAACTCCGGTATTTCAATCCGAAACCCGGACTCCCAACGAGTCTGATTGTCATGCACAGGCGGCGGTCCGAAATCCCTGGGAAGCGCTACATCACGCCGCGGTTGCTGCCCTCTTTGCAATGGTGGAGGATCTTCAATATTCTGGAAAGGGTCGGCATCACCTTCTCGATGTTCGTCAGGTACATTGCGATCTTGACGAGGTATAGCATGATCTTGCACCTCCAACCGTGCCATCATTGCTTGCAAAACAGCCATCATCTATTGCTGGGTCTCCACATCGTCACGAAGAGAAGGCTCCCCGTTGTTCTGCTCCATGGTTACCGGCAGAATTTTTTTTTTTTTAATTCTAGAACGGAACAAGGACAGATCAAGAACAAGAACGGATCAAGGCTCTGATCAAGAACGGATCAAGGCTCTGATCAAGAATGGATCAAGGCTCTGATACCAAGCTGGTGCAGGGTGGTTGTCATACGCCTGTAGCGACGAAAATCCCGGCTCTGCGAGAACGAGTTCTCAGAATTCTTGGATGCTAGGATTGAGCAAGATGAGGAAGATCCTTTGAAACCTGCAATGATCAAGCGCTGGAAGGGCAGCGTGATTCCTCACGTTGCCAGCCCTCTACCGGATTTCAATCCGGGTCTTCAAGATTGGAAGGGACGAATGATGGATTTCTCACCGTGAGTCCCTGTTTCTTCTTCTTTTTTTTTTTATCAGGAACTTGGAACGGAAGGAAGAGATTCCTCACGGAATCGTCCTCTCCTAATCGAGCTTTTGGCCTGGTGTGCGCAAGGGGGAAAAGGGTGCCGGCGGCCTTCCACGGAAAACACCAAAAGGAAAAACGTCTAATTGTTATTCCCAAAACCAAAACACCGTGTAATATTCCAAACAAAACAATGCTTCATTTTTCCTTGGTTCGGATTTTAAGAAACAACAACCAAGTTGTAATATCCCCCATGTGACTAACAGGGAGGTAGAAAAAAAACCAACACTAATGTAAACAAATCCAAATACTGACTCTTGCATGAAATTCTTCAAACGGATTTTTTTTTTTCTTTAAAAAAAATCAAGAGATCACGCCACTAATAATATTATAATATTAATAATAAGACTAAAGACTTCGATGTTTTTCCGGATCTGAAACTTCACGGACGCAATTAGTGTATTGGGCCTTCAACCCAATTTCCATTTAATTGTTTTTATCCCAAAAACGGGTCAGATTTGAAACTTGCTTCCCTTGAAGGCGTCTGGACCTGCACACGTTTCCTGCTGGCGAGGCTGGCACCCCCAAATCGTCATGGGCCGGAAGCTGAACCGAAACGTCTGGGTTGGGCTTCGCCGAACTATCACCAGGTTGTCCTGTTATATGAGTCAACTGATCATGTTCAATATTCATCTCGATGTCCACATCACCCAGCTTCCATCTTCAAGCCCTAAGATGCCCAACACCAAGCCCCAAGCAGACCGCCAACATCAACAATAGCCCACTCTTCCCTTCTTCAATCTCCTACTCTATATTTTTCTCATCTTCTATCATCCTAACCTTTGACGTTTGCAGGATCCCTCCGGTGAAACCATCCTCTGGATGATGTCTTCTTTGCCTTTAAATCAATCTAATAAAAAGCCCATGGATCCACAGGAAAGTGACCAGATCATCCAGGCACCAATCTGAGTTGAGAGATCTCTTCCGTGACATCATGCAAATCATTGCTAAGTATGTAGACCCCTTCCTTTCTCACTTTTTCTGATTTCTTGAAGTTGAACATGCTCTTAATAGGCCTTCTTAGACCTAGGATCCATTATTTTATTTTCTCTTTGATTGATTTAGTATGTGGGTAGGATGCTAACTGATACAGGATAACCCAAACCTAGCCTTGTCTAGTTTCAAGGATCAAACCATAAAAACCTAAAAATATTTGTTTTCTTTAATCTGATTTTCCTCATGCTCATCAATTGGATATCATCCTGCATCATGTTAGAATCCCATCCCTCATCAATTTTGGTATCGGAGCGGGATTAGGGCATGTTCTTGCATCATAGATAGAATTTCTGCATGCTATTTCATATGTAACTAGTCAGCACATAAGACTATTTTTCCCATCAAATGTTGTTATTTTTCTCTGATTTTCAAACTAATTAACTTATGTTTTGTCATCTATTTTCCTGTTATTTTTTTGGATTTTTTTAGATCCGAAAATAAATTAAAAAAATGGCAAAAACAAAACTCTAACAAAAATCTGCATCCTATCATCTGTACTAAAGGTCTGAGTTTTGATTTGTTTCATCATCTTAGGTATTTTATTTTTCTATTAAATTCATACAGAATACTCTCTGATCAATCCTAATAATTATCATTAATTTTAATTAATTCTATAGAAAAAAAAGATATAAGAAAACTGCATCTTTGAAACCCTGACTAGAATCCTGAGTTTGCTGCATCCAGTTAGAGATCCTGGGTGTTGCATCATCATACAAATTTTATTTTGCATGAAATTTGGTAGGAATTATTTTCACTATTAGTCCTCTATTCTGAATTTTTTGTGGATTTTTTCTGCTCTAAAAACCATGTTAACTTCTACCCCAAAATAGATCCACAATTTCAGTTTCTGCATATCAGACTAAACCAAACCTAATCAACTATCAAACCCCACCTCACCCAAGCCAATTTTGTTTGCTCACCTAACCAACTTATAATTAAATAGCCACCTCATAAAAAGATTAAAAAAAAAAATTACTCTTTATTTTGTTACTAGATTGCATTAGGGTTCATCGATTGTGCATCATATCATTAAACTAATCTTAAGAGCAATTTTACTCTGTCAGATCAGGACAGGATTTCATCACCTGTCCTGGGCCCAAAACAACCACCCAGCATCAGAACCCAAGCCTTAATTAAAATTAACTAGCAACCTAATAGTTTTAGGGACACCAACAGGTCGGGTCCGAGTCTAGTGAGAGAACTAGTGCACCCAACCCATCACCTATTACTGAAAGCTGGTGTCAAGGCTAGAGGTCTAGTGGCAAACGTCCTAAGTGGACTGGTGATTTTTAATTAGGACCCTGTCACAGGCAAGGGGAGCCTCCCACCACTCCATCTCTTACCTGGTCAGTGGAAGGATTAGGTGTTGTGTTGAGTATAAGTTGAGTTAACTCATTAGGTTTTGACTCTATGTCTAGCAAACCCTAGCACATGTTGACCCTTATGTGCTTGACTGCATCATAATCCCTTGATTGATTGATTGCATGACCACCAGGTCAAGAGTCTAGTACAACCAGTCTAAATCTCAACCCAGCTCAACCATGGAGTCCCACTTCAAGGCCTTTATGATGACCATGAATGACCAGTTTGCCTAATTGACCACCCAACTGACCCAATCCCAAAATCAGCTGAATGCCCAATTAACTCAAAGGTTTGACCTGGTAGAGAACCGATTAGAAACCCCAGTGAGAACCCGTAGGACCCATACTAGATCCAAACCTAAGTCACCTTTGCCCACACCTCCGAACCATAGGAGAGCCCCACACCCTGAATCCAAACCCTATGAACCCAGATCCTATGATCCCATAACCTATGAGCCTAAGGAACCCATAACTCCTAGGTATCAGCCTAGTGCCAATCAGGTTTTCCCTAGTCGACCTGAACCCCATAGGATTGGTACCCATAGATCTAAGCCCACTAGTATCCCACAACCCTTTAGTCAACCTGAATCCATTAGGATTAGTACCCATAATCAGAAACCAGGGCCTAGCCAAGTTCTTCTTAGCTGACCCTCTCCTACCACCCCACTGGTTCACAAGAATGACATTGAAGAGGAAGTGTATGAAGCTAATGTGAGCTTAGTGGACGAGTATGAAGAAGAAGAGGAGTTACCTATAAAAGACCTAGAATTAGTTGACCCTGACCATACCTAGACTGAAACTAACCTAGAATTAGTTGACCCTGACCATACCCAAACTGAAGCCAACCTAAAGTTAGCTGACCCTGACCACGCCCAAACTAAACCTGTAGTGGAAGACTAGTTAGAGGAAGAGAACACAGATACTACTATTAGAATCTTACCTGAGAAGCCACTAGAAGAAGGCCCAATTATAGAGCCCAGTCCTAAATTTCATAAGAAGACTTTATTGAGGATTTGGCTTATCAGTACCCTCAAGATGAATCCCCTCCTATAGTTTCCATTGAAGATCTCTTCCTTGAAATTAGTAACCCATTCTTCCATTATGCAAACCCTGTAGACATACCTCAGCCCTGGAAGGTCAATCTCATTAGTCTAGGACTAATCCCTGAAACCCTTTCTTGTATCCTATTCTATCCGATCAATCCCGAACCCTCTTCTTTCTTTCTACCTAACTAGACTAACCCTGAATCAACCTCGTATTTTCTACCTTTTCTTGAATCTTCTTATGTTTCTTTAACCATTCATTCATATTTTATAAAGGTTTGCATACTGTATTCATTCATTGAGCATGTCATGTTTGCATCTTACTTTTGGAGGACCCTATGGCACCTAGTAGGAGTACATGCACCATTCTCATCTACATGTCACCCACCTGACAAAGGGTTAAACCCATAGTTGTAGTTTAGGATTTAATCAAGTCTACGTATCAATAAGTGTTGGCATGAGTCATTTGCCTGCATTAAGTGTTATAAGTCATTTGTACTGCATAATTAGAGATCTGCATGAGGAGTTAATCATCAGATTAATGTAAGCAATGATTTTTATAAAAACATGATTGATTCCCGAAAAGAGTCTAAGAGTTTGCTAGGAAAATCTTGTGATAATTAGGCTAAATACTCGTAAGCTGGATTCATCAAAGTGATAAAGAATGTTGGACCTAGTGCCTAAGTTACTACCTCATTTGGCATTAAGCTCAACCTTTAGTATCTCGGACTTAGAGTATAGAGAGCCAGCAATGATACCCAGTAAGTTTTGAGCCTAACCCTTTTCTTTGAGAGCGAACCCAACCTTGAGTGTCCACCATCAAATTAGCTTGTGAGGGAATGATTGAGCATTTCCTGGATGACCAAGCCACTATTACCTGGATCAAAGGCTTCCATGTCACTTGGTTCATTGGCAAGGTCGATCGAGACCTGAGGTTTCGTGGATCATGCGAGAGGATCTGCAACGCCTCAACCCAGACCCGTCAAAGCAGTGCCAAATCCAAATCAATTTTTACTTGACAGGGTCAAGTTCCTCCCACCTCGGGAGAATTGATGGGGACATCATATCAGTTAAGATTTCAAGCTCCAATTTTGTTCTCTAAGTCATGTGTTGGTCAATTTTGAGTCTTGTAATAGAATTTAATTTTGAGTCTTGTAATAAAGTGAGTTAGTTGGATTCACTAAGTCCATTGAGTCCTATCATTTGAATTCAGTTATTCCAGTTTAGTCAAGAGTTGTGTGTGTTTCATTCAAGAGGAGGACCATTGGCCCACACTCAAGTCTCCAGCCCAATATCTAGACTCTCAGGCCACTTCATGCCCTAGCACCCCAGGCTCCCCAAGAATCAGCGCCCCAGGCCTACAAGTGAAGGGTTCCCCCTCATGCGCATTCTTGCATTTGGCGTTCTAGCCCAATCAAAGCCCAAGAGTTGGCACCCATCCCAGCCTAGGTCCACCAAGGAATGGCACCCCTCCAAGCCCAATCCAACAAGGTTGGCACCCAAGTCCAAGCCCAGCTGGGAGTGGAAGAGTCAAAGCAGCCCAAGAAGATTTCATCCCAGCCCAAGCCCATGGAGAAAAGTCAAAGCTTCCAAGTTCTACAAGGAGTCCAATGTCCAAGTCCTACTAGAATTTTGGCCTCCTAATTTCAATCAGACTTTGTACTCCTAATTCTCGTTAAACCTTGTACTCCTTGTCCCATACAAACTGGTAATCTAATTTTGATAGGGAAAGGGCCCTAGGTGAATCTATAAATACCCCATCCCTCCCTCTCTTGTAATCTAATCTCTTATTCATGAAATAAACTATGCTAAATTTTCTTGTGAAAATTTGTATCCTCCTTTTGTAGTGGGTGTGAGACCCGTGGTTACTTGTGTGTATGCAAACCCTAGCCGCCCCTGCTACTCTTTCTCTTCCCTCGACTCCAAGCCACCCCAACCTCCATCTTCAAGCCCTAAGATGCCCAACACCAAGCCCCAAGCAATCTACCAACATCAACAATAGCCCACTCTTCCCTTTTTCAATCTCCTGCTCTATATTTTTCTCATGTTCTATCATCCTAACCTTTGACGTTTGCAAAATCCCTCTGGCCGAAACCATCCTCTGGTTGATGTCTTCTTTGCCTCTGAATCAATCTGATAAAAAGCCAACAGATCTGCGAGAAAGTGACCGGATCATCCAGGCACCGATCTGAGTTGAGAGATCTCTTTTGTGACAACATACAAATCGTTGCTAGGTATGTAGACCCCTTCCCTTCTCACTTTTTTTGATTTCTTGAAGTTGAACATGCTCCTAATAGGCCTTCTTAGACCTAGGATCCTTTATTTTCTTCTCTTTGATTAATCTAGCATGTGGGTAGGATGCTAACTGATACAGGATAACCCTAACCTAGAATTGTTTAGTTTCGGAGATCAAACAATAAAAACCAAAAAATATTTGTTTTCTTTAATACGATTTTTCTCATGTTCATCCCTTGCATATCATCCTGCATCATGTTAGAATCCCGTCCCTCATCACTAATCCTAGTATGAAACCAAATCCTATTGAACCTAATTTGATGGAACATAATCAGACCACTGTGTGGAACACCATTTTAGATCACCTAAATGACCTGACTAAGCAAATAATCTTGTTAGAGGAAGATCGAGTGAACTGACCTTGTAAACCTATCATAGATATTCTACCCCCACTAATAGTTAGATAGATCGATTCATACCCCTAGGCTTAGGCATGGGTCTAAGATTAGAGAGTCATCCCATGAGAACACCAATAGACCAAGATGATCAAATCCTTTGGAATATTAAGATTAAGTCTCCCACTTTTGATGGCAATTTAGATCCAAAATTATACCTCAATTGGGAGTCAAGCATGGACCATTATTTTGATTGTATAAAGTATATGAGGCTATGAAGGTTAGATTTGCAAAATTAAAATTGATCTTGCAAGCTCGATTATCCCTAGAAAAAGTGGAATATCTACTCCAAAGGGGAAATGACCCAATAGGAACATGGGATGAATTGAAAGCCAAATTAAGAGAAAAGTACGTACATGTGTCCTATAATTAGCATCTATTAGATTAATGATAGCGATTGGCCTAAGAAAATAGACCTATTTTTGAGTACGTTACATGATTCGATGAGTTTGTTATGCATTGTAGTGGCACTACAGATTATGCTATAACCTTGTCTAGGTTTCGAGCTAGACTTCATGAGGATATTCAATGTGAATTACACATGCATCAAGTCACTACCTTAGAACAAGCCTACTAGGTTACACTAGATTATGAGTGTTTTCTAGGTATTTAGTCCCACATGGACTTGATCAACGTGACTCTGCTAGTTGACCAACCCCATCTGGAGTGAGATCTAGTACCTTCAGAGAACCTACTAACTGATCCATAGCACAAAGACCAATATCTAGTAGAAAAGATAAGGGAAAGGAGATTATTAGAAGTAACACTAGTCAAGTTAGGTGTAAAAAATATCAAGAAAATTGGTCACTTTGCAGTCCAATGTCCTACTAAAGCTTTACATATAGGTGACCAGGATGATGAAGAAGTTATGAATAGTGAGGAGGAAGAAGTGTATGCAGCTAACCTTGTTGGATTCATTAGATGAAAGCATGCTAAAACTAGTTCATAAAAAAGTTAGTCGCTGAAGCATAACTATGGAAAACCTTTTTCATAGGAGCATGCTTATTTAAAATTGATTTAATATTTATCTAAATTATAAGCCAACATACTTAGAATCATAGAAAAAAATAGATTTAAAATTACAAAAATTAAATAAGAAGAAAAACACTTATCTGAAGTGCAAATCCTTTTTCTTCTTCTTTTCAAATTTGGATGTGGTTGAATCCTGGGGTTTCTGTTAGAGCCATGAAAATATGTGACCTCTATTAGTATCCATATAGGATAAGGTCCTAATCAAGTCCCCAAGGCCCTCGGATGCTAGCTCATTTGCAGGTTGATGGGGGACGAAAATAAAATAATGAATGAAGAGTTTTAGAAAGCTAATCAGCAAGCAAACTTGAGCAATTAATTATCAAATAAATAAGCTAAATTAATCCAAGAAAATAATTTTTATAAGGAGACTTGTTGATCTAATTTTTAAGACCCACAACGTAAATTTAGTTCAAAATAAGGATTAGGATCTTCATGGCAAGGAAACTATCACTACTAGGGCAAGTTAACCTTCAAATGATCAGATCTAACGAAGCTTAGGAAGAGTTTTCCTACCAACAATGATAACTAATTATTTGGTGGAAGAAGGAGCTCTCCTTGGCCTTAATCCATGGCCTAGAAGTCAAGATTAAGGCCTCACTCAAGGATTGAGGCCTAGAAGTCAAGATTGGCACTCTCTACTTTGAGACTCTCCTTGGCCTTGATCCATGGCATGGAGACCTTCATCCTTGACCTAGGAACTTGAGAGAACTTGCAAAGAAATTTAGGATTAGACATGGAACAAGAATTGGAGTTGGAATGGAAACAAAAAAAAAGGAAGAAGAAGAAAGTGCCGGCGGCTTAGGACTTGGAGCTTGATCGTAGATCCATCAATGGGCGTCCCATCCTTTACTCCTTGCAAAAGCACTCTTCAGTCTCAAACTCAAACTTAGAAAACTCTCATTCTCTTCTTGGATAAGGATCTACACACTCAAACTAGCTAGAAAACTTTCACTCCAAATAAGAACTCAAGAAAACTAGAACACAAGAAAACAATCCTTTTATTAATTCAAATCATAGCATAGAATGAATACAATGAGAGCATAGGGACCCTTTTTATAGGCTCCAATGCTAGGAATTTCATCCAAGGGTGGAGAGGAGGGGATAAGGATGGCTTAGTTGGCTCCAATAATTTTTAGGTAAGTGGTTTTAACAAAAAATAAATTATTGGTAGAAAGTTACAACCACTTTGACATGTGGTATCCAGAAGATCCTAATGTGGCTTCCAAATGCTGATGTGGAGGCTTAGGTGTCATAAGTTGTGGCATCCCATATGTCAAATATTGTTGGTGTAGCGAAAAGAATCTTTATGTTCTCCATAAAACTCTTGATGTAGTGTAATTCCTTCTCCCCCAAGGTTGTTTGATGAGTTGTTCCCCCATGTGCTTCAAATCTTGGCATGAATTAGGCTTGGGCTTGGTCTTGAAGAGGCTTGAATGGTTGGTCTTGGACTTGAAGAGGACGGCCTCCATCATGCTTTGGGCTTGACTCGAATGGGCTTCTTCCATGTGTTGGTTTATAAGCCAAATCATGCTTCAAGAAAATTTAGCTTATGAACATGCTTTAAGAAAATTAATGGGCTTCTTCCATGTGTTGGCTTATGAGCCAAATCATGTTTCAAGAAAATTTAGCTTATGAACATGCTTTAAGAAAATTTGTAACTTGTTTCAAAAACTTTATTGACTATAGCTGCAAAAACAAAGTGAGTTAATCAAAGTATATATTCTTATTATGGATGTCCCCATTAGTTCTCCTGGGGTGGAAAGAGCTCGACTCTGTCGAGTAGGAATTCATCTGGCTTTGGTAGTACTCTAGGAGGCCAGGATCGATCTTTTTGTAAGTCCTCTCGAGTGATCCATGAGTCTTCAGAATCAGGATGTCATTGCTAGTGAACCAAGTAGCGCTGATAGTCTTTGATTCGAGTAGTGATAATCTTGTCATCTAAGATTTGCTCAATCCTATCTTACCACTTTGGTAATATGGCTAGTGGACACTCAAGGGTTGGTTCACTCTCAAAGATGGAATCAGGCCTGAATAGCTCACTAGGTATCATTGTTGATTCTTTATACTTTACTAGATCTGAAATGTTGAAAGTAGAACTAATACCAAAGTCGAATGGTATATCTAGCACATATTAGGTTCAATTTTCCTTACTATTTTGAAAAGGATCTACATCACGGGCATATAATTGTTTTGAGCTTAATCAAGACATAGTCTCCTTCTTGAAATTTTTTGATTTTTTTTTACAAAATTTAGCTATATACTTGTTAATTTTATTGCTCAAAATTTGTTTTACTAATCACGCTATGCATATGACTCTCATAATTATGGATACTTATGCATGGGACACTAAATGACAAAAGACAAATGCAAATTATACTAAATGGTAAAAGACAAAAAAAAACAAAACAAGCTCAAAAGGACTTTATTATCTATGGACTAAACTTTATTGTTGGGCTAGGAAACAAGATTCCTAATTTCCAATATTTCCTAAATGGCTTTGAAGACTCTGGCACAAAACTTCAGGTAGGTGACAGTGAATCTTAATTTAGCTCCCAACATATGCCAAAGAGTCTTAATAAAGTAAATGTTGAATATCACTAGGACCAGATCAATGGTATGGTAGATGTCCTAGCCGGATGGGATAGAAGAGTGAATGAAACGTAATGGTGGATCGGGTTGGTGGATGTTCAGAAATGGGGAATCAAGGATAGAAAAATTATTAGAAAAAATATTTTGCAGTGTTTTCAAAGGCTCTATAGCTTCTTGGGACTAATCTGTAAGGTTTTGTTCTTTGATGGTCAATACCCCAATATGGATCCTTCATCGATCTCTAGATCTAAACCTTCAACATCACTTAATTCCAGATTTTTTATGTTATTCTCAAATTGATCTCCATGGTTTTGTCCTTGGATTTTATTTTGATCATCCTCATTATTGATTTCTTTAGGTTGGGTAATTATTTTATATTCATCCATAAGGTTAGACCCAGCTTCATAATCTTCTTCCTTAAGTTCTTCAACGGGTTTAAGATTTTCTCTTTCTAGCCCTTCATTTGGACAAGATTTTGATTCTATTTCATCTTTTAATTTTTTAATTGGTTCAGGAGATCTTTCCTCTAAATTCTCAATGGGTTCAGCCTTTTCTTTTTCATATTCATCAATTAGACTTGGTTCAGCTTTATATATTTCCACTTTAGGCTCTTCAATGGGTTCAATAATTTCTTCCTTACTATTACTGGGATGATAGGAGTTGGCTTGCTTGAAGGAATTTGCTTAGAATTTGGCCTATGTCTAGATGTATAATTCCTATTGGACTTAGGTTGATTGATCAACAGTTCCTTCTTATATGTATCAAATTTCTTAGCAATTTGATAAGCATCTTCTAGATAGTGAATTTTCCATTGAAATAATTTCCACTGAATGTCCTTACGTAGACCAGCTCGAAATCTAGATATGATCATTGCTTCATATTCGACTATACTACATCTCCCGATATACTCATTGAATTTGGCAATATAATCAGATACGGTCATATCATCTTGTCTCAATTTGTACCATTGATCTAAAAGTTTTTGCTCATAATATTTACCTAGGTACTTTTCCCTCAGTTTACTCTTCATTTCTCTCTAAGTATTTATTTTATCCCTACTATAATAACTTTTTTACTTAACTTCTTTCCAATATGCTTTAGCATATTAGACTAACTTTGATTTGGCAAATTGATACTTTCTTACTTCTGACATTTCATCAAATTCAAAGTATTGATCCATTTTCTCTTCCCAATCGACATACACTTCATGATCTAAATTTCTATTGGAAGTGGGTGCATAGGGTCGATTGCTCCTAAAGACTCTCTCCTTCTGATCTACAAAGTCTTGGCAGGGGTATCTAAAACTATACTTAAGGATAAGATCATGACATTGGGCTCTTGGACCAAGGGGAGGTGGACTAGGTGATTCAGGATCAACATGGATTCTATGGGCTTCTTCTATGAAGTCATGGTGAAGTTATCTTGGGTTGTATTCAGGAGTGAATTCATGATGACAGACTCTTGGACCTCAAGGAATTGACCTAAGTGACTCAGGTTCGGTGGGGTCATTGGGGTCTCTTCAAGTGTCCCAACATGGTCCTTCACTTGACCTAATTCCTTTCTCATTTGCCCTAATTATCCATTTATGGTATCAAACTTTTTAGTCAGGGTTCTCATAAAGAATTCAAGATTAAGATCCATGAGTAAAATAGACTGAGTGTGGGACTATTGGTATGGAGCTTCAAAACAAGCAATACAAACAAAGATTCTAGTGCTCCTAGACCTAGAAGTTCAAAATACAGGAATTGACTAGGTACTACTTAAGGGTGCAATTACCCTTTCCACTGGCCAGGTAAAAGGTAGGGTTGCGGGAAGCTCCTCTCGCTTTCGTGAGGTCCTAATTAAAAATCGCAAGTCCATTTAAAACGTTTGCTATTGGACCTCTAGCCTTAGACACCAATTTCAAGAAGTACAAATTCAAATAATACTTTGTCTTATCTTGCAGTTGAACCCGACTTGTGGGTGTCCCTAGTTTTAGGTTCCTACTCGATTTCAATTATGGCTTAGGTCAATGCAAATGTGGGTGATTGTTTTGGGCCAAGGAAAGGTAATGACCTCCTTCCCTTATGTTATGATTGAATGCCCTTAAAATGTTTTAAAATGGATGCACAAACAACCAACTAGCTAACAAGATATGTAGACTAGCACAAACATATGAGTCAAACCCGAATTTCAAAGTTTTAAAAATTCAAAATTTATATTGAAAATTGTAGATCTAAAAATCTTGATTTCAAAACTCAAATTTTAAATTTTAAATTTCAAAATTTAGTTTGAAAATTCGTTTTTAGAAGCACAAGTTGTTGTAAAAAAAAACTTCAGCCACTAACAACTTCTAACCAGCTAGTTTTAAAAATTTGAAATTAAAATTTTAAAATTTTAAAAAAAATAAAATGTAAATTTGAATTGTTAGATCTCAGAGTTAAGACTTCAGATTTCAAAATTTGAGTTTTAATTCTCGAATTTTGGTTAGGAAATTCAAATTTGAAAGCTTGTTGTAGAAGTGGTTACAAGAAGCTTCTAGCCAACAAACCCTTAACCATCTAACATCCAAAATTTGAAATTAAATTCAAACAAATTCTAAATTTTGAATTTTAATGAGTAGAGATCTCAAATCCAAATCTAGAATTTAGAGGGAATTTTTTTTTTAATTTTTCTAAAATTTAATGGAACAACTAAATGGAGGAAAACTAGAATTGAAACAAGATATGAACTAGTTAAGGCAGCAGCTTAAAGTGATGAAAATTAAACAAAGAATATGAAGAAATTTTTTTTAAAAAAAAAATTTAGATATCAGATCCTAACATCCTAAAGTGAAGCAAAAGAGTTTTTTTGGATTTTTTATTTTTTTAAAAAAAACTACTAAAATTCGTGGAAAACTTGGGTTGGTGCTAGTACAAAAATTTCAGCAATCAACAAACCTCCAATTGACTAGATTCAAAATTCAAAATTTAAATTTAAAAATCTTAAAAAATTAGAATTTAAATTGAAACTTTTAGATCTTTGGATTAGGATTTTATATCTCAAATTTTAAAATTTAAATCTCGAATTTTTTTGGCTTTGAATTTCGGACTTGAAGGCAAGCAACACAAAGGGAACAAAATTTCAGCAACTTGACCTAGTAGAATCTAAAGCTTTGATACCAAAAATTAATGGGGGACAAAAAATAAAATGATAAATGGAGAGTTTTAGAAAGCTAACCATCAAGAAAACTTGAACAATTAATTATCAAATAAATGGGCTAAATTAATCTAAGAAAAGAATTTTCATAAAAAGACTAGTTGATCTAATTTTTAAGACCCGGAACATAAATTTAGTTTAAAATAAGGAATAGGGTCTTCATAGCAAAGAAACCATCACTACTAGGGCAATTTAACCTTCAAATGATTAGTTCTAATGAACTTAGAAAGAGTCTTCCTACCAACAACGATGGCTAATTATTTGGTGGAAGAAAGAGCTCTCGTCACTCAATGATTGAGGCCTAGAAGTCAAGATTGGCACTCTCTACATTGAGACTCACCTTGGCCTTGATCCATGGCATGGAGACCTTCATCCTTGACCTAAGAACCTGAGAGAATCTTCAAACAAATTTTTGATTAGACATAGAAGAAGAATTGGAGTTGGAATGGAAACAAAAAAAAAGGAAGAAGAAGAAAGTGGTCGGCAGCTTGGGACTTGGAGCTTGATCGTAGATCCATCAATGGGTGTCCTATCCTTTACTCCTTGCAAAAGCACTCTTCACTCTCAAACTCAAACTTAGAAAACTCTCATTCTCTCCTTGGATAAGGATCTACACACTCAAACTAGCTAGAAAACTTTCACTCCAAACAAGAGCTCAAGAAAACTAGAATACAAGGAAACAATCCTTTCATTAATCCAAATCATAGCATAGAATGAATACAATGAGAGCCTAAGGGCCCTACTCATAGGCTCCAATGCTAGGAATTTCATCAAAGGATGGAGAGGAGGGGATAAGGATGGCTTAGTTGGCTCCAATAATTTTTAGGTAAATGATTTTAACTAAAAACAAATTATTGGTAGAAAGTTACAACCACTTTGGCATATGGCATCTAGAAGATCCTAATGTGGCTTCTAAATGCTGATGTGGAGGCTTAGGTGTCATAAGTTGTGACATCCTACATGTCAAATATTGTTGGAATAATGGAAGGAATCTTTATGTTTCCCATAAAACTCTTGATGTAGTGTAATTCCTTCTTTCCCAAGGTTGTTTGATGAGTTGTTCCCCTATGTGCTTCAAATCTTGGCATGAATTGGGCTTAGGCTTGGTCTTGAAGAGGCTTGAATGGTTGGTCTTGGACTTGAAGCGGACGCCCTCCATCATGCTTTGGGCTTGAGCCGAATGGGCTTCTTCCATGTGTTGGCTTATGAGCCAAATCATGCTTCAAAAAAATTTGGCTTATGAACATGCTTCAAGAAAATTAATAGGCTTCTTCCATATGTTGGCTTATGAGCCAAATCATGCTTCAAGAAAATTTGGCTTATGAACATGTTTTAAGAAAATGTGTTACTTGTTTCGAAAACTTTATTGACTATAGCTGCAAAAACAAAGTGAGTTAATCAAAATGTATATTCCTATTATGGATGTCCTCATCATAGATCCCTTTTCTGGCTTGGATCTGTAGTCCCCTTCTTGAATTAGAATTAGAAGGCTGAAATCGAACACTTTGCACTGTATAAGTTTCTCCTAAAATACTTAGAGGAAAAATCTAATTTTTTTTTATTCTCTTAATCATCTCTTGATTGGCCCTCTATTTCTTTGATTTTCAAGGTTTTTAAGCATAGAACACGAGGAAAGGAGAGATGGAAAGTCAAAACTTGTGGTAGAAGGGAGAAGGGAATTAACATTATCGCATGCCCACTTTCTTCATCTTTTTAACAAGGTATTTTATAGCACAAAAATCTGATATTCTATGCCAAAAATAGATAAATTTTATCCTAATTCAAATACCAAAAGATTAGGATGAGTCCTAATCAAAATAGGAGTCCTAATGGAAGAAAAAACCTCATTAGCGCCTCCTCTTATCCAGAATGCATGCCAAGGAAAGATCAGTGTGGAAAACCATCACACAATTTTTCTTTTAGTCAGCCAATTTGAGAGAATAAGATTCAATCTAATTGGATTAGGTGTGTAACTTAATTATATTCAAACCTGACTCAATTTGAACTTAAATTGAGCCTGATTCAAATTGAATTCGAAAAGGTTGTCAGTCCTATTCCAAATAGGATTCAATTTCTAGTCTAAATAAAAAAATTAAATCTAATTAGATTTTAATTAAATAAAATATAATTAAATTAAACCTGATTTAAATTAATTGATATTTAATCAATAATTTAATTATATCTAATTATATTTTAATATTTGTAATTAAATCTATTATGTTTATAATTAGTAGCTGCTAAATTTGTAACCCTTATAAAATAGTAATTTCTAAATTTAAATCATCAATTTAATTGATAATTTAGATTTGATCCAAGCTCTTGATGGTTTTCTAGGGTTTCGATAGCATAGCAGAACAATTGATTTAAAAAAATTTCTTTCTTGAAACTCCAAACAACTTGAAACCCTAAGCCCAAGATCCCTTATTCATTACAATTAAAAAGTTATGCAATTAGGGTTTAGAAAAATACCTGGAATGCTAATTCCTTCTTCTTTCTACTAGGAACACAAGTGCATGCCCTCTAGAGGTGATCTACACAGGAATGGAACCTAGGAAGCACTCCTTGGTTGGATGCTTAAATCACTGGGACTCTTATGAGGGCCTTTCTTCCTTTGGCAGCCTCTCTTTCTTGCTCAGACCCTTGCCCTCTAGTAGAGCACTCTAAGCACTTTCCAAAACCTCCCTTCAGTCTTTCTATCACTTCCTAATTCTCTTCCTAAACCCTTGTCTTAAAATGGGGATCTTGTCTTAAGACAAGATTTATCCTCTTACAAAGGAAGGAAGAGAGTGGGTGGATAGAGTGACAATGTAAGAGTGTAGGAAAGAAGAGAATTCTAATACCCATCGAAACAAATATCGATGGCTATTTATAGGAGAGGGGAAGGTGCCAGATATGGCCTCTCATCAGTCTTTGATTTGTCAACCAACAGATCAAATAAGACCATTCAATTAGGAGTCTTATCTTTGAAAAATCATGACTCTTCTACACCAACTGCCTTATTCAAGTCCCTTCACTCCTTTGGCCGACTTCTCCACTTGCCACTTGGATATTACCAGTTGTAAGAAGGCCAAGGGACATAGCTTTTCATAAGAAAATACTGTTGATTTGTAATTGCTTAAAGCAGAAGGACTCTGCTTAAGTTTTTGCGCCAAATGAAGAGTTGCAACTCTTCATTTGCACCAACCACCATCTCACCGAACTTCCCATTTGTTGACTGGTCAAAACTTATATGAGAGGGCGTGGAGATGAGGATAAAGTCCCTTGGACTTTATCTGGCTATAGTAATTGATAGGCAGAAGGACTCTTGTCCTTTCTGTGCACCAAAGTTCTGCATGCCAATAGTGAAGAGTCGTGACTCTTCACTTTGCGCGCCATCTTTCTCCACACTATTCATATATTTGACCTAGTCAAAAACTATGCAAAATGGGTGTCAAATGAAAGGGGATTTAATGTACTTTATCACTGTATCAGTGATTATCAAGTAGAAGGACTCTTGGTCCTTCTGCATCCGTTTATTTGCCGAGCATCCATTTTGGCCCCAAGAGTTCCATGCCATTTGGACTCTTGATATATGGCACATAAAATACATGAAAAATATCAAAGAAATTCTTATAAATTTGTCCCACTTAGGAATCAACCCAATTTAGGTCTCCCATAACTTGGTTAGTTTATTTAGCAACCTTTTAGATCCAATTCAATTGGGTTAGGTGTTAGGTTAGCATACACATGCTAGTGTGTAATCTAGCTAACCAATTACGATCCCATGATCCTAATAAAATGCAAATTGACTTTCTAGGCCAATTTTCTAATGTGTGTGACCCTTTGGGTTCCATATCTAGCTAGCAGTAGGTCTAGGTTCCAAGCCAATTTGATCCAATCAAATCCGATTTAACCTAATTAGGTCAAATTGAGCTGACCTAAGTTGCCAATTCTAACCAGCTTTCGAATTGACTCATGAATTCAATCTAATTGATTCATGAAAACCCAAAAGATATGATTGACGTCTAGCAATACATCATAACTACCCGGAAGATGAGGAATTTAATAAAAAGTACCAAAATATCCTTCAGTAGAAAGTTACCATGACTGTAGCGAAGTCTATAAATGCCTTATACTTCTTTATGGCAACCCCCACATCCTGCTCCAACCTTTCTTTGGCCATCACCATCTCTATCATTCTATTTTGCCTCTCCAATTCCAGATCGACCCTTGCCATCACCAAGCTGACCTTGGTCTTGACTAAGTTTCTCCTTGTCACGATTAGATCAGACTTAGATTTGGTGAGCACTTTCCTTAAGTACTAGCCTCAACCTCGGACACCTCAGCCTTTCGACAAGCCTCGATAATATCTTTTTCTACCTCCCTCCACTATTCATAGACCTTCTGGCCATCCAAATCTCGATTCAACAGCCTTGCAGCAAAATGAGTCACCGACTAAAGTAGACATAAGGAAGCAGTACAGGAGGATGGGAAAAATAAAACATTGGCATAAAAATACATGTTGAAGAGCCATTACATGTTGGTGCCTCAAGTCTTAAAAGTCAATGTTTTGGACTTGTTACACTCCACCTGGGAGCAGGGAGCTAAATCGAAAGCCTTCTAGATCTCCTTCTATTCTTGGAGAAAAATTCACCAGAGTTTTAATTCATGAAAAGAGATTGATTACAAGAGGGAGAGGGGGTGGGTATTTATAGATTCATCCAACCGTTTCCCTGTCAAACTAAGAGTACACAGTATGAATAGGATTAGGAGAATAAAGTTGAGTAGAATAAGGAGTACATAATTTGAATATAATTGGTAGACTGAAATCCTTGTAGAACTTGGACATCAACTCCTTCTTGGACTTGGAAGCTTTGACTTTTCTCCAAGGGCTTGGCCTAGTATAAAATCCTTGCTGGGCTTGGACTGGGTCAAAGCCTTGGGCATGTTGGACTAGGTCAAAATATAGGGTGCCAACTTCATGATGGGCTAGGGGCGTCAACTGCTATGGGCCTTGGACTGGGGCACCAAGGATAGGGATCTGGGGCGGCACTTCTTCATGAAATCGTGTGGGCTTGAGGCACCTAAGGCCTGGTATGCTGGGGCACCATCTCCTGGAGGGCTTGGACAACATGAAGAAATCTAGAAGCTGGGTTGGTGACTTAAGTGTGGATCCAAAGGTCCTCCTCTTGAATAAAAATTATATGGACTCAAAAAGGCCTAACTGACAAGACTCAAAATAGGCCTAAATAAATAATGGACTAACTGAGTAGATAATCAAGACTCATGGACTAAACAAAAAACTTTCACCAACTTAGTGAATCCAATTGGCTCACTTTTTTACAGGACTCACAAAATTTGGACTTCATTATAGGACTTAATAAAAATTGACCAATACATGACTTATAGGACAAATTGAAGCTTGAAGTCTATGTCTGATCTGATGTCCCCATCACCTTGTATGCGATGTAGAGATAATGTGTCGTGTAATTCATAAACTGGTTCACGACCAAAGAATACATTGTTTCAGGATGATGGTGTATCGAGAGTAGGTCATTGATATCATGTCTGTTGGTTGTTCTCTTAACCAAGTACCATGGAGATGCTGGCATGATATCAAGTATTGTATTTGACACTTCGCTGAGCATGACTCTCATGCAAGATTCTCTTCCTGTCAAAGAAAAGTTTTGCATAAGAATGTGGACATGATTATTCCTTTGACTTGAGATCACTATGGCAGCTTGCAAGTAACTGACTATGCTTAGATGCCGGACCACTCGAAAATCTAATCCGGTGATGGAGGGTTGCTGGGTACAGTCAAGTACCTGTGTAGCGGTAGTAGGATCAAGATAGGATTGATCTCTCTAAATGGTTTGGATTGAATGCTTAATATGCCTCAATTAAGAAAGACCTTGGCCAGGGCATCCCTTGTAAAGAGTTACAGGGATTCTTTATTTGAGACATATTGAGATTGACTAATTAGGGTTGGATAGTTAAACCCTAAGCCATCCAGAGCATTAGGAGATCAAAGGAATAAGTTCAGTGGTATTCCATGTTCGACAGGTTCTTATTGCTTTGCAACCTTCGATCTTTCTGGATATCAGGTGTCATTGATAGATGGCGACTTTGGCTGGTACTGAAAATATTTTTGTGCTACCGGTTTAGTGTTTGAACCTACGAGGTCACACAACGTGGGATTTCTTCTTGATTGGTTGGCAAGGAATGATTGGAAATCGTTCCAGACTCATTTGATAAGAAGTTGTCAAATAGCTAATTGAGTCGACTCGAGGTGAGTCAACTCGAGATGATTCGACTCAATAGACGGACTCTGCTATAAATCAAAACTACTTCATTTAAGCTTGCAATTGTTATGGGACTTAATGCTGCACGTTTCTTGGTTTTAATTGCTGTGGTTGCAGAATCCCAAGGGGCTTGTAACTCCCCTGGATCTTAAAGATCTCAAGTCTCTACTTAATCTCTTTAGATCTGAATGTGAAAAGTTCATGTTTGGTTTTCTGGTTTTCTATTTTTTGCTTGTTGAAGAATAGAGGGAAGATCAAGAAACTCTACCAATTTCTCTTTTGGTTAAAGTTTTTTCTTGATCCCTTAGAGAGATTCTCAGAGTGTGGATTGAGTTTTGGGTGGGATTACTGAGTGCATACCTTTTATTGAAGGTTTGGGACGGAGAGAACTGGGAGGGTCCTTGGTCTTTGTTCTAGCACTACTACAGTAATAGTTCTTCAAGGAGTTGAAGGACTCCATGCCTCTTCAAGGAGTTAAAGAAGGAGTTGCTACTGCCAACATTATTTTTGGAGGGTCTAGCACCTTGAAGGAAGGAAGAGAAGTCCATCTACCTGGTGTGAACCACTTATAGAGGCAGGACGTCTATGCTGCTTGTAGAGCCAGTGCTCTTCATTGGAGTACTACCCTCACGGTGATCATCACCGTGTACAAAAGGTTTGTACTCCTATCCCATGGATTTGAAGATATGTTCTTCAACACCCTTTTATGTGATTCATAGAATGGTTCCATGAGTCGCATAATTTGCATACTTGATTTCATACATGTATTACTTAATATGCATAAAGATCTGTGTAGGGCCAGTGTTAATTAGATTAACATATCAAATAAAAGCATTTTATCTTCTTATGTTGCATCATGCATTTAGAAAAGTTTTAAATTGCAGGTATCAAGGGCCCACCCTGGGTTCACCCAACAGTGTTATCAGAGCCAGGTTGAATGCATATTTAGTTTAATACTTTTGTATGAAATCGGCTTGATATCTTTCACATAGTACTTGGATTAAGGTGGATTCGCAATGGCCGTCTGGTCATAGGAGAGAAACATGGTTTAAAGGTCATCTCTTCCCATTCAATGGGGTTCTCCTATGGCGTGTAGGGGTTCTGCTGCATCATGACTTTATGAAGAAGAAAGTGAGGGATTTGATAGGTTAAAACTATTTTAATCTATGTTTATGGATGATAGATTTGTTTAGATAAGATCTAAAAGATGCATGATCTAACATTTGAAAAGTTCAAGTGAAAAGGAACGAATTTTAGAGTTACTATTTTCTGCCTAGGTAGACGAGCCACTCGCCTCCTGCTCGAGTCAACTCGTCTCTGTAGAACAAAGAAGATTGTTTTGTCCGAGCTGACTCATCCCTGCAGGAGTCGACTCGAATTTGAGAACAAAGAAAAGTCTTCTGGATGAGCCAGCTCACCTCCTATATGAGCCGACTCGACCAGAAAACCTTGAAAATAATAAATTTAAAATTCTTGATATTTTTTTATGAAATTGTTTCACTTGTTTTGGAAACTGTTTTCAAAACTCGGAATAATTGAAAATGTTTCAATTGGCATGATACACTTAATTGAAAATTAAGTTGTATTTTTGAAAACCTTTAAGATTTAGGATGTGATTCTAATCTTAAGTCATGATTGATAAACATGGGTTGATTGGGTTTTCTAGAATTGGGTCCTTAAATGGGTTAGACCTAGGTTTAGATGAATGGACTAAATAAAGAAAAGACTAATCAAAAGTTGAATTATGTCTCTCCTCTATAGATCTCTCTAATAGTTAGTTAGATCAATCCATACATCTAAATGGACTTGATTGGTGGCTTCGTGGTGAGCTTGAGTTTTTAGGTTAGTCTGATTGAGTTTAGTGAACCACTTGGTGTCTAAGGTAAGTTTGATATTGGTGATCAAGGTTCTTTGGGGCTAACTCTTACCTGGCCAACTCAAGGTTGGAGTCTAAGGCAAGAGGCTTACCTGGCTTAACCCATCCCTTGATCTTACTAACCTGGCTAATATGGTGATCAGATCAGATTAGATTATCTATTGATTCGAGTTAACCCATGTCAACTAAGGTTAATCAGTCTGACTGATTTAAGGTACCCATGGATCAATTTGATCTTGAAACCCACTAAGAGTTTGGTGGGAGCCTTCTTGATCAAGGTCCATGCTTTCTTTTCATGTATCACAAAATTAAATCCTCTAAATTGTTATGTCCATAAAAAGACTAAGCTATGTGATAGCCTAAGTCTTAGCCTTCCATTAAGTTGGATTGGTAATGAGTTCATGAGTTGGGTGATCATCGGCAGTTCCAAAGAATGGGTGGTCATCAGACAAGTGGAATTGCCATTCAGCATATGATGGCTCGGTGCGATTATCTTAACACGTGGTCAGGTGGGCCGGCCAAAGTCGGGCTTGATCATGCATTAGTTGAAGCATAGAATTTGATCATGTTAATGATTGGACCTAATCAGGACCTTCAATAGGGGACTCAAAGGTCGATTATGAGGACCCCTGCGGCAAAATGAATACTAGGAATTGCTTAGAGAAGCAATTGGTATTGTACCTACCTTTAGATACATATAGGTTGGCCGGCCAAAGTTGAGCTCATATGTAGTCTATTGGATCCGAGTACCCGCTAAAGGATAAATTTTATTTTTCGGATTTGAGTGTAGAGGCTACTAGTTTGAATAAAATAGTGGGAGAAACCTTTAGACAAAAATCCATGTCTTTAGGATATTTAAATTTATTCATATACTAATAAGTCTTGTTCTCCTTTTTCAGATAATGTCGACCACTTTGTCACTCCGATCTTTATTAGATAATAACAAACTCTCGGGACCCAACTTTGATAGCTGGTATCAAAAACTCAGGATAGTCCTAGAGCATGAGTGGATCCTTTATATGATAACGGATCTGGCACCTAAGATCCCAGCCCCCAATGCTCGTGGAACAGTCAGGGACACTTACCAGAAGTGGATCTCTGACCGCACCATGGTGCATTGCATTATTTTGGCTATGATGAATGACGAGTTCAGTCGCAAATTTGAGGAGGCCCAACCAGAAGAGATGCTTCAAAGGTTGAAGGAGTCTTTTGGCACTCCAAATGACACGGAGAGATATCGGATCTCTTCTGCCATCTATAACATGCATATGCATGATGGAGCTTCGATAACTGATTATGTAATGTACATGATCGAGTTATTTGAGCATTTGGGCAAACTCGGATATCCTTTGCACGAGCAGCTCGGCAAGGATGCGATACTGAATTCTCTATCCCCTTCCTGCCAGGTCTTTCTCGATAATTTCAGAATGAATAGGCTTGTAGTAAACTATCATGAGATGTTAGGGTTACTATAGACTTATAAAAGAGAATACAACCTTGATAAGGGATTGGTGAATTTGGTGGGAGGTTTTGGAGTAGGGCATTGTCTTTTTGAAAAAGGGAAGAAGAAAAAGAATAAGAAAAATAAGGTGTAAAGTGTTGGACATGGTCAGACTAAGAGGGTGAAGGCTAACAAGAGTCAAGTAGAGTACTTCTTATGCAAGAAGCCGGGTCACTAGAAGCAAAACTGTTCTGCTTACCTTGATACCCTAGACCCGAACAGGCAAAGGAAGGGAAAGCAGCAAGCTATTGTTGGTCAAGGTATTTATATGATAAATCCTTGTAGTTTCTCTATTTGTGATACTACTAGCTGGGTATTGGATACCGAAAGTCCTTACCATATTTGCAATTCAATGTAGGGACTTCAAGTTAGTAAGAGATTTGAAAGCACTGAAAGGTTTATGAATGTTGGGAATGGAAGTCAAGCTCCAGTACTGGCATTGGGAACTATTTCTTTGTATTTCGAGTCTTGTACTGTCATTCTTGATGATTATCATTTTTGTCCTTCCTTTTTAGTGAATATCATATCTGTAGGCCTATTGGCCAAAGATAGTTACGAATTATCTATAAAAAATAATATTTGCAAAATCATGTTGAATAGTTCAAATGTAATGATTGGACAAGTGAAGAATGGCATATATGTACTATCACAGTATGTTAGTGTATTGTACACTGCTAATAAATGCCCTAGGTTAGATAAAGTTAGTGATACTTATCTCTAGCATTGTAGGCTAGGTCATATAAACAAGAACATGATAAATAGGTTGGTGGGAGAAGGTCTCCTAGATATCACTGAGGTGAATCTTTATCAACTTGTAAATCTTGTATGCTTGAAAAAAAGACCAAGTCACCTTTGACTAGAAGAGGTGAAAGAGCCAGAGATATTCTAAGTCTAGTACATACCAATGTATGTGGACCTATGAATTTAGTGCAAGAGGCAGGAATGATTATTTCATTACGTTCATAGACAACCTATCAAGGTACGGTTATGTCTACTTGATGAGATATAAATTTGACTCGTTTGAAATGTTCAAATGCTATCATAATGAAGCTGAAAATAAACTGGAAATATTATAAAGATCCTTCGATCAGATTGAGGTGGTGAATATCTTTCCAGTGAGTTTCTGACTTATCTTGAGGAGAATGGGATTCTTTCTCAATGGACTCCTCCATGTACACCATAGTTAAATGGTGTGTTTGAAAGGAGGAATCGAACTCTATTGGACATGGTTCGATCCATGATGGGCTTAGCAAGTATGCCTTAATCCTTTTGGAGATATGCTCTCGAGTCAGCATATTACCTTCTAAATAGAGTTCCATGTAAGTCCATTGATAAGACACCATATGAGATATGGACTGGACGTAAGCCAACTCTCTCTCACCTTCGGGTTTAGGGGTGTCTGGCTTATGTCAAGCGTCTAGAGATGGATAAGCTAGGACCTAAGTCTAATAAATATCTTTTTGTTGGCTATCCCAAAGAATCCAAAGGATATTATTTCTATCTACCTGAGGAACAAAAGTTGTTCGTCAGTCTTAGGGCAACCCTTTTAGAAAGGGAGTACCTTGGTGAAGGCACTCAAGCCACTGAGGTTGAACTTGAGAAAGTTCAACAGATAGAAGAATCTTCTCACTCTAAGGCCATTGTAGAATCGGATTTGATTAGATCAGATCCATAGCCCATAGTGCAACCATTAAGGAGATCTGGTAGAGTACCATGTCAATCGGATAGATACTATGGTTTCTTGGTCCGGAACGGTGATCCTATTGAGCTCAATGAGAATAATGAGGATCCGATCACCTATATGGATGCAATGTCAAGGTCTGATTTTGAGTCATGGCTGAGAGCTAAGAAATCCAAAATGGAGTCCATAGAAATCAATAATGTATGGACATTGGTTAATCCACCTGAAGAGATAAAATCCATTTGGTGCAAGTGGATCTTCAAGAGGAAGCGAGGCGCAGATGGGAAGGTAAAGACCTATAAAGCCTGTCTGGTTGTCAAGGGGTATCGTTAGCATTATAGTATTGACTATGATGAGACATTTTCTCTCGTGGCAATGCTCAAGTCCATTCGGATTATGCGTGCTATAACAACACATTTAGATTATGAAATTTGGCAAATGGATGTCCGAACAGCTTTCCTAAATGGTGAGCTAGAAGAGGAGGTGTATATGATGCAACCTGAAGGGTTCACATCCACAGATGAGTCTAAAGTGTGCAAGCTTCAGAGGTCCATTTATGGATTGAAGTAGGCTTCTTGGAGTTGGAATATGCATTTTGATAAGTGTATCAAGATGTATGGCTTCGTTAGGAATAGAGAGGAACCTTGTATATATAAATGGGAAAATGGTTTTGTAGTTATATTTCTTATTTTGTATGTGGATGACATTCTCCTAATCAGGAATGACATTCCAGCATTACAAGGAATAAAGGTTTGGCTTTCATCTCAATTCTCTATGAAGGACTTGGGTGAAGCATCATACATATTAAGTATAAAGATATATAGAGATAGATCTAAAAGGCTTCTAGGACTATCCCAATTTATGTACATAGACACTGTGCTGAAGCGGTTCAACATGAAGAATTCCAAATAAGGCTATCTTCCGATAGGTCATGGAATTACTCTTTCCAAGGAGGATTGTGCGATAACTCATGAGGAAAGAGAGTGTATGAATAGGATTCCATATGCTTTGGCAATGGGTTTCATTATGTACGCTATGATATGTACTAGACTAGACGTGGCATACTCACTAGGGATAGTGAGCAGATACCAGTCTGACCCAAGTGAAGCTCATTGGAAAGTTGTTAAGAACATCCTTAAGTATTTGAAAAATACTAAAGACCAATAGCTTATTTATGGAGATTCTGACTTAAAACTTGGAGGTTATACTGATTCCAGTTTTCAGTCGGATAGTGATGATAGCAAGAGTGTAACTAGTTTTGTGTTTATCCTTAATGGAGGAGCAGTCTACTGAAAAAGTTCCAAGCAGCATACAGTGGCTGATTCTGTTTGCGAGGTGGAGTATATTGCAGCATTGAATGTAACAAAGGAGGCTGTGTAGTTGCAGAAATTCCTAGGCGAGCTGGGAGCGGCACCTTCCTTGGATGGTTATATTCTAGTGTATTGTGACAGCATTGGAGCCATTGCTCAAGCCAAAGAATCGAGATCACTTCAGCAAACTAAGCAAATTCTGCATCGTTATCACCTTGTCCAAGAGATTATTGAACGAGATGATATCGAGCTTCTGAAGATCGATGGTAAGGAGAACTTGGCCGACCCCTTCATTAAAGCTGTTGGAATGCAATAGTTCGACAATTGCAAATGAAAGATGGGAATCGGATTCTGTTCCAATTGGTTTTAGTCCAGGTGGGAGTTTTAGGAATTGTATTTCCAAAGCCAATCATCTAGGTTGTAGATGGTTGTGCGACTCATGTATATGTATTATTGAATTGAATAAAAAGTTTATTCTAGTTGTTCATCATATGACATCTTCCTAATTGAACTCTTATGTGATGATGTCCTTTGAGCTACC
This sequence comes from Areca catechu, assembly GCA_021397845.1. Lineage (NCBI taxonomy): Eukaryota > Viridiplantae > Streptophyta > Magnoliopsida > Arecales > Arecaceae > Areca > Areca catechu. Next base: position 75,037,173 of record CM038043.1, on the reverse strand, counting down.
TTGTATGCATGTACAGAGAATGCATTGTGTAGTTCATAAACTAGTTCACGACCAAAGGATATATTGTTTCAGGATGATGGTGTATCGAGAGTAGGTTATTGATGTCATGTCTGTTGGTTGTTCTCTTAACCAAGTAGCATGGAGATGCTAGCATGACATCAGGTGTTGTGTTTGACACTTCACTGAGCATGACTCTCATGCAAGATGCTCTTCCTATCAAAGAGAAGTTTTGCATTAGAATGTGGACATGAATTATTTCTCTGACTTAATATCACTATGGTAGCTTGCAAGCAACTCACTATGCTTAGATGCAGGACCATCCGGATTTCTAATCCAATGACGGAGGGTTGCTGGGTACAGTCAAGTACCTATATAGCGATAGTAGGATAAAGATAGGATTAATCTCTCTAAATGATTTGGATTGAATGCTTAATATGCCTCAATTGAGGAAGACCTTGGCCAGGGCATTCCTTGTAAGGAGTTACAGGGATTCTTTGTTTGAGACATATTGAGATAGACTGATTAGGGTTGGGCAGTTTAACCCTAAGCTATTCAGAGCATTAGGAGATCAAAGGAACAATTTCAGTGGTATTCCATGTTCGATAGGTTCTTGTAGCTCTGCAACCTTCGACCTATCCTGACATCGGGTGTCATTGCTAGATGGTGACTTTGGTGGAAATATTTCTATGCTACCGGTTTAGTGTTTAAACCTATAGGATCACACACCGTGGGGTTTCTTCTTGATTTGTTGGCTTAGAAATGATTGAAAATCATTTCAGACTCGTTTGACAAGAAGTTGTCAAACAGCCAATCGAGTCGACCCGAGGTGAGTCGACTTGAAAGACGGACTCTACTGTAAACCGAAACTGCTTCATTTAAGCTTGCAATTATTGTGGGACTTAATGCTGCACATTTCTTGGTTTTAATTGCTACGGTTGCGGAATTCCAACGGGCTTGTAACTCTCCTAGATCCCAAAGGTCTCAAGTATCTACTTAATCTCTTCATATCTGAATGTGAAAAGTTCATGTTTGGTTTTCTGGTTTTCTATTTTCTGATTGTTGAAGAATTGAGAAAAAAATCAAGAAACTCTACCAATTTCTCTTTTGGTTAGAGTTTTTCCTTGATCCCTCAGAGAGATTTTCAGAGTGGGGATTGAATTTTGGATGGGATTACCAAGTGCATACCTTCTATTAAAGGTTTGGGACAAAGAGAACTGGGAGGGTCCTTGGTCTTTATTCTAGTACTGCAACTGCAATAGTTCTTCAAGGAGTTGAAGGACTCTGTGCCTCTTCAAGGAGTTGAAGAAGGAGTCACTGCTACCAACATTATTTTCGGAGGGGCTAGCACCTCGAAGGAAGGAGAAGAAGTCCCTCTACTCGGTGTGAACCACCTTTAGAGGTAGGATGTCTATGCTTCTCGCAGAGCTGGTGCTCTTCCTTGGAGTACTCCCCTCACAGTGTTCATCACTGCATACAAAAGGCTTGTACTCCTATCTCGTGGGTCTGAAGATATGTTCTTCGGCACCTTTTATGTGATTCATAGAATGGTTCCATGAGTCGCATAATTTGCATGCTTGATTTTATACATGTATTATTTAATATGCATAAAGATCTTGTAGGGTCAGTGTTAATAAGATTAACAGTGTTAATTAGATTAACATATCAGATAAAATAATTTTATCTTCTTCCGTTATGTCATGCATTTAGAAAAGTTTTAAATTGCATGTATTAAGGGCCCACCCTGGGTTCACCCAACATCTCGATCACCACATGAGTGGGATCGGACAAAGTAGCCTCAAGTAGCTTGGACTCAAAGATTTTGACCCTCTCTGGAGCAGACAAAAAGGCTTTCTCTTTTCTTTTCCTCTATTGAGGCAAATCCTCCCTTAGCACTTCCAGCTGTTATGGAGTCATGCCTACACATTGATAAGATCAGTCAATGACTAAGTAGCAACTACAAGGAAAAGGTCGAAGCCCAAAAATCACTTTTAAGAAGCTGACTAAGCCCCACCTTACAAAGAGACTCCTTTGATAAAAGGAGCTGCAGTCCAGGGATTTTGATGGCTTCGAGGATTATGAAGAGACTCTCCTTCTCATCACTCAACTCGAGGGGACCTAGGATAGATATGTCTAGTAGACCCCAATTTAGCAAACCCTAGTTACGTATAGAGGGGTAGGAAACAAACAAGAAGTGCTCCTTCCACTCTTTAATGGTAGTAAGAGTCCCCTCGATCAGTGGTTCTACTTCCCTTTGGATAGTAAGATACCACTACAACTTGGCATATGGATATATCTGGGTGGTAAAGAAGGCCCAGAACAAAGCAAGGGTAGGTTGAATCCTGGTCAGGAAGCAAATAACCTGGAACCCTATGATGTGCCAAATGGAGTTGGAGGTTAAGACATAAAGAAATTTTGAAAAAATAGAGGACTTCAAGAATAAAAAAGGGAAGGGAAAAACTAAGCCCAACCTCAGGTGCCTCCTCGTACACTGCTAGACGATCAGGAGGTAGGTCGCTCCATGGCCGTTTGAAGTGTCGCTCCGTAAGGGAGAGGGTGTGAGACCCAAGTCCAAGCCATCCAAGCTCCAAGAGCCTTCCTATTTTCCTTCTCTTCCCTTTCTTATTTCAATTCCTTTATTCTCTTTGATTTCATGCCTTCTAATGATCTCTTTTGCAGGTTCTCTCCATGATCTCAAGTTGAAGATGAAGGTCACCTCGCCTTGGAACCAACTACAAGTGAAATCCATTGCCAAAGGTGTGTAAGTCTTACCTTCCACTCGCCCTTCCTAGGTGTGTTGAGTGAACCCTCCACCAAACACTTTAGCTTTCAGTGTTGGTAGGGAAACCCTTCCTAAACTCTTAAGATCTGAATATTTGAAGGTACTTGCCTAGTAAAGATGATTTCTTAGCCATATGGTCCTTTCTCTTAAATTTGAAGAAGATCTCATTTGCAGGTGTTTCAACTTTTGAACTAATAGTCCCTTTCATTGTATTTTCTTGCTCTCTCATGCTTCATTTAGCTAGTGCATGTAAGATTCCTTGCTCATCATAGATAGCTAATCTTCTAGGCTTCACCATCCATCTCATCTTGTCCCTTATCAATTTGGTATTAGAGCATGGTTTACTAGGACAAGTATTATTGCTGAAATTTTGCATTAATTTCTAGTATCATTCCTTCAAGTTTTCCCTTCAAAATTTTAAAATTTTTTTTAAAAATTGAATTTTGAATTTCGGACTTTGAAATTGAAAATTCCAATTTTAAAATTTGAATTTTAAGATTTTGAAATTTGAATTTCAAATTACAAGTTTTATTGGTTAGTTGGAGATTTGATTGTGCATCCATTCTAAATCATTAAGAGTATTCAATCACAAGATAAGGGAAGGAGTTCATTACCTTTGTTTAGCCCAAAACAGCTACGTACATCTTGCATCAACTCGAGCCTAATCTAAAATTGAGTAGGAACCTAAGCTAGGGACATCAACGTGTCAAGTTCATGTGCTTGATGAGACTTAGTATTGATTGATTTTGTATTTGCTCATTGATATTGGTGTCTAAGGCTAGGGGTCCAACGGCAAATATCTTAAGTGGATCTGCGATTTTTTAATTAGAACCTCGTGAAAGCGAGGGGAGCCTTTCACAATCCCACCTCTTACTTGGCCAGTTGAAAGGGTAAATGCGATCTTGATTGGTACCCCAGTCAACTCCTGTTACATTGAACTTCTAGGTCTAGGAGCCCTGTAAGCTAGAAATTTGTACTACATGTCAACTAGATCAGGAACTCAATATCAGTAGTCCCAAACCCAGCTTGGTTTATCCATAGACCCCAATCTTGAGGCAACACTAAGGACTTTAACTAAACAACTAGCCTAACTAAACAATAATTTTGAAAAAATGAAGGAGCATGTCAAGATCCTAGAAGAGGCCTGATTGAACCATACTGAACCTTAATTACCTAGTCCAAATCCCTTGGGTCAAAGAGCCCCTCATCTTGATCTCACCCTTGAACACAATCCTAGACATCCACACCAAGACTTCATGGGTTCAGAGGAAAGAGCCAGTAGGAGCATACGTCTAGAGGCACCTATCTTTGATGGAAGTGTAGACCCTAAGGCTTACATTGACTGGGAGGAAGAAATGGACCAATACTTCGAATGGTATGAGATGACTGAGGAGAGAAAATGTAAGTTTGCCAAACTCATATTAGTCCGCCAGGCTAGGTTATACTGAAAAAATATTGAACGTATGATTAGACAGAGAGAAGACATACCCATAGCTACCTCGAGAGCCATGAAGATTAAACTTAAGGAAAAGTACCTATCCATGTCCTATAAGCAGAGGGGACCCATAACCCATCGACCCGAACCTAATAAGAATAGTACCCCTGGATATAAGCCAAGTACTAGTCAAGTTTCCCTTAGCCGACCCATCCCTACTATCCCATTTGTTCACAAGGATGACATTGAAGAGGAAATCTACATGGCAGACCAAGAACTAGTTGACCAGGAAAATACTTAGATTGAAGTTGTATTGGAAGGACAATTAGAAGAAGAGAACTATGAGGAGTATGACACTGCAACTACTAGGACTTTACCTGAGGAAATACTAGAAGAGAATCAAATTATAGAGCCTAGTCTTGAAATTCAAGAATAAGAGGAAATTAGTGAGGACATGGTTACTTCAATTCAGTACTCTCAGGGAGAATTCACTCTTTTAGTTTTAGTAAAAGATCTCTTTCCTAAAATTGTTGACTCATCCTTCCATAAAATGGACCTTTTATCGCCTGTAGATATAAATCAATATCCAAACCTTAAGGTCATCCCTATTAAACAAGGATATTTCTCGAATCCTCTTCTTATTTTCTATTTTACCCTAAGGCTTCCAATGCTTCTAGAACCACTCGATTACACTTTGTTGAGGTTAATAGGTTGCATAAATCCTTTGAGCATATTAGATTTGCTACCTATTTCTGGAAGACCTTATGGCATTTATTAGGAGTCCATGTAAAATTTTCATCTGTATGTCACCCACCATCCAAGGGTCAAGCATAAAGTTATAGTTAAAGATTTAATAAATTCCTTTCGATAGGAATGCATAGTCAAAACTGTAATTTATTAGGTGTTGGTACGAGTCATATGCATAGCATGCTAGAAATTTGTATCTAAGCAATGAAATTTACAAGCATATGGCTAATTCCCGAAAAAGAGTTAAAGAATTTGCTGAGGGAGATTATGTGATGATTAGGCTCAAGCTTGAACGGTTCCCACCCAAAACTATGAAAAAGTTGCATGCCCGTGGTATAGGTTCTTTCAAAATAATAAAAAAAATTGGATATAATGCCTATGTGCTTGAGTTACCATCTGACTTTGGTATCAAATCCACCTTCAATATTTCAAACCTAGTAGAGTATAAGGAACCAACAATGATACCTAGTGAGCCTTTCATACCTGATCCCATTTTTGAGAGTGAACCAATCCTTGAGTATTCACCAGCCATACTACCAAATCGGTGAGATAGGATGGAGCAAATTCTAGATGATAAGACTATTACTACCCAGAACAAGGGCTATCAATGCTATTTGATTCGTTAGCAAGAGCGACCTGAATCAGAAGACTCAAGGATCACTCGAGAGGACCTACAAAGGATGAAATCATACTTGCTAGAACAATACCAAAGTCAAGTTAACTCATCCTCGACAGGGTCAAGTTCTTTCCACCCTGAGAATATTGGGGCAGACACCAGCAATGGGAAAAGATTTCAAGCTAATCTAATTCACCAAGACTCTTTATGGATTTGTTGCTAAGATAAATTGGTCAAGATGATCAATGGACAAAAGCAAGGAAGGAAAGCAAGGAAGCATCAACTACTTCAACTTCCTCACCATATTTATTGAATCTAACTTAACTACCACAACTACCATAACTTTCACAACTTCTTCAACTTCTTGGATGCTACATGAAGCCAACTACCTCCTTAGGCACCACATCATCAACTTCCTTCTTGGGCACCAACTAATTTAACTACTTCCAACCCCCTTCAACTACTTGGAACAACTTGAAATAACTTCCCAACCACCTTGCCATGTAGAATGCCACTTCATTCTCCACTTTACCTTCCAACAAGGATGCCGCATCAGCAAGCAAGGCTACATCATCCCGCCACATGTGCTAATTGGTTGCAACCAACTATAGTTACAACTACTAACCTCTTGTTGTTACAACCAATTATCTAATCTTGTTATAACCTACCTATTTGTTATAACCAAATTATTTACAACTAATGTTGGTTAGGATAGCCTTATCTTTTGTAACTGAATTCTATAGAGGCCTATAAATACCTCCTAATCCCTTGTAAGAAAGGCACTTGATGAATGAAATGAAAGCTTGAAATCTTCTTTTTCTTGGCCGTGTGCCATTGTTTTCACTCAAAGTGTGGAGAGGGTATGAGGCCCATTTTTCTTGCTTGTTTCTTTCTTCTTCCATTGCCACATCAATGTCACGTTTTGAGGGAGGGGTTGTGAGGCCCATTCCACTTCAACAAAGTCCTTCCATGGCCGTTTGAAGTGTCACTCCATGAGGGAGAGGGTGTGAGACCCAAGTCCAAGCCATCCAAGCTCCAAGAGCCTTCCTATTTTCCTTCTCTTCCCTTTCTTATTTTAATTTCTTTCTTCTCTTTGATTCCATGCCTTCTAATGATCTCTTTTGCAGGTTCTCTCCATGATCTTGGGTTAAAGATGAAGGTCACCTCATCTTGGAACTAACTACAAGTGAAGTCCATTGCCAAAGGTGTGTAAGTCTTACCTTCCACTCGCCCTTCCTAGGAGTATTGAGTGAACATCTGCCAACCACTTTAGCTTTCATTGTTGGTAGGAAAACCCTTCCTAAACTCTTAAGATCTGAATATTTGAAGGTACTTTCCCTAGTAAAGATGGTTTCTTAGCCATATGATCCTTTCTCTTTAATTTGAACACGATCTCATTTGTGGGTGTTTCAATTTTTGAACTAATAGTTCCTTTCATTGCATTTTCTTACTCTTTCATGCTTCATTTAGCTAGTGCATGCAAGATTCCTTGCTCATCATAGATAGCTAATCTTCTAGGCTTCACTATCCATCTCATCTTGTCTTGCATTAGAAAGTTGACATGATATTTGGATGAAGAAGAGGATCAAAGGTACCAAACTCTCCAAGGGAGATAGTGAGAGATGTGAAGGAGGCCGTTGCCCAGAATTGAAGAAGATAATTGGAGGCTCTAGGATGTGATGTTCCAAGTTCAAAATATGGATGAAACCATGGAGGGGCGAAGTCATCCTTTCAAATAAGGTGAACGGCCCTAGAGGGCTTCGGAGTACTTAACTAGTGCCACGTGACGAATTCTCACTACATTAGGCTATCATAAGTCACTCGGAAGTAAATGCAGCATGCCTTGTGAAGCACCATTAGGAAATGTAAGGTGGGGTGCATCATTACCTTGCCTGTTTGAATCCACCTTGTAGGTGGTGCACCTCCGACCGAGGTGATGCGGGATAATATGCAAAATTAAATTACTAATTTCAAACTTAATTAATAGTGATTAACATAGATTTTTTTTTTTTTAGGATTTTCATATTTAAAGACTCAAAGTAAATAATTAAAGCAAACCAGTCAACTAGTTGTAACCCATAAAAGTAGATCTAACAAGTAAGCTAGGAAAATAGGATTTGGTGGCTAAGAAACCACTGTAAACTAGGGCCTTACTTCTCTAGGGATTAGAAAATAAAGAGTTTGGGATGGTTTGAATTTATCAACGATGACCTTATGTGCTCAGATTGTGGATCCGACTGGACTCTCAAGGAACTTGCAGCAGGGCTTCAAGAAGGTTGATCTTCGAGCTTCGAACTTTCGCGATATTGGTTCCGAGGCAAGAACACCTGACTTCGAATCCTAGATCACCTGCAATCACTCAAAAGAAATTCAAATTAGATGGTTGAAGAAAGAAAAGGAAGAAGATGGAAAAGAAGGAAGGGAAGGGATGGGAGATGGTGGCTAGGATTTTCTAATCATTGGACATGTAGGGCCTCATACCCTGCGATGTTCCAAAGAACAAAGAAAAAGGGCCTCACACCTCGTGATGCACACAGCAAATAAACTGATAGAATGTTGGCTTTATTTCATATATGTGGAATGAATAATATAAGGGGGTTAATGGGATATTCATAGACTATCAACTAGAAGTGTAAGGGTTACAAAGACTAGCATTGGTTTCCCTTAGGCAACAACTCCTTGGAATCCCCTTTTGGGCATCTTGAACTCCTGTCTTTAGGCTGATCTAGAGCTTCCTTCAAAATGGGTGACAATAAGAGATCCTCATCCAATTTGGGCACCAAGATGAGGATAGGTGATGTGTGATGATGAGTGGCTAAGATTGGTTCATTGATTGGCCATGATTGGTGGTCTCTGGAGTCTAGATGATGTGGGCTCCTATGTGAAAGTGGACTCTCCAATTTGGATAGAAAAAAATTCAAGAGTTCTTGCTGGATTCTTGAGTTTGGACCTGAGTAGCTTGAACTCTGAAGTAAGAAATTTCTTTGGTTCTCTCCTTGATTGGTGTCCCCTTGAGATATAATTACATTGAGATGGGCGATGAGAAGCTAAGTGGCGTCTCCCTCTTGAAATTATTGACAACATGAGAAAAAATGGGCGCTAACTTGGCTAGGATTCCTTCTGCTTTACTCCTCTTAAAAATAAGTGACGCTAAATTCATGAATGTATGTGGCCGACCAAGGGTGTAACATGGCAAGTGATGTTGTCTCAATGAAGTGGCATGGCATGTAGACGATGAGGTGGCATGGGCATCCTTGACTTGATGAGGTGGCATATGATGAAGTGGTGCTAAGAGGTGGATGACATGTGGCACCAAAGCTTGACTTTTCTTGAGCTAGCACATGGTGTCACATGGGATCACGTGTCTAGACTTGAGTGCACATGGTGTCTTGATTTGGGTCCCCTCTTGTATTACAGGACTCAACCAATCACATGACTCAACTAAATAATTATAAAGACTTAATTTAAAACTTAACTTGATCAATTTGATCAAAAGGCATAACCAACTAAACAAACTTGGTAAATTGGGTTTGGTCCAAAAGGGTTTTAATAGGTTTTGACACAACTTGATAAATGAGGTTTATAATAAAATTTATGATCCAATTGAAATTGGAATTTTTTTACAGACTCAATTTTGGATCCAGGGATTTTAGAGGGACTCAATATTTTAGGATTTAGGGCTAAACCCAACTAAGCTAAAATAACAAAAATTCAAGATAACTATTTACAAGTGAGGTTTGGGCTTAGGGCTTCATTCACAGATGATCTACATGGATATGGGTTCGACCTATCATTTTCTTCTGGTCCTGGTGTCCACACCAATTCTTCCCAGGTGGGAAGAACTTGACCCTGTCGAGTATGGGTCAACCTTGCTATGATAATGCTCGAATAAGTCTGGATCAATTCTTTGCAAGTCCTCTCTAGTGATCCAAGAATCATCAATTCCGGGTTGTCCTTGACAACGAACCAGATATCGCTGATAGTCTTTGCCCCGAGTAGCGATAATATTGTCATCCAAGATCCACTTGATCCTATCTCTCCGGGCAGGTAGTATGACAGGTGGACACATATGGGTTGGCTCACTCTCAAGGATTGGATTAGGCCTAAAAGGCTCACTAGGAATCAATGTTGGCTCCTTATACTCTATAAGGTCTGAAATATTGAAAGTAGAACTAATGCCTAGTTCATGTGGTAACTTAAGCATGTAGGCATTAGATCCGATTTTCCTAATTACTTTACATAGACCACTACTATGGGCATGTAACTTCTTCATGGTTCCAGGTGGGAACCATTCAGGTCATAGTCTAACCATGACAAAGTCTCCTTCATTGAATTATTTGAGTCTTTTTCTTGTGTCAGCCATATGTTTATAAGATTCATTGTTTTCATTAATATTTTTACTTATTTCCTTATGCAACTCTCTAACATGCTCAGCATATGATTCAGCAGACTCTGAGATGTGTTCATGCATGGGTAAAGAAATGAGATCTAAAGGTTTTCTAGGTTTATTACCATGAACAATTTCAAAAGGGCTTTTCTCGGTAGACCTATTAACTGAGCTATTATATGCAAATTCAGCCCTAGATAGTAATAGATCCCAATTAGCAGTATTCTCTCTAACTAAACTTCTTAATAAGTTTTCTAAACTATGATTCACTACTTTAGTCTGGCCATCTGTTTGAGGATGATAACAAATAAAAAATTTAAGTTTTATCCCCAATAAGTGCCAGAGCATTTTCCAGAAATAACTAATGAATCGTACATCTTTGTCAGATACTATGGTTTTAGGTAAACCATGTAATCTAACTACTTCATTCAGAAATAACTTAGCTACCTTAGAAGCATCATAGGTTTGGGAACATGGTAGAAAATGTGCCATCTTTTAAAACCTATCAACCACAACAAAGATTGAATCATGTTTCCTAATGAGTTTAGGTAATCCAAGAACAAAGTCCATGCTGAGATCTTGCCATGGACAATCTGGTACAGGAAGTGGGGTGTATAAGCTAGTGTTCTGCTTTTGCTGTTTGGCAACAGCACAAGTTCGACATCTAGCTACTATTTGAGCAATATTCTTTTTAAGGTTCGACCAATAAAATTGGTCTTCTAGAAGCAAAATTGTCTTATTTCTATCGAAGTGTCCAGCTAAACCTCCTGCATGTGTTTCCCAAATTAAGAAGTCTCTAAGTGAAGTATTAGGAATACATAGCTTATTTTCCTGAAAAAGATAACCATCTTGAATAGTATACTCATTATATGAACTAGATGGTCATTGTTTAACTACCTTATAGATTTCACCAAAGTCCGAGCAATTTTCATATTCATCTTTTAACTTTTCAAATCCGACTACTCTAGTACTAACTTAATTCAAGAGCATAAATCATCTACTAAGCGCATCAGCAACCTTGTTATCAGTACCCGATTGGTGTCTTAAAACAAAAGTATAGGCCTGTATATATTCAACCCATTTTCCATGCCTAGGATTTAATTTCTTTTGCGAGTTAAGGAATCTAAGTACTTCATGATCAGAATAAAGTACAAACTCTTGCGGTAGCAAATAGTGTCTCCAGTACCTAAGTGCTTGAACCACCGCATACAATTCCTTATCATAAGTCAAATATTTCAATTTAGCATCATTTAATTTCTTGCTAAAGAAAGCAATCGGGTGATTCTCCTGACTCAAGACTCCTCCAATTTCTACCCCCCGAGGCATCACAAGCAACCTCAAAAACTTTCGAAAAATCTGGTAACCTCAGAATTGGGGCTTGGGTCATCTTGTCCTTAATATCATGAAAGGCCCTATCGGCATCTTTAGACCATTCAAAAGCTCCTTTCCTCATACAATCAGTTATAGGCGCAACAATCATACTAAACCCTCGAATAAATCTCCTATAGAATGTAGCTAAACCATGAAAACTTCGAACATCATGTACGTTCTTAGGGATAGGCCACTCAACTATAGATTTGACCTTCTTGGGGTCAGTAGATACTCCTTCAATAGTCACTACAAAACCTAGAAAAATAATCCTCGGGATCATAAAACTATATTTCTTTAATTTTGCATAAAGATTATCTCCTTTGAGAACTTAACATACCTGCTGAAGATGGTCTAAGTGATCCTTCTTATTTTTACTATATTTGAGGATATCATCAAAATATACCACTACAAATTTTTCGATAAATGCTTTTAGGACTTGAGTCATAATTCTCATAAAAGTACTTGGTGCATTCGATAAGTCAAAAGGCATCACCAGCCATTCGTATAAGTTATCCTTAGTCTTAAATGTAGTCTTCCATTTATCCCTGGGCCTAATTCTAACATGATGATAGCCACTCTTAAGGTCTATCTTTGAAAATATGGTAGCACCGGCCATCATGTCTAACATGTCATCAAGTTAGGGTATTGGAAATCTATACTTTACTATAATCTTATTGATAGCTCTACTATCGACACACATTCTCCAAGTGCCATCCTTCTTGGAAGTCAAGAGAGCTGGAACGGCACAAGGACTTAAGCTTTCTCTGATAAATCCTTTCCTAAGAAGATCCTCAACTTGCCTCTGTAATTCTTCATGTTCAGTAGGGTTCATCATACAATGGGGTAGATTTGGCAAGGTAGCTCTTGGGACTAAGTCTATAGCATGTTGTATGTCCCTTAATGGAGGTAAGCTATCAGGGAGGTCTTCTGGGAACACATCCTTAAACTCCTTAAGAAACTCTAAGATCTCCTTAGAGTGTTTCTTTTGTGGTTCAGAACGAACTTCGTTAGCAGTTAGCATCCAGACTATTGAACCTTCAATAATTTTGTGCTCTAATTCATTAGCAGTAATTAGGTTCAATCCCGATTCTCTCTCTCAAATGACTAGACCCTCTTTTGGTATTGTCGTTGGGTGGGGTCGAGTTGATCAATATTCTCTTTTCATGGTGTTTAAAAGAATATGAGTTAGTCCGGCCAAAAAGAGTAGCATCATGATCATATAACCATGGTCTGCCTAATATAATGTTACTAACCCCCACTGGAATCACATCATACCATACCTTCTCTTGGTAGGATTGAATTTGGACTGGAACATGGCATTGTAATCTAATGGGAATAGACATCGCATCAATCCAGGATACCTTATATGGGCTAGGATGTGGTACTGTGGATAAGTCTAAGCTCTTAACAGCATTGGTAGATATGGCGTTCACACAACTTCCACTATCTATAATAATCTTGCACACTTTGTCTTCTAGCTTAATAAAGGTCTGTAGGATATTCGTTCTACGCCAGTTTTCATTCTTTTTGGTCTGAGCTAGAATACACCGAACTATACCTAGTAGATCATATGACTCTATAAGCTCTTCATCACCTTTATATTCTTCTACCAAATCTTTCTCAGCTTCATAGATTTCTTCTTCAAATTCTTCAACATTTTCTAAATTCTCTTCTTCACACTCACCTATATGTAAAGCTCGTACTGAGCATTCAACAGCAAAATGACCTGTTTTACGACACCTAAAACATAGTGTATTTGGGTTCCTATCTCTTTGAATTATGGGTGCCTTTCCTTTATCTTTCTTACGAGCTGGTTGGGAGGTAGGATTAAATCAACTATTTGGGAATCGATTCATGCTAGGCCTATATCCAGTGGCATTAAACCTACTAGGCTCAAATTGGCGGATAATAGGTTTTCTTTGAAATCATTCACAATCCCTAGCAATCTGGTAGGCTTGCTCTAAGTCATTAACTTCTCTCAAGAATAATTCCCTCTGGATATTCTCATTTAAGCTAGCTCTAAATCTCAATAAGGTAATAGCTTTTGATTCGATTACACTACACCTCATAACATACTCGTCAAATTTGGCTATATAGTCAGCCATAGATTTATTACCTTAAGTCAACTTTAGCCATTGATCCAATAATTTTTGTTCGTATGAAAATGATAGATATTTTTTCCTAAGCTTTACCTTCATTGCTCGCCATGTGTCTATAGGTAAGTCACCTCTTTGTTGGTTAGTCGCTCCACATTTCTCCAGTACAGTCTAGCTTGTCGGACTAGCCTAAGCTTAGCAAATTTAAATTTTCTCTCCTCCGACATTTCATACCATTCAAAGTATTGGTCCATATCACTCTCTCAATCTATATAAACCTTAGGATCTAAATTTTTCTTAAATGTGGGTGCATCTAGTCGAATGCTCCTAAGGATCCTTTCTTCCTAGTCATTCACATCAGGGGTGTGGCGCCTAGGAATTGGGTCAGGAGTAATTTCCCTATGTTGGGCTCTTGGACCTGGGGAAGTAGGTTCTCTATATTGACCTCTTGGATCTGGGAGAGTGAGTTGGGCTCGTGGAATTGGGGGAATGGGTCTAGGTGTCTCAGAGCTTTGACCTAGGGCAGTGGGTCTAGGTGTTTCTGGATCTGAACGAGTCACATGGGATTCCTCAAGGTTACTTAGTCTCTCTTCCACTTGGTTAAACCTTGATTAAGCTGTCTAAATTGCTTAGTTATAGTTCTCATAAAATTCTCTATATTAGGATCCATGGGTGGATTGGGTTTGAGTAGGCTGATAGGGTGTGCCTGACCTAGTTGCCATGTAATGCAATCACACAGAACTCGAGCTAGGGTTTTCTAGACTTAGAGCTCAAGTAGAATGGGTTAGCTCAAATTACAACCATTTCAGTAATTACCCTGTCCACTGGCTAGGTAAGAGATGGGGTCGTGGGAGGCTCCCCTTGCTCTCATAGGGTCCTAATTAAAAACCATGAAACCCTTAGGGCATTTGTCTCTGTACCTCTAGCCTTAGACACTAGATTCAAGTGATAATCAAAGGATTGGGTGCACTATCTTTCACACAATACTTGGAACTCAACCTGTTGGTGTCCCTAAATTACTTTAGATTCCTAATTACTTTTAAATAGGGTTAGGTTCGATGCAAAGGTGGTGGTTGTGGGCCCAGGACAAAATCCTGTCCTGATCTGAGATGGTCAAGTGCTTTAAAGATTAGGTACTAGATGATGCAATCACACGATATGAAACCCTAATATACAATGAAGCAAAAATAATTAAAAATAACAGAAAATAATTAATTTTTTTTCTTTAATTAATTTTCAGATCTGATTAATTTTAGATTTTCGATCTTGGGATATCATGTTCGATTGTAGCTCATTACTTCCATGGGTCGTGACAATATACTTGCATATACCGTTCAAGAGGCGTGATTTCCTTCCACCATAAAATTACAAATAAAAAAAAATTCTAAATTTTTTTCTGAGATTAGCAAAGGATTAACAGAGGATTAACAAAAAAATTATTACTATTTTTTTATATTTTTTTAATAGTAATTTTATGCAATTTAATTTTAGCCTTGTTCTAGGTATGCAAAAATTTCAGAACTATTAGTTAAACCCTAGTTTAACCTTCGCTCTGATACCAAAGATGATGCGGGATAATATGCAAAATTAAAGTATTGATTTTAAACTTAATTAACAGTGATTAACAAAGATTATTTTTTTTAGAATTTTTATATTTAAAGACTCAAAGTAAATAATTAAAGCAAACTAGTCAACTAGTTGTAACCCGCAAAAGTAGATCTAAAAGTAAACTAGGAAAATAGGATTTGGTGGCTAAGAAACCACTGTAAACTAGGATCCTACTTCTCAAGGGATCATAAAATAAAGAGTTTGGGATGGTTTGAATTTACCAACGATGACCTTATGCGCTTCGATTGTGGATCCGACTGGACTCTTAAGGAAGTTGCGACAAGGCTTCAAGAAGGTCAATCTTCGAGCTTCAAACTTTTGCGATGTTGGTTTTGAGGCAAGAACACCCTGACTTTGAATCTTAGATCACCTGCAATTACTCAAAAGAAATTCGAATTAGATGGTTGAAGAAAGAAAAGGAAGAAGATGGAAAAAGAGGAAGGGAAGGGATGGGAGATGGTGGCTAGGGTTTTCTGATCGTTGGATATGTAAGGCCTCACACCCCGCGATATTCCGAAGAATAAAGGAAAAGGGCCTCACACCCCGTGATGCACATAACAAAGGAACTGACAGAATGTCAGCTTTATTTCATATATGTGGAAGGAATAATACAAGGGGGGGTTGATGCGGTATTTATAGACCATCATCCAGAAGTGTAAGAGTTACAAAGATTAGCATTAGTTTTTCTTAGGCAACAACTCCTTGGAATCCTCTCTTGGGCATCTTGGACTCCTGTCTTTGGGCTAATCTAGAGCTTCCTTCAAAGTGGGCGACAACAAGAGATCCTCATCCAATTTGGGCGCCAAGATGAGGATAGGTGATGTGTGATGATGATTAGCCAAGATTGGTTCATTGATTGGCCATGATTGGTGGTCTCTGAAGTCTGGATGATGTGGGCTCCTGTGTGAAAGTGGACTCTCCAATTTGGATAAAAAAAAACTCAAGAGTTCTTGCTGGATTCTTAAGTTTGGACTTGAGTAGCTTGAACTCTGAAATAAAAAATTTTCTTGGTCCTCTCCTTGATTGGTGTCCCCTTGAGACAGAATTACATTGAGATGGGCGATGAGAAGCTAAGTGGCGTCTCCCTCTTGAAATTGGCGACAACATGAGAAAAAATGGGCGCTAACTTGGCTTGGATTCCTTTTGCTTTACTCTTAAAAATAAGTGGCGCTAAATTCATGAATGTATGTGGCCGACCAAGGGTGTGACATGGCAAGTGATGTTGTCTCAATGAAGTGGCATGGAATGTAGATGGATGAGGTGGCATGAGCGTCCTTGACTTGATGAAGTGGTATATGATGCGCCAAGAGGTGGATGACATGTGGCACCAAAGCTTGACTTTTCTTGAGCTAGCACATGGTGTCATATGGGGTCACATGTGTCCGGACTTGAGTGCACATGGTGTCTTGATTTGGGTCCCCTCTTGTATTACAGGACTCAACTAATCACATGACTCAACTAAATAATTACAAAGACTCAATTTAAAACCCAACTTAATCAATTTGATCAAAAGGCATAACCAACTAAACAAACTTGGTAAATAGGGTTTGGCCCAAAAGGGTTTAAATAGGTTTTGACATAACCTGATAAATGGGGTTTATATACAAAACCCTAATTGGTAAAAAAGGCTAACTAACACTAGACAATTACAATAGAATTTATGACCTAATTGAAATTGGGATTTTTTTACAGACTCAATTTTAGGTCAAGGGATTTTTACAGGGACTCAATTTTGGGGTTTAAGACCAAACCCAACTAAGCTAAAATAACAAAAATTCAAGATAACCTATTTACAAGTGAGGTTTGGGCTTAGGACTTCATTCACAGGTGATCCACAGGGATGTGGGTTCGACCTGTCTTTTCTTTTGGCCTTGTTGTCGGCACCACGGGGGGTCCCATACCCCCGATCCTCCTCTTTCAGGATAATTCCATGACCTGGATAAATCTAGGATCAGGAAGTAGGGGATATCTATTGATGAAAAATATGGTTGAACTAGATACATGAGATCCACTACAGTATAAGGCTTTATTGGCCGAGCAACATGCACCTTGATAGAGGACACTAGCTAGGATAGAGATGGAAGGATATGATACCTTTTGACCAGTCGAGGCATCAGCGAGCCCTGCCATTGCTCCTAAGGCATTCAGTCAAAAGTGCTTGAGTGAATGGCGATAGAGATCAATTCTTGTACCTTAAGGCTTCAACGAGTCCTGTAATCACCTCAAAGGCACTCAATTGGAAGCCCTCAAGCAAACAATGACAGACCAACTCTTGTGTCTCAAGGTATTAGCGAATCCTGCTGACTGCCCCTAAGGTACTCGATCGAAAGCCCTCAAACGAATGATGGTAAAGGCCAACTCCTGTACCCCAAGGCATCAGTGAGCCTTGCCGACCGCCTCTAAGGTGCTTGATTAAAAGCTCTTAAGTGGACGATGGTAGAGTCTAACTCTTATGCCCTAAAGCATCAGCCAGCCCTGCCAACTGTCTCTAAGGCACTTAATTAGAAGTCCTCAAGCGGATGATGACAGAGGCTAATTCCTATACCTAGAGGCATCAACGAGCCTTACTGATCACCTTTAAGATGCTCAGCCTAAAGCTCTTAGGTGTGCACCGATTGAAAGGCTCTTGACAATGAGCCTCAACATGGCTGAGCCATTACAAGAACGCTGGCTAGTACCACTTTGGCAACATAGCTATTCTAAGCCTCCATAGTGCAGTACTCTGATGCTCATCACCATCACTTTATGCCACATAGTAGGTCTCTCCATCGCATCCTAAAATCATCAAATTATTATAGGATCCTAGCAAGAGAAATAGGCATGCCTAAACTCCTTGTAACTCAGGCTACTATTTAATGAAGCATAGCTTACCTTAAACTAGCGACAAGGATATATTTAAGGAGACAAGACATCCCCTACCAGCAAAAAGGCCCCAAGTGACACATGGGAGGTCCTACCGCCTTTCACCAAATCCAGCAAGATCTTGATCTTACCTGGAATACCCTTAGTCATCTACCTTTAAAAGGGACTCCACACGAGTTTCCAAAGATATGTGAGCCTTCCCGCTTATACCCTTCCATTATTAGTACCAATACTGACTTGAGTATCAGAGTATCATCACTGGGGCCACCCCGGTCGGGCTTTTTTGAAGGTGCCATCTCTTAGAGTCTGGCCTGTACTACCTACTCCAGCACTTCCACCAGCTCCAGCTCTTTCTCCGATGCTTGACAAATTTTGGCACGAACACTATTGATATTATATCCTCACCTTCTTCACGGTAGTTTGGTCTGATGCATGATTGGTCGACGTATACCATTGAGCTATCAGGTTCGACAAGCTCTCGGCCATGTACCCTCATCTAGCAACCAGCTTGCCAGACCAGCGGGCCACTTTCACTACTGCGGGCCGCATGTCGCTGGTCCGAACATAATTCCTACTATCAGGATATGATATGGCATGCTGGTCATGCAATCGGGTGCAGAAGGTGAGTATTGGTTGAACCATCCTATGGGCTGCCTAGAGGCATTGCTCGAGAGCTCTTGTTCGTTATTAGCACAATGACTTAGGGTCGGCTAAGATATTTTTATCGAGATCGAGAGTCAATCAGGTTGAGGGGCTTAAAGCATGACTCAATCCCATCCAAAGGATAGTGGGTCTTGATGACCGAGGCTAGGGTTCGGCTAGCAAAGCCTTAGTAGGGTTAGCCCATCACATCAGTATCCAATATCTCATTTTAAAATTAATATAAAAATATGATGAATTTAGTCTACTAGTTTTTGTAAAAATATCCATAATTATACTTATGTATTTTAAATTATTTTTGAGATAGCATGTATAGTTTTAAAGTCACTAATATATTTTCAGAAAGTGAATATTGGCTTAATAATTTGCTAAAAAGTTCTTGTTCCAAAATCTTTTTCATCTCAGGTTCAATAAGAATCAATCATTTCAAAACCTTACAAATATATTAATATCAAATTTTTTCAAGAAATACCTAAAAAAAATATCAAGCATAACTCAGCAACATATTCTAATTATTAATCTTTTTCTCTTTCCCTTTTTTATTTTATTAAGATAATTTAATTTTAGATATCACGAGTTATTTCTTTAATCATTTTTATTTTATAAAACTCTATTCAGTAATACTTTAATTAAATTTGTTGATATTTATATTTACAGTGTAAATAAAGAGGTTAAGATAAATGAATATAATTATGAATCATGTAAATTCATCAATTAATAAAAAATATTATATATTATATTTTATATAAAATCTATATATATTGATAAATTTTTTTATTTTATTTTTTAATTTTAAGCTAAGTCCTGTCACAAAGCAAGGATTTCATACTAATGACAAGTAAAGAGAGAAGTTAATTTTCTCAATTTCTCTCCGTCCAGGCCAAAAAAAAAAAAAGAAAAAAAAAAAAAATGCGCCAGACTTCACGTATTGAAAGGGTTAACGAGAGGGTGGGCCTATCTAGCCTTCATGCTAGGATAGAATTCACGATAATCCCGCCAGGATTTCATCCATTCATTCTAATATTTATCTATGAATTATATAATTTTAAATTTTAGAAAAATATTTGATTCCGTAAATTGTGAAAGTATGAAAAGATTTAATCACCATCGTATTGTATTAATGGAAAAAGAATTGTAGATATGGTGGACAAAAAGTTTACCATCACAAAAATTTTAATTTTAATATATACATATATATTAAATTAAATTAAATTAGATTAGATGTCAGGTTTGCCTTTCCCGGATTCGATACCAGGAGGGGGAGGAAAAAAGCGCGGCCGAAAAAAAAAAATCAACCAGTGCCTTTGATCGCACTCCCCCTTTCCGCGGCGGTTTCAACCGGGGTACTTTCGCTCCCACAAAAGGCGGCGATTTCAAAAAGATGATTAGATAGCTACCGGGTCAATGGTGGTGCGGGGAAAGTTGGCGTACGGGCTGTACCGGGCAGCGACGCTCGCGGCGGCCCCGCTGATATACCTGCACCTCCATCGGCGGCGGCTGCGTGGCCTGGAGCATCCCACGCGGTGGCCGGAGCGCTTCGGCCGCCCTTCCTCGCCTCGCCCCCCGGGCCCTCTCCTTTGGTTCCACGCCGTCTCCTTGGGTATATTCTACCGATAATTCTATTCTCCTTTACCATTTCAGCCTCGACTTATCCGATTTCTCAGGTGAAGGATTGGCTGCGATCCCTGTGATCAAGCATTGCGTTGAGCGGCACCCCGATTTCGTTGTCTTAATGACGACCACAACAACTTCGGCCTTGTAAGATTTTTTTTGTTTTCCCCGTCCCTATACTTCTATCGCTTCATATCAGAAAAATTCCTCTCCATTAGTCTATAAACAATCATGTTCTCTGCATTTCTTTTAGCCTCAGGGCCCTGCAGTGCACGTAGCAAAAACAGTCCTATCTTGTAGAGAAAGGAAGAACACGAGAAAGATTGTGTCCTTCTCCAAGGAATCCATCTTAGCCTAGGTGATGCATGCGTAGCTTGATCTCTGTGATAGTGCTTAGTGCATGCAATTTGATGACTGATGTTCCCCAATTCCTACACATCATTTAGGTTCCGATCACTTGTATGTGGGCTTTTATTCCACCCATCAGGCACTCTATCCTTAGTCAGCTCCAGCCTAAGACTACTAGAGACACTGTAGAATAATATGAGCCGGATTTTGCTCAGAGAAGAATAACACTTCATCTACTCTTTCTAGGTAGTAGGAGTCCTGGATTGTTTTTGCAATTTGATTCAAAAGGTCTGGGATATACTGGTATTTCCAATAATGTACCATTTAAAGAATAAATTTGTATTCAAGCTGTATTATATATACAAATATGAACCATATTGTCGGTCTGTATCTGTACCTTTTCCTCGCTTAATTGATAGAAGTTTCTTTAGCTCTAGCATGTTTTTGAAGGTGTGCATGCACTTACCCCACTCTATTACCTTGTAATTGAATCCTTATTTATAATAAATGGCAAATTGATTTTTGCAAAGTTGACTTTGTATGTTTGGCAAACACTTCTTGGACATATGGCTGACTTTAGCCTTATGCAATAAGTCTTTTCCCATTTGTATGGTGAAGGTTATGCTGCTGATTCTTGTATTAGTATTCAGTGGCATGGTGCAGGCACAGAACCACGATTTTCTTCTTTGGGGGATGCTAAAATACCGCCTTGCTTTGATCCTATAGCCATGTGAGTGAACATAAACTATAAATACAACCTATCATAATAAAATCCTGTATTTCTAATACAAAAATTCCTTACATCAGTACTTATCATGATTTCTGCTAATGCTTATTGTTTTCCTTTATTGTTTGTATGTATGTATGTATAGACACATTCTGGGTGTGGGCCAATTTTATTTAGCTCAATTCTTTTTTTTTTTTTTTTTTGTTGGGTTGGGGGGGGGTGGTGCATTTCTTTTAGACCCAATTTTTTTGCAAGATAAATCAATAAAGTAAGAGGACTCATGGGTGCATTTCACTCTTTGCTGATCAGAATGGCCATGAGAGGCTTGTTACTTGTGTTTTTTACTCTATGATGAAAATGATGAATGCCATAGTCATAGGCCATCCTCAAAGTGCACTGCATAATTGTGAATGGCAGTTCTGGTATCTTGCAGTGAGGTCATCAAGGACCAGCTACCAAATTGTGTCATTTATCAGGTGTGTTAACCTTTTATCTCATTATGTGGATACTGTTCTAAATTACATGCATATTCATTTTGTATTTTTTAAATTATACATATATGTGCATGTGCACATACACACACACACACACGGAGATTTTGCTCATGGCATATCTTACTGGATTATTTTTCTATGCTGATAACAAATTTCTGATTCTCGTGGTTCATACTTTTGTGCTGACAAGGTGCTTGTTACAGCTAGCTCCCCTTGATTGTCCTTTGGCAGTGGATGCTTTTCTTGCATATTGGAAACCACTAGCTGTCCTATTAATGGAAAGTGAACTCTGGCCCAACCTCATTATTTCTGCAACAGAGAAAGGAGTGAGTGATCCGTTTGTAATCTTTCTAAATGTTTATATAAATACTAGAAGTGGGTCTTGGACTGTGCTTAAATTCTTTTCATTTTGTCTAAAGGTCTTATTTTCATTGTGCATGTCCTCTTTTAAGGAAAATAAAGAAGTTAAAAGAATGAAACTAGAAGGGGGAGAGAGAGAGAGAGAGAGAGAGAGAGAGAGAGAGAGAGAGAGAGAGAGAGAGAGAGAGAGAGAGAGAGAGAGAGGTTCCTATCACTTAATTAGCAGGCACAAAATGTTAATCTTCTACGGTTAAGTTGGCTCCATCACTGAAATAGAAGGCAAGAAAAGACAAATTTGCCTCTATGGTTGTATTCTATATAGAAGAGCCTTGTATTATAAAATCTCAACAAAGCATCCATCAATATCTGATAAATTCTGAATAATATCATGCCATCCCTTTAAGCTGAAACTACCATCTTGACCATTTGTAGCCTGAACAATATTGCCTTTGGCTGGTTGCAGTGAAGAGTATTAGTGAGCTTGTCTTGTTTCTGATGAGAAGATCCAACAACAAATTATAAAGAAGTCTCATTATTGACCACCTTCTATCTAGAATGAAGATCAACTTTAGTGTGCCTGTTTTGTCCGGGGAACTCAAGATTGCTAAAGTGATTGATCATCACACAGAACTTCCGGTCATTCCCTTTCTGCTTTGTGGCAAAACATACTCATATGATAATCTAGTTAGTGCATTCCCTTGTTGTCATGTGATTTACTTGCAATCCTTACTTTCCTATTTTCTTACTATTATTATTAGTATTCTTAGTATTGTCATTGCTACTTTTCATTAGTTGTCATTGTTGTTGTCATTGTTCCTCCTGCTATTGTTATTTTTATTGCTATTTCTGTCACCATTACCACCACCATAATCATCAACTTTCATGTTTAATATTTCAAGCAATTTTTTTCTTTGATACATCATCATCCTATACTATTTACAGATCACTGTAGCATTATTAAATGCTCGGATGTCATCCAGATCTTTTAGGCATTGGTCAGGACCAATAGCCCTGCTATTGATCTCATTCATGCTGTCAAAACTATCTTTGATTGTCCCATTGGTATGAACTTGTATTCTTCGTTGTTACATGCAGAACTGTTTGCTTCATTATTATTTACTTATTGGGTTTAACAGAGCACAGTTGAGGCCATCCGTTTCCAATTGCTACATGCATCTCCATCTATCATCAATTTTGCGGGTGATTTGAAATATGGTATGCTTGATTTCTTGTGTTCAAATGTTTGAATTTAGTTGGATCCAATTTATTTTTGCAAGCAAAATAGACAGCTTTTAATCTATGAAGGTCAAGGTTAAAAACAAGTATTTGTGCAGTAGTTGTGAGTTCTGGTTTCTTCTCATCCTATACACTACTACAATTGAATTTCAGCAAAAATTGTTAGTTTATAATTTATCTTTATTTCAAGAGAGGAGATTGATAAGATCACAGTTCATCGAATTGACATAAATTGGGCAGTTCAGAGCATGCCGAATTGTACTGGTGGTTTATCGGTACTGTTCTGGAGAGGAATCTGGAACACCAAAGGAAAGAGGAAAAGAGAGGGGGGGCGAGGGAAAGGCCAGGAAAGTTGTCGGAGACTGTCAAAGGCGGCTTGAGGGCTGCAGATGGTCATGGTGCATGGGAGGTGAACTAGAGAGAGGAAGAGAGAGAGAGAGGGGGAGAGCTAGCCATGCATGGTGGTGGTCGTCGGAGGGCTGGGGATGCCCTTGGAGTGCCCTTCTTGGCCCTCTGGCAGCCATGGCTGGCTCTTCCTCTCCCTCCCTCTTTCTCTCTCTCTCCCTGATTCATCCTATCTAGTGCACCGCAGTCATTTGTGGCCCTCCGGTGGCGAAACCGTGGCTGGCTGGCCTCTCCCTCTTCTTCCCTCCCTCTTTTTCTTCCTCTTCGGTCCTTCCTTTCTTCTATTTTCTTTGCTATGTTAGTTCAGGCCTGGTATGGGGGCGTGTTGAACTGTACCACCGGCTTGCCGGCACGAGATCCGATCTGGTCCGGCGAACTTTGGATAAAATAGTTAACTTTATGTGTCAAACTTCCATTTACATTATTATCTTATGTTTATCTAGCTGTAGGAGATTTTGATATCCTTGAGAAAGAGGGTATGAAGATAGAAGATCTTAAGCTACAGCTTGCTGAAAGGCCAACTTGGATGGCAACATCTTTACATAAGGGTGAAGAAGAAGGTTAGCACCTATAGTTTTGGCTTTGCCTTCATAGCCTTGGTATGCCTCCATTACTACCAGATTGTATTTATGAAACACAAATTGATCTGTTTTGTTTTCTTTTAATTGTTGTGTATCCAGTCATAATAATTGGGATATGGGTTTCTGGCTATATTTCTCATTGAAAATGAAAGAAAACCATTTTTTTCTCTATGATTTCTTTGATGATACAATGTAGTAGGGACACTGGTTATGCTTGAGAAAGAGATTTCTCTTTTGGGCCTTCCATGCAATACTTTTCATTGGCCTGTTAGCCATTATAAATGATATTATCTTTTTTTTTTTTTAATTTTATTCTTCAATTTCCTTTGTGCTAATTTATGCTTTGGATTATGACATGTAAGATTATTTATGTAAGAAATGTATCCATGTTATCTATCAGTTGTTGTGATATCCAAGATACCTGCATGCAAGTTGTAAGTTTGATTTGAGGTTTTTTAATATGTATTCCTGAAGTGCCTCCAAATTTGAATCTCAGTCATGCTTTGGGTTCACCTAGAATTAATCAAGATATATCCTGACCTGGTACTGATACTTGTGACAAGGCATCCACAACATGGACGGGAGATTGCCCTGGTATGCACCTGACTTGTTTCTGATTGATCTTATAATACATTGCTAATTTTGTCTATGTTGTCAGCAAGCATGTCGTTGCTTGAAATATTATTTACTTGCTTAAATGTCATCTTTTATCTTTTTAGACTAAAATATTTTTCCACTTGACAATAAGCCCTTATTTTGCACAAGTAGATTTGTCGTGACATCCAAAGCTTCCAAACATATCCAGTCTGATCAGGTTATCCCATATCTCAAATCTATGCAACGAGATGGTGGGTTCTCTCGCAAAGGAGAAAGCCCAACAAGTGAACTCCTCTTTAGAAAGAGAGAACCGTAATGATGAAAGTTCTGTTTCCCTTATAACATACACCATTAGAAGGCTTGGCAAAAACTCAATAGCTGCAAATGGGTTAATCAGGGAGCAAGCTATTGATGGAAGAGAAAAGATGAGCTAGATTTATGGCTGTAGTTGCGAGGGGACTTTAATTAAAACATATCAATTGATTTTGGAAAGAAAATTAAAGCTTTGACTTTTTAGATATGATTATGTGATGAACGGCATCGAGAGGATTGTCAGCTGCTCGGCCCGGCATCAAAAGCCCAGGCTTGACCCTGAAGGCTTGGCCTCACCCTTAGTACTTTACTTTTTAGTTTAAGCCCACTTTATGCTTTTCCTAGAATAATAGCACTAGGCTTGATGCAAATTTGGTCCAAAGCCCACTAATTTCAAACATTGATTTAAAGAAAATGAATTTGAAAAAGAAAACATGGGGAACGTTGTCAGACCTCCTCTTGCCACCAATCTTGTCCCTTGCTACCCACAATCGCTGATGTCCTCTACGACTAACCATCTCTGCCCATTGTATCCTTTCCTTCAACTTTTGTTTCATAGCACAAAAGTCCTTGAAGGTTCAAGGCACCTACGAACCTAATCAACAGCTTTGAGTTTTTGGCCCTGTGTTGGTGGCATGCTGTGCATGTCTCTTCGTGTCACCAATTACTATTGTTCTCTTGACTTAGGTCATGAATTCGGGGAAACAATTTTTGGCACGCCTGGTTGGACCTCATGGAATGCCGCTGAAGAAGAAGGTTGAAGTTCAAACCTCTGTTGTGGGGTAGTTAGAAGCTCTTCTTGCTGGTAATCAAGATGTTGAGGACTAGCAAGCTTGCCTAGTTGAGTACATGGAGTTCGATTTGTACTTGTGGCAATCTAATGCCGTTAGTGAGAAAAAGGTAGCTAATTTAGAATGGAGAAGGGTTTAGAAAAGAATGGTAGCTCCAATCTATGATAAAAGAATTCGATCAAAGAGTTTTAAAGAAAGGGAGTTTGGAAAACTATACTTTGGACTCGAAAGAACCAAGATTTGGCAAATGATCTCCAAATTGGGAAGGACCTTTTGTGGTGCATCATGTGCAACGAGGTGGGGTGTATCAGTTTTGAAGCGTAGATGGAGATATACATGATCGAATGATTAATGAAAAATATTTAAAGAAATCATCCTACAATTTGGGAAGCACAGAAAGAGACTAGTAAAGGATTAGAAGAGGCCGATTAACTATAAATTAACATTTGAAATGCCAATTTTTACAAAATTTGGTTGAAGAGCCAAATAATCAAAACAAAAGTTTGGCTAAAGTTGTACAAATGAAGGTCGATATAGCTAACATGGCCGAACCTTTTAAAGACAAGTTGGCTGCTTGGACCTAAAGATCTCAACTAGTCCTATAATTTTTTGAGAGTTGACTAAAGAGAGATCCATCGATCCAAACATCTGCGCTTCCAAAGGCTCCAAATCATTGGCTTGCTATTGCAATTCTGGGAGGCAAGATGATCGTTGTATTAGTTGGTGTTCCTAGTCCTTCAAAGCAGGGTTTATGGTACTGTCCCGAATCGCCTGGTTCAGGGCGTACCATATCGTACCGATCAAGAACCGGTACAGTTTAGTCCTAAAAAATGGTTCGAGACCTGAATCATAAAAATTGGCCTAAACCGGACCGATATAGGTCGATTCGGTATAGTACAGGCCGGTTCGGACCGGTACGGCCCGGTTTAGTCTGGTTCGGACTCTGTTCGGGTCCGATTTAGGTCTGGTTTAGCGATCCTTGCTTGAGAGGGGGGAGGAAGATAGTTTTTTCTTAATTCACCAAGTCCGGTACATGTACCAGTATGGTACGGTATAGTATGATCGTACGGGTCATTGGCCGGTACGGGTCCCGATACCGGTTCAACGATCCTTGCTCCAAAGTCTTCAAGTCTGGCATGTAAAGATCATTGTGGTGGGTGCATTGTTTTTGCAGGGCTACAATTTCAGCTGTATAGAGACCTTGTTCTCCCATTTAGTTAGTTGTTTTTCTTTTTCCAGCAGTTGGTTCGACCACCTCACAAAGTTATCAATGGCTGATTGAAGTTTTATTTCAATATAGTTGTCTTTTTCTCCAATTCGGACTTTTTGGCCAAGACATCATCCACCTCTTCTGATAGGGCTTGAAGTGAATGGTTCGACTCGGAAAGTATTGATAGCTGTTCCTTCAACTCTGGCAAGTTGGAAGAGGGGGTAGGTATGACTGCATGCTTCATCAAAATGTCCAAGGCCTTTCGGGCTTCAGAGAAAGCCAAGGAAGAAATCAAATGTCATTTAAAGGGAGATTGGCTACTTTGCATAAGGCTTCACATGCTTTGATGACTTTGGCCAGGAAATCATTTTGAGGTTGCCCAGAAGAGGTTGAAGGAAGAGAAGATGCAGCTAGTTTGGCCCTTACATGTGCCATCGAAGTTAACATGCTAATGATTTGTCTTTTTGGCATAGGCGGAGCCAAAGCAGGCTTAGGTGCTTTGACAGGGAGTGCTTTAGAAATACCTAACAAAGAAAGGTTAATACAACAAAAGGAATGAATAGTAAATGTGCTAACCTTATCCTTAAAGGAAGGATCAACTGTTACTCCCTTTTGATAGGCTGGCCACTCAATGTGTGAACAAGGACCAAGCAACCCTCCCATTCTTAGTGGACTCTACGAGTGTGACAAGATTGGCCAAACCAAACTTGGCAGATGGTTAAGAAGGTCGATATTTATCTAGTCACCCATAGAACTGTCTATAACAAGAAGAACAATCTAAATGTCCACCCATAATACTCCTACTACATTCCCTAAGTGGAGTTGGAATGTATGTTTAAAGTTTTCTAGCATTCAGTTGTTGGCCTCTTTTCTAGGAAGCTAATCGTTGTGACCCTTCAACCCAACATATTTGACTCCGTAAAATTTTTCATTTGCAAAGCTCTAGGAGTACCTTGATAAGTGGGAAAGGCCGATGAAGCACCTCATGGAAAGTTGAGCTTTAGTGGCTACAAAAGCTTCATCCTAAGCGATTCGGGAGAGAACATTTGAAACTGGCTTTTGGATGGGATGCCCATTAGGTTAGAAAGTCTTCCGCCATGGCCAGTTTGGGATCAAGGGAGCGGAATTCAAAAGCAACATAGGATTGATTGTAGATGAAATTGGCTAATTCCATAGAAGTGGGATTGGTAATGGAAGTTTGGTCGAAATAGTCATCATTGAGATAATTCAGAAATGGACATGGAATGGCTTGAGCAAGGCTAAATTGACAGGCTACTAGGCTAGGGGAGTAGTATTCGATGGAACACTTATTATTGCTAGTCAATTCAATAATCGAACCAACATGCAGATCATGAGGGAGAATAAAGGATCGCCAATGTAAACTAACAGACTTTGTTTCATCTTTGGTCATAAAGGATGAAGGTAATTGAAACTAAGAAGGGCGAGGGGCCCGCAAAAAAGGAAAGAAAAAGGAATTTCTTATCTGGGAAGGCTCTTCATAAAACTTGTGGAAGTATTATGAAAAGATGAGAAAGGGCTCTCCAAGCAGCTTATTTTAAGGTCGACGGGTGCAGAAGAAAAAGGGGTGGTCTAAAGCCAAAACTCTAGAAACTATGCATAAAGCCAAAGCTAGAGCAACCAGAGAGGACCTCCATAACTTATGGAATCCAAGTATTCTTTTAGGCCTCTGAATAGAGAACCTAATAGAAGTGGGGAAAGACAAATGTGATGGTTTTCGGCCAGTGCTACTGCTTGTCTAAGATGTGCCTTCACTACCTTAACAGACTTGCAACAAAATAAAACTTACATACCCAAACTAGGTAGAAGGATACTAGCTCTTGATGTGAGATAGGGCCATCTCGGTTATCGTAGGATCCCATGTAAGACGACTAACTAGCCTCCATACCTAGGTATAGGCCGAAGTTATTAGCTGGGATAAAGACATCTGAAACGGCTTAGAAATTCTCACCTGTTTGCCAAAGGTCTAGCAGAAAACCTAAATCGAGAAGGGTTAGGGTAGACATACCATGATTGAAATGAAAGGTATTGGTTGAAGGGGACCAAAAGCACATTGCGGCTAGAAGAAGGGACCAGTTCTCAACCATTTGAAAGGCTAAAAACTTGAGATTAGAGAACTCATGCTGTTCCTAATCTGAACCATTGTAGGAGACATGGTGGACCCAACAGTCCCAAGAGAAAGAAAAGGTAGGCCATTGCCCGTGGGGATTTGTCCCCCCCCAAACAGTGGTGGTGAAGTAGGTTGTTGATAAAGGAAAGCATCCTTGTGATGAAGTGGAAAGCGAGAAGAAAGGGACGAAGGAATGTCAGATTCAAAAATAGGATCCAAAATGGTAAAGCTAGAGGATTTGGAGATGAGTACTTGGGGATTGATAGAAGCAAGAACATTGGAGGCCTCAAGTTCTCTCTTGCATTGAGAGTACTGCTTGGCTTGGGAAGAAGACAATACCATGTGAGAAGCTTGGAACACAGAGTATTAGTCAAGATGGGTTGAGATTAACGAAGAAAGGAAGATTTGATTGAAGATATAGCATGTCTTGGAAGTGTAAGTTAGATAGGGAGCACTGGAAATTCAACATTTAGAGGATTACTTTGGCATTTGGAAAAAAATATTGAATGCTGTTCAGATCGAGATTATGATCCCCAACTGATAATCAATTTAGGTGAAGAAAGTGGCATGAGATTTGATGATATATCTTTTAACCCTCTAACTGTCAGATTAAAAGATGCAGGGGCATTGTTTGGACCAAATATTTGCACTAGCAAGTAAATTGGGCTTAATGGGTTTTAGTGCAAATGGAAGCCCAGTTGGGAGCACTAACACATGAAAGGCATGGAGAAGGACATGGAACAAAAGAATTCAAACAGTGCTGGGAATGGTTTTGAAGGTGGACGGTTACAAAGGAGTGGGTGAATTGGAGTATAACTATTTTTGTAGTTATTTAAATCAAATGGAATCACGGGGAAAGGCATCTATTAAAATCTTAATTAGGGTTCACTGAACCATGATGAATCGGCTAGTTTGGGGTGTATTGAACTGGACCAGCCGGTTAACGGTATGGTTCGGCTGTGCAAAACGGCATAGTCCCCCGTTCCGTCAAAACCTCCCGAATCGGATCGGTATGGCACAGTTCAGAGTCGAACCATGCTTACCGATCGATTCATCCCGGTTCGGGTTCGAACCGGTTTATTACTATAGCACAAGGGTGGGTGAGATATTTTTAAAGGCTCTCAATTTGACAGAGAGCTCAGGAAAAGCTTCGAAAGGCTCCTTTCACGATTCTAGTAAATCCAAATGCCAGAAATCAAGGAAAAAATGTCGATTAGAGGTACGTAGATCAATCCTTTTCTCTCTTTCTCCCTCTTCCGTCTCTTTTTTTTAAATTCATGAAAAATAAAAAAATAATAGAAAACTCTATCAAATTTTTTATTTTGACATGATTTTAGAGTATGCTGTAGATCTATGAAAGATCTACACAATGATGCTAAGATCATTATTTTTTGTTAAGTTTATAATTTTTAAAATTAAAAAATATTTTTAAATTAAAAAATTAATAAAAAATAAAATAAATTATTAAAAAATATAAAAATAGATTATTGTTCTAGGATTGTAAGCTACTTGTTGCCGCCAAGATCGTCGTGGTCCGTAGCTCTGACGGGTCGGGCTCCCGCTGGACGCTCGCTCCTCTTCGCGGTCGGCTCCCTCGTCCGGAGGCCTTGCAAAACTGAGAAGTCCCGTGCTGGGAATTCCGGCGGGGACACTCCAATGATCAAGTCAGTGGGACGATCGAGGAAAACAGAAACTCTGTGGCGGAGAGCTTGGGGGACTCTTCGTGTCGAGAGGGTGAAGAATGAGATGAACTTTGTGAAAGAAGATAATGGAGGACCAAGAGTGTCTGTTGCTTACCTTTTTTTACTTACCTTCCTCATTGATCTTATATAGACGGGGCGGTCCAGACCAAGTCTGGGGCTTTCTGTTATTCACTGTCGCCTCCCTGTCGGGCTGGTCTTTCAGGAGAAAGCCTTCCACCCTGGGCGTTTGCTGAGTCTCGAGCCACGATGGGGCGTTTCTATTTCAGGGGGACCGTCAGAGTGTCACAGGGCCAGGGGCTTTAGCGGAATACCTTTCTTGGAAAGGGCAGGCTCCTTGTCGTAGAGGTTGTGGTCTTCCAGTTGTGCGGTCGTTGATGTGGTGGCACGCTACAGGACCGGGAACTTGGTGGAGCTTGCATCGTGCAGGTCGTGCGCGGGATGCGTTACAGGACCTGCATTTATGGCAGGGTATGCACCACCCCTCAGGGGCTATGAATGATTAGGTTCTTTCCTGCCATGGTTTTGAACTTCTGTTGGTCCCACCTCATGTTGCTGGCGGGAACCTTGGCTCCTACTGGATGGGAGAAGTCCTACTTCAGGGACCTGGGTCTTGGAAAACATGAGCTCGTCCTCGACCGGGAGATGATCTTAGTCGGAGGGCTCGCCCTATGAACACGACTCCTGCTGGGAGCTGACCTCGGCAGGAGGGCTCGCCTTGGAAGCATGAGCTCGATCTCGACCGGGAGCTGACCTCAGTCGGAGGGCTCGCCCTATGAGCATGACCTCGGTTGGGAGCTGACCTCGGCAGGAGGGCTCGCCTTGGGAGTATGAGCTCGACCCCGGTCGGGAGTTGATCTCAGTCGAAGGGCTCGTCCTATGAGCATGATCCCGGCTGGGAGCTGACCTCGGTAGGAGGGCTCGTTTTAGGAGCATGAGCTCGACCCCGGCTGGGGGCTGATCTCAGTCGGAGGGCTCGTCCTATGAGCACGACTTCGATTGGGAGCTGACCTCTGCAGGAGGGCTCGATATGGAAGCATGAGCTCGACCCCTACCGGGAGCTGATCTCAGTCGGAGGGCTCATCCTATGAGCACGACCCCGGCTGGGAGCTGACCTCAGCAGGAGGGGTTGCCTCGGAAGCATGAGCTCGATCCTGGCCGGGAGTTGACCTCAGTCGGAAGGCTCACCCTATGAGCACGATCCCGGCTGGGAGCTGATCTCGGCTAGAGAGCTCGCTTTGGCCCTTTACCTGGCCATCATGCCCAGGTGGCGGGTCCCTCAGTAGCGTGGCCGCCTGTATACTCTACGTCAGCAGATGTACCACGTCATTACTTTCATCATAAATTTCGTATCGATTTATTTAAGTTTTGATACATCATGTGAATAGTGCCCTCGATCTAATTTTAAAAAAAGTTGCATATCATGTATGCCTACTGTCTTAAAAAATATATGTAACATCCATAATAGGATCTTATATAAATTTAAGATTAAAATAATTATTTTATAATATTATAATTTTTTATATTTTTTATTCTAAAAAAATTAAAAATATATAAAATTAATTAAAAAAATAAAAAATAGGTAAACAAAATACTAATTAATTTTATGTAATTATTGAGTATATGTGCTTTTTCAATCTCAGGAATGAATCCATCGAGGAGAAAGAATGATCCGAAGCGTGACATTGGTTAGGCGCATGAAGAAATGTTCTCGAGTCGTCATCATTGGAGATGTAAATGGTGCAATATAGAATTCGAGAATAGTGGGATAACAAGGTTGAAGTAGTAATTGACTAGCAAATATTGTAATATATCTGTGCTGATATTGTTCATCAGAGGTTTGTCATTTGATGAAGAAGTACTTCATTGATTTTAAAGCAGAGGAGGATAAATTTTCGAAAAAGGTAGAGGCGGATCGTCGAGCTTCCGAACCATCTTCTTATCATTCTAGAAAGTTAGAGAAAGCATCTATTCTAGAGGACGAGGAGGCATAGATCGGGGCTGCAATTCAGGCGAGCTTGTATGAGCAGAGATAGCTAGGAAAGATAGCTAGGCATAGGGAGTGATTTAGGCTATTGGCTTTTGAGTCATGGTTGGGGTCAGGTTCTGGAAGTATTGTAAGAGAGTTTGAGACAGTTTAGGAGGACCTTCTCAGTCTAAGAGTTCGTTAAGAGAGGTACCAGCCATATTGCATCCATATTGGTAGCATTTGATAGTAGAAAAAAATCTTCAGGAATATTCCAACAGGAGCCACTATCCATGATGTCGATCAACATACATTTTTTAGTAAAGATTCCAAATAACAGAAGATTGATACTATGCTGAAAAAGGATAATAAGAAGGATGTGATGGGCTATCGGGTCCTGGTTTTATTTCAGTCATATCCTAGTATACGTATCTCGGAGTTGGAACATGCATTTTGATAAAGTGATTAGAACATATGGCCTTATGAGGAACGAAGAAGAGCCCTGCATATACAAATGTGCTAATGGTTCAGTTATAGTATTTCTTGTTTTATATGTGGATTACATTCTCTTAATCAGAAATGATATCTCTGTATTGCAAGGAATAAAAGTATGCTGTCTTTTCAATTCTTTGGACTTGGAAGAAGAATCCTACATCCTTGGGATGAAGATCTATAGGAATAGATCTAAAAAGTTGCTAGGATTATCTCAGTCCACGTACATTGAGATTATTCTGAAGCGGTTCATCATGTTGAATTCTAAGAAAGGCTATCTTCCGATAGGTCATGGAATTAATCTCTCAAAGAAGGATTGCCTGACAAGTTCTCAAGAGAGCGTATGAGTAGGATTCCTTATGCCTCAGTAGTGGGATCTATTATGTACATTATGACATGTACGAGACTAGATGCGGCATATTCACTAGTAGTGAGTAGATACCAATCTGATCTAGGTGAGATCTATTGGAAGGTCATAAAAATTATCGTTAAGTATTTGACAAATATTAAGGATTAGTGGTTCATTTATCGAGATCCTGATATGAAACTAGTTAGTTATATTGACTTGAGTTTTCAGTCAGATAGAGACGACAACAAGAGTGTGTCGGTTATGTTTTTATCCTAAATGGAGGAGTTATTGCTGGAAAAGTTCCAAGCAACACATTGTGGCTGATTTTGTTTGCGAGGTGGTGTATATTACGGCATCCGATGCTGCAAAGAAAGCTATTTGGCTGCGGAAGTTCATCACCGAGCTTGGAGAGGCACCCTCCATTGATGGCCCAGTTTTCTTATATTATGATAGCACTAGGGCCATAGCTCAAGTGAAGGAACCAAAGGCTCATCAATGGATCAAGCACATTTTGCGTCACTTTTTTCTTGTTCGGAAGATGTGGATCGAGGTGACATTGACTTTCAGAAGATTGATGGAAGGAGAACTTGACTGATCTATTTACAAAAACTTTCAGAATTAAAGAGTTTGATGATCATAAGCAAGGATTTAAGTCCCGCCAGGATGGAGGTTGTCTCGGCCATCCCGTCCCGTACGTTAGAGTTTTCGGCACAGGGGATGGGTGCGGGACCCCGAAACACTCCTCCGTCCTCCGTCCCGGCTATCTTAGCTTTATTTCGGCCGTATTAGGTGCCGGTATGGCCATCCCGGAGATGTCCTAATTTTTTTTAAATTTTCGATGTCGTAACTTGGGAGGAAGAAGGAGAGGGAGTACTAACCTATTTGCTTGCTTTCTTGCAGATCCGTCGGCGTTGGCATCGTTGCTAGGAAGAGGCGCACGGCCATGGCACAACCGGAAGGAAGGGCCGAGAAGACGAGGACCTCCCGAGAATGTGAAGGGAGGAGAGAGGAGGGAGGAAGGATTGAAGGAGCCGTCGGGCATCGTCCATGGGGCAACCGCCGGTCGAGCGAGGAAGGAGGTCTTCTTGGCCCTTCCGAGAACGTGAAGGGAGGAGGGAGGAGTTTGAGGAGGAAGGATCGAAGGAGCCGTCAGGCATCGACCATGGGACAACCATCGGTCGAGCGAGGAAGGAGGAAGGAGCGTCGGGCATCGACCATGGGACTCGGCTCTCAAATCCCAAAAACAATGATGTTTTAACTTAAAAGAAGTAAAAAAAGCTAAGCTGGCTGGACTTAAATCGTTGTTTTAAGTTAACTATGAGGCTATGATGACAAGACAGGTCACGGGGCACATCGACTGAAATATATCGTGACGAGATGGGTCATAGGGATATACGGATTCAGTTGAACAACGATCTCAGATTGAAATATATCAAATTATATGAACTGAACAGCGGTCGGATTGAAATATATTAAAACGAATGATGGGTCATGGGATATGTAAAATAAAATATACGGATATGGACAAGACAGGTTGCAGAAAAAATGGGTTACAGATCTACGAAATTTTTTTTATGTTTTCTAATAAATAGGTCTTGGATTCCCTTTAACAATCAAATTAACGGTAAAATGGGCCTACAAATTTTTTTCCGTTTTCTAATAGACAGGTTTTGGATTTCTTTTAACGTTTATGATGTATTAAATTATTGTCATTATTTTTTAATTATATAAGGACATCACAAGTACGTACCGGGATGCCCGATCGGGACGGCCATGGGGACAGGGCGAGATGCGAGGCGTCCTGTTTCGGGCAAGAACCGGGACGCCCCCATCTCACGAGATTTAAAACTTTGATCATAAGTGGAAGATAGGTATTCGATACTGTTCTGATTGGCTCTAGTCCAAGTGGGAATTAGGAAATGTTCCCTATAGCTAATCGTCTGAGTTGTGACGGTGAGCTCTTTATAATTTGTACATAAATCATTAATGAAAAAAAATATTTATTGACATCATCTCTTTTTGCATCTTTTTTTGAACTCTTTTAAGATAAAGTTCTTAGAACTACTTCAATTCAATAAAAAAGGATTTATCGAGAATTTCTTAAACGTGTTCGTGACCAAATGATAACTTATTACCAAGGATGACAACGTTTATTGAGCATAGATCATTGTATGTCATATAGGTTGGTTGTCCTCATAACCAAGGAGTGTGGAGACATTGGTATGACATGCAGGTGAGTGGTGTACACTACACTAAACGAGGCAAACTCTGCTGAGTACTCTGTTGTTGAGAGTATCTCACAGAAGGATATGGGTATAAATATCTCTCCGACTTGAAATCATCATGATGACCTGTAAGCAATTCATTGTACTTAGGTGCCAGACTACCTGGATTTCTAATCTAGTGACGGAAGGTTACTGGGTGCAGTCAAGTACTTGTTAAGTTGGTAATGAGTCAAGATGGGATTGACACTCCAAGGTGTTGGAGAAAATGTTCTACTGTGTTTCAATTTAACAAGACCTGGCCAGTGCAATCCTTGTAAGGAGTCACAGGATTTGTTAGGTTGAGATACATCTTGATGCATTATTCAGGAGTTGGCAGTTAATTCTGAAATTATTCTGAGCATTAGGTCAAAAAGATGAATTATATGAAAACCATATACTTGGGTTCTTGAATGTTGCTTTGCGAACATTCAAACTATTCGGATGTTAGGTACCATTACTAGATGGCCGCATTGATTAGTTTAGAAATTGGTTATTAGACTATTGGCTTAGTATTCGAACTTATGGGATCACACATATAAGAAGTTTTCGATCGATCATGATGACTGATTAATGATTAAGAATCGTTCAGTGACAAAATTGTTAATATGATGAACAATTAATCCTGTACAAATATTATAGGAGGATTAATTAGTAATTTAATTATGAATTGGCTCAATTTGATTGTGCAAAGAGGTTTAGGTCAAGCCTAATTGAATATGGTTCAAGTGGATTTTATCCGATTAGGTTATTTGATGATCTAATCACTAAGGATTTCTAATTTTATTTGATTCGAACTTAGGCTTAGTTAATTCCAGATTTAATTGGGATTTAATTAAGTCTAATTAGGATCTAATTGGATTGGATTCAAGTTAGTCAAATTAGTTATAACCAAATTAGTTTTGGTTTCTAATTAATTTTGGTCAAATCTTGGTAAAACCCTAACCTAGTCCAACTTGTTTTCTTCTTTAAAAACTCTCTACGCCTTCCTATAATTTTTTTCATGAATTCCCCACGAAAAATTTAGCTTTTTCTATCCTCTCTCATTCTCATTTAGATTAGGATTGGTTTGAATTAAATCAGGATTTATTTAAATTTAATTGGAGGAGATCTATTGAGAATAGAACACCTAGTCCTATTCAAATAGCATCACCTTATTCTAATCTAATCTTTTCTCTAATCAATAAAATTTCATTTCAGTTTTTCGTCATATATGCAACATTAAGAGACCAATTACTATAAAAAATCTGAAGTGAAACTACCGTGAAAATAAGAGAAGGGGGCGTGAATTCTAGATTGGCATGAGAGGTTCTTTTGGGTGCTAGGGTTGAAGGGAGAGAGAAAAGTAGAAAAAAATATTAGAAAAGGGTTTTTTGAATTTTGTTTTCTTCCTCGATCTAGATCTCTTCATCCTCCTCTTGGATTTCTTGGAAGGCTTAAAAAAGTGCAAGAAATAAATTATTTTTAGCATCCAGTGGCTTTCGAAGAGATCTAGCAGTCCCGGGAGGTTGATTGCATTTCGGCTTCGTGTGGACGATTCACAGAGACCGGACATCTTGTGTAGCTGCGAAGCGACGTGAAGAGTCCTTAACACGTGCCATCAATAGTGGCGATCATCGACCCACAATCAAGTATGAAATTAGATTTCATATTATTTGTAGATTAGATCTATAGCATGCATTAGGTAGATCGATGCATACTGATTTTGTTTTTTATGCTGCATATCATGTTATGATCTTAATTAGGGTTTATTAGAATTGTTCTAAATGCATATTTTCTATTTAAATAGTTTTAAAACAGATATACTTTCGCTGTAAATTATAAAAAAAATCATGTATGAAATTCTAGGCGAATTTCCAACATATACCTAATTTCTGAAGATGGGAAATGATGGTTGGCATATTCCGGTTGTTACAAGCATGCCTAGAATGAGAGATCATGCCATGGCAGGTGAGGCAGAGAGTGATAACTGGCATGGCATATCCTTATGGCGAGGCGTCCCTCTAGTGGCAAACATTAATGGCCGCCGCACCCGGAGCATGCACGATTGGATAGACAAAGCAGGCTTGGCAGTGGTCGACGTCCACACAGGGATTTAGCATCCAGGTGGCGAGGTGTTGGGAGGTAGCCCTATTGCCTGAGCTGGTTAACACGTGTCTAGAGTAAGTCGGAGCTTAGGTGCTGCGTTGGACCAACTGGACCTTGATACATCAATAGTAATAAAGGCCATGAAATTGTGGCCGGTGAGGATGCCCTGAGGTCTGTATGAACGATTGTTAGTGATTGGGGCCATGTAGCAGGTGAACGATCGGCTTTATCTATCATTGAGTTGATAGCTGAGTCTCTCTTTCGACCGCTCCCCACTTCCTCCCCCTTGTCTTTTATGACCATCATGCTGCCATAGTCAAACACCGTCACCCAAAACCCCCTTTTTCCCTCTAAAACCCTCTATGCCTTATATTCACACAAAAGGAGCTGAACTTGAGACAAGGGATGTGGTTAGAGCTGATTAAGGATTATGATTTGATAATTAATTACCATGTAGGGAAGGTGAATCTGGTGGCGGATGGCTTAAGTAAAAAATCCATGGATGGTATAGCATCTTTTATCACTTCACGAATGCACATTCTTCAAGATTAAGAAAGATTGGACATGGAGGTATGGTTGCATGATTATGAAGCCCTATTTATTGTTTTTAGCGTACAACCTACTTTGATTGATAGAATCGAAGCTACTAGAAAGATGATCCAGAGGTATAGAGGATCGGGGAGAAGGAACAATCTGATATGGTATCTGAGTTTAGAATTCATGAAGATAGATCTTTAAGGATTGGCAATAGATTGTGTTCCAAATGATGCTAAGCT
Source organism: Areca catechu (assembly GCA_021397845.1). Taxonomy (NCBI): domain Eukaryota; kingdom Viridiplantae; phylum Streptophyta; class Magnoliopsida; order Arecales; family Arecaceae; genus Areca; species Areca catechu. The sequence goes on along the minus strand of CM038043.1, from coordinate 74,998,180 downwards.
AAAGAGAGATTATATTGGAGGCTTGATCTTTTGCCTACACCATGCAACTTCCGATAATGTACAAGGATCTTAGAGCAAACTTTTGGTGGAGTGGAATGAAAGGGGATATAGCTTAATATTTGATTTGTTAGCAAGTGAAAGTTGAGCATTAGAGGCTGGCAGGGCCATTACAACCTCTTGCTATTCCAATGTGGGAGTGAGAGTATATGTTGATGGATTTTGTTTCGAGGCTTTCAAGGACTCTTAGAGGATATGATGCTATCTAGGTGATTGTAGATCGGTTAACCAAGTCAGTTTCTTGCCCATCAAAATCATTTTCTTCTTGGAAAGGCTAGTTAAGTTGTTTGTAGATGAAATTGTAAGGCTTCATGGTATTGTTGTATCTATCGTATTTGATAGAAGCACGAGATTTGTTTCGTAGTTTTGGAGGAGTTTGCATTAAGCTATGAAGACTAAATTGGAGTTCACTACAGCATTCACCCTCTGACATACATGGTCAATTAGTGAGCAATTTTGACCTTCGAAGATATGTTGAAGGCATGTATTCTAGATTTGAAAGGATCCTTAGATGAGCATTTATCGTTAGTGGAGTTTGAATACAATAATAGCTATCCGGCTAGCATTCAGATGGCTTCATTTGAAGCTCCATATGGGAGAAGATGTAGGACCCTAGTATGGTGGGATGATATCAGTGAGAGGAGGCTATTGCAATAGACCCATTGTTCAACAAATAGAAGACAAAATTTGGCTCATTTAACAATAGCTCCATTCAGCTCAAAGTTGATAGAAGAGCTATGTTGATGATAGGAGGAGAATTATAATTCCAAGCGGAAGATCATGTATTTTTCAAAGTATTTCCTACTAGGGTTGTGATGCGATCGGTGTCTGAGGTAAGCTAAGTCTTAGATATATGGATCTTTTCGAGATTTTGGAGAGTATTGGAGTGATAGCTTACTGTCTTCCTTTACTACCCTCTCTTGCTGAAGTTTATAACATTTTTCATTATCTCCATGCTGAGGAAATGTGTATGTAATCCTAGCCATATGGTGGAGTTTGGATTGCTTAAGCTCAGACATGATTTGTCTTACGAGGAGTGGCCAGTAAAAATTGTGGACACAAAGGATTAAGTTTTAAGGTGATATACCATCTTTTATGTAAAGGTCTAGCGGAGTAACCATAAAGAATGAGGAGCAATATGGAAACTTGAGAAGATGCGAGCCAAGTACCCTCAGCTATTTCAAGGCCCAGGTATGTCAATTTTGAGGGTGATCTTTCTTTTTGACGGGAGGATTTGAGAGTTTGCCCAAACATGGCCCATTTTGGATTGAAGCCGGCAAGCCCAATCAACTTATTTCAAAAATTCAAAAAAATGGAATTTGAGATAGGAACATGGGAATTATGATCCTCCGCCCAATCTTCCATTGTGGGGATAAAGGCCATGATATTATGGCTGGGGCAAATGCTACAAAGCCGGTATGAATGATTGTCGGTTGTTGGGGCCGCTGCAATTGGTGAATGGCCAACCTTATCAGCTATTGAGCCGAGTCTCTCTCTTCCAAATTTTATTTTTAAATTTTTTTTATTCCTTATGGTTGATCACCATCGAGACCTTTCCTTGCTTCCTTTTCCTTTCGTCCTCATCTTTGATGGCCACTAGGCTTCTATAGCCAAACACCATTGCCTGAAAACCCCCTCTTTTTTTCTCTAAAACCCTCCATGCATTTTCCCTGTTCCCAGTGTGGCCACCCTTTTTCTGGCAAAAGCAATTGTTGTTGGTTGCGATCCACTACCATCACCGCTAATCGGTGAGTTCCCTTCTATGCTTCTCCATTCTTCCCTCAACCTAGCCATATTCCATATAACCCAACTTAAGACATTGGTTCCTTTTCAATTGGCCATGTTCTTGAGCCATTGCTGTCTCAAGTGAAAGGGATATGCCCTACAAGCCAATCTATGTTGTATCTCCCAAACCATTGTAATTGACAATTTTCTAAATAAAGGCATTATTTTTTTTTTTTCATCATACGCTATTTTTTTATTATTATATGTTGAACCCCATAGATTAGGGCTATGATTTTAGGGTTATGATGAGATCATACCAGTGAGACCTAAAATCTTAAAATCTTAATCTAAAGTAATCCTAGTCAAAGGAACCCTGAGTAGGGGATCAAGGTTTTTTCCGATAAGACTAGCATATCCCGGGTATACTGGAAAGGGTGACTGCTCTCACAGTCACTTGTGTATGACACTAATACTGGGATGTGGGTGCTCATTGGAGAATGAGTTCACTGATATGATCCAACTTGAGAACATCTAATGGAGTCTTAGCTACATGTCAATAGAAGGTTCTCATAGTGGGAGTGGTACAAGTAATCTTTTGACCTGAGACTGCCATAAGTACCTTATGTACATGAACCCATTCTTTGGTTCAATCCTAATCATGACACTGAGACATGCACAGGATTGATACTGGGAATGGTGAATTGGATATGAAGGTAATGAGTAGGTCAACAAGGAATCGATCACTCTTAGTAAGAGGAGATTGCATCCAGCTAGTCAACAATCGCATGATGATTCAGGGAATCTTTGATCAAAGTGAAGATATTAGAGATGGTTTCTAATATCAAGATAATCGGATCATCATTATAAGATTGATCTAGAAATAAATATAATATTGGATTTGACATATATCCATATCCATAGTTATATTTTTGGTGCAGGCTGATCGAAAGATTTAATTGTACGGTAACTCTCTACTGAAGGGTAATTTTGGTATTTCACCAGAATTTCCATATCTTCCGGGTAGACATGACACGTTGCTAGACGTCAATCTTGTCTTGTGGGTTGATCAAGTTCAAAGATCACATGTTAGGAAGAGTCCTAATTGATCGAATCGGGTAAGCCCGGTTTGACCTAAATCGATTAGAAAGAGTTCTAATCAAATTAGGTCAACTTGTATTCGAATCCACTGCTGGCTAGATATGGAACCCAATGGGTCACACACTTAAGAGGATTGATCAAGAGTTTAATTTGGAATTGAATCATCTTTGCAGGATAACACTCTAGCAGGTGTTGCAAACCCTAGCTTCTATTCGGATCGGATTCGAATTAGGGTTCCGGATTGGTTCAAATTGGGTTCTAGTTGGACCTAATTAGACCCTAATTGAGAAAACGGGAATATGGCTAACCCTATTGGCTAGCCATGTAGCTTGGCTAGCCTCCCCACCCGCCCCCTTTATTTTTCCACGCCAAATACCAAGAGTCCATGCGCATATGGACTCTTGGCGCACCTTAAGGAAGAGTCCATGGCGCATGGACTCTTGGCGCGCCCCAAAATTTCTCCGATGTTTTTATTTGGGGCGGCCTCCTTCTTAAGCAATTAGCGCACCATCTCTCCCCCCTTGGATGAGAATCCAATGGCTGATGGGATTTTGAGAAAGAAGGAAAGCGCTAACTCCTCCCGGGCGCGCGAAATAACATCTCTTCGGAGATGAAAAGTCGCGACTTCCTTCCTTTTAAAACACCGCGGTTTTTCCTTTAAGAAAAGCCGTGGGATTTAATCTGGAAGGCCGTGAGATGGGTGGATTGGGCGTGAGAAATAGGAAAGGGGCGTGAGACAAAGTGGAATGGGGTTTACGGAGAGTTGTGTTCTTCTGAGAAGACATCTCTCTGTAATCTATTTAAACAACAGAGGTCTCGGGTGTTTATACTAATGAATAACAGAGTTTATTTTATTGTCTTTTCTTTCCAGGAAACTGATTCCTCCTTAGCTTGTTTAGGACAAAGAGAGTTTCCCTCTTACAGAGTTCTCTTCTCTGTTGAAACTCAAGTCCAAAACAAGAGATAGGAAGAATCTCTTGATCGGTAAAAGAAAGGAACTCCTACTCTGTTTTCTATTTCCTTTACTTTAAGACATTAGTGTCTTAAATCCATCTCCTCCTTCAAGACAAGAGTTTTATTCTTAGGACAAGGTCTTAAGAAAGGGAAAGGAAGAAGGAAGAAAGGAAGTAAGGAACCCCTACCTTGAAGTTTTAGAGCCATAGTCCTCTTGAGTTCTAGGATAAGAATTCAAGTGAGGGAATTTTGAAGAAGCTTGCATCTTGATCAATCATCTTGTGGATCACTATTGGAGGGTGGACATTTGGACGCCTGGTGAAATCAAAAGAAGCATTCAACACCAAGTTCTGATTCTACATCAAAATTGGACTTAGCGTTAAAAGGTTGGTGCCCTAATTCTAACAATGTTAGTTTGTATGTTTTAATTCTGAATAAGGAGATCTTGGCTAAGGGATTTTGGTGCCAATTTCATCATTTTTGAAATTGCACTTCCGCTGCGCTGCACTGGAATCCCCAACATCAAGCCACCTCATCATCACTACCTATTGCTGAGGACCCTAGCCATGCCACTGTGCCACAGCCGACCACCACCCTTCTCTCTTCTCTCCTTTCTTTTTAGATGGAGTGAACCTTTATTTTGCATCTTATTTTGCCACAAAAGAAATGGAAACAAGGTAAAAAAGGAAAAAAGGGAGAAAAAGAAAAGGAAGAAGGAAGAAACCCAACCCTTAATATAATTACTTCTCTTAGATCGGGTCCACAATTTGATTAGATCTAGATTTTTTTCCTTATAGTCAACCAGAACCATAGATTATATTACATTATATTATAATATATTATATCATAGTATAGTATATTATATCATGCTAATATTTTGACTGTTCTACTTTACTATCATTATTATATCGTAATAATATTATTTGAATAGTATAACATTATTGTATACTTGTTATATTACACTTTTATTACAATAGTATTCTATTATAGCATCATACTACTCAAAATAAATAATTTGTAAATTAAAAATACTTTGTAATAACAATTCCTGATAGTACAAAGAGTTAAAAAAATTAAAAACACCATGCAAATCTTTATTATTTATTTTTTAATACTAAAAGCACATTTTCAATTTGGTTACCAATAGATAGTTAAGTTTTATATCATGTTAGAAATATAGTTACCAAACAACAAAAAGTTTTTTGTTAAAAGCTCTACTAGCAAAGTCTCTGTTGACATAAGCTCTATCACCAACAGCAATTGCAAACAATCCAAGTTCTTATCTTTTTGCACTAGTTATAGATAAGTTTACCAGGCATATTTAGGATAATATTCCTTGGCGTATGCTTTTTGTGGATGATATGATCTTAGTAATTGAAACTAAGGTCAAGGGTAATTGTATGTTAAAATTATGGAGTACATTAGAATCCAAGGGTTTTAGGTTATGTAGGGCTGAGATGAAATATATAGAATATAGGTTTAGTAAAATTAGTAACTGAGATGAAGGTGGGGTGAAAATTGAGGATCATGAAGTTCCCAAGAGCAATCATTTTTGATATGTAGTATCACTTATTCATAATGAAAAGGAGATTGAAGATGATGTTATACATAGGATCAAGGTAGGTCAGATAAAATGGGAAAGTTTGTCTAGGATAGTATGTGATCATAGGATACCTGTTATGTTAAAGAAAAAAAAAAAATAGGATAGCTCTACAACCAGCTATGCTTTACAGTACAAAATATTGGACAGTTAGAGAATAACATGTGTACAAGATGAGTGTGAGATGAAAATGTTGAGATGGCTATGTACCATACAAGAAAAGATTGAATAAGAATGGAGCTATTCATAAAAAGGTGGAGGTAGTACCAATTGAGGACAGATTAAGAGAAGGATGCAAGGTTTGTTGTCTTAGTACCGGACCTTGTATTGGTACTATCCTATTACAGTGTCAGTATGTAGTATGTTATAAGACGGTAAGGCATACCAAGTGTCACAGTATGAAACTGCATACCGCTATGGTATGGTATGCTTGGTAGGGTGTGATACTGATTGGTAAGACAAACCTAGGAAGGATGACTTAGATCATTTGGACACACAACATGAGACAAAAGATGCACTGGTATGAAGGAGTAATGTGATACATGTAGAAGGAAAGAGAGGTAAAAGTAGACTGAAAATCACATGGGTTGTAATAATAATAGACTTGATATCTCAACATCTCTTAGAAAGTACACCCCTAAGCTGATTGGAATGGAGAAAAATGATTCATGTAACCGACCCTAATGAGTTTGGCATTAAGGCTTAGCTTACTTGAGTTTTAAACTATATTCAGATGGCTTATGACTTTTTTTGTTTCTGAACCTAAAGTTCTAGATTTTCGTGTTACATTAAATTGGTCCAGCTTGTCATCCAAGCTAGATAGACCTTCGCCAAGCTAAGCTAAAATTGGACAAAACCTTAGTTTGTCCCAAGTTTGTCTCACTCATAATGCTACATAACTCTGATTTAGGGCGTATATAACCACCATGCTTGCTTTTAGGATCTAAAGGATGCAATAAAATTTTGGATAATGTTAATGTTTGGGCTAGATTTCTATCTAGGTCATCCATCTCTATTTCTGGTCAATTTCTCTGTGCAATGTTAGAGATGCCTTTACATTGTTTTATGTAAATGCTCTTTCCTTTATAATGCATTATAGTTTTATGTGCAGGCTTCATTATATTGCAATCACTATTTGAAGTTTAATTTTATGATAAGCACATGATGTTTGCTACATTTTTGAAGACTATGAGAAGCATTTGCTGTTAGTGCATGTAGATCCTTGCAAACCACATAAACTGGCTGCAATGTATTCACCCCTGCTATATACTAACAGTTGCCTGCCCTCATCAATATCATACCTCATGATACATTCTTGATATTTGAAGTGCGTCTAATCTGCTTGCGTTATTGAGGTTTTAACTGGGTTGATAGCAAATGAATCATTTGCAAGCTACACACTGGACAGTCACATGCACTTTTTGTTGTTTGTGTAGGCATTGAAGAGTCAGGGGCTGAATGTTGCATTGAGGTCTAGAAATGAAATAGTTTCACCAGGCTCAAACATCTACGTGGTGGACACATTAGGTTGGTATCTTGAAGTTAATAATTTTATTCTTGGCCTTCAATTGTGTAGTAGATTATGTAATATTAAACACCATTGCATTTTGGGTTGTTAATACATTTTCTACTGTGATTTGCTCCAGTATTACTATGTTTACTATTGCATTATTTGTTGCACAAATTTCATTCCACAGAACTGCCACCCATATTTTTAAATACCTCCCATTTAATTCTGATATATTATCTTCTAGATGGTGGTGAACATGCAACGTAGGGTAGGATCTAAATGCCCAATTTATGATCATGCTTTCATGAAGACTTCCTCTAAATTTGGAGATTCTATGTCCATTACAGTAAAATGGGCTTTTAGTGGCTATTCAAAGAGCTTCTAAAACCCCTCAAAACGAATGCTAAAACTAATGCTTAGTATGATCTCATAAATAATGTAGTTGCTTTAGTAGCAATTAATGTCTGTTAGATGCGATCGTTGCCAAAGGCTTGTATTAGATACTGTTATTACTACAGCTAATTCTTCACTTTAGCACACTTCTGTCAATTTTAAGTCATGGTTTTATTTGATACTGTTATTTTTGCTATTTGCAGTTTTTTTCTTTTTTATTTTCTCCACAAATAGTTTTTTTTTGACCATAGTTAACAGCCTTCTAAGTAATGGTTTTAGCACTGTTGTTATCTCTTTCAGAAATGAGTTCTTTACTTTTAGTAACATTTTTGGGGTCACTAAAGAGCTCATTAGCAATGGTTGCGACTGCAGCTGGAGAGTTTTTTTTTTGATGATTAAAGCCACCTCTGAAGAGCTTCTAGTGACATCGTGGCAATTGTTAAAGAGATTTTGAGTGATAATAACAGCTGGCTCCTTTATTATAAGTTATTTAATGCGAACACAACAATTAAATAAATCCTGCAATACATGTACAACCACAACTAAATGGTTGCAGATATGGTAAACATTTAAGAAAAAAAAACAGACTTTTTTCTCATGGAACCAAGTTCCTTCATGGGACATTTAGTTTAAGAATTTTAACAACTTTACATATATCATGAGAACTGGCATTGCAAGAAAATGGTTTGACTTATTCACAGAAGCAGAACTAGAAAGAAAATTAGGTTGAATGATCCCTTGAAGTGGCTGTAACAGAATCAGAACGGAAACAGATCTATGACGATTATCCACCCACTTTCTCATCCTCATGTAGTAGGTCTTTTACTTCATATTCTTCTTTTACTTGTTCCTGACATCTCTCCTCTTCTACTGCATGTTCTTCTACTTCTTGTTCTTGTTCTTCCTCTTTGTGTTCCACTACCTCATCTTCTTCTTCATGTTGATCTACATCTCCATTTTGAAGTAGTGGATGGAGGAGATGTTGCACGAAATTGATCCATATGATGGTGGTGATCAGATCGATGGGGTGCCAAGTTTGTCTGCCGTGCAGCTAACCATGGATCACATCACCTGTGTCGAAAAAGGTACTACCAGTCCTTGCATTGAAGAGGAGAGCTGGTGAGTAGAGGTGCACTGGAGTAGGTGGCCATCATTGCACGAGAAGAATGGATCTAGGCATGAAGAAGAGGAGACTGGTTTTTATAGAAGGGGAGGGTTCCCACTTCATCTTGATCATTTCTTGTTGAAGGCCATTTCATAAAATTATTATGACATGGCATTAGGGTATTATTTAGGATTAACAGTTTTGCTTGATGGTGTGGGTTAAACTGCAGGCTTAAAGTAAATGCGAAGCGTGTAGGTGTAGGTTTTGCAAACTAGGTGTAAGTGTAATTTTGACCTAACCTCAAGGGGTTTTTGTAATTTACTCTCGCAAATATGATAGCTTGAAGCAAGGTTTTAAATCCTATGGAATAGGGGCAATGGGATGCCCCACATCCTGCCCTGTCTCAATGGCCATCCCGACGGGCATCTTGGTACACACTCATGATGCCTTTATATATATATATCTTAGTTTTTTGAATTTATCTTAAGGTTTTACTATTCTATTTTAAACATATTTGAACTTCAAAAATAATGTATTTATAATAAATTGCTGCTTTTTAAAACTAATGTTAGGTGCTGTTTTTTTTTTTCTGAACACAATGTTACTTTAAATCACGTCGATCAGAAATAATTTTTCACGTGATCTATCTTTCTTTGCATGTATTTAGTATTGGTTTAGCTGTGGGTTAGGTTTTGTTTTTTTGGATAGATGGTACAGTACCATTGCTATTTTAAATCATGTCAAGCCGAGTGTTGGTCATGCAAGAGTTTTATTGGATTTTTTTTAACTTTCTTTTCTTTCATTGTTAATTGTTGTGAAAGAATAGTTCTTTGTTTTTTGATTGATGGGTTAAATATTAATATTAATATTACTCAATGGATATGATCAAATTTATTTTTTGATTTAGATTTTTGGATTAGAACTGTATTTCTATTTATTTAATTAAGCTGATTTTGACTTAAACTCAACATGACCAAATTTGTATTCAATCTTAACATTGAATGCTTTGTTGGTTAGGCTGGACCTGGTCTTAAGCCATGTAACAAAAAGTAATATTTTTCTCTCACTCGAGGAATTTCATCGAGTTTCAAATTATGGAGGTTCTGAGCATCTTGTACCATCCTATAGATTGCATTGGACAAGATCACAATCTAAAGCCACCCATGGTACGCATGATAGCCCATGATGCAATTCCCATGTCTTTATTTTTTTTCCTGTACGTTATTGTCGGATTCGCTGAAAAAAATCTCCCATGATTCTTGGCCAGGGTTCACCGAACCGTGCCGAACCGGCCGGTTCGGGGCGTACTAAACCAGACCAACGGCCGGCCAGCACGGTTCGGCTTTAAAAAACAGCACAGCCGCTTTAAAAAACCAAAAAATAAAAACTTACCGCACCGAACCGGGCCTGAACCGGTGCGAATCGGACCCAAACCGGTCAAAACGGGCCCGAACGGCCGGTTCGGCTCGGTATGGCTTGTGAAGAGGGTGGGGGCAATTTTTTTTGGTGTCGCATGGCTACACTGTAGCCATGTGACGTTTTGTCCAAGGGGGGATGATGCTTTTCCTTAATTATAAGGAAAGGCACACAGAGAGCTCTTATGAGCTCTCTGTGTTCTCTGCAGTAGCGCACGGTGGAAGGAAAATTAAAAAAAAAAATTCGCAAGGTCAATTTCAACCCAATTCAACATGCAAAAATCGAAGGGGTAGGTAGAATCAAGGTCCGTATACCTTTTTTTTCCGTATTTTCATCGTTCGTAGCGTTAAATTTTGTTAAAATCCGTGCAAATTAGAAAATTAAGAAATACTATCAAAATTTATTTGTTGGCAATGATTTTAGAGTATGAGGTAAATCTAGGATAGATTTACACAATGATACTAAAATCTTAATTTTTTGTTAAGTATATAATTTTTTAAATTAAAAATTAATTTCGGATTAATAAATTAATTAAAAAAATAATTAAATAAAAACTGTAATTATAAATTATTAATCTAGGGCTTGTAAGTTACTTTCACTATAAATTTCATGTCGATTTATTCAAGTTTTGTGCATCTCATGAATAGTGCCCGTAGGTCTTAAATTGAAAAACAATTGACTTTTAATGCATTTCTAGGATCTTAAAAAATATATGTAGCATGTATGATGGAATCCTACATGAATCTAAAATTTAAATTTTTTTTATTTTTCTTTATTTTTTTGAATTTTTTAAATAAAAAAAATTTAAAAAAAATTAAATTTTAAAAATTAAGTTAATAAACTGTTAATTAATAAAGATTATTATTGACCTTATATTTAATTTAAATATTCAGGTATGGATCCATCAAGGAGGAAGAAAGATCCGGAACGGTATATTGGCTGGTTTCATGGAGAGATGCTTTCGGGTCGGCATCACTGGAGGTGTAAATGGTGCAATACCGAATTCAAAGATGGGGATAACAAGGTTGAAGCAGCACTTGGCTGGCAGCTATCCTGATGTATCTGCATGTCGACAGTGTCCACAGGAGGTCCGTTAGTTGATGAAGAAATACTTTGCTGATTTTAAAGCTGGAAAGGAAAGAGCAGCAAAGAAGAAGACAGAGATGGACCGCAGAGCCGCAGAACCACCTTCTTATCACTCAAGGAAGTCAGAGGAAGCATCTATTCCTTCTGATGAGGAGGCACAGATGGAGGCTGCTATTCAGGCGAGCTTGTATGAGCAGAGGCAACAGGAGAAGGCAGCCAGGCATAGACAGCGATTCGGGCCATTAGCTTTTGAGTCAGGATCGGGATCCGCTTCTGCTAGTGCTCCAGGAGAGTCTAAGACAGTTTAGGAGGACCTCCTCAGTCAGAGAGCCCGTCAAGAGAGGCACCGGCCGTATTGCATCCATGTTGGGAGCATTTGGCAGTAGGAGGAAGTCTTCCAGGCCCAGGGACATTCCAGAGGGAGCCACTATCCATGATGTTGATCCACATGCATTTTCCAATAGAGATTCCAAGTAACAGAGGATTGACACAATGCTGAAAAAGGATAAGAAGAAGGATATGTGGCGGGCCATCTCCTGGTTTCATTTCAGTCATATCCCAGCCCATGCAGCAGACAATCCTTATTATCGCTTTGCTATTTCATCTATATAGGCTGCTGGTACAGGTGTAGATCCTTCAGCATCGAGGGATATCTATTGTCATCTTCTGGACAGCAATAAGGAGGAGCTAGAAGGATGGATATCCTCATATCAGAGCAAGTGGCCTGTGTATGGATTGACGATGATATGTGATGGTTGGACTGGTTCTACTAGACGGAGCATCATCAATTTTTTGACTTATTGTGATGGAAATTTTAATTTTCAGAAGTCTATTGATGCTTCAGATTAGGTGCACGACGCCAGTTATATCCTCAGATTGGTGGAGGAGGTGATTGATCAGGTGGGAGAGCATAATGTCGTACAGGTAATCACTGATAATGGATCACAGTACAGGGCCGCAGGGCAGATCTTGATGGAGCGGCGGCCGTATATTTTCTAGACCCCTTGTGCTGCACATTGTATAGACCTCATGTTGATGGATATTGGTAAAATTCGTAGGGTGCAGAAGATTGTTGAGCTAGCACAGTCTATCACCAGATTTATATATAACCATACATGGGTCTTATCATTGATGAGGAGCTTTATAGGGGAAAAATATTGAGACCGGGGGTCACACGGTTTGCAACTAATTATATTGCACTTGATAGTCTTCTTGACAAGAAAGCAGAGCTGCGTCAGATGTTTGTCAGTCAGGACTGGCAGGAGAGCAGATATGCCAGGGCAAATACTGAGGGAAGCAATGTTGAGAATTTAGTGACGAGACAGACATTCTGGCAGCGGGCTGAGAGGGTAGTGGAGGCTATCAAGCCTCTATATGAGGTACTTCGTGTCGTGGACTCCGAGAGGTATGCTCAGATGGGCTTCTTATATTTCATGATGCAAAGGGCAAAGAAAAAGATCCAGGAGGCAGATCCATCACATGCATATGAGTATATCTGGATCATTGATGGACGGTGGAGTTATCAAATGAATTCGGATTTGCATCTAGCAAGGACGTAGTATTTTATGAAGTTCCTAAAAATTAAGTTTTAATTAGATTCATACAAGTACGCTTGACTGATTCTTAAAATATATGTGTAGCTTACTATCTAAATCCGAGATTTCAGTACTCCGTACCGGACATTGCCATGGATGAGGATCTTATGTCTGCCCTGCGCAATGTTATATATAAGATGGAGCCCGATCCAGATATCGCTGCTATGTGCCTTGAAGAAGTAAGGTTAAAATTATTGAATGATTTTTAATAGCATTAATTTCAACAAGCTAACAAATTTTTTTCTGGCAGACGAAATTTTTTAGGGAGGGCACAGATTCAATTGGATCCATTGTTGCGATCAGAAGTAAATCAAAGATGAATCCTGGTAGGTACTACTAAGGAGTAAGTCTAATATTATATCAGGATTAAATTTTTTATTTTGCCAAATCTAAAATTCTAAATGATGTAATGTCTTTTGCAGCTGAATGGTGGGTGCATTTTGGTGGATCTGCTAAAAACTTAAAGGTTCTTGCAGTAAAGATCCTCTTCCAGACGGTGTCCTCTAGTGGATGTGAGTGCAACTGGCCTACATTTGGTCTTATCCACTCCAAACAGAGGAACCGTCTGAAACAGAAACGCCTCAACGATCTTGTGTATGTACACTATAATTTAAGGTTGAGGCTAAAATGTATTCAGGAAGGAATAGAATTGAAATATCCTGATCCCACTGCAAGTTCATATATTGATGAGGATGAAGATCCAATGATTGGGTGGGTCATGGGTCAGCAGCAGCAGCAGCCAGAGCTTGCTGAGCCAGGATCGCCTCCTTGACCAGCCAGTTTTGTAGCTAGTGAGGCTGGGATGGATGCTGGACAATGGACAACAAGTCATATTCCTCACAGGGCTCCAGCAGATACAGCACATCGTCCGTCCCCACCATCTGGTAGACCTGGAGACAGAGGAAAATGAAAGGCAGTTGCATCTCCATCGGAGCACTCAGTCCACTCAGATTCAGATACTAGAGATAGTGATGATAGTGCTTCAGATAGTGGAGGATCTAGTAATCAGGGAGGGGTAGGAGGATAGGAGTCGTAGCCACCTAGTCCTATTTGATTCACTGGGGAGTTGTAGTTTTTTCATGCCACGCAGGATACAAGATCATGGAGCACCATCTGATAGACCTCGTGGTGATACGATTTCATATAGGCGACGGGTTTCGCGTGGTTGTTCGGAACACGATACAGCTGCAGATCTTGCACGTGGAGTAGGATCCTTGGATGTATCTGGATCATCCTCATATTCAGGATCCTCTTATCCGCAGCTACTGGCAGTTTATGGTCCATATGATTTATATGGTGCATTCGAGACGTCAGCATCCAGTGGTTATTATCTTGGAGCATCTTATGCATCTGATTTTGTCGCTGGTATATTTGGATTCCCCCTTCACCTGCACTGCCATATCGTCAGTCTCTGGACAGCTTTCAGAGTCGGGACATCAGAGAGGGATCTGCGATTAGTTATGACCCATCACGCATACCTCTCTCATTAGTTGAAGACTTGATGGTCGAACAAGTTGAGCCTTTCTTTCTCATCCCTCCCTCTCAGGTGGCTTTTTGTTGGAAAATCCGACTGCCTCCCTTCTCTCTCCTTCCTGAGTGGTCTTCCCTCCCTCCCGAGCGCTCCTCTCTTCGTGGAATCGGAATCGAAGGGTAACATCCATGCTCCTCCCTCCATGAAGCACGATTGGAGCTCCAACAAAGGGTTTTGTTGGACCTTTGCCCCTTACTGCTTTCTACAACAACTAATTTAGTGTGCTGATCACCATCCCATTTTGAAAACTTCTAGCTTATATGGAATCATAGGAGGTGGTCAATTGAGCTTTGTAGTAAATAGGGCAAGCTCTCCAACATTCAGAATTTCCTACCTCCTTAAATTAGCTAAGTTTGCTCTTAAATGATGGAATCAAGAGAATGTTGGCACTCTATTTCATATGATTCATGACCTTGAAGGGAAAGTCACTGCATTGCAATGGAAAGAGGTAAAATACAATGGACTATGTTTGCATACTCCAAAATCTTAGGCATCCCTCATTTGTTTGATCGCTTTCATGTATGAGTTATTTATATTTCTTCGAGTATATATTTTTTTCAAATACGATAAAGTGCTTGTAGGGCATGATCCTTTTTAAGATGGCATATAAATTGGCAATTTAGTTTGGTATAGTTAGAACTATCATATAAGGACTTTCTAAAAAGCTTTGAAACTTAAAGCATATGGTTGCCCCCTTTGTCTATTTCTTAATGATATACATGGTTTTCCTTTCTGTAGGTTGGAGATTCAATTCTTCTGAAGAATCTCAAAAGGGATTTGTGGTAAAAGGAGCCTATTGTGGTTGGTTCCATCCACACAAGTATGGCTTCATTAGAACCTATCATTTAAGTTGTACTTGTTATGATGCTTGTGAATATGTTGATTAGACCTTATGTTTGGTTAAAATATGTTACATGATTTTTGGCTTCTGATATAACATGCATGTTTGGTGTCTGTAGGATAAATGCTCCAACTTTACGTGGATATACACAAGATTGTTGAAGCATATCCAAGTATTTGTCTTGCCATAGCAGCAAAACAAGATTTAGGATTGCACATGAAAAATATTAATCTTAATCAAGGTTTTAAATCTTGTGATATGGGGGTATTCCTGTTTTTGGCCAGAACGAAATGCCCCGTGTCCGTCCCGTGTCAGTGGCTGTCCTAATCGGACATCTTGGTACACATTTGGGACGCCTTTATATATACACATATTTGTTTTTTGAATTTATCTTGAAGTTTTATCAGTTCTATTTATTGTTTGAATATATTTGAACTTTAAAAGTAATGTATTTATAATAAACTAGTTTTATTTAAAATTAACGTTATAATGTATTATGATCTTCTAGGTTATTGAAGATCCTTTCTTGATTACTAAGCAACGATCTCTTATAATTGATGTTGCATGAGTAGTAGATAAAGCAAAAATGTTAAATTTTGATGAAAAAGTTGCAATCTTTAGTCTTGAGCTTAGTTACTTGTATATGAAAATGTAACTATGCTAATAACATGTGATAAATCATTTTTAATATTATACAAAATGGATTTATCAGTTTAAGATAAATATATCAAATTTACTACTAATTCTAGGTGGAATGCCTATGATGCTATAAACATCTGGATCCTGCTCTAATCAGTGCCTTACATACGATACCAATTTTGATATTGAGCCCGTCCTTGTTGGTCATCTTGTCTTTGATATTCTCTAAGATAACCCTCTTGATAGTATATTGGATAAGAGAACGGCCATCGTTGCTTAGGATAATGAGAGGTAATACCATACTATGGCTTGAAAATGTGTCCATATGAAGGTGCATTTTGCATATGAGAATACTTTGTAGGATATCATTATTGGGAGTATACATCTTAATCATTTGTAGCAAGAGAAGGGCCACAATATGCACTTTGGCTATTTGATGCTCCTATAGATCCTGTTCTTGTTGATGATGATGGTCTAGCTTGCTCAGACTAAAACTTGCTTCTTAGAGCATCTTACTCCATCCATGCCACAAACTTCGCGTATGCCCGATGTTGATGTTCCTCAATTATTCTCAATTCGTGAAACAATCCAAAATATCTGCAGCTTGTGTGCCACGTTCGGCAACAATTCTTCTTCTCCTCTTATAGGCCAGCAACTTGTCCTGATATCTTGATTTGGGTCTGGCTCCATGGTTTTGGACCTGCATAGAATTGGTGAAATTTCTCTTTAGTAAAAGGACTGATCTCATATGCTTCCACCACCTCCACCTTGTCCATCATGATTATCAGATTCATCATTACTCTTGTTATCATTATTATCATTGCTATTATCATGAGATGATCCAGGTAATTCGGGATCTGAGGGCTTGGGTGTCTCCTTATATCATCTCAAACTTGTACATCATTAATTCCCTCTACTAGATTGATTATTGCTTGGTTTTTGATTTGAACTTCCTACATCTCTCCTCAACTGTAGCTCTTTGGCTCCCTCTCGACCTCTAACTGGCCTTTACCTGTTGACTTATCCTATCTTTACTACTATTTCTAATGCCTTGGCTATCTTTGGAGACCCTTGTTTGACTTTTTGAGCTAAACATTCTGCGATTAAATTATTGATCAGAATCTTTAGATTGTTTGCTACCTAATCTACCATCATCTCCTTCATTATCCCCCACAATGAATGGAGGATAAAGTAAAGGTCGCCTATTGGTTCACATCTTGTACCCTTGCCTCATGCGCTATTATTTTGCATGGTCGGGGAGGATCTCCTAGCTCATCCAATACTAATGGGTCTTGTACTTCCTGATCTGTAACCTAATTTAGCATAGGATCCTCCTCAAATGGGACATCTTGCCTAGGCTCTTTTCCTTCATTGACATACTTGAGCTTCAACATCACATTGTAGTGGTCAAAGACAAAATCTCTTAATTTTTGTGAGGTTAGATAATTTCTGATTTTTATGTGGGTCGGTATAAATGTACTCCAGTTTTATTGATTAAGACCAAAGACATTCATAGCTTATTTGATAAAGGATAAATGAGAGTTGAGATTTAAATAAGTTTTACTTTTAAGTGCAATTCTTTCCTCATTTGAGTATCCCATCTATCCTCAATAATACACAAATATGGTGTTGTTTTCTTTTGTCTTACTGCTTTTATAATCTTTTTTTGCACGCAGATATCTTGGGATATGCATAGTCCATTTGAGAAAATTTCTCGATATTTACTATCTACAGCACTATATACAAGGGCTCCACTACCTTAACCATCTCAGAGCACCTGTCCCAAAAATCATACTTAATATAATACACTCAACATGTCCATCATCGGTTCTTACATATTTGGAAGCCCTCCGTTCATCAAAGTTATCATAGCACTCAAACTAGGCTTATTATCAAGAAGGCTTTTCAATGCTATGTAATTAGTAGTAAATCTTGTTAATTATTGCCTAAGCAAATCTCCTTTTACATGTTTTCTCATAAGAGCAAATACCCTAAGTGTTATTGTATATGTATTTTGATACTGCTTACCCACACTGTCTACTATGGATTTTATCTTAGGTAGTTACCTAATATCCTTTATCATCAGGTCTATATAGTATAGTATGTTGCATAAGGGGTCCAATATAAATGTCGCTTTTCCAGCATCAGATTATTTCTTGTTTTCATGTAGTTTGCCCCATTGTTTGACTACTTGGACGATATACTCTTCACCAAACTCTTTAACTATATCTTTTATCAAGCCTAAAATATAATTAGAGTTATATATTTTGTCTAAAGCATCAATTGAAGTATGAAAGATAGTTATCTTATCACAATAGACTAGGAAGTTGATAATACTTCTATTAGGGCCAAACTAACCATCATACATCAAAGTCATCCTATAAGTGTTATGCTTCCTTTTATTATTCTTGATCCAGGCTTTGATATCTATGACTTGCTATGACAAATATGGTCCATGTATCTCATAGGGTATGGAAGGATTAATACCTAGACTGGCTTTCTGCATTGAATTAATCATCGATCGAAAGTACAAATTTGCTATTGCCTATGTTGGAACATGGCTAAAGTGAAACTAGTTAGCACTTGTCCTTTTTATTTGTTTTTTCTTAACCTTTTTATGTATTCATTAATTCTTGGTTGCTTTGACTCTGGATCTGGATATACTGTAGGGATCTAGATCATGGATACTGGGACTTTTTGAGCTCTTCTTCGATTTCTTCCAAATGCACTGAACAAAGACTTGATTAAAGAATATTTCATTCTTGTGGATTGATGACTCTCTAAACCAATAAACTATAAATGTGAATGTGATTTTTCTGCTGCACCAAAGCCACCACCCTTAAATTGAGAGCATCCTACCTGTGCTTTGTCTCAATACCTCATGTTGCCACTGATCCTATTGAGGCCTAAATAACTTCTTGTAGAGATGCTGCCTTTAAATCATCTCGATCAAAATAATCATTATCGTCCAAGTTTATGTGAACATATCACTGAGATGTCCGACGGTCAAGTACTTACCTTCGAGCTTTAGATGCTATTGTCACTTTTCTTTTTATAGATTCTTCCTCATTATCTATAGGTACCTTTGAACACTTCTTGATATCATTGAAGCTACCCACCAAGTGTTGCTTCAATCGAGTGACTCTACCTCTATTTTCTAGTCTGCAGTAATTACATTTCAATTGATGCTAGTCCTTCCCCTTTTTTCTAAAATGCCACCAAATATCTGGACCTAGAAATTGGATTTAAGTTGCCTATGCTATAGCCATACTTTTCTAAATTTATCATAATCTTTAAATTTTTTTATTAATTTATATTAAATAATAATTTAAATTTTATTAAAATCTTGAAAAAATTTCTTTGAGATCTGTATTATTTACCTTCATTATTTTCATTAATTTTACCATTTTTTTGAATAATTATTCAATTAATAATCAAAGTTTTTTTTTATTATTGTGTTATTACTAAATTCATCAAAAGTAACTAGAAATTGGATTTAAGTTGTATATGGTATATCCAATTATCTACCTTTTTCTATGCTTAGGATTTTTTTTGTAATTCCTAAAATATATTTGTATAATTTATAAACTTTTTTATAATTAATAAAATTTATTTTAATAATTTTATATAATTTTTAAAATTTGTAATAGGTAACTGGAAATTGGATTTAAGTTGTATACAGTATACACTATATGCACCCTTTTTTATGTTTATTATATTTTTTTTGTAACTTCTAAATATGAACTTTAGCATATAAAATTATAAATTCTATCTAAAATATAAGAAAATCTCCTTACTGTAAGTTACAACCATACGAGATGTTTGATGGGAAATTAATCTTTTTACCCCCTTCCTATTTACTCTTCTAAGGGTAGACCAATGGACCATTCTAAATCCCATAGCACATGTTTGCTAGATAATAGGCATCCTCGTGTGATCTTGAATTGTATGAATGCAAGGGATAATGTGGCTGGTAATTATTGGACTTGTCCATCGGACCTAGTCCATCTAATAATTAAACATTTTAAGGGGCCGCAGAAACTTGAACCTTAGTAAAATATTATGACGCAATATAAAATATTATAACTTGAACCTTAGTTTTATTATTTTTATCAGAGAAAATCTAACAATTCTAAAGTGACATGCTGCAACAACTTTAAACCAACCATTAATTAGAGTGATTGTAATTTTGATATCACTATTGTAATGAAAAAAAAAATAGTGAAAAATAATAATTCTTAAATATCAATTTATTAATTGAAAAATATTTATGAGTTTGAGGATAAGCATGAAATGTGGAAACAAAGGCATGAAATGTGGAAACAAAGGGTGGGAGTGGAAATACTGCTGGCAAGTTGTCGATTTCGCTGTATAAATTCTAGAAAACTAGGAGTGGTGGCTGGAGTTTTGGTTTGAACAATCTTCTTCTCCCTTCCTCTCCCTTCTAAGATAAGGCCTCGAGGTCCTTAAGAACAATATTGCCATCACAACAAGGCTTTCGGGTCTTGGTGAATATTGTTTGCCCGTGAGAGCTGGGCTGTGAATATTTATGTGGCTATGATAAGAGGTTGTGGGATCAAATTGCACGTTAGGTGCTGTTTTGTTTTCCAAACACTGTTACTTCAAATCATGTCGTCCCCATACGGATAATTTTTCACGTGATTCATCCTTCGCATGAATTCATTGTTGGTTCGGTTTGATAGATAAAGGATGGTCAGGTATTGTTTTTTATGAATGGATGGTATCATTGCTATTTTAAATCATATCGAGTGTTGATCACATGATTTTCATCATACAAATGTTTTTTTTAAATTTTTTAACTCTCCCTTTAATGCATACATGGTTGTCGGATTCGTCCCAAATAATACTCCCTTGACTTTTTATTCACCTCATCACCATTGGATTGGATGTCACCATACTTGCATAGCGGAGTTGGGAGAAAACTTGAAAAGGGTAGGGGTCATATTTTTTGTGCAAAGGGATGATTCATCGTTCTTCAACCAATGGATTGTAGAAACGTCGCTTCAAGATTCGTGTAGGTTGATCAATGAAGACTTTGGAGTGCTTTGAGAGTTGTGGGTGCGATCCCATGGATGCTGTTGTGAAAGAAGATCAATCATTCTTTCATGCAAAAGATACAACCCGAAGGTCCTGAACCCATGCAAGAAAAAAACCTTAGGGTCGTCCTCATTAGTCAAACCCTCCCTCCCAATCCATGGCTGATGGCTCCTCATCGGAAAATCCGAACGCCTCCCTCCCAACTGGTCTAAGGTTACAAACTTCTAAAGTGGCCGCATTGAAATGGCTGACAAAAGCTCGAATGGATTCCTCTTTTTGTTTAAGGGTGTGGAGATAATCTAATTGTTTTGTTACTTCTGACTGCTAACAAAGTGATCAGCAAAAGACTGGCTTAGCTGTTCGAAGGAGTTTACCATTGTTTCAGGCTTGAATACCAGTACCGAGCTGCTTCCTTTAGGATAGACGAGAATGCTCGGTAGAGAATGGGGTTGGGCGCTCCATGGAGCATTGGTGCTTGAAAGTTGGACAGGTGATTGGTGGGGTCGGTGATCTCGTCATAGCTCTCAAGGAATTTTAAAGTGCCGAGGGAGTGGTGCTTGCATGATTTTGGTGTCAAAAGGTGGAATGTTGTTGAACTCGTCGTTCAGTGGTGAAGAAAGGTTGCGGATTGCTTCAATGCCCTGATCCAGCTCCCTGAGTTTCCGTTCGACCTTTGGATCTCGAATGATGGGGGCCTTTGATCACTGGGCTCGGAGTGGAGTCATGCTCCGAATGGAGGCTCCGAGAATGTTGCCTTCTAGGTTTCGGACTCTTGAGATGGCAGTGATGAGTGGTCCTCTTTGGGTCCTTGTGTGGAACTTGTGATTGTCTCGGTGGTGGTGTTGCTTCAATCGTCGGATGGGGATAAAGTGTTGTAGGAGGCAACGCATGCATTGATTGTACCACATGCTGAGAGGCCACGGGTGGCGCCACAAGCGGAGGTTGGGTTGTTGAAGGTGGCGTAGGAGTGGCCTGGATAGCCCAAAAGGCTGCCACCAGACTCTGAGCCTACATGAAAAGCATGTTAAGTTGCTTCATGCTAACCACTGCTATTTGTGGTGATGGTGAGGCTCTCGCAGGCGCAAGTTGCGGTTGGTCATTCGCTTGGCTTTCCAATGCCCTTTCCGCTAGCCGAGAGGCTGCGGTGTTGGTGCAACGGGAAGCAGCTTTTTTAGGTGGCATCGATATCTCATCTATGAGTTGCACTCAAAGTTATATGGCCCTTTATCAATTGGTGCTGAAATTCGTCGAGCACTGGAGGAGATGGAGGTGTAGGGGTAAGTGGTGCAAGTGGCTCTCCGGAAAGCGGTACCTGAAAAAAATCCTGCGGGAAATGCTCCTAGCGAAGGCACTTCGATGCTCAAGTCAGTATCAAGGTCAACAATGTGAGTGTAAACGGGAGAGCATGTGTACTTTGGGGGCTTGCAGGTCAACAATGTGAGTGTAAACGGGAGAGCATGTGTACTTTGGGGGCTTGCAGGAGCCCCCTTTTATAGATGTTGAACAAGAGGCATCTCTTTAATGATGAGGATTCTGGTAGATTTGGTGAAGAGTAGCAGGTTCCACGTGTCACCTTGGGCTTGTTAGCAGGAAATGTTTTCTCCTTTTAAATGCATCCTTGTCGTTGGCCTTTGGTGTATCATGCTCTATTAATGGTGGCATGGGTCACTGTGCTACACGTTCCCTTTAATTGCTTGGATCTGGTGATGATTAGGGATTTTAGGATGTGGAGGGACTAGCGACGTGTCTAAGGTCATGGAAGTAGGCGTCGGAGTGCTATGCCTTGGAGGCTTTGGGCAAATGTATCTTCTAAGGATCAACTAGCTTGAGAATTTCTAGGATGTCCGGGGCCTGATTGGTCTAGGGAGCTTATCCAAGCGCTTTTGATAGGTCTGAGGCCATGGAGCTGCTGGGATTTGACTGTGCCGAGGCCAGTTCAGGTATAGGTGGTTGATTGGATGGCATCGAGAGGAGAGGCCACCATGTGCTGGGTGGGTGGTTCAGCCCGACAAGTGGTCGGCAAGGACTCGCTAATACCTTTCGAGTATAGGAGTTTGCTCTCATTGAGGCCTACTCGAGTGCTTTGCTTAGAGTTGCTTGGGAGCCTTGCTGTGAGTCGTTTGAGAGCCTTGTTGTGGGTTGACCAAGCCTGGTTCGGACTGGTTGGCCCGAAAGCTTGGTACTCAGTGATCAGCCGGGAGAAGCATTGTCCCTCTTTATGAGGGGTCGTTTGAATGGCAGAGCCGAATGTGTATTGATGGTGTTGTCTTGTCTGATGGTGCTAGTCGGTAATCTTGATTGAGGGCCTCATTCGATGAGCGGTTGGTGCATTAGTATTAGGATTATTCTACTTCATGAGCGTATCCTGATGCACGGTCAGATGATTGATGCCATCAGGCCATCGGACTTAATCGATTGTTGAGCCATGTACTTTTGATCGAAGACCGTGCTGCTCAGTCAAGGGACCATTTTTGTCACTATGGGCCCATGTTCTTGGCTCGAATATAATTTTCACCAACACTACACTTAGGGATTCTGATTTTTTTTGTTCTGCTGGGTTGCTACTATATGCTACTAGGCATCACTAGTGGATTGTGAGAACTCACTAAGATCGTTTTTGGATAATGATCCTTGATGAGGTGAGTTGAAATCATTCCAGCCCATTAGACGGGGTTTCAATGATATTATGATGGAGATCATGGTATGTCTTACTATCCCACAGAATAGAACATGTAGGGTCACACAAAAGGAGCTTGACCTGATTATATGGTTGAATCAATATGCAAGGGTTACATATTTGGAAACTATTAAATATATAAGGGTTACATATTTAGAAACTGCTGATTATGTACCAAGGGATTTAATTGCAGGTATTGCAATGCAATGGGGCCTAATAAATTATGGATCAAGTCTCAATTGAATTAAATCAGATTTAATTTAATTAGGCTTGATTTAATTTGAAGCTAATTGGGTTTCATGATCCAAGTAGGACTTGGATTCGAGTCCTAATTGGATTAGGATTCATGTTAGTTTGAATTAGGTTTGAATCCGATTCGAATCGGATTCAAATTGAATCCAAATTAAAATCCAATTAGGATGGGAAGTCAGAGTCCCATCCAATTAGGATGGGAGTCTCAGTTGGACTGGGACTCTCACCTCTCTCTTCATTTTCATGCCAAATAAGAAGGGGTGCTAAAAGTAGCAGCCCACCTTTTTTGCGTACTCAAATGAGAAAGAGGGCATGCCAAGAACTGGCACCCTTTCTATCTAGGTTTCTCTCTCTTATATGGATAAACTCCTATTTCATTTAAATTCTGATTTGATTAGGATTGGATTTGGGATTGGATTTATCCTTTTTTGACGTGGACTTTAGGCTTTGGTCAATGGTTTTATTAAGAGGAAACAAGGTAGTGCTAGTTAAGAAGTTCCCACATGCCAAATTAATTTTTGTTGCCTTACCTCATTTGAATCTGATTCAAATTAGATAAGATAGGATCTTATCTACTAGTGTTTGGGGTGTGGACTTCAGTTTGGGCATGGGGTTTTAATTGGTGAGAAAAAGGAAGCGCAATTAATTTCTTTTGAGAGATTTCTTAGCGCCAACTATCTTGCCGTGTGCCCTCCTTTCTTCATCCCACATATTCCACACGCCTAAGAGAAAAAGAGGGAGATTTAGAAGGAAAGAATAGGAAGAAGAAAAAAGGTTTTCTTCTTCTATTGGCTTTCTAGTTCCCTTCATCCCTTGATTCAGCATGGAGTTCGTGCAAAGGTTTCTCTTGAATCTTCTTTTACTTTTAGAAGAGGATTAGATCTTAAGTTCAAGGAGCGAGGTCTGCAAGATATTAGCACCTCGGTGGCCTTGGAGCTCTTGATTAGCATCATCTTTGTGTGGATACTTGTGGAGGCCGGGCACATGCATGACTAGAGAAGGAATTTAGAACATCCACCAGATTCATTCCAAAGAAGTAGTGCAGCAGGTAGGTGATTCGATCACCAATTTACTTTTATTTTTGATTTTAGATCTGATGCATCTTATTTTCAGCATGTTAAAATAGATCCTAGGTGATTTTAGAGATTAGATCTTGCATGCTTAGATTTGAAAAAAAATTTCGAATCAGCTTTCACTCTAGGTTTTTGAAACTTGAATTTTTTTGCATGCAAAATCATCTTTATCAAACAGTGGTATCAAACCCACGGTTTAACATGCATGAAAATAATATTAGATCTGATTTCATCTTTAGATCTGAAAATAAGATTGATTGATATCAACTTTGGAATGAAATAAGGCTGTCCTAGTAAAAGATAAATCTCTTATGATGTTAAAAGTTGTCTTAGTACGAAGTTGATCGGTTTTGAAAAGCATTTTCAAATCAAGTTTAATTAATTATATTAGATATGAAAAACTCATATATGATATATATGTTTCCTAATTCTGGATATGAAATTAACATGGTTATGTTCACATTGGACTGACGTAAGGTTGTCCTGGTATAAGGTTTATCCTTTATGTTGTAAGGTTGTCCTAGTACGATATGAACGGTTTTTGAAAAGAGCTTCCAAAATAGTTTGATGTGTAATTTTAGATCTGAATTTACAAATGTGATATTTATTGTTTTTATGTTTTAGATCTGAATTTCATATATATGATATATGTTTTGATAGTTTTTAGATCTAAAACATCCATATGTGTGATACATATGACTCTAGGTTTAGATATGAAATTGTTTTAAGATCATAAGCCATTAATTCATGCAGTTAAACAAGATCTAAAAAATGTTTTTAGAATCTTATTTTTTAGTTAAGCATAAGGGTATCACATGGGTAGAACAATTAAGTCTTGGTTTTGACTATACTTAAGGTTTTTTGATTAGATCATGTTAGAACCCTTATTGATTCCTGAGCAGGAACAATAGTTGAATAGGATTATGTCGAAGGGGCTCAAGATCGAGTTTAGTTGTAATTGGTCAAATTCATTAACATCCTAATGTCAATTAGTTAATTCAAGACCTAATTTGGCTCAATAGGTAGAGCTCGAGTTGCTAGGCTGATCTATTCAAAACTAATTGACCAATTAGTGTCTAAGACAAGTCTCGTCCAGTGATTTTTAATTGGAACCATGCTTACCTGGCCAATCCAATGATGTCTAAGGCAAGAATTGGGTTGCCTCTTACCGATCTCACTTACTTGGACAACTTGATCAATTAAGTCTTGAATAAGGTTGCTTAGTGATTTGAGTTTGCCCATGTCATCTAGGTTAGTCAGACATGAGACTGTGCTAATCTACACCAGGTTAATCAGACATGTAATTGTGCTGACTAATTAAGATGAGGCCTAAATCCAAACCTCCTTACATATATTAAGTCTAGCGGTCTTTCACCGTTGTTGATGTGCCAGCATCCTACTTGTGTTGATTATTCTCGATTGGATATAGTGGTTCAGTTGCACCGGGAAGACGTAACCACTCTATTAGTAAAAGGTTGCTGCAGGGTGTAGATGGGGTTGGGCCTAATATCAGTCAGGTAAGGGAACCAATGATGGCTATACACTTGTATTTGAATGGTAGGTCTGACTTAACTAAGGAGTGTGGCCAATATCTATCAGGTGAACCCACATGACTTAGAGATTGAATTGTTGCAATATGCTTAGTAGCATTGGACAAGAATTGTCCACTCATTGGTATAAGATGTCACCAATATCTATCAAGGTGCACGTATATCGGTGGGACCGCAGTACCTACTAGAAATTCTAGTCGTGTAGGATTTTTCACATTTCCACGGAGCGTGAGAGATCTATAAAAATAGTGAGAGTAATTTGTTTTTTAAAGTTTCAAGAACAAATTTAAGATTAAATACAAATATCTAACTCGAATCTTTACTCTGTATGGATTGACATATTACTTTCCAACCCTTTTAATTCTTAGACCAGTTGATTAACCAAAATCTATTATATAGACCGACTCAACTTGAAGATTGATTAGAAAAGATTAGTAATGTAATAGACCATGACTTCCCATGTTACCAAGCTATCTGATAGCTGACTTGATTGCAATCCATCCATGATCGTTATTTTGACAATGATTAAGGATTAGGAGCTTAAGAATCTTGGGCATGGTAATGCATAAAGGATTGCATATGGATTTGATCCAACTCTTTCTGATTCATATTGTTGCCGCCTAGATCGCCGTGGTCGGTAGCTCTTACGTGGCCTAGGTGAGTGGGCTCCGTGCCAGCGTCACCGAGCTCGTTGGTCGGAGACGATCAAGGAGAACATAGTTGTAGTTGGGATGAAAGGGGCTTAGTACTGTAGTGGCCCTCCTGTGGGCCTCTCCGGTGAGGAGTAATCTTCCTCCTTATCGTCCGTCCGTTGGGCGATACCTGCAAAACAGGGAAGACCTGCGCCGGGGATTCCGGCAAAGACACTCCGACGATCAAGTCAGCGGGACGACCGAAGGAAATAAGGGACCTCTGAGATGGAGAGCTTGGGGGACTCTCCGCTACCAGAGGGTGATAGACAATGCAAGAATCAAGAGAGTGTGTTGTTTCTTACCCCTCTTACCTCTTCCCGCTGCTCTTATGTAGACGAGTGGCTCTTGGTGTTCAGAGGGGCACGTTCTTCTTGGTGTAGGCCTGTGAAGCTACTGCAAGCCTGGGAGGCTTAGGTAGGCTGGTCGACTTCCCCTTTCTTGATGGTTCAGGAGGTTGGTGGAGGAGCACAGCGCCTCGGATGCGGCGCTATTCACTAGTTAGTGTAAACGGTAGCTTAGGAAACTTAAATGCAAACCTTTCTTTGCAGGCGGCGTGTCAGGCGGCGCATCACAGGATCCATGTGAGGGGGATCCATGGAAAGAGCGCCGGGCCCATGCGGATGGGCCCCTCGGGAAACGCGCTGGGCCTATGTGAGTGAGACCGAACTTTGTGGTGCTCCCAGCGACCGAGCTGGGCAGTGACGCCAAAGTGCCGGGCTAGCCAGGACGCCGCTTCAAGTTGCCATGCGGGCATGTGGATCGAGAGAAGGTCCGCGGGGGGCTTCATGCACGCTGATCGAGGCGACGTGCGAGGCCCCATGCATGTAGGCGTGGACCCATGCGTGCGGGTGAGGTCGCGTCGGACTGGAGCCGGGGGAATCGGGCCGCAGGAGCCGGATCGCTGCGGGCGTGCCGCGAGCGCACTGCGAGAGCGCCGAGCTTGGCCAGAACCGAAGGAGCCGGGGCTCGGGGGGGGCTCTGCCCTGGACGTGCTACGATGCCGAGCCGGGACGCGTTGGGGAGGTCGGTGGAGCCTCGCGGGGCACTGCCGGGGTGCCGGTGCAGGGTCGGAGCCGGACCGGGCGAAGTCAGGGGGACCAAACTCTTGGTGGACTGGAGCACGCGGAGCCGGAGATGGAGCTTGGGCGGTGCGGAGGTCGGCTGGGAGCCGGAGGAGCCGGGGGACCCGTCACCGGGCTCGGAGGCGCCGGGGTACCCGCGCCGGGCCTGGAGGCGCCGAGCCCATCGCGCCGGGGAAGCCGGAGGCGTCGGGTGCACTGGGGCGTGCCGCGCCGGAGAAGCAGAAGGCGTCGGGTGCACCGGGGCATGCCGCGCCGGAGAAGCAGAAGGCGCCGGGGTACCCGCGCCGGGCCTGGAAGCGCCGAGCCCGTCGCGCCGGAGAAGCTGGAGGCGTCGGGCGCACTGGGGCGTGCCGCGTCGGAGAAGCAGAAGGCGCCGGGTGCACCGGGGCGTGCCGCGCCGGAGAAGCAGAAGGCGCCGGGTGCACGCCATGTCGGCACAGGGGCGCCGGAGCGACGAGCTCGGGGATGCCAGGGCGCTGTGCCGGGCTCGGAGGTGCTGAGCGTGCCGCCGCCGAGCTCGGGGGTGTTGGGCGTGCCGTTGCCGAGCTCGGAGGCGTCGGGGGGACCGCGCCGCGCCGGGCATGGAGGCGTCGGGCGGTGCTGGGCTGGAGCCGAAGCCTGGGGCGGTGCAGAGTCGGGCCGAAACCTGGGGCGGTGCAGAGCCGGACCGGGGGCCGACCTTCGCGCCGAGGGCGAGGTCGGGCGGAGCCGCGCGGAACGTTGCCAGGATGCCGTTCGGGTTAAGCCGGAGACACGCGGAGCGCTGCCTTGCCTGCGATCGTGCCGAACCACTCCCCAAACCTGGCGGAGCCGAACTGGGGTGAGGCGGGGGCCTCTCTCGGGCGAGTCGGATGGAAGCACGCGGGGCCGGAGATGGGTGAAGCCGGAGAAGAGCTGGGTCGTGCCCTGGCGCGGGCGGATTCGGGCCGGACCGCGCAGGGCCGGAGCAAGTCGGAGTCGCGCTGCCCTGGGCGTGCTGCGCCAGGCTTAGCGGCGACGAACCGGACGCTGGCGGAGCTGGGGCGCGGCGGCGAGGTCGGACTGGCGGGCTCCTCCCCTGTTGCTGGAGCGTGCAGGCGAGGGAGCCAGTCCATCGTGCGGGCAGTGACCGGACCTGGAAGCCCTATCTCGGAGCCGGAGGGGACGCGCGGGTGACTGGGTCACGCGGAGTTGGACGTGTGCCGCGCCGGGCTCGGAAGCTCCCGGACCGTGCCGCGCTGGGCACGGAGGCTCTTGGATGATGTAGTGCCGAAGCTGGATTTTACGGCCGAAGTGAGGTCGAGGTACTGAGTTTCCCCGCCGAGGTGGGGCTGAGCCGAGCTGGGGTGAACCGCCGCGTGGCCGAAGTGGGGCCGAGTCGAGCTGGGCTGAACCGCCGCGTGGCCGAAGTGGGGCCGAGCCGAGCTGGTCTGAACCGCCGCGTGGCCGAAGTGGGGCCGAGCCGAGCTAGGGTGAACCGCCACGTGGCCGAGGTGGGGCCGAGCCGAGCTAGGTTGAACCGCCACGTGGCCGAAGTGGGGCCGAGCCGAGCTGGGCCGAGGTGGAGAAGTACGTGGCCGTGCCAGCCTCCAAGGAGGACGCGTGTCAGGGCCGAATGGATCTTGTTTACTACTGTAACAGATGCCCCCACTCCCTGAGTCCAAAATGTCTTTGTTTTGGATAAGGGGAGTATTATCACCCATTCGGCTCTGCATCTTAGCGGGCTCTGTACCGACTGCAAGAAGTTAGTCGCTAAATGAAACTGAACTTACCAGAGGTTAGCTGTTGGTCTTTGAAGGCCTAGGTGAAGGCATCAAGTCTGGCTGTCCTTTTCACGAACAGGAAACGTCCTGCAACACAACTTAAAAGGTGTTGTCTTCGAAACTCACTTGCCTGTAGGTGTTTTTACCTTGAGTTAGGTGTTTCATGACTATGCCAGCTCTCCCTTGACCAGGTAGAAGGTGGTACCATGGAGGCATAGGTTGGTGAGGTGTATAACTTGGGTGCTCACATATATGACCGAGCATATAGTTCAGGCGGCCGAGCTTAGAATATCTGTCGGAACCTTTGATGAAGGTATTGAAGTCGCCAGAAGATAGGAGACTGTTGCCGGATGAGGAAGCCCAAGGAGCTGAAGGGAGAAACCGACTCCGGTCAGACGCTCGACCTCGGGGGAGCAACGCTCGACCATGGGGGAGACGTCCTGGCGGAGAAACTCAAGGGAGCAAGAGTTCGACTCAGGCCAGACGCTCGACCTCGAGGGAGCAACGCTCGACCTCGGGGGAGTCGTCTTGGCGGAGGAACTCAAGGGAGAACACACGGACTGAAGTCCAAGCCCTCACGCCGGAACGGGGTTCCGAGGCACCTTCCAGATCGAAGTCCAGGAGCACGTGGGGGAACTGGGTTCCGCATTACCTTCCAGACCTAAGTCCAGGATCATGTGGGGGAACCGGGTTCCGCACCACCTTCCAGACCGAAGTCCAGGATCACGTGGGGGAACCACCTTCCAGACCGAAGTCCAGGATCACGTGGGGGAACTGGGTTCCGTGCCACCTTCCAGACCGAAGTCCAGGATCATGTGGGGGAACTGGGTTCCGCGCCACCTTCCGGACCGAAGTCCAGGATCACAAGGGGGAACTGGGTTCCGCACCACCTTCCAGACTGAACCCCGGGGCCGCAGGCTGGAGTTGAGCCTTGCGCGACCTACCGAGCTGTTCTCCAGGATTTTGTACCGGAATTGGGTTTTGTTATGCCGGAACTGGGATCCGGGCTTCCTTCGTCAGACTCGGAGTCGGACAGATGAGCTCCTGTAATGATGAAGAGCAAAGTTGCACCAAAGATGAACTTTAATTTTTGAGGAGAGATTCTTACATCCTCCGTGAGGTGGCAGAGCTGTTTGGCATGCTAGGAGGCGAGCCACAAATGGTTGGACCTTCAGAGCTGCCTATGGACATCTCCGGACTATGGTCAGGAGGTAGATGCGGGGCTCAGTGGGGAGCTTGGCTTCAGCTCGGCTGAACCAAGAGGTATGACTCCGGCTCGGCTCTATTTGATTTCGGCTTGGCCGAGCTGAGGAGCTTGACTTCAGCTCTGAACTTCGCCGGACTTGAAGTCGGACGGATGAGTCCCTGGGCTGGTGAAGGACAAAGTTGCACCAGAAAGGAACTTTAATGATTGAGGAGGGATCCTTACCTCCTTCTTGGGATGGCAGAGCCACTGGTTTGCTATATTAGGAGGCTAGCCATAAACGACTGGAACTCCAGAGCTTCCCCTGGACATCTCCGGACTTTGAGCACAGCAAATGCCAAACTGTCAGTTTTCTCGGTAGATGGCGGGACTTCTTTGAGTCTCCGCGGACATCTCCGGACTGTGAGTAAGGCAAGCGCTGAACTGAGAGTCCTGCGGTAGATGTGGGGCTCGGTGAGGAGCTGCGGCTTGGCTTTATTGAGTTAAGCTCGGCTGAACTGAGGAGCTTGACTTCAGCTCTTAACTTCATTTGAGTTTGCCGGACTTGGAGTCGGGCGGATGAGTTCTTGTGTTCCTCCTTCCCACGGACATCTCCGGACTTTGAGCACAGCAAATGCCAAACTGTCCGTTTTCTTGGTAGATGGCGGGACTTCTTTGAGTCTCTGCGGACATCTCCGGACTGTGAGTAAGGTAAGAGCTGAGCTGAGAGTCGTGCGGTAGATGTGGGATTCAGCTCTTTGGTGCCGGAGAGCGTGGGATTCGGGCTTTGATTAAGAATTCCTGTGCCAGGCTATGACCGGCTCTGGCAAGTCGTAGTGCTTGCCTTTGATAGTGGTACAGGAGCCCTTCCTGTAAAACTGAAACACAGTTTTTTATTTTATAAAGGTAGCGTGGAAGGAGTTACCTGTTGAACTCCGGTTATATGAATAAACAAAGACATTTCTTCCTTGTGCAGGCCGGAATTAGGTTCACCGACCGCCATCTTGGGAGAGAGCGAGACTCCTTTGCACGTAAGAATACAACTCGGTTGCATGAGGGAGCAAGGCTCCGTTGCATGGGGAGCTCTGTGTCTTGGGGAGAAGCTCCATCGCATGGGAGTATAAGACTCCTGTCGCTTGGGAGGAAAGAGGCTCCTGTTGGATGGGAGGGAGTTTCGTTGCATGGGAGCATAAGGCCCCTGTTGCATAGGAAGGCGGACCTCCACTGCCTGGGAGGAAGTGAGACCTTTGTTGCATGAGGGAAATAACTCCGTCGCATGGATGGAGGAGGAAGAGACTCCTGCTGCGTGAGGGAGTAAGCTTCGTTGCATGGGAGCAAACTCCGTTGCATGAGGGAGGAAGCTCCGTTGCATGGGAGCAAACTCCGTTGCATGGGAAGGAACTTTAAGGCATGGGGGGGAGACGGATTTCTTTCTTCTTCTCGATGGCCAGTCCCTCTCTTCTTTTTCCCTTCTTCTCTCTTTTCTTTTCTCTCTCCCTTTTCTTCCCTTCTTTTTTTTTTTTGGTGGGGCTCCTGGATGGTGGTACCGCTGGGAGGTGGCTCCATCCTTAGCCTGATGCCAGGTGCCCCGTCAAGGGTGGCGATGCACTTTCACAGCTCAAGATTTTTGGTCGAGGCCGCTCCTTGGAGCCTCGAGAGAGAGGGAGAAGTTCTCGCGCCCCCATCCCCGTGCCCCCGGTCTGCCCCCCAGAGACTAAAGGACAAAGGTGGAAACCATCATCCCACCTTATTGAGGAGCATGGATCTGCCCCCCTACCTGGTGCGCCAATCTGTTGTCGCCTAGATCGCCGTGGCCGGTAGCTCTTACGTGGCCTAGGTAAGTGGGCTGCGTGCCAGCGTCACCGGGCTCGTTGGTCGGAGACGATCAAGGGGAACATAGTTGTAGTTGGGATGAAAGGGGCTTGGTACTGTAGTGGCCCTCCTGTGGACCTCTCCGGTGAGGAGTAATCTTCCTCATCGTCCGTCCGTTGGGCGATACCTGCAAAACAGGGAAGACCTGCGCCGGGGATTCCGGCAAAGACACTCCGACGATCAAGTCAGCGGGACGACCGAAGGAAATAAGGGACCTCTGAGATGGAGAGCTTGGGGGACTCTCCGCTACCAGAGGGTGATAGACAATGCAAGAATCAAGAGAGTGTGTTGTTTCTTACCCCTCTTACCTCTTCCCGCTGCTCTTATGTAGACGAGTGGCTCTTGGTGTTCAGAGGGGCACGTTCTTCTTGGTGTAGGCCTGTGAAGCTACTGCAAGCCTGGGAGGCTTAGGTAGGCTGGTCGACTTCCCCTTTCTTGATGGTTCAGGAGGTTGGTGGAGCACAGCGCCTCGGATGCGGCGCTATTCACTAGTTAGTGTAAACGGTAGCTTAGGAAACTTAAATGCAAACCTTTCTTTGCAGGCAGCGTGTCAGGCGGCGCATCACAGGACCCACGTGGAGGGGGATCCATGGAAAGAGCACCGGGCCTATGCGGATGGGCCCCTCGGGAAACGCGCTGGGCCCACGTGAGTGAGACCGAACTGCGTGGTGCTCCCAGCGACCGAGCTGGGCAGTGACGCCAAAGTGCTGGGCTAGCCGGGACGCCGCTTCAAGTTGCCATGCGGGCACGCGGACCGAGAGAAGGCCCGCGGGGGACTTCATGCATGCTGATCGGGGCGACGTGCGAGGCCCCATGCACGTAGGCGCGGACCCATGCGTGCAGGTGAGGTCGCGTCGGACCGGAGCCGGGGGAACCGGGCCGCAGGAGCCGGACCGCTGCGGGCGTGCCGCGAGCGCACTGCGAGAGCGCCGAGCTTGGCCAGAACCGAAGGAGCCGGGGCTCGGGGGGGCTCTGCCCTGGACGTGCTGCAATGCCGAGCTCGAAGGTGCCGAGCCAGGGCGCGCCGGGGAGGTCGGTGGAGCCTCGCGGGGCACTGCCGGGGTGCCGGTGCAGTGCCAGAGCCGGACCGGGTGAAGTCAGGGGGACCAAACTCTTGCTGGATGGGAGCACGCAGAGCCGGAGATGGAGCTTGAGCGGTGCGGAGGTCGGCTGGGAGCCGGAGGAGCCGGGGGACCCGTCACCGGGCTCGGAGGTGCCGAGGTACCCGCGCCGGGCCTAGAGGCGCCGAGCCCGTCGCGCCGGGGAAGCAGAAGGCGCCGGGTGCATCGGGGCGTGCCCCGCCGGAGAAGCAGAAGGCGCCGGGTGCACCGGGGCGTGCCGCGCCAGAGAAGCAGAAGGCGCCGGGGTACCCGCGTCGGGCCTGGAGGCGCCGAGCCCGTCGCGCCGGAGAAGCTGGAGGCGTCGGGCGCATTGGGCCATGCCGTGCCGGAGAAGCAGAAGGCGCCGGGTGCACCAGGGCGTGCCGCGCCGGAGAAGCAGAAGGCGCCGGGTGCACGCCATATCGGCACAGGGGCGCCGGAGTGACGAGCTCGGGGACGCCAGGGCGCTGTGCTGGGCTCGGAGGTGCTGAGTGTGCCGCCGCCGAGCTCGGGGGCGTCGGGCGTGTCGTTGCTGAGCTCGGAGGCACCGGGGGGACCGCGCCGAGGCGTCGGGCGGTGCAGGGCTGGAGCCGAAGCCTGGGGTGGTGCAGAGCAGGGCCGAAACCTGGGGCGGTGCAGAGCCTGACTGGGGGCCGACCTTCGCGCCGTGGGCGAGGTCGGGCGGAGCCGCGCGAAATGTTGCCAGGATGCCGGTCGGGCCAAGCCGGAGACATGCGGAGCGCTGCCTTGCCTGCGGTCGTGCCGAACCACTCCCCAAACCGGGCGGAGGCGAACTGGGGTGAGGCGAGGGCCTCTCACGGGCGAGCCGGGAGCCGGACGGAAGCACGCGGGGCCGGAGATGGGCGAAGCCGGAGAAGAGCTGGGTCGGGCCTTGGCGCGGGCGGATCCGGGCCGGACCGTGCAGGGCCGGAGCAAGCCGGAGTCACGCTGCCCTGGGCGTGCTGCGCCGGGCTTAGTGACGACGAACCGGACGCTGGCGGAGCTGGGGCGCGGCGGCGAGGTCGGACGGGCGGGCTCCTCCCTTGCTGCTGGAGCGTGCAGGCGAGGGAGCCAGTCCATCGTGCGGGCAGTGACCGGACCTGGGAGCCCTATCTCGGAGCTGGAGGGGACGCGCTGGTGACCGGGTCACGCGGAGCCGGACGTGTGCCGCGTCGGGCTCGGAAGCTCCCGGACCGTGCCGCGCTGGGCATGGAGGCTCTTGGACGGTGTAGTGCCGGAGCTGGATTCGACAGCCGAAGTGAGGCCGAGGTACGGAGTTTCCTCGCCGAGGTGGTGCCTAGCCGAGCTGGGGTGAACCGCCGCGTGGCCGAAGTGGGGCCGAGCCGAGCTGGGCTGAACCGCCGCGTGGCCGAAGTGGGGCCGAGCCGAGCTGAACCGCCACGTGGCCGAGGTGGGGCCGAGCCGAGCTGGGCTGAACCGCCACGTGGCCGAAGTGGGGCCGAGCCGAGTTGGGCCGAGGTGGAGAAGTACGTGGCCGCGCCAGCCTCCAAGGAGGACGCGTGTCAGGGCCGAATGGATCTTGTTTACTACTGTAACACATATGAACAGTTTATTGTAAACTACCATTTAAATAAGATTAAGATAACAAGGTCAATATGTTGGTGACTTTAAAGGAACCTTGAAAAGTTTAAGGGGCATACTTTTCGATGCGGAGCAGATTTTTTTCAAAAGGAGTCTAATTGGAAGAAAAGGCCTGTGAAGAAGTAAAAGATCAAAAGCAAGCAAAAAGGGATCTTTCAATTAGATGGCCATTGACAATAGAAATATGTTTCCACTTTATGGTTGATGGCCATAGGAACTATCCTGTATGCCTAGAATCCTTGAAGAATAAGGACATCTTTAAAAGGTATGCCAATTATTCAAAATTAAAATTTCCTTACGATTTCTTCGACTTCTAGTTGAGTTATAGACTCTATGGGTGGGTAATAGGGCAATAGTTATTGCTGTTGACACCTAACATCTGCAACTACCGTTTGGTTAAAAGAGTTTATTACCTGCTATGAGTAAAAACTTGATTTCTATTTGGCATGAAAATTTAATAAACATCACTATCCTTTTATTTTTAGAAATAAATTGGATGCAGATGGTTTTATAATTGGCAGTCTTTATTACTTGCATATGGATGCATCTATTGAGCAATTAGTAAAGTGCCATGGGATTTGAGAGATCCTTGAGATGATATTAACTTGAAGAATATATGTGGCACCTAGGTTTGGTCATGTCAAAAAGAAACGACAAACAAATTGAAAATCATGGGCAATCATGGGCTTTTTAGCTAATTGATTACCAAGTCATTTTCAATTTATAAATCATATCTCGAAGAATGTTGACCAAACTACCTTTTATGTGATAAAGGGTAAGGATCACTAGAATGCTTGCCTTGGTACACACTAATGTGTATAGCACATCTGATGCGTAGGTCAGGGAGGTTATCTTTACTAGTATATTTGAAGTTTTTGTAAAGTTCAAAAAATTCAGATAACAAGTAAAGATATAAAATGAGAAAATTCTTTAAGATTTTTCGATCAGAATGAGGAGGAGAATATCTTAGAGGAGAATTCTAGAATCATCTCAAGTTGGTTGGCGTAGTCTTATAATGGATTTTTCTTACATCTTAACTCAATGGGATGTTTGAGCAAGAGTATTCGAACTTTATTAAATATGATTCAATCTATTATGATAATCACTAATTTATTTTTAAGGACATGTTTACCTAACTCAGCTTATCTATTTGATGTGGTTCCCTCTAAAACCTTTCTGCCATAATTATATGAGATATGGAATGGTATGAAGCCTAGTCTTGATTATTTCAGGATTTTGAAATGTTCGGCCTATGTCAAACGACTATAGCGAACAAGTTAGAGCTTAGGTTTCTGATGGCTTGTTTGTGTATCCTAAAGAGTTATTAGGAGACTACTTTCCAATGGATCACAAATTTTTATGACCTAATATCCATATTTATGGTTAAATAGTTTATCCTAAATAGGATAATCGAGCTTGAAGAAAGAATCCTTGAAGAGCAATGGTCCATAGAATCTATTGAACCCATTCGAGTAGAGCAAGCATATGCTATTCTTCATCATCTCGTAGATCTAGTAGGATCTCTTATCCTTGTAAAAGATACTTAGGTATTCTTATAGAAGATGTAAAGAAAATGCTTCTTATGGAAGATAAGGAACATATGGATGATCCCAAAATCTACAATGATGCGATGTCAGACATCGATTCCGAGAAAAGGTTGAGTGCCATGAAGTTAGACTTTATGCGCTCCCGTTAGACTTTATGCGCTCCGACCAAGTATGGACTTTAATAGATTTACCAGAAAGTATAGCATCTATTGGATGCAAATGGATCTATAAAAGGAAAATAGATAGAGATTTATAAGGCAAGGCTCAGGCGAAAGGTTATAGTCAGTGCCAAGAAATTGACTATCAAGAGATTTTTACCTATGACCATGCCAAAATTCATACTAGTTGTTGTTGTAGCTTATTATGATGAGATTAGGTAGATGGATAGTGATGGAGATCACAAGGTCTGCAAACTGTAAATGGTTTATATAGATAGATGAAGTATCTCGGAGTTGGAATACTTGTTTCAAGAACATGATCAAATCATTTGATTCTATCAAGAACAAGACAAGGAACCTAGTATTTTTAAAAGGTCAGTGGGAGTATTATGAAGTTACTTGTATTGTACGTTGATAATATTTTCTTATTGGGAATGTGATTCCTATGCTGACCAAGGTTAGGTTATGATTGTCTAGAGAATTCTTAATGAAAGACCTTAGGAAAGCATCCTATATTTGGGTATATAGGTTTATACAGATAGATCTAGTGGGATGCTAGGCCTATTATAGAATATGTACAGTAAATAAGTGCTAAAGTTCGGTATAAAATTTCTAATAGGAGATTTTACTCTTTAAGCATGGAATTAATCTCTCTAATAAGATGTGCCTCAGCACATTTGAAGAGATTTTGCATTTAAGCCAGATCCTTTTGAGCTTTGGTCATAGGGAGTCTCATACAATTCATGCAATGTACATGACCTGATTTTTGCTGTGTTATGAGCAGATGTCAGTCAAATCCAGGCTATGTGCATTGAATAACTGTGAAAATATTCTTTAATACTTGAGAAGTACTGAAGATATGTTTTAGGTCTTTACAACGAGAATTGGGGGAACAATGATACATATAGACTGTCTTATGATGATATTAGAAGGTCACATCAAGATGTGTTCTTGTACAATGGTGGTTTGGAAGAGTTTCTCAGAACTGATTATTGTAGGTTTTACTAGGAAGCTGACTACATCGTTGCTTCTAAGGGCACAAGGATGTATTCTAGTTAAAAAGTTATTGCAGAATTGAGTGTGATGTCATCGGATGCCATGATACTATAACAATGGTGTCATAGCTCTAGTTTAAGCAACTAAGGTCTCACTGGAAGTCCGAATACATAGAGCGTTGATTGTATTATTCATGATTACTTCATTAAGGTGTAGAGAGTAAATTTCACATGAGATGTGGTAGACCCACTAGCTTGGTAAGCTTTAGCCATAGAAGATTGAAGCACATCTTGAGAAGATAGGATTGAGGTATATGGCTGATTGGTTTTAGTACAAGTAGGAGATTGTTAGATATGTCCTACAAGCCAATCTGATAAACACATTTTCTTTCTAGGATATAATTTTATATTTAATATCCTTAAATGGACTATTGTGATCATACATATTGTATGTGTCCATGTATCATTCAAGGAATTAATAGATGTTGACACATTTTCAAGAGTTGAGAATTTGAGACGTGTCATTAGATTAATTCCTGAATTGCTCTCTCGATCATAGGATCATCATGAGAATGGTGATTGATTCAATTAGATTGGTGTACAAATCACTTTCCTTTTGTTAAACGAAAATCCTAGATCTTTAGAATAGGATCGTGGATAATTAAGAAACTACCCGTAAGGTTAGGCTCATCACAAGCTATTAATATATAAATATAATAAAATCAAAGAATTATGCTCTCTACCAATATCAATTAAATTTTTTTAAATAGATAGGGTGCTCACAAACTTGATCATGGTTGAATCTGGAAGAGGCGCTAGCCAAGTTGAGTTGCAATCTTGGTTAGATGGCAAGTTCGGTAAAGCCTTTGAACCTAGAATACCAACACAAAATAAGTAGTCAAGATTTTTTCCAATATACTTAACAAAAATTAATGATTTTAGCATCATTGTGTATATCATCCATAGATTTACAATATATATAATTATGCCAAAATTAAAAATTTTGGCATGACCTCCCCTTATTATTCTATTTTTTGGGAACACCTAATGTTAAAAAAAAAAGAATGGAGGTGTGGGAGAGGCACCTTACATTGAATCCATCCTTGATCAATGCTGTTTTTGGCTTGGAGGGGATTTTGAGAGAAAATAATGGAAGAATGGCATGAGAAGGCTTCTCAAGCCTTCTTAGGTCTTCTCATTACTCTTATTAGAGCGATGAAGACTTAACCACCTTGAATTAGGATGAAGCACTTGGTTTTGTATTGCCTCAAACTGCACGGTTTGGAGTGGTTTTGCCTATTTTCTGAAAAAAGGGTTGAACCAACCTGGCCTTGCTCTACTTCAACTTGGTACAAGGTGAACTGAGTGGTTTGCCCCGGTTCAGTATACCATGCATAACATAGACAAAAACAGTGAATTTTTGTATATGTTGTTGATGTAGGACTACTTGAGGATGTCCTGATATCTAGGAAGCATTAGGGGTGTAAATGGGTTTGGTTGGACTGGATCATAAGTGACTTCGATCTAACCTAGTTCCTTGATTGAGTCCTAACGTTAGCCCTAGACCCAACCCAATGGAGGATCGAGTCAGGTTGGATCGGGCCACAATTGAAATTTTTGACCTAATGGGTCATTTAGATTGGGTTGGATCCATGTATAACCCAGTCCCAATCCAAAAAATCTGGATCTGAATCTGGTTTAGGTCAAATGTAGCTAACTACATTATAATTACCATAGAGCCAGCTACTGTTAATTGCATGAAATAGATAATAAATAATATTGCTTTCAAAACAAATTAGTATACAAAAGTAATTTTAAACCTAACTTTTTGTTAAATTATTGCTCATATAAGTCTTAAGTCACAACTTAGAGGCTCAAATAGGTTTGGGTCTTAATACTATACCGGGTTTGGATTAGGTTGGGTCATAGAGTAAAAAATCCAAAATTGGTTCAAAAATCGAATGGGTTGGGTCGGATCAAAATTCAGCAAACCCAGACTCAACTTAAAAAATGGAATGGGTCCAATTTTAAAACTCAACCCGACATCTCGAGTCCTTTAAAGTGGGTTAGATCGGGTCTAAGTAGGTTGGGTCATGGTTCAACCTGACCCATTTGCAGCGTTAGGAAGCATATAGATACTTCATCACATGCCGTCCATATTGTATCCATATTGGATTTTGATTCTTGTGGGATACTTCCTGTATACAATTCTGATACCTCTGTTAAGTATCATATTTTTGAAAATTTGGAAAATACTCTGCATACTTCATGGATACACTTTAGATACTCCTTGGATGCACTTTAAATACTCCCATTGGGAAGGTTGGTTTTGTAGTCTAATGATATTTATATTAAATATAAAATATAGATTTTGTGCTATGGAGTAAAGACTAATGTTGAGCTTGTAGAAGTTAATACTACTGTATGAAGTGTGGACCATGTTATTTTGATAGCCACCATGCTTTATTGATTGTGCATATATATTGTTGGCATGGAGTCCCTGTTTTGGCCGGTCGGAGCTGCTGCATCATAGGACCGCTCCCCGGTTCACCTGCAAAACAGGTCCCTTGCTGGAGTTGCTCCGGCGGGGAACACTCCGATGCCAAAGTTAGAGGCGGGCTCCAGCCACAGAATGGGGAAGATTCTGGAGAAGCAGAGGGAAATATTCTGTGAATTTTTTAGCATGTGTATCTTTTTTTTGTGCATTTCCTCTCACCGCTATTTATAAGGGGCCATCTGGCATGCGGATCCGTTCTTCTCCCAGTGATTACGGGAAGTTGATTTCTCCCCGTGATTAGCAATCGTGGGTTGTCATTGAGTGGTTCCGGCCAGACCGGAGGCGTGGCAGCTGGAGTTGCGCGCCATGATCGTGGTATGGAAATAGTCGATAGTAACCGTTGGTTACTGTTGCCTATTTGGGACAGATCGTGGATCCATCTTCAGATTTCTCCCGCTTAGGGGGATTCTCATAATTAAATCGGGAATCTCCTTGTCTTCGGATCTTCTCGGTCGAAGATCCTGTCTTCAGCATGAGTCGAGGACTTGGTGTTTACCAAGGGCCGGATATCGTGTCTTCGACAGGAACCGAAGAGTATGTCCTCGTAAGTCGACGAAAAGCCTGGTCTTCGGTTAGTGCCGAAGATGTAATCGAAGGTCTTGCCTTCGGATGTCGTAGGCCGGCGGAGAGCCTTGAGTTGCCCATAGTTGGCCTGAACTTTCTAGGCCCAAAGTTGGTTCGGAGGAAAGGTCTTCGGTCAGCCAAACCGGTGTTCGGCTCGTACTTGGACCGGGATATCCCAACAGTTGCCCTCCTACTCTTAGTTTTCGAAGCGAAGATTTATCTCGAGAAGTGAGAGTACCAATGCCCATCATGACTGCTGGGGATAGTGTAGTGGATGATCATGAGATCTCTGATTAGACTGCCCATCATGACTGCTGGTTGATTTGGGAATCAGGCGGTGGACAGTTGTCACTTCCTGATTGGGGGAGAAGAAAAGAGCGAATGGCCCTAGGACCGTCTCTTCTTTTCCTGTTGCGTGATGGTTCAGCCAATCTTTTGGTTGGGATTTGGACGATTGTGGTGGCTTCTCCCTGCCCGTTGGGTGATGGATGTGCTTCATCCTGGCCGTTGGTTCAAGATCGGTTACCTTCTTGGGTTACCCTTTGTCAAATCAACCTGGTGGGACTTTAGAGGCTCCTGGTCTCCTTTTGGGAAAGAGAGAAGGTCCGGCTGAGGAAGCTTCTTCAACCTCGCTTCATTCTTCACTCAGCCTTCCCTGTTCTTGACTATCAGTCTATTCTGCAGGTAGAATCTTTCTTCTACCTTTTTGTTTCATTCTTTTACCATGGAAGAAGCTGTAGAAAGTCAGGGGGGACAAGTTGGGCCCTCGGGGGCCGGTGACGTGGTAGGTCCGGAGTCGATCCCTAGTTCAGTTACACAGGGGAAGATGGCCCTTCTTCAGGAACGCTATCGCATTCTCGAGGGGTTTCCTTTCATCCTCCCCGCACCTGAGGAACGGGTGAACAAACCTCCTCCCGGGTGCCTAGCCGTGTACGAAGACCATCTGAAGGCTGGGCTTCGATTTTCCCTGCATCCTTTTTTCATCAAAATCTTCCGTCTGTACCAAGTGGTGCCGGTGCAATTGATCCCGAATAGCATCCGGAACGTCTGCGGGTTTCTGGTCCTGCGCCGCATTGCAAACATAGAAACCTAGGACCAACTTATTCACAGCCTTTTTTGTACTCAAGAGGGATTTCCATAGCAACGGATGGTGGGTGATCGGCCCTCGATCAGGCCGCAAGATGATCAAGGACATGCCCAGCACCATCCACGGGTGGAAACATGTTTTTGTGTTTGTATTGCCCATTGATCCATGGGGTTTCGACACTGTTTGGAAGAAGCCTCGTTTAACCGCCAATGACGGGAAAAAAGGTTTTGGCGGCTGACCAGTCGGATTATGAACTTCTGAGTAATTCGGAAGTCGCCCCTATCCGCAAGTTGTTGGAGGAGAGAAATCTCTATCTTGCGGGGATTAGTAAGTTCTTCGTATTAGGTATAGTGACGGAAATTTCTGTCTCTTTTTTCCTGTTTTTGTTGTAGCTCAGTCGACTTAAAGAAATTTTTCTGCTTGTAGGTGGCGGAATGAAGCCTGGCCTGAGCTGGCTCCGTCAGACTTCTAAGAAGAGGGTAGCTCAAGCCTCTCTCACAAGGTCAGCAGTTCGGAAGAAGGCTCGAAGAGACGGTCCTGAGGGGGACCGGAGCACTTCATCTTCTCGGGGGACCTCAGGGGAAGATGTGGTGCCCTTGGAAGGGGCCCCGTCAATACCTCATCCGGTTGAAATTCCACCAGCGGTTACCTCCCCGATCCGCACAAGGGGGAGTCCGCCTCAGGCGGCGGATGTGCCATCGCTTTGCCCCCTGCAGCTGATAGCGGCAAAGCGCTGCAAGTCGAGGGAGAGTCCGCTCGTGGGGCTTTCCTAGCTGGAAGCCGTCCAGTGAACTCTTCGGAGCTTTCTCCTACGGGGGGACTGCTGGTCCCCGCCGTTGCCAGGTAGGCACTGAAGAACACATTACTGCCTCACGATTTGGCAGTTCTCCGAAGTCGAAGCCTTCCTAGGGTGTCTGATTCTGCTTTTTCCGCCCTGTAACAGGTATGGTCCTTGCTGTTCTCCTTTGCTCTGAGAATTGTTCGATCCATAACTCCATATTTTTGATGCAGTTGGTCTATGACCTTACCTTTATGGAGGAGGGCCTGGGAAATGTTGACAGTCTCATTCATGGCCTCAAGGAGGAACTTTACACGGCCAAAGCTGCAAAAGAGGTGGCCGAAGAGCTGAGGCAGTCCATGGAAAACCGTCTCGCTCGAGTGGATGCTGAAGTTCATGAGCTGAAGAGTGAACTGAAAAGTGTCCAGTCGACAATAGCCGAGCAAGAGGCAGGGTGGAGGAAGAGTAAAAAGCAAGTCGACTCCTTGGAGCAAACTGCCAAGGAGAACCAAGAAAAGAATAGTGTTTGACCAAGGCAGCGGAGGAAGCTGCCAGGAGGGCCGAAGAGGCAGTTCTGGAGTCTGAAGCGGCCAAGAGAGAGTCCGCGGCCCTGAAAAAGCTGGTGGACGATGCTGTAGCAGACTTTAGGAAGTCTTCACAGTTCCAAGAGGAGATGAATGAATCATCCTTGTATGGCTACCAGCATGGCTTCAACGACGGACTTTCCAAGGTAAAGGAGGCCTTCCCCCACCTTGATCTCTCTGGCATCCCTTCCTTCAACATAGCTGAAGAAGAAGAGGCCGAGGCCGCGGAAGAGGCCGAAGAGATGCCGTGTCCGGGAGAAGAGGCCTCTGCCTCAGTTGAAGATCTGGGGGTGGCTTCAACCCTGATCCCAATTCAGGAGGGGACTCAGGTTAAGGAAGCCCAAGCTGAAGGTTCTCCGGTCCCGGTCCAAATCAACGAGATCCTTTCTGCGCAGGTTGACAAGTTGCTTCAATCCTGCGGTGTCGGGTCTCCTCCAGTTGATGTTGAATAATCTAAGTTGCTTTAGACGTTTTCTCTCTTCTTTTTTTTTTGTGTTATCAATGGTTTTTGTTTGACAACTTCTCTGGATTTTAAAATAGCTTCTTCTCTTGCATGTGCCATTTGCGTTTTCGGATGTAGCTTGAACAAAGTCAGTCTGTTATCCGAGCTTTACTGTTCCTTCTGCTTGGTTGAATGGCCGTGGCCGAAGACCGTTTGATTAGTAGTCGACGAAGAAGAACTTTGGAATAAGTTAGAACTCCATTGCCGAAGACCGTCCACGGTCGATCAGGCTGATATCACCTTCCTTTCATAACTAATCCTGTCCGTTGGAATGGACATGATAGACAGGTGTCACCTCCCTGTTGATTGGTGGTTAAGGAAGTTTGATTGTGATTCTCGTTGCACACGCGGTGTCGATATTTTCACAGTCGCGTTTTCTTGCGCCTTGTGTGCCGCCATATCTCTTTTATCCAAAAAGGAGCCATTATTGCCGCTGCCGCACGATGGAAATTCCTCCGGATTTGAAGCGCCGGCAGTTGTTGTCCCAAGAATGACCCTCGAGCGGTCTTCTGGTTCTTGAAGCGTCGCTTGGACACGTGGCACCCTTTGACGCGGCTGGGAAAAGATGTGGAGCACGTTTCCCTGCG
Organism: Areca catechu; assembly: GCA_021397845.1. Lineage (NCBI taxonomy): Eukaryota > Viridiplantae > Streptophyta > Magnoliopsida > Arecales > Arecaceae > Areca > Areca catechu. Next base: position 74,953,388 of record CM038043.1, on the reverse strand, counting down.
GCCAGTCGTGGGTGCAGAGTCCTTATAAATAGGACCTTGTCCTCTGCTCTCAAGGGCTATCATCTTCTCAGACTTCTTCCTTCCCAGCGCTTCAGTCGAAAATGAGGTTCAGCATCTCCGAGCTTCGAAAGGCAGCGAAGAGGAGGGCCATTGATCCCAAAAGGAAGAGGAGTCTGGGATTGTTTGAACCGAGCGACGATGATGAGCCTATCGTGGATCGCTTGGAGAAAAGGGTCCGCATGTTGGAGGCTCAACTGAAGGAGGCCAGGGTCCAGGTCGCGGCGGCAGTCGCGGAGGCGGAGGAGGCCAAGAAGGAGGCGGCAAACGCCGTCTCAGACTTCAAGGCATCCGCTGCTTTCAAGGAGGTCACCGAAGCAGCTCTGGACTCCTACCATCAGGGGTTCCGGGAGTGCAGGGGGAAGGCCTTCAAGTTTTATGACTTGAAGGGCCTGGACAACATCAAGCCCTCTGTTCCCTTTCCCGGATACAAGTTTGATTCTGACTCCAAAGAGGGGTCGGATTCTGGTCCAGATAGGAACCTCGGGGCCCTTTCATCATCCTTCCAGAACTCCCCCCGCCGGTACGAGAAAGAACCGGCGGGAGGTTATTGAAAATGCTTTCCCGCAACCCTTCTCTTTTTTTTTGTCCTCTCTTTGTGAGAGTTTTTCTTTTTTATAAAAAAACTCGAAAAAGAATGAAATATCCCGACTTTTCTTACCTCTTCCCATGTGTCCTTTGCAATATGTTGCATTATGTCACGTCTAGAGCGTAGATTCCTCGGACCATTCGTGGTCTATAGGAAAGATGTGAGGCCGGCTGGGCCGTCCCAGAGATGTTTGTTGTCGACAGGAAGGACGACATTGGTCCTTTTAAGCACGTTTTCGGATTCACCGTTGGGTGGGGTGTCTGCACCGTCCCTGTGCATTTCTGTCGTGATCAAGGTAGGCTATTTAGGCCCATCCCGGCATGTTTTCGGATTTACCGTAGGGTAGGTTATGAAAACCATCCCTGCGCCTTTTTTAGTATAAGGTAGGCTGATTAGGCCCGCTCCGGCACATCTTCGGGTTTCCCGTACGGTAGGTTATCTGAACCATCCCTGTGCCTTCGTTCTTGGTGGCCTGACTAGGCTATCCGTTGCACTCGTCGGGTATACTGATAAGGTGAGTGGATCAGACTCTCCTTTGCGCAGTTGCCCGATTTCTTAGATCGGGCCACTTAGGCTGTTGTCGTTCAGTCGGGGCAATAAGCCGTTCTGAGTTGAGTAGAGTTGAGCAAATTTGCACAGGAAATTTAGGAATCTGTTTATTGATAATATTTGCGAATGTTTTGTACATTCCATGGCCGAGATAGAGGTTTCCCATATAGGGTCTTGAGTCGATATGCTCCTGGTCGAATGACTTCTTCGACTTGGTACGGACCTTCCCAGTTGGGAGAAAGTTTATCCTATCTGTTGGCCTGGATACTTTTGCCTTTTGCAATACCATGTCCCCTGTGCGGAAGATCTGCTCCTTCATTCTGGAGTTGTAATATTTGGCGACCTTTTGTTGGTACGCCGCCATTCTTATCTGGGCCTGAAGCCTGGTGCTTGGCAGCAGATCCAAGTCGATCCTTCTACGATCAGAGTTTCCAGGTTCTTCGTAGTTGTCAACTCTTAAGGATTGTAGGGAGACTTCAATAGGTAGTACGGCTTCGGTACTGTATGCTAGGTTGAATGGAGACTCGCCGATGGCCGTTCTTGGGGTAGTTCGGTACGCCCAGAGAACGGAGGTTAGCTCTTCGGCCCAAAGTCCTTTGGCGGTGTTCAACCTCGTCTTCAGACCGTGGAGAATGGTCCAATTAGTTGCTTCAGCTTCTCCGTTGGACTGTGGGTGGGCAACGGAGGTCAGCCGGTGTTGAACATGATACCGAGCGCAGAAGTTCTTGAACTTCGGATTGTCGAACTGTCTCCCGTTATCCGTGATTATGACACGTGGGAAGCCAAACCGGAATATGATGGAATTTTTTACAAAATTCTCCACCTTGCCTTCTGTGATCTGGGCCAGTGGTTCGGCTTCTACCTACTTTATGAAGTAGTCAATGACCACAAGGAGGAACTTCCTTTGTCAAAGGTACCAGGACAGTTCTTTCCATGGGTTCACCAGAATCTGTGGTTGTCTCTCGGATCCAACTGATCTAGGGTGGCAGAATCATTGAAATGCTTGTCTTGGGTCATCAGGCAATGCCATGCCGCTCTCTGATCTCCTCTAATTTCTCTGACACCATTCCTGGTGGGGAAGCATACCAGGAGATAATGAGAGGACATCATGGTCCGAAACTTGTTCAAGGCGGGCCGCCCGAGAATGATGTAAGCCGAGGGGATTCGGACTATTGTGAAGTTGATCGGCAGTGTTTTTTGTCGAGGCTCAGTGCCAAGGGTCACAGGCAATACTATTTCTCCTTCAGCATCAACTTGATTAACCCCGAAGCCAGTGAGCGGTATGGGGGATCTCCATAGTTGATGTCTAGGCAAACATATTTTAGAGAATGCATCATAAATCAAGACATCAGTCGAATTTCCATTATCAACAAGAATTTGCTGTACATCATAGTTGGCCACAACGACCGAGATTACAATGGAATCATCATGCGGGAGCCGGGCTCCCGCAAGGTCGTCGTCGGAGAAGAGGATAGCGTTGTTGTCCTTGAGTCGCTTTGGGACATCGTCGTCGTCTCTTCTCCAGTTGATAGGTTGGTGTATCATCCTCACACCTCCGTTGGTGGGCCTTTGATTCGGCAGTTCGTCCTCTTCAGGAGGTGGCTGGGGAACAGTAGCTTCTGACCGAGGTCCTTGACGATCAATGTATCGCCCCAAATACCCTCTTTTGATGAGATCCTCAATCGCATCTCTCAGCTGGATGTATTCTTCAGTATTGTGGCTGTGGTCCCGGTGGAATCGGCAATATTTGTTCCTATTCCTTACGGAAGAGGAGGCCTTCATGGGATGGGGCCGTTGGAGATAGTTTTCTTTCTCTATCTCCATGAGGATCTTTTCTCGAGGGAGGTTAAGGGGGGTGTAGGAGTCGAATCTTCCTCCCGATGCTCTGGGCCTGGGAGGATTTTTTTGGCAGTCAGTATATTTGTTATTATTTTTAGAGATTGGGGGACCTTGTCCCCTGTTGTTCTTTTTTGAAGGGGGCTTCCCTTCGATCAGTCGTCGGTTGGCCGCCTGCTCTTCAGCATCGACGTATTTCTGAGCCCTTGACAGGAGCTCAGCGTAACTTTTGGGGAACTTCTTATCCAGGAAAAAGGTGAGCCTGGATGTGCGAAGTCCCTTCTTCAGTGTAGACATGGCCACATACTCGTTGAGATCGGGAATCTCAAGTGTGGCTGCATTAAACCTGGAGATGTAGTCTCGCAGGCTTTTTCCTTCATTTTGATGTAGGAAAGTGTGTTCGTATTTCGGGAGGTCTTGCGGCAAGTCCTGAAATGCAAGACAAACAACTTTTCTAACTCGGAAAAAGAATCGATGGTATCTGGGCGTAGGCTTGAGTACCACATCCGAGCAGCTTTCTTCAAGGTGGCCGGGAATGCGAGGCAGTACATCGCGTCCGAAGCTTCTTGGATCATCATATGGGCCTTGAAACTGTCCAAGTGGTCGAAGGGATCGGAGGTACCGTCGTAGGGTTCCACCTGGGAAACCCTGAAGTGCCGAGGGATGACTTCGGCCATGACACGATCGGTGAAGGGTGGGCGTAGATCACCTATTATCAAGTCGTTGTGATCTTTTAGGTCCTGCAACCTTTGCCCCTGCGCCCTCGCCATTTCTGATTCGATGGCTTTGAATCTTCCATCGTAATCGGGGGGAGCCTGCTTCGACGCCCTCTCTACGAAAGTAGAGTCTTCGGAGGAGGGTGAGGGAGTTTGCCTAGGCCTTTTCCCTTTCTACGGGGAGTTGGCGGGCCTAGGTAGTCTCGAACTTCGGCCTTCAGGAGAAGGCTGAGAATAGGGGAAGAGATGTGTTGATTCCCCCCGAAGGGCTCTCTTTCTCCGAGATCGAGAGCTGTCTGGAGGCGGCCGGTGGATTTCCCACTGGAAAAGCTCTGTTTTGAATATCTTGAACCATGGCCATAAGATTGGTGACCTGATTTACAAGAGCTTCAAATTGCTGCAATCCCACGACAACTATGGGAGGTGGAATGTCATTCTCTCCTGGGGGCGCACCCTCTTGGGATGGAACACGACTTCGATTCGTGGAGGCGATTTGAGTCTTTCCTCTTTGCATCGGGATACTTCTCCTTGTTAGAGAGGAGAGCTTAAAGAGTGTTGGCGACTTGTCCCCCCTTCCTGGCGCGCCAATCTGTTGGCGTGGAGTCCCTGTTCCGGCCGGTCGGAGCTGCTGCACCACAGGACCGCTCCCCGGTTCACCTACAAAACAGGTCCCTTGCCGGAGTTGCTCCGGCGGGGGACACTCCGATGCCAAAGTCAGAGGCGGGCTCCAGCCACAGAATGGGAAAGATTCTGGAGAAGCAGAGGGAAAGACTGTGAATTTTTTAGCGTGTACCTTTTTTTTGTGCATTTCCTCTCTCCGCTATTTATAACCGGCAAGGGACACTCCGATGCCAAAGTCAGAGGCGGGCTCCAGCCACAGAATGGAGAAGATTCTGGAGAAGCAGAGGGAAAGACTGTGAATTTTTTAGCGTGTACCTTTTTTTTGTGCATTTCCTCTCACCGCTATTTATAAGGGGCCGTCCGGCCTGCGGATCCGTTCTTCTCCCAGTGATTACGGGAAGTTGATTTCTCCCCATGATTGGCAATCGTGGGTTGTCATTGAGCAGTTCCGGCCAGACCGGAGGTGTGACAGCTGGAGTTGCGTGCCATGATCGTGGCATGGAAATAGTCGATTGTAACCATTGGTTACTGTTGCCTATCTGGGACAGATCGTGGATCCATTTTCAGATTTCTCCCGCTTAGGGAGATTCTCATAATTAAATCGGGAATCTCTGTCTTCGGATCTTCTCGGTCGGAGATCCTGTCTTCAGCACGAGTCGAGGACTTGGTGTTTACCAAGGGCCGGAGATCGTGTCTTCGGTAGGAACCGAAGAGTATGTCCTCAGAAGTCGACGAAAAGCCTGGTCTTCAGTTAGTGCCAAAGACGTAATCCGAAGATCTCGCCTTCGGATGTCGTAGGCCGGCGGAGAGCCTTGAGTTGCCCGTAGTTGGCCTGAACTTTCTAGGCCCGAAGTTGTTGGTTCGGAAGAAAGGTCTTCAGTCAGCCGAACTGGTGTTCGGCTCGTACTTGGACCGGGATATCCCAACATATATATATATATATGTGCGCGCGCGCGTGCGTGCGTGCATGCATGTATTATATATTTCTTGATGTAATCTAGCCATATTGTGTCATGCATTTTCAAAATTTCCCATATCAGCATATCCATATTATGTATCCACGTCCAAGCTTCATAACCTGCTATGGTTCTGGTGAGACTAAGGGGCTATGAAATTTTGGGTTCAAGTTATTCCAATGGCTTTTTTGCTTCTGGTAAAAGGCAGAAAGTATTTATTTTAGTAAATGTGAGAAAATAAAAGGCTTGCATTTTTTTTCAAGTTTCCTGAATAAGTAATGACTCTAGAATAAAAAGGTTTTTTTGGTACACTAGAATAAAAAGGTTTATTAAGGTTTGAAGGCAAAGGGAAAGGGTTCAATTTTCAGTTGCTATGAGTTAAATAATCCTAGAATGCGATGATATTACTTATAGGACTAAATTTCAGAAATAATGACTTCTGGAGTGAAGGGAAGCTGTGAGCATGTATTGAGATTGTAACAGAAAAACAAAAAAAGAATGAAGAAGACCCTCGAGAGGAAGGTTGGGTAGATTAGCAACATGAAATCATGGTCATTAGAGATGGAATTGACTAGCAAGTTCTCCAAAGAAGTGGCCAGTACAGGTAAGGCCCTAACCTCCTGATCAGACGGTCAAAGCCTTTCATTGCATGTGGTCTTGATCTGGACACTTTCCTGGCTGATTCTATGCCATTATGTCCTTTTCTCCAGATGAACTAGTTGAGTGATATAGTTTCTTCAACTAGAAGTTGTTTTTGGCACATGACAGGGTATGCCATTCAGGTAGCAAATGCATTCTCTGGGAATGGGGTATTGGAGGCTGGGTTTGTGTTTGAGGAAATTGAAGTCGTTAGTTTAGTAATATAATTTCTTGCATTTGTGTGTATGTCTGATAAGGTGATTTTTTTGGCAGAAGTTTTGAGTTCGTTGATATACATTTTGTGTAATCAAGTATTCAAATCCAATCAGTTTGTCTTTTATCAAATTTTGGTCAATGCTATGTTTGATTGTCCCATTATTTCTGACTCGATTACTCGAAGGATCATGATTGAGGGTGGGGTTTGTGTGAATGTACTACCTGATGGACTAAGCTCACAAGATTTGAGCTGCAATTTTATATGCTTTCTGTATCTCTGGAATTTGTCCAAACTGAATGAGTTTGTTTTAAGCTATAGGCTATATCATAATCTTCAGAAGATGGAAAGTATGAAGTTGGGATTTGCCTGTCGAATTTTATGGAAGATGGTATATAATGGCCCATTGACTCATCGTCAAGCTACTTAGCATCTGAAAGAAATATCTAGTCACACTCTCATCTTTCACATGATTTATTTGATACACTAGTTACATTGACCAATTTAAAATTTGCTGTTTGAATTTTTTATAGTATCTCGTTAATTGTTATTCTATAATGCTGCTTTCATGGTACAGGTGAACTAAGAATGCTCTACAGGGTTACTCCAATAGCTGTGATCGGAGGTTCCTTTTTACCTGGTTTAGCTGGACACAATCTTTCTGAGGCTGCTGCCGCTGGTTGTGCTGTATTGACAGGTAAAGCATTTGTGAAGCATACCTGCACGATGATGATGGTGCACCTCTTCTGTATGTTGGATCCATGATGCTCCTTCTATGCTTAACCAACTTTCAGGTCCTTACGTTGGACATTTCTCCAATATGTTGGCGGAAATGCTGCAATCAGATTGTTTGTCAATTTTGCAGGTGAGAGGGGTCAATTTTTCTTTGTTGCATAATCTTCATGTGTCAAGTCTAGACCAGGGTTCTAGATGCACTGGAATAGTTCTTGCTTGGTAACTGCATTAAGTTGTCATGGTCGTTGATTTTTCCAACTGTGATCCTTGTTATTTGAGTAAGCTTGACTTTTTTAAACCTAGTAGCACCAAATTGTTATGTTGATCTGCTAATTTCATGCCAGGTAAGGTGAGCTGCTGCAACTTTAGACTGTTTATGCCACTCCTGTTGTTGAATACAGAACATGGCATGCGAATAACTAAATATAGTCATAATAATGGAATTACCAAATCTATATGTCTCTTTTTTTGTTGTCTCTGCTGCAGGCATCACATCCTAAGTTATCAATTCTGATTTCTATCAATTTTCAATACATTCAAAATTTTCCTTGAAACTTTGATCAAAGGTTGCTTACTATTCCATCATACTACTAAGTATTCACCTTTTGACAGGTGGGAGGAAATATTGAGTTACTAGAAGCACTCAAACAGCTGCTCGGTAATGTCAAAGCTTTAAAAGGACGACAACAGGCTGCCAAACATGCATTTTCAGCTGTTTCATATGGGGTTGTGCACCGAGTCTGGAATCTTGTTAGTAACTTTGTTCTCAAAAAGGCTCACTGAAAACCAGATGGAGACTCCTGACATGAGGACCCTCTGGTTCATCTTGTTTGAAGGCTATTCTCTCAGATGTATCTACAAATCTGTAGCCTCAAAATCTGATATACATATGTGGAATACCTAAGAAATTTTAAAGAGTCTAAAAATTCGTTCAACATGATAAAAATATTTAGTGGCAGCATCCATTAACATTTTGTAGATTGCATTAGAACACAAAAATACTTTTTCTCCATCAAGTACTATATAAAGTAGATATATGCTTTTCTCATCAATCATTTCATTTGTAGGTATGATGGTAGCCCTCTCTTTTGAATATGTAGGATTATCATAGCATTTTCAAAATTTGGATAAACTAAAGCAATACATTGAATACAACCTTTATCTATTTTTATAAGCAAATTGTTTAGAATCTTTATCCAAGTTGCTTATTCTTCAATCTCTTCAAGCTTAAAATCAAGTGCTTTTCCATCGCTAACATCCAATAACCTCATATATTTTTGCTATTGATATCTTGGATTTTTCATCTGTCATTATTCAATAACTTCATATAACTTCATATATTTTTGCCGACATAGCACACTCTTTCTACAAGGCATCAAGATCTTTCAACCCCTTCCTAGGCACTTTCCCTTTCTTATGGTCCTTAGGGCTTGACATTTATCTCGAGTCCTAAAAAGAAAGGAAAACTACTATAAGGAAAAGAAAGTGGTGCAAACACCGGCAATGGAAAAAGATATCACGTTAATCTAATTCACCTAGACTTTTTATGGATTTGTTGCAAAGGTAAATTGGTCAGATCAATGGACAAAAACGAGGAAGGAAAGCAAGGAAGCATCAACTACTTCAACTTCCTTATCCCATTTATTGAAGTCAACTTAACTACCACAACTTCAACTTTTTGGGTGCCACATGAAGCCAACTACCATCTTGGATGCCATATCATCAATTTCTTTTTTATGTGCCAACTAATTCAACTACTTTCAATCCCCTTCAACTACTTGAAATAACTTTCCAACCATCTTGCCATGTGGAATGCTACTTCATTCTCCACTTCACATTCCAACAAGGATGCCATATTAGCAAGGAAGGCTGCATCATCCCGTCACATGTGTTAATTGGTTACAACCAACTATAGTTATAACTACTAACCTCTTGTTGTCATAACCAATTATCTAATCTTATTATAACCTACCTATTTGTTATAACCAAATTAGTTATATCTAATGTTGGTTAGGATAGCCTTATCTCTTGTAACTGAATTTTATGGAGGCCTATCAATACCTCCAAACCCCTTGTAAGAAAGGCACTTGATGAATGAAATGAAAGCTTGAAGTCTTGTTTCCTTTGGCCGTGTGTCATTGTTTTCGCTCCAAGTGTGGAGAAGGTGTGAGGTCTATTTTTTTTCTTATTTCTTTCTTCTTCCAATTCTACAAGCAATGTCACTCCTTGATGGAGGGTGTGTGAGGCCCATTCCACTTCAACGAAGTCCTTCCATGGCCGTTTGAAGTGTCGTTCCGTGAGGGAGAGGGTGTGAGACCCAAGTCCAAGTCGTCCAAGCTCCAAAAGCCTTCCTATTTCCCTTCTCTTCTCGTTCTTATTTCAATTCCTTTCTTCTCTTTGATTTCATGCCTTCTAATGATCTCTTTTGTAGGTTTTCTCCATGATCTCGGGTTGAAGATGAAGGTCATCTCGTCTTGAATCAACTACAAGTGAAATCCATTGCCAAAGGTGTGTAAGTCTTACCTTCCACTCGCCCTTCCCAGGAGTGTTGAGTGAACTCTTCACCAATCACTTTAGCTTTCATTGCTGGTAGGGAAACCCTTCATAAACTCTTAAGATCTGAATATTTGAAGGTACTTGCCTAGTAAAGATGGTTTCTTAGCCATATGATTTTTTCTTTTTAATTTGAACAAGATCTCATTTGCGGGTGTTTCAACTTTTGAACTAATAGTTTCATTGTATTTTCTTACTCTCTCATGCTTCATTTAGCTAGTGCATGTAAGATCCTTGCTCATCATAGATAGCTAATCTTCTAGGCTTCACCATCCATCTCATCTTGTCCCGTATCAATTTGGTATTAGAGCATGGTTTACTAGGACAAGTATTATTGCTGAAATTTTGCATTAATTTTTAGAATCATGCCTTCAAGTTTTCCCTTCAAAATTTTAAATTTTTTTTAAAAATTTGAATTCTGAATTCCGGACTTTGAAATTAAAAATTCTAATTTTAAAATTTGAATTTTGAGATTTTGAAATTTGAATTTCCAATTACAAGTTTTATCGGTTAGTTGGAGATTTGATTGTGCATCCATTCTAAAATACTTAAGGGCATTCAATCACAAGATAAGGGAAGGAGTTCATTACCTTTTCTTGGCCCAAAACAACTATGTACATCTTGCATCGACCTGAGCCTAATCTAAAATTGAGTAGGAACCTAAGCTAGGGACATCAACAAGTCAAGTTCATGTGCTTGATGAGTCTTAGTATTGATTGATTATGTATTTGCTCTTTGATATTGGTGTCTAAGGCTAGGGGTCCAACGGTAAACGCCTTAAGTGGATCTGCGATTTTTTAATTAAGACATCGTGAAAGCGAGTGGAGCTTTTCGCAAACCCACCTCTTACCTGGCCAGTTGAAAGGGTAACTACGATCTTGATTGGTACCCAGTCAACTCCTGTTACATTGAACTTCTAGGTCTAGGAGCCCTAGAAGCTAGGAATTTGTACTGCATGTCAACTAGATCAGGAACTCAATACTAGCAGTCCTAAACCCAGCTTGGTTTATCCATGGACCCAATCTTGAGGCAACACTAAGGATTTTAACTGAATAACTAGCCCAACTAAATAATAATTTTGAACAAATGAAGGAGCGTGTCAAGATCCTAGAAGAGGCCCGATTGAACCATACTGAACCTGAATTACCTAGGCCAAATCCCTTGGGTCAAAGAGCCGCTCATCAAGATCTCACCCCTGAACACAATCCTAGACGCCCACACCAAGACTTCATGGATTCGGAGGAAAGAGCCATTAGGAGCATACGTCTAGAGGCACCTATCTTTGATGGAAGTCTAGACCCTAAGGCTTACATTGACTGGGAGGATGAAATGGATCAATACTTTGAATCATATGAGATGACTAAGGAGAGAAAATGTAAGTTTGCCAAACTCAGATTAGTCCGCCAGACTAGGCTATACTAGAAAAATGTTGAACGTATGATTAGATAGAGAGAAGACATATCCATAGCTACCTAGAGAGCCATGAAAATTAAACTTAGAGAAAAGTACCTCCTCATGTCCTATGAGCAGAGGGGACCCATAACCCATCGACCCGAACCTAATAGGATCAGTACCCCTGGATATAAGCCAAGTACTAGTCAAGTTTCCCTTAGCCGATGCAACCCTACTATCCAATTTATTCACAAGGATGACATTGAAGAGGAAATATACATGGCAGACCCAGAACTAGTTGACCAGGAAAATACTTAGACTGAAGCTGTATTGGAAGGACAATTAGAAGAAGAGAACTATGAGGAGTATAACACTGCCACTACTAGGGCTTTACCTAAGGAAATACTAAAAGAGAATCAAATTATAGAGCCTAGTCTTGAAATTCAAGAATAAGAGGAAATTAGTGAGGACATAGTTTCTTCAATTCAATACCCTCAGGGAGAATTCACTCCTTTAGTCTCAGTAAAAGATCTCTTTCCTGAAATTGCTGACTCATCCTTTCATAAAATGGACCTTTTATCACTTGTATATATAAATCAATGTCCAAACCTTAAGGTCATCATCATTAAACAAGGATATTCCTCGAATCCTCTTCTTATTTTCTATTTTTATCTTAAGGCTTCCGATGCTTCTAAAACCACTCGATTACACTTTGTTGAGGTTAACAGGTTGCATAAATCCTTTGAGCGTATTAGATTTGCTACCTATTTCTGGAAGACCTTATGGTATTTATTAGGAGTCCATGTAAAATTTTTACATGTCATCCACCAACGAAGGGTTAAGCACAAAGTTATAGTTAAAGATTTAATAAATTCCTTTCGATAGGAATGCATTGTCAAAACTATAATTTATTAGATGTTGGTACGAGTCAAATGCACAGCATGCTAGAAATTTGCATATAAGCAATGAAACTTATAAGCATATGGCTAATTCCCGAAAAAGAGTTAAAGAATTTGCTGAGGGAGATTATGTGATGATTGGGCTCAAGCCTGAATGGTTCCCACCTGGAACCATGAAAAAATTACATGCCCGTGGTGCTGGTCCTTTCAAAATAATAAAGAAAATTGGGCCTAATGCCTATGTGCTTGAGTTACCATCTAACTTTGGTATCAAATCCACCTTCAATATTTCAGACATAGTAGAGTATAAGGAACCAATAATGATACCTAGTGAGCCTTTCATACTTGATCCCATTTTTGAGAGTGAACC